>OY728125.1:980795040-982156549 GCA_963277665.1 Viscum album
TTCCCTAATTATTTCCTTAAATACATTGAATATAACCCACTCAAGCTACCATGTCCTAGGAAAACCAACAAGTTCGACCTCACCGATCTTCCTAACATCTTCCCTCTCTAAAAAATTATTTTGCACAACATTTTTGATTCTTTCATCTTAAAATACATCCTCCAAAGCCTGGTTGATTCTGGAAATTTTATATAGGAAAATACCCAGTGATGGTTTCTTATGTAACCATTTCGATGTTAGAAGAAGAAGGTGATCTAAAAAAATGTTCTTGCCAGGTATTGGTGAATGTTTGACAATTGGATGTCTCAAAAGATAGTTGACTGAGCTCTTGATACCCTGAGAGCCCAAATTTTAAAAAACTATAATGGTTCTATCACCTAGGGAGGTGACAAAAAATACACCCCCATAGTTGGATTCAATCATCATACACATGAAGATATTTAGGAGGAAGATTCATATTCATCTCCTACGAATGATCTAACTCTTGTAGACATTTTTCCTGCAACGTATAAAGCAAGAACACCAAACAAAAAAAAAACCGTAATCAAATTGATAACTTATATTTGGTTCTATTGATGAAATAAAATTTGATTACCCTTATCTAATGATGAATATTCCTCGGGTTATGTGTTCCCCAAATCTAATCATGGAGACGAAGGCTGAAGGGATAGGATTTGATGATACATTGGAAAGAACAATCATGGGAAGACCCAATATCTCAATAAAATTTATGAATATGACACATATATATCTATGAACCATAGGAATACACGATATGAATACAAACATAGACATGTTGTTTCCCATATCCCTCCAATGGTGGTCTACACATAGTCATCTTACCTGACTGTCTAGAATGGGGGGTGATTTTTTAATTGGTACAGACAACGAGGAAGGCCAGCATGACCTGTACCACTAGCAACATATTTTCTATTGAACACTAACCAAGAACTAGGCTCATCTACCTCAAATGTATCATCTCTCGAACTGCATAATAAGGTACAACCCCACCTTAGGAAGCATAGTCATATGGCACAAAAGTATAAAATTCTAAAACATATGTTCATTGTACCAACCAAGATCTCAATCATAGATGTGATTCATCTATTAAAATAACTCATAGATGTGGTCATTGAATCCCTATATATATCACAAGAGTTAGATATAGGTATCTCTATAGATTAGGGTTATCAACTAGAGACTATTACATTATAATTTCTTGTCTCTATCTCATTCGTAGGGCATGATCAACAAGTGGTCATCTAATGATGCATGAGATCCCAATATGTTTTTGGTAGAAATGATAATGTCCACATATGAAGGTATAGGACTAGAAATTCATTCTACGATGAACATCATCGTAATTCAGACCCATCAATGTTCTGTATATAGAAAATTGGACTTATCTTCCATAACACTTACAATTAAAGGGTGTGATAATAGAGAGTGATGAAATCTCAAGAAGAACAAGTAGTTTGGGGAAATATCATCTAATTCTGAGTTCATAGTAATCTATAAAAAACATATAATTTCATTCCATTAAGGCCTTGTATTCACATTCATGTGGTAGTACCTTCAACATTTAATAAATTCCTTGAATAAAAAATAAATGGAAAGTTCATAATAATATATCGGGACAACACTCCCATTGATTCTTGTGAAGCCATGTATTCTACGGAATGTTTATATATAAGGGATGGAAAACAACCAATGGTGGCTGATGAAATGCATGTTGTTTCCACCAATGGCTTGGTGATCACCCTAGGGAATCCCAAGTGTACTCTTAATAGTTATTTTATTATATCATTAATTATGATTATGGATGTAAACTTTATCCAAGATGCCCAGGCTCCTCCTATACCAAGTGTACGTGTCAATGAAAATAATCATCTCTAAATTATCTTTGCAATGACTCTAGTAGTATAGGATTAAAATATTTCTTCCCATGGCCTCAATAACCCCAAAAGTTATAGATATTCACATTAAATTCATACCATGTTTGAAAAGACCTCATTAGACTCAGAGGTGAATGAAGAATATGATTCCCACATGGACTCCTCTCCGAGATTTGTGGAAGGTGTCACCACATCCATCGATGAGATCATACGGGTAAATTTGGAAAGAAAATAATACACATATACTACATTGAAAATTAATACCATGCTACTATAGGTGAAAGGGATTTATATTTTCAATGTAAATCCAAATAGATACGTTTTTTTATTAAAACTATATAGAAATTCCATGACATAGTTGTAATGTGGATACACACCATCTCGACTTAGTTGATGACCATCATGGTTTCAATAAGAAATATAGGATGAAGAAACCCTATGATAATACTATTGTAGACTCATGAGATGAAAAATTTATCAAATACAAATTTCATTGGGTGGTGAATTGCTGATTATGGCTCATTAACATCATCTTTGTAATGAAACATAATGGGTAGGTGAACATATGCATCGATTTCATAGAGCAATAATCGAAAATTCCTAAAGTATGATTTTCTTATTTATGGTCACAGAACTCTTGAATGATTCAAATGCTTGATTTGAATCTCTTTCTATCAAGGATGATTACTTAGGGTAAAATATTATAAATATTTCCCCTTAATATATAAAATTATTTTCTTATAAAGAACCCATGATTTTTTTTTGTACAAGGTCATGACCTTTGGATTAAGGAATGATTGTGCAACCTATCAATGCACCATGAATTGTATCTATTATCCCTTACAAGGGCTTATAGTATAATGTTATTTTGATGACCTAGTGGTCAAATCATGGAAGATTTGTGGCCACATTAGAGATATTTATAAAATATTATACTAGTTGCAATAACACATTTTGAAGATGAACTCATGTAAGTTCACATTCAGACTATGGTCAGATAAGTTTTTTGGATTTGAGGTATGCCGCCATGAAATTTAGTTTAAACCCAAAAGGACTAGTGAATTCCTGGAAATATAATCTCATTTGAATATTAATGTTTATATGTGGATCCAATGGTACCTCTCTTGTATTATGTGTTCTATAGCGAACCATGCATGTTGATATCTCCACCTCTCCAATCTAATAAATAATGTAATCATATAACAATAAGATAAGGACTACAAAGATGATATTTTGAGTCTTAATAATTTCATACTACAACCACCAGCCTTGATTCCACTAGTGGAAGGAATGTCACTCATCCAATATGTGGCCACCAAGGATTGATCCCTTTGCGCCCTCCTCGAATAGAAAAATTACATGGAGAATGATATAAAAGTATACTAGTTTAGCCGAATGATGATTTGTATTGAAACCAATTATTTTTATGTTAAAAAGAACTACCTCACAATAATATTCATTTTAATAAATAAAAGGAATTACTTAAAGTACCCCAATTTCCACTTGGTCTCTCGTATTGACCCCCTCAAGTATGTCCTTGGTTATCCTCTACCGATTCAGTATTTCCCCAATCAGTGGCTTTCATGAAAAAATATAATGTCTTGTTACTTCCATAAAATAAAGTAAATGGGTAGGCTCTATATAATTTCCCTATGGAACATCCTACCATTAAAAGTGCACTAGTTGACAATGAGCTTCCAAATGAATAGGTTTTATAAGACAGTTATTCTCCCCAAACATGGGAGATATATTTTGATAGTGCCTACCTAATTTCTATCAGTGGGCCATTGGAATAACCAAGGCTCAATAAGTTTGGATTAGGTATTTTATTTAAATCTTTATATAATGAAATTTTTTCTACTATTAGTCTTTGTTCGAATGGTACACTAATAATAAGGTATAATACCATGTCCATGTCATTATCTTAGAATAATACCTACTATTGTAGATAGATTACATGGAAATCAATGGGGATTTAGAGTTACTGATAAAGTATATCAATGGTTAATATTCCATCAAAATGAAGAATTGGACCCTATCCCTAGCTATGTTAGAGGACTGACGTTAGAGTTCCATTTTGAACCAATAGTACATGATATTACAAGATCGTGGAATGTTAATTCAAGTGCACTAGTGTTATGTCCACTAGGTCAAATACCCTGAGAGGGGTTGAATCAGGGTTTGAAAAATTAAAATAATTTCCCCTTAAAATATCATTTCATAATTAAATAAAACACCATTATCTCTTTATCCTATAGCAGTATATGAATAGAAAATAAATCATGCAGAGGATCCAATGATTTTACTAGGGTCACCCTCATTGGGATATATCCGTAGATCATATAGAAATGTTGTTCCAGTGTACCAAATCCACTATATCTCAGTTAAAATTACATGGTTTTTGCTATATAACTTCTATTTTCACGCACACTTCCTTTAAAAGATCGAGGTTCTACTCACTACATTCCCAAGGGTCACACCCTATGTCTCTTTTTATAGATCACTTCTAGTGGAAAGGATCTCCATCTTCCTCTTTCATTGATCACTACTCCTAGAAGGGATAAAATCACACATTATAGACTTTTAGGTCCCTTAATTTTCATGAAATTACACATCCTCAACTATATTTCGATGCTCTGTTGAATCCCGTTTTTCACCCATAGATGAAATCAAATGTTACAAGAACTATTAGTTAGCAGAAATTAAATTAGTGAACTATATTAATGAATTTTTATACCATATCAATTCTTCTTTGAACTTCCTTTCTATTCCAAAAACTATGAAGCACATTTGATTCAAGAATAACCACTTTCGTGAACTACATCAACATCCACCACCATGTAGCACCTCTGCATACCACATCCACAAACTGCCTTCATATACTACATCATCTTTTGTGGACTTCCTTTTTCCATGGACTGCTTCTTCCATTGTCCACTTTAGTTCATTTTAGACTAAAATTATCCATAAAAATACTTTCAAGAACCATTCCTAGGAACCAACTAACCCTTCACAGAATCTTCCTCAGAAACAACTTAACCCATCATAGAATTTTACCTTGCAAACCACTTTAGATGTCACCTAACTCTCAGAGAAAAAGATGCCTTCTTTTGAAAATAGCTCTATGTAATGATGAGACTAGTGCTCATCGTATAGTAAAATTGATCCAAAAAAACTCTAATCCACGATTTACCAAATCTTCTATGTCAAACTGCATTCATTATGTACTTCCCCTTCCATGAACTATTTTCACCCACGGTCCATGTACTTCCTTTATTCTGTTCTGGCAGTCTGAATCAACATTACATTTTTTTAAAAAAATTCCCTTTGTGGATTCTCAAATCATAACATCTTTTCTTTGAAAGATAATACATCCTGCATACTATAAGACATCCGCATACCACTTGCCTTCACTGCAAACCATTTTATCCCCAGAAAGTTTTGACTTATACGGATTATGTCTCACACATTTAATCAACCTTAATTGGATGATTTCCATTGACATTCTGTGTACCACCATTCATGGTCTATGAACTATCCTTCAAGGTCCTTGTGTTATTCACTCGTCTGAAGAAATAAATCCTTTCCAAAAATTAAACTCTAGATATTGAGTCTCAAAAATATGGAAAACACTATAGAACTGCGCCACCTTAAAAACCTACTTCAGTAGCATCAACCATACTCATTTGTAGTCATATTTCTTATTCAATAAACACAAACACACCTAAAACAAACCGATAGGATACATTAAGGTATTTGTTTCCCAATAATACCCCCCTTTGTGTTTCTTGACAATACTTTTA
Organism: Viscum album; assembly: GCA_963277665.1. Taxonomy (NCBI): domain Eukaryota; kingdom Viridiplantae; phylum Streptophyta; class Magnoliopsida; order Santalales; family Viscaceae; genus Viscum; species Viscum album. The sequence goes on from OY728125.1 coordinate 980,800,739, forward strand.
TAATTTGATATCTTATTAATGATTCTCCTATCATCTTCTAGTGTGTTGAGTTGATAAATCTCCCAGAGTTAGCAGATGTCACTAAAATTCTTCTTTAGGTAAGGCCTTTTATAGAATGTCTATAACCTCTTGTTTTGTAATCACATACTCCAAAATCACAATCTCTTACTCAATCTTCATCATGATAAAATGACAATTTCTTTGAATGTTATTTTTCATTGAGTGATTGATGATATTTTTTCTCATATTTATAGCACTTGAATTATGAATATGGATTTCTATTGGAGACATCACTTTAACTCCCATTTCATGAAGCTGCTGCTTAATCCATAATAATTGTGTGCATTATTGAGTTGTCGCAATATTCCCATCTTCTAAAGTGTTCAACAAAATGCAATATTGATGATTTATTAGATAATAAATAAAAAATACACCAAGATAGAATGAACCACCTGAAATTGATTTCTTATCAACTAATGATCCAGCTCAATATTCATCGATACATCCCAATTACTCTTATTATGATTTTACATTGTATAGAAATTTGAAATCCACAGTTCCATTGATATACCGAAGTATTATTTTCCCTAGATGTATATGGATTGGGTAGGGTTTCTTTGATATATCGCTACATAGGATATAGAAAAAACAATATAATGTATTGTCACTGTCATGTACAATAAACATCCAATTATTTCCCAATATTCTTTGATATTAACCCCAATTCCATCATCACGCCATGAATGTTTCAACCAGGTAGCTACCAGAGTCATCATCTCCTTGGAATTTTCAATTCAAAATCTTTTCAATACTTCATCAACATATTTTTATTGAGAAAATAATGAGCCATTCATTTATTGTGTTACCTGTATTCCAAGGAAAAATATTAGTTCACGAATCAATGACATTTCAAACTCACTTTTTAAGAATTCAAAAAACTGTCTACATTTCCCCTCATCTAATCCACCAAATATTTTTTCATAAACATATATGAGCACCAAATTTCTTTAAGTATTTACATTGTTACCATATAGAATATAATAAACTCTTTTATACTGAAAATTGATCTTTTCCAAAAATGGATCTAGCCTTGAATATCAAGCTCTTGGGACTTACTTCAAACCACATAATCCTTCCTCATCCAAAAAAACAATTCTCATCTTTATGAATGAGAAACGTATCTGGAAACTCGTGTGAACATCTTCTTTGAGAAAACCATTCATAAATGCTATCTTGACATCCATCTGGAAAACTATGATCTTTCTGCGCACTACAATGGCCATGTATAGTCTCATTGCCTCTAGCCATGAACCAGGTGAAAATGGTTCATCAACATTAATTCTTTCTATCTGGGAGTACCCTTTTCACACTAGTCATCTTTTTTTGAATCACACCACCATCTTCATTAATCATGTTACAAAAGACCCATTTGATCATGATGAAGATCATTTTTGTTTGTCTCAAAAAAATATCCCATGTATGATTTTTCTCAAATTGTTCAAGCTCTTCATTCATATCCTGAACCCAATTCGCCTCACCTGTTACTTCATCAAAACTGTTTTGCTCTACATGTGATTAGTATGATTCTTGCTAGAAATTATTCAAACTACATGTTTGAACAAGTTCAGTATGATCATCAATTATGTTTTTTTCAATCAATTTCACCTCTTCTATTCTATCCTTATGTATATACTAAATTATCCTCATAAGTATCCTTATATGAGTATTCCTCTGAATCGACCTCTAGAACTAGAGAATCCATTGATATGACTATTTCTTCATCACTATCCTCCTAAGACTAATAATATATTTTTTGAAGATTAAAATAATTCTCAACTAAGGTTAAATCATGTCTTTCAACAATATTTCATATCCTCTTATTGAATCATTTATATGCTTTGAATTTTGTTGAGTAGCCATGAAATATCCCTTCATCTCCATGGAATTCAAGATCTCTGTGGTTATCCATATTGGTAATGAAACACTTACTTCCAATGATTAGAAAACAATTCAATGATTTCTACTTTTCATACTATAGCTCATATGGAGTTTTCTTTTCTTTCAGACGTAGTAATGGTCTATTTGATGTGTAGACTACTATCATCACTACTTTCCAAAATTTCTATGGAAGGTCTCTCTAAATTAGAATTGTTATGGACATGTTGTTGAAAATATTATTTCTTCTCAATGCTAATCAATTCTACAATGGATTTTATACCTCAAAAACTTGATTTATTATCCCATTTTTCTCAGGATAATCATCCACTTCTCTTTGTAATCTATGTTCCAGTATCTATTAAGATATTCCAAATTTTTCAACCCAACATATTCTCAACTTCCTTTAATATGTTTTTATTCAACTAAATACCTTAGATTTGTTAGTGATGATTAATATTCATTCCATTCTATTATAATCATCCGTTAAGAGATCATAATATCTCGTTCTATCAATAGATATTAGTGAAATATGGTCCATATAAGTCACTTTGAACCAACTCGTGAAATCTTGTTGACCTTTGATCTTTTTCCATATATGACTTTTGAATGATCTTACCTTATTATTAGGCATCACACATAAGTGTATGATCGCTTGATAATCTAGAATGATCTCAAGAAACATAATATATCACCAGATTTTCCAACAATTTTTTGCTCATGTGGCCAAAGCATTTATGCCACATGTTATTTTCTTTTTCCTTAGACCAAAAGAACATATCTCATTCTCCACTCACAAGGTAGATATTACCTTTTTTACACATTCCCTAAAATACAATAGAACAATCATTTCCTTGATGAATCATAATTTCATGTAAAATGTTGTGGCATGTACTGAGTCACAAAATTGACATACACTTAATAAGTCGTGACTATGGCCTTCAACAACCAAGGCATGTTCAGGTCTCATGTTTTTCCCCAAACATTTCTTTCCTAGATATGATGATTTTCATCCCTTTATCATTAAAAAATTATACAATACATTATTTATTGTTCCTGATTCCTGTCATCAGATCCTTGTTTCTGATTATATTAGTGGAATATACACTATCGATGATCCATATCTCTATGTGATATGATGCATTGAATGAAATTTCGTAAAATACTAACTGCTCATATATTTTCATTATTATCCAATTATTTTGACTTTATATCATATATGGATTGATACTCTTGACATAACTTAGAGTATGATGGTCCAACTTCATATTATAGAGTTACAAATTGATTTTTTTTCATTTTTGGCTCGTTCGATGACACATTAGTCTCTTGATTATAACCGACTATAGTCTGCTTCATCACATTCCTATGTATTGTTGATGACAAATATCTTTCCATGTGTTTGAATCCTTTGCACATGAAATATATAAAATCAAATGGTGACCTTGAAAATAGAGCTCTGTTTGATTTCCTCTATTGGTCATGCTCCCATTGGTCCAACTTTTCTATGGAAAAATCATTTAATGATTGTCCAATATTTCCAAAACAACATAATCTTCTCCATGGTACATCTTGGTGTGATAATAATACATCCCTGGTTGTTTCTTTGTTTCCTGGAATCTTTTGATTCTGCTTCATACCCAAATAAATCATTAATCTTGATGCGGGTGCTTATGGTTTAACATCAACCATTACAATTTTCTATTTTTGTTCAAGACCCATTCCATCATTATCATTTGGATTTGACTATTTATTTTATTCTTGTATACAACCATGCTCAAATTTCAACTTTTATATTGCCTATGATTTATGTATTCCTAATTTTGTTTTAAGACACAACATTTTTTCTCAATTCTTAACTCTTTAACATAGGGTGACAACGTCCTCATCAAGTTCTTTGATTATTTGATTTGCTCATTTTTTTTTATCTCCAAACATCAACCTCTTTAATAGAATATTCTAATTGAGCCTAAAGATCAACCCTTCCTTCTACTTCCCATTATTCATTTTCATGTTCTTCTTTTGCTACAAAATTTCTAACAACCACCACCAATGTATCTTCTTTATGATTATTGTAGTTCTCTAACTCCACTACCTCATATTATTATCATCATTTATCTACTTTTGAAATAAGATTCTTATTTTTGAAAGAATTTTTCTTCGTACTTATCCTACCTTTAACATTTCTTGAATAATCCCTCTGGGAAATTTACACATTGTCTCTATCGTCATCTTTAATCATATTAAGACACATTACTACAAAATGAAAAATCTTTCCACATTGAAAGCATGCAAGTGTATGTTTACCTTTGAACATTCCAGTTCCTCCTTACATGTTTGAAGAGTGAAATTTCATGAAATCATCCAAATTATCTTCCTCATGACTATCTTCAAGAGAGATCTCCTCTATGGCCTTGAATTCCACTTCTTTGGACTTACCCTTTTCAACAACATTTTTATTATCATTTCTCATTTCATATTAAACAAGGGTACTATGCAATTTATCCAACGCCATATCCTTTGGATATTTATCTTCCAACACTAAATCTTTAGGATTAAATCGAGGAGGATGTTTCATCAAGATAATATTCACAATCTTAATATCTTTAATGAATTCTCCAAGACCATACATGTTTTCCACTACAACAGTCACCCAATCAAAAAATGCATCAACAGATTAATTTGGATCCATTCTCATATCTTTATACTTATTCCAAAAAAAACAAGAATCTTTTCATCTACGACATTTTAATCTCCTTCATATGTATTCAAATGATTTTCCCACATGTCTTGTGATGTCTTACATGACATCACCTTTGTATAAATTGAATTTGATTAGGCTCCCCCTAAAGAATTGTTCACTTTATCATCCATATTCAATTCTCTTCATTCATATTTAGATAAAGTACCACTATTGATATCGGTAGATATTCCATGCATAACTACTATTAAGACATCCATTCCTAATGACTACATATAGTTCTACATCATATTCTTACATAGTTAAAAATTTATTCCATTGATGATCAGAATTACTTTTTGTGATTGACCACATCCATTTCTTATACTAAGAGTGAACCATGGAATTGTATCCTTCCCTATGATACTAATTGTTAGGTCCACTATGCCAAATACCCTGAGAGGAGGGGGTGAATCAGGGTATGACATATTAAAACTACTTCCCCTTAAGGTCTTGTTTCTCTATTAAAAAAACATACATCTCTTGTTATACCATTGAAATATATAAATATGAATGAAATATTGCACATGGAACAATGATTTTACATGGTTCACCCTCTATGGGACATGACTAAGGACGAGAAATATAATATTAGAGGATGTCACAAATATAATAAATCTCATTGACAATTACAAGGTTCTTTCTAGATCACTTCTATTATGAAGCTCACAACCTTTACAATATTTTGGGTCCACTCGCCGTGTTCCCAAGAGTCACATCGTATATCTGTTTTTATGTCTCACTATCGGTGGAAGGGAACATTGTCTTCCTCTTCCTTCCCTCATAGGTCTTATAAGGGATCAACTCATAGATTATGAAAATTTAGGTCCCTTAACTTGCATGAAAGCACACATCCTCAATTATAGTAAGATTCTCTGTTGAAGTCCATTTTTCATCCGTAGATGAAATCCAATTTTCTATATACTGTTAGATAGAGGAAATTACATTCATGTACTATTTTAATGAATTTTCATAACATCTGAAGCACACTAAGAATAGACTTGCTATTCTATGAAATGTGTAGTACATATGCTTCACAGACAACCTCTTCCATGAACTGCCTCCACTTCCACCATTGCATACCACCTCCATGTACAACTTCCAAGTACTACCTTTCCTTGCCACTTTTGCTTATATATAATTACTTCTTTGATAGACTACTTATTCCATTGAATTACTTCTTCATTTATGGAATATAATTCTCTACAAAAAACTTGTCATGAACCGTTCCTGCAAACCAACAAACCCTTTGTGGAATTCTCCTCATGAACTGCATTTTCCATTGCGAAATTCTACCTCACAGACCACATTCAGACATCACTGAATTCATGGAGAAAAGTTGTTTTCTTATGAAAATGTCTCTAATTAATAGTGGGATTAGAGATTCTCATATAGGAAAATATATCCAAAAAATATCCTAATCATATATTTACCAAATATTTTATGTGGTACTCCCTTAACTGTGTACTACTCCTTCTACTAGCTATTTCCATATACAGTCTCCCTATTGCTTTTCTTTATACATAGAAAACCAAATCACCATTTCATTTTGAAAATGAAACCCTTTAAAACTTCTCAAATCGTCGACTCATTTCTAAGAATGAAAATCAATCAATTGTACCAAAAGCCTTCAACGTACCGCATGCCTTTCGCATACCGCAAGCGCTCTTCATGAACATTTTTCTCTACGTGAACTATTCCCATACCCAGTTTGCATCTCATGTTTGATGGTTACCTTCCTTTTTTAATTTCCTCTGATATTATACGGTCCACTATTTATGGTCAACAAAATTTCTTCCATGGATCACGTACTATTCGCAGACACATAGAAGTCCTTTTTTTTTGAAAATGTAACACCCAATATTGAGTCCCCAATTGTTTTTCAAACAATGGGAAAAAAACCTCCTTAGAAAAAATTTCAGCAGCATCAACCATATTTATTCGTAATCATCATCCATTTTCCACAAACACATTCACACACAAAACAAAATGAGAGGACACCATGAGAGATTTTTTCCCAACAATCTCCACCTTTAGGTTTTTTGAAAACACTTTCATAATTTCATAACTCATTAATGCTTCATCTATCTTCTATAAGATTTTTTTATTATGATTAATATTGAAAACAAGAATTTACTCAACACATACTCTCAACCCACAAGATCCACGATCTTCACGGGAAACAAGATTATAACGAAAAATTCATCAATAAATCGCATCATTCAATTCCAACATCATTTATCTACTTTAATCATGAACATCAACTATCATGATATTTATACTTTAATCAATCACTTCTAAAATTGTCAAATTCAATAACCCCCCTAACTTAATTCACCCCCTAATAGATTCAACTCCCTCTTTCTTTATTATCCAAAAAATAGCTTCTCCTCGTGTCATGACTAAGACATTTTCTCCCTCCAAAAGAAACAATTTATACCACTTTTCCAATAATCTCAATGGATATTCCTTTGAGGAATACAATAGTGTAAATAAAAACTTTATCACATTTAGGGAAAAACACTCCATACCTCAAAGAGAGGTGGTGGGTTCAACATCCATATTTTTTCAAGTACAGGGAGTTGACTGAACTCTAAGAGCTAGTCAATTTCATTCAAATTAATTTTTAGGAAAGGATTTTGTAAGAATGTTTGTAACCTATTCTTTGTTAGGAACATACTCTAACTTCATAATCCCTTGGTCAACCTTCTCCTTGATCAAATGAAATTTTATTTCAATTTTCTTTTCCCTTGCGTGATTGACTGTATTTTTTCAAAGATTTATAGCACAGAAATTATCACGCAACAGATTCTGATCAGAGAAATCACATTAACTCCCATATCATCAGGATGTTGCTTCATCTCAATTATTGTGTGCAAACTTGACTTTCCACATCATACTTAGATTCTGTAGTGCTCTTTGAAATACAGTCATGTTTCTTGCGTAGCCTATAAATATACAATCCACAATGATAGAATGAACCAACTAATATTAATTTCCTATTGTCTGCTGATCTGGCCAAATCATCATTTGCATAGCCCAATAACTCATATTGAAATGTTACATTATATAAAAATCTGAAATCCACAGTGCTCTTGATATACCGAATTATTCATTTCATTACAAGCTTGTGTCTTTCTTTGGGGTTGCTTTTATGTCTCACTGCTTGGCATATGGAAAAAAATACCAGGTCTTGTCACAATTATGTATAATAAACATTCAATTATTTTGCTATATTATATGATATTAACTACCTTTACATCATCATCCTATGATATTTTCAACTAGGTAGATATCAGATTCATCACTCCATGAAATTTTCAATTCCAAATCTTCTTAAAACATCATTGAAATATTTTTATTGAGAAATGAATGTTCCATTAATTCCATCTATTACTTGAAAACAAAGAAAAAACATCATTTCACCAATAATTGATATTTCAAACTCTCTTTTCAAAAATTTTGAAAAAAATCTACATTAATCTTCTTCTGATCCTCTAATGATTATGTCATCTAAATATACCTGCATTGTTATTTGTCGATTGCTATCATTATAGACATATAGATTATAATCAACTCCACCACATTAATAAATGAGCTTCTCTAGAAACTGAACCAACATGAATACCAAGCTATGGGTGATTTCTTCAAACCATATAAATCATTCTTTATCCATGAAACTATATTATCATCTTCATGAATGAGAAAACAATTTGGATTCATAATGTAGACTTATTCTTCTATAACCACATTAAAAAATGTTTTCTTGACATCCATCTAGATCACTTTGAACATTCACTGCACAACTATGGAAAAAAATAATATGATTTTATCTAGCCTTGAAATAGGTGGAAATGTTTCATCAACATTGATTCCTCTACTCTAGGAGTACCCTTAACACACTAGTCATTATTTATTTTCAGTCACTATATAATCCTTATCCATCGTGTTATGAAAGAAAGATTTCAGCCAGATGAAATTTCATTGTGTTGGTCTCAAAACAATATCACATGTCTGATTTCACTCAAAATTTTCAAGATCTTTATTCATAGCCTGATCCCAATTCTTCTCACGAACTACTTCATCAAAAAATATACGCTCTACCTATGAAATGTTTGATTCTTACTGTATATTATTCATCCTATTTATTCAAACAGGTGCTATCTGATCACCAATTATGTTATGTCTATCAATTTCATATCTTCTATTATGTGTTTGTGTGGATATTGATTTGTCCTCATCATTATCATTATCAGAGACTTCCTTTGAATCATCCTCTTAAACAAGAGAATCCCATGATCTTCTTATTTATTCATCACTATCCTCCTGATAACAATCATGTATATTGTGAGGATTCTGATCATTCTATACTATGGTTCGATCATGGCTTTCCATCATCCTTTATAGACTTGTGTTGAAGCTTTTATATGCCTTTATTTTCATTTAGTATCCATGAAATATCCCTTAACCTCCAGGGGAATCAATTTTCTTGCGTTTCTCCTTGTTGAGATTGAAACACATACTTCCAAAGATTCCAATAAACATCAATGATGGCATCTTTCCATACCATACCTCATATAGAGTCTTCTATTCCTTTTGACATAGTAACGATCTATTGGACGTGTAGACTGTTTTTATCATTGATTGTTACAAATATTTCTCTAGAAGGTCTTTCTCAATTATTATTTTCCCGACTATATTGTTGATAATTCGATTTATTCTCCCAACTACTCCATTCTACCATGTAGTTATTACTTTGGAAACATGATGCCTTATATAATGTTTCTTAAGATATCTTCCACATGGGTGTTTTTGAGGACTATTATATTATATATTCAGATATTCCAAATTTTTCATCCTAGCTTGTTCTCAAATTCCCTTCGACATGTTTTTATCAAACTGAATACCTTAGATTGGTGGGTGATGAATAAAACTCGTGCTATTATTCTATAAACATGAATAAAGAGAACATAATACCCTATTTCATAAATAGATATTATTGAAATTGGTCCTCACAAATTAATATGAACTAATGCATGAAATCTTGTTGACATTTACACTTTCTCCTTACATGTATTTCAATTGATCATCCCTCATTAGAAGGCATCACATGTATGTATATTATCACATGATAATCAAGGAATATCACATAAAGGATCAAATTTAACTAGATCTTCCAAGGATGTTTGGGTCATATGACCAATACATTTATGCCCCATCATATTTTCTTTTTCCTTGGGTAGATATCACATATCTCCTTCTCCACTCACAAGGTCAAGATTCAATTTTAACACTTTCCCTGTAACACAAAAACACCATCATTTTCCATGATGACACATAATTTCTTAGAAAATCCTATGGCATGTCTTGAGTCACAAAATTGACTTACACTTAATAATTTTTGACTAAGACATTCAAGAACCAATACATCTACACTTATTATGTCTTTTCACCCTATCATTTCTTTTCTAAGGCCAATGATATTAAACTATTAATAATATTCAAATCATATGATGCCTTCTTTATCACACCAACTTCCAATCACCAAATCCCTGTTTCCTGTCATATGTCATGTATATCCACTACCAGTGATCCATATCCTTGTGTGTTATGATTCCTTGAACATAATTCCAACACCGACTGCCAACTCATATCATTACTTTTTATCCTTGTTTTGACTTCATACCCGGTATGGATTGATATGCTTGGCAATCCTTATAATATGATGGTCTAACATCATCTTGTAGAGCTAGAAGTCAATTTTTCATTTTCATCTCAATTTATGAATCATTTTTATTCAACTTATAACCAAAATTAATCTACTTTAGCACATTTATCTTTGTGGTTGATATGTAATATCATGCAATGTGTCCAAATCCTCCACACCTAAGATAATGAAAATATAACAATGAATAGAAAACTTGAGGTCTGTATGACTTCCTCTATTGGTATTTTTCACTTAATTACCTTACTATGATTTTGGGAGTGTCCCATATTTCCAAAATAATACCATCTTATGATTGGTACATTCCAATGTGGCAATACTACACCACTCATTGTCACATAGGATCTCAGAATCTTCATATTTTACTTTGTAACCAAATTAGTAATAAATAGTTGAGTGGGTGATTGTTTTCTAACTTAAAACATTACTGATTTCTTTGTTTTGATCAATCCCCATTCCAGCCTTATCATTTGAATTTTACAGTTTCTTTTATTCTTCTAGAAAACTATACTCCACTTCCATCTTTTCTGTTTCCTGTGTTATATTTTTTCCCGATGTTGTTTGGTAATTCATATTATTTATTGATTATTAACACTTCATTTAATGTTAATAGCTTTATATTCATGTTCTTCAATACATTTGATTTGATCTCTATTTTTTCAAACCAAACATCTACCTCTTTAGGAGCAGCTATTAATTCTGCCAGAATATCAACCCAATATTCTACTTCTCATTCTTTATTTTCACATTCTTCTTTTTCTATAGATTTTTTGAAAACATCCACTAAATAATATATGTTATGATATTTTCATTCCACCAACTCTTCTGCAACATATTATTCAAAACTTTTATCTTCTTTTGAAAGAAGATTAATTTTTTAAAGAAACATTTATATTCACTTCTCTTACCTTTCACATTGGCTTAATACTTATTCCGGGGAATTTCATCATTGTATTCATCATTATCCTTAAATTTCTTAGTGTATTTTACTAAAAAAATGTAAAATCATTCCACATCGGAAGCATGGAAGAAGAATTTTACCAATGAACTTCTTTCTTCATCTTTGCATGTTTAAATAGAGAAATTTCATGATATGATTCATATTATCTTCGTCTTGACTATCTTCAAAATATATATTCTTCATGGCATTGAATGAAACTTCTTCATACATCCCCTTTTTCACAGCATCATTTTCATCATTTCTCGTTTCCTTTTCAACAAGGGTACTATTCATGTTATCCTATGTCAGCTCACTTGGATATTTTTTTCTATTATTGAAACATTTAGATTAAACCAATGTGGATGTTTCCCCCATAAATGATTCAAAATATTTATATATTAAATGACTTATCAATTACCATTCATGTATTCCACTACAACATTCACCCTATCAAAGAATGAATCAATGTAGAGACCCGTATCTTGACGTACATGGACATTACATTACATTTGCGGAATACTTAGTATATAACAAAAACACACACTAAAGGATCGTAATAGTTTAGTGTCTTTGGAAACTCGGAACGTAATCTTCTAATCGTGGTGAAAGTTCTTCAATATCTCCCATAAAGGTCATCCCTTTTTTCTACCTAAAACCTTTCTTTATATCCTGGGGAAAAGAAAACATAAAAGGGTGAGCTCAAATGCTCAGTAAGGGTAAACAAAGGAAATATCAATCACATAATTTTCATAAGGACATAACATTTTTGGAAATCTTAACCTGCAAAAGAGAGCATAATTTCATAACATGGGATAAATCATAGTAGTGAAATGAAATCATAACTTAAAACATTACTCATTGTGGCATACACACATAATCATAGAGAATCATTTCTTGTTAGTCAAGACTCATTGCCAAGACTATCTTAGTGGACAAAGTCCCTTTCTGAATCGAGTAATCCTCGTTTCAGTCCTGTTTCACTGAACCGGTATATCCTACCATTCCAGCCATGTCTATCTCATGAGATATAAAATCTTTACCCAATGCATTGGAGGGAGATATAGGTCCCACCCATCTTATAATGATTCCTTTCTTATGTGTGCCACATAATCATAAAACATACATCATCGCATAACACATGTAACAAAAATGGGATTCTTGAAACATCATGACATCATAAATCAATTCATATAAGATAAAGGAATTCATAAACATAATTCCATCACAACATAGTCAAATCAATGTAAAAATATGGATAGAAACAGAACCCTTTATTATCTTAGATGGAAAATAATTTTGATAAAACACTTGAATTGAATTCTTGAGGAAAATATCCTTTCTTCTTCAAAATCAATTTCTTTTCACAAAACATCATGCAACTTTAAAAGAAAGAGATTTTATTGAAAATAGTCATGAAATCTTTTAGAGGAAGCTTCATGAAAATAAGGCTTTATAAAACAGTAGAAATCCGTTCGTTCCGTATAAGTTAAAAAAAAACATTCTTCGTACTTTTGTCGGAAAAGTCAAAAAGTACCTCGTACGACAAAAGATTCCTTTCATACATATTACTAAAACTCACCGAAGGGTAAAAATGGATTTAAACAATTGTAGGTGGATGGAAATAATATTACATTTTGATGAAACATGGATGTGGATGATAAAATACACCCCATTAAATACTTACGAATAAACAATCTCAGATAAAAATGAGATTGTGATATTTCCCTTACCTTAGGTCCAATTTGCTTCGTATGTGTCCGAACCTCCTGTATAATGATTTAAATAATGAAATTGACTTATTACAGAATCATATTCATTGTTATTATATCATATATGGTTCACTTATGACATTATATTACCCGTTCTTTTGTAAATTCCATGTTAAAGAAGCGTTTTGGGTAAAATCGTTTCATTTATCGTAGGTGTTTTGACTTGTTGTTCTTGACATCATTATTACTTATATCATGATTTACTTACTTCCAGAATATAAAATATGATTTATATATCATATATATTCAGTATATATATATATATAATAGATAGATAAATAAAATGAAAAACACCGTTCATGGAGACGGTAGTCCGTACGTACGCATGAACGCTGTTTTTCTTTCCTTATTGTCTTGAAATGGAAGTAAGTAGATGACATACATATGTATACATATATACATAAATCCAGTAGCTTTATAATGTCATGTATTTCATTATTATTTCTTATATATACATTATAATCATTCTTAAATGGTTAACATGGAGAATGAATCTCATCGCGTCGTGGAGACGGTATTCCGTACGTACGCACGAGCGATGATATCATTTCTATAAATATTGAATTGAATTGGAGTGGATTATAAAATATATCAGAATCATTATGATGTTGTAATAACTATGTATAGTTATTATTTACACCATTATACCCATCCATGTAAGGTGGTGGTGGAAAATAGATTACACCACGGCGTGGAGACGGTATTCCGTACGTACGCACGCGCGGTGATTTCTTTTTCCGTAGGATGGATAGATGGTGAAATAGGGTTGTTTCATACTTATAATAACATATCCGTATATGAGTGATACTGATGTTATTACTTCATAATGAAACAACCTAAGAAGAATAAGTGGAAGAAGAAATAAAGATGAAAGAATTGGTAACGGTAATTACCTCTTCTTTGAAGTGCCTCTTTGAGACCTCCTCTTAGGGCACTAGAATTGGTCTTTGAGGAAGACCAGAACCTCTAGGATGTTGCTAGGGAAGTGGAGAAGGGATTTTGGCAGGGGTTGGCCGAGCTTGAGTGCTCAAATTGGTGTGAGGAGGAGGGGGGAGGAGGTGTCCTTTTATAAGGGAGGAGAGGGGCACCTTAGGAATTCTTAAAAATATTAATTTATAATAAATATAACCCCACTTAAAAACCTCCAAAAATGACTCATATTCAAAGCTTAGATGATATAGGGTTGTAATCTCATCAACCAATCAAATTTATACATGTTTGGATCTTATTTTAAACCTTATCAATTAGATTTAACTCTAAGTTAAATAATTTAACTTTTACAGTGTCTTTTTGTTTTCTTTCACTATATGGTTAATACACTTACTATAACATGCCAAACGAACCCCAAATTGTATATTATTAATACATATATCCTTATCTAAGTCATTTGGCCGAACCTTAGATTTTTAGGAATAAAATAACAATTAATAATATAATATTTGATTTAAAAACTATTTTGTGTCAATTTTGACACTATTTGATATATGATTTTTTTGAAAGTCATAACAGAATTATATATTCAAACCAAGTTGATTAAATCAACACTAATATATCATAGTAACCTAGAAAATTAGTGGAATTCATAAAAAGTCTTAAATTACATTTATTTTGGTATTTATATTATCAATTATGTCAATATTTCATTAATAAGATAATTACTGCATCATCTTTGTGTCATAAATAAATTATATTATATGCTGTCTAAAAATTACAAATAAAATACCATCATGTAGGAAATATTTTTAGATTTCTAATTAATATTTATAGTCGAATTTAGCTTATGTATAACCCCATATTAAAAATGATTTACTTATTAAACTTTGATTTTAACTATTTTAACCCTTCTTTAAATAAATTAATAATAAATGTCCTAATCTAATCCAAGTGGGCCTAAATGGTCATATTTTATTCCTAAGTTTGTTTTTGGTCGAATTACACTTGTCCAATAGAATTAGGACATGTGTTAGGGTAATATTAATATCATATTTACCCTTAGTTACCCTATTTACTATTAACCGTGGTAAAAAAAGTAAAAAGTTACTATTCACCAAAAAATTAATTTCATCTCATTGAACCACATTTTAGTCCTTGATATTAACCGTGTCTCTCGGATTTTCGAAATTCCATTCACAGAAGCGGTAAAATTAAGTTTTATGCAAAATTCCGTTTTTAACCTACCACTTAGTGGTTTCACTATTCATCAAAAATTGAAAGTTTTCAGAAAAATGCCAAAATTTCATCCTAAGCTATATTTCATATTCCGAATTCAAAAATGAAGTCTATTTTACCAAATTCATAACATAGAAGTTTCATTAATTAATTTTATAATTAAATCCCGCTGTTAAAACAAATAGCGTGTTTTTTAAGAAACAAAATCTATCAAAAGATTGACACTTGATTATGTCTGGTTTAAATGTGAAATTACAAACAATGACGAACATTGTATTAAATTGTAAAAATATATTCTAAATATACTTTAAAACCACTCAAATTAATAATTTATCACTATTAATTATTTCGATTAAAAAAGTTGTTTTTAATTATAATTTAGTAATTTTCACTATTCATTAGAATATGAAAGTTATCCGAAAAGTACCAAAATTTCACCTTAGGCTAAATTCGATACTCCGAATCCAAAAATGAATTCCATTTTGAAAAATAAAATTTACAAAATTTCCAAAAAGTGGTTATTACTATTCATAACGGCTAGTTTTAATAATATTTTAATAGCATATCGTTGTTTCGTGAAACTCAGTATTGCGTACTACACACGCTATCGAGGAAGGTCGCGATTGCGTGTAACGGAAGGAAAGTCAAGGATGCGTATTGTGAAAGCTTCTTTTGTTGTAGCGTACAACACAAGACATTAATGAAATTAAAAGGAATATTTTTCATAAAATCTTGGGGCGTTACATTCTACCCCCCTTAAAATGAATTTCGCCCTCGAAATTCGTCGGGGTTATAAATGGATTACTATTCAAAATTTTCTTTGATAGAAACCCACATCGTAAAAAGGAATACCAAAACATGGATTTAAAAACTAAAGTATGAAATGTAACGATTACCCAAATATACTAATCACTGGGTTTCCACATAGGTGAAAATATGGATATGGAAGAAAAATCTAACCATCATGTTCTGATGGAGAGTGGTAGAGAACATGGCTATGGAAAAGACAGTAATCACAAATCCATAGATTTGTGATGATATAAGGTACCATCTGATTCATCAGGTATAAGATCACTAGGACAACATTTTTGGTTTTCAAGATCATTTCCCTAAAGTTGAAAATTTTCTTAGAATAAATACTTACTTTATTTTGGTAAAATCTCACTTTTGTTCGTGCCTTGAACAATTTCTACTTCATCTCTTAAATAAATGAAGTTGAATTTGTTATTCGTGATGTGTTAGCAGATCAGGTGATAGAATGACAGGTCATTCCATCTGTCTCAAACAAAAGGATAGCAAAACTTATATACATAAGTCGATCTATAGTGAGATTAATCATATATGGTTCCTAAAATGGACTTATACTTCATATATCATACTGCTTAATATAATAAAACTAGTTTCTACTAAACAGGGACTTCCTGTAGGTCAGTGGTAGGCGATAAAGGCCAGTCGCACTTCGGTTGTGGGTTCGATTCCCACAGCCTTGTCCGAAGCGATGGGCTGTCGCCCGTCCTGCAGGTGGTCCTTTTTCCAAAACTACTATAACATCCCATCAAAAATATCGTCCAACACAATCCATTCCAATCTTTAGGCTTATCCATAATACTGCAGTCCACTCTCATAACATAGTGAAAACAATTACCAGAGATTTAATATCATCGTTGATCCCCATATATCATAAGATATGTTTTTTTTGGTCACATTCCAAACATTCAAAGTCCTTAATCATGTATACTCTTGAATACCCATTGAACCTTAGTGAAAACTTGAATGCAGTTAAAAGTTAACACTTTACACATACCAAAATCCTCAAAATTATTTATACTCAAACCATGATATCACTTAGTCCTTATATCAATCATGAGCTCATGAATACTATTAAACATTTCATTTTCTCGTCTTCATTATGCGCATATCATCTTATTTCCAAAAAAATATCTCAATCACTTTGAATACCACATCAATAAATATTGCAATACTCAATGATACAACATTATTTTGGAATCCCATTACATAAACACTTAATCATTCCACCACATCGTTGTCATATTCAACTTTGCCAATAGTGATCGCATGTGATTTCCCTTTGTCCTTTGCCTTCAGTGGTTGCTCATGTTGATCATCACTAACCCTTGGATTAGGGCAATTATTAGCATAATGCCCCATTTCCTTGCACTTGAAGCATTGAAGTGTTGGCGGTGCGTTCTCTGCAGTGTTTGCTTTATCATTAGAAACCCTTTTTCCATTACTTCGACACTCATCTGCTCGATGACCTTCTTTTCCACACTTAAAACATTTTCTAGTCCCTTTTAGACAATCTCCACCATGCTTCTTTCCACACTTTGTGCATAAGGAAACATTCATCTTCT
Source organism: Viscum album (assembly GCA_963277665.1). NCBI lineage: Eukaryota > Viridiplantae > Streptophyta > Magnoliopsida > Santalales > Viscaceae > Viscum > Viscum album. Next base: position 980,818,389 of record OY728125.1, read on the forward strand.
TTTCACCATTATTCTGAGATTTCTCCTTGAACTCCATCTTTCGTTTCTTGTCAAAACCATGAGATGGATATGTAACACCAACTTCCATTTCTACCTTGATAGCACAACGCACAATTTCTTCATAGCTACTGAAGTCTCTTATAGCTAATGTCCTTCGAAGACTTGGTTTTAAGCCACTGAAAAATCGATCAACTTTACTTTCAGGTTGGATGATAATTCCAGAAGCATACCTTGCAAGTCTTGTAAAATTTGCTTCATAGGTACCAACAGATTCATCATCCCTTTGCTTCAGTTCAAGAAACTCTTTCTCCATCTTTGTTCGAAGAATACGAGGGAAGTACTTATTGAAAAATAAGTTCTTGAACTCGTCCCATTCCATAGACTCAATTTCATCCCTTTGCCTTGTATTCTTAATAAGATTCCACCATTGATCAGCATCTCCTTCCAAACGATACACTGCTAGGATGACTTTATCATGTTCAGAACATTGAAGAACTGAAAATATCTTTTCAGTAGTACTAATCCATTGTTCAGCAACTAATGGATCAGTAGACCCACTGAAAGAAGGTGGACGCTGCCTCATGAAGGATTCAACAGAATGTTGCTCCTTCCTTTGCTCATTTGGAATTCCTGCATGATTCATAGCTTGAGAAATTTGTGTGAGCATGGCTACAAGATTTTGCATTCCAGCTCCTATATCGTTTGGTTGCTCAGGGGTACAATCATTGCATTTCCCATCACATTCCGCATTAACACGGTTCCTTCGGGTTCCAGCCATCGTCTAAAACCCCAAAAGAATTGTGTGAGAGGCAAAAATCATGCTAGGGAAAACAACATAATAAAGGGTTAGTACCCTCAATATCTAACATCTTAGGTTAAATTCGAAGATCGTTAGCGTAATTCTAGGACTATAACCTATACGTATACTTAACCTTAGAGACATCCCTAGACATACCTTAGAAATATCTCTAGGGATCTCACTAAAGTTCTTGCATCCTAGTTTCCAAAGGTTGACTAAACCTTTCCTCTGATACCAACTGTAGAGACCCGTATCTTGACGTACATGGACATTACATTACATTTGCGGAATACTTAGTATATAACAAAAACACACACTAAAGGATCGTAATAGTTTAGTGTCTTTGGAAACTCGGAACGTAATCTTCTAATCGTGGTGAAAGTTCTTCAATATCTCCCATAAAGGTCATCCCTTTTTTCTACCTAAAACCTTTCTTTATATCCTGGGGAAAAGAAAACATAAAAGGGTGAGCTCAAATGCTCAGTAAGGGTAAACAAAGGAAATATCAATCACATAATTTTCATAAGGACATAACATTTTTGGAAATCTTAACCTGCAAAAGAGAGCATAATTTCATAACATGGGATAAATCATAGTAGTGAAATGAAATCATAACTTAAAACATTACTCATTGTGGCATACATACATAATCATAGAGAATCATTTCTTGTTAGTCAAGACTCATTGCCAAGACTATCTTAGTGGACAAAGTCCCTTTCTGAATTGAGTAATCCTCATTTCAGTCCTGTTTCACTGAACCGGTATATCCTACCATTCCAGCCATGTCTATCTCATGAGATATAAAATCTTTACCCAATGCATTGGAGGGAGATATAGGTCCCACCCATCTTATAATGAATCCTTTCTTATGTGTGCCACATAATCATAAAACATACATCATCGCATAACACATGTAACAAAAATGGGATTCTTGAAACATCATGACATCATAAATCAATTCATATAAGATAAAGGAATTCATAAACATAATTCCATCACAACATAGTCAAATCAATGTAAAAATATGGATAGAAACAGAACCCTTTATTATCTTAGATGGAAAATAATTTTGATAAAACACTTGAATTGAATTCTTGAGGAAAATATCCTTTCTTCTTCAAAATCAATTTCTTTTCACAAAACATCATGCAACTTTAAAAGAAAGAGATTTTATTGAAAATAGTCATGAAATCTTTTAGAGGAAGCTTCATGAAAATAAGGCTTTATAAAACAGTAGAAATCCGTTCGTGCCGTATAAGTTAAAAAAAACATTCTTCGTACTTTTGTCGGAAAAGTCAAAAAGTACCTCGTACGACAAAAGATTCCTTTCATACATATTACTAAAACTCACCGAAGGGTAAAAATGGATTTAAACAATTGTAGGTGGATGGAAATAATATTACATTTTGATGAAACATGGATGTGGATGATAAAATACACCCCAGTAAATACTAACGAATAAACAATCTCAGATAAAAATGAGATTGTGATATTTCCCTTACCTTAGGTCCAATTTGCTTCGTATGTGTCCGAACCTCCTGTATAATGATTTAAATAATGTCATTGACTTATTACAGAATCATATTCATTGTTATTATATCATATATGGTTCACTTATGACATTATATTACCCGTTCTTTTGTAAATTCCATGTTAAAGAAGCGTTTTGGGTAAAATCGTTTCATTTATCGTAGGTGTTTTGACTTGTTGTTCTTGACATCATTATTACTTATATCATGATTTACTTACTTCCAGAATATAAAATATGATTTATATATCATATATATTCAGTATATATATATATATAATAGATAGATAAATAAAATGAAAAACACCGTTCATGGAGACGGTAGTCCGTACGTACGCATGAACGCTGTTTTTCTTTCCTTATTGTCTTGAAATGGAAGTAAGTAGATGACATACATATGTATATATATATACATAAATCCAGTAGCTTTATAATGTCATGTATTTCATTATTATTTCTTATATATACATTATAATCATTCTTAAATGGTTAACATGGAGAATGAATCTCATCGCGTCGTGGAGACGGTATTCCGTACGTACGCACGAGCGATGATATCATTTCTATAAATATTGAATTGAATTGGAGTGGATTATAAAATATATCAGAATAATTATGATGTTGTAATAACTATGTATAGTAATTATTTACACCATTATACCCATCCATGTAAGGTGGTGGTGGAAAATAGATTACACCACGGCGTGGAGACGGTATTCCGTACGTACGCACGCGCGGTGATTTCTTTTTCCGTAGGATGGATAGATGGTGAAATAGGGTTGTTTCATACTTATAATAACATATCAGTATATGAGTGATACTGATGTTATTACTTCATAATGAAACAACCTAAGAAGAAGAAGTGGAAGAAGAAATAAAGATGAAAGAATTGGTAACGGTAATTACCTCTTCTTTGAAGTGCCTCTTTGAGACCTCCTCTTAGGGCACTAGAATTGGTCTTTGAGGAAGACCAGAACCTCTAGGATGTTGCTAGGGAAGTGGAGAAGGTATTTTGGCAGGGGTTGGCTGAGCTTGAGTGCTCAAATTGGTGTGAGGAGGAGGGGGAGGAGGTGTCCTTTTATAAGGGAGGAGAGGGGCACCTTAGGAATTCTTAAAAATATTAATTTATAATAAATATAACCCCACTTAAAAACCTCCAAAAATGACTCATATTCGAAGCTTAGATGAGATAGGGTTGTAATCTCATCAACCAATCAAATTTATACATGTTTGGATCTTATTTTAAACCTTATCAATTAGATTTAACTCTAAGTTAAATAATTTAACTTTTACCGTGTCTTTTTGTTTTCTTTCACTATATGGTTAATACACTTACTATAACATGCCAAACGAACCCCAAATTGTATATTATTAATACATATATCCTTATATAAGTCATTTGGCCGAACCTTAGATTTTTAGGAATAAAATAACAATTAATAATATAATATTTGATTTAAAAACTATTTTGTGTCAATTTTGACACTATTTGATATATGATTTTTTTGAAAGTCATAACAGAATTATATATTCGAACCAAGTTGATTAAATCAACACTAATATATCATAGTAACCTAGAAAATTAGTGGAATTCATAAAAAGTCTTAAATTACATTTATTTTGGTATTTATATTATCAATTATGTCAATATTTCATTAATAAGATAATTACTGCATCATCTTTGTGTCATAAATAAATTATATTATATGCTGTCTAAAAATTACAAATAAAATACCATCATGTAGGAAATCTTTTTAGCTTTCTAATGAATATTTATAGTCGAATTTAGCTTATGTATAACCCCATATTAAAAATGATTTACTTATTAAACTTTGATTTTAACTATTTTAACCCTTCTTTAAATAAATTAATAATAAATGTCCTAATCTAATCCAAGTGGGCCTAAATGGTCATATTTTATTCCTAAGTTTGTTTTTGGTCGAATTACACTTGTCCAATAGAATTAGGACATGTGTTAGGGTAATATTAATATCATATTTACCCTTAGTTACCCTATTTACTATTAACCGTGGTAAAAAAAGTAAAAAGTTACTATTCACCAAAAAATTATTTTCATCTCATTGAACCACATTTTAGTCCTTGATATTAACCGTGTCTCTCGGATTTTCGAAATTCCATTCACAGAAGCGGTAAAATTAAGTTTTATGCAAAATTCCGTTTTTAACCTACCACTTAGTGGTTTCACTATTCATCAAAAATTGAAAGTTTTCAGAAAAATGCCAAAATTTCATCCTAAGCTATATTTCATATTCCGAATTCAAAAATGAAGTCTATTTTACCAAATTCATAACATAGAAGTTGCATTAATTAATTTTATAATTAAATCCCGCTGTTAAAACAAATAGCGTGTTTTTTAAGAAACAAAATCTATCAAAAGATTGACACTTGATTATGTCTGGTTTAAATGTGAAATTACAAACAATGACGAACATTGTATTAAATTGTAAAAATATATTCTAAATATACTTTAAAACCACTCAAATTAATAATTTATCACTATTAATTATTTCGATTAAAAAAGTTGTTTTTAATTATAATTTAGTAATTTTCACTATTCATTAGAATATGAAAGTTATCCGAAAAGTACCAAAATTTCACCTTAGGCTAAATTCGATACTCCGAATCCAAAAATGAATTCCATTTTGAAAAATAAAATTTACAAAATTTCCAAAAAGTGGTTATTACTATTCATAACGGCTAGTTTTAATAATATTTTAATAGCATATCGTTGTTTCGTGAAACTCAGTATTGCGTACTACACACGCTATCGAGGAAGGTCGCGATTGCGTGTAACGGAAGGAAAGTCAAGGATGCGTATTGTGAAAGCTTCTTTTGTTGTAGCGTACAACACAAGACATTAATGAAATTAAAAAGAATATTTTTCATAAAATCTTGGGGCGTTACAATCAACAAATTCATTTGGGTTCATTCTCAGATCTTCATACTCATTCCAAAAAACTGGAAACATTTCCACTCTGACTATTGAATATCATTCATTGATACTCAACAGCTTTTTGCACATATCATGTGATTTTTTACATGACACTTCATTCATATAAATTTAATTTCATAGGGCTACCCATAACGTATTGATCCCTTTAGCATCTTCATCGGATTTTTTTCCTTTAGCATCTGATAAAACACCACTATTGATTTTAGCTGATATTCGATGCATATATACTATAAATACATCCATTCCCTATGATTGGATGTAGTGATACATCCGATTATTCCATAGTTGAAAATTTTTTCATCAAAGATCTGAATTCTTTAGGATTTACCCCCTCCATTTATTCAACTAAGAGAGAACCATGACTTTTAACTTTTCCCTATGGTACCAATTCTTCGGTCCACTAGGTAAAAAAACTTAAGAGGTGGTGAATCAAGGTATGAATGATGAAAATTAAATCCCCTTCCGATCATGTTTTGTCATTAAAAAACACACCTCTCTCTTTTTCATGTATTATTATATGAACAGAAATGAAATTTGGCACATGATATAGAGAAATTACATGGTTCACCCTCACTAGTCTAGGACGAAACAACATAAAAAAGAGATGTGATGATGTTACAAATCCACTAAAGATCACTATTAATTACAATGTTCAGGCTAGATCACTTTTTTCCTAGGGTCTCTACCTTTACAAGATTTAGGTTCTCCTCACAAAATTCACAGTGGTCATAGCCTATGTCTCCTTCTATGGATCACTGGAGAGGGTAAGGATCGTCATCTTCCTCTTCCTTCAATCACTTCTCTTAGAAGGGATCCACTCACCATTTATGGACATGTAGGTTCCTTCATTTTTATGAAAGAAAACATTTTTAACTGTAGTTAGATGCTCTATTGAAGTCCATTTTCCCGTGTAGATGAAATCCAATTTTCTGCATACTATTAGTTAGTATAAGTTACTTTTGTGAACTATTTGAGTTCATTTTAATGCCCTCTCAAGACCTCCCCAAACTACCTCTATCTTCTGCAAACTGTGTAGTGTATATCCTTCGTGGGAAACCTTTTCTATGAATTCATTTTGCTTCTACCACTATGTACCACCTATGTATACCACTTCTGCATATTGCCTTCATATACAACATATACATATTTGGAATTCATTATTTAGAAGAATGATTCTCCCAGGGACCACATTTTTCTTTTGTGGACTAAAATTCTGTGCAAACATCCTTTAATGAACTATTCCCATGGACCAACTAACCCTTCATAGAGTCCCCCTCATGAACTACTTCACCATTCACAGAATCATACATCGTGAACCTATTTAATAATTCAATGAATTCTAAGAGGCAAGATGTTTTGTTGTGAAAATCACTCTATGTAATGATGGTATTATCCCTCCTAATATAGGATAATAGCTCCAAAAAATTCACTAATTTTAGATTTAGTAAATCTTCAAAGTGGTACCGCATTCAACACATACCTCCCCATCCGTGAACCATTTCCCTATACTGTCACCTTACTACCGTTCTTCCTTTATGGTGGGCCAAATCACCATCTAATTTTTGAAAATGACTTCTTTAATATCTTCTCAAATCTCCACCTCAATTATGAATGAAAATCCATCACGTGTACCACAATCCTTCCACGCACCATAAACCATTTTTTCCCCATGAACCATTACCATATGAAGTCTACGCCCGTCGATTTGTGGTTCCCGTCCTTTACTTATTTACTCGGATGGTCCTTGTACCTCCATTCACGGTCCCTGAACTATCCATTAACATCCACATACTATTCATGCATATGTGGAAATCCATCCTTTTTGAAAATTAATCTCTCGATTTTTAGTCCCAAAAAATTGGAAAACAGTAGGAAACTGTGTGACCTTAAGAACCTGCTTCGATAGAATCAACCATTATCATTTGTAGTCACTATTCTTTTTCAAAAAACAACATCACACCGAAAACATATTTAGAGGACACATTGATGGACTTTTCCCCAACCACTGTAAACATCTTCCATAGATATAGCCAATCATGATAAGCAAGATGTCATTTTCCACATTATGTACAAAATGATAGTCTCATATATCATAATCTATCACATAGAAAAAATCATTTAGATAAATAACTCCTTATATCTTGAAGAACCAAAAAACCCCATATTATGGATGGCACTAGTAACTGATTATCTCCATAATGGATCTCCCTGAAATACCGAGCCAAAAGGGATCAAATTCCCTTTTCAATAGAGAACATCCCCATTTAGGATGATTTAAATGTGAAAAAATCCATCTATAAGAATGGATTTAATGGAATCATCCTCATATTCATAGAAAAATTGGATATTCTGACAATAATAGAAGAATTACATGTTGTCTCTTATGATGCTCATCAATCTGGGGATCGACTCTCCTATTAAATCATAAGCCTTGGTTACCACTGGAGAACAATGATACAATAATTTGTGGAGGTCACCAGGTTATTAAATGCAAGAAATATTCATGTAAAATTTATATATCAATCCATATAATTAATATATATAAGTAAATATTCCTAGAATTTTTTGTGGTCAAATGACTTTGTGGGGCTGTATCCCCCAACCAAAATTTAGCATTTTTTGTAAATTATTACTACTACTGACATATTTTAAAAATGGATGAGTCCATAAACCACATGAAATTAATAAAAAATAATATTAAATTCGTGAAGTCCAATATAATCATCAAATTTTGTGTCCCTCACATGATACTAAAAGACAATAGGACCAATGGTTTTTAAATGAGTTTATGAAATTGTAATAGGACTACAACATCAAGTCCAACCATTAATCCAAAAATCATGTAGTTCAAAATGGATAGATTGAGGTCTTCAATAAGAGTATTTCACATATGCACTAGAAGATGGTGAATAAGGTGAAGAATTTATGTTTCTATAAGATCCTCTATTCTTTATGGGCATACCACACCCCCATGTCTTCTACTAGACAAGTTACTCTATATTCATTAGTATATAAAACTAAGGTATTGTTGTGAATATATGTATTTATTTTCTAAAAAGGGATATATATTTATGAAAAACTCAAGGATGACAAGAAATCTCAAAATGTTTTGGATTAATTAGAGAGGAATGATGAGAAAAGGTTTCATACATTTCACAACCTCAATATCCATCAGAATAGAATCACATGGGAATTAAATAAAAAGGTTCACAAAAGTCCATTCCTTCAAGAAGAACTAGTACACGCTCTGAACACCCCAATGAAACTAGAAAAGAAACAACCCATGTTGGAACCAAAATGGGAAGGGCATTACATTATATATAAGGTCCAATCTAGTAGATCCAATGCATTGGCCATAGTGGATGGGGAACATATCACACCCATACCAATGTAAGGGGTTTATGGAAATTCATTGCATATCCATCATTGAAGCCTCCCTCAACCCAACTACATGATGTCAAAATATTTGGAACACATCACGACCAAATGAAATTATACTATACGAAATACGTCTGGACCACATGAAATTAAAATGTGAAAAATTCATCTAGGTCACGTATAATTAAACTACACAACACATTCGAACCATATGATGTTAAACATGAAAAAATTTATCGTGGTCACATGATGTTAAACTACATAAATAAATCCCAATAACATGAACATAAACAATATGGATCATGTTTTAACCACATGGTATTAAAATATATGGAATACATCCCAACCAATTTATTTTAAATTGTGCTGAACACATCTTGGTCACACAACATTATGAATCACAAAAAATCCCCATCACTTGATGTTACACAATACATAGGTATTCCTTGGTGCATGACCACATGAAATTGACATGAACAACACATCTGTACCCTGTGATGTTCAAGAGTATGAATAATTTCATCACGAGATGATGTTAAACTACATGGAAGATGTCATAACTACATGATGTTAAACTACATGAAGAGAATCATCTCAAAAATGATTCATTGAACACAAGATAGATAGGTGAAAGTTAAAAATCATGTTCCACCACCCTGTTAGAGAGCCAAATATACATAGGGAATCTCCCAATTCGAGAACTACTTGTGGAATGACTCATTCCATAATTGGATACATAGTGATATAAAAACCTCAAATCCTTGGTCAAACCACCAAATATCCATCCTAGTGACAAGACCTCAAATTGTATGATAATGTTGAAGATATTTCATTCAAATTGGGTATCCTTCATTATAAACTCATGAGGTTGAACAACTCATCTGTCATTATACCAATGATGTTAAAGTATATGTTTTTTCAAGAAATACATGTGTCTTGATTCCTACCATTACTAAATATGTAGTGACACCCATTTACCCATTCTTGGGTCCATCCAGGATACATTATTTTCTATTTTGAGTTTCCTTCATCCATACCACATGAATTTATACTGCACGGTCAACATCCTCCCCACATGAAACTATACAACATGGTTTTCAAAACTGTGTATAACTTGATTCACATTCCAATGGGATATATAAGGATTCTTAGATTGTATATCATGGACGATCCACCATATGATATGATATTTACATTTACTTCCCTTTAATTTCTTCTATGTCATGAATGAATCATTTTCCATTGCTTATTTTTCACACCGATCATAGTTCATGTGGGAATAATTCCTCCGGTAAAAGATTTCATGAATGATCAAGAAATTTCATTTCATGATATTGTAAGTACGGTCCTTGATGAAAGACCTTAAACATAACAACATACATCCTTTCCATAAGATATTAAACTGCATGGTCGATGTCCCTTTCTATTCAAAAAACTGCACATTTTTTGTGACTTTCCCCAAGAGGACCACTATCATTGGTGTTGATCTCCCACCACACATCATTTCAAGAACTACATGTAGATTTATTGTAGTAATCATAAGATAAATAAATACACCCTTATATACAATAATGGTTCTAGTAATAATATTTCCTTTTCTTATTAGAGAACCTACATCCTTATCATATGATGTCAAACTGTGTGGTTTATCAAGAACCACATGTGTATTGATACCTATCATCAAAGGATATGTAATTATGCAAAGATCTCTAATATTGGTTCCATCTAAAAAAATTAGTGGAACGAACACCCCCTCGGGTTATGGGTTGGGCATTGGTAGAGAGTTTCCCCAACAAGAATTAGGTGTGGCTTGATTCATTCTATAACATGATATATAATCATGTTGTGATCTCAAATCATGTTTTTTTATGTAACAATCAATGGTAATAGTGTACCCCTGTGTGTATGGGTCAGACCTATGTGGATATTTTCCCATTCAAGAGTTACACGTGGCTTGATTCCTATCATTAGAGTATATATAGTGATTCCTAGATCTCTAACATACTATCTAGTCATAATATAAAAAAACCTCCACCTTCTTGAGTATGGGTTTGATATACATAAAGACCATTTCATCTTCTAGCTGCATGATTCTAAATTTCATGAAAAATAATCTTCACATTGAAAGGATCATAAATGTAGTATATACATATTTTTAATGAAAAAAATTTGTCATACATGCTCATTATGCCTACGAACGAGTCACCTCTACATACCGCTTACATACTAGTATGAGAGATCTATGAAAGAATGGATTCAGGTTATGGTTATCCACCAACAAGCCTTTTCATGGATAAATGACAATCATTACATATAAATTCCCCTAAATTATAAAATTTACCTCTAAGGATACCTTTCACTATTTTCACATGGTTTCCCATGTTATTACCATGTGAAATTGAACTATAAGGAAAATATTATCCTCATCATTTGACATTAAAACTGTATGGAAAATGTCTTTTATGCATGACATTAATCTGCATGAAGAGATAATTAATCTATAAAAGATGTTAAAATGTGATTGAAATAACCCACCATAATTCCCTATAAAATTACCCATGGATCCTAACCCGGTTAAACAATGTATGGGGTTATTCTATCATCATTTAAGCCCCCTCATCCCATAAATCACACCATATGATGAGAGTGTCTCAAGTTGGTAAAAAACATTTAGGGCCCTTGAAATGAAAAATAGATCTATCTATTTGATCATGCTATAGATTCATACAGGGATTAGACATACTAACTATTTGCATCTTGGACATATAAGAAGGGGTTTCCAATCATTGTGATCCTGAACTCTCTATTGAAGAAATCAACACTTGAGGATGTTCTGGGTGATCCTTGACATGATTTTACCATATCATTACCCAAAAAATAAGAACCTTGGTCCACAAATTTTAAACAATTACATCTCCCAATCAAAAAGATTTTGGATTACAATTAAACTTGGGTATCCTAATTATTTGTTTCCCAACATACCCCTCATGCTTGTTCCATGTACTAAATGACCTTAAACTACATGCACTTTGGTCAAATTTGTATGAAACTAATATTTATCGATTGATTGTATTAATCCAAAGAAAATAATCTTTTGGAAAATTATATTAAAAACTTTTCAAGATAAAATCCAAAAAATGGAGGCCTGAGTAAAATTCATTTCTTCAATTGCTAAAATCATTAACTTCCAATACATGGAAAAAATTAGAGTGCAAATGAATAGGGAAAAAATCTCATAGGGAATACTTTGGGACACAAGTAAAAGTTGATCAACACTTTTTAGTCCCTCATGTATAGGAAAATGCTAGAGTAATGATCTGTTACATCTCAACACCATGATAATGTTTTTATTATGCTTTGAAACAACATTTAGGGGTCTCTAACCCTTATTGAATCTTACATTTCCCATAAAACAAACATCATTGTATGAGTTCCTCAGATCACCACAAAACATATATGGCTGTTGGAAAAGGAAACCCTACATCAAGAGACCCATTTTTTTACAATTCGTGTATGCATATGGATCTTATATATGATCTCTTAGTTATTAACCAAATTCATCAATACCCTAGAAAAATATATTTCAAATCCATGTTCGCCCTGATGTCACTATGGGGGATGGAAACACCCTATGGTGTTTTAGGTCATCATCCACATTATTTTCCCATATCATCGGCATGACCCAAGAACATTAAACAATGATTTAAAACATCCATAAAAAAATATTTATGGTCGTTCGACATAATTAATATTATATCACCATACATTGTACACTTTCTAAAAGAAGAAATGTGATACTCCATTATAGAACCATTCGATAGACCACACAACATGACTCGAATCCATGGTGAATTAGGACTCAGCTTCCCAAAAAAGATAATCTTTAATTGGTTTGCATAACCCATCGTCGAAATATTTTCCTCTACATCCCACTTTATCAAACATAGATTTTATTAATATAAAATATTTCATGGACCTCCCAGAAATTGGGGATCACATCTAAAATACCATTCACGTATGACCAATGAACTCATTCATAAGGGCTTAGACCTACCAACTAGAGGCATGTCCAAATTTTCTGAGGGGAACTCCGATCTTCATGAGACCTAATAACAGCTTGGAAGAAACCTACACCATTGGGTGTTATAGGTAATCACTATAATGTTTTAACTATTCCATATTCATCAATTCAATCTTTTGGGTTATTAATTACCCCATCAAAAATCCTTCTATCAAGGAAAAATTGACATCCATTAATATTTTATCATCCACCAATACCATCTCTAATATCTTACATGACCCCTAGAAATGAGTGGGGAAACCTATGTTTGACCATGATAATGACGCATAAGGGCTCTGATCTACAAACAATAATAATCACCTCCATGCAGGAATGTAAATCCAATCCTCATGAGCCTAAAAAAACCATTGAATTACTAAATTCCTTTGGGTGATAGGTCCATCCTAGGGTTTTCATCATATTATTCCATATTCTTCATTCATTTCCTGGTAGTAAGACATTAAACTGCATAGAATATCAAGGTCCGAGCTAAAAGTAACAAACCAACAATAAAATATTTTTTGAACTAAATGACCCTAAAAACATAAATAGATGGTTTTAGATAAAAGAACCAAAAATACATAAATAGAAGGTTTGAGATAAAATACCCCAAACATTGACAATTGATGTTCTGAGCTAAAAGACCCCAAACAATAGCAATATAATTTATATGATAAAAGAACATAAACATTAGAAATAGGAGGTCCAATATAAAAGGCCACAAATTAAGATAATCAAAGGTTTTTGATAAAAAACCTAATCAACAACAAAAAGTGTTCTGAGATAAAATAACCTAAAATACTGCAATAGAACGTACGGGCTGAAAGACCCAAAATTAAAACACAATGTTGGTTCTAGTTTTTGAGAACTTAAAATAGCTATCTAAAACAGAAATAGTTCTCACCATGTAAAAATATTGAAATGCTCATCCTAGAAAAAAAATAAAACCTCTAAACATTGGCTATGAACTTTTTATTCTCTTAGAAATGATAATCACTCATAAAATGGAATGGTTACAAAAATAGTTACTCAAAAAACATGTATGAGGTAACTCTAAGAAAAAGAGGAGTTCTTGACCACCATGACATCAACTATATGAAGCACATAAAGAGAATTAGGGAAATATAAATAAATTTACTTAAATCTAATAGAAATAATAATTTTTTCCCACAAAAATAAATATATTCTCACTATTTTCACTATATTTAGCCAAAAAATATTGCATTCTACATCTGATAAATATATGTTACCCAAATTATCCTTTTGAATCGGTAATTTCAAGACATATAGAGAAGACATAAAAATAATGAATCATATATTGGAAGTAATTAATATGAATTTATCTTGTAATGTATGTTGTTCAATTTAAAAATGAAGATTTAGGCACTTAGGTTTACTTGATATTATACAAAAGATGAGTATAATTGATGATCTACACAACATTAGATTAATGGGACTTCATGTAAATCATTAATAATTAAAAATTGGATGAATACATATAATTTTTATAAAATTTATTCCCTAATAAGGTGTAAAAAAATAATTAATCCTCAAATTTCAAGGCCTCTAAAAATATTTAATTAGAGTAAAAAACATTGGTAATATTGGTACAATAACATTTCATTCACTGAATTTTATAGGTTAAATAGAAGTTTATATGAAATTTTGATAGAATATCGATGTGCCACCAGCTCCGCTTCATATACTATAGCATGAGGTTAAAAAATATTTATAATGGAAGATAAATACTCATATCTTTTATGAGTAGTCATTAATTAAGATTATGATTCCAAAATATTAGACTTTGAGTGAGTTATGATATCCAAATATCAAACTATCTATATTGTTAAGGTATTAATTTAGGCAAGTAGTTCATATACTATCTAATTAATCCATTCCACTAATATCAAATCTTCTCCTATTATTTAAAAAATAGGAGTTAAATCATTGACATAGTACAAGACCCTCTCACTGTTTTTCAATTGTTTTGGGGTATAAATTATTTTCCATATGATGTCATATAGTGGTTGGTGATAAAAGTTTCCATCCCCATGTCGTGGAAGAGCTACAGAATGAATTTCATAGGCCATGAAATGATTATAGTGGATTATCAGTGAACAAGGTGTGAATAATTTATCGGATTAGACTCCATCATCTTTTGTCCTCATCAAATTTTGGGCAAGTACATCAAAAGGCGTAATAATTAGCTGAGCTAATGAAGAAGAAACTGGTGAATTCCCATGTGCACCTCTGCCAGATGATTCATCTTCCATATCTCATATTAGAGGGTTATATTCATTATCAAAATATACACCAATAATGGTATGGTCATATCTATGATTAAGATGCTTCCTCAAAGTCTCACCAAAACATTTACTAACTCCATCATTGTTATAGACAATGTGTCGGTGAAGAAAATTGTTTGATCACCTGATAGACCAACCTATCCCATACCCCACCTAGGTAGTATTATACCCATTCATGGGAATAATAAGAATATATAAATATATTTGTTCTAATAGGTCATAGGATAATCTCAAAGTATTCATCATCTCATGCTAATTAAATCCATAATTTGCAGATAATCTTAGGATAACGTTCTCCCTGTACGGTGGATGATGTGGGTGGAGGAACCATTTGAATGCATAAAAACTATAAGGTGAGTTGGTAAGGGGTATATTTATATAAAATATTATAATAATCCATATGTTCCATTAGTACCCCATCAATAATAGAGAATTGGTATGAACATGCATCAAAAGAATCACCACTATTATTGAAAATTGTCATAGTTGGTGCATGGTAAGGCCTAAATTTGAACTGATCAGAACATATCAACATGTCAGATACCTCATCAGGGTTTATTGACATTTAACCTACCCTACAATTGTTTATTTTATTGGGTAAGAGAAAAAAACCAGGGATCTCAGTAGTATAGTATTATTTCTAGCAGTAGAAATGTGACCCCTTAAAGATGAATAACAACTGTAAATGACTACCTATACTACTGGGGATGTTTCCCTTTTTGATATGGAATATGATCTAGTATATTATTAATAGAGTTTATAAGGATAGATTATGAGTAAACAACTATTTTAATTGAGATTCCATCACTAGAAAACCAACTAGGATTCCCAAATGTGTGTACATGACCCTGGAAAGCCACCAATTCAATATCATGTCCATAAAACCCACCGTCCTAAGGCTCATGGATATCTATATTTTCACCTGATTAACCCATCTGGTGTATTCTACAACACCCTATATTTCCAAATATTAGTTGTCACGACCAGTCCCCTGGGCCCATGTTGTTACTACCCCAAGCCATCCTTCCATACGCTAGGGGATGGTGAGTAGCACCGGAAAGGCATATCCCTAAAACCGGGAAGGCATTGCCTTTATAACATGTAAACTCACACAATGAATGACACAAGATGATAAGAGCACAAAGTAAAATATATAGTAAAATGTGTGTGTACAGAAAGTAAAGTGGCCGAAATACAAGGCAAACTGGAAAGTACAAGTAAAACTGAAAATAGCTTCTATGGAAACCCACTGAGGATCCTACCTGAAGGGTAGGTATAGCTCTTGAATGATCATCCCTGCAGATCATCTCATCCAATGCCCACCTCCAAGCGGCGTCCATTCCTAGTACCCTCTTCCTTGTTCAGTTTTGTCCATCATCTTCACAAGACACAATAAGGTGTGGGCATAGACCATGCATGTGTGAGTATAACGATACTCAGTAAGGAACTCAAGACCCCATAACGTCTCTCAAAATCCACAAATTGTAAACCACGAAACACGAAAACAATAGTTAACCATACTTAGGTATATGCCAACAGATATACCTAAGTATTCAAGTATACCCATCACATTCATGAGAAAAAAAGGCCCAATTATTTAACCGAGAGCACAACTATTCCACAAAGGAATGATTACCATGAGGGTAACACCAAAAAGATAAGTAACAAAAAGGTAACACCACACAGAAGGATACCACACAGGTATCTCCACGAAGGTAAGTACCAAAAAGGTAACACAACATAGAATATTACCACACAGGTATCACGAAACAAAAATATGACACAAGTGTAAAGACTCAGTTCACACATGGTATAACTTAAGTAAAAGAGTATAGATGATTAGCTGTATTGCTAGATCATCTTCCTCATCGAGAATATCTATTGTTGACCCACACAGGATCGAAGATAACCCACACAGGATCTGAAGAAGAGACAAAAAGGATCTAGTGATGACCCAACCAGGTTCTAAAGATAACCCACATAGGATCTGTAGATGTTGAACCACACAGGATCTAAAGATGGCCCACACAAGATCTGAAGTCTCGTCAAGTACCGCAAGCCATAGGTTTTCTGCACTATGTGTGCTTGATTCCAAGAGATTCTACTCCTCAGTCCATCATACAATACTTCAACTGCCACTAAGTCTAATGAATAAGTATCACAATGGTTCATCGCGTCATAATAGACCCAACAGAATAGACGGTGCATCAATCAGATGCTCGGTCTGTATGTTATTATCCTTTTAGTCTCAAGGGCTCGGTAGGATTCAGGTTCGGTCCAACTAGACCATACTCTATGTTTATCCAAAACTCATGTAGATTATACCAAAATGACCATCTTGATCCAAAAATTTCAGAACCATTGACGGTTCATCAAACGGACGCTCAGTTCTCTAGATATGGTAAGAAAGGTGTATCTCGGTATAGAAGGACCCGGGTCCAGTCTGACCCGGTCAGACCGACCTGGCCTAACCCTGTCCGGGTCTGTCCCGGTTGGCCTGTGCAGCAGTGGGATTTTCTCAGCCCATGAAGGGGGTAGCTCGCTGGGCGGCCCACGATGCAACCTATAGCCGAGGCTGCCCCTTGTGGTGGGGTCTTACCTAGCCACCACCCGGGAGGGGAGGCGCTACCCCTAGGTCACCTGAACAGCCCATTGGTCATTCGGGTTTTGCCAACCAGGCGTTTCCATGTGGCATCACCAGCTGGCACACGGGACCCTCCAGGGGGTCCCGCACGGTGTAACAAAGTCATCTTAAACTGTTGTCCCTCTTTACAGTAGTGTGGATGCGTCCCTCTACTCCACTATAGCCAGCCAGATGTCGGCCACCCTCCGACCTCTGTAGTGGACAAGCGACTGTGGTCTCCAAATCAGGCAACACAGACGCGTACCACCACTTCACTAAGTTGTCGGTCGGTGTCCTAGTCACCAACCTTCTTTGTCGCGGCTGACGGTCCATGGCCTCCTACTCAACCGGTGGCACGGACATGCACCGTCCTACCTCCACATGGCGGGTCTGCATGCTGGCGGTTCACATCCCACCGCCATGACCGACCGACCAAGACCTCATTTGCTACTAGCGGCTCGGACGCACCACCCTGGTTCTATGTATCCAACTGGGTGTCGGCCGCCACCTTTCTCTACCGCGGCCACTGGGTTGCGGTCTCTTTTGACCGCGTGGTTGTGCCACCGCAGTCATTGTGTCCTGCTAAGAACACGTCCACATTAAATATGCGGAGGGATCAGGACATGTTTATTAGGTCTACACCCTCTTCATTTGATCTATAACATGTGGCTTCGAGGAAAAAGTTTCCACAAAAAACTAAAAATAACAACATAAACACCCCATAACTCAATCGGACGTTGGCGATTTCGTAAGGAGGAATATATTGATGGTGACGTCAGCATTTCCTTGAACGTCAGTTCATTCATCATTGGAGATGTTCTTCTTTGGAGGAGGTTCTCCCACTATGTTCTCCTCTCCACAAAAAGTTATCCTTTTCCAACATTTCCCCCAACCTCAAGAAACATGAGGAGACAAATTATTTAATTAATAGATCAATTAATTGTTAGCTCATTAATTGGGATAATTCCAAGTGTTTCCTTACAATAAAGGGGGGTTTTGGTGGTCCCCACCTACAATGATTAAAATGAGAGGTTGGATGATATGTGTTTAAAAAAATTGTTTTTATTTTATTTAATCCACTATGAAAAAAATGAAAAAAAAAACAAATTCCACCCTCGACCTACTGCGGTGGAGGTGAAGGTCTCCTTAAGAGAATATTGGTGATGCCAGTTCAATGGTGTCCTCATATATCAATTCGGAGCACTGGTTCAGAAGTTACAATTTCATGCCCGCGTGTTAACTGGACGTATGTTGAAGAATGTTTAGTAATTTATTCCGGGCACTCCACGCCTCGGAATCATGCGCCGTTATTTTTTGCAGACTCGTTATATTTCCATATAATTAAAAAAATACATGAAAAGATATGGGTATTTGTATTCTCCCCACCTTAGGGATTTGCATCCCCAAAATCCACAACACAAAAAAGGGAAACAAGTGGGAACTGAGCATGAATATGAGCCTCCAACTCTCATGTGCTCTCCTGGAGGTTCCCGAGCTACCAAAGAACATGCACCATATGTATCGACCGCCCATAAAGGACCCACTCATTTCGATCCTAAATCTGCACTAGAACCTCTAAAAATGCCACCCCATTGTCGATGTACTGATTTCCCCATTCAATGATGTGCGAAGGAACATGTACATGACTCCTCATTTGGGATATGTGGAAAACGACATGCACTTGGTGTTATTGAGCTGGATGCGTTAAGCGGTAATCCACCTCACAAACTCTGGTGAAGTCCTGAAAGGGTCCGGTGAACCTTAGAGATAACCTGTCACCCCATCCAAATCTCTGAAAAACTCATCGAGGTGAGACCCATAGAATTACATAGTCACCATCCTTGAACATTAGTTGTCTCTGTCTCCTATCAACATACCACTTCTTCCTACTTTGTGCAGTCTTTACCCACTTCAGGATGATCTGCGCCTTCTCCGTGGTAGCATGTACCATCTCTGGTCCCATGAGTGCTGACTCCCATTGGTCAATCAATAATATAGGTGATCTACGAGGTTGACTGTACAACACCTCAAATGGTGCCATACAAATAGTGAAGTGATAGCAGTTTTTGTATGAAAACTCCACCAAAGGTAAGTGATCAGCCTAACTAGGGTCAAAATCTAGGATGCAAACACACATCATGTCCTCAAGGGTCTGAATGGTCTTCTCTTTCTGACCATCTGTCTGAGGATGGAAGGTGGTGCTCAACCGAAGCTTTGTCCTAGATGCCTCCTCCAACCCTTCTATAGCCAAGAAGTAAAACATGCATCTCGATCAGAGATGATTGTAGATGAAACCCCCTGAAGCCTCCCCATTTCTTGTATGTAGAGGCATCCCAAGCCCTATACTAGTCCCTTATCTCAGATAGGTAGGAAGTGGGACGACTTGGAGAGTTAGTCAACGATCTCCTAGATAGAATCATGACGTCTGGATGTGCATGGACGTCCTGTCATGAAGCCCATGGAAATCCCATCCGACTTTCACTCTAGCACATCTAGTGGCTGAACTAAGCTAGATAGAACCTGATTCTCTGCCTTCACTTAAAGAAAAGTGACGCACCGAGAGACAACCTGTACTAAAAAATTATTCATTCTTGGACACCAGGGCGGCCGTTGGAGGTCCTGGTACATCTTGACCACTCCAGGATATACCGCTAGAGGGGATGTGTGGAAATCCTTCAACACATACTCATGTAGTTCCACCGGTACCATAGTAAATCTTCTGAAGAGTATGTCATTCTCCCCACCTTTAGAAAATCATTCAGGTGCATGTCATGTGGATATCTATGCAAGTAGATCCTCGCTGTGAGATTCCCAAAGTTGCACCTCCCTGACTCGCCGATGGAGTGGTAGAGAGACTATCAGAGACTGAAGATAAGATGCTCCATCTCAGTAGACGTAGGATATCCACAAAGTGGATAGCTACTCTGTCTCCTCACTCAGCAACTGCATATCAGTTCTCTGATTGTGTGAATCTTCTACTACATTCCCCTTCACAGGAGTATAGACCATCTCGAAGTCATAGTCCTAGATAAACTCAAGCCAACACTACTGTCTCATGTTTAGGTCTCTCTGAGAAGAGATATACCTGAGACTCTTGTGATTAGAGTATACTGTAAAATGTTCTCCCATCAAGTAATGTTGTCACATCATCAAGGCGAAGACCACTGCTTCCAACTCCATGTCATGTGTAGTGTAGTTCAGCTTAGGTTATCTCAGCATTCGATAACCATACAAAATCACTTCTTGCTTCTGAATTAGGACACATACAATCCCAATCCATTATGTTTCGTAGTAGACTATGTACCAAACGTCCTCATCTTGTATCCTCAAGATGGGGGGCACTCGTCAGTCTCTACCTCAACTCCTGGATACTCTTTTGGAATCTCTCTGACCATATGAAGGATTTACCCTTCTTTGTCAATGCTAATAAGGGTTCCAAAACTCTAGAAAAGTCCAGCACAAACCTCATCTAGTAACCGGCCAAACCTATGAAATCCCACACTTTTATCACAATATTGGGTGGCTTCCAAGAAAGCACAGCCTAAATCATTTTTGGATCCACCACAACTCCAACATCCAAGATATTGTGTCCTAGGAAGTGAACCTCTGAAATCCATAACTAGAACTTCCAGAGTTAACCATAACGTTGGTTATCTAAGAGTGTGTCCAGAACAATCTGAATATGATAAGAGTGATCCTCATCTATAGGTGATTATTTTATAATGTCATCGATGAAGACTACCACAAAGTGATTGAGGTTTGGCAGGAAGATCCTGTTCATGAGACCCATCAACACTACTGGAGCATTGGTCGCACTGAATGGCATAACCATGAAATCATAATGTCCATACCGACATCTGTAGGTTGTCTTCTTCACATCCTCATCTCGTACTGTGAGCTAGTGATAGCCTGATCTGAGGTTTATCTTCGAAACCCACCATGCTCCCTTCAGCTAATCAAAGATATCTTCAATCCTAATGAGTGGTTACTTGTTCTTCACGGTCATCTGGTTTAGGTGTTGATAATCCACACAAAGTATCAAAATTGAATCCTCCTTCTCAGAGAAAAACATTGGGGTTGCCTAAGGTGAAACACTATGCCTAATGAACCCCTTGATCTGCAATTCCACTAGCTGTACTTGCATCTCTCGAAGCTCTGCAAGATCCATATGATATGTTGGTGTAGATATCAGTGTATTATTAGAGGACAAGTTGATTTAAAATCCCACCTCTCTACGTGGGGGAAGAGAGAAACCATCATCAGGGAAAACATCATCTTACTGATCCACCACTACAGGATAGATCAGACTCTCAACATCAACTACTCTGAGGGTAAGGTTATCAATCTGATGTGTGATCGGCTGCAACCTCCTCTGAGTAAGTCCATCCTACGATGAAAAGGATCCCTTCTTGCTGGTGAAGGAAACCCTTGTCCCATGTGTGCGGACACACCACACTTTTTGCCTGATACAGTCGATCTAAGCATGAACTGTAGATAACTAGTCCATACACAAGGTGAAGTCATAAGGCCTCGATATTTCTACTTAATGATCCATACCGAAGCTCTCGCCTCATAGAGTAAACACACACTGCCAACACTAGTGTGTAATATTAGAATTTACTACTGTAGGAGTCTCTAGCCATTAGGATAGAGCCAGCAGATCCACCGAAATCTCTGTGCTCCGAATGTGGGAAGTGAAAATGAAAGAGTGACTAAAACATGTGTCTATATGTACTGCAGCTAAGGTGGAGTAGACATGGATTGTACCACGTATCATCTTCGGAGCATTATGGTCGTAGGAATTAGCTGCCTGGGGCCGAGCTCATCCCTATCCACCTGCTCCCTGTGGTTAGGGTGGACCACTTGGAGGTGGTGGTGGTAGAATGTCAAATTTCCACCCACCACCTGATGCATGGCCTATTACTCTACGATGTTTACATGCTGCCTGCGGACCCCCTCGATCAAATCATCACCTCTTCCCAGGTGGTGCTTCGGCCGTCTCCTGGGTGCCTATATGGTGGGTCGGGTAGTCGTGAGCGATCTGACCCTTCCCACCACATGAGTAACACTTTCTAATCCTCACATATCATGCTTCGTCTCAATATCCCCACACAACTAACCCTGTATCATGGGGTCGTCCACCTATAGGTCTAGCCCTCTTGGACCTCTGCATAATTAGTCTACTTCCACATGGAAATGACTCTACTACATAACATATGGTGATGGGTCTCACTACCAGTGACTGCTCCCCAAGGAAGCACTCCACCAAGAGTAATAACCCTAACACCCCCACCTACATTGGGATGCTGAGAATAATAATCAAGAGTCTAATCTACCTTCTGAGCCCCTACTCGATGGTCAGGGCACTGATGAATGGTTCCCAAACCATTTCAGTGGAGTATCACGAGATGTCGGTGAATCTCACTGAATAATGAGCCACGATCACGCTACCATGCTTCAAGTGGAGAAGCTCTGGTATACGCACTGGGTGTAAGGTCGTTGGGATGAACTCTTCTATAAAAGGATCTCGAAGTCTTTCCAGATGAGAGTGATCTTATCATGGACTTAGAGATTCACACTCCACCATCTTCCTTCTACTTCTTGAAGAATACTGGTGGCATGGATCACCATGATATCAAATAGTGTCCCTACTTGTCGAAAAAATCTAACCACGGCCTCTAGCTAGTCCTCAGCTGCCTATGTATCTGTCTCGCCCAAGAATCTCGGGGGCCTCTGGTGCTAAAAATCAGGCAATGCGCTCAAGTGATTTTCGCCCTATGCTGCTAGGGCTAGTGGCATTGGCATCCCAACGGGTATTGGTGCTGCTGGAACACTACTCGGGGGTACAACTGCTATAAGGGGCCATGAACCGAAGCCATGTCGCTTGGTGGGCTGTCATTGCACACTCTACCATGAACCATGTGCTTACTGTATGCATAGAGACAACCAGAAAAGAAATAGGTGCCCCACGATCATTAAGTTATACCTAGTGAGCAGACTCAATGTGATCACAAAGAAAAATTTTCCAAAACACACACACAATCAGTGTTTTCGTGTACTGATTTAAAAATCAGAATTCAGGGTCATGGTGTATGGATACATCGGCCAACGCATCGACACTGAATTCCCCAAACTGATAACCACACTCATAAAACTGAACTCTATTTCCGATTAAAAGATCGAAGTCAGTGTTCATCAGTAGATCTGAATCCTGTAATACCAATTTTTCATGACTCGTCTCACAGGGCATGTGCCGTGACTACCCCAGTCCCTCCTTTCATAGGCCAGAGGGTGGTGACTAGCACTGGAAAGGATTATCCCTAAAACAGGGAAGGAATTTCTATTATAACCTATAAACTCACACATCCAAGGACATAGAAACATACAACCGCAAAGTAATATTTATAGTAAAACGAGTGCGTACAGTATGTAAAGGGACCAATATACAAGCCCAATTGGAAATTACAAGTAAAACTGAAAACCACTACTGTGAACACCCACCAAGAATCCTACCAGAAGGGTAGGTATAAATCTCGAATGGTCGTCTTTGCCGATCGTCTCATCTAATTCCCACCTCTGAGAAGCCTCCAGTCCTGGTACCCTCGACCACATTCAGTACGGTCCGTCAATTGCACAAGACTAAACAAGGTGCAGACATATGCCATGTAGGGTTGTGTATAACGAACCTCAGTAGGGACCCCAAGACCCACTAAGGTCTCTTAGAATCCACAATGGATAAACCACAAAGCACTAAAACAATATAAAACCATACATAGGTGTATGCCCATTCATATACCAAGGTTGTCAATTATACCCTTCACGTTCTTGAGGAAAACAATGCCTAATTATTTAACCAAGAGAACAATTGTTCCATGAAGGAATAAATACCAGGATGGTAACACCACAAAGATAAGTACCAACAAGTAAATTCCACACATAAGAATACCATAGAGGTATCACCACGATTGTAAGTTCCAAAACGGTAACATCACAAAGAAGATTACCACAAAGCTATAACCACACAGAAGTGTACCACAATGGTAAAGACTTAACTCATAGCAGGTATAACTTATGTACGGTAGTATAGATGGTTATTTGTATTGCTAGATCATTTTACTTTGTCATGAAGCTCTAATGTTAACCCACATTGTTTCGAAAATGACCCACATAAGATCTGAAGATGACCCACACATGATCTAGACATGACCCACATAGTATCTGAAGATGACCCACCAAGGATCTAGAGATGCTGACCCACAGATGATATGAAGATGACCAACACTGGATCTGAGGTCTCCCCACTGACAGCCAGCCACAGGGTTTCCGCACTAAGCGCACTATATTCCGGGAGGTTCTGCTCCTCAATCCATTAGTCCATACTTCAACTACCTTTATGTCCCATGAAAAAGTATGATGAAGGTCTTTCACCTCAAAAGGGACCCACCGCAACATAGTGTGCATCAACCGAATGCCCTATCTGTAAGTTATTAGTCTTTTAGACTTTAGGGCCTGGTTGGATTCAGGTTCAATCCGACCCAAATGTTCTATAAATTTATTGAAAACTCATGAGGAGTCTACCAAAAGTATCGTCTCGATCTAAGGATTCTGGCACCGCACACGGTTCGTCAAACTGACACCTAGTTCATAAGATATGGCCAAAAAGTCGTATCTGGGTCTAGATTGGCCTTGGTGCGGTCTGAACCAACCTGACCTGGTCTGGGTTTGGCTATGGTGGGTTCGGACTTATAGGCCATGGTTTGGCATGGCCCATGAATGGGCGGCCCAACCAATCCCATTGGGTACTGCCCGGCCCGCACTGGGTGTGGCCCGCATTGCATCCCACGGTTGGGGTGGCCCCTTATTGTGGCGTCCGCCCTAGCCACCACCTGGGAGTGGAGGTGCATTCCCCGGTCACCTAAATGGAACATTGACCATTTGATTTTGGCCTACCATGGGGCGCCATATGGCACCGCCGGCTGGTATGTGGGCCCACCAGGGGCGTCCCACTCGGCATAACGTGGGTGACCCTCTTTCTAGCGGAACAGACGTGCACCACTGCTCCCCCGTGGCCAGCCGGATGTCGACCACCCTCCGACCTCCTCCACGGAAAAGCAGTTGTGGTATCCAGGTCTAACGGTGTAGACGCAAGCTTCCGCTTCGCCACGTGGCCGACCAGTATACCGGCCACCACCCTGCTCCGCAGCGGTTAAGAGACCATGACCTTTTACTCAACTAGCGGTGAAAACGCATGCTTCCCTGCCTCCACGTGGTTGGTCTGTGTGTCGAACACTGAAATACCACCACTGCGGCTGATGGGCCATGACCTCCTTCGCTACCGGCGGCATCGACGTGCCTCCCCGTTTCCACGTATCTGGTCGGATGATGGCTGACACCTTTCTCTACTGCGGACGATCGGTCGTAGTCTCCTTCGGTGACACAGTTGGGCTGCCACCATCATCGTGGACAGAGAAGAACACATGAACAGTAACAATGCAGAGGGATCATGCCATATTTTTTTGGTCTGCACCCTCCACATTAGATCGATATCATACGGCTTCGAGGAGAATGTTTCAACATAAAACCCCCTAAAAAACATAAACATACCCCAAACTTGATCTTCGTTTGAGGTGTTGTGAAGAGGAAGATGTTTATGGTGATGTTGTCCTTTCATAAAATGTCAGTTCGTTCGTCATTTGTGATTTTCTTCATTGGAGGAGGTTCTGCACCACGTTCTCCTATCCACCAAATGTTCTCTTGGGCCAACATTTCACCCATCCACAAGAAAGGTGAGGAGGAAACTTATATAATTACAAGGTCAATTAATTGTTGACTCATTAATTGGGAAAATTCCATGGGTTTCCTCACATTCAAGGGGAGTTTGAGTGGTCCCCACCACAAAATATTCCAATGTGTGGTGGGAGGATAATTTTTTAAAATAAATTATATTTATTTTGTTTAATAATCTATGAAAAAAATGCAAAAACAAACTTCCACCCTCAACCAACTACATTCGAGGTGAATGTCTCCTTAAAAGAATATCAACATTGTGTGTTCAACGATGTGCTTAGATTTTAATTATGAGCACTGGTTTAAAAGATACAATTTTTTGCTTGCACGTTAAATGAACGTACATTAAAGAATGTTTGATAAGTCGTTCTGGGCACTCTGGGCCTCAGAATCACATGCCTAAAATTTTGGCAGACTCGTAATATTTGAATATAATTTATAAAAAATTACATGAAAAAATCTAGGTATTTACATGAGCTGTAGCGTTTGCAGACCTCTCTCAAACGAAACTGTTGATGGTGCATAGTGGTCAGCTGAAATCTGCTATAAAAGTGAAATATGAATGTCAAATAATGAATGATGATGAGTGACTATATATTTATCTATATATTTAGTTTCTATTTTACAATGATTAGCATGTATATTTATAATACTAGAATTTGTGTAGGGTCATCAAAGACATTCTTGGTAGGAATGAACACACCGCACATCACTTCAAGTGGGGATATTATGCCCATTCGGTAGATGCCCCAAAGGATTATACTTGATTCATCATAGTGTATAATGATTGATTTAATTCTGGGGAACCATTAGATAATCAGTTCTTTAAGGAGAACTAAATGAAAATAGATAATGGATTAGTAAATCAATACGGAAGCATAAAGATGAATAACATTCAACTGATCAGAAAATTCTGAGTACCTCTATCTAACCTAAAATAGCCACACACATTCATCATAAAAATATTTTATGGGCTATATGCCCTATTTTTTCTCCATTAACTTCTTAGATCAATATATTTTGAGACAAAATGCTTGTAAAACTTTGATAAATGTGCTAGGGGACATAATCACAACCATTTTGACCATGAGGGGAGTTCCCCAACATGGGCGATGACCCATGGGACAACACCATAACCAATTTTATACCTTTAAAAATCATCATTTGGTCTTAATCCAAGAAAATTGAGAATCCAAAATAAAATATATATTTTTTATTCAAAGGAATGGTAGAATCATCCAGGATCCCAAATCCACACACAAGAAGTTGGTGTAATTATGTATAGTTTTTTAGATCAGATAAGAGATTCCTCTTTAGAACCTCATTTTCATAGTTAACAATATAATAAGAGTTGACATTAATATTCCCCGTAAACATAGACCTCTTGCTAGATATAGTGAAAGATCAATAAGATCTAGAATCCATTTATACAATATTATTAAGTATACAAAAAAAAGGAAAATTTTATCAAGGGAGGTTCATGATTCTAACAATATCATTTTAATCCTATGAACCATGAAGGGATTCATAATTTTATGAACTGAGACAGGTCTCACAAACTGAATGACCCATATATTCATCATGAATCTCACAAGAAATAAAGCATATCATGATCACACAATCATTTATGAGATTCATGATCACATTAATTTTATATGGTCATGTGAACCGCATGATGATTAAGTGATCACAAGGTAAATCCAGCAGATCATGTGAAGCTCCAAAATAGACATTTGGATGAGGACTTCGTTTTTTAGGAAATCTAAAATAATTTATTCATGATTTTTTCAAACAATTTCTTGGAAAAACCAATCCAGTTGTGTGAGAACACAATGATTTCTCATGTAAAACTCTTTCAAAATAGCTATTGTGATTAGATATTGATGGAGGGTCTTACAAAGGGATATTTCAATGAGATCTTACAATGGATTCATGGAGTGAGTTGAATTTTAAATATATGGAGAGTTGTAATCATCAGTAAATTGTTCCACTCCATCACCCCATATATATAGGGAGAAAATTAAAATAAAAAAGGTAATCTAGGAGGTGAAACATCTCCCTTAAAACTGATTAGCAGTAATCCCAAGGACTCTGGCTAGAATTTACATTCCTCAGAACCAAATATGTGTCCCTATGAAAATCGCACCTGCGGGGGATGGGCTATTTATTCATTCCTTCAAAATTAAAATTAGAAAATATAGAAGGGAATAATACATGAAGCATGAGTGTTATTTTCTCAACAAAACAATAGAATAAAATGTGACTAAATCTCCCAGACCATGTAACCCTGAGAAGTACATGCAATCAAATGACCCTCGAATGTTTATGTGAATGGATAATATGTAGTGGGTGATATTCACTTGATCACATGAGGCCCCTTTTACAAGCCTCTATATTCTTTCTAAGGATCCCAGAAACACATTTATGATTGTGCAAAGGCTTCTTGATGAGTTCTTATGAATCACATGACTCTTTGACCAGAAGAATCGGGACATACATCCAAAATACCATTATAAAATAAAGTCATATAAAAATAGAATCCCCATGAAAAGGAGTGTTTTGTTGATATTAATGTGATGTACTCATGTGATTCAGAAGACCCGATGAATCCCTTGGTGGCATGTTATCCTTGTCTCACAAAATCATATTTCCATGCCACTGTTTTCATGTAATGGATTTTTGAAATTTCCATATATGTATATGATTCCCCTACTTCTCTATAGACAAGTAAAGGAACTATTTTGGGAAATTCGCATGTATCAAAAAAATATCTATCATTAACCATGTGATGAATCACATAGAAGGAGAATTATTTTATTGAAAATTATAGAACAACATCATGAGTCTCATTTCCTTATTTAATAAATAAGAAAATAGGGAAAAGGAAATGAAAAAATATTCTATTGAGAAGATGATATATTGATTATCATGGGAATAGGATCATACTCTAGGGTTGATCACCGTTGAACCTACAATACCACCTAATCAAGATGATGTGATCTCTTAAGGAACATTATACAAATTATCCAAATCATGAGGATACCCCCTGACAATCCACCTTTTTTCATGAAGGAACCAGAGAAATCGTATTCAATCACGTGAAATCCTTTCAGCGGGTGTCCTGATCTAAAAAAGACTCCAATGAATGATGAACTAAATATGTGACATCCATTTAACAAATTGACATGGATAGTCTAAACCACTTTGATTATACTGGGTCCAATTAACTTGTTAATATTGGAATATTCTCATGGTCACTGATAATCATGTGATAACATAGATGACCCACATTAGTATCATGTAATGCGTGTGATAGAAAAATACCTCCTCCAAATCCAAATCATATTTGGGAGATACACACGATTTAAGAAGTTATATAATCTAAATGGTGAGGCCCATAAATAACTCCCCTTAAAAACACATATGATGGGAGACTCCTATATGGGATAATATAAAAGGACTTCATAGAGCTTCTATTCATGCGATCACAAATCTCTTCCTCCAGGTATAATCTAGGAAACGTCCTATGGAATCACACTGTATGGATTTTTACTTCACCTTATCACTCCATATATCAAATTAATGACTTCAATCATGCCATCCATATTAGAAAAAAGAGGTCCTTAATATCAAATGGGACACCTGAGAAATAAAATAATATAACAATTGAAAAACCTTTATGCACATATTTAGTAAAGACTAAAAAAATACTAAACAATATAGAATGAATTTGAGAAGATATTTACACTAATATTTATGCACATCACATGAACTTCCCATGTCATGATATGATAATAGGGCATATTTCCGATGTAAATAGACACTCCCCAAACATAAAATTTTGATCACGAGATGTCCCGTGGACCTGTCAAGTAAGTTGTGAAACCAACTCTTGGAATGCCACCCAACCCTTGGAAAATACTACAAGAAAGTCATCCATATCTTGTGATGTTATATAGACAAGTCTTACATGTTATGTGGTTTCATAGAAGCATTTTATCTAGGTCTAACAATTTTCACAATAAAAGACATCTAGGCCCCACAATCAGCTCTAGATAAATCATCTAGATCATGAGACATCACTAAGAAATTTCACCCATGTCACGAGACAGTCTCTCCACATGAAAAATGGATCTTACGATGTCTTGAAGAGAATTCTGCCTTTATCAATTAAGACCATCCATAATTTTTAGTGGGTTCATGAGATACCCTTTGAACATTCCATCCTCGATCATTTGACGCCCTCCTATCATTTCAAATGGGTTATGCGATGTCATTCATAGATTTGAATTGTATATTCATATTTTATTTGGATATACCTATGATGAATGAAATATATTTCTACAAATCCTCATACATGTCATACAGTCCCCTATGATGTCAGTTTCACAATCAGTAAATGTCAAGATGACAATCTGGACATGTTAGGTAGTCATCCTGGGATGCGATAACCTTGTCCAACATATATATTCGGGGAAACCCTCAACTGAAATACGAGAACTCTGAATTTTTCTATAAAATAGATATGTATGACACCTTTCTAAGTCCCAATATCAAATGGAAATACACCCTTAGTGAAATCCCCACCATGTCACTGACATTCAAACCCATGAGACCCAAACTCTTCAATTGGAATATCATTCTTACTCATTCATCGGTGAATTGATAATTCTACTGAACCATGAGGAATGTAATTCATTCAATAAGTAAAACATGCATGAATCATTCATTAGGATAGATATTCAAATCAAACAACCCATAAGGATTCCCCAATACATAAGTCCTACATCCATATTCAATGAAATAGATTACTTGTTACCCTGATTTCTCAGATAGGGCATGCCTTATGTGAGCATAGGGATTTTTAATAATTATATCATTTTCATCATGAGTATCCATCATCTAGGGGAACCTTAGTTTTTAAGACCAAATTAGTGGTATAATAATACTACCCTTATATAATGGAACCCGCCCATGGACATGACCTAAGGGCGTGATCGAACTACAATGAATCTAATTCTAGTAATAAGCATGATACATAGGATGCCTCCTTAATCTTCAATCTTGTTACCCATATCTTATATTCCCAAATATGTTTCTTATTTACATGACACTAAACTCAGAAGATTTAAGGGAATAAATGGGTTTTTATTCTTTTTATAATCACAATATAAATGATTCCCCATAAAGGTTCAATCAAATCTTCAACATATTAATCATCTCTATGGAAGGTAGTAAATATATGGATCCTTGTGATATGGATTTAAAATATAAACATATACCAATTTTTAAGATGTAATAGGAATGGATGAATAAAATCAGATACATATATATGGAATTGAAAATAAAACCTTCATTTATAGATAAATGGATTCAACCCAGGGTTATTTTTTTCGGTTAACTAGTTCTTTATTGAAATTAGGAAGTTATTTATAAACATATATTAATTATATATCATAGACATAGAGTAGGAAGCAATTACCAGAAAAATAGTGTGATGAAATCCAAATTCCATCATCTTGACCATTGATGTTTCCTAAACATCTCTAGGTCTGAAAAAATATTGACCACCTACCTATGGAATGTAGGTATGTACCCAATTATAGATGTGGGAACTATTGGGAGTTTTTGTGAATTATAAAAATAGGGGTCCCAACTTGAAGGATTTTATAACACATTGAAACCCAAAAAATCAATTATAAGCCTCCCATAAATACCTTCCGACAAAAAAATGTCCAATATTATGCATCTACTTTTTTATGAGTTTAATTATTATTTTTATTATCTACGATATTATTGCATATATATTAGTGATGGGATCATTTTGTGATCCAGTTATTTATTAAATGGAATGTGTTTTCAATTAGTTTAATTCTCATATTGATTTTTGTTTTATTTAATCGTTATATATTTCATTTTACATAACCCTTACTAACCATTTGAGATCACCATTATTTTTTCCCATTCCAAAGATTACAAAGATGATATATTTCAATGACTTTTCAATGATATAGACCATCCACCTTTTTCATGATTATATTTTATTTATAATGTAAAAATGGTATCAGATATTTATCTATAACACTAATACAATAGAAATAATGGATCCTTTGGGATTATACTCCTTGTATTTATGCCACTGTAATAAAACAACCACCGAATCTAGGATATTGGAGTTGGGTTCACCACTAAAATCATCAAAAAATGTTATTATTTATTCATTAATGATCATTAAAAATCATTTTATACTAAATTTTTCTTTATTTATAATGGCTTAAAAATAAATATTTTCGAAATTTACTGTATGGTTAATTTTTTTACCAATCGTCAGATATGTATTTTTTAATTTATACTACATGTTAACAATTTAACACTATTATCGTCATTGTCCATTATAAAGATTCTCATGTATGGTTTTAGGTATTTTTAATTGGATATTATTACTATTCTTATGGTAATATTTAGATAAATGGGTTTTGAGAACAAAGTGATATTTATTTACATTTTTATTGATAATGGGAAGTGATTTTGCATATGGGTTTAAATGAGTTATTACTGGTTTTATGATGAAAAGGTGAAATCAGCCAAAAATTTTGTCCATGATATAGTACTTGACCATTATAGGTGATCCATGTTTTTCCTGATACAAATAATCATGATGGGTCTTCTTAGTATAACCCTCAAATGCATTTCATATTGAATATACTTCAAAGGCGACAAATGAAGGAGATATCAGTGTAATTTACTCCAATTAAATTAAACAAGAATGACTGATTACCAATATGGGTTAAACATAAGTAAATATGGGTTACAAATATGATTCACCAAGATATCTATTTTATTCATTCAAATGGTACTTGTGAAAATATTTAAATTTCATGAGGTTTAAAATTTTTATAAATATTAAAAGGTGAAATGATTTTCTTAATGAATTTTTTGATGAGTTCTCATGATTCTAATGATTCAATCATGGATTTATTATGGTTTTTAAAGGGTTCTATAGGAATTAACAGAGGAATGGTTGATTTTTTAATGTGTATATTTGTTATTGACGTGATTAATGGGTTTTTTGTGAAAAATATAAATATTGTCATGGGTTTTCATGTTATTCATTGGACTAAAAGGTATCCATTATTTTTATATCCCTTACTGATCTTTTCATTTCTCATAAAATTTTTTGAAATATTTTTCAAAAGGGAATATGGATGTATACGTACTGTAGAAGGGTCAATGGTGACATGTAATTAATGAAGAAAATGAGCCATCACTGAAACTATAGTGCAATCATAAGAACATATATTTGTTCCAAAAATGTACCATCTAGGATAATGTTCTCTTTTCTATGTAATGGTTTTTTAAATTATCTAAAACTATAAACTAAAAATTTCATGAAAATAAAATAATGTACAACACCTTTTATAATTAATGTATTTATGTGTTATTTATTGCATAAGGTGTTATACTTGAGCTTCACAGATTTTTATCATGCGATAAGGATGATGGTTAAACCAAAATGACGATTATAGAATGTATTTATTTTTAAAATTTTAATTACTGACGAGTGTGATGCGCTTTCTGTCAATTGTGACTATAGAATAATCACTTTTGGTGAAAAACATCTGTATGAGATAAATTACAACCCTCTTAATTTCTTTCATTGGAGGATTCTTGTAGATTATCATTGAAATTATGGGAACTAATAACAAGTATCTCTAGAGGAACAACTGATGTTAATCTTTTTTACGAAATCTCATGTAACTCAAATTTGATGAAATTCAATGTTTTGATGATTGTGAAACCTCTTCTCATTGAGTTATTCTAAATCATCCAGATTCTTATGAGACTATTCATCAATAGACAGCTGGTGGTGTATAGTGGTCTGTTACAAGGGTAGGTAAACCTTAATGGAAATGACGACCTCTGTCTCATATACAAGAGAATATGGGGTATCATATCTAACATTAAGGATTGTAGTTCAATATTCCTAAAAAACATGTGAGAGTTTTCTAGTCAAGAAGTTGTGCACATTATCCATCAAAATATAGAGAATATTGGAAGGAGTATTATCAAACTACTCAATCTAAGTATTTTGATCTAAAAGGTTTTTATATGAGTGGTTTAACATAATATCATATTGGTTCTACAACCATTTTAAATCAGAATAATAGAAATTGGCATCATTTCCCATTAATATTGTCTTAGGGACACTAAATCTGGTAATAATATTTACCTTTGTGATTTTTCTAATAAATTTTATCCAAATATACTTGAGGGATATTATCCCAATCCATTTAGTGGATAATTTATTGACATCAATCATGCTCTAAAATTCCTCGATATTTGTGGGGGATGTGTCCCCATGAAATCTATTTCCAAAAAATAAATAGATAAATAATATTTTTATGTATGTAGAAATTATATGGGATGATAGATGAAAATCACTTTTATTTGTGAAGTATATCATTTACAAGTGAATTCGACACAATCTTGTATCATTGATGGCCCAAAGAAACCAAGTCATAATTTAGTATGGGATAGCTTAGAACTTTATGAGAATATTGAATAATTTTAATGTTCAATCCATCATTAGTATATTTAAAAAGGACGATGTCGAAGAGTCATTTATATTGGAAATTCTGAGCATTCAGTTTATTATAATTGATGAATTTTATATACCATCATTGAATATTTATTCTTCTTCAGTTGATATATTGAATGAATTCCATAATGTTTATAGTTCATTGTGAGATACATCCATCCAATAATGAGATGATTCAGATAGGATATCTAATAACTTTTATCAAAAGTGGAATCAAAATCATTGACCTCTTCTACATCAATTACAATGAATAAAGGCACTACCCTATAGTATGAAATGTGGATGGATATTTTATCATGATCTAGATCTACCAGGTTTGTGGCTATATTAACTAATGCATCTATATTAGTTTTTTTGAATATGGGACATGAGATAGTGTTTTCTAAAAGTATTATAGTAGCAGTGACCCTTGAATGTAATTAAGAATGGGAATTAATCCCCATTTTTAAATCACACATTCAAAATTAATTTTATTGATTAATAATAGAGAATCAATGTTGAAATATATCTAGGGAAATGGTATATAT
The DNA here is from genome assembly GCA_963277665.1 of Viscum album. Taxonomy (NCBI): domain Eukaryota; kingdom Viridiplantae; phylum Streptophyta; class Magnoliopsida; order Santalales; family Viscaceae; genus Viscum; species Viscum album. The sequence continues at coordinate 980,853,970 of OY728125.1, forward strand.
ATTATAAATTAAAATACTATAATAATATATGTGTAATTTTCCTCATTATTGTCACAATGTTTTTATAACAAGTGGGAATAGAGAATAAGTACATTTTCTTAAGGAATAAGGAAAACTCCTAAGAAAACCCAATCAGGTTTTCAGTTTTACAAACCTCTTCCCATTGAACATCTAAAAGATACGTTGAAATAAAAATACCCTATCAAAGGAGTTTCATAAATGTATCATATAACTTCATTGGGTAATTTCGTATCCACAAACATCATTTATGAGGTTTGATGTGCCCTGAGAATGTTTGTTAGTTATAACCATTTTAATTTAATCTTTGATATAAATTAGACGAAAAAATATTACAATATGTCCACCCATGGAGACAAATGTTCAGCTAGCATTTGAAAATTTAGGATATATCTGAGTTAATCGATATGAGAGAGCATGTGGACATCATGTTGTTTCAGCTAATGTATCAATTTATGAACCATGAATATTAACATAATGAAATTTTTTCACTATTATAATATCAAATATCAATATCTATAATGGTTCTATAGAGATAGTAGTGTAAATTTTTTCTTGTATCATTATTTTTTACTAGGCCTAAACCAAGTGATAGCTTCAAATACACCATACATAAAATAAGTATAAATAATTTGATAAGTGGTGTCAATACTATTGGGGTGAATAGATACTACTTTATATTTCTAAAATAATTTTGAATATTTTAAACCCATAAATAGGGTAACCTTATTTATGATCCTAGAAAAGGGTACAAACATTACTATAAGGCTCTTTATAATGAATTTGATGTAGTAAAGTTCTCCTAAAATTCAACTAACTATTTTTTTATTTTAAAGAGGTGATATATCATGGATAGAATTGGACTTATCTATGTTGACATCAATGTTGTAATGGAATACCATAATCCTAATAAATATTACTATTGTTCCTTGAAAAGAAAATTTAAAGGGTTTAATTTCCAATCATTCTACCAGTGGTCATTGAAAAGAATTTTATGGTCGGTAAAATTATCACACTAATATTTTTTTACCCCAAATCCATCTGTATGGAATTCAATGTTCTTTCACGGAAAGGGATTAAATATAAATTTCATGGAATTTTGATATGTGGAAATGAAATTTTTCAAGTTGAAGTGAATTAATAAATATAAATAAACTCATTTAACATCTATGAATGTAGTGTCATCATAATCTCCAGGGGATGTCTAGATATTTTTATAATCAATATACTCATACGTGTTGGGGATGTATAAGAAATTATTAGATTTATTAATCAAAACTTATGTGATTAAGACATCGATTTTAGAATTTGGGAAATAATTTTTGAGATCCCAATTGTTGATGAAAAATTTTATTTTCTCATTATTCTATTTTAAAATTCAGATGTTATAAATCCATTTGAGTATATAACCTCAATAATGTAGTTGACTTCAAAAATATTCAACTTCATCTTTATCATAGAAAGAATGATTCAGATGCATTCTCTTGGATTATTATGTCTTACTGTAATTATCTTCAGGAAATATGAAATTATATGTGGATACATTGAGATCAATTTTTATTCATATCTATATAATTACATGGGAATAACTCATAATGTTTCTTCAATAATGATATCTATATATTTAGTTTTCTATAAGACATGGTGGTTACATTAAATGTAGTCACAAATCTTCCTCTATAAGAAAAATCAATTGTTTGAGAATATCACTGGTAGTAAAAAAGTATTCCTAAAATGTTTCAGGGGAGTCTCTGGAATATTTTTACATTTATTCCTCTACATAAATTTATATTAAATTCTGTGATTAATGAATTTATTTAGTAATATGCAAAAATACAAGGAAATTTTAATCTTTTATAAATGATGGGTGGTATCTCTAGTTTATGGGGTTATGGGTGTATCTGAATCTTTATCTAGGTTATTTTGGATATACCCTCCCTTTTCTCCATAATCAAGGATGGGTGAAGGGGTAATGACATCCCATTATTTAGAAGTTGTAAAATTTAATTTTTATTTCTATTGAATTTGTGGGGAGAATTATATAATGTACATAGTGATTTAAGGGACTTCTGGATTTTTTCTTGTAAAGTAGGAGTATTTCCAATTTGGGGAACATTCATAATTACATTGATCAGATCCTTATTTTTTGTAATTGGATTATATTTATTTGACTAGTATAAATAATATATAGGTAATAAAACAAAAACATGGAGCCTTTCATACACTCTTAGGACTCATATCCACATATTCAATGAGTCCTTGTTGCATTTACTGGCACACAAGATCAGTTATTCTGGCATTCTTGTAGTGATTATATAGAAGGATATTGATATTAAAAGATGGTCTATAATCATTGATCACCTCTTGATGTGGTTATTCATATATAACATTATTTTATTCATCATATTATATAAAGGTGATCAAATATGGAATCCTCCCAAGTGTGGTATTTTCGACTCAAAGACTCCTCAAATTTAAAGATATTTCTTAAATTAAAATGATGAGAAATAGATAATTATAATTGAGTTCATGGAACATGTTGATAAGGAATATTTATAGAATAATAAGGGTATTGTTCGGGATGACATCATCTATTGCTGGTTTTTTGAAACATTTTGAAAGAATATTACAATAAAATATTCATATAAATAGAAACAAAAATGGGATCCATCATAATGTTTCACTATAACATGTACCCCAAGAGAGTACATAAGGAATTGGTGGTTTGGTGAAGTCACTAATTCAGGGAAATTTAACCATGATCTTTATAAAAAATTATTTTAAGTCTTTTCTTGTCCAACAACCACAATATTAGAATCAAAGACAATGTAACCCTCTAATTTTGATTCATCATAGAGGTTTTTCTTAACATTTGTAATACTCATGTATTCTCATAGTAGAGGTGGAAATATTTCATTCACCATAACCTAATCATTCAAGGGTCTATACTAGAATGAGGCTAATTATAAAAAAACTATTAAAGAGTGTTTGAAAATAATTTGTCTTATATAGACTATGAATTTTTAAAAGGGCCTGATTTATCCTTTTATAGGGGAATTTATTTCATCTTATGTGATGGATATTCCTATGTGAAATTAACATTGTAATTTTTTCAAAATAGAAAAAGTGGAATTAACATTAGCTTTAAATTATTGACATCTTAGAAATGCCTCAAAAAAGGATTCATGGATCTCCCTTTGAAGATAGAGGACACCAAGAATTGATATAGTGGATTAAAAAGAATTTATTTTTTGAGATGTCATAACTCTAATATTGAAGCATGTGCTTTATGGAATGTTGTTGTTCCGTAGTCAAAGGCTTGGGATCTGAGGACATTTATGAAGGTGATATATTTCACTGATTAGAACCTAAGTTAATATTAATAATATAAGAGTTGGGATAATATAACCATAACACATTTTAAATTTATCTAGGTAGATATTATTTATAAAAAAATCTCTATTATTATTCCTCTTGAAAAATACCATGATTATTCAGAAGTAGATTGGTTCTCCGATAGTGCTTTATAGAGTGCCCAACACTTAGTCTCTATAGTATATATTGAATCACTATGGGTGTTTTCTAAATTTTGAGGTCAAAAAACATCATTTTCCTTATCTCCCTAACATTATGTGGACCATTCCTCCATCTACATTGTTGTGGGAGAGGAATTGATTATCTTATATATCTTTTCATAACAGAATGGATTAGTAAAATTAATTACATTGATAGATATGTATAAAGACTCTTTATCTAAAGTGTATTTTCTTTGATGGGACTGTTCACAGTGGACCGTTAGGATTAGAGGTTCCCATTCTCATAGTGCTGGGGGTATAAATTTTGAGAAGGTATTTATTGTATTGGGAATTATAATTATATCAAACACTTGTTCTTTTATCATATTACACATATTATGATAGTTCCTAGAAGAAAATCTCTTTGACGAATATGGAGCTAAATAAGTCAAACTAATCATCCTATAGGGAGTTTGGGTTAAAAATTCACGATTTAGATATAACTAGTAGATTCCATTGTATTTTTCTGATATATTTCATGTAATTTAATAATAAAATTTATGTTTACGCTTTCCCGGAACATCCTATCATTCTACTTCTTCTCCTAGTGTGGCAGTAGAGACGTAAGACACATGTTCTTCCAGTTTTCCCAGATTTAATTTCCAAAACTCCTATATCATTTATATGACTTAATTGAAGATAAATAACTTCTAGAATATATTTGAAATGGACTTCCATGGGATCCCAAATATGATTTTTGGTTTTTGGGTACTTTTGTGCAGCATAGTTGATGGTTGAGGTCGACTCTCAAAGAGGATGTTATTGAAATAATATACTAATGGTAATTTGAAAATAATATAATATAAAATAATAACATTACATATGGGGTTGTTTTAAATTTATAAAATTCGAATAATTAATATATAATTGGTCTGTAATTTTTTTCTTTTTGAAATTTGATTGATAAAACAAAGTGAGGTGAATTTGATAGAAAATATTTTTAGATGGTGTAATAAATATAACTCTACTTCTTCACATACATATTAATAATTATCTTTTAAATTAACATAAAATTTATTATAGTCCCCAAGTTTTTTAATCTTCAATCCTTATATGAATTTACCTCGAATAGAATGATGAAATTAATTAAGCCTGCGCCTAGTTTTAAAACATTAATTCATTTCACGATGCATTGATTATCATTCAAAGGCTAGATTATGGTTACTAGTCAATAACATATCATATAAATTCATTATTTGAGGATTAATTGAGTTTATGGATTGTATTTTGACACTAAAAATTGATTCTCAATTTTTTGTTTCTTTGATAAAAATCATGAACTAACAATTCACACATCGATCAACCTCACTTGTTTAATGTAAACTGATAAATTTGTTTGACTAGTTTATTTTATTTTTAAAACTAAATTCATAGATCATAATATTTGAATTAATATATTTCATTTATTCATCATTAATAAATTTATTATTTTAGAGGTATATTTATTACTATGAAAATATACACTTCCATTGTTAGTGTAGTCATTGTAGAAATGAAGTGCATTCTCAATGGTTTAGAAAAAGTATATCCCAATCCTATTTAAAATTTTGATTTTATGACCAAATAATTTAATTAATAAAGATAAAAATTTGGTAAAATATAATAATTTTAAGAGAGGATGTGATGTTAATTATGGAAAAACAAGAATTACAACATGACAAAAGATAAGATGGATTTGGTGAAAGGATATTTTCTTCGAGATCTCCCAATAATGATAAGGAGATATAGAGCATCTAAGGTGATGAGGGGAATATTATGTAACACCAAAATGTTTTAAGTTCACTCCTTTTTTTAACATTCAATTTAGGTTCCCTTGATTCTCATTTATTGACAAAATGGAATTTGGATTTCAAAACCCAGATTTCAAGATACGACCAATGCTTTAGTTTTGGGATGGTAAATGGAATTATCTGGACATTCAAAAAATATATAAGTTATTGTAATTTATATTCTGTTTGATCCTGTAAAATATGACAACCACTAGACATCCTGAATGTGAGATATAGTCAAAAAAATAACAAACAACTTCATTTGGATTATATTCATTTTCTTGGAACGATCAGTCAGGTTGTGACACATGATTGATGATGCCATATCCAATGTCTTAATTAGTTTTATAGACCACTTAATTTTGGATCATTAAAAACAATTTAAACCCAATTGAAATAACTATTATCTCATAATGTGAAAAGATTGGACATGTGTTCACAAGATTCCATTTTTTTGACAAATTTTTCTTTAATTCATTGTTGATACACCAGGTTACCTCCACCTATAGAAAAATTTTAAAAAAATGTAAACTTTACCATTTTAAGAGTCATAAAAATAATCTAATTATATCAAATATGACAAAAATTTTATATAAAATATGTAATTTAGAATAAAAAATTGGTTTAACACGGTTGAATAATGGAGAAATAGTGTAGTGAATCATAGTGGTATTAGAATCCCACAACAAAACATTTACACACCTAGAAAAAACCACATATCATGTAATCCATAAAATTGTAAAAATATATGTATGTTGATATTTCCAAATCCCTTGTGGAAATATTGGAAATATGGGAATATTTTAATAAATTCAATCTTAATTAATTTTCAAGACATTATCTCATAAATTTTATCAAAACACAATCCAATAAGATTTATTAAACTAATAATTTGGAAATAGGTTATGCATATATAATTAAATTAATTATCCACATGTTTTTGTGGAAACAATATTAAGCTCATAACTCCCCCTTTTTTTGAGTATATTCCGACCAAGAAAATCATTTCTTCTTACCTAGTTTAATTCCCTTGAACTAGTTCTTAATTAAACTTCAATTAAATTTCAAAACTAACTATCATAACAATTCCTGAAATGCAAAACTTAAAATCATGACCTAGATGTCCCCACATGTAATACATTTCATCACAAACTTTTTCATGAAACGTTTTTTTGGGTTTTTATCCTTTTTTATATATGTTTTTAAGGGTTTAAAATAGTCAGATGTCATGTACACAATCATTGGTCAATTTGGTACAAAAATGAATTATATCTAAAAAATGAACATATGAATAATCTATTTATATAAGATAAAAAGTTTCTTCCCTTAACTTGGTTATACATTAAATTGGGTTGGAAAATTTTTACAAGTCCTTGTTATTTGAACATTTTTTTGAGAAACAAATAACACAATTTAGCATGAAAATATATTGCAAAAAAATGGTTTCAAAATATGAATGGTTTTATAATGAAATCACACATTATAGTGTTGATTACTTCCATTTTTACAGAAATCTACTCTTAATGATGAAATATTTCTCATGAATATCTTTCTACTAATGAAGTTCAAAAACATGGATTTTCTTTATATTCTATATTGAAATTTCACTTTTACATGGTGTTTTAATTTTGTTTTCTATATTCATATTATTTGTTTTGTTTTTTTTTTGTTTTTTTAATTTATCACAAAAAAATCCAAATGAAAAAACTAATTAAGCTTCAACAAAAAAAAATTCACCTCCACCATACATAAAATACATCATAGTCTTTAATGATAGCTTATTATATAATTTTAGAAAATAAAATGTATAATTATAAATATGAAAAATAATTTAAATGTCAAATGGTTTTGGAAAACCATATATTCTAAATTGATTGTAGGGTTATGTAGTGTGAGGAAATGATCTACATGTGTGGGAAATCCCTCAATTTATTTCTTCAACTGCTATCCATTTTTTTTAAATATCCTTCATATAGCATCTTGAGTGACCACCACTACAAAATATGAAAAAACATTAGATACAACATATGGAACTAACCATATAGAATACAACAACCCAGACTTGAACATTAATTCTTATTTTAGACGACATTCTCTCTAACATGAAACACCCTTTTCTAGATCATTCTATCATTATAAACATTTGATATTCCCTTTTCAATCCTTGATTTATAATATGATTTCAAAATAACTACCTAAAATATTGAGTCTCTAGATCCCTTGGGATTATATCTTGGTAGAAATCTATGTTGAATTTATTTATAGCTCAATATCCCTTATGCACCACCAATAAAGGAAGAAGACATGCCTTCCCAAAATTAATCTAAAAGGGGGGACATTCTAATGGGAGTTTGGAATGCATTCTTGTAATCCCATATATTATCCTCCAAGTTCCTTCTTCAATACTTTATATTTGGATACATTGTTTTTTGAAATATATGCTTCAGCTCATAACATGAAATAGTGGCCAAACCATTAGGGGGTATGGTGTTGACTTTTTCTGTGTCACCCCATAATTTGAAAGGATGTAAGATAAATTTATTTTTCAAAAGGGTTCCCCTTGGTCACATATGATAGAATATTGTTCCCATAAACTACATAAAATTTATGCCTTGAAAAAATCCACTACATCATGAGAATCATATATCCTAGTGAAATTATCCTCCATTTATTTACTAACATAGTCAATAATGACAATAATGTACTAGAATCCAAACGATCTTGGAATCATAACCATAAAATCTATTCACCATACATAAAAAATCTCACAAAATAATATGGATTTTTGTAAAACCATGTGTCTCCTAAAAATGTTTCCACTGTCTTGGTAATAAGATTATAAACTAAAAAACACATGTGAATGATGAAACAAGGTTGGAAAATATTATCCATTGATTATGCCCTTCCTATTTTTCATTTGGGGTTAAAAATTTCCCCCACAAGAATGTGTATTTAAAAAAATTTAAAATATACTGAAACCCCTGATCAGGAACACATCATCTAATGAGTTGTTCATTACACATATTCTATAGGCAAGGATCATCCTAACCCTAAAATATATATCCTCTATTAAAATTTTCAGTTTTTTTCTTAGGTTTTTAGGAATTTCAATGGAAATGAAGTAACTCAAAAAATATTCATAGAATGTATGTGTACCAGATATGACATAGGGATCTCATCCGGGAAAGTGTTCAAAATTGGTAACTTGTTTTCCAGTATCATACTCTAACATGTGATTTATCCTACTCATTTGGTCATCCACCAAGTTATATTACCCCTTCATATCCCTTATATCTATGTTAAACTCTTTAATAAGGACAATCTAATGAATATATTGAGGCTTTACATTTGGATTATTTATGAGGTGCCTCAAAGTTGTATGATCTGAGAAAATAACCATATTCGATCATAATAAAAATTTGATGAATTTTCTAAATAAAATAAAATGGTAGGAAACTCCTTTTCTATTATAGTGTAATTTTATTGGGATGAATCAAAATTAGTTAATGCAAATGAAACCACATGGGACCTCCCCCCCTCAAGCTGAGATAATACTTATCCAATTGCAATGTTGGAAAAATCACATAAATATTAAATGGGAGGTCCTACTACGGGGGATGTAAGATTGGTGGAGTGGTCATAAACATTGTAAGCTCATGAAATCATACACTTCATGAATCATAAAAAATACGTTTCTATCTTTTTTAAGCAATTAATATAAGGTTAGGAAGATCTTACTGAAATCTCTGATGAATCATCGATAAAATCTGGCATGTCCATGAAATAGTCATAAATCAGACACACATATAGGATATGGAATAGAAGAAATCATTTCTACCATAGATTTATCAAAATCAATACCATTCTATGACACTACATGACCTAGGGATGTTCCTTTTTATACATTAAAATAAAATTTATCAATGATCAAAATAATATTTTTATGAATGAAGTGATCCAACATGTTACCAAAACTCAGGAGACTCTTAAAAAATGAGGAACCACATATAGTGAAATAATTCATAAATACCTCTCTGAATGTATCAAGTAAATCTAAAATTATACATAACATGCATCACTAGAAGGTAACTAGGGTGTTATAATGTCCAAAGGGAATCCTTCAGTAATAAAATTCATTGAATGGTAATGCGAATGTCATCTTATCCTATTCTTGTTCTACAATGGGAAACTCAATGTAGCCAAATAAAAAATCCTTGATGTAATATATTGTCCTACTTGAAAGCCTCAAATAATATTTTCAATGAATTGATGTAGTTAATGGCTATTATGAGTGGATTTATTTAGTTTCAAATAATCAATACACACTCACCAACATGTTTTTACTATCACAGGTACTAACTAATGATTTAAATTCTTTCTAATAGTATATCCATTTTTATTGGGTACAACCAATATGTGGATAACCCACATAGATTTAGAAATAGTATAAATGATACCCAACTCAAGAAACTTTTCCTCCTCTTTTTTTTTGAAATTGTAATAGTGTGTCCTAATGTATCCTTTGTGGTTACCTTGTTGGTTTATCCCCATACACCAAAAGAATCCTATACATAAAAAATGGAAGGGATCATACCTGTTATGTCTAATAAGCTAAACAAAATTTTCTCATATTCTCCCATAAATTATCTAAAAGTTCCATTTATTTTTTTGGTAAGAGATTATTGTAATATATATCATGTAATTGTTTATCATACAATTATTATTAAGTATTTATGTTTGGTGAAAATAATTTGATTTACAGTTTTGGTGGGTTTTTTATTGATGAAAATGATTTCAGAATAGATATATGTACATAATGAATATCGGGGTATGAAAATGCATCATCAACATCAGTGTATAACGAATGAAATCCATATAAAAATCAGAATACAAGTCTTAATTAGAAATTATATTCCCATAATTAGAGTATGTATCTGTATCAAAATCAAAACTAAGTGTGGTTTAATCATTATAAATTGGATTGAAATTGTCTTGGGATATGAAACTAGAACTGATCAACAATACATCTCTAAGAATGGAATGATACCCATTTGGAAAAAATTGAAAATAAAAATTTAGAGATTCATTACAAGATAGATTAGAATGGGAGATGTATAATGAAGAATGTTCGTCTGTGGGATACTTCTTGGTGTCTAAAATAGTAAATCATACGATATCATCTTCAAACTCCATAAAAATGTACACTAATTAGAATTTACGATAGTCTTAGGTATTCTGTGTATGGGTCTTCCAAGAATGAGGAATAAAGAGAAATTACAAGATTATCCTCCATATTCATTATGTATAAATCCATACGAAGGACTAAATCCCTTTCCTGAACATGGACATCTTCAAATGAATCTCATCTGTTATATTATGTACCAATTATTTAGTCGCACCAGTACCCTTATCGGCTTTATCTCTCCAACCTATAAGGAAGAAAAAAATGAGTGGTTTGTGACATTAACAAAGATCCAAAAATTACATTAATCATCATAGAAATGGAACTAACCTATGGTATAAGAAATAGTAAATTTACTAGGGTCTTTTAAAAATATAGGCATCTCCATGGTTTCTGTGATGAGATCATATACACGTCTCTCAAGGATAATCAACATATTTTTTTATCCATCATTTATTGGAATATATTTCTTTAAAAAACATGGCATAACATAGAATTTTTTTTGATTGCTTCATGTAGAGGGATGTTTATCTCAACGCACTTTAATGTATCAAGAAAAAACATTTTTATCAAAATTTTATCTATATAGTTGGTTTTTACAACACTATTTGGAAATGGAATGGATTTAGGAGGAATAACATCAATATTTTTCTTAATATTTTCTTTCTCCTTTGGATGCTCATCTGTTGGTCTGAAATGGGGAATTTTCAGGGTTTTGGTGAGTCCATTAATGATGATAGTTGATGATGTATTAGTTTATTTCTTCCCACATCACAATGTGAGGGTATTGATATTCCCCTTGGAATTTGGAGTTGTTTGGGAAGGATAATTTATTGATTTCTTACTTAACTGTTCATTGAGGGTGGTGAAATTTGATCCAAAAATTAATTACTATTAGAATATACCATTTTATAATAATACAATTTTTTTGAGTTATTGATCCTTTATATTCAATTATCTTTAGGGGTTTTTTGCAGCCTAGTCGGTAAGGTGGATGTTGTGGGAATTTTTTTGAAAACTGTTTAATTTTTTTTCTAGTCCATACATTATTTTTTACTAATCATTTCACCTTTAGTATTAATTTTGTGAAAAATAATCATACATTTTTTGGGATGTAGTTGTTTTCAATGCACATATAGTTTCTAAGGGAATACAGATGCACAATCCTCTATTTTTTAGAGTTGGGTGAAACTATCAGTTTGGTGGTATGTTTTAGTGAAAATTCCACATGCCCTTGTTGGAGCTAGATTAGATGAAATTTCAGTCAAAGAAATATGTTTCACCATAGTGGTCATTTCATATAACTTGGTATCTATTAAATGATTTTTATGAGAATAAATAATTATAGGATATACTCCTTTACAATGTGGTGTTCTTCATTCACCAAATTTTTGAGTGTTTTGTGCCATCTTGTTAGTAAACTCATGTCCAATTTATGTTGTTTTCCATGAAATTCCCCTCCATCCAAGACATCCATCATGCTCCTCTCTATAGGTGAGAGGACAGTGTAGAATTATTGGATGAGATTTTTATCATGAATTTGATGATCTAGGAAGCTTACACACAACTTCAGGAATCACTTCCAGTATTCCAACAATGAATACCCATTTGATTTCATGACCCCTAAGATATCCTTATGAATGGAAGTGGTCGATGATACTGTAAAAATCACTACATGAAAATTTGTTTCAAATCATTCCACCATGTTATCTATTAGTGTTATAAATAATACATCCAATCCTCTGCAGTTCCATCAAGTGATAATGGCAAATATATTAGTATTAATTTTTCTATATATACATTTAAATTATTCATGTTTGATAACACAACATTAAATTATTTTATATATTTTTTTTGGGATCCTCGCCATAGATTCCCTGAAATTTGGGAAGAAGCTATTGTTCCGCCTCCGATGTGGTGCATGTATGGTCAGTGCGAAGATGGAACAATGTGGATCATCACCCATCCAATATTGTAATGAGATGGACTCTCTTCAATTTTACCATTCCTTTGTTTCGACCTGTTCAATGTCATTATCCATTAATGAAGGTTGAATTAACCCTATGGGGAACTGTTGGTCCAAACAAGTGATTATGTGGGGGTCAAGCACTCATGCAACTGGTCGTTATTGGATATAACTTCCTCGAATGGTCTCCAACGGGTTTATTTTTAGAGCCATGAAATCATAATGTCTTTGGTATTCATGATTCATGGACCTACTTTCTAAAGTAAGGTGCTCGTCAGTGGAGGATTTGGCCAACGACACTTGAGGACTCCATTGGTAAAGTGGATGGGTGTTCAGGCTCACCCCACCCATCCGGGGGAGGATTTTTTCCCTGTTATGAGACTCTCTCATTGATTTATGTCATGTTCATATATTCATGAATCATTGTTTCATTCCAGAAGTGTGTTTCCACAGGCCACCCATGGCTTGCGGTATCATCGTAAGCAAGAATATACATTTGATGCTATGGAGGTGATGCTTCCATACCCATATTATAATGTGCTCCTGAGTCAATATTTATCCAAGGGGATGGAGGGGTGACTTGATGTTGGGATTAGGCCCACGAGGAGGGCTTCCTATATATTCTTGGGAGTGGAATCAGATCCCACGTAGTTCAGAATGTATCGGGATTATGCATGGAAGCTTCCCCTTGGAGGGGGCATGACTAGAGGACCCTTTCTGGATAGGAACCCTTTTGATCAAGGGAATTCTGGAATGAATCCTACGTATCTAGATTTGGTCATGAATTAGAGTTCTCATAGATCAGATAGTGCGGGGCATGCACATGGAAGCTTCGTATTTGATAGACATGATTAGGTTCCCCCATTGGATGGGAACCCTTTTGAGATCAATCCTTCTAGAAGGTGTCCTATGTATCTGCAATTGGTTATGAATCCGATTTCACATAGTTCAGAAGGCATACTGATGTTGTAATCCTTACAATCCTCTAAGACCATGTGAGTCATTCTTGGTGTGAGAAACATGAGGATGTGAATGATTCGACAATGCACATGCCTCCTCCCCTACTGGTGGGGGAGGGAGAGCCTGCGGCGGAAGAGGCCCGAGCAACTGTGGGAAAGGGCACAGAGTGATGAAAATTTCCATGTGAAATGGAATTAATGGTCACGTGTCCCTACCTCAGAGGATTGGGAACTTACCTTAGTTGGAGGGCCGCAAAGGATGTTCTGGGAAGGGGTGTAGTTTGTCCTCATTAAAGGGGGAGGCGAACATAAACCCTTCGACTGATCACTATTCCTCATAAAATTGAAAAGAAAGTGATCAACAATAATCCTGAGAATGTTTTGGTTTACATAAGAATCCCAAGGATGGACTCTAGGATACAGTGGGAATGTAGCGTTATAGGCATTCTCGAAGCCAACACCTTTTTTGGGAAGGCCTTCGTGACTCCACTTACTGTGGGTATGTAGACTTAATAGGGCACACTGATGCACCTGATGGTATAATCATATGGGTCTGGTGGATTTGGAGGAGGCTTTATACTTTTGTTGTAGGACTATTTAGCATTGTGATTATAGATTACTGAATGGTAATGGAGGGGTGAGGTTGGAACTGGAAGGAACAATACCCAAAAAACAGACCATTCTGTGTGTTGGTTTCGCATGCGGGATGGGGAGGGCACCTTATACCATAGTGGTATGCAAGTAGAATGTCCATCAGTGTACCAGTGTGGTACGTGGGAATGTTTATCGCCAACCACGTATTAATGTGGTATGCAGCTTATCGTGCTACTTTGGGTTATATTCATGTACCGATTGGGTACGCAGTGTCGGGTTCAGTCCACATAGTTGTACGATGTGTGGAGCACCATATTAAAGGTTGGTCGGGGGAATTAACATTCATGGAAAATTCATCTGTGAGAAGTCATTGGATATCATTTCACTGGTTGGGTTCATGGTTCTATTATTATTATTCAATTCCCCTATTTTTATTGTTCGGGGTCGGCTGTACCTAAAGAAGAAGTGGTTCATAGTTCATTCATCGCCGATGAAATAAGATCGAAGCTGGAGTGAAACCTCTGAGTTTCCCCCATGTATTACTCACACATCTTTCCCTCTATATGTCTTACCTATTCTCTTTTTTAACCTTTTTATTGTTCTAATATGAACGTCTTATAGCGCATCAGAGCAATCATATCCACTAGGAATGCGACACTATTTTTGGAGGCCCATTGAAGCAATTTTTTTAACACGCCAAAGACTCATTCAACCAGGGTTCATAGAGATGTTGGTTTATGAGAATGGTTTGTGTAACCCTGTCTATCCTCTTAATCCATGAACTTAGGATTTCACAGCATAGTACGCGGACGATCTTCCATGTAGAACTCCTTCGGTTGATGGAGTTTGTGGTTTTCATTGCGTGCTGGATATCATTTTGTGGCCCAGCAGTTTGCAGAGTCCCCCAAACATGGCGGTTCGCAATCCATCTTCTTCACAAAACGTTCCCCATGATGGTATGCAGTCAATTTGAAAACATGAATTCCATCAAGTTCCTTAAATGAAATGCTACACACATTGTGTCCCTTCACCTTTACAAACTTATTGAAGTACTTGATTCCTTCTACAATGTGATTATGAGGGTATTTAATCTCCTTGGAAGACTTTTCAAGACCCTACCAATTCCCCCATCATAATGGTTTCTGTTTGGAATGAAAACGGAAATATTATGATGTAGAAGTGGTCCTAAACTAAAGTGGTTCACAGTAATACAGGTATACCTCGTAGGAGGGGACCACACCAATATATAGGGTCTCATGTCTTTTGTCTTTTACTATTTCTCACGGTGAAAATCACTCCCAATTTCCTATCCCCTTTCACTTTCACATACTGTTCTCCTTTTGAAAATTGTGTTTGATAGTTGCTTTGTATGTTCGGTGTACTGATTTCCTCGCCATTTCCCCATCTACATACCACATTTTGGTTTCCATGAAAAAGACTGTGAAAATTTTAAAACATAAAATCCTGATTCTACATAGAAGAAGTATATGTGGTTGACTTGTTAACATATCAAACTTGGATCGGTGAACCATCCCACAAAAATGATTAATACTAACTTAAATTTTAATCTATTACTTCATAATGAAAATTTAACTGATGTTGATGTTCATGGTTTCTATATTTCATAGATTGTTCTGTTCACCGGAAAATTTTTTGCGGGCCTTCTCCATGGGGTCATTCAATGTACTATGGCTGTAAGTGTTGAGTTTCATCTACAGAGCATAGCTGTAGGTGGATTAGCTTCCACGTGTTATGTAGTACGCATAATGCTCTTTCCATGAACCTCTTTTAGGGTCTGTATGCGGAGCCTTTTTCAGACATGTTTTAAGTATTGTGGCCATTTTTCATATCCTTTGCCCAAAAATTCCTATCGGGTTGACTTCCCATTGGCTTCTGGATCTTCTAATGAAGGTTACAATGGTTGATTCTCAGGCGGCTGATAAATCGCCGATGTCAAGGGCCACCATGTAGAGGAATATGGATGATAACTTCGATCCCACATCATTCCCAGTGACAACATGCTAACAGTCTTCATAATTCCAGAACTTCTAGTATATATGTTTTCTATACAGTTTCAACTTTATGCCATTGTTCTTCCCACCGATGTGCCTCCTCCATTGCATGACACTCACATCCCTTTCTTCCTTTTAGCATCACCAAGAGATCATGATCATGCCAACATTTCCCCAACCAGAGAAGTCATTTCCACTCCTATTCAAAAAATGTTTTCATATTGCGAGGTTAATCATAGACTCAAGGAAACTATGGGTGTCACAATGGTGTCCGGAGACTAGAAATCTGACAATACCATTCCACTATCAGCATTTCATGAGAAAATCCTAGTGGAAGGTGGAGCACAAAGTCGGATTTGAGGGTCCGAAGATGTTTCTCTAATGAGTGGGTCTGGGCGTTCTGGGTGTTTCAGACATGTCTGGAGTCCCCAGATCAGCTGAATGTGGTGGGCTTGTACCAGGCAGCTGGGTGTCCCATTTTCAACCTTCTCTCTAGAAAAAATACTTCTGGAAATGCTAAGTCACTAGTGTTCGGGCACCAACCTCTTTCATATACTGCATGGAGAGGTGGGGATTAGTTTGTGGGACATCTACCCGCTTGGAGGTGTCCCTATCCTTGGAGAGATGTATGAAAAGTTTCTCCCAGTAGCCACCACATGGAATGACAATGACCACATCTCTCTTTTGACTAAGAGTTTACTGGTCATGGTAACATGATCACTGGATCATCCCCTCAAAGCTCATTCCCTCATCCCATTCGAAACATGGATAAGGTTATTCTTGAAGATGAATGGGCCTAACCCGAAGGACATCCGTAGTTGAACTGACCCAACCCATCAGTCCCACCATACTCGAGGGTCGTACGGTGCCACCCTTGATGTAGGGTGGTATGCCACATGGGGATATGAGCATTGGGCCGGCATTTCATGTGTTCTTAGGCTATAAGGTTTCTTTACCATGTTCTTAAGTGGATTTCACTTCCCATCCAATTACTTATACCCTAGTGTTCATTCCTGCACCTTGATTATGGAGGCCATGCTGGCAGAGGGTCGACCCATTAATTTGGACCTTCCTACCCTCACCCGACTTTATGAATTGTTAGGAAAGATTCAGGAAGGAAGGTCTATGATTCATATAAAAGGATTGTTCCTATTCTAGTATGGGTGGATGGTGGAACACATCAACTATTATGAATATTGGTATAAAGCATGGGTTCTAAATTATGACTTTTATCTGTCTCTTATCAGTATTTCTGTTGTTTCTCTCAATACTCTGATTGTTACCGATGTGGTCGGGCTATTGAATGACACCTCTCATTTGTCATTTTCACCACATCCAACCACTCATGATCATTGGGAGCTAATAGGGGAAGTTCCAAGGAGGAATTTTCATACCTCATCAATCTTCAGGATGGGATGCTCACCGCCCTTGTAGAAAGAGTAGTTATTTGTGAACCATACCTCCATTATCGGTTCGCCAGACAGTTTGGATTCATTCAATAGACTGCGTTGCTTCTGGTTGTTTGACTAAGGGGATAATCTCATCCTGAGGTTCTCTATCAATTGTGGATTATGATGATGCACATAGTTGTTTCTAGAGATATTTTCATTCATAACATGATGGGTCCCACCTTCCTATTGTTAGAGTATGCCCAACTATGAGTTGATTGTTACACCGTGGGGATGCTGAAAGAACTAGTTCAGTGGGTACTGAAACCCTTTGACCATTTCTTGTCTAGTTCCTACCCCAAAATCATCATCACGCATTCCCTTAATTTGGATTGGTGAAATATCCATGCATTCTACTTCCATCACTTCACCAAACATGATGGATACACCTCCTGCTCCATTGTCATGTTGATAAGGTGCTCGATCTCTCATCAAAAGCATCTGGGAGAGGTTTCATCAGTACAACCCCTTTTAGTGGGGAACGATTCAGAAAACCCCATCATGTGAAATTTCTCAAGATCACGACGAGATGGAAACCAGCCAAACATCACCCATCATCCCAGAGACCGCAGTTAGTCCTCCGCATCCAGATCCAGTGGCTAGTCCATCATGGGGAAAAGAGGGTCTCCCACCTTTGGTGATTAGATTTATGTATCTCCCACTCCTATGATGACTCTTCTTTCTTATAGAAATGTGTTGGAAGGGGAGGATCGAAGTGTCAGTGTCATGGAATGTCACCAGGCAGTGCGCAAAGAGGCATGGCGCCAGTTACATTCTATTTCTTCCAAGACACTCCTGGACAATTTCACCAATGAGGATGACAATTTTCAGTGGTTATTTGTTGAGCTAGGTTCCAGCAGCTTTGATTATCCACACCTTCACTTCCTTATTTACAAAAATTGTCATTTCTTGAGTGGAAATTTCCTCCTATGAGGAAAATATTGCCAAGATTAATTCTTCCCTTCACTATGTGGAAACCTTTTGAGATATTTTTGAAGAATTGGGTCCTTTGACATCCGAGGAGGTGAAGGCCTTTGATTGTTTGGAAGCTCAAGAGGAGGAGCTACAAGAGTGAAAATCCAGTGCATCCAGGTTGAGGGAGCTACTAGACTCTTCGTGTGCCAAACATGATGTCATCCCGAAGAATGGGTGGGGCCTTAAAGATGTCTTGTAGCGGGGTTGTCCATCAGTCAAAACCAAAATGGTGGAAAAAACATATTTGGAAGAAACTGTTAATGTCCCACGAAAATCACTCTCCATGCTTTTTGGAATGTTATAATCGGGACCTATTGTATCTCTATCCCAAATTATGGCATGTACCCTCCCCCTTTTTTACTCTTGAGAGGCTCTGAATTGGGGATGTACCTCCATTTTTTCTGAACTCGATGAAACAAATTTGGTTTGTTAATATCTCTTCTCCATCGCTTCCTGTTAGCATTATTTCAATCAAGTATTAATTTTATAACCATGACTTGAAATCTTTGAATTGAGATATCTCAATAAAGCTCTAATTTTTTCCCAAGCCAAGGGAATCATTGAGCCTAGTTCGTCTATTTTTGAGGTTAAATAGAATAACACATAATCATTTATGTCTTTTTCATTATTAATATAATTTTTTTCCTCATCCTACTTGGCACTGGCTTAGTGGGAATAAAATGGCTCTTTCTTAGGCTACCCTTTGTGGGTCTCTGACCTAACAAGTTTTGCACCTTTTTTTTCTTGCTCAATGCATTTTCTTTTTTTACCAAACTGAAACTCAAATTTTACCCAAAGGTTCCTTCAACGGATTTTCCCATTGGAGGGAACAACGTATCTTTTTATTGTTGGAAGTTCACAGTCCTAACAATTAAATTTAATGCTAAAGAATTACATTGAACATAATTGACCAAATTTAATGGGGTAGGGACCTAACATGGGACCAGTAGTTGAGAATGTTCTAATATCCTTCAGACACAGGTTATGGATATTAATTGACCCTAGTACGTGGATGTTATACGTGCATGAGGATCCAGATATTCTTTAGTAATATAGATGTAGTTATGGACTCTTCTAAAGATGAATTTTCTTTTTATTGATGACCATTTTTTGGGTGACATATGCAAAGACACCAGGGCATGATGTGCATAGTCAATCATAGTTGTTCCCATGACACTGGTCTTCCATTCCTGATGGCCGGGTGGAATTTTCCACATTTTGGATTTATCTTGATGTCGGGAGCCACAATAGGTGACTGTATTGAGTAGTGTTGTCTCAGAACATTATGAACATTCATATCAGCCTTGACTGTGATATTATTCCCACACATTTCTTACTTTCATGAGGGAGAGCTAGTAAGTGGTCAGTTCAGTTAAGTGTCCTTCCTATGTTAGGGGAAGATCGGAAGAAGGGCGTATAAAATACATCATCCAGGAGTTATCCAAATATGGGGGTGGGGGAGATAAGACATGAATGTAATTTGATCATTCATAGGCTGGAAAGGACTCTCATGGGGAAAAATTTTCCTCTGATTGATGGCCATTTTTGTGGGTGACATATTCAGAGCCACGAGGGCATGATGTACATAGTCAAGTAAGGGTTTCCACATGACACTGGCCATCTGCCTTCGATGTCCTTTGAGGATTATGGATATTTAGAACTTTCTGAATACGGTGTGTGACCTTTGATTAGGGGAACCCCTAATCACAATAATAGTATTTTTAGCTGAACATATTTCGGGGAAACTAGGAAACAAGTGGGGGAACTCTTCATTTTTATTCATACCAACTTCACTCTTGTGGACATGATATCTTTTAGAAACCTCAAAAGAGACCATAGGTGAATCAGACCAAATGTTCTGATATATCCATGATGTGGGAAATGAGGAAAATGTAAACCATGACTTTGAGGGGCCATGAATCATGATGGGTGGAATGAGTCTTCGAATCCATTGGTCATACCGAGATATGAGAGGACTCTCCTTGGGAAAAATTTTCTATTGATTGATTCCCATTTTTTTGGTGACGTATATAGAGCCACTAGGGAACGATACACATTGTTAATCAATGGTGTTTGTAGGACACTGACCTTCCATCCTAGATGGACTTGGATGGTTATGGAGATTCAGGATTACATAAATCATGGAGTTTGGAATATAGAAGGGGTATAATATGACATATTAGCGACATTTCGGGTGTGATTTACTCATGGAATGGTGTCCCTTATGTAGATTTGACCTGTATGTAGGTTTGGGTATTCGTTCTATCTTTGGGATACCCTTTTATTTAACATCACATAGACATGATACGAGGTTCATCTCAGGGGATGGAACTATGACATGCCTTATAGGGTCGTCCTACTAGGACCAAATTCTTTTGTTGTTTTTCCATAATGACACGGTTGCTATCTTTCTAGGATCCCTAAGACCACATGAGCTATACTCAGTGTGAGAAACAAGGGATCACAGGGGTTCCATGTCACCATCTATGAATAGTGAATTCAATATTAGGGGAAATTTTAGGCTAAATCCATCACCTTGTAGTTTAGCATCATGTGGTGAGGACAATTTTGGCCATGCAGTTTAGTGTCATTTAGTGAGGACGATTTTGGCATTGTAGTTTATCATTGTGCGGTGAGGATGATTTTGAACTTGTAGTTTACTGTTTTTTGGTGAAGACTATTTTATCCTTGTAATGGTCTTCAATAGTATTAGGTTAATCACATTCAGGGTGTTTCAGCATTCCATGGAGGTGAGTGATGATAGAAGGTGTAAACCATAGTCACAGGGGAGACTTCAATCAGGAGGGATGACATGGGTCTTAGAAGCCATTAGGAATACATAGGTATGAGAGGATTCACATGGGGATGCATTTTCCTTTGATTGATGGCCATTTTTGTGGGTGACATATGTAGATCCACCAAGGCATGATATGTATAGTCAATCAAAGGTGTCCGTAGGACACTAGCCTTCCATCCTAGATGGTCTTTGTTAATTATGAGGATCCATGTTTTCCCAAGGTATGGAGTGAAAAAAATTGGAAAGCTGTTCCTGGGAATGTGAGAATACACAGACCTTGATTAACTGTGACCTTCATGGAGCTTCCATATAGGTCTGACAATCATATGGGGGTAAAGGGGCATTCTTTGCTGGTGGTTGGGCTAGGATGTCAAATCTGAGCATCACTATATATCCTGCAAGAGAAGAAATCAAGCCACACGTAGTTATGGATGTTCCCTAAAAATGATTTTTTGATGTTCTAGGGACACTTGAGAGAATTTTGGGTTTACATGATAGGGGTTCTAGGCATACCAAACTCCCCTATGAGTTATTTGTGTAAGAGAATCCCTACGACCGATCCTAAGCTCACAAGAGTTATAATCGAGGTGAGAAACAAAGAGTCAATATTGAGTCTCTTTTTCAAGTGATAGGTGATCTAGAATATAATGCGGCCTTTACATTTTCATTCCAGATGGGGATGGTCGAGGATCAAAGATTGATGTGTCGTTACATATCTTTCATGGGCATGAATCAAGCCGTACATGGTTCTGTGTGTATCGTGTACCAGTTTGGCTCTATGAAAAGAGTAGGGTCACATTAATTCTACCCATCATGGTTGTCAGGTATGCCATGTTACCCATAGTTTACCATCATAAGAGAATATCTATCACCCTTCATAAGCATCCATAAGTTGTACTCAGTGTGATAAACAATGAGTGACAATGTTCTCCATTACGAATATGGGTAGATAGGGGACGCGATGGGGGAATTTTGTTTTAAAATCATAGTTTTATGGTCTTAGAGTTTGGAACCTAACATGGGAGAATTTTTATAACTTGTAGTTCAGGGTCCTAGAGTATGGACCATAACATTGGTAGGACATTTTTAGGACTCATAATTTAGGGTCGTAGAGTTTGGACCAACACATAAGAGAAATTTTTATGAAATATAGTTTAATGTCGTAGATATTAGACATATAAGATGAGAGGGAATTTTTATAACACATAGTTTAGGGTACTAGAATTTGGACCTTGATATGGGAGAATCTTTAACTCGCAATTTAAGTTCTTAGAGTTTAGACCTTGACATCGGGGATTTTTTGTTACTCATAGATTATGATTTTAGAGTTTAGACCATGACATGTGGACATTTATAACTCATTGTTTAAGCTCATAGAGTTTGGACCATGACATGGGAACATTTTTGACTCATCATTTATTGTCTTAGTGTCTAGATTGTGACATCATTTCTGCTACATGGAGTATTTCTTCAAGACCGTCAAATTTATAGGATCCGTGATGAGCTGCCCGTCCATTGATATCAGGGCGTATGCTCCATTGGAATAGACCCGATGTGTGACATATGGTCCTTCACACATTGGTTCAAGATTTTAGGGATTATTCCCTAGTATAATTAGGTTTTTTTGGATAACACCACTTATCATTCGATGAATGATCGAAGTATAATATTTTTGTTAAAGGCTCTGGAAATCTAGTTTTGGAAGATTTCAAAATAGTGTTGAGTGTGCATCCTCTTTTCTTCTAACTGCTATAATTCATTGAAATGTCTCTAGGATTTCTCATCAAATGAAATTTGATCAAAAATGGCAACACGAAGTGATAACAACAGGATTTCAATCGGCAACACCGCCTCTTCCCCCGATACTAGTGAGTTCGGGGTTTCCTAAGTTATATTGTGGGTCACGGTCCAGTAATACCAAAAAGAATGAAGGAGCTTGGCTGACCATGATTTCTTACACTTGTCGGCCATATTTTGATGTATGTTGGAAAGAGTCTTGTTGAAATCCTCTATCATCTCATTGTCCATTGTTTGGTAGTGGGATGACATGTTTTCCTTGATTCCATATTCTTGGTACAAATTATCCAGCTTAGTAGAGAATATGTTGGTGTCAATGTCTATCAGTATAGTACGAGGGACACCAAATCTGGTGATGGTGCTGGACTTCACAGAGCTGACTATGTTTTTCTCCCTACTTCATTAATGGGTATGAATTCAGCCCATTTAGGAATGAAGTCAGTTGCTGTGTGTATGGACATGAATTTCTTAGCTGTAGCGAGAGGATATGTTCCTACAACATCCATCCCCCACATGAAGAATGGTCAAAAGTATTTATCGGCATAAATCAACTCTGGGGGTAGTGTAAATAATTAACAAGAACATCGCAGGAATGGAACTTCTTAGTGAATATAGAAAAGTCCTATATCATGGTGGGCCAGTAATACTGAAGCCTCTGGATTTGGTGAGGGCTTGGTTACTTACTCGTGTGCCCCACAAGCTCCTAAGTGCACATCTTTCATGAAAACAACAATATCTTTCCATCAATGAACCTAAGAAGGACTCCATCAAGCCTCGTTTGTAGAGAACCATATCTTGGTTCATCCCGTTGTACATGGTAAAATTTACTACCCACCTACGAACCTACTTCTTTTCATCCCTAACTGGTTGGAGTTCCCTCTTCCGGTGGTAATTTGTGACGTGTGTCATCCAACCAGTGGTATGACCATAAGGATAAAAAATAGGGCTAATTTCATCAATTTCCTTTGTATTTCTCTTGATGAATGATAATACCATCCGACGGTGAGAAATTCTAATGACTGTTTCATCCAGGTCAGGATTGGGAAAGTCTGTGGTTGCATTTGGAAAAGCGTCATCTTGAGTATTCTATGACCGGGGGACATGAGTCAACATTGTTTTTGAAGGGAATTATGTCATCAGTTTTCAAACATGGTTCATCTATGGAAATAATACTTATTTATAAATAGAATATTCAATGTTGTCCTATTTGATGACTAGTTCAAAATAGACCTTTATTTTTAAGTGTTTTGACTACACCTAGAGTTCCAATTCTTGGCCTCTAATGAGGTACTGATACTCTTCTTAGTTTTTCGTACACCCTTCCGAAAGTAGGAAGGAGTAAGGAAAGATGGACTTTTCCGGAGATATGATTACAATTACTAATACCACTTTGTTGAGCATGGGATCCTCCATCATTTTACCTATTGGGATTCAGGAAGAACCATAAAAGTACATTTCCCATATCTGGGGGTTCCCTTTTTCAGTAAACACATCTTTATCTGGATGTTCGATATCCAATGGTTCTGTTTTTTCTGAGGGGTACTCATCTAGGAAGTCTTCTAATGCCTGGCCTTTGATGGAAATCTGGGGCATGTACTGTATGTCAAACTGTTGCAGTAAGACTACCCATCCGTATAGGAACCCATTTATCATGCGACAGTTGAGGATATATTTGAGCGGCTTGTAGTGGGAGACAAGGTGGACCTCATGGTGATGCATATAATTCCATATCTTCTGAACTTTGAATATTAGGGATATGCAGTTTTTTACTATCTTTGATAACCTGGTTTCTGTATCAATAATTGTTCGGCTGAGGTAGTAGTGGATGTTCTCACTACCGACATCATTTTTCTATGTGAGGAAGGTGCATAATGACCATTCTAGGGAAGTTACATTTAAAATTACTGGTCTCCCCTCAACTGGTAGCATGAGCATCGATGAGGTTCGGAGATATCTTTTGAGGTTGTCAAATGCTTCTTGGAAATCTTGGTCCCATTCATACACTACTCCTTTCATCCTATGCTTGGTGAAAGGTAATCATTTACTTGTTAGGTTGGATATGAATAATTGAATCTTGGATATGTGACCCAGGGGACCTCTCAACTCAATGAGGTTGTGAGGTGGGGGAATTACAATAATTGATTTGATCTTCTCAGGGTCGACTTCGATGCCACGACGGAGTACAACGAAGCCGAGGAATTTTCCTGAGGTAATGCCAATGGGGAATTTCATGGGATTAATCTTTAAACTATGCTACCTCAATGTGTTGAAGAAAATTTCAAGGTCATTTTGGTGGTTTAAATGTTATCGGGACTTAACCACTAGGTTGTCGACTTAACACTCGACAAATATCCCAAAAAAATGAATTGAAGATACGATGCATGACGCCCTAATATGTGGCGCCGACATTCTATAGGATGAAGGGAACCACTTTATAATAGAACACTCCCTATGGGGACCAAAAAATGGTAGTTTCTTTGTCTCCTTGTGCCATATAGATTTGATTGTATCCAGAATAGCTGTCCATGAAGGAGAGACCTTCGTATCTGGCCATTGCATTGATCAACATTTCTATGATCAGGACAGGGAAGTCCTCTTATAGGGAATGCTGATTAACATTCCTGAAGTCAATGCATATTATAATCAGTTCATTCTTCTTTTTTGATTGGGACTATGTTGGCCTGCTGGACCATATATTAGACATCCCATATAAAGTTGTCTTTGATCAATTTATCAACATCACTCACTATTTTAGTAGAGTACATTAGGTGGGTCTTTTTGGCTTCTTTTTTATAGCCCCACTGATCTTCTGGTAATCCCAGATGATGAGTGGAGACTTCAGAATTGAGGTCTGACATCTCTATGTAATTTCTATAAAACATGTCTCAATTATTATTTAGGAAGGAGGCATAAGCCTTCTATTCCTCAATAGGCCTAGCCATACTAATTAAAGTGGATTGTGGGTTGTTTTTAGTGCCCATTTTTATCTCCTTATGTTTTTCGATGGTGGTGGAAACACCCTCTTCCAATGAAAGAGGGGCATATTTGATTCCTTCTTCCTATTCTTCTCCTTCTTATTTATCTTGATCATCTTCCCCTTTATTTGGAGAAACGATTTTTGGGATTTCTTCTCCAATAATGGGAAATAAATCATCTTTTGCCTTAATGTGTGAGGAAAGGGATGTTTAAGGCCGAAAGGATGTGTCGGTAGCATCTTTGACGGGGCTTTTTTTGAAAACATTGGTGTGATTCCGTTATTCTATGTCTTTAGACATGGTGGTCGTAGAAGAGAACATGCAGAAAACTGATACTATGTATGTCCTTGTAATCACGCATTCAACATGGTTGATGGGTAGTACATACTCCTCTTCAAGATGCTGGAAGGGTTTAGAGGAAGATATCTCCCAACCATTGGGGGCATTGATCCAATCAATGTCGTCGGTTGAAAGATGTTTTCCATCCGACCATAGAACCCTGTGTCGATGTAATGCGACTTATAGAACTCAAACTGGGATTTATCATTGTGAAAAGTCCCATTTTTTCCATTAGTGAAATATTTAATACCATGGTGGTATGAGGACGGAATTGAAACATGTTGATGAAGCTAGGGCCTCCATAATAGAACATTTAAGTTCGTACTCTACCGCACCACCAGGTACAAAGAATCTTATATGAGCTCTCCATGACATGTTTTAATCTTGATTATTCCCAATGGTTTCTGGTCAATTTTTTCATAACCCCCAAGAGTTGTAGTGCAGGGTGTCATGCTGTCTTCATCATATCCCAGTCAAAGAAGTGTTTTCTATGGGTGGAGGTTAACTCTAGAGCTATTGTCGATTAGGAACCTTCTGAACATCAATTCCATTTTTCATTCCTGAAACATATACGGGTATGATGTACCCTTGCATGATGGCTTCTTAATCCTTACATATGGTGGAGATTACGATATGACATTATTTAGGACTGGTCTCCATTCGATATACTTTAGCTGCTTCTACTTCATCCTCGGACTCCTGGGGAAATAGCAAGGCTGCAATTAGTACCACCCTAAGATCTGCGGAAAAACTCAACACATCCAGGATTGACAACATTGCTGGTATTGAAGCAAGATTCTTAAAAATGTGATACTCCTGCTCTAAAGGTCGGCGCTTCCCAACTCAGGGTTTCTCTTTCATAGACACTTTAGTGTTCTGAAATTTGGACGTTGTGGTTCAGCCTCTGTTGTAGGATCCGGCGGTGCTACTATCATTTCCACATTTGGTCAAACTGGTTTTACTATATTATTTGGGGTTTTCTATAACTGTTCTTCCCTGGATGGATACTCCATGATAACTGGGCTTTAAGTTCTTCCGACAGGGGCGAAGGAGAATTCTGGTTCTCTTTGCACTTGTCGTAGGGTCCTTCCATGAGTTTCTGCTATGTAAATTGTTTGACTTGTAGCATGGCTAGGAATTTGAGTCCTTCCACGATCATGCCTTCCAAGAATCCTTCGACCTCTACGACCTCCTCCTCAGGATCACCAATTAGGGAACATAGAATTTAGGGTCATGACCAAAGTATTAATTAGGTAAGGGATCAATCAAGTGAATGACATTAATGGAGTCGATGATCAGTTCTTGATCTCTTATTGTATCTATTTGACTACTTCCTTCTAATGGTACTCTGTGGCAGGGCTCTGCCCATTGTACCTTTTGGTGGGTCGGTGCCCATTTTACCATTTGGTGAGGTGGTTTCCGTTGAACCATGTCTATTGGAATTATGTCCTAAAGTTTCAATTTCGACTTCAACTTTGGAACCCTCATCTTCTTGATATTTCTTTTTTTCTTTCTACCCTTTAGAGGACAGTGGGGCCGAGGAGGATGGTTGTGCTATATTAACAGCTTCTGAGGGCATAGTAGCTTATTTAAACTATTCTTGGAGGATTTTGTGGACTTGGTTGATGGTCGTCTTGTTCATCCAGTTGTCAAAAAATGTCTCCTTCTTGTCAGTGATTGTTTTCCACTCTTCCTCCCCTCTTCAGTTAGAGGTGAAAACAAATGACACTTGTGGTTGCGGTGGGCCCAACCTGACATGCCCGAAATCAACCATCATTTTTAGGTGCTCTTGGAAAAAAACAATGCATGTATGGTGTGTCCTAGTATCCAGTGATATAGACAATAATTTGGATAGTCTTCGAGACCCACTTCATCAACTCACTTTGTCTCTGGTAGTCGGAGCAGTTTGAAATTCATGGAGGCTATGAAATATCCATTAACCTGGTTGTCATGAATTTAATAAAATCTAATTCTTCATTCTCTGAACATATTTATTTTAGCACCCTGTCTCTCATCTCAGCATGGTGGGGGTTGATGTTGGCATCCAGGGTGTCCCGCATGGTTTGATGGGGGCCTCAAAACCTGGGCTGGTGCAGGGGTGGTTTAAGCATGATAGTAGCAACTTCAGATTTTCTCGTTCTTTTCCCAAGGGTTTATGGGGCCACTAAAGGCATAATTTTATTCCTTTTCAAGGAGTCTTTTATCCATTGAGTAATGTAAGTGAAGTCTCTTAACCCACTAGTGAACTTAATTTGGAGGAGCAGCTTTCGTAATTCATCATGATGGTTATCGATGAACATATCGAGCATCTCATCCTCGGAGAGTGGCCGGTTCAGGGGAAAAGTCAGGCCTTTCCATATGGAAATAAAGTATGATGCTCTCTCATTTTATTGCTTCTTACAGTTCCTGAGATCACTAACTACCATCTTGGGAAACATCAAACTGAACTGGAATAGAAAATTTCATTACAGGTCCTCCCATCATATGATTAAATTATATAGAAATCTAGTATACTATATTAAAGCCAAGCCCTACAGGGTTTTTACGAATCACGTGAGTTTTATGGCTTCTTGATACTCTTGATTGCCCATCATTAGGTCACAGTAAAAGTCATAGTGCATCCAATTCTTTTCTGGGTCCCGCGAGCCATTGAATACTGGGAATACGTGGTTCCCATAGTTTGGTGGGGGTGGAAGATTCCTCACCCACTCAGGGTAGTGTTTTCACTCTAGTTGTATCATAGCATACCAAACCTCCCTAGATTCTAGAGGGGCTATCCGTAGATCAAAATTGGTTATGATCCCTTGATGCATATCCTGTCGGGCTTGAGCTTGAGCTGGTGCGGCCGAGGCCAAAATTGAGCATATCGGCACAACTAGAATTTGGGGTGGATGCCCAACTGGGGGAATTATTTTTGGGTTTACCTAGGTATATTCATGCATCCTTCCCAATGAAGGATGTATTGATGTTCTTCCAGGGCTGGGCTGAATGGCCCTTTGAACTTGGCTTCATTCACTAGGATGAGTTTCTATAGTATGGGCACCTCTTCTGGGAGCACCTGCACAAGTTCTGTGGAGGGAACACAACCGGATAGATAAATCCTTGAATGTAGCTCTTCCGTAATTCATTCGAGTTGTTTCATTTCTTCTGCCTTCTTGGTGAACCTTTCCTTAAGGCTCAGGGACACACTCTCATGTGAAGGAGGAGGTAGGTCATAAATGACCTTGGATTTATTTTTCTATTTGTTGGAGTTTCGCAACAGTGGGAATGTAGGATTGACTGAGGGGGGACCTATATTTAGAACCACTCTTTGGTTCCCAGTATGCACACCATAAGGCTTGGTGTGGAATACCTCTGGGAGGGAACCATCTTTATTTTCTTCCTCTACCACCATATCCTTACCTGTGAGATATGTGGGGTTGACTATCACAACGTTCACTAAGGAATACCGCATTAGGGGTCATGTCCTTGATGCCGAATGAAAGGATGGATTCTTGTTCCCCGTATTGGAATTATTCCTTCCATTCTGTTGTATTATTCAGGATTGTTGATGAAGATTGACTCGAAGGGAGGTCTGGGCTAACCTTGTAATGCACATTTATCTAAGAGGGCGTGAACCATGAGAAAGGGTGGATCGGGTAACTCCTATGTCAATCGCTCTTCCTAGATAGTGGAAGACAGACATCCGCTGTTTGAGGAATTGAGGTAAAAATTCCCCCAACCCCGCGGGCTAGGGTTGTTTCAATTCTCCTATAACAATGCTACGACATGGATTTACCAGCCATACAGGGGAAGTTTGATTTAAAAATAACCCCATCCCCGTGGGCTAGTGTTGTTCCCATATCACGGTATTGTCCACTCGTATTGACATCCTTTCAATTTTACGTACTCCCACATAGGTGTATTATGAGTTTGGAATTGGACCTTCATAATATCTATAGTCTTTTGATGACATGACCATGTCTTACTGGTTAGCTTTCCCATTGGTGGGAAGTCTATCAGATGTTCTTAGTCGCCTGACTTAGAAGTTTTCGGATGGCTTGATCTCTTTGTCCTGGATGCTTCTGAGACTTACTCTCCACTGGTTTTAGTTTAGAATCCCAGATTTTTTTAGAAGGGTTTTTTTGATTTTTACCTCTAGGTGATGACATTTCTGGATTTCATTTCCATTGGGGCATGTTGGATGGGATGTGGGGTGAAGTTAAAAGCTCCATGTTCTCCCCACCCCCAAATGTGAACTCAATCTAGGGATTTTCCAATGAGAAGACAAAATTTATACCGTGCATGGAGGAAAGCATGTTAAAGGTTTTCCTTTCATCTTTCTAATTGTGGATACCTTGCGGATGGGAGGTATTCCATTAGATCAGATGGAGAAGCTCCCTTATTGTGCTGACAAGGTTTGTGTACCCTTCATAGGGTAGACATTGTTCTTTCAACTTTCGAATAGTTGTCCATATTTTGAAGCGAATGTTTTGCGTGCATTCCTGGGACAATTCACCCTGTAAGTCGAAGGGAGAAGTAGTCATAGGCCAATACATCACTATTATATTATCCCTTTCTAGTTTTCTTCTCACAAAAAACATATCATGTTGTTCTTCTTCCGGAGGATCCTCTACTTGATATGCCCAACTCAATTTCTTCTTGATGATTTCGTTCCAAGGTACTAGGCGGGTGAGAGGAATATCAGTTTCTGTATGTCATGGGGGTGGCTCAGAAGATGAGCATGGACCTAGGACATCCTCTGGATGAGAAGGAATATCGCTCATTATAGGTAGAGTGCATGATGTGCCTAACTTTTTTCCGAGCACCTATGCATAGGAGGGCCTTATATTTCTTTCAGAAAGGGGAGGACCTTCTTTCCATCATGTATTCGGGTTGTGGGGAGGACCTTCGCAGGTGGTGTTGCGATGGTGAGGACTACCATGGAAACTTGATTCCTAACTATAAGAATTTTTCTGATAGAATGTACCTCGAGGAGGACTTTCAAGGTGGGATGTAGTTTGGGGAGGACCTTCTTGCTGCTCGATGTCACTATCGGGAGGGCCTTCACAAAAACGGCCATTGCGGGGAGGACCTTCTCAACTACTACTGCTACTTCCAAATTTGGTAATGTAATGATAGGGTCTTGAGACTTTCTGGATATGTGTTTGAGGGCATCGAGAACCCCAACTTCAAGTTGAGAAGGATCATGTATGTGATCTTCATTTTCTGGTTTCATTTGGTGATTCTCATTTTTGGGTGCACTCTAGCGGGTAACGAAGGCCATATGCTATTGGTAATGGCCTTCATATACATGTCCTTGTCTTTCTGGGTCCTGTTATTTCATCGGGATAAACCGTCGTGCATCTTGAGTTTTGGTAGGGATATATTATTGCCTTAGAGCGGCCACCACATTAGACCGAAATCCCCCAGTTGGAACATGTATTTGTTCCTGATTCAGCTATTCCTATGTTGTGGGATATTTCTGTTGACCCTCTTGGATGGGAGCATGGATGCATAAATTCTCAGGAGTGACTATATAATTTTGAAAGGGAGTCATTCCTCTGTAGGAAATCGGGTCGTGGGCCCGATATCTCACCTTTGTTTTCAATGCACTGATATCTTGGCATGTTTGTAGGATGTGTTCTTGATTCGATGTCTAATATTCCAATATTACCAATATGTGATGGGATAAATCTTTGTCTCGAATGAGTATAAAGTCCCATTCCAATGTTGGAGGAGGAGTTTGTGCCTGCTCCGGTCCTCCATTAGTTTCCAGTAGATACTGTTAGTTATCCTATGTTGGGACAGAGGAATGAGTCTTCCAGCTGTTGTCCTCTCTGATTTCCACCATATTTTACTAGTGGACTTCCAATTCACTAGTAGGGATTTTTATTAACTCACATTCCATTGTATTTTTCTCATGGGATATGTATGCATCTGCAATAATTAGACTCTGCTCATATTTTCTTGCCGCTCTATTTGAATTGCGGTCTTGATACGCATCGGCATGAATTTGGGCCAACATATAGCCTGTTGCTAACCCTTTTTGATGACAGTCATGACGTACATCAGTAGTTTTTTTTCATGTCTATAGCTAAGTGCATCCCTATTTGGATGGCGGTCTTCTTATGCATAAACATGTATTTTTTCATGGTTTTATCTTGTTTCCAACCTATTTTGATGGTGGTCTTGATGTGCGTCAGCTAATATCTACATATTCTTATGGAATTCCACTCTTTCTGCTTGATGGGAACAGTTATCACTAGTAGTTACGTGTGTGTTCTCGTATTGTGCCACCCTATTTATGGGGTGCTCTTGTGTGGAGAGTTCAGAGTTATGTGTCTTCCCGGTTAACATCCTCCACATTAGTACAAAAGAGCTACTTCTCAGGAACTAGGGTGATAATGTGTCCCTTATTTTATATTCTCCTCTCTTATTGGGAAACCCGAGGGTCTCAGGTCTCCTGGACATTGGCTAGTTCCCTCGGAATAAGATCATCCTTGGTGGAGGAGTTTTGATCATCCATTTTTGGTGGCGACACTCTCTTGTGTGGGACCATGGATAGGGTCCCTATACATCTGGGATAAATTCTTCAGGATTGAATTCATCTGCATCCATAGGGTACGAGAGATAGTCCTTATCACGTTTTATGGACAGGATCTCGAAATGGTTTGAGATGACCATTGGGGTTTCCATGTGATGAGGTACCGGCAACGGCTGAAGAATTAGTTTCCAGACCATTGTAGACTAGAGGGCTTGTCTTGAAGCCTCATGAATGGGGAGAGTTCCATTTTAGTTGAACTATTTGTTCTACGTAATAGACACCGAGCATTGAATAGGCTGGGTAGGCGAAGGGGTCCTTGTCTTCTTTGAGGCCCCAGACACCTGTGGGATCATTGATGCGTGCATCTTCATAGATCATGGGGATTTCATTTGGATTGAAGGTCGCTCTGCAGGAACCTGCAATATTTGTATGACATAGAGACCACTAAACATTTTCAATGTAGCATTCCCTTAAACACAATCATATTTGGAGATTTAGCTTCTCCCCTTTCCCATTTTCTTTTACTGTGGGGTGAAGGGGCCTATGTGGGGTGATACTATCTCCTTGGTTTAGGATTCACGTTGCGTTCAACATTTTTATTCTGCCTCAAAGGTGGTGCATGTTTCACATACTTGGGAGAAAAAAATGGTCCGACGTTTAGTATCAGTTTTTCTTTAATCTTTGGGGTAGAACCACATCCTTGGTTAAGGATTCGCGTTGGGTTCACCTTTTTTGTTCCGCCTACGTGGTTGTGTGTGTATGGGTAGTGCAGAGATGGAATAATGAGGATCATCACCCATCCCATTTTCTATAGAGATAATCTCTCGTCAAATTTACCATTCCATTGTTTCGACCCATTCAACATAATTATCTTTTATAGAAGGTCGAATTAAACCTGTAGGTAGTTGTTGGTCCTAGCAGGTGATTGAGTGGGGGTCATGAACTCATGCTACTGGACTTTATCAGATATAACATCTTTAAGTGGTCTACAATAGGTTTATTCATGGAGCCAAGATCACCCAATGGCCCTAGTATCCAAGATTCATGGACTTTATTTCCAAAGGCATACGTTCGTCGGGTGATGATTTGGCCAACGACACATGTGGACTCCATCAGTTGAGAGGATGGGAGGTCTAGCTCACCGTACCCTTATAGGAAAGCTTTTTCTTCCTATTTTGGGACACAATTATTGATTTAAGTTGGTTTTATATGTTCTTGAACCCTTGCATCATTCCCAAAGAGTTTTTCCACGAGCTACCCATGGTTTGGAGGATCGTCGTAAGTACACATACACATTTGATGCTATGGAGGCGATGTTGTCTTTTCCATATTATAAGGTTCTCTAATGTTTATCGCCATCCATGGGGGATAGAGGGTGACTTGGTGTGGGATCAGGCTCACTATGAGGTCTTTCAACATATCCCCATGAGAGGAATCTGAACCCATGTATTTCGGAATGTGTGGGGCTAGTGTGTGGAAGATGCCCATTTGAGGGGGCATGATTGGGTGGAACCATTCTGTATGGGCACCCTTTTGAGCTTGGAACTTCTAGAAGGCATCCTAAATATCCTAATTTGGCTAGGAATAAGAGATCAAGTAGTTTAAATAGTGTGGGGATTACGCATGGAAGCTTCCCATTTGATAGACATGATTGTGTGGCCCCAATTGGATGAGCACCCTTTTGAGCTCGGACCTTCTAGCATGAGTCCTATATAACCTGATATGGTTAGGAATTAGATTTCTCATAGTTTAGTTTGTGTTCTGATGTTGTAATACTTATAAATCTCCTAGCACACACGACTCATGCTTAGGGTGAGAGACAATAGG
This sequence comes from Viscum album, assembly GCA_963277665.1. NCBI lineage: Eukaryota > Viridiplantae > Streptophyta > Magnoliopsida > Santalales > Viscaceae > Viscum > Viscum album. The sequence continues at coordinate 980,888,729 of OY728125.1, forward strand.
ATGTGAATGATTAAAAAATGCACATTCCTCTTCCCATGCTAGTGGGAAATGGAGAGCCTGCGACAGAAGAGGACGGGGTGACCGTTGGAGAGGTTGAAGAGAGATAAACCTTACCATGAGGAATATCATTAAAGGTTAAATAGCCCTACATTAGAGGATTGGGGACTTACCTTAGTGGGAGGACCCCAAAACATATTTGGTGAAGGGGAGGTGTTTCTTTCTCATTGAAGGGGGAGATGGACATAACCCCTTCGAATAATCACTGTTTCTCATTAAATGTAAAAGAAATTGATCACGCGTAATCCCTAGAATGGGTAGGTTCATGTCGGAATCCCATGGTTAGACTCTGGGTTATCGTGGTAATGTAGGCTTACAGGAATACCCAAAGCCTGCACCTTTGTTGGGAGGGCCTCCATGATTCTGCTTACCATGAGTGTGTAAACTCAATAGGCCATTCAGATGCACCTGATGGTCTGATCATACGGGTTAGGTGGCATGGTAGTAATGTCAGAGGACTTGTTAATAGATAGATTATGGAGGGCTATACAATAATGGAGGGGTGAGGTTGGAACTGGAAGGAACATTACCCGGAACACCCCATTTTGCGTACTGGTTTCTAATGCGGGATGGGGAAGGCTCTACATACCATAATGGTATGGGGGTTGGAGGGCCATACACATACTGGTGTGCTAGATAGGGATGGGTATTGGAAACCGCATATGAATCTGATAAGTAGTTTATTGTCCCACTTTGGGTTATATCTTTGTACTGATTGGGTACATGGTGCATGTTTTAGTCCACGTAGTGGTACTCTACGAGGAGCTCCATATTGACGGAGGGTCGGGGGAATTACCATTCTCAGAAAATTCATCCATGAGAATCTTTTGGTTCAAATTTCACCAATTGGGTTTGTGGTTCTATATTATTTATTCAATTCCCCCATTTTTATGGTTCATGGCCGGCTGTACCTACGAAGGAAGTGGTTCACGGTTTTTTCTTCACCGATGAAACAAGACGGAAGCCAGAGTACAACTTATGAGTTTCCCTCAATCATTCATCTTCCTTCCTTCCCTCTATATGTCTCTTCTATAATATTTTTTTCTTTTTCTTCTTCCACTGTTCTCCATTTATAGAGCATCATAGAAATCATATCTACTGGGCACTCAATGGTATTTGCGAAGGCCCATTGAAGCTATTTTCTAATCCACTGAAGACTCGGTCAACCAGGGTTCACATAGACTTTGGTTTGCAATAATGGGTCATAGAACCCTTACCATCCACTTAATATGTGTATAGAGGGGTTCAAAGCATGGTATGCAGATGGTCTTCCATGAAGAACTCCCTTGGTTAATGCGGTTTATAGTTTTCCCTACTCGCTCGCCATCATTTCACGTGCTAGTGGTTCGTGGACCATCCCGCATACCTGGAGGTTTGCGATCCAGCTTCTTCATGTACATTTTCCGATGATGGTTGGTGGTCTATTTGATAAGATTAATTCCATCATTTTCATTCAAGTAAATTCAACTTAATTTTAGTCCCTTCGCCTTAACAAACTTATAGAAGTACTTGATTCCTTCTTCAAAGTGATTACCTATGTATTTTATCTCCTTGGATGAATTTTTAGGACCCAATAGTTGTATCAATCATTATTTTTAATTGTTTTTTGATTAAAGGATTGGGTTTGAAATATAATTTGGATGAAATATAATATATAGTGTAAAAGGTTCTTGGATAGTTCTATTAAATCCATTATTATTATTTATAGACATTGATTCTGGTTTTACATTTGATTTAGATGTACACGGATTTTTTCCATTCTTATAATGGAAGAATTCCCCATCCTTTTGAATTTAGAAACATCATGTAGACCAAAAATTTATTATTTGATCCTTAAGGCTACATTTAATATCAAGTTACAGATCTAAGAGATCCGGGGATTATTTTTAGTCATTTCTAAATTAAAAATGAAATGAGGAAAAGTGGACCATATTAAAATTAAAACAAGTATGAGTTGGTGTTTCAAAAAAAAGATGGGAAATAATGAAAAAGAAAAATTGAGATAAGGTAAATAAGAAAGAATATAATAAGATAATGTAATTAAAATTTAAAAAATAAATCTTATTGATTGAAAAATCACTTGAATGCGTGGAAAAAGAACTAATTTTAAAGTTATTATTGTGGGAGTCCTCAAATGATGTATGGTTTTTGGGTACTTAGGTGTTGAAGAGTGGTTGACCTTAGTCATCTCTCAAAGTGGAATTAGTTGAAAATAATTATTCAATATATTTTTTATGTAAAATGAAAGGAATAAGAAACTAATTATGGTGTAGTTTGTAATTTTAAAATTTGAAAACGTTAGATAGAAGAAGGTGGTATTTTTTTTCTTTTTGAACTCTGATTTATAAAATAAATTGGGAATATTTTGTAAAAAAAATAAAAAGGTGTAATTGTTCTAACTTCACCTCTCCACTTACTTATTAATCATTATTATTTTAATGAAAATCCACTTAATAATGATCCCAAAAAATTTTAACCCTAGAACCCTACGATAATTTCCCTAAACCATAATGATTAATATTATTAAACCTTAGGCTTGCTTCAGAACATGTTAAACTCCATAATACAAATGTTCAAATTTTTATTCAATAGCATGTATAACACGCATCACCACACGTGTAGTGGAATATAATATCCCAAGACTATACTTTATATTTAGTATTTTAAATTAATTTAATACCTGATATATCTTCTAATGAATGAATCATTGAGTTTTCTGGCATCGCACACAAGAGAATATTTCCTTGATAGATTTTGTTACACACAACAGATCCTTCCATGATATCTCGTGTTACACACAAGACCATGTTTCAGCAGATATCAATATATTATTAAAATATTATTATATAATACAATATGATATAACATAGATGTCATGTTAGTGGTTATAAATAGTAATAACTAGCTTATTAATATTTAGGTTTTATATAAATATAAAATAATTTATTTTGTGGTTTCCAACTAATGAGAAATAAAAATAAGAACCAATTGTATATAAAGAAGAAATATTATTATATTTATGCTTCCAAAAGTGATTTATATTAATTTGAATAAGTTAATTATTTCCATTAAATGTATATGTTATGTATTTAATCCAGTATTTGTGATATTCATCCAATTGTTTTGATTGAAGTAAGATAAGAACAAACTATATTTTTTACATAAAACCCAAAATTTTATAAAGGCAATTTTACTGCATTTTAATGGATATCCCAATTTAAATCTGAATTTTGACACTTTAATTTATTAAAAATTTAAAAATAGACTTAATATTTTAATCAGTAACATATGAATTATGCTATGGAGATTTTTTGATTTTTTATGATACATTTATTTTTTTTCATAAATGGTTAAAAATACTGCATTTCAGTTTAAAATTGAATTTTATATAATTTATTTATATGGATAGATTATACTTTTATTAGTTATTATATTTTAGTTATATAATATTTTTATCAATTAATACAATTTATTTCATTGGAATCAATTACACTTTTAAATTGACAAAAAAAAATATAATGATCTTTTGATTGTTTTTACATTTAAAACCAACATAATTGTCCCACCTACGAGATGAATTTTAAATTAAATTTAGGAAGTTCATTGAAAAGAATTTGAAAAATTGATTCCATATTTGGAATAAAAATAATTTTTAATTTCAAAAAAATGTAATAAATTTGATAAAAATATTAGCGAATGTGATTAAAATTTATTACAACGATATAAGTGAAATTATGTGTATTGATGGAAAGAACATTAACCTGAAAGACCAAAACGACATTTACACTTATACAAGTTCTATTTTATTGTCATATATCAACCCCAAACTATAATGGATTGAACGTTTACCACTATTGGATTCACAATCAACATGAATAACATACATGGAATTCCTTTTTCAAAATATTACCAGAGTGCCACTCCTCTTCCTCTATAAAAACGTCTCATCTCCCCCTACTTCCTCAAACATCTAATAACAATTTTTATTGAACAAGATCTACCCAAATAGTTTATAAAAATACCTCCAATCATAATAAAATCGTTATATTTGGATGAAATCAATCCAAGTAATCCATTTGGTTCAAAATAATAGTATTTACCTGATTAAGAGGTAACATGTTTCAGTATGCTTTTTAGTTTTATTTCCATTCTACACTCTCTAAAACAGCCTTATTAAATTATTGTTTATCAATAAAAGTAAAATAATATACTATAATGTTTTATTCTATGTTTTTGACCTAAAATAACACATGTATCCATCTAATGGGTAACAAAAAAATTGTTTCTGTCTATGGTAAACTATTGCCTCACGAATCGATGATTGTTCATTTTTCCTTTACTACACATCATTGCGGCCATTTTGATGGAAGCTCTATTAATATTTTTTATGAATGTTATATTTTATGTCTTTATGCATCTATAATTATTTTATAACACATATCTTAATACATTCAATTTTTTGTAAAAATGATAACATCATTTGTAGAAGTGTGCACTACCACCCCCAGAAAATGATGTAATTCGTTCACACAATACATGGAATGTATAAAATATTTTTTTAACTAAACATATATGACATAAAAAAACTATATATTGTATTTATGATATAATTAATCTTTTTTAAGTAATATATATATATATATATATATATATATATTATTTTCATTCTTACCCTCGCACATACAAAGTGATTATGTTGTTCGTGGATTTGAGGATTACCATTTCCTCGACACAATGTGATTCCATTAACAAAAAAGGAAATATATATATATACATATATATTAGTATATATTATTAAATAATGTTTTATTTATGATATAATTATCAATATTTAAATATATCATATTATTTACCTTCTTTCTATAATGATCATTGAAAAATTGTAATGTTTCTTATACGTACGTATGACCTATCATCTCCATGAGTGTAACATTGGTTCATTTTTTTATAACAATATTTATTTATTTGATTTAAAAGTACAATAGATATATGAATATAGAAATTATTTAAAGTTTACTATTTTGGACTTGAAATATAATGAACCCTTTGACAATAGTTTACCTACCAAGTTACTTTAGACACATAAACCAAATTTGGCCAAGACATCAGATGTAATGGTAATTGATTAAGTAGTTGTATATAAAATCGTAATAAGTTAAATAATTATTTTTAAATATGAAAAATCTTCTAAATAAAGTATATAATTAAAATAAGTTAATTATATATAGGAATATAAAGTATGTTCACTAGAACGAAAACACAAGGTAAGGGATTTCATCTCAATTTACATTTCATTGAGAATTATTTGTCATTATGCACCATGTTTATTTTATATAGTGTATATACTACCCTTTTACAAGATATATCATGAATATTATTAAGCTCTTGATATTATAGATTTTATTTAATTTAATTCCTTCCTGAGGATTATGATTTAAATGATTCAATGTGGTATGGGACACATTGAAATGTTTAAAGATGATTTTCCTTATGAGTAATTTTACTAATAAATAATTTATAGTTGAGGAAATTATATAACCAATGTTCAATAACACTTTAATTTTAATCTCATCTATTTAATAATGAACTTTTTTATGTTTTAGAAAAAAAATTCCACTCTTTGGTACTCAAGGTGTTTAAAAAAATGTTTTTATAAAAACATGACATAATTTATCTCATTAATTAGAGAAAATATTTTATTCTACAAAACATGTTTTTTTAAAATCTTTCCAAAAATGTTTTTGAAATGATTTGGTATTTTTTTACAATTTATGTCCTTTAGCAACGTTTTAAAAAGAATCTTCTCATCGCTTTCTGAACAAGTCATTTTAGTAACCTTTTACCATGAAAAAAATTCTTTTACCTTGTATGGCTTGAACAAATTTACCCACCATCATTTCATTGATAATTATTTATCTTGTTTAAATGGTTAATTTTTTTAGATTTGTTTTTCAAAAGTTATATTCAAAGAAATGGTTTTTGAAAAAAAAATGTAAATGTATATTCTCATGAAGAATTTTTTTAAAAATATATTTTTATAGTATTTTTAATAATCAACAATAGAATCATTTATATTAAGTTACTTGGGTTATATTTTATTGATACTATCCTATTTCATCATCAAAATGTTTTATGATTGATTTTTACAAATATTGTAATCACATTCACTTCCATGATTACTTTTAATCCCCATAAAATATTCAATTTCTTATAATCAATAGACATTAAATTTCCCCTAAATATCCATATTTTTTCTTGGATAGGATTTTCTCCTAAACCATATTCCATTTTCTCATATAATGTTTTCATTGAAATATATTTTATTATTTTTGGAAATATTGAAAAACCTATATCTGTTCTTTAATATTGATATATTATAAGGCACACTATTTTTCTAAATACAGTGGACATGAAATATATGGGTTAGGGATATGTTAACACAAGTCCTATGGGTTAGAGACTATATAATGAAAGATATATGAGTCGGGGATAGGTTAATGAGTTCCCCTTTATGCATCTATCGTATCATTAGAAGATATTAGTTGGTGATAAACCCTTCATGTTTTCTTCTAAGTAGTATTGATAGGTTTCTCCCTGTAGTGTAAACCATATTGTGAAATGTATTAACTGTAATGGTTTTCATGTGCCTCAGATATGACATCCACTAAGAAATAGTTTCCTTTATTTAGTTTCAATTATTATGCTTCCGTGATATTTTGTGCCGAAATATATATGGATATATTTAATTTTCAAATCATTGATTAAATTTCATGTCTTTTAGTTTTTGACCTTACCATATTTATTTTTCCTTTTCTAGTTATTTTAAGCCAATGTGATTATATTTATTACCTTAAACATTTTTAATTCACTTCCTTTTAAGTTTTTTCATTACATGTATGTGTGTTTAGTTATTTACCCAGACAAAGTTATTGTTTTCATTTTTTCCACTATATCATTCTGTTATTGATCATTTGAGTTCACACTTATTATGTTTTCTTCTGCATGAATCCAAGAAGAATATTATAAAATATGTACCAATATATACTATATGGAAAATATTTGTCTTCAAAGTAATTTATTTAGATAAAAGGAATAAAAATTAATTACTGTAGTCATTTGAAATATAAGACTCATTTATGTATCTAGTTTATCAAGGATAATAATGTATTTAGTCCGTATGTATTTTATTACATGAAAACATGCAATGTAATAGTACAAAAAACTAGCTTCGGGTTATTTGGGGTCGGGTTTTTATAATTGGTATCAAAGAAAGTTTAGTAGAAACCTTGGGAACTATATTTAGGAAAAAACATATTAGAGAGAATAATAAAAAGGTAGAATTTAAAGATAAATATATAAGAATAATAAATAATTTTGTTAATTTAGATATTTTTTATAGGTTCGTAGAAACACATCCATGTCTTGATACTAATAGTTGATGTGGTTCTGGAACAGATGTACTAAGGAGTAATAATATTGACAAGAAATTCTGAGCCTTACTCAGGGTAACCTGGTACATGACAACGGACCTTGCTACACACCTATTTTGACACTCTTATGGGATATTCATAGGATAATTTACATTATCATTACAAACCATTATGAAGGTGTTAAATAAATTATGAAATTGAATACACTAGGATAAACCTATGATGTTTACAGTAGAAAATAAGGATTCATGATTTAGAAATATGACAAATGATATTATGGATAAAAACTTGGCCAGAGAAGGAACTTTTTGGAAATAAATGGATGAAGTATTCATGTATTAGGGTTGTACTGAAAATATTACTCAAAAAGATATTTTGTGGTTATGATTTTTTCTAGGATGTCCATCATATTTATTTTTGGAAATTATATTGTTATGGTTTTATAAATAGAGATAAAAAAATCTATGTGTAAACCAATCATTTTTGGAATGGCCATGTTCCCTGAACCCATGACTAAAGGATGATATGGATTTCATTACAAAAATTGACCTACTTAGTTTCATAGTTAAAATGTCATTGTTTTTAGTTTAAAAATTTGTTAAATAAATGTTAATAATGAATGAGTAGTATCACTTTTGAGGATTAGAGACTATTGTATTAACCATATTGGTTTTTGAATATAGTAAAAGAAAAATAGTTACACTTTTCAATCTTTTATATGCCTTATAATCCTATATGAGTTCTTATAGAGCTTCATGAATAAAAAAAATTTTTATTGGTAATTAATTTCTATGAGTAAAGGGTTAAACTAGGATTTGATCGAATCATAACAAAATTATAGGATCATTCATATGAAAGTGAATCCTATCACGTATGTAATACCCCAACCCTAGATTCCCAGAGTCGGTGCATTATTACATAACATTTTCATGATCACAAATGATCAAGTCTTGAAAGGCCGATTAGTTTAGTAGTCTTGGAAACACTAGATATATTCATAAGTCTTACATTACATCATAAGGTAAAAAAACTACAACAACAACTTGTCTTCATATCCCCTCATACTATCCTTGCAGGTCATTCATAAATTAATTCTTCAAATCCTGGGAAAAGATAAAACATTGAAAGGGGTGAGCTCAGATTCTCAGTAAGGATAACAATATAGCAGAAACCTTTGTATATAAGCATAAACACTTAAAGTAATTTATAACTCAAAAAAATCCTTTTAAACTTGAACTTCAGCATAATATGGAAAAGATAAAATGAAATAATGTCATTTACTTATTCACATGGATATTATACTAGTCGAACAATCACATGAAATATCAATAACCACTTTCATAATGATGGAATGTATAATTCTAGACTATCATAACCACATATCCAAGGCCTCGTTCCAATACTACAAATAAGATTTTTCCAAGTACTTGTGCCAAGACACTAGTTTGTCTCATGAGACATACCGATACAATTTTTTTAGAGGATACTTACGTTTAAAATTTATAAAATATACTCCAGTGTTTTTATGAAAACATTATGCAAGCTTCTGAAGACAAAATAACTAATTCTGAGACTGCTCGACTAATTACAGTCCATGATGGGTCCACTCCCAATCCCTTCCTATCTACCACACTCAAGAGTCGGGTTTTCTGAAAACATTTTTATGCTTGCGTTAAATACGTATACATTTGCACTAGATTTTGATATATCTGAGAGAAATATATATTTTTCATGAAAACATTTAAAAGTCACATAATTTGGAAAAGAAGTCATTTAAAGCCATTTTTGAATCAAATTGTCCCATATGACTTTGAAAAATTTTAATGGAATTAACATTTTAAAAATATTAATGTAAATATAAATAAATCCTTAAAAACCATTTTGAAGACATGGAAATTAATGAGAATGATTTAGAAGAATAAACATTTATAACATTTGAAATGATGTTGTAGTAAAAATTCCCTAAAAATAATTCCTTTTAAAACTCTTTCGTAAAACATGGACATGGATAATAAATATGTCCCAGTAGATACTTACATAAAAACAACCTCAGATAATAATGAGATTGTGAAATTAACCCTTAACAATTTTGTAACTTACGAAACATACAACCCATGAAAGAGGTATCATACAATGAATATGTAAATACACATAAATTAAAGTGTATTACACAAATAATACTATTATAGGCAAGACATACACCACACAAAAGGTAATAGTGGCAATACGGCATGAATCTCACAGGAATAAGGAGTGAGATGAAAACCCCTTACTTTTTACTTTTTCCTTGGTCGATGGTAGGTTAAACTCCTGTATAATGGTGAAATAATTGTTATTGAATTATAAAATAATCATTTACATTAATATGATATCATATATGATCTTTTAACATTGATTTGTTAATAATATCTTTGTATTATGGTTGTTTCGGGTGATAACTTACTCATTTTCTTTTATATGTTTTGTTACGTAAGACATGTTTTTAATTGATAGGTTGTATTTTATTCATATACAGAATGATATCAAGTCCTTAAACATTATTTTTAAATAATGAAATGATAATTATACTTGAATGGATACGATGGAGAATGAATCTCATCGCGTTCGTGGAGACGGTAGTCCGTACGTACGCACGAGCGACAATATCATTATTTTGATGTTAAAATAATATATAATTGGATGGTATATCATATAGAAAGAATACTTATCATGTTATATTTATTATTTACATGAATTACACATCATTATTATACGCATCCAAATAATAATTTATCGAATGACAATTACACCACGACGTGGAGACGGTAAGTCGTACGTACGCACGTATGGTGACATGTCATTCAGAGGATGGATTGAATAATGAATATGGTTGTACTATATTTATAATAATATTACAGTATATAGGAGATTCTGGATTCATTAATTTAGAATGGGAATAACAAAGAAAGAAGAAGTTGAAGAAGAAAAGAATTTGAAAAAGTGTGGTAAAAACATTACATCTTCTTCGGGTTCTTCCTTTTGATTTGATCAAAAGGACTCATTGGGATGGCTTTCTGATCAAACTAAGGCCTCTAGTTTTTAGTTAGGTAAGTGTAGATAGTATTGGGGCAGAGTTTGGGCGAACCAAAAGGTTTTGAAGTTGTTAAGTAATGAGAAGGGGGAGTACCCTTTTATAAGAGGGGTGAGGGGCACCTTTGGAAAAGCTAAAACTATTATTTTATAATAAATTCATATTCGGTTTCTAATGGCTCCAAAGTGGATTATTTAAAAGTTAAGGTGGGTATAGGTCTAAAACCACTCAACCAATAGAATTTAGACAGGTTTGGGTCATTATACTAACCTTATCTTTAATTATTAACTCTAAGTTTATTAGTTTCACTTTTACAATGTCTCTTGTATTTTTATATTATATGGTTAATAAACATAATATACATCCAAGAGTCCCCTAAGTGGTACATTAATGATACAAATATCATGATATAAGTCCCTTGGCCGAAACTTATATTTTTAAAAATTTAATATCAATTAATAATATAATATTTGTTTTAAAAACTCTTTTATGTCAATTTTGACACTATTCAATAAGTGATTTTTGTAAAAATTATAACAGAATTATTACTTATAAAAATGTTAATTATATAATTCTTATAATGTCATATTAACCTATAAAATTAGTGTAATTCATAAAAAGACTCAAATTATATTTATTTGGGTATCTACAATATCAGTCATTTTAATTTTTCACTGTTATGGTAATTGCTGCATCATCATTGTGTCATAAATAAATTAAATTATTTAATGTCTAAAATTTATAAATAGAATATAATTATGTAGGAAATATTTTATCTTTCTAATTAATATTTTTAGTCAAAAATCCAACATATATAACCCTATGTAAAAATTGTTTTTCTAAAAGATATATGCTTGTGTCATTTTTGTATTCATTTTAACCTAATTAAAATAAAGTGTCCCTATCACTTACAAGTGGCACCATGGGGTCCCAAAATAGACCTAAAGATGCCCATGGTAGGACATGTATCAACCAATATGGTTATGACACGTTTTTGGTTAATTTTTTATAATTATAATATTTTTTTTAACCCTTATTTACCGGATTTACCCTTTAACCATGATAAATAAAATATTTACCGAAGTAATTATTCAAAATGTCTAAATATAAAAGTTACCTATTTACAAAATTTGAACATCCGGTTTCCAAATATGGAATCCATTTTTCCAAATTCCAAACACAGAAGTGGCAGAAATTAATTTAAAATTATTTCCAGCTATCAAAACAAAAAGCGTGTTTTTAAGAGATAATAACTATCAAAAGATTGGCACTTGTTTATGTCTTGTTTAATTGTGAAATTTTGTCCAATGAGAAAAATTTAATTAAATGGTACAAATATATTCTAAATATACTTTAAAACCACCAAAATTCATAATTTATCAACACTATTTATTTTGATTAAAAAAGTTGTTTTTAATTAAAATCTAGTAATTTTCACTATTCATCAAAATATCAAAGTTATCCGAAACGTACCAAAAAATCACCCTAGGATAATTTTGATGTTAAGAATCCAAAAATTAAATCCATTTTGAGAGATATAATTTATAAAATTTCAAAATGTTGATATTACTATTTATAATGGCTAGTTTGATTGGTTGTGGTGTGTTAGAATCTCAAAGTTGCGTACAATGCACGCCATTGCATTATTCAAAGGGAAACGTACCGTGGAATCTTGGAGTGTTACATTCTCCCCTCATTTAATAAAATGTGATCTTGCAATTTTTTTATAAAATTGGGCTTGAGAATATAATGGAAAGTCCAACATCAGAAAAAGAATCAATAAAACTATCACTTTAAAAGAAAGGAAGAGAGGTATAAAGGTCACCCAAGATAACCCATACTAGGATTCCAGGTAGGAAAACATGGATATGGACGATAAACTAAGTGTTAATTTCTGATGGAGAGGTATAGAAAACATTATTAAGATAAAGTTAACAATAATAAAATCACAAACTTGTGTTAGGACAAACAGTCATTAGTCTCCCAGCAGGAAAAGTAAATGGAAAACATTTTTTGTTTTAAGTTACATTACATAAGGACGAGGAATTCATTTATGATATTAACTAAGAACATAAAGAGATATACTTACTTTTTAAGTAGAGTTTCATTCTTTAATAACTTTTTTCCACTAACTCATATTTTTTTTGAAAAATGAGTATTCAAGAAGACTTGGTCACAATGTAAGAGCTAGAATAAACATCTATAGAAATATATGATCCACGTAGGATATACTATATATTTACATTGTCTTTAGAGATTAATCAAAACCATAATGGTTACTATAATATCTGATGATCCCCCAAATGGATATTCCATTAGAGAAAAAAACTAATCTTAATTTCTAAAATTAAATCATCAATACCCCAAATTTAAATAAATACCATTCAATAATTAATTGTCCATATAAACCATCAATATAATACAAACTAATATTGAAACCCAAAACTTATAAGAATGTAGTCTTCCACGTTAAATTGTATCTCCAATTAACATTAATTACTCTTAATGTCACAGACTTAAAAGTAATTAACCTAATCATTTCCATAAACCAAATCACTATAAATCCACAATAAAAACATAGATAAAAATAAACCATTACTCCTCAAATGAAATACAATAATATTATATTTTTCATGGGCTTATAGTGTTCTCAACAAAGCGAACAACTTCCAAAATAACATTTATCACTTAATCACCAAATCATTTTCATATACTAAGGGTATTCATTTGATAAGACACAAGATCCCAAATCAAATTATTATTGATCAGTAAAATCATTTAACTAAAAATAATAGTCACACTAACCGGGGAATTCATGTGGTCCAGTGGTAGGCGATAAATCCCAATCGCACTTTTGTTGTGGGTTCGATTCCCGTAGCTTTGTCCGACACGATAGGTTATCACACTGTCTACGTGTTGTCCTTTTTCAAAAACTATATTTTATAACATTACCAAAATGAGATAAATTCCTCAAAATAACCATAACATAATTTAACCACAAATCTTATCTCATACCTTGCATTTTCATCCCAAATTATAATAACTTATAATTTCCTCAAACCCAACGATCATATAAAACCTAATGGTTATTTATAACTATATCCTCAAGAGAAAATATAATTCTTCCTCAAATATCATTCTCACATGGAAAACATCAGGGTTAAAAATACAAGAGAAAATTATTACAAAGTAAACCCATCAACAAGGAGCACTAATACTTTTTAAACATTTCTCCAACCATTTATTTCCACACAGCTTCTTCTTTGACCAAGAAAATATCCTATAGAATGGGGAATTCACTGGGGTAATTTCGAGGTCCCCTACATTTACGGAAAATGACTATAAATGGATTCTTGGGACCATTTTTATCTTTCTCCATAGTACTCTTCATTTTTCTTCAGAAATTATTCACTTTATGTCCATCCTCCCCACACGTAAAGCATTTCTTTGTCCCATTAAGACACTTTCCTGGGTGTCTTCTTCCACATTTCCTACATGATGGAAATTGAGGATTCCTTTATCAATGGTCTCCACTGTCGAAGCTCTTATCATTCATCACCTTTCTCTTCTTTGTTGAGTCTGGGAATTGGTTAATATATATATTGTTGATCATATTTTTGGAAAATTGATTTGGCATAATGATGATATCTTTTACACCTATCAACATTCCATTTTTTGCTCATTACCACCACAGTTCCCACCTTGTACATCATTATCATAGTCACTATGACATCCTTAGAATCCATCCATTGACTAAAACTAGAAATCATTGTGTGAGTAATAGTAGTCATAAAATCATTTAGAGATTAACATGTCACCATATTTTTGATTTGAAACACATTAGAATTAACCAAGGTCATTTACTCTCATCATATATATAATACTTCAAATCGTTTTGCAAAGAGAATGTAAATTATCCTAAGCATATCCCTCGAGAGTGTCGTAACCAAGAGTGCAGCAAGGCCCATTATCATGCACCAGTTCTCATTCAAGTCTAGCTCAAAGTGGTGTTTTCGGGTTTTACCCCTAGCTATGTCTGTGCCAGATCCGCCTCTACTTGCTCGTATCCAGACAGGGATGTATTGCTCGGAAAACTCACAAAATCTCCACAATACCAAAATTTTAGGATTTTCTTCTATACTAATCCTCAATGTTTATCTTAGGTCTACGTGCTCTAATCAGAGTTTATCTAAATATAGCTTCCAAGGTTTGTACTAAACTTCCTTTGATACCAACTGTAACACCCCGACCCTAGATTCCCAGAGTCGGTGCATTATTACATAACATTTGCCTGATCACAAAGGATCAAGTCTCGAAATACCGATTAGTTTAGTAGTCTTGGAAACACTAGATATATTCATAAGTCTTACATTACATCATAAGGTAAAAAAACTAAAACAACATCTTGTCTTCATATACCCGCATAATATCCCTGCAGGTCATTCATAAATTACTTCTTCACATCCTGGGAAAAGATAAAACATTGAAAGGGGTGAGCTCAGATGCTCAGTAAGGATAACAATATAGCAGATGCATTCATAGATAAGCATAAACACTTAAAGAAATTTATAACTAAAACAATAGCCTTTTAAACTTGAACTTCACCATAATATGGCGAAGATAAAATGAACTAATTCCATTTACATATTTACATGGATATTCTACTAGTCGAACAATCAAATGCAATATTAATAACCACTTTCATAATGATGGAATGCATAATGACAGACTATCATAACCACATAGCCAAGGCCTCGTGCCAAGACTACAAATAATATTTTGCCAAGGCCTTGTGCCAAGACACTAGTTTGTCTCATGAGACCTACTGATAAATTTTTTTTAGAAGATACATACGTTTAAAATTTATAAAATATACTCCTGTGTTTTTAAGAAAACATTATGCAAGCTTCTGAAAACAAAATAACTAATTATGAGACTGCTCGACTAATTACAGGCCATGATGGGTCCACTCCCAATCCCTTCCTGTTTACCACACTCGAGAGTCGGGTTTTCTGGAGACATTTTTATGCTTGCATTAAATACGTATACATTTGCACTGGATTTTGATATATTTGAGAGAAATATATATTTTTCATGAAAACATTTAAAATCCACACAATTTGGAAAATAAATCATTTAAATTCATTTTTGAATCAAAGTGTCCCATACCACATTGAAATTTTTAAAGGAATTAACATTTTAAAAATATTTATGTACATATAAATAAATCCTTAAAAACAATTTTGAAGACATGGACATTAATGAGAATGATTTAGAAGAATAAAAATTTATAACATTTGAAATGATGTTTTAGTAAAAAGTCGCTAAAAATAATTCATTTGAAAACTCTTTCATAAAACATGGACATGGATAATAAATATGTCCCAGTAGATACTTACGTTAAAACCACCTCGGATAATAATGAGAATGTGAAATTAACCCTTACCAATTTTGTAACTTACGAAACATACAACCCATGAAAGTGGTATCATACAATGAATATGTAAATAAACATAAATTAAACTGTATTACACAATGAATACAATTATAGGAAAGACAAACACCACACAAAAGGTAATAGTGGAAATACGGCATGAATCTCACAGGAATAAGGAGTGAGATGAAAACCCCTTACTTTGTACTTTTTCCTTGGTCGATGGTAGGTTAACCTCCTGTATAATGGTGAAATAATTGTTATTGAATTATAAAATAATCATTTACATTAATATGATATCATATATGATCTTTTAACATTGATTTGTAAATAATATCTTAGTATTATAGTTGTTTCGGGTGTTAACTTACTCGTTTTCTTTTATATGTTTTCTTACGTAAGCCATGTTTTTCATTGATAGGTTGTATCTTATTCATACCCAGAATTATATCAAGTCCTTAAACATTATTTTTAAATAATCAAATGATAATTATACTTGAATGGATACGATGGAGAATGAATCTCATCGCGTTCGTGGAGACGGTAGTCCGTACGTACGCATGAGCGACAATATCATTCTTTTGATATTAAAATAATATATAATTGGATGTTATATCATATAGACAGAATAATTATCATGTTACATTTATTATTTACATTAATTAAACATAATTATTATACCCATCCAAATAATGATTTATTGAATGACAATTACACCACGACATGGAAACGGTAAGCCGTACATACGCACGTATGGTGACATGTCATTCAAAGGATGGATAGAATACTGAATATGGTTGTAATATATTTATAATAATATTACAGTATATAGGAGATACTGGATTCATTTATTTAGAATGGTAATAACAAAGAAAGAATAATTTGAAGAAGAAAAGAATTTGAAAAAGGGTGGTAAAAACATTACCTCTTCTTCGGGTTCTTCATTTTGATTTGATCAAAAGTGCTCCTTAAGATGGATTTATGATCAAAATAAGGCCTCTAGGTTGTAGGGAGGGATGTTAAGAGAGTATTTGGGCATGGTGTGGCCGATCCAAAAGGCTTTGAATGTGTGAAGTAATGAGAAGGGGGAGTTCCCTTTTATAAGAGGGGTGAGAGGCACCTTTGGAAAAGTGAAACATATTATTTTATAATAAATTAATATTCGGTTTCTAATGGCTAGAAAGTGGATTATTTAAAGGCTACGGTGGGGATAAGTCGAAAACCACTCAACCAATAGAATTTAGACAGGTTTGGGTCATTATATTAACCTTATCTTTATGTACTAACTCTTAGTTAATTAGTTTCACTTTTGCAATGTCTCTTTGTATTTTTATATTATATGGTTAATAAACTTACTATATACATCCAATAGACCTCCAAGTGGTACATTAATGATACAAATATCATGATATAAGTCTCTTGGCCGATCCTTATATTTTTAGGAATTTAATATCAATTAATAATATAATATTGGTTTTAAAAACTCTTTTATGTCAATTTTGACACTATTCAATAACTGATTTTTAAAAAATCATAACAGAATGATTACTTCGAAAAAAGTTAATTAAATTATTTCTAACATGTCATATTAACCTATAGAATTAGTGTAATTAATAAAAATTCTCAAATTATATTTATTTGGGTATCTACAATATCAATCATTTTAATTCTTCACTATTATGGTAATTACTGCATCACCATTGTGTCATAAATAAATTAAATTATTTAATGTCCAAAATTTATAAATAAAATACCATTATGTAGGAAATCGTTTTATATTTCTAATGAATATTTATAGTCGAAAATCTAACATATTTAACCCTATGTAAATATTGTTTTTTCTAAAAGATATATGTTTGTGTCATTTTTGTATTCATTTTAACTTAATTAAAATAAAGTGTCCCTATCACTTACAAGTGGCACAATGGGGTCCAAAATAGACCCAAATATGTCCATGGTCATACATGTATCAGCAAATAAGGTTAGGACACGTTTTTTGGTAATTATTTATTATTATAATATTATTTGTTAACCCTTATTTACCGGATTTACCCTTTAACCATGGTAAATAAAATATTTACCGAAGTAATTATTCAAAAGGTCTAAAAATAAAAGATACATATTTACACAATTTGAACTTCTTAATTCCAAATATGGAATCCATTTTTCCAAATTCTAAACACAGATGTGGCAAAAATTAATTTAAAATTAATTCCCGCTGTCAAAACAAAAAGCGTGTTTTTAAGAGATAATAACTATCAATAGATTTGCACTTGTTTATGTCTGGTTTAATTGTGAAATTATGTTCAATGACAAAAATTAAATTAAATTGTAAAAATATATTCTAAATATAATTTAAAACCCCTCAAATTAATAATTTATAAATATTAATTATTTCGATTAAAACAGTTGTTTTTAATTAAAATCTAGTAATTTTCAATATTCATCAAAATATGATAGTTATCCGAAAAGTACCAAAATTTCACCCTAGGCTAATTTCGATATTACGAATCCAAAAATGAAGTCCATTTCGAGGGATAGAATTTATAAAATTTCAAAAAGTAGGAATTAATATTCATAACGGATAGTTTGATTGGTTGTGGTGTGTTAGAATCTCAAAGTTGCGTACAATGCACGCCATTACATTATTCAAAGGGAAACGCACTGTTGAATCATGCGGTGTTACAACGCAAGAATACATCCTTATAATATGGGTCAGTAGAAAAATTACCAAACATTAGGAAAAAAATTCTAAATAAAATTATGGTTGGATATTTTTTTTTAACCGATGGCCCTCAAAATCCTCACAGATATATGTCTTTGAAACTGTCAACATTCTACTGATAATTTAAATGTTTGTGATTGATGCACTAACTCACTACCTATAAATATTTATGCATTTCCTCCAATTATATATTTTTCACTTGTCACTATTTTTCTCCTACTTAGAGACCAAGTTATATGTTATTTAATGTGACCCTTGTACTTCCCATTCACTCTATTCTGGAGGACATTTTACAAACCCTTGTCAAGATGTTGGATTCGATAATATGAAACATCCATCAATCTATCCATGAGTTAAATAATAAATTTCTAGGATGGGATTTTATTAAGTTGGGGAGAATTTAACACCCCTATATTCTATAGTACAACTTATTATTCGATAACATGTATTAAATGCTTCACCAAGTGAAAAAGGTAATACAATACCCGCTGGCTCGACTATATATATCTACTTTTTTAAATAATTTTAACACATGATATATCTTTTAATTCACAAAACAGTATGTTATATTACATCACATGAAAGAGAAAATTTCCTCGATATCTTATGTTACATGCAAGAGTGACCTTCCACGATTTCTTGTGTTCCACACAAGAATAAGTTTCACCAAATAGCAACGTGTTATTAAAATATTATAATTTCATATAATTTTATATAAAATGTTTTTATGTTAGTTATTATGAATATTAATAAAAAAATGAAATATTATTTTTAATATAAATATAAAATTAACTCATGGGTTACCAACTAATGAGAAACAAAAATAAGAACCAATCGGATATAAAAAGACAAATTTTTATTTTTATGATTCCAAAAGTGTCTCATATTTATAAAAATAATTGATTAAAATTAATTAATTATTTAATAATATATATATTTAATATATCCAATAAAATATTATTTATATTCATCCACTAGGTTTGACATTCATAAGAAAAGAAAAAACACAATTTTACACATAAAAAACCCATATTTTATAATAGAAATTTTACATCATTTTAATGATGAATCCATTTTAAATATTAATATTTAAACATTAATTGATTGATTAATTCAAAATAAACATCATTTTTTTAATTTAAAAAGATTAATTAATTTTTTATTAATTTATGATTTTTTATGAAACATTATTTTTTTAATGAATGGTTTGAAATACTGAAATTTATTTTAAAACGTATTTTTCATAAAAATTATTTATATGGATAAATTATAAATTTAATGGTATTTAATGATTAATTAGAAAGTATTTTTAAAAATTAATAAAATTTATTTCATTAGAATTAATTTCAATTGGAAATTTACTACAAAAACATAGCAAACATTTGATCATTTTTACTTTTAAAACTCACATTTCCATGTTTCCTAAGGGATGAATATTTAGATACTTATTCAACTTATATGAATATAATTTCAGAAAATAGATTCCTTATTTGGAATAATAATAATTTTTAATTTTTAATATGACCCAATGTTTTTGAACAGAAATAGTCGTGAAATTTATTAAAATTAATTAAAACAATTAAGGTTAAATTAAGCATAATAATGATACTAAACCTTAACCTTAAGGACTAAAAAGACCTATCGACTTATCAAGGAGTTATTTAATGGACATATATAGACCCTATACTATATTTTATAGAAATGATACCATTATTTGGTCCTCTTTCATAATGAAAAACATGCATGGAATTCCTTTTTCAAAATATTACAACAGTGCCACTCCTCATTAACTATAAAGCCCCACTATCTTAAAACTTTATAAAGACTCTCAAGACACTTTGGATAGACCAATATCTACCAAAATAGATCCTTAAAATCTATGAACTAATCTCGGATTAATTCCATTAGGGGGAAAGAAATCCAAGGATTCCCTTTTGTACAAACCAAAAGTAGTTACCCGATAAAGAGATAACAACATTCCTTATGTTATTTATTTTATTTCCATTATACACTCCCAAAACCCAATGTATTACATTAGTTTATAATAAAAGTGTACTAAATAAAAGATAATTTTTTTATTCTATTTCATAAACTTACACATAGAAACACATCAATCTATCATGTAACCAATATTCTCTTTCTATTTATAGAGAACTACCGCTTCAAGAAATGGTGATTGCTCATTTTACATTTACCACCTATCTTGGTGGCCATTGTTAGGGGAACCCTATATATATATATATGTTATATATGATATTTAATATTTATTTAATCTTATTTATTTATTTTAAAACACATATCTTTATACTATGCATTTTTTGTAAAAATAATAACATCATTTGTGTAAGTATGGACTACTACCCCCTTAAAGCGATGTGATTCATTCACACGATACATGGAAGGAATAAAGGGTTTTTTTAATGAAATATATGTGACATAAAAAAACTATGTATGATATTAATGACATAAATAATTTTTTACCTATATATATATATATATATATATATATATATCATTTTCGTTGCTACCCTTTCACACACAAAGTGATAATGTTGTTTGTGGACATGTGGATTACTACCTCCTCGATACATTTTTATTATTTTTACAAAAAAATAATTAAATATATAGATATATATGATTAAATAATATAGTATTTATGATATAATTATCATTACTTAAAGATATAGTGTTACTGACATTTTTTAAATAATGATCAATAAAAAATTGGAATGTTACTCATGCTTATGTATGACCTACCGTATCCATGAATTCAACAATGGTTAATTTTTCAAAACCATATTTTATGATATGGTATAAAAGTATAATAGTTTTATAAATATAATAATTATGACAGGATTATTATTCTAGATATTCTATATAATGACCCCACTGGCCAAAGATTACCTTCCAAGTTGTTTTTGACAAATAAACTAAATTCGGTCAAAACCCCTAATGTAAACATAATTTATTAAGTATTTTTATATAACATGATAATAATTGAAATAAAATATTCATAAAAAAAATTAACAAATTATATTTTTAAAATAATTTTATTATATAGGAATTTAAAGGATGTTTACCCGAAAGGAAACACAAGGTAAGGGATTTCATGTCAATTTACATTCCATTGAGACTTATTTGTTGTCTTGCACCTAGTTTTTCATATGGTGTATATACTAAACTTTTAAATGATATATCATGAATCTTCCTACTCTCATGATATTAATACTATCATTTATGTTTATTCCATTATGAGGTTAATGATTTAAAATATGTCAAGGTTGTATTAGAAACTTTTGAATGTTTAAATATTATTTTCCTCGTGGATAATCTTATCAATAATTCATTTAAATTTAAAGAAATTATATGAACATTGTTCAAGAACCCTTTAATTTTCCACTTGTATAGTTATTCATGACATTTTTCAAGTATCAGTATAATTTCTTCACAATTTGGTAGTCATTGTATTTTAGAAACTTCATTGAAGAAATCCCTACTTCATTTCCCTATTTAGTTCGAGAACCTATTTTTATCTAAAAGCATTGTTTTCTTAAAAACAATTCAATTTTTTATATAAGTATTTGGCAAATTATTTATGTTTTTACCTTTACCAATTTTTTCAATGGAATATTATTGTCTCTTTCTAAACAATTCAGTTTTTATAACCTTTTACCATCAAAAAGGAATGTTATTTTACATCATAGGGCTTATACATATTTAACGACCATCGTTTCATTAATGCTTAATTTTCCATTTTAAAAGGATACATTTTAAAGAATATGTTTTCAAGAGTGAGTTTCCATGAAAAGGATTTTCAAAAAGTTATTTAAAAACAAAATTATATTTTACTCATGTTCTTTTATAAGATCATTTTATAGTATTTATAATCATAAAAAACATAAAAAATTTATTTTATGTTACATGGGATATATTGTGTTGATTCCATCTTATTTCCTCTTCGGGGTTATTTATGATTGATTTTGAGAAGGATGTCAATCACATTTACTTCCTTGATTTATTATAATACCCTTGAAATATTCTTGTTCCTATCATAATTTGACATTGAATTTCCTCTAAACATCCATATCATTTTTCATTGATATGATTATTTCCTAAAATATATGGAATTTTTCATATAGTGTTTACTTTGAATGATATTTCATTATTTGGTGAATAATGATAAAATTGTATCCTTTTTTCAATAAAAATATTATATAATCCAGTTTGTTTATTTAAATTTTTTGGACCTGAACTAAACTGGCTAGGGACTGGTAAATGAAATATCTATGGGTTAGACACTGGTTAAAGAAATATCTATAGGTTGGGGACTGATTAATGAAATTTCCTTTATGAATCAGTATTATCATGAGATAAAATTAGTGGTCAATAACCCTTTGAGTTTTTTTCCAACCTGTATAGATGGGTTTCTACCCAGAGTTTAAATTCTCATTTGAAAGGTCTTGATGGTCTAGGTTTTCATGTGCCTCAGGCATGATGTCCATTAAGAATTAATATCACTCATTTAGTTTATATTATTATTCATCCAAGATATTTTTCATCGACATATCCATGGATACATTTTATTTTTAGTTCATTGATTAAATTTAATGTGTTTTAGTTTCACACCTTGCAATATTTATTTTTCCTTATATAGTTATTTAATGTAATATGATTCTATTTATCAACTTTTCATATTTTTTAATCCATTACTTCTCTATTTGTTCATTACATTTTAGATGTGATCAGTTATTTACCATTCTATAGCTATTATTCACATTATTTATTCCTTTATATCATTTCTTTACTAAGCATTTGAGATCACCATTATTGTGTTTCTTTACCATGGAATCTGAGAAGCAAACTATGAATGATATGAAGGGATATACAAGATGTATTAGAGTTATCCTCAAAATTAATTATTTAGAAGGAATGAAAAAACTATGATGTAATTGATGAATTAATTTATAATACATTACTCATTTATATATCTTCGTTACCATGACTAAAAAAATCATTAGTCCTTTAGGATTTGATTCCTTATCATTGTAACTATGTAATTGTAGGAGAAACTAGTTCCAACCTATCTCTGGTCGATTCTCTATAGAACATGTAATCATAAAACCCTAATTTGATTATCATTATAAGTCTATATTTTGGTATTTGTTTAATTATGGAGCATATATATTCGATAAGTGAGCATTTTTTGAGTTTATGGATTATATTTTAACTCTACAAATATATCATAAATACTTTTGTTTCATTGATTAAGATCATGCTATATCAATTCACACATCACTCAACATCGCGTGTTTTTTTTCTAATTGTTCAATATTATAATTAGTATATTTTAATTTAAAATATTTTTAATAAATCATGTATTCTGATTTATAGTGGCTCATTTATTAAATGTGAATAAATGAATAATTTTTTAGGTCAATCAATTACACAGAGAAAATACTCATCTATAGGAGGTGTGGTCATCAGTGAAACGAATTGAATTTTCAATGGTATAGAACTGGGATAACCCAATCACATATAGAATATTTTTTCCAGCATAAATAATTGAAATAAAATTATTCTAATTAAAAAAATTAAAAACAAATGAAGAGAGGATATGAATTCAATTATGAATACAGAGTCATTACAACATGATAGGGGAGAATAAGTATTCAATGAATTAATCCTTATGATAGGAGACCTCTCTAATAGGATAGAGTGTTATAAGACCTCCAAAATGATGAGAAAAATCCTATTATTACACCAAGTGGATGCACCTAAATCCTTTGATGAACTTAAAAATGACGTGCCCATGATGCCCTTTTATAGCCAAATTGGGAAGTGGTTCTAAGAACTGATATATTGAGATACCACTTTTTTATAATTTTTTGGATGATAAAATTTTTTATATTACTTGAAAAAAAAATGAGTTGTTTTAAAACATCTTCACTATCACCATGTAATATTTTGTGGCCATTGGACATCTAGAATGGGATATATAGCCAAAATAATGAAACAAACTACTTACATTCATTGGATCCATTTTATTGTAATGATTTGTCATGTTTTTTCCTTTGATGGATGAATACAGATTTTGTGTCACCATAAGAGTTTTATCCCATATAATTTTTTATCATTCAAAAAAAATCATCCTAATTTGATGCCCTAATTTCATAAAATGTATATAAATTGGACACATGTTCTTGGGATTCCATGATGTTTGTCCCAATTTTCATCAACATCAATATTGATCCTCCAAATCACCTTCCCCATCAAGAAAACTGTCTAAAAAAGTATAATTTCCAATTTTTATATTTATAAAAAATATTTTTGAACTAAATGTGATGTTAAATTTTATCAACAATTTGTAATTTATAATTCAAAATTATTTTAACACATTAATATATGGGTGAAATAAAATTTTGGATTGTAGTGAGATCAACACTTCCTAAAATTTTCATAGGAAGAAATAATTTGACTGGTCAGAGAGTTCAAAACACTCAAGAATCATGTGTTTTTGTATCTACAAAAATTTCTTTTCCACAACAACTAGGAAAAAAAGAGGAACATTATTATTTTAGAAAGAAGAAACATTATTTTTTATACCTTCGTATGGTGTGAACCAAAACTCATTTATCCCTTTACAGGGAGGATGCTTCTATTGTTTATTTCTTTTAAAAGGATGTACCATAAGATATTTTTTTTGTTTGGTTATCATATCTAGATTAAGTGTGACGGTTTTTGTCTTGAATATTCTATTCCTCTTGTAACACCCCGAGATTTTATGATAAGTATTATTTTTAATTTATTTAATGTCATGTGTTTTATGCTACACCGTGATTATCTTGTGCTATACGTAACACCGTATTATCTTGCAGTATACGCAACACCATTCTTGGATCGTGTTATACACAATTTCAAGTTCGTTTGATAATAGTCATTCTAAACAACATTGAGTGTA
Source organism: Viscum album (assembly GCA_963277665.1). Lineage (NCBI taxonomy): Eukaryota > Viridiplantae > Streptophyta > Magnoliopsida > Santalales > Viscaceae > Viscum > Viscum album. The sequence goes on from OY728125.1 coordinate 980,914,403, forward strand.
TATATATATATTCAATGTATAAATGAAATATGGTTGGATTTTGTTATACACAACAACAAAGGAGTTTTGCACAATATGCAACACTAACTTGGCTTCCATTACACGCAATCGCGACCTTCCTCGGTAGCGTGTGTAGTACGCAATACCAGGTTTCACTAAAAAATGATATATGGTTATAATATTATTATAAACTAGCCTTTATGAATAGTATTAACTAAATTTTTAATTGTATAACATTATTATTCACCTTAGACATTTTATAGAACATGGTATGAGAACAAAATAAATTTTTTCCTGTAAAATACGTATTTTTATAATAATGCAGTTTTGCCGCCTTTTGATGGCGCACCCATTTTAAATATAATTTTTGAGAATTTTATAAGTTAAATTTCAAAAAATAAACTTATTCTTTTGAATCATGATATAAATATTTACATTTGATAAAGTTTTGATACTTTTTTGATAAATTTCATATTTTAAAGAATAGTAAAAACACGGTATATTTTAATTAAAAACAACTTTTTTCATTGTAATAATTTATATGGATAAATTATAATATTGAATGTTTTTAAAGTATAAATATAATATATTTTTACCATTTAATATAATTTATGTCATTATCAATGATTTTACCTTGAATTCGTGGGTTAAATCAATTCAATCTTTTGCAATGTTGTAAACAAAAACCCATTTTCTTTCGACAACGGGATTAATTTTAATTTAATTTATGCAAATATTATGTATTGAATTTGGAAAAATGGATTCAATATTTGGAATTAGTGGGTCCAAATTATGTTAATAGGCGACTTTTTATTTTTGGGCATTATGAATAGTAACTATGGTAAAATTTATTTACCATAGTTAAAGGTAAATCAGGTAATTAAGGGTAAATATAAGATTATAAAATTACCCTAACACCTTCAAAAATCCTATTGGATGACTAAAAGTCGACCCATATCACCTAAGGGTAGGATTAGATTCATTTAATGGACTTTCTTCCATGAAAATAAATTAATTATTATTAAAACCAAAGAAAGTGACAACATGTCACTCTCTTAAATCTTATAAGTATATTAATTTTACATTAGTGATAAACTTCATGAACCTCCGAACATGAATTGTCTCCAGAATTCTAATAACATTATCTAAATAATATGAATTTATTTATAATTTTTAGGGATTAAATAATTATCATTAATTGTGACACAATAGTGATGAAGAAAATGTTTATCTAGTGAAAAATGAAGAATATAGTTTTTATTAAACAAATAGTTACCATAAAAGGCACAAAAAACTGACCAAAACATATTGGTCATGTAAATTTAAACTATAATAATCAAATCGTCGAATATTTGACAATTTGGTGATTTATAAAAGCGATTATGACACTTATATTTTTTTTAAATGATGCCAAAGTTGTCACATTCATAATTTAATAAATATAACAATTTAAATATTGTGATTTTAAGATGATAAATTCAAGTAAAAGTATTATTGTGAAAGTTAATATATTTATCTTCATCATAGGATTTTATTTTTAATTTTTATGCAACAAATAAGAATATTAAATAATTATACAAAAATGTTGTAGTAATTATTTTATTAAGAGATAAACCAAATAAATGGTTTTAAAAATAATAAAATAAATATTATATGAACTATTCAATGTGCTCCACTAATTTTCTAGATAAATATGAAATTTTTTGAATCTATTAAAGTTTTTAGTTAGAAAATAGCTTTGGTATTTATTTTATTTAAATTCAAATAAATGAATAGTGTCAAAATTGACACTATTGTTATTTTATAAAAATAAAATATTATAAAATTGTTTAAAAATCACAAAAATATTTAAAAATTATAAATTTAAATTTATATGGTCTAAAATGTTATTATGTATCCAATTTTGAAAAATTCACCACAAATAAGTAATTATTTGTTATAATTTAAAATTCAGAATGTTATTACCACAAATAAAATTAAATTGATTAAATAAGGATAAATCAAGTTGATAATGTTTAAAATAAATTTCTAACATGTCTAAATTATATTGGTTGAAGATATTACAACCCTATATTATCTAAAATTAGAATATGAGTCATTTTTTGAGGTTTTAAGTAGGTTTATATTTATTATAAATTAATATTTTTAATATTTCCAAAGGTGCCCCTCTTTTCCCTTATAAAAGGGCACATCCTCCCTCTCTTCCTCACACCACTTTGAGCCTTCCAGCTCGGAAAAACCCTTCCAAATTCTCCTCTCCACTTCCCTAGAAACATCCTAGAGGTCCTAGTCTACTTCAAAGGCCAATCTTAGTGCCCTAATTGGAGGTTTCAAAGAGGCGTATTGAAGAAGAGGTAATTTCTTCTACCGATTCTTTCAAGCATATTTCTTCTTCAACATCTTCTTTTTTTCGTTTTTCCATTATAAAGTAAAAAATCATTATCACTAATATAATGATATGTTATTATAAATATGAAACAACCCCATTTCACCTTCTATCCATCCTACGGAAAACAAAATCCCTGCGCGTGCGTACGTACAAAATACCGTCTCCACGACATGGTGTAATCTGTTTTTTCACAAACACCTTACATGGATGGGTATAATGGTGTAAAGAATAAATATACATAGTTATTATAACATTATAATGATTCTGATATATTGTATCATCCACTCCAATTACATTCAATAATTATGGAAACGATATCATCGCTCGTGGGTACGTATGGACTACCGTCTCCACGACGTGATGAGATTCATTCTCCATGTAAACCATTTAAGAATTATTATAAAGTATATATAAGAAATAATAATGAAATATATGACATTATAAAGCTACTGGATTTATGTATTTCATCTACTTAATTCCATTCAACTCAATAAGGAAACGAAAACAACGTTCATGCGTACGTACGACCTACCGTCTCCATGAACGGTGTATTTATTTCCATTTATCGATCTATTATATATATGTATATTCTGAATATATATTATATATAAATCATATTTTATATTCTGGAATTAAGTAATCATGATCTATGTAATCATATGAATAATTACAAGTCATAACACGGACGAAAAATGGAACGATTTTACACAAAACACTCTTTAACATGGAATTTACAAAAGAACGGGTAATATAAAGTCATAAGTGAACCATATATGATATCATAACAATGAATATGATTCTTTAATAATTCAGTGACATTATTTAAATCATTATACAGGAGCTTCGGATACATACGAAGCATATCAGACATAAGGTAAGGGATAATTATTCCAATCTCGTTCTTATCTGAGATTATTTATTCGTAAGAATTTAATCGGGTTATTGTTATCATACATGTACATGTTTCCTAAAAATGGTTTCATGTATGTTTACAGTCCTCTTTACCCATTTTTTACTTTTACTACAATTTATGTATGGAATCTTTCTTTTACGAGGTACTTTTTGACGTTTCCTGCAAAAGTACGAGAAGAATGTTTTTTTAACTTATATGGCACGAACGGATTTTTACGGTTTTATAAAGCCTTATTGTCATGATGTTTCCTTCAAAGTATTTCATGACTATTTTCAAAAAAAATCCTTTTCTTTTAAAATTTCATGACATTTTGTGAAAATAAAATGATTTTGAAGAAGAAAGGTTATTTTCCTCAAGAATTCATTTCAAGTGTTTTATCAAAACCATTTTTCATCTAAGATGAAATTATTTCATATGTGTATGTTTCAAGTATCATGTCTCTATGATTTACATGGTTTAACTTTTCTTATGATTAAATGATATCCATTTGTTTTATATGGATTATGTGATGGTGGGATGATGTTTATGAAACCCATTTTATTCATTGGGTTATTATGAATGATGTATGTTGATTTTGTGGCACAAGTAAGAATGATTTAATTATTATATGGGTGGGACCTATATCACCCTCCAATGCATTGGGTAAAGATTTATATCTCATGAGATAGACATGGATGGAACGGTAAGTTAATCCGGTTCAGTGTTACAGGACTGAAATGAGGAGTGAACTCGATTCAGAAAGGGACTTTGTCCACTAAGATGGTCTTGGCAGCAATGCCTTGGCTACTATTGAAATCATAACATGTGCTGAATGCTTTCCACAATTACATGTTTTATTCCCATGCTATTTTATCTTGATTTATGTTCCTTTATGTTATATTCCTTACGTACTTCCAAGATTTATGTCTTTGCTCAAGTTATTAATGTTTAGATTTCATGTTCAAGTTTTTTTCTTTCAAATATTTATGGATTGTTTTATGTTCTCTATGTTTTCCCTTTCTGATCATTTCAGCTCACCCTTTTTATGTTTTATTTTCCCTAGGAAATAAAGAAAGGTTTTAGGTAAGGAAATAAAAAGGGGAATATCATTATGGGAGATGTTGAAGATCTTTCAACATGAATAGTTGTTTATATTCATAGTTTCCAAAGACACTAAACTATTACGGTCCTTGTGTGTCTTTTTGTTTGTTATGTATTATGTATTACACAAAAGTAATGTAATGTCCATGTAAGTCAAGCTTCAGGTCTCTACAGTTGGTATCAGAGGAAAGGCTTAGTCATCCTTTGGAAACTAGTATGCGAAAACGTTAGTGAGATCCCTAGAGATATTTCTAAGGTATGTCTAGGGATGTCCATAAGGATAAGTCTACGTATAGGATATAGTCCTAGAACTATGGTAACGATCTTAGAATTTAACCTAAGATGGTAGATATTGAGGGTACTCCCCCTTTACCATGTTGTTTTCCCAAGCATGATTTTTTTCCTCTTACAGAATTCTTTTTATGTTTTATTCAATGGGGGGAACCAGAAGGAATTCGGTTAACATTGAATCCAATGGAAAAATTGGTGACTATGAGAAAAGAAATTGTGTGATGCCTAGAGAGAAAGATATTGTGATTATGCCGAATCATTAATCACGATATATGATTAACAAGGTGAAATTTAGTGGTATTACTAAGTCATCAAAGAAGAGGAAGATGGAATTTTGTGCATGTTCGCATAGTGAGGAGCATAGATAAGGGAAGATTGAGATTTCTAGAGAAGGGAAAAAGAACCTTGAGGAATACCTTAAATGGAGGGCTAGATGTTATCTGTGTGGAGAAAAGGGTCATATAGTGACAGACTGTAATGGAGTTCAATGTTTTATTTGTGGAGAACATGGGCTTTACCCAACTCAATGCCCTGACCTAAAAAGATACTTTTAAATCAAGGAAGGACATATTCCAGGACAATCATTGAAGAGGATGGATTGAAGTGTTTATGTATTGGTATTCAAAAATAATGTTGTTGAGGTACTTTTATGGTGTATTAGAATATTTTTGTATTAGTCTATTGTGGTTTTCAGTAATTTTATGGTACCGGTAACCTTGAAAAGTGATTCAAATATTTTGTAAAGCAGATGATATGCGCATAATGAAGGGATAAGAAGATAATGAGATGTTTGATTGTATTCATGAGCTCATGATTGATATAAGGACTAAGTGATATCATGGTTTGAGTGTATTGAATTTTGAGGATTTTGGTATGTGGAAAGTGTTAACTTTTAACTGCATTAATGTTTTCACTAAGGTTCAATGGGTATTCATTCTTCAAGAGAATACATGATTAAGGTATTCACATGTTTGTAATTTGACCAACAAGACATATCTTATGATATATGGGGGATAAATGATGGCAATCACGTGATTTTTATGTGAAATTTCAAGTAATCATTTTCTTTATACTATGAGCTTGGACCGAAGTATTTTTGATAAGCCTAAAGATTGGAATGGATTATGTTGGACATAAGTTAGTATTTTGTAAGGATAGAACTTTTTTCGATATTATTTATTGGATGTTATAGTAATGTAATTTTAGAAAAAGGACAACCTGCAGGATGGGTGACAGCCCATCGCGTCAGACAAGGATGTGGGAATCGAACCCACAACCGAAGTGCAACTGGCCTTTATCGCATACCAATGGCCTACAGGAAGTCCCTGCTTAGTAGAAATTAGTTTTATTTTATTAAGCGGTATAATATATGAAGTATAAGTTCATTTTTTGGAATCGTATACGATTAACCTCACCAATGATGGAATTATGCATATTTGATAAATTTTTCAATCCTTTTGTTTGAAACAGATGGAATGACCCATAATTCTATCACATGATCTGTTAACACTTCACGAATAATAAATTCAACTTCATTTCTATAAGAGATGAACTGAAAATTGTTCAAAGCACGAACAACAGTTAGATTGTACCTAAATCAAGAAAGTATTTCTTCTAATTCAAATTTTTCAACTTTATGGAAATAATATTGAAAACCAAAAATTTTGTCCTAGTGCTCTTATATCTGATGAATCAGATGGTACCTTAGATCATCACTAATCTATGGCTTTGTGATTGTTGGCTATTTCATAGCCATGTTCCCCACCACTCTCCATTAGAACATGACGGTTAGATTTCTCTTACATATCCATATTTTCACCTATGTTCTCCTACATGGAAACCCATTGATTAGTTAATTTGGGTAACCGTTACATTTCATACTTTAGTGTTTAAAGATAATTTTGGGTATTCCTTTTTACGATGTGGGTTTCTATTAAAGAAACTTTCGAATAGTATACCATGTATAACCCCGACGAATTTTGAGGGTGAAATTCAATTTAAGGGGGGTAGAATGTAACACCCCAAGATTTTATGATAAGTATTATTTTTAATTTATTTGATGTCATGTGTTTTATGCTACACCATTATTATCTTGTGATATATGCAACACCGTATTAGCTTGCAGTATACGCAACACAATTTTTGGATCATGTTATACACAATTTCAAGTTCGTTTGATAATAGTCATTCTACACAACATTGAGTGTATATATATATATATTCAATGTATAAATGAAATATGGTTGCATTTTGTTATATGCAACAACAAAGGAGTCTTGCACAAAACGCAACCCTAACTTGGCTTTCATTACACGCAATCACGACCTTCCTCGGTAGCGTGTGTAGTACGCAATACCGGGTTTCGCTAAACAACGATATATGGTTATAATATTACTACAAACTAGCCGTTATGATTCGTATTAAGTAAATTTTTAATTTTATAACATTATTATTCATCTTATAAATTTTCTATAACATGGTATGAGAACAAAATAAATTTTTTCGGGTAAAAAAAGTATTTTTCAAAAAATGAAGGTTTGCCGCCTTTTGATGGCGCACCCATTTTAAATATAATTTTTGAGAATTTTATAAGTTCAATTTTAAAAAAGAAAACTTATTCTATTGAATCATGATATAAGAATTTACTTTGGATAAAGTTTTGATATTTTTTTGATAACTTTAATATTTTAATGAATAGTAAAAACACGGTGTATTTTAATTAAAAACAATTTTTTTCATCGTAATAATTTATATGGTTAAATTATAATATTGAATGGTTTTAAACAATAAATAGAATATATTTTTACCATTTAATATAATTTATGTCATTATCATTGATTTTACCTTGAATTCGTGGGTTAAATCAATTAAATCTTTTGCAATGTTTTAAACAAAAACCTGTTTTCTTTCGACAATGGGATTAATTTTAATTTAATTTCTGAAACTTTTGTGTATTGAATTTCGAAAAATGGATTCCATATTTTGAATCAGTGTGTTCAAATTATGTTAATAGGCTACTTTTTATTTTTGGGCATTATGAACAGTAACTACGGTAAAATTTATTTACCATAGTTAAAGGTAAATTGGGTAATTAAGGGTAAATATAAGATTATAAAATTAACCTAACCCCTTCCAAAATCCTATTGGATGACTAAAAGGCGACCCATATCACCTAAGGGTCAGATTAAATTCATTTAATGGACTTTTTTCCATGAAAATAAATTAACTATTATTAAAACCAATGAAAGTGACAACATGTCACTCTCTTAAATCTTATAAGCATATTAATTTTAAATTAGTGATAAACTTCATGAAACATTGAAAATGAAAAGTCTCCAGAAAACTAATAAAATTATCTACATAATAGGAATTTATTTATAATTTTTAGGGATTAAATAATTATCATTAATTGTGACACAATAGTGATGAAGAAATTGTTTATCTAGTGAAAAATCACGAATATAGTTTTTATTAAACGAATAGTGACCATAAAAGGTACAAAACCCTGTCCAAAACTTATTGGTCATGTAAATTTAAAATATAATCATCCAATGGTCGAATATTTGAAAATTTGGGGAATTATAAAAGCGATTATGACACTTATAGTAAATATTTTAAATGATGCCAAAGTTGTCACATTCATAATTTAATAAATATAACAATTTAAATATTTTTATTTTAAGAAGATAAATTCGAGTAAATGTATTATTGTGAAAGTTAATAGATTTATCTTCATCATAGGATTTTATTTTTAATTATTATTCAACATATAAGTATATTAAATAATTATACAAAAATGATGTAGTAATTATTTTATTAAGAGATAAACCAAATAAATGGTTTTACAAATAATAAAATAAATATTATATGAACTATTTAATGTGATCCACTAATTTTCTAGACACATATGACATTTTATAAATCTATTAAAGCTTTTATTTCGAACATATCTTCTTTATTTATTTTATTTAAATTCAAATAAATGAATAGTGTCAAAATTGACTCTATTGTTATTTTATAAAAATATCTTATTATAAAATTGTTTAAAAATAAAAAATATATTTGAAAATTATAAATTTAAATTTATATGGTCTAAAATGTTATTAATTATCCAATTATGGACAATTCACAACAAATAAGTAATTATTTGTTATAATTTAAAATTTATAATTTTATTACCACAAATAAAATTAAATTGATTAAATAAGGATAAATCAAGTTGATAATGTTTAAAATAAATTCATAACATGTCTAAATTATATTTGTTGATGAGATTAAAACCCTATATTATCTAATATTATAATATTAGTCAATTTCGGAGGTTTTTATGTGGGTTTAGATTTATTATAAATAAATATTTTTAAGATTTCCAAAGGTGCCCCTCTCCTCCCTTATAAAAGGGCACCTCCTCCCTCTCTTCCTCACACCACATTGAGAATTCAAGCTCGGACAACCCCTTAAATATTCTCTTCTCCACTTCCCTAGAAATATCTTAGAGGTCCTAGTATACTTCAAAGACCTATCTTAGTCCCCTAAGTGGAGGTTTCAAAGAGGCGTATCGAAGAAGAGGTAATTTCTTCTACTGATTCTTTCAATCTTATTTCTTCTTAAACTTCTTCTTCTTTAGTTGTTTAATTATAAAGTAATAAAATAAGTATAACTAATATATAGATATGTTATTATAAATATTAAACAACCCCATTTTACCTTCTATCCATCCTACGGAAAACAAAATCACCGCGCGTGCGTACGTACTGAATATCGTCTCCACACCGTGGTGTAATCTGTTTTTCCACAAACACAATACATGGATGGGTATAATGGTGAAAAGAATAACTATAAATAGTTATTATAACATCATAATGATTCTGATATATTGTTTCATCCACTCCAATTCAATTCAATTATTATGGAAATGATATCATCGCTCGTGCGTACGTACGGACTACCGTCTCCACGACGTGATGAGATTCATTCTCCATGTTAACCATTTAAGAATGATTATAAATTATATATAAGAAATAATTATGAAATATATGAAATTATAAAGCCACTGGATTTATGTATTTCATCTACTTAATTCCATTCAACTCAATAAGGAAACGAAAACAACGTTCATGCGTATGTACGACCTACCGTCTCCATGAACGGTGTATTTATTTCCAATTATCGATCTATTATATATATGTATATTATGAATATATATTATATATAAATCATATTTTATATTCTAGGGTTAGTTAATCATGATCTGAGTAATCATATGAATAATTACAAGTCAAAACACGGACGACAAATGAAACGATTTTACCCAAAACACTCTTTTACATGGAATTTACAAAAGAACGGGTAATATAAAGTAATAAGTGAACCATATATGATATCATAACAATGAATATTATTTAGTAATAATTCAATTACATTATTTAAATATTTATACAGGAGGTTCAGATACATATGAAGCATATCGGACATAAGGTAAGGGATAACTATTCCAATCTCGTTCTAATCCGAGATTTTTTATTCGTAAGTATTTACTGGGGTTATTGTTATCATCCATGTACATGTTTCCTAAAAATGGTTTCATGTATGTTTAAAGTTTTTTTTACCCATTTTTTACTTTTACTACATGGTATGTATGTAATCTTTCTTTTACGAGGTACTTTTGGACTTTTCCTGCAAAAGTATGAGAAGAATGTTTTTTTAAATTATACGGCACGAACGGATTTTTACGATTTTATAAAGCCTTATTTTCATGAAGTTTCATTCAAAATATTTCATGACTATTTGCAACAAAATTCTTTTCTTTTAAAATTTCATGACATTTTGTGAAAAGAAAATGACTTTGAAGAAGAAAGGATATTTTCCTCAAGAATTCATTTCAAGTGTTTTATCAAAACCATTTTTCATCTAAGATGACATTATTTCAAATTTGTATGTTTCAAGTATCATGTCTATATGATTTACATGGTTTCACATTTCTTATTATGAAATGATATCCATTTGTTTTATATGGATTATGTGATCAGGGGATGATGTTTATGAAACCCATTTTATTCATTGGGATATTATGAATGATGTATGTTTATTTTGTGGCACAAGTAAGAATGATTTCATTATGAGATGGGTGGGACCTATATCTCCCTACAATTCATTGGGTAAAGATTTATATCTCATGAGATATACATGGATGGAATGATAAGTTAATCTGGTTCAGTGTTACAGGACTGAAACGGGAAGTGAACTCGATTTAGAAAGAGACTTTTTCCACTAAGACGGTCTTGGCAGAAATGCCTTGGCTACTATGGAAATCATAACAAGTGCTGAATGGTTGCCACAATTACATGTTTTATTCCCATGCAATTTTATCGTGATTGATGTTCATTTATGTTATATGCCTTACGTACTTCCAATATTTATGTCTTTTCTCAAGGTTTTAATGTTTAGATTTCATGTTCAAGTTTTTGTTATCAAATATTTATGGATTGTTTTATGTTCTCTATGTTTTCCCTTACTGAGCATTTGAGCTCACCCTTTTTATGTTTTTTCCCTTGGAAATAAAGAAAGGTTTTAGGTAAGGAAATAAAAAGGGGAATATCGTTATGGGAGATGTTAAAGATCTTTCAACATGACTAGTTTTTTATATTCTGAGTTTCCAAAGACACTAAAATATTTTGGTCCTTGTGTGTCTTTTTTTATGTATTAAGTATTCCAAAAAAGTAATGTAATGTCCATGTACGTCAAGCTTCGGGCCTCTACACCTCTTTCCATGAGAAACTGGAATTGGCTAAAGCATGGGATTGGTTTATAAGACAGAACATCTCAACCTTCATACAATTATAGTGAACACATAAAATATTCCATGTTATTTTATTTAAATGAGTGGGTTTTACCACTAATTTTGGTAAATTTATATATAGATCCCCAAAAGAAGATCTTGGGGGAGTTTCTAGTTCAAGGTACAAGTATGGTCTTTCCACCTATACATAATGTCTTAGAATATATCATATAGATTTTTATATTTTTAGAGGACGATGACTATTGTATTTATTAGTGTTGATAAAACCTAGAAGATAATTTACCATCAAAAGAAATTCCATCCTATGACTGGTCTAACTCGAATATTACAATACAAGACATACATTGTTCCCTCCGTGGTCTACTAAATCATATGAGTTTACCTAACTATTTTTGTTAGAGGGTTCTTCTCATGGGGACACATCATCAAACCAATTGTTCCTTATTCTAACTTAGTTCTAAAATATCATTAGATATTGAAAAAGATGTATATATCAATATAGTAGTAGGATGATTCATTTTTACCCATTTGGTGTATCGACATCTTTCTGGATGAACTATTCGACTCCTCCCTTTCATGGCCACTATTAGAGTTTCTAGAGATTTTATGGAGTCATAGTGTTTGTGTGGAATAATTCACTAACTAGACACTTATATAGAGGTAATGAGAATTGTTTAATATGTCCATATTAACCACATATTTTGTTAATAAATAGTATGCATCATCTTTATGTGCTCACATGATATGGATTTGGATTCTTCCCCAACAGAGGAAACAATTGATATCCCCAAAAAATTAGGTCTATCTAGGGTAGTGGTTTGAATATGAAGTTGGTCAGATTCAAGGATTACTCCATTGAGACAGGATCGTTGAATTTAATCATTCTCGGTGCACTATATTGGCTAGAGATTAGAGTGAAAAGAAGAACTATAGGTTTCCCCACTATTTAATATGTGTATTTGAGGGGGTGTTATTAAAAAGTTGGTGTCGATTCAATAAACCATTGTGGAATTTGTGTTGGATTGTTGTATTTTATTTCCCAATTTTAGGAATCCCTCTACTTATAGGGAGGCCAATTCGATAAGATGTTGAAGTTATTTTTTTATTATTTTTTTCATATTGTGTGTATGGTATCCATTTTTTCTCTAAATTAATTAAGAGTCTATAATAGATTCAAATAGAATTTATTTATGCATTACTTTATTAAATTCTTTGAAATTTTAAACTAATGACATTTCATGGGCTATTACTATATTAGATTATTGTACATCGATGTGAAATGTTCATTTACCAGATCAGAACAATGATTTCATATCACTTATTCCCTATCAAGGGAACCAATGCTAGTTAAAATATTCTCTTTTATATTGGAAGATAATAAATAAGTTGGTGATATGTAAAATATACACTCTGTTCGGAAATATTTCATTTCAGAAAGGATATCACTCATCATATTTAGGGTTCTTGGTGTAGAAAGATTTAGTAACTTGAGTGTGTCATGATATAAAATAATTATTAGTTATCATAAAATGGGGGTGAGTTGATTGAAATGAAATATCACTTCAGAGAAAAATTTCTTAGTAAACTCTATCTTGGGAGTCCTACCATCGCAGATCAATGTCTAGTTTTAAGGACGTTTACTATGACATATACGTTTGGGAGTAGCTTCAGGGGAGAATAGGGAAGTGGGAATACCTTCATATTGGTTTATATTTTTACCACATGAAGGATTTATAATGACATCCCTAGGATTAGAGTTCCCATGGTCGATCTTGATATCTCCATGTGGAGGACCTTCATAGTGTGTTCTGTATGAAGATCATTCAGAGATATAGGTAGAAACATTTTGGGTAATAATTTAAAAACTATAGCTAGATCCATTATTTTTTTGATTAGTACAGTTATTATTGGGAACATATTTAATTGTTACTTACGGCCAAAACAATACTATCATCCAACGTGGTATTGATATAGACATGCTCTTATACATCGGGCTATCATGACAAGAATTTCTATTAGATTCATTTCATTGCCCAATTGATGTTATGAATTGTGCACAATGACCTTTATATGTAGCATTTTTTTAGTATTGTACAAGGTAAGTATTATAATATGTAGACAAGTATCCCTTTACTAAGAGGTATTATAAATATATATATATTCTTTTGAGTGACTAAGTTAATCTGCTAGATGGATCTTGTAAAATTAGAAGTAGTATGTGCCTACACAATAGTGTCCATTGTGATGGCATTATAATCTCTAATTGGAATTGGAATATGTTCTTGAATCTTAAATACATTATTATTTTTATGATGAGCTAAATATTATCGTAAATGGGAGGATTATGGGTCTACCCACTAATATGAAATAGGATATAATGATGGCCATATTCTTCTTCCACATCCAGTATATAATGATAGTTGTATTTGACATGATAAAGGATACATTTTTGCATATATATTTATGAGAACGTGTTTTGGTGATATTATATAGAATTTATAGGGATATGTTACCATTTCTCAATAGTAGTGGGGATATGATCCCACTTGTATCCATTTATTTTAAAAGGGACATGTTGGTAGGATTTATATGCAGGGCTGGGAATATCTGTCTTACCCTGGTTACATCTTGGATATACCGACATGATGAATTATATGCCAAAAAAATATACTCCAAATATTTATATGTGGGTAAGGGAATATGGTTCCTTGCCTAGTTGAATGACAAAAAATTCCAATGATATTTTTATGATACTAACAGGATATGTCGGTAGGAGTTCTTGGATTGAATAAGGATATGAGCCTAGTCATTGATTTTTCCCAAATTACATTATATGGATTATTTATCTGATTTGGGGATATGATGCACCGCTTAGAGAATAATATATTAATTCCCCTATAATGATATCCTTGATGTTTTTGTATGGGTTGGTGGAGTAGGTACATCTACAGTGTCATCCTCTGTAGATGGTTAAGGAGTCGATGTCATGTGACACTATTAGTAGTGGGTTTTTATATAATTTTTACTAGGTGAAACATTTTATTTGGTGTGTCTCAATTCAACCTGTTGATTGATCTCCCAATTATTTTAAATGTACCCTTTATTGTACCTTATGGAGTGATTCCTAAAACAATTTGAAATGGATATAATAGATTCCATCTTCTTTGCCTCCACTAATTTTTTGGATGGATGATTATTGGTAAATCATATCAAGAAGGGATATTGTGTGTCCTCTGATGATTCATAGTACTAGTTTCATGGTATTCCCCAAATTTTTTTTTGTTATTTTCAACTAGAGTGTGTGGGATATTTCCCCTTCTTTTTTGATGATGACTTATATTTTGATACAAATAAGGAATTTGTCTATTGGCTTGGTGATCATGTTGGTTAAGATAAATTGAGTTTTAAAAGTCCATAAATGTTAATAATTAAATATAAAAAACACATCAATCCAATGAAACAACAAAAAAAATCCATTTTCAACCAATTTAGTGAAATGTTAAGGAATTCACATCGATTTCACCATCTCCTCCTTGTGTGGAACATATAAACCTGGTCAAAATAAAATTTGGTTATGAATGGTTTATTATAGTTTAATGATTCATGATGGGGTTACTATTTTTTCGATAGAAAATATGAAATGCCTCATGCTCAAAATAGTTCAGTATGGGACATCCATGTGGCCTTACATTCGAAAGGTTAGTAGTCTCTAGGTTTCTTATGACAACTATTTGGAATTTGTATTGGCAGAGAGAGTGGGAGGTAGGGTTCATCACAAAATTTTTAGGTATTAATTCCTACTCTTGGATCCTTTTAATTATTTTAATATGTTTCAATAAATCCTTTTTGTGTCCCATTATAGGTATGTTTACAATTATACAAGAAGGTGGTCTTTAACATGTATTGATGTGTACATTTGTATGCATCCGAGATATCCCATTATTGTGAGAATTATTATTGGCTTTAATATCATTAAAATATTTGGTAGATCTTGATGATATTTGGATCAATCCTTCAAAAGTTTCTGCTTACATATCAATATAAAGATAACACAAAACCACATAGTATGATTCCACATAATGGGACACATCATAACTTTTAAGGTCAAGTGATAAGGACTAATCCTTGTAGTTTAACATCATGTGGTAATGTTAATTAGGATTCAGGATTATATCAATGGTTTGTTTGAGACATACAAATGATTAGATTATTATGGTTGACCTCTATGGGAATAGGATGAAAAAAGGATGGAAAAAGTGACTAACTAAAGGTAATATGGCTATTTTGGCGGCGAATGGTCTCCTTGAGAATATATCCCTATACAAAAATTTGGTAATTCCATGATAGAATATGTATCTCTTGTTATGGTGAATAATTTCATTAGGAGTTTCACCGAATAATGTAATGTCTATAATTCTAGGATATTTGGCCCATAGTGAAAATACATAGTGAATATTTGATTTATGAAAAATATATAATGAATGGTCAATCATGTTTCATGAGAATTAATATTAAATTAGGAATAATTATTGAGGATTTGTGTGGATGTGGGGGATGTCTCAAGATCATGACACAAGGAATTGGGAGATCATCGCTTGAAGAATCATATTATCTTGAAATTAGGGTGGATTTTAGTTGTACATATTATGTTGAGATAGTCGGTGTCATTAAAGAAATGATATAAAAGGATATATTGGGGCTTATGTATAAGATACCCAATTATAGATTCTCTACTAAGAATATAGATCATTGAAGGGTCTCAACTTATATAAATAGATGAGAACAATATCATTTGGGTTTGTGTGTCCTTGATGGGTGACTTTAGTCAAGGAAAAAATAGAGAAGAATTCTATTTCATCATTATTTTTTTGTATTGTGAAATGGTCCAAGGATATTAAAATGACCCATGGTCCATTGGAATAGAAAAGTAGGTAATGTTCAAAAATTAATCCCACAACTTTTAATTGAGTAATATAAGACTCTATGTTGGTGAATCCCATAAAAAATAACATTTTATGGTTTCTCAACATAGAAACCCCAATAAAGAATCATCCCTGAGGAATCATTCATGAGAATCCCACATGAAGTACCATTTGTGATGAAACATTTATGAATCATACTCCAGGAAATATGTTTATAAGGACTACTCATGATAAACCTCCACACAAGAGGGTTTTGACAAAGGAAATGATTCATGGTATTCCTTTTGAGGTCCTTTTTAGATTTACCCTTTTCTTTTGAATTTTAAAGATTTATTCATGAATAATATAATACCTTCATCTTTTTGTATTTTTGGGTCCATATCCTACTTCTATTTGAATAAGGACTGATAAATTTATAATTAGTTCCAGTTAAACAATTTTCTTCAAATAATATACCGCGGGGTTGTGTATGACTGCCTCAAAATCCCTAATCAGGTCCCATATACAACACAAACATCACTATACATCATTTAAGGAGTAAGACTAGCCATTGTAAATGATGATAATCCAATAATAGATTAATCTATGGAGGATAATCTATGGTGTTTTATATGAGCCTTACTACCCATTGAAAATTAAATTCATATGCTATGTAGTCATAGAACAGTCCACCTATACTCTAAACATGACGCATCCAAGATTTTTGGTCACATAAAACTCCACTAAATCTTTGTATGAAACAGTTACAAGTTGTTCTGTCATAAAATAATTTTATTTTAGGGAGACAGATAGATTCATAATTAATGGATGCTTCATATAAGAGAGTTTCTATACTGTGATGGTTTTATACATTGTAGTAAATCTGAGATTTTTTGAGGTAAACATTATTTTATAATTTTTTTACTCAACTTCCATCATAGAATACATTACTACACCATTGGTGGTCTTGGAATTTATTTGATGGTATATTTAAATTCTAAAAAACTAATCCACCATGGTTGAGATGGATGATCCTACAAATCATCTAGTTTTTCTACTCCTCATAATGAAATAATGAGAATATATTTTGAATTTTCACCTTGTGTGGGAAAGTATCTAACTATAGTCTTCCTTGTTTTTTGGTTTATTCTTATTCCATCGTTTAGAGTATTTATGATGAATAATTTTTTATGCACTTGAATCAATTACACAAAAATAAATACCCATTAAAATAATAGAAGAATTAATAATTTATTTATTCCAAATTTTTAATGTTAATTCTATTTTAAATGTCGTTTTAAATTTGAGAAAAAATATTGGGTAATCCAAAAAATATACAGTAGTAAAAACATATTTTTTTGTCATCTTTTCATCCTCTATAGAATCAATGATTTTTTTATAGTACCATGAAATTAAAACATTATTCAGAGTATTAATTACCATGTTTTCCCATAAAATATAATATCTATTAGTTTTTATTTCATGTGATCCATTTTTGATAAAATAATACTCTCTTCATTATAATCCACAATGATTTATTGATACTGATTTAGGGAAAGTGAATTTGAACTACATATTTCCATGAAGGGTGTGTGGATACATTTGGGATCCTCACACATTAATTTCCAAACCCTAAATTCTCCATGGTATTCATTAATTTTAATAACTATATCCTTTAAGAATTTTGTTATACCATCAATGATCACATCCTCAACCTCAATATTAATCTTCAACATGAAATTTTCTTTGAAAACAGTGAATATAAATACCAATGTTTTTAAATATAAGATATTTTTAATGACATTAATTCCTATGGTTGTGGTATATATATCTTGTAGTCATGAAAAAATGAATTATATTTTTTCTTTTTTATCAATTTAAATTTAAATATCATTTAGATGTGTGTTTTTTACATAATGTTAAATAATTCATTTGATACAATTATTTTTTGAATCAATATCATATGTTTGTGGATTATTTAAAATAATATCCAATGCAACTTCACTAAGTTCCCAGATATCCTGAAAACATCTATTTTGGATTCTTAATAGATTCAATCTAATAAATTTTTATATTTGTTTTTATAAATAACCCCCCCCCCTATGATCATCCATTTCAGTTTATCTATTTTGATTCTTTTCTATAAGTATATTCCTATTCATCATCACCTTGATATATTGTTTGGGACATTGAATATCCTTATATCCAACCATTTTACATCTAAACAGAGTGAGTGGGATATTACCTTTCTATTTCCATTAAACTTTTTTATATTATTAGTAATTAAGGACATGACCACATTATCTTCTCCATTATTAAGTTTATATTTTAATGAAAATTTTTTCATATACCTTGAAGGCTTCCTCATGTTTGTTATCTATTAGTATTCATTAATTATCTTCATACATTGTTTAATATTTTATAACCACACTATATCAGCTTTCCAAAGATACTTCATTTAGAACCTTTTCATATTGTATCAATTCCTTCACATTTAAACATAGAGGAAACCTTCTTAGAATCCCTCTGATAATTTTTACATCATAAATGTTCCCTCTAGGACTAGGAACGTCTTCTATTATGATGTTTAGTTGATAAAAAAAATTAATCAACTACTTCCATTAGTCTCATTCTAAAATCTAGATACTTATTCTATAGTACTTGAAACATCAATAGTATATCATTAATATCCTCTTAATAAATATTTAGAGGTTTTTTGACATTTTGTGAGCGGTTTTCTTCCAAATATTACCTTGGTATAGATATGATTTATCAATGTCCCCCTAAATCTTTTATTTCCTCAGTATCAATATCCATATACTTTTGGTCTCTTTCAGAGAGAGCTATATAATTTTTAATAACAGATATAACATGTTGTTTAGTTTTGAAAACATCCAATTCCAAATAATAACGCAATTCTTCCTTCTTTATTCCCATAAATGGAAATTTTTAAACTTGAAAATGGGTATTCGTTTGTAATAATCAGCATCTATGGATGAAATGCTTATGAGAATGATAATAAATCACTAAAAAACCATATCATTCATACTGCCTTTTGTTGAAAATAAATAAATAGAATCTATGTATAACATCAGGACCCAAGTGCCACACACCAGTACCCTAAGATGGTTAGTCACATAACCTCGCGTGAACCTCCTTGTATGCTTGAGGATGTTGACTAGGAGTGAGGGTCTGATATTTCGACCATGCGGAGACCATACCCTATTTTTTCAGAGTAATACATTAGTAGAAATAAATAGTCAACAATGAAAAACATATAATCATAAACTATGAAAATATCTCAAGACATTAAAATTATTAAATAAAATACCCAAAATAACGTGGAAAACATTACATGCAATTTTTTTTATCAAGTGTCTAAATGAAATCTCAAAAGAAAAACACTAACGACTCCCAAGTAGGTCCCAAACCACATTTGTTTCCTTCAACCATGCTACATCCTGAATCATCCACCTTTTATAGGTCCTTTCAATTAACTTGTCTTGCATCCATGAAATCTATTAGGTTTCCAATCAGAAATCCTGAGTAAGTTGCGAGTATAACTTAGTAGCCCACCACCAATGGTGTCTAATAAAATTCCAGTAAATGATGAGTGTATGTAGCTTATACAGAAATAATTACAATGTATAATAAATAGTAATGACATTATAAATTAATCATTATTAAACCACATAGTCAATTGAGTTCCCAAGGACACGCATACCTCAATACCTTCTTCAACCCATGCCGGATCTGAACAATGTTACAAATTTAATTCACATTTCATTATAGAACATGGGATTACATTTTCAATTCCACTTTAATTTCATCATTACATCAACTTGGAACCATAGTCTAATTCCAATGTTTTGTTGGTATAGAATTTCACATCTAGATCGTTGTTAGTATTTTGAGCATCAATGCATGTCTTACACCATTAGGCATACTTTGGTATAAAACTCCATGTATAGGACCCCATTTATCAATCATTCACACACACATATATATATATATATCATCCGAGTAGAACTTCATGTCAAGCACCTCATTTATAAATCATACATATATATCATGGTTATATAATGTCAAGTCTAGCATCCCATTTATCAATAATACATATAATTCATAGGCACAAAACATCATGTCTTGTATCCCATTTCGCAAACATACATATATTTCAGGGGCGTATAACATCGTGTATAACACCCCATTTCTCAATCAAACATATATATCATAACATATCACATTATCACATGTATATCATTATCACGTGTTTTTTTTTACATTTTCATGTCAAACAAGAATAATTAACATTCATCTTCTTACCACAATTAACCATAAAAAATATATATTAATTAATTCATAAAACAATTAATTCCATGTAAATTAATTAAATACACAATTTTTTAACTACATATATCCAATTAATTAATTCAAGAATTAAATAAATATATCTCTTATATTAATTAATTAGAAAATTAATTAACCACACTAAGTCCATTAATTAATTCAAAAATTAATTAATCCTATCATCATCTTATCATCTAATAAATAATTTACTGATCAATTATTCTTACTTCATAATGAAACAATTCAATTATTTAATATCTAACTCAAAAAATAATTATCCCCAATTCCCCAACTCAATACCTTAATAATTAGTTCATCAAATAATTATCACAATTCCAAAAAAAATCTGTTATTCTGTCAAATACACAATTCCTAAATTCGTTAATTGACCACATTAACTAATAAAATGTTAGAATTACAATTCATAAATTAACCATAGAGATTATAAAATCACATACATATCATTGTTAATAATACTATGGGATTGGAATAATATACAACCAACCTCAATTCGTTGATGAGCGATCGACCAATGAAATTATTCAGATTTGAACATCACAATAAAGTAGAATGGGTTCTAGATCTAAAACCCCAAACCAATGATAAATAAAAAAATTTCTATTAATTATAGATCTAGATCCTCAGTCCTAGATTGGTATTAATAAAATATATATTTATATCCCTCAAAATTGAGAATAAATTCCGGCCAAAATTAAGTTATAAGAGAGGATGATAAACAAGAAAGTAATAGGATAATATCAACTTATTAGGAGGGATAAATATCTATTATCTGGGATTCAAATCTTGAGGAACGAAGGTTAGGAAGGATTAAAATTTGTCTAAAGAGCTATAAAATTGTTATAGACTGCCTAGGTTCGAAAGGTGGTCGAATAGGATGAGTTTTTATTATTTATGGGATTTATAATCTAATTTTCATATGAATTTAATTCCTGCACATGGTTTTCTAGGCATAGGTGCTTGATTTTACCTAAAAGATTTCTTAAACAATGTGCCCATTATTCTAAGGGTTCATGATTAATCCTAATAGGTTTAACATTTATAAAAACCATTTTCCAACCAAGAAAATCCCCACTCTCCAATGTTGTAGAGTATGCTGGGATGGGGAACACAGTTTTCCCAAAAAATTCTAGAACTATACACTTTCCTATTTCCATCATTTTTCTCAAATTTTCACTCAAAAACACCTCAAGATAAAATCCATATGAAATTTACTAATCACTAAACAAAATAATACCTAAAAAAAAGTCAAATAAATATTCAGAATAGTTTAGGATCTTACAATCTCCCCATCTTATAACAGCTCATTCTCGATATTCACTCACAAGTATCTTTATGATTCCGAGTTGAAAATATTGGTTTATTGAGCCCTCAAAATCACTTCCCTTTCTTATTTTAATTCTTTCAAGCATCCAGTTTTCCACAATATATGATCTATCTAAATGGTCTTTCCCCACAACACATTCCCACTAGAATCTAATACATGTATTAGACTCTCCACAAATGGTGCGTCTATTTCAAGATCATAATAATCCATGTAGATCACATTAGAAGGTTGAGTTTTATAGCACATTAGTTTTGACACATGGAAAAAATCATACATAACACCATATTTCTGTATAAGATCCAATCAGTATGCCACTAACCTGATTCTATCCACAACCTCAAATGGTCTAACAAACCTGGGATCTAACATTCCCTATCCCTGTATCTCTTGGTATCCCAACCTAGGAATCACCTAAAGGAATATATGACCACACTATATAAATTGAAGTGGTCATCTCTGTCAATTGGTATATGACTTGGGTCTTCATAATTCAATAACAATACACTTCTAAATCAGCTAAACCTGCTCTGACCTTTCCTGCATGAGACTCGATCCCAATTGCATTGACTCACCTACCTTCATCTAGTATTGTGATTATTTACATGGCCTGCCATAAAGATCACCATATCATTCCATGTGAATAGTTCCAGATATTTATTTTTATTGGAAAACCCATCTAAACCCATGTAATTCTCCCAATACCCTCCAAAGTCAAGAAGAGATTCCCAGAACCTATTCTGGAGCACCTATATAGGACACTATGATTACCCAGATATATATGGGTGTAAGTCAATAATCAAGAATATCTGTGTATTGAGAGACTTATTCAAGACATTCCAAAATAATGGAGTGAAACATGAGTCATGATATGAAAATATAGTTCACAAAACACCATGCAGATTGATTTTTCCCAATCTTATAAGCCCCCCAACTACTCCATTTTGAAAGTCTTTCATATAGGCATGAAATATGTTACCTTTGTCAGTAGATCCACAATAAACCATATATCATCATTATTTATTGGAATATTTAGGATACCCCACTAAAAGTAAAATATCATGTTTTACCACATCCATATTGGAATGGGAAACAACTGTATTAACCCTCCAGGTCATCGATGCTTTGTTATCAGCTACTCACAGGTATATCATCGTGTGAGAAAACCTACTATCTAATTTTTCATTCCCATCCACTAAAACATTCATCGTAGGTTATGGTAAATTTTCATCACACATGGATGTACCTCCACATTTGTGTTATGAAATTGATTCATTAGATCCTCTTGTATGATTATAGGCACAACAAACCAATTCCTGACACAACTGTTCTCATTTTTATCTATAATCAAATATGATGGTGTCTCGCCACCTTTAAGGATTTCTCTGAAACCCAAACATTTTGGTTTATCATACTATATGTACCTGATCCATCTCAGATGTGTATAGTCCACTAAAACAGATACTAGAGTCATTTGTCCCTGGTAATTTTGAACCACTACATCCATCCCAGACAATAAGGCGATCATCTTACACTCAATACTAGAATATAAAACCAAATGGTTCTATGTTTTCTAGCTCAAAGAATTAGAAACATTGTTCCCCTTTTTGGGTGTATATGGTAGCTCAAAATTGAATGAATGCATATATTCAACTGAACTACATTGTTGGAGATTCAAATATTCCTATAAAAATATGTACTTTATGATCTTTTGATCAGTATAAACAATAAACCACTTTCTAAAAATATAGTATATCCAACACCTTATTTCATAAACTACTATATCCAAATCGAGTTCATTATAGGGTAGTTATGTTCATTAAGCTTCAACTCCCAAGACCCATATGACCCAACCTAATCTCATTGAATCAACAGAACTCAATGTCAAATACCAGAAGCATTAGAATACACCATATTATCATCACCTAGAACTGGTAGGATAACGATTTATGTTTATGTCAAACATTTCCTTAACTCTTAGAAGGAATTCTCCCAAGAATTAAACAATTCAAAAGATATCCCCTTTTTTGTCAAGTATGAAAGAGGAACTTCTAAATGAGAAAGTATTTGTAAAACCTTTTATAACATCCTATTAATCCCAAAAATATATGGATATCAAACATGTTCTTGGGATTCCTCTGACAATCTACTCCCTGGACTGTCTCTATGTTATTCGACCTAAAAATAATTATGATGAACTCATACATTCCATACAGACTTATAAAAACAGTATTTGGTATATTAAAAGACAGAACATTTAGCTGATGATACCCCGACCTCAACTCAGTCTTCATGAACACACAAGATCCCCTCAACTGGTCAAATAGATCATCAATATGTGTAAGTGGATAGTGGTTCTATAACACTCTAGGATTCCAAAGTACATTTCTTTTTAAATTATTCAATTTCATGTGTTGCATGAAACACTGAGTTCGAGCGCACCATGATCTATCAAACTAGTCGTTCAAAAAGTGGTAATGAATATAATTAACCACATTATAAAATTTATAAATTTATTTTCCAAAATATACTTCATTTTTTAATTCCTAATATCAAATTTATATTAGGATGAAATTTTGGTATTTTTATGGAAATATTCAATTTTTAATGAATAGTAAAAAATACTGTATTATAAGAAAAAACTGAATTTTTAATTTAAATATATAGTTTAATAGAAATTGATAATAGAGTCATCATAATAAATAATATTTATATTAATCTCATTTGGGTAATGATAATAATTTTTAAAATAAAATTATATATAAAAATTTATTGAACATTTGAACGTTTTTTTTCCTACTTTCCCACCATATCGACATGATTAACATTTAACATAATTTTACCATTTCTGTGAGTTGAATTTAGGAAAATAGACATAAATTGTAGTAATTAGTATAATTTTTTTGATCTAATAGGATAAACATAAATTTTTATGGTGATCATTATGTTTATTAAATTTAAAAATATTTTCCACAATAAAGGGTAAATCAAATAATTAAAGGTTAAAGTTACATTATAAATTTACCCTAACACATTAAAAAATCCTATTTGATGAATAAACTAGACAATTATCACCTATTTTTCTAAATGAAATCATTTAATGGACCCTTTTCCATAAATATGACATAGATGTTATAAAAATCAAAGAATGGAATAAATGTCACACTCCCATTTTATATAAATATATTAATTATAATATAATGTAAACCAGGAGATATAATCTTATTTTTAGTGTATATATAAATATAAAATAATTACCTAAATCAAATTTATTTATTAATAATTTTTAGATATTAAATTATTACCATTAATGATGACTCAATAGTGAGGAAGAAATTATTTGACTTAATGAAATATCAAATAAATGGTTTCAAAAATATGAAAAGATATAAAATTTGAATTAATTAACGGGGTCAATGAATTTTATAATTGACTATAATATTTTATATTTATATACAATGGTTTTTTTGAAGTTATATTACTTTTTTGGATTCTAATTTAAGTCAAATTAATGAAAATTTTCAAAATTAACTCTTTTGAAATTTTATATTAATAATATTTTATTAAATTATTTAAAAATCATTAAAATATTTTAAAACTAAAAATTGATAATTATATTTTAAAAATGTCATAAATTTTTCATTTATGGAAAATTAAAACCATATATGTAAATATTTTTAATATTTTTCAATTTTGAATATTATTACCAAAATAAATATTTAATTGATTAATTAAGGATAAATCAAAATGAAAAGTTTCAAAATAAAATCCAATCATGTATAAATTTTTTTGGATGAATATAATTTGATATATACTAAACTTATAATTTAAATAAATCACTTTTGATCCATTTTTAACCATAATCAATTTATATTAAATTAATAATTTTGGAGATTCAAATAGTGTCCATCCCCTCTATTATAAAAGGGAACATCTCCATGTATATTTTTCACACCTCTGAAACCTTTATCTCAAAAAAACCTAATCATTTATCCTTATAATATCCATCACTTCATACTAGGGGCAATATGTTTGGAATAAATCCATCCCATGGAGTCCGTTTTTCAACACAAAAGGAGACACTCGAAGAAGATTTAATTGTTTTACCTTCTCTTTCAATGTTCTTTTCATCTTATATTTTCTATTAAAAAGTTTTTTATAATGTAATGTAATAAATACCAAATATACAAAATTCTGATATGTTATGATGATAATGGTACAACAATATTCCTCCTTTTACCCATCATTGAAAAACAATATCACCTTCTGTATGTACGCACATCATACTATCTTCACATCCTAGTTTAAACTATTTTTCATTTATACATTATCTTAATGGGAATAAAGATGAATATAATGGATTTAAATAATAAATATAACATGATATTGTTACTTTATAATTCTAATTCCATCAAACACTTTACACATTTCCATTACGTAATGATACCATCGCTCGTGCATACGTATGGCCTATTGTCTCCACGACACGATGAGAGTCATCCCCCACTACAACCATTTATGAATGACTATGAAAATATATATGTTTAATGAATATAATATTTAGTAACTTAATATAATTATTGATATGAATAGTGTATATTCTATATATAATAAAAATAAATTATGCGACAAAATAGTCAAAAGAAAATAAAGAAATTCACCCCCGATATAATGATAACAAATTAAATATTATTAAGAAATATATATAAGAGAATCATATATGATATCATAAATAATGTATTTATTTTGGAAATAACATAATAACATTATTTAACCACTATACATGAGGCTAAAACACCCTTTACAAAACGATAGTTTGAGATACGGATTAAATTTACAATCTCTTTATTATCCAAGATTACTTTTATATAAGAATTTACATGGACATATTTTCCATCCATGTCCATGATTCTTGAGAATATATTTCAAAACATTCTGAAAAATATTTTACTATTATTTAATGACATTTTTACTCATGTTTGGTTTCATTTATGGAATATTTTTGTCATATTCCTTACGAGGTACTTTGTTTTCCTTTTTTAGAAAGTACTAGAAGAATGTTTATTAACATATACAGTGTGAGTGGATTTTTTACCTTTTTTAACACCTTAAAATTTTGGAAGCTTACTTTACTAGATTAAAAGACAATATTAAATTAAAATATTTTATGTAATTTTAAAAAAATATTTGCAATAAATATTTGTGCTTATCTAACGAACATTCTTACGATTTTATTAAATTATTTTTTCTATGTCAACATCCATTATTGGATATTATGTATAATTGATGTTGATTTCTTATGATAAAAAAATCATTTTTCAAAGAAGGGTTTTTGAATAGTTTGACTATGGATGTGCTACTTTTATACCATTCATGGTTTATGGTTAATGTATTAATATTTCATATGGTAGTTTTAATATGAATGATTAGGTTTGTAATGTTTTACCCATTTTATAAGTGGAATGAATTGGACTTACTATGTAATGGGTGGGGCCCAATACGTTCCCTCATTGAATCGTTAGGTCTAATGAGACAAGATATTCTATGGTTTATTTCCATTTATATATGGTCTTGGCATGAGGGCTTGATGGTGTATGTACGACGTCCGACATTTTTCATTACTTATTTATGATATTAGTTGTGGATATTAAATGTGATTATTCATCTAATAGAATATCCATGTGAATGTATAAATGGAATTATTTGATTAATTAATGCTATCTTGTGGTCAAGGTTATGTTTAAAAGTCTTTTTTTGTTTTATATTGATCCTTAAATGTTTGTTCTTATTTATGAGGGCTTCTTCTATATTTTGTATCTTTATAGAGCATCTAAGCTCACCGCTTTTTTATGTTTCATTTTCCCTAGAATGCGAAGAGTAATATTATAACTGAACATCCAAGATAGTCTAATATATATGTTTTTTTTTCAATGGAAATACTAGGTTACTTTTTATTTAATGATTTAATGTAAAACATATATTTTTATCCAATTTTCCAAAGGAATACTAATCTGATTAGACCATTGGAATTTTATTTCTTGATATCATTCCAATGTAATAAAATAATGCATCCGATAAATGCATCTTGAGTTGGGAGGATAATATTGTTATTGGAGGTGGTTCAATACAATCCTTGGAAATTATATTTAGAAAATACTTTAATTATGGAATAATACTCTATGACACACATTGAGGATAAGTATAGAAGAACATCATACAATTATGGTTATGTAGAGATTATGTTTCTATTTAATGAAAATACATCCCTTTCTTGATAATATAAGTCGTTGAGGTTCTAGTATATATGTAACTAGGCTTAATAACTCTGATAAGGAGTTTTGGTACTGACTCGGTGTAACCTAGTACACGAAAATGGGATGTAATTTACACCTAGTTTGATACTCCTAAGAGATATTTTAAATATAATTTACATTTTCTATGAGAACAATTATGAAGCATTTAAAAGTAAATATTACCCAAAAACCCATTTTTATTTTTATTAAATTAGATATGAATATATTTTTCAATTTAAGTTATGTATTTTGAAATTAAAAATTATGATGTATTACCTAATATAGTGAATGTATTTCTTTATAAATTGTTCCTAGTGAAAGAAATGAAAATTATATCAAAGTAATCCATGAATGTATTTCACTAGTATGAATGAAAATAATTTTGGTGTTGGGGCTGCAACAACTGATGAACAACTTAAAACTATAGCGGGACAACTGATTCAGGTTATGAATAATAACCTTACCCGTATTGAAAAATCATAAACCACAACCCAAAAAATAAATGCTAGTCCCCTTCCAGAGACAATATCCCCAAACATTCAATAGTACTACAAATACATTTTTATCTGATCAATGGATAATTTCCGTTGGAAAAATATTTTTTTGCATTGGGGAGTAACGAAAGGGAAAATGTTGTCATGGTATTTTATCGTCTCTCTGGAGAAGTAGATCAATGGTAGCCATTAATACAAAGTTCAAAAGAGGATGAGTATGTATAAAATATATAATGGAGGTAATTTAAATATCACTTCATATAAAAATACTTTCCTCATGATCATCGAGCAGATATTGAGAGGCAATTTCTGAGTCTGAGGCATAAGGAGGATGAGAACATTGAAAAGTATGAAGCTAACATTACAAGGTTAGCAAGGAATGATGAATACGACATACATAACACAAGAAGTAAGATTTAATGATTCTCTGATGGGTTAAAACCATTCCTATAATGGAAACTGATCTCACAATATTTCTTATGATATAAAGATATAGACTAATGTGTTATCTAGATAGGAAAGGAATTATCTAAGTCTTTGGAATTTTAAGGAAATCAAGTGAAGAAGACGGCTATTGAACACTCTGTAAGGGGAAATAAGGAAAAGAGTAATATGGGAAGAAATTACATTCCAACCTATAATAAATGCAGAATGAAACACCATGAGACATTCCTGTTGGTGATGGGATTTTGTTACAAGTGTGAGTAAAAAGGCCACCAAACCCACGATTAAAAGGGAAATGAATATAATACCAATGATCAATGATATAATTGTAAATATATGGGACATTAGGAAAATTATTTCCCAAATCCTCAAGGAATCTATCACTATAAAAGGACATGAGTGAAAGAACAATATTTTGCGATCACAATTGCTTTGGTTGAAGTTTATAATGATGGGGTGAAAGTAAATTTAATTATATCCTCAGATTTAGAAAAATATTAATTTGATTCTATATCATCAAATTCATTTCTATCATCAAATTTTTATTTAAATATTAGATATTTACTATTCAAATTTACAATAAAATGGTCATTCAAAACCCCTAAGGGAAGACTCATTTCAACAAAGATGTGTCAGGGAATTCCGATTAGGGAATAAAAACACAATTTATCTACTAACATTATCATCATAAATATTTTCTAATTTGATATAATCCTCGGTATGGATTGGCTATAAAAATATTATGTAAAATATCCTATGCCTCACAATGATGATTTGTTTTATCATCCTCAGGGAGCTCAATATTTTTTGATGAACAACCTACTTTTGGAATATCATTAATTGTGTGTAAATAAGGAATATATTCTAAATACAACCTTCCAAACAAGGTTAGGAAATTATGAGTTTATAATAATTCCATTTGTACTGACTGATGCACCCTATGTCATCATGGATCTAATAAGCATGGGTTTAAAAGAATATATTGATTATTTATTATTAGTATTTATTAGTGATATCTTGGTATAATCCAAAAGAATTGAAGACCATGAGATCCACATGCGGAAAGATCTAATGACTCTTAGAAGAACTGATCTATATAGAAAATTTAGCAAGTGTAAATGATATATTTTTGAAATTTATTTTCTTGGCCATATTATCACACAATATGGAATATACCTAAATCTAAAAAAGGCAATGTAAATCAAGGAATGGACAACACTGATGATCATAACTGAGGTACGCAGTTTTATTGGTTTAATATGGTTCTATTGGTGTTTTTTTGACAATTTCTCTCGATTGGCTAACCCATTACCTATGCTTCCATGTATAGGGGTTAAATTCATTTAAAAAAAACAACATGAAGACTGTTTTGAAGAATTTATGATATGGTTATTCTATGATCTTATATTTACATTACCATATATAAATGATGATTTTTTTAATTTATAGTGACACATCAAGGAAATTAAATAGTTTTGTTCATTAGTATAATGATATAATTCTTGCTCATCTATCAATGTAATTAAAATTTCATGAACAAAAATACATAACTCATGATCATAAGATAGCTATATTAATATTTTCACTATAGATATGTAGTCACTATCTCTATGTTGAATGATGTGAGTTATATACTAATCAGAAGAGTTTGAAATAATGTTTCTCATAAAAAGAACTCAACATGAGACAAATGAGATGTATTTTGCTACTCAAGGTATTTATTTCAAAATACAATACCACCTAGGAAAGGAAAATAATGTGTAAAATGCATTGAGTAGGATTGAACATCGATTTATAAACAAAATAAGAGGTTAAAGGGTTAAAATTATCGTAGATCTAGTAAATATGAATATGATAATTATCACAGAATGTGAAAAACAGTAATTTATCAAATGTTTTCCATACAATATTTATATGAAAATATAAAACTTTCCTAGTATGATGATGAGGGTCTTAAAAAAAATTAATTTTGTGAATAAATGGAGATTGATTGAAATCATATATGAAGATTTTATTTTGAAATTTTGGAAGAGGATTTGTGTTCCCCCTATACATAATATAAAAAGGATATTAGTGGATGATGAAAATATATCAAATTTTCTTATACACCCAAGAATCACTAAGATGTACAGATATTTGAAGGAAATTTTTTGTTGGGACAACATGAAGAGGGAGATTACTGATTATGTGTCAAGATACATGGTTTTTAAATATGTAATGGATGGAAGAAAACATCCTAGGGGAGTCATGAAACTTATTAGAATACCTATAAGGAAATGGGATGATATTATAATGAAATTTTTCATGGGAATACCAAAGACTCAAGGAATAAATAATGTTATATGGGTTATTTATTATCTTCTTAACCAAATCAAATCATTTTATTAATATAAGAGACTATTTACCACTTGCACCTTTAGTAGGGAGTTATATTAATGAGGTTGTAAGTCTTTATGGTGTACCCCTATCGACTGTTTCTGATCGTGAACCCTATTTTACCTCAATATTCTAGAATTGTCTATAGAAGGATCTCGATACTGAGTTTCATTTGAGCACTACCAAACTCCCCCAAACTGAAGTAAAATCGTAAACGACTATTCAAAATTTATAAGGCATGTTGAGATCTTCCTAACATGACTTTCATGGTTGGTGGGATCAATATATACCTCATATCAAACCTTATCTTTACTACACACATAAACATGATTCATTACATAAACATTCACTTAAGAAAACTCTGAATATTGAGAGGTCTAGTTCTTTAGGAAAATATGAACAATACATAAAATCATGGAACATGAAGCACAACATCTTTGTTAAAAACTTCTTTTAAATGACCACAACATTTATTCATACTTATTATTGCATGGGATAACCTAAGAAAATGTATAAGAAATGGGTGAGTTATTATTCTTAGTAAGGGACAAAATAAGGGAAAAATATAAAAAATATAATACATGTTAGGTAATAGGAATATCAATGGAGCAGAAAGGAAATATGACCATAAAGGCATGATATAACATGATTATCATAACATGGAAATGTGGTAATAACATTTATCATGATATATGCATGAGACAAGGCCCATTGGACATGGAGAATGACTAAAACCTCATTTAACATGAATTATAATGATTAAAAACTAATTTCACTCGATGTATCATGATACTAATCTTTACCCAATGCATTGGAGTGGTATCAGGCTATACCATTCATAATCATTTCATTTCATGCATAAGTGTACCACATGGATCAAATAACCTGGATCAATTAAACATCATAATTTATTACAAGGTAGTGGAATATGGGATTTATACATGGAACTATATATAAATTAAGTAAATGTACACAATTTTGAATACCGTTGATAGAGAAATGGTCATGGTATTCGCTACACAATGACTTTGGCTTGGAAAATCGTGGTACAATTTCGACAGCATAACATTGTGAAATAAGAATTCATAAAAATGGTTGATGAGAGATAAAGGAGTTTCTCATCATATTTATGTTAATTGGATAGTTATGGGGTCATATAGAAACATGTCCCAATATATGTAATGGAATTTAGACAAATAAAACAATGGAATTGATTGAATGTAAATGTGGAGATAGAAATCAATTACGGAATTTTAGCAATGTAACAGGTGTACATGGGAGGCATTAATGAGAAATAAAGGGGTATCTCATCATTACAACATAAGAATGGAAGTATTCTATAGTTTTTAAATAATTCCCCCAACATTTTTAACTGAAAAAAATTGTATTAAAATATAATGAAATTTTGACAAAAACGATAAAGGAAGAAATCCATTATAGAATTTCAACATGGTAACAGGTGTACATGGAAGGCATTAATGAGATATTAATAGGTCTCTCATCATTCATACATAAAAAGGGAAGTATGGGGGAGGAGATAAATCATACCCCAACATTTATAATTGAATATAAAATGGTAAAACAATATAAATAACATTGAACAAAAAAGAGAGAGGACAAAATCCCTTACTATGAAGTGTGATACCAAAGGCTTGGGAGGGGATTGAGAGAGGATTTTTGGGAGCTTACGGTTCCTTGGGAGGATTATAGAGATATGAGGTAAGAGTTGGGTAGATATTAAAAGGTTTTAAGTGAAGAGATGTGGTATCTTGGGTGGGTTTATATAGGAAGGGAGAGAGAATTCATTATTATTTAGGTTTTGGACACCACACATTAAACTAATCAAAACCACAAACTAACACAGTTTTTTGCCTATGGTTTTTTTCAAAAGGGAGGAGAAATTTTTTTTATCAGTACAACTACCGAGATTATTACAATACTATGCTTTTTTATAAGGAGGTGAGTCCCACTCTCAAGGAAATCAATTTAATAAGATTGCATTTTTTATATGTCTTGGAGGGACCACTAAATCATTTAAAAACAAATAAAAGAAACATAAAATCCATTTATTTTAATGGTAAAACACATATTTTTCGGAAATCGAATTTATAGTATTTTATTACATCACTATTGGGTCATTATGATGTCATAAAATACATTAAATAATTAAACGGTATTTAATTTTTACCAAAAAATTCAACTATCTCAGAAAATTATGAAAAATTATTTTTTTGACAATTCTGACATCCTAATTCCAAAAATAGTATTCATTTATCTAAATAATTTTTTAATATGTAAATTTCTACTTTCAAGTAAAAATTGATATTTATCGAAAATTCATAGCTTTTGACAAAAAACAGCTTCCAAACCATAACAAAAATCACAATTTTATTCCTATAAATTATATGATCATTTATATATAATAGAAAGTAATTTTTTAATAATATACTACTAAAATATTATTTAATTAAAAAATCTATTAATTCATCAAAATAGATTTCTTAATTGAATATTAACTAAAAATATTATTTGTGCATTTAAAACTCTTTAAAATGTAATAATAATAAAATGAAAGTATATTCATTACACTATAGAAAAATAATTCACATAATCATAGTTCAAGGGTTCTATTATATAACCCCTTATAACACCTGCATACGACATAAGGGTAAGGTGTGCGATGGTGACAGACTCTTGGGGTGGCTCGAATGACATCGTGTGGGTGGTAATCTCTGTCAAATTCCACTTCTCCTATAGGTGGTTCTGTTTGAGATTAATGTGTTGAGTCTTGGCTTGGTATTAGTCAAGGGAAAATCCCATGGATGCCTCCTGCTTTTTGAGCTCCAAAAAATGGTCTTCGTGTGGAGAAATTCTGTTGGATGAAGACATCACTTCCTTTTTCTGAGTAAATTTGATTTTTAAAGACTTATATTTATAATAATCAATTAATCCCTATTCAACATCTATATTAGCAACATTATTAATTCTTAATGGTATTATTAAATCCATAAAACCATAGAAGTTCATTTTTTGAATAACCATTTTACGTAATAATAAATTTAATTAGATCAAGAAGAAATTTCCTCAATAAATGTTTTGGTAGTTATAATCTTCCCCCCTTAAGAAATTTCTCCCTCAAAGTATCATTTCCCTACACTAAAATAGATGAGAAAAACATCACTTCATCACTTCCTATGATTCCAAAATTTCTTTTTCAAACATGGGGTTTTACCACAACACCTTGACTAGGGGCATTGTTTTATTTCCTAAAACATTTTCTCTATGATCTATGATCTTCACCAGCTTCTCTTCAGAGGAGAGTTCATTCTCTAAGGGCAACAACTATGGATTGAGTACATGTGATGGGTCTGGTATGTAATTTCCCAAGAGTGTATCATGGAATACACCATTTACTTGAGACAGGTTCAGTGGGAGTTCTTAAAGATAGGCCATTCCTCCAATGTGATCCAAGATCTCAAAATAGTCGATGTACCTTGTACTAAGCTTTCCATTCATCCCAAATCCCATAACTGTCTTCCACAATGATATGCATAGGAATAAAATGTCTCTATCATCAAACTCCATGTCTCGTCAATTATTATCAGCATAGATCTTTTTTCAACTATGTGAATTTTTAATGAGTTGCGGGATGGTCTTTTCCTCCTCCACCATTTCTTCGACCATTTCTGGACCTAGGAGTTTTCCCCCCATGTTCATCCCGACATGAAGGTGTTCTTCACCTCTACTAATAAAGGGCTTCATAAGGATCCATATGGATGCTTGAGTGGAAACTATTATTGTAATAGAAGTCAACATGATGAAGATGTTGATCCCATCCTCCTTTTATGTCCATTGAGTATGATCTCAACATCTTATCAAGTGTTTCGATAATCCGCATAGAATGGCCATCAGTTTGAGGATGATCAGTTGTACTAATTTTTAGCTCAGTTATTTAAGCGTGTTGGAGACTCTTTCAGAATGTAGAGGTGAATTTTGGATCCCGATCGGACATAATCAATAGTGGTACATGATGTATCATTATCACATCTCTGAAGTATATTTATTCTAGTTTATCCAATGATAAATCCTCTCATATTTCATTCAAGTGTACAGTCTTTGTAATACAATCCACAACAACCTAGATAGCATTATTTCATTTGGATGCTTCAAAATTCTGGTGACAATGTCTATAGTGATGTTCTTCCATTTCCATGTTGGTATGGGTAATGGTTGCATCATCTCCTTTGACTTTTTCCTCTTAGCCTTAACTTGCTGAAATACGAGGAACTTTGATGTATTCTCAATGATATCCCTCTTGATATGATCCCACCAATAATGCTCTTAGATATCTTGATACATCATTGTGTTTCCTTGGTGAATAGAAAAAGTCGAATAATGTGAATCATCCAATAGTTCATTCATTAACTCCGGATTCAATAGAACACATAGTGTAGTCCAAAATCTCACAATTCCTTCAATATTAACATTGAACTCTAAGGATTTCCCTTTTCCAATAGTTTCTAATTTTTTCTAAATACCCACATCATAATTTTGAGAATCCATT
Source organism: Viscum album (assembly GCA_963277665.1). Lineage (NCBI taxonomy): Eukaryota > Viridiplantae > Streptophyta > Magnoliopsida > Santalales > Viscaceae > Viscum > Viscum album. Next base: position 980,950,639 of record OY728125.1, read on the forward strand.
AACCATTCCAAAATATATTATTGAGAAATAATTTCTAAAAGTATTGATGGCGTTCCCTTCTATATGCTTCCAATGTCCATCTTCTTAAAATCTAAGTAGATTAGATCCTTCTAAATTCTCCACAATGAGATAGTTTCTGAATATTTTTTACATAGAGCATCTACCAACATGTACACTCTCTAAGTGTGGTAATGGATTGAGCAGTCCTAGTATTTGATTTTCTCTAACCATCTTCATTGGTTCATATTAAACTCTTTATGTGTGAATATATATTTCAGGATTTTGTGATCCGTGTAGATTTCACACATCTCCCCAAAGGGGTAATACCACTAAATTTTCACAGAAGATATTACTACATCCAACTCTAGAACATGTGATAAATAGTTTTTTTCATGAAAAAAAAATTACCTTGAAGAATAGTTAATGAATTTATCTTTTTTCATAAACACACAACCCAATCCTTTCATCAAAGTATCAGTAAATACCACAAAAGTTCTCCATGTTTGGGTATTGTACAAGCGTCGTGATAATCCTCCTTTTCAACTCCCCAAATCTATCTTCGCAATCCTCACTCTAAGAAAACATCACTCTCTTCCGAGTTATCTTGGTAAGAGTGTCTCAAAATCATGATAAATTTCTCACAAATGGGTAATAATATCAAGCTAACCCCTGGAAGCTAAATATCTCCATCTCCAATGTTGGCCAAAGTCATACCTAAATTGCGGCTGTCTTGGAGGTATCCATAGATTTCCCATTGTTTTTTATTATATGACCCAATAATGATACTTAATTCAACCAATATTAACACTTTCTATACTTTTCATAGAGGTTTTACTTTTCTAAGGTCTCCAATACAGTTCTTAGATGCTCCTCATGCTCCTCATTGGTTTTGAAGTATATTAGAATATCATTTATAAAGACTACCACAAATTTGTCAAGTTATTATATAAAGACATTATTCATCATGCCCATGATGATTTCAGGATCATTAGTGGGTCTGAAAAAAATTAATATGAATTCATAGTTCACGTACCATGTAAGAAAAGCAATATTGGTGTTATCCTCCGTGTTCACCTTTAATTGGGAATATCCTGACCACATATCCAACTTGGAGAAGTATTGTGCTCCACGTAGTTGTTCAAACATGTCATAAATTCGGGGAAAACGATACTTGTTCATTGTAGAAATTTTTTTAAGATCAAGATAATCAATGAAAAGGTGCATTAACCAATACATTATCTTGAAAAAGAGGAATGATGCACTCTATGGTTATGCACTTAGGGGTATGAACTCTTTATCCAGATTCTACTTTAGTTGTTTCTTTAGCTCCTCAGGCTCCCTAACATCCATTCTAGATAGAGTCTTAGATATTGGAAACGCACCAGGTATAAGATCAATTGAGAATTCAACATCTCTTCTAGGAGGAAGGCACTAAAATTCCATAGGAACCACTACATTGAATTACCTCACAATAGGCATGTCTTCAAGGATGGTTTCTTCCTTAGACTCAATCATCTGATTAAGATACGTCTACTAAGAGGGAAATAACATCCACAGTTGAGATGATGGTTTTAAGGAAGATTCATCCTCCTCCTTTCACTTGTACAGGATCTGAGGATCGATTTTCCATATGGAGAGTGATTTCACACTCATGGAAATTTATATTGGCTCTATATAATGAATACCAACCCATGCCAATAATTACATCAAATTCCACCAAAGGAAGTATGAAGAGGATCACCGGGATGTTCAATCCAAAAAATGTGACCGTGTAGGAGTTATATTCATGGGTTGAAATGATTTCCCCATTTTCCATTCCCACTGACATCTTTACTTCCATGATTTGTGGTTGTGTTGTTATTTTTATAATAAACATTTGGGATATAAAATAATATGTAGAAATAGAATAAAAAATTATGTTCTCTATTCCTGAATGAATAGATAACGTACCTATCACCACTTCGTTCTCGGGGATCACTATGGCGGTAGTGATGAAAAAAACTCTCCCTTGATTCCATGGTGGTTTTTGGATGCCACAGAAAAACCCTTATATTAATGTAACTAGTTTGAAAAGATCCATGGTTCTTTGCAGTTAAAGAAATGAACAACATGTTAAGGATCGAACAGAGCATTCCATTCATTTTATATAGCTATGTGTTTTTCTTGTTGGAAATTAATGGACAAGTGGATTTATCTTCCACACCTTAATAATTTCCTTGTCCCCTTTAGGCAATTCCTGGGGTGCTTACTTCTACACAATGGGCAAGTGGGGTGCTGGATTTTTAAAGAACCTTTGAATTTAATCATCATACATTTAGAATTAAAGTCCACCTTACGCTTCTTATCCCTATGATAACCCTGAGATTATCTTATCTCCATTTCAACTTTGACGGAACATCAGACTATATCCTCATAGCTAATGAAGTCATGGATCACCAGGTATTTCCATAGGCTTGGTTATAGCACACCAAAGAAGTGGTAAACCTTATATTTGGGTGTAATGAAAAAGTAAGAGGTGTGTTATGCAATCCTCGTGATGTTTTCCTCATATGCTCCGACAGATTTTTCATCTTTTTTCTTGAGGGAATAGAAGTCCCTTTCCATATTAATTAAGAGGGTGTGAGGAATATATATGTTAATTTTTTTTTCTAGAATTATTTCTATTTCAATGCCTCGATCGCTTCGTCAATCCTTTTATTTTTGATCATCGTCCATCGTTGATCATATTCACCCTCTATACAGTAATCATATAGGGAAACATTCTCATTCTCATAATATTGTAGAATGGAGAAGATCATTATAATTTAGTTGATCCATTGTTTAGAAATCGTGGGATCAGATTATCCATTAAAAGTATGATGCCTTTGTCACATGAATCTCTTGATTGTGACATGTTCTTTCTTGTGGGGGGGGGGGGGTGAATGTCCCTCTTGACCAATGTTTCTATTCAAAGAAAGAGTTAACTGAGAGATTATCATGAAAAATTTTGTGATTCCCATTCCCATCAGATTGGAAATATCATTAATATAGTTATCACATTGATATTCACATTGGTTATTAGCCTGACTCATCCAATTACCATCCATTGGCTAGAATAAAAGGAAAGATAGAGGTAACACAAAAAAAGGGTAATCCAAAGACAAAAAGGGATTACTTATAAAATAAATTTATTTACTTAAATTTTATATGTTATCAATGATCTACATTCCAACATATATTCTTAGGGGGAATCTTTTTTTAACATTAATAGTGGTTGATAATAAGCTAATTAATTTACAAATGAATATCCCCTGGAGTGTCGCAGCCAAGAGTGAAACAAAGCCTGTTTTCATGCACCAGTTCTCGTTCAATTAAATCTCAAAGCGGACTTTCTGGGTATTACCCTAAGATATATTTGTGCTAGAACCGCCTCTACCTTCTCATATCCATACAAGGATGTATTTTGATTATAAACCACAAAATGAATAGTCAACAAAATTTAGGGATATTTTAATTATATGTGGTCTTATACTTAATGATTTCACTGGGGTTTTCTAATTCTAATCCCAAAAATAACTAAACATATCCTATGATACAAACTTTTACAACCCTAATCATTATTGTGAAAATAAAAAAGTCTCATGGCATAAACAAGAACATAAGACAACTCTGAGGGTCGATAGGTCTAGTGTCTTGGAAAATTATGAACATTACATGAAATCAAGGAACATAAAACACAACATCATTAATTATTAATTAATTTACATGACCATAACATTCCATCGTACATAGAATTGCATGGGATAACCTGAGGAAATCCATATGAAAAAGGTAACCTATAAATCCTAGTATGGGAGTAAACAAGAAAAAACATGAATAATATAATACATGTTAGGTAATAGACATATCAATGGAAAATAAGAGAACGATGAACATAAATGCAAGATATAGTATGGTTATCATAACATCGAAATGTGGCAACAACATTTAACGTAATATTAGTATGAGACAAGGCCCATTTCACATGGAGCATGAGTAAACCATCATTGAAATTGAATTATAAAGAGTAAAACCACATTTTAATTTATGTATCATAATACAATTGTTTACCCAATGCATGTGAGCGCTATCAGGGCGCATCCATCTTAATCATTTCATTTCATGCATATGTGTGCCAAATAGATCATATAAAATGGATTCATTAAACATCATCATTTATTACAAGATTAAGGAATGTAGAATAAATGCATGAAACTCTCTAATCAATAAGTAAATGTGAATAATGGTGAATACCCTTGATAGAGAAATGGCTTGGTATTCACTACACAATGACTTTGGTTTGGAAAATCATGGTGCAATTAAAGCAGCATAACAACGTGACAAAAGAATTCATAATAATGGTTGATGAGAGATAAAGGGGTGTCTCATCATATTTAAATGAAATGGACAATAATGGGGTCATATACATTCATGTCCTAACATATTTAATGGAATTTAGATTCATAAAACAAAATAATATCTTGAATGTAAATGAGGAGAAAGTAATCTCTAACAGTATTTCGGCAAGGTAACAGGTTTACATGGGAAGTATTAATGAGATATAAATGGGTATATCATCATTAAAAAATATTTATGTATGTTTGGGGGGGGGTTCAAAATCATACCCCCAACATTTATAATTGAAAATAAAATGGTATAACAATATAATAATTTTTTGACATAATGAGAGAGGTGGAAATCCCTTATGGAATTTTGGAATTGTAACAGGTGTACATGGGAAGAATTAATGAGAGAAAAAGAGGTATATCATCATTAAAACATATGGAGGGAAGTATGGTGGAGGTTTGAATCATACCCCAACATTTTTAATTGAAACAAAAAAGGTAAAACAACATAATGATGTTTGGAAAAAATGAGAGAGGAAGAAATCCCTTGGAAGTGTGATCCCAAAGGCTTGGGAGTGTTTTGAGAGAGGCTTCTTGGGAGCTTGGGGATCCTTGGGAGGATTATAGAGAGAGAATGTAATAGGTTGGTCAATCACCAATAGTTCTGAGGGAAGGGAAGTCGGATTTGAGGTCTGTGTATATATGAAATGGGAGGGAATTATTTATTATTTGAGTTTTGGACACCACATATTAAACTAATCAAAACAAAAAACCAACCCATGGTTTTTTCCCAGTGATTTTTCGAAATGGTAGTGGAAAAAAATATTATATGAGTCAAATTTCCGAAATTCTTAAAAAATTAGGCTTTCATAAGTGGAGGTGAGTTATAATGTCAAGGAAATCATTTTTAAATGATAAAATGTTATATAAGTCTTGGAGGGTCCACTAAAGCTTTGTAAAATAAATAAAACAAACCTACTATCAAATTATTTTAATGTTAAAGCATATATTTACCGAACATTCCATTTATAGTATTTTATTACATCACTATTGGGTCATTACGATGTCATAAAACACATTATATAATTAAATGTTATTTAATTTTTACCAAATTTTTTGATTATCTTAGAAAATTATTAAAATTAATCTTTGGATAATTTTGACTTCCTTATTTCAAAAATATTATTAATTTTAACTAACTAATTTTATAAATATTTGTATTTTTACATTTAAAATAAAAACTGACATTTATGAAAACATTCATGGGTTTTGACAAAAAAATCTTTCAATCCTTAATAAAAATCCCAACTGTATTCATAATATTTATAAAATCATTTATATTTTATAAAAAGTAATTTAATAATAATATTTTCTTAAAATATTATTAATTAAAAAATCTTTTAATTCATCAAAATAGATTTATTTATTGAACATTAAATAAAAATACTATTTGTTCTTTAAAAACTATTTATAAATTAATAACAATAAAAAGACTGTATATTCATTATTCTATACAAAAATAATTCACATAATCATAGTGCTTGGTTCTTGTTACATAACCCCTTTTACACCAGCATATGACCTATGAGTAAGCTGTGTGATGGTGAAAAACTCTTGGGGTGTCTCAGATAACATCGTTCGGGTGGTATTTTTAAATCCATAAATCCATGTAAGTGCATATTTCATATAACCATTTTACATAATAAGGAATTTAATTAGATCAAGAGGACATTAAATTAATAAATGTTTTGGTGTTAAATAAATATAGTTGAATTTTATTATAAAAATGGCTTCCATTCATGTATTCAAATGGCACCATATAAAGCATTACATAGAAAGAGATGTCACACACATAATTGTTGGGATGATATTGGTGAAAGAAAAATCGTAGGCCCCAAAATATTTAGTAAAGCTACTGAAAAGGAGAATATTATTCAAACCCATATCAAGGTAGCTCAAAGTAAGAAAAAGAGCAATGTTGATAACCAGAGGAAGGATTTGGAGTTTCAAGTGGAAGATAATGTTTTCTTAAAGGTATATATATAGAAGTGTGCTATAAGATTTGGTAATAAAGGTAAGTTAATTCCCAAGTACACTGGTCGATTCGAAATTCTAGAATGAATTGGAGCCCTAGCTTACCGTTTATCAATTCCACCAACTCTCTCCAAAGATAGTGATGTTTTACACATATCATTGTTAAGGGAATACATGTCAGACCCAACACATTTACGCCCCTATAAAGAAATATAATTGGAACCTGATATGTCTTACTATGAGGATCCTACTAAGATTCTTAACACTATAGAACAAGTGATGTGGAATCATACAACACCACTAGTAAAGGTTCTTTAGAGAAACCATAAAATAGAAGAGTGATGTGGGATCTAAAAGAACATATGAAGAAGAACCACCCAAACCTTTTTATGAAGTGATATTTTGGAAAATTCAATTATTACGTTTTTTAATGTGGGAAGAATTTAACACACCCAACTTCCACATTATGTTTCTTTTGAAATAATATAATATCTTTCATTGCACACAACTCCATGATCAAGCGCACTGTTATATATCAAACTATTCATTTAATATTTTGTTATGATTACCATTAACCACATTATGAGATTTATAAATATGAATTTTAAAAATAGAACTCTTTTTTGTAATTAAGAATGTCAAAATTATCTTACATTGAAATTTTTTTATTTTTATGAAAGAATTTAATTTTTTATGAATAGTGAAAAATACCACACTATTGTTAAAAAACCAAATTTTTCATTGGAATAATTATTTTACTCTAATAAGATCTTAATGTCAAAATAGATAAATATAATTTATATTAATCTAATTCAGTTCATTAGAATATTTTTTATAATAGAATTAGATATAAAAATTTAGTGAAATTTTGAATGTCTTTTTTACTAGCTTTCTCGAAACATATATATGATAAACATTATACATAATTTTCCCATTTCCGTTAATTAAATTAAAAAAATGTATATAAATGGTTTTAATTTGTATGAAATATTTGATCTAATATGATCAATTTTATTGGTGAATAGTATCATTAGTAAATTTTAATATATATATATATATATATATATCAGAGTTAAGGGTAAATTTGGTAATTAAGGGTAAAAATAATGTTATACAGTTACCCTAACAAGTTTAAAAATCCTATTAGATGGATAAATTCTACTGTTATAATATAATTTTAGAAATGTAACCATTTAATGGATAGTTTCTCATGAACATGACATATATGTTATTAAAATCAAAGAATGTGACAAAATGTCACACTCTAATTTCATATACGAGTATTAACAATAATATTTGCATAACCATAAGATAACGTCAATTTCAATTAGTAACAGTTAAGATAAAATAATTACATAAATCATAGTATTTTTTTATACCTTTAATTGATTAAATAATTACCATTAATGATGACATAATAGTGATACGGAAATTATGTTATTTAAAGAAATATCAAATAAATTGTTTTTAAAAAATTAAAAGAATTATAATTTGAATTAATTAAGATGCACCACAAATTTTCATGGAGACTGTGATATTTTAAGAGTATATTAAATGGTTTGGTTTGACGTTACATTTCTGTTTGTATTTGAATTTAATGAAAATAATGAATATATTCAATATTAACACTATTGTTATTTTATAAAAAAATTTATTTAATTATACAAAAATAATAATAATAATATTTAAAAACAACAATGTGATAATTATAAGGTGTATAATTTCCTAACGTGTCCATTTACAGTTAATTTACACCATATAATTAAATATTTATAACTTTTTTATATTTAGAATATTATTATCAAAATTAATATTTCATATATTAATTAAGGATAAATAAAAATTATAAGTCTCAAAATAAAATCCAAGAATATATAAATTTATTGGGTATAAAATATTTCTATCTATAATCATATTAGAATATAAATAACTAACTTTCTAGAAATTTTATATTGAAAATAAACTTATATTAAATTAATAATTATGGAGTTTCCAAAAGTGTCCCTCCCCTCATCTTATAAAAGGGAACCTATCCTTATATATTATTCACAACTCTAAATCAATTTGTATTATATAAGACATACCCATATACCCACTAAAATTATATAAATTTATCTTAGAGGCCATAATTTGGGTATAATTCCAACCTATGGAGTCCTTTTGTGAAAATCAAAAGTAGACACTAGAAGAAGAGGTAATTTTTTACCCGCACATTCAAATTTCATTTCTTCTTCTACATCCCTTTAAAAGGTTGTTCCCAAAACTAAGTAATAAATACAGAATTTAATATATAATGATAGATTATTTTAATTATGTTTAACCCATATTCTTCCTTTTACACATCTTACAGAACACAACATCACCATGTGTGCGTATATACGGCTCACCATATCCACACCATGGTGTAAAATGATTTTCCTCAATACCTTATTTTTATGGGTATAATGATTAATATAGAAGTTTTAAATAATAAATATGACATCATGATATTAATTTATGACTCATATTCCATCCAACTCATTTCCCTTTAAAATTACAGAATGATGGCATTGCTTGTGTGTACATACGACCAATCGTCACCACGACACAATGAGATTTATCTTCCACTAAAACCATTTAAAAATGATTATGAAAATTTATAGAATGAATGAATATAATATCTATAAACATAATATAATTGTAGATATGAATAATATATATCATATTCAAAAGAAAAAATACTTATGCAGTATAATAAACATAATAAAATGAATTAGTACACGAACAAAGTAATGATAATAATGAAATATTGTTAAGAAAATGATATAAGTGGTTCATATATGATATCATAAATAATTGATATAGATATAGTAAAACATAAAAACATTATTTAACCATTATAAAGGCAGTTAACACACCCACAACTATTGGAGAGTACATGGTATGGGTTAATTTTGCAATATCATTTTTATCTATGATTCCTTTTACGTAAGAATTTACAAGGAAATATTTATCATCCATGTCCATGATTTTTAAGAAGGAAATTTGAAACATGCATACAATTAATTTAATATTTTGTAAAGACACTTTTAACCATGATTTATTTTATAAAATGAATCTTTTTTTTGGGTTTTACATAGGAGGTACTTTCTTTGATTGTTTCGACAAAGTTCGAGAAAAATGTTTTTTAACTTATATAATGTGAGTGGATTTTTACATCATCATGACACTATAATGTTTTTGAAGCTTCCTTTTCAATATTACCTGATTATTTTCAATGGAAATATTTTATTTTTAATGTTATGTAATTTTAAATTACTATTTTCAATAATAGTGGTATTTCTATAAAGAATATTCTAATGATTTTATTAAAATATTTTCATCTATGTCATCATCTTTTATAGGATATCGTGTTTATTTGAGGTATATTTCATATGATAAACCAAATAAATTTTTGAAATGGTTTATGAATAGTTTGAATATGAATGTACTACCTTTATACCATTCATGATTTATGGATAATGTATTATGATTTCATATTCTAGTTTTAATATAAATGTTTATATTAGTTATGTTTTACCCCTTTCATAAGAGGAATTAATTGGACATAGTATGTGATGGATGGGGGCTGATAAATCCACTCGATTCATCATTCGGTCTCATGAGACAAGCTAGTTTTTGTTTTTCATCCTTTTATGTATGGTCTTGGTATTAGTATTTGATGGCATAGTTATGATGTCTAAAATTATGCATTTATTCTTTATGAGATTAGTTGTTGATATTAATTGTGATTATTCAGCAAGTAAAATTTCCATTTGAATGTTTAAATATAATTATTTAAATAATTATTTCCATATTATGATCAAGGTTATAATTAAAAGGCTTGTGTTTCAATTTTATACCTTTTCTTTGATAATTATTCTTATTTATGATAGATTCCACTATATTTTTTTTTTCTTATTGACCAAATGAGCTCACCCCTTTCTTATGTTTCATTTTCCCTAAGATGTGAAAAGGTATATTATGAATGACCAATAGGGATAGTCTAAGAGATATGACTATTTTCACTGGAAATAATATGTTAATTTTAATTTCATGATTTAATGTAAAAATTATATTTGTATATAGTTTTTCCAAGACTAATAAACTAGTCAGTCCTTCAGGATTTTATTTGTTCTAATCTTTCAATTGTAAAAAAATAATACACCCGCTCTGGAATTAGGGTTTAGTGCATTAAATTCCTTCATAGTAATATGCCTCAGTTTCTAGTAACCAACAAATAAGTTTATATTCTTTTCATCTTTCTTATAAAACAACACTGGATAACCCCAAGGCAATGTACTCAGATTGGTAAATCATTTCTCCTCCAACTCCTCCAGCTGATTCTAGTGCTCCTGAAGAAATTTATCTTCCATTTTGTGTGGTGGAATTGAAACTGATTCCTCCATTGACATGATATCAATGTTAATTACTCATATATCTCTGGTGGAAACCCTAAGAATTCTTGAGAAAATACAGGCTAAATAAGGTCCACAAAAGGTTGAAATATATCATGTTTTTTATCTCCATCATCTAGAATTATACTAGCAACTTTGGATGTGAGATCTCACAGTTGAGAATAAATTATACCTTCTCAACCTTCTGATATATCCCAATCTCAATGGTAAATATAGTTTCCACCCATCTGATATGTAAAGTTAAAACTCCTCTAGTAACAATCAATGTGTACTTGAAATGTGACAATCTAGTCTATACCCATAATTAGGTTAAGGACTGACATGTCAAGAATATATAGATCCCAGATAAAGAAGTGATCCTCAATTTCAAGAGAATATTCCTTGGAAAAATAAATAAATATACACCGTACTTACAATGGTGTATCTATCGTTACTGTAGTGCTCACAAACTCCACCACGAGGCCCAAAACCATTAACATGTTTTCTAGATATAATGTAATGAGAGGCACCAATATCAAATAAGGCACTAGATAACATATAAGATACAATAATAACTCTCTCTTATGATGGTACAGCCTCACTACCCACATGTTTAGGATGAATCTCATGGAACATTCTTACCCCTCTTCCCTGTGACGTAATCTGGCATCCCTAAGTTGTGACACTCTTCCCTTATGGATGCTCTTTCCTAGAAGCACCACATCCACTTCCTCTAGTGCCCCATCTAGTATAAATTCACCTACCAGAATGATATAGTGTATGATACCTACTTCCCACACTATGGTTCGGTCTATATCCTTCGTCACTAATCATCTATCTCAGTTTCCCACAAAACCTCAATATATTCCACATCTTGACATAGGGTAGACACTCTACTAGTGCATGGGGAATAAATTTATGAAAATATCCCAGCATATGAAACTGTTCAAAAAGAACATTGGTAAGATCCTATGTAAATAATCCCCCTAACTGGCCACTGTTCTCTCCCGTAACCTGGATAAAGTATTCATAATGAAGATTCCTACACTCAGAAGTCAGAACCCCTGGTAATCCAACTAGAACGACCTATCCTCCACTGGAATCCTCCCTTGGGTTCCCCATGCTACTATATCCTAATACACCACCTTAAAAAACTATAATAATAAATAAATGTTAACTTGTGAAATAATATCACACTTAACTCCCTCCTAGAAATGCCCCATTATAGCTATATCATCTCCTTCTAATACTGAAATTTTTTTATAAGTATGTAAAGAATCCAACATACTCAATCATAGACATGCTCCCATGATTCATCCATGTGAACTCATCTTCCCTATCCTGATTGATCTTATATCGAAATAAGTTCTCCAAAAAAAAATTCAACAATTCATTCTATAGTATACCATCAGTCAATCTAGTACAATCCCGAATGTACCACAAGTGCTTCACTAATACTCATACCATATAAGCAGGAAAATTTACTTTCCTCTCCGCTGGTGTCTCTAATTTTTAAGTGTCCTCCCAATGCACATAATTCATAACTCGACCCCTTTATGTCCACCCTCCCCTGTAAAAGTCATAAAGTGTTTCAACTAAAACTCCATAGTCATGTCATACATACTATCCACAAACTGGTGTGGGTCTCTTTCCATGAATTTCTTAAAGCATGAAAAGTTCTCTCGAAACCACACACTCCTTCCTCACCCTAAACTATCAGCACCTCAAGATCCCCTATTGGTAGAGCCTTACTAGGAATAACCTCCTAAAATCATTTCAAAAAGAATAAACATGAATTAATAACTATTAAATTTCGAACACATATCTTAGGAATCATAACACACCTATATCAAATTTATGTTAGAGGATTATTCACATCATTTTTCCCCAAAACAAACTATGCAGTCAAAACCAAGGAACTATCACTACCCTTAACCATCATACACCTAGGTCTTGGTTATCAAAATTAATTCTCATAATCATACCATGTTTCTCATTTAAATTACCATTTATTCACCTTTTCCATCATTTTTCATTTCTAAATTTTACAATCGGAACCAGATTCAATTCAATTCAAAAAAATGGAAAAAATAGTCTATGTTCATAAATATACCCAAAACTCATTTACCCATGCGTTCCTATAATTATGCATGCCATAAAATAATGTTGAGTTTCTAGAATGATGCATGCAGCCTCAAATATCATCCATTCTGGTCCAAGAGTTAATTCTTAAAATATTTGAGAAATATTTTCCCATCACACAACATGTGAATTTCGTAAAGTGAAATCATATTCAAATGTACCATAAAATAATTATGAAAAAAATACAACTCTAGGTAAATTGGGTTTACACCATATATGGGTTTGAAACAACCACGGACGAGCTCATTTCAAAGCCCTGGATCTTCCTAGTCTTATATCTACCTTTCCCAAATAGTAATTTGAAATAAAAATAAAAGAAACTGCCTCTGATACCACTTTGTTATTTATCAACCACGGGGTCACACACATGTGCCCAGAGTCAATCGATATATGAACTCAAGCACACCTACTCATATTCTAGATGGTGTCAACTAGTACAAGGGTCTGATTAGTAAATCATGGGGAGAAAATAGCCTATTTTATCAAATAAATGCACCAAAAATATAAATAATCAGTGTTGTAATAACATATAACCATAAAAAATACACTTATCTCAAGTCAATAATAGAAGGAAATAAAATATCGAAAATAAATTAGAAAACATGCCATGCTAATTTACATGTCAAATTACAAAAATTATAATGTCAAAAGAAAAACACTAAAGACTTTCAAGAGGGTCCTGATCCACATCTAGTTCCCTCAACCATGCACAATCCCGACTCATCCATATAACACATAGTGTCTTCCCTTAACCATTCCCACATGTTTGAAATCTATTCAGCTACTGATCAGAATGTCTATGTGGGTTGTTATTATTAATCAGTAGCCCACCATTAATATTGTTTAAAAAATTTATAACAATAACAAGGGTATGAATTTTTATAAATAAATAATTACAATGCCTAAGAAAATAGTTATCACATTATCAATTAATCTTTATTAAACAACATAGACCACAAGGTCCCTGAGGACACTCGTACCTCAATACCTACATTGGCTCCTGCATGATCTAAACCGTGTTAAAAATCAATTCACATTTCATTATTGCACATGGGATAACATTGTACATGTCACTTCAATTTAATTATTACAAGCACTTTGAACCATATTTCAATTCTAATGTTTTGGGTATAGAATTCCATTTCTAGCTCTACGAGAGTATTTGGAACATCAGTCCCTATCCCACAATATTTAATATGATTGGGTGTAAAACCCCATGTATAAAACCTTTTTTATCAATCAGTAATAAATATATATTATGGGCATTAAACATCATGTATATAACCTCATTCTTCAATCACACATATATGAGATGGGAGTAGAACATCATGTATAACAACACTTTTCTCAATCATTCATATATTTCATTGGCGTAGAATGTCATGTTCAATACCCAATTTCCCAGTCATATATATATTTCATGGGTGTAGAACATCATGTATAACACCCCATTTCTCAATCATACACATATATCATAACATATCACATTATTATGTGTATCTCATTATCACATGACTTCACATTGTCACGTCAACCAAGATTAATCTACATTAATCTCTTTATCACAATTAACCACCACAAACATCCATTAATTAATTCCTAGTCCATTAACTAATCTGGACCTGATTAGTAATTAGGTTCAATGTGCCAATTTTTGGAGAAATCTGGAATGTGAATCGGCTAGGGGAGAAGGCGAATCTTGTATGTGATATGGGGATGACTGCGGTTATTATGATGTTTAAATCGGTGTTGTTTTGTGTTGTTTGTTGTTTTGGATTCATTTGAACTTCTTTGGTGTTGAATGTTGGTCACCAAATACCCATTAACCGGCTTTTATAAAATAAAAAAAATATTGGCATTAACTAATTCACCTTTTAATTAATTATCTCTTTCATTAATAAATTCAAAAATTAATTAACCACACTACATCTAATTATTAATTCCTCAATTAAGTAATCTTCTCACAATCTTAACATCAAATAAATAATTCACCAATAAAAGTTTGTCAATTAAAAATTCAAAACATAAAAAATATAATAATTAACTGAATAAATAATTATCCCAAATTCCCCAACTCATTAACTTGGAAATGAATTCATCAGTTAATTATCCAAATTCCACAATTCCATTATTCAATCAAATCCTCAATTCCAGAATTCATTAATTGTCTAAATTAATTAATCAAATTAAGTAATTCCAATTTCTATATGAACACTTGAAACTATACAGTCACGTGCAAATAATTCTTAGTTAGACTATGGGATTTTAATTATATAAGACCTACCGCTATTCATTTATCGAGTGACCCCCCAATAGAATTTACCAATAATTGAGCATCACAACGATGTAGATCAGGATCCAATTCTAAAACCATAAATCATGATTAAAAACAAGCACTCTTAATTCATGTTCTAGATCAACAAGACTAGATCTTGATTTATAAAATATTTATCCAGATATATAAAAACAAATAATAACTTCCAAGAAAAATAATGAGATAATAGACAAAGATGAATGAGTATGTAACGGGATATGATCCACATGTTAGGAGGGATTTGCATCTTTCATATGAGCATTTAATCATGAGGAATGTTTTTTTGATAAGGATTGGAATTCACCCAAATATCTCAAAAAACATCATAGGGTTCAATGGGGGTTGAATAGGATGAGTTTTGAGGGTTCTAAGGATTTAAAATCTATGTTTGGGGTGACTTTAATTCATGTTCATGGTTTTCTAGAAGGGACACACTGTTTAGCCAAACCATACACCTATACCATGAACCTATTTTTTTGTGGTTCATGGTTCCTCATAAGAGGGTGCATGGTCAGAGAAACCTTGATCCAACTATGAAAATCACCACTATATAGGATTGTATGGATTGCTGAGCTAAGGTTTACTATTTTTCCTAACCGTCCGCCAATCTATAACTACTTTATTTCATTAATTTTTTTCATATTGTCACCCATACACAACTCAAGATAAAATTAAAAATAAAATTACTGATCACTATGAAAAATAGATCATTTAAATGATTATGAGACAACTATAGAAAATTTTAGGATCTAATACCATGATAGGAAGACTAATTAATTGTTTTTTATTAATTATTCTTTCTGTAAACATGATATTTTCTAAATTTTGGAGGAAATATAATTCATATCCCCAATTTACATATTCATAGTTAATAAAGTTGTAAATAATGACATAGTTTTTTCCATAGTTCACTCAAATGTTCCAATGAAATGAGTAGAAATGGATATGTGTCTATGAATCTGATACAATAAATTCACTATTTAAAAGGATTGCATAATAGAGTGGTCACACTGTCTATATAGAATGAGAATCCTCAAAAAAAATTGAATATTTAATCACTATTATTTTCATATAGGTTCTCACTGCATCATAGAATATATTAATCTTGTTTAGAAAATAATAATATTAAACTATGCTGGAAATAGTGTTACAATTCTGTACAGTTCTGATGAATTTCTAGTGACTGGAGATACCATGAATAATAAATTCTTTATCATCTTCATCTTTTCAGAATTCACAAGAATTCAATTCTTTTTTAAATTAATATAATTGAACTTCTAACCACTCTCAATTAATTGAGATTTTAATTTTCATTCATGAATAAATATAACATTTCTTCTTATTCTAAAAACTATAATATATAGTGCATTAGATAATAATTGATCTCATTGATCCAAGGGTTTAGGTTAGTTCTCATACTTCTATCCTTTTCAGATTGATCATGGTGTCATCCATAATTTTATATGGGTATTAAGAGCCCTTTAATTCACTTAAAACCTCTTAAAACTGAATCTGTAACTCCTCTTTGAATTCCATATCAATTCTTATAGGTTAACTATAAATAGATTGAACATGCCGTAGTCTCTCCTACTACGATAGGTACATACTTTTTTATATCATCACCAATAATTAAATCCATCTCTTACAATATAGAATGATTACACCATCTAATCACATTTCAATGAATAATTCTTTATGGCTTGGCCTCTTGAAGATAAATAGTTATAGAAAAAAACTTCAATAATATTTAATACACCTATATACTCGACATGATATCATTAAAATCAATAAATTCAGCAAAATATCTATAGAGTGGTTTTTCCGATATGTTGAAATCACCATTAAAAATAGAAAACCAACTTTCCTTCAGCCAAACAGAATAAAAAAATCCATGAGAGTATATCTTTATACAATATATATTTCATTAGTTGAAACATTTTTGTGATGAAACATACTCACAAGGACATAATAATCCTTAACCATTCATGTTGTATTATCATTCCAATTTAATGGTCCCTTATTCTATGCTGGGTTCCACATCCATTCCATATGAATTTTGAAATTCCCCACCCCAGTTCACTATGAACAGTGACTGGAGAAGACCTCCATATAACCTCAGACAAGCCTCCACATACACCAAAGGCTTCGGACTATAAATCGAGGTCTATAAATTTAACATTGAAATACTATCAATTAATAGAATTTTAAATCAATGAAGAATGAAATAATTATATTATAGTGTATCCGAGAAATATAATTATATAAGAGTATTCTATAAAAACTGTGATGTGGTACAAAAACTCAAATGGTCTTGCTCACATAAAATTAAAGACACCAATGTTCTATAGATACATAATCCCAATATCTTGACCATCAGAGCTATCTTTCTTGATCAAGTTATGTTAGGCCTTGGGCAAACTTAAACCTCCAACCGCATGAAGGAAATATAGGTTCCCTAAGAAAATTGTATCCCATTGAGGCTGTGAGAACATAACATTGTTGGGAACCACTAATGTGGACCCACACTATACTAAAAATACAATGATATATATATATATATATATATATATATAATAAATGATCAAAAAATAAATTAATCATTTAACATAATTAATAATCCATATACTTAAAACATTATTTGAACCAATTATAGAATATCTTGGATCATGTCACAGTGACCATGGCATCTAGTAACCAATCTACTTAGATGGTATACAAATATAACCATTACCAAGCCTAATATTCATCAGAAATACAATGGTCTATAACCCCAATCTTATAATACTACTTAGGCTAGTGCTAAAGAGTATGTAATCGGTCAGAAATATAGAGTATTGATGAAGACTTCATTCCCATATTCAGTGTTGTGAGAATCATAGGAGAATCTTGTTATATCTCAAGGTGAGGCTTCACGCAGTTCTTATACTGATGTAGTCGAAAAGCCGAATATGGGTGGATACAGATAATTGGATTTGTTAAAAGATTCATTTACTGGTAGAATCCTTCACATGGTTTTATCTGCAATGTTGATTCCAAACCAACAGATTTCACTGAGAGAATGGTATTTTGAAACAACTCTATGATTGCATGTAATTTTTTTCCCAAAGTTGAACAACCCTATAATCTTGAATATTATACTCATTGAATATCCATTTCTTGGGGTTTCTCTAACTGGAAATGTTTCTATCTTGTTCGATGATTTTTTTACTATCAGTTTTCATCAAATGATTTGAACCATCAAACATGGGACACTGGTTCCCTATTGTTGAAATCTGGGTGGCTGTATTTACACGAGTGGTTTTTAGACATTAATTTATCACATGTTCAAAATTCCATTTGACTGGATTGGGTTCATCTACATTAACTCAATTGGGTCCTTTGGAATCTTATGATCATGCATGACATTGGGATGACAACTGGGTCTCTTATCCTCCTAGACATGTATATAGAGGAATCTCGTTTTGGACGCTATTCTAGAATTCTAGTAGAGATTTACCTCATCTCGATACTTATTGAAAAAGTAACCCTTTAAACACTCTCAGGTAACATCCAAATTTATGTTTATAATGAAAAAAATCCCCTTTTACAATTAATGTATGGCTGTTGGAATCTTTTTGGACCTGTGTTAGAAGAATATTTCATGTGAGGGATGTGGTATGAGAGGACACTTAGTTAATCTATATCAAAAGAAACCAAAAATAGAAAATGTGGACATGTGAAAATCAATTGGTCATGATGGAGATTCCCATAAAGATCTAGTTTCAAATGAGGAAGATGTGATGATTCATGACTCTCATGGGCCTAATGTTCAGGGGATGCTAGAAGAGCCTTTGATGAAGTATAAATCATGGTCTTTTATCTTCTATGAAGAGGTGAATGTCAATGATGTTGACACTAAGAATGGAATTTTTTTAATTAAAGAAAACAAAAATTTGGTATACTCACCAATTTATATGTACAAACAATGAAATGAATGAAAAATCCAATGAAGAGTAAACACAAAATGTGGTTGACCATCAGCTTTCAATAGAAAGGATGGATACTATTGTTAATTGAAAGGGTATAAAATTCTTTGAAGATGATTCTACAGACTCTTCTAAAATTTTCCATGCCTCTTTAAAATACATAATGGAAAATGTGGGTTTTCAACTTATTTAATATAAGAACATAAGGTCTCTGATGGATCCCCGAGTGGTGTTTGAGAAACAATGTAACATATCTCCCTTTTTTGATCAAAAATTTGATTAAGCAATTGAGATACAGGATACATAAGAATCAAAACTTAAGGAGATGCTTACTCAGGATAGATTGGAGGATGTAGATTGATTAATGACATTAATGTCAAGGAACACCTCTCTAGAAAAATACAATGAGAAGTAGGAGAAGAACATGACTCTGAAATCACTGATTTTGAGACCCTATATGAAAGGATTATTTATCTTCTTTCATATTCAAGAATATCATGATTTCGGGGGTGCATATGTGGATCATTTTACTGGTACATATTTTGAGTGATAGTGATAAAAATATGTGAAAGATTGAGGAAATAGTTAGGTAGCTATATTTTATGATTAGGGAATATTTAATTGTCCCCCGACTCCCTATTTAGAACCTTTTATTACTTCCAATAAATGATGCATTGCCTACATCTTTTTTTAAAATGGTTTCTCTATTTTAATCATTACAACCAAACATTAATAATTGTACAAAAAATTCTTAGAAATACTTATCAACCAATCCATTCCAATATATTAAACCACTGTCTCCAGTGTCGGATCCACGGTACCATTTATAGGAATCCACTCCCATATCAACTATATCTCCATATGCTAGCTATCCTTGGCATTCACCCCCAAAACATAGTGAGGTAGGATCCTAAATATAGCAGGCGTCTTAAGTCCCCATTCAACTCATCTTGTGATTATAGGGTGTCTTAGTAAATCAAAATAATACTTGGACCAATAAAATAATGAATGGAATGCCTGACAATCACATAACATATTAATAAAAGTGAAATGTAACAGGGGTTAACTGAACTCCTATGCCCATTACCACCCTCTACACCCCTTCAGGATCACATGTTCAGTGTATGTTATAGGTGATACCCATTAACATCTCTACCAATGGAAAAATGTACCAACATCAGGTCATATCATAAAGGGGTACCATTGGAGGTACCCTAGAGCATAAATATTTTAAAGGCATCCCCTGGGTATCATTTTTAACTATATGTCCCTTAGGAAAAATCCTGATGGTTAGAGGAAATATCATACCTCGGGATCATTAAAGTCATTTAATGGCCTTATAGGCCTCTAAGGTATACTACACTAGATATATTATTGGGAGATGGCTGATGTATAATGTCTATTTTATAGGTCACTCCAAACTCTTCGTCTCACCCAAACACATTTTGAAAATACAAACACCCCCATGTGTCTCAAGGTCCTCACATGGAATACTAATGATAAATTATTTATGCCTATCAAAACATTCATACATAGGTGGAAAATATATTCTACAGGATTTGTTTAGGTCACACAAACCTCATTCACACCCCTCAACTATTCAAACATCACAATTCACACCAAAAGACTCATTATCTCATTAATCAATGGTCTAGGAAATCAATAGATTAAAAGGCCAATATGGTGTTTAAACCACATTAACTCTATTTTAATGAATTTAATAAATTAAATATTTAATTTTAATTTTTAATTCAAATTATTAATTAGGTATTTGTATTCCCTCTAATGCCTATAGACGTATCACAATTATCATAAATAAGATGTATTAAGTCATAGTGAAAGTATCGATGACCACCTGCCTCATCTTGAAGATTTTATCATTTAATCTAGAACCTAGATATTCACATGATGGCTTTACCATGATTTTCTAATGATATCTCATCACCAATGGCCATTATCCACACTTAAAAGCACCTCACTAATGTTTTAAAGGAAATAATAAATAATTATAGACTTATCATAATTAATAAAAAACATTACAGTTAATTTAAAATGTAATAAGTTTTTATCATAAATTCTAAAATCTAACTAGGAAAATAAATTTCACTAGAGTTTTGAGATAAATGAAGGATCTCATCCCCGTCAATCCCTTGAACCAATTTTCGGTCAAATTTGTAACCTATACTGCTAATTATTATATTAAAAGAATTGAATTTTTAATGGAAAACAATAAAAAAATTAGGGTGTGATGAGATTTTGTCAAATTTTGTAGTGACTATCGAAATACATTGGATCAGGATTTCCTCTTCCAAGGGAACATAACAATCGAATAAAAATTGGTATGTTTCACTATTCTCTAGAAAAACAATTATTTCTATGAAGACCAGAACATCAATCAGAAATAAGAATATTATAGAGAAGAGGTAGGATAAGGTATAGAAGTTTATACACTTATTTGTTAAACAATTGACTCAAAAAACACAACAATCGTAAGGGAATATGAATAGGGAGAGGGAAGGGTGTTTGGTTCACACATGAAGATGGGAAGATAAAGGGGTTACCTCTTAATAATTCACTTTGGAAAAATGTTATGGTTGGAAAAACTATCCACCAACCAATTAAAAATCATTACCTCAAGCAATTCAACTGACAAAATTTCATTCCAAGTTTTTGAAAATTGTGTGCCAAGATTATTGGTTATCTCTTTGAAACCTTTCAACACATCAAATGGTTTTTCTCCAACCATGTTCATGTCGTGAACCAATACCTATGTCAAACTAATGTTGCAATTATTACTACAAAATTAACCTAGATTACCGAAAATATTTCTCTAACCATGATCATATACCATTAAATATAGAAATTTAATCAAAATCCTCTCTATGTTTAGGGTTCCACATAGTTTCTCCTGAATGTTTCTCACCAAAATGTTCACCATGGTCAGAATTTTCCAAATCTCTTGAAACCTAACTCAAAGCTCATGATATTTATTGAAGCACAAGAAAAAATCTATAAGTACATTAACATGATCCAAAAAATTCATACCAGAATGCTCAAGCTCTCATAATTCCATTCCATACATCTGTTCCATATCTTTCTCATCCACCCAAAAATAATTCAGATTTCGTCTAGATTTCAAAACATGTACAAACACAATAGGTTTCCTAATATCCTCAATAAGGATTATATCATTAATTATAATTCATATATAACATTCAATCATCATTATTAATCTACCATGGTCACTAATTCCCATCCAAATGGTCACGTTCCATCATTTTGTGTTTAAGGTATCTCTATAGTGCCATACCAAAAATAAGGTGATCAAGCATCCAAACATGGTCCATCACTCAATCCATGTCCAAAACACCAAGATGTTTATCACCCATTCCCATCAATCCTAATACTACTATATTTTATTTTTTTAATTGATCATCAGTTCCATGGTACTCCCCACTAATGAATTTAGCACTTATTGGCCAATCGTGAATAGTGATGCTTCTATTCATAAGAATCACATATCCAAAGACATTATCTTTGGTCAACTGACCTTCCTGTCATGGATCTCAATTTACAGCACCAAAATATACATGATAAAAACATTTAAATATGATTATAATTCACATTTCCATGTTCCATGTTAGAATATACATGCCACTACTATCCATGCACGACACAATCACACAATTTCATCCTCCAAAAGCCCCCACCAATACCCAAATCATTACGAACACTTAAATATTAGTTTATTAATGTAGTTTCTATATCAATGTATCCTATTACCTTAAAAAAGTTTGGTCCTATTCTATCTAATCTTACACAAAAGGATCATCTACCCCCCACCCCCCCAATGTGCTATCAACTTATATGATCAGGGTTCATTAAATCCTAGAGGCGCTTGAAGATCATCCCAATATATCCACAATAGATTCAACATTACTTTTGTTGTGATTACATGGTTCCACAATCAGTTGAACAACATTTTATTAGTCTATAAATTTGATCTTTTATGCGTCACTAATCAGATCATGTTTTTCCTATTTCAAAATTTCTTGAAGCATAATTTCAAAAGTAGAACTCTATCGGA
Source organism: Viscum album (assembly GCA_963277665.1). NCBI lineage: Eukaryota > Viridiplantae > Streptophyta > Magnoliopsida > Santalales > Viscaceae > Viscum > Viscum album. The sequence continues at coordinate 980,973,960 of OY728125.1, forward strand.
AATAAAACTAGAATTCACTATAACATTATCCTAATAATCTAGGTGCATTTTTTCTCACATCCCACTAACCTCCAAAGAGACAAATAATTTCCTAATGATCTATCTCACACTCTAATGATCTCGGTCATTGGATGTTCATATCTCACTCCCCTCTATTGAACGTTCTTTATCATCACATCACATGATAAAATTAATAATCCTCACAGACATGCCCATTTTCATCACTAAACTATATGTTTATAAATGGAAAAACACATTCATTTCCATACTCCAACCTAAAACATCATCCTCCACCCATTCCCTTCTCCATGGTATTTTATTTGGGGAATCCACAAAAGATCCCTAGAAAATGAGGGTCATATCCTCGAATATACTATAGTTGACTCCCTATAATATATATTTTGTACACTGATACAGGAGATAAACACTCGATGAATCCCACCAATACATGTGAGACAGTCCTCCAAATTCACCCTAAATGAATTTCCATCAGATGCCATCAACTATTGGCCCTATCACGATCATCTCCAATTCTAAATTAAATTGAACTACCCAATAATGACATGCGAACTATCTAAATCATATATAAAATTAAATTTAATACATTGTAGTACAACCAAACCATATAAAATCCTTCTAACACTCTCGTTATTCACACATCATTATACTAGGATGATATGACAAAATAATTTTCCATGCTCCCTAGCATGTCAGTTTAATTTGAAAAAAAAACATGGATAGCCAATATATAATGCCATTCTAGGTCACATGAATATACCCGTACACTCACTATGAACTACAAAGACCCATTATAGTTGGTTTAGGAACATGAATTCTCATGCATTTTAAATCAATCCAAAATTCCACGACCATATCATATCTTCAATGGAATCCCCTATACAATAGACTCACCTGACAGAATCTAACTATTAATTTCCATATCTATGAAACCGAAAAGAATAATTCAGCCATTCTCATGGGTTTCCCTCAATCCTATAGGTCACCAATTCATTAAGGTCTGTCAGGATATTAAATAACCACATGTCTCCCACCTATCCCATTAAAAAATTAAAAGATAGGAACACGTGGGAAACCTCTTGTTACAATTTAAAAAACTCAATAAAAACCATTTCTTCAACACTTACTCTAGTTTCCCATATATAGAAAACTAAAATCTTCTGACAAAATATCTATGGGGTCATTGATTCTTAATGATCATCCTGATATGAGACTACTCCCTCAATAATCCCAACTCATGACAGTCTCCTAGGACATCATCATAGGTGACACATGTTTTAGATTAATAGTAAAGAGGCTCATTTAGATAGAATATCATTCCAGGAAACATGTAAAAATAGTACAAATGTTGTTACTGATACTTTATATAATCTATCATTGGGTCATTGCCCATATACATCCTTACACTGCCAATATTTCCCTTGGATGATTTTTACCATGAACCATATACGCAAGGATATGTTTGATATAATTAAATTCCAATATATAAGGGTAAATACCATATAGGTTGTTACTAGGACTTTGGAGGACCAATCCTATAGGCTACACTCAACCTCTATCCCCATATGTGGTCTATATCCAAAGAAACATTACCACACAATTCGGTTAAGTGGATTTTCATTCAAATATTTATCAGAAAACATCATATAGGTTGTTATTAACACATTAAGTAACAAAAAATAATTATTAACAACCCCTTGAGGGATTTATCACTAATTTACCATATTCTATACTGTCCAACACATGTCCCTCCACATCCCATAAAAAGGGACAATACCATCATCATCAATGAGAGTCACCCCAATGATTCACATTACTAACCATAAAAATTAAATACATATAACATTTAACATACCTATGTATAAATATAAACGGTAAATATATTAGAAAATAATCCATGAGTAGTTTCTAACACCTTCAATAACTGAACATATCCTTAGTGAATAAAATAACAAATATATATCCCCACATGTCATGTAAATCCCACATAACAACTCCTGATGCATTAAGAAATTCTTTCCTATATGGTCCAAGATTCCAATCCATAGTCGGTCCCTTCCAAGTTGGGTAATAGTTTAAAATACATAATAAATCATAATTTCAAACATTTTGTGTGTTACCAAAGGTGAAATTTTCATCCACTATAATGTAAAAAATCGAAAACGTAATTCCCATCCTTGGAAACCTAAAGATAATACTATTGAAGGACTTCTTGATTCCTCAGCATGGTATCCATTACATACCTAAAATCATTCTGATATCATGACTATAATGTCCCATATTAGAAAACAAATAAAAACACCTCTTATACCAATTCCTAACACCCTATCCTATTTCACTATGAACTATAACTAGACCAGATTGATATGTTTCCTCCGGAATCTATCCTCATTTTTAGAGGATATAAAATAGAATAAGGTCTATATATAGGTACAGTAGGGAGACAATAATTCTTATATCATAGTTCTAAAATATAAATTAACTAACTAATTAATGGAGTTCATATAAAATATAAATAAATAGGATCTTTATTTAATAAAATGATATGAAACACAAAAAATCAAACCATTATGATTTTATATAAGGAATGGAACAAATGCAATATAAATACCTCATTCCAATATCCAAACTATCTACGACATTCTATTGAATTAGTAAAATTGATCCTTATCCAAAATTGATATTCAATCCTTCTGAAAAATTATCTAGTACCCTTGTACAATGGTAGACTGAGAAGCATCTGAGAACAAAAATTCATAGAGAAACACAAATGTGGTCCTATAATATACCATATATTCAAGGATATATAAATGTCACTTGATCAGAATAATAAATAAATTACTGGTCATAAGAAATAAAACATATCATCAATACCTATTTCTTTTGAATACACTACTATCATTACACGCATCACAGTGACCATGCAATCTAGTAATGTAACCATTCAAAGGGTATATAAACTTTACATAGGAAAACCCTAATATCCATCATCTGTACTCCAGTCCACAACCTCAATCAACTATAAATTCCTCAACAAATGATGGAGTGTTATTAATTAAGAGTTTCACCTTATAGGATATTTTTCCCACTCACTAGGGAAACCATATCCTCCACTCTATAACATTGAGTAATGGATACTGGGGTGTCACCAAGAATCCATATTTCTAAAAATAGCATGATGAATGCCATAGTAGTACCAAGGTGTTCATCACTATATGACTGATCTTTAATTCCTTATATAGGGAGGCCCTAAGAAATCATATACATCCATGTCTGACTAATTAATGGGAAACCCAAAAAACCAAAGGGAATAACCTCTATAAATTTCACGGAATTTATTTTTGTAATCCAAAACCTCATAGATCATTCTCCTATCTATAATTAGTTAATATTTATGATCCTTTTGGGTCATTCTAGGGATAAATTGAGGGGATTAGACTATCACCCTTAATATTCTAAAATTCCATGCTCAAGGATATATGCATATCTAACACCTAATACCACCATTGAAATTACATTAATTGTGGGAAGTCACAAAAGTCTACATGTATCGCAAGTATAATCCGATCACATGGAAATTCACAATGGTATAAAAAATTGAGAGGAATCCCTACCATCCCTGAAAATCCTATACATGAAATATCATGCTCCATAATTCGAGATTCAAGGTATGAAATCTAGACATCCACTCTTATATCAGTAAAATTTCATGATTATAGATGATATATCCATCCACAAATAATACATTTTGATGCCCAGTTGGGAATATTTCAGGAATCCAATGGCCCTAATCATCTCATCATGTGATTCCTAGGCATATCAAGTTATCAAAATAATACTATGACTAATGGACAACTCCTAGGAATCCTGTGAAATCACATATCATATTCGAAAATAATGTAAAATATAACAAGGGTAGTCAAATTCTCATTCCAATTAACATATTTCATATCCCCTTAGGCTCACACATTCGATACATGTTCTAGGTGAAACTCGCTATGATATCTACCCATGGTTGTACACATATATTTTGGGTCATCTTAGATAGGGATACCCATGGGTTCTCAAACAATATCACTATTGAGGATGCATCCAACTCGAGATCCTTGATCCCAAATGGCATCTTCGGCCAAAGCTCGATGTAAGGAGGAATCCCATCGCCCAACATCATTAATGTCATGTAATAGCCTCAGATCCCTCTAGGGTATTCCTCATTAATTATAGTCTTGAGGGGTGGCTCAGTTCCAATATCTATGTCTCAGGTCACACTAGACCGGTCATCTAACCCCAACCTAGCTCTATAATTTAAAAAAACCACAATGTGTCTCAAGGTCCCCACAAAAACTAATCAGGACACTCCAATTAATTTAGGCCACACCTCCACATGAAGGTGTCCAAGGGCTAATACACATGGCCTCTATGTCACAAATCCCTCATTCATACCCTTCATGGGTTCAACAACTGTAATCATACTAAAATACTTATAGACTCAACTATTAGAGGTTGATGAAATCAATAAAGCACATGGCCAAGGTTTCCTCGAAACCACATTCCCTTTATGCAAAATAATTTCATTTATATTAAAAATTTACATTTAATTTATCAATCAAAATAATAATTATATTTGAAAAATCCCAAATGAGTGTGCTGATGCACTAAATGCCTCATAAATAACATGAATTAAGCCATATGGAATGTATCTATTAGCACATACCTCATCCAAATACATTACCTTATTCATTACACATCTTGAAAACCACCATCAGGGATCTACCAAGCTCATCCATGGGTGTCTCATCCCCACCTCCCATTAACAATACTCTTTGGAACATAACTCATTTAGGAAATTCTGAAATAAATAACTATAACCATATCATAATTAATTAATTAATATAAAATTATATTCACATTTAATTAAATATGGTCTAAATTTTTTAATCTCACTAGGAGTTTGATGGTCAATAAATTGCAAATAAAGGGGGTTTTGGTCATTGATTAGACACCCCTAAATCCACTTCATATAAGAGCCTTATCCAAGGACACAAATTCCATCATTAATAAATTTAAAATTTAAATGGAAACCCATAGAAAAATTCATGTTGTGACAAATATCTATCAAAATGATTAATGGATATAGGATAAAAATGTCTCAGGATTTATTCTCCCCATGTTGTATTAATATCCCTTTAAAATTGTGGGATTTCACCATTCTATGGGAAAATCATTATTTCTGACCAAAATCAAAGAAACAAATAATTATCTCTGTTAAAAAAGTTGAGAAAAATAATTTCTTTCAATCACCCAAAAACTTCCCTTTGTTAGCACATAGAGCCCCACATTCTTATCACATTCCACCCCCAATAACTATTATGGCCCCCCAGAAAACACACACACCCTTTTCATCATAATTTGTGATGACCCCCTTCCATAGTGCTAGAATGCTCCCCCAAATTCCTGTGTTGACCTGTATTTGATCCCATAAACTCCCTTATATGACTAGATTCATTTTCCCACTCTACCATGAATATTTTGTTTTATATTTTACGACATTTATATTTATTCATATATATTTAGAATTTTTAATATATATAAACAATTATATTTATTTAGATATACAATATATTATAATGTATATATATATATTTTTATTAATCTACAAACATATACATCTGTGTAAGTATATATATTTTTTAATTTTTTATAATGTATAAAAAATTGATTGATATTATTTTATATAAAATAGAAAATAATTTATATCATATGATTAATATAAATTTTTTAAATTAAATTATATAAAGTGTATATATATTGAGATATAAATTTTATTCATGACATATATATTAATATGTCTATATATTTGTACACAGATATATATATATTTTTTATTTATTTGTTACATGTTATTTTTTATTTAGATACAATTTTTTTAAAATTTTTTTACATATATTTACTATAATTAAATTTATATACTAGATTTAATGACAATGATATATCTCTAAAAATGCATATATACATGATTTATATACCCAATATTTATTCCTATACACATACACATGTATTTACACAAACATATACACATTTATAATTGTCTCAAAAATGTACACATATTTATGTATATATTTATTTACATACATATATTAGAATATTCCTATAAATATATATTTTTATATCGTCCCAAACATCTCTATATTTAATAATTACTTATAATATATATATATATTAATTAAATTTTCTTAAAAAAATAAAAAGTTGTCTTTTTTATTTGAATAAAATTAATAATAAATATTTATTATCATTTTTTTCTGTATTTAAAAATATAATTTTATTTAAATATGTTTAAATATTTATTTACACAATTGATTTATATATGTAAATATTAGAAAATATGCATATATATAATTATAAAGAATACTATATTATGAATAATTTTATTATTTCAAATCCATAATATCTATATGAATATAAAAATTGTGAAAATATGTTGTCCCCAATAAAGAGGGACAAGAATAATATCTTAAACTAAGATAAAATGATATCAAATATCCAAACATTAGGGTGCCCAAAAACACAGTTTTTAGGCCTTATGTTTCCTTTTTAACTTAAAAAATCATGATTAGGGAACTCAAAAGAAATATAATATAGATCATTTCACATAAATTGATTTGATACGTGGTGGATCCCAAATAGACACACGAATCAAATGTTAGGGAAATTTGAATTTCACATCATGTTATCAGCTTATATTAGACAGTTCATTAATTTGTTTAATTTTTATGGTTTTGAATGGATATTAAATAACAATTAATATATAAGAATTATAGAAATATTATTATTATTATTTAATAATTTTCTTTCCAATTTTAACTAAATATCGTATATATTATATATAAATGAACATTTATCTTTATCTAAATCATATTTCACAAAACAATATTACATTTATATCAATCTAAACATTTATATATATTAATATAATATTCTTACTGAAATATAATTTTATTTATAAAATATACCTTTTATAAATTCTAGAAAAAAATAAATAAAAAATCCCCCACTTTAACAACGCATTTTTGTTGCATTGATAAATGCACCCTTGTATCCACACTTTTTTTTCTAGTACTCATAAAGGCCTCCCCTTTATCAGTGGGTTATTTTACCATAAATAAAGGACCCCCACCCCTTATGTGAACATTTTTATTAACACCGATAAAGGTCCCATTTTATCAGTTATTTTGTAGCACTAATAAATACACTCCTTAATCAGGGAATTTATTTAATGAAGATAAAGACAATAGAATCTAAAGCCCAAATCTATAAATGTGATTTGGGACAAACCTTCAACGAATCATAGGGGAAATAGAAATAATACCATTTTTAATTGGTCACATAGATTGGCTACACGTTTGGATAAATAGCGCGACTTCCTTGTAGATGAAACTACCCAAATCTGTTAACATATCAGGGTTTTGTTACACCATTTTTCAATCTATGCACCAATAGTGCAGTTCTACTCTATGACCCTTCGGAAAATCTTCTCATGGTTTATCTACAACAATAAGAATGATGTGAACCAATACCAATACCTATGTCAAGAACCAATTTTTCACTTAAATTCTAATTATTTACCCCAAAATACGCACAACGGCCATGTACAATATAAATTCAATTGAAACCCTCCATACATTTATAGTGTATGACAATTTTTCCAAAACTATGCACACATAACTATACACCCTATTCAGAGTTCTCCATTATTATTAAAAATAAACCTAATACACATGAGACATACCCAATCACCAAATAGAACTTTAGATCCTAAATAAATATCAAAAAAATGATCTGAGGCTAATAAAACTCTATAATGACCATTCCAAATTCCAGTTCAAAACTAGTCATATCCACAAAATGAAAAATCAAATTTTCACTGAATTTTGAAACAACCCCACACACATGGGGTTTTATAAATTCCTTCTTATGAATACTATTGTGTTTTCCTTGGACTTGTGGTTTGTTCCATATTTTATTTTTCCCATATTGGAATTACATCATAATTTCAACTACAATATATAAAAATATGAAAAAAACACCATTAATATTGCTTAGGTCTATACCTATCCCGATGGGTCACCATGTCAACATGGGTGATGATATGGTCAGTGTTGCTACCCGAACCGTAGTCTACATTAATAGATACTGTCTACATTTCTATTATGTTCTAACTCTCTATCATGATTCTCTAGAGTTGGATATATTTTTTTATCGAATTCCCTTTTCAGTATAACAAACATTTCTACACCAGGAATGTTAATCCATTTTTATAACACTCTATGACATAAAAAGCCTAAATTAATAAATTATATCATATTGTATCCTCAACGTCCTAAAAACATGTATTCCTCATGTTGTATCCAATAGTGCTCTGATGTTGACACCCCAAATCTCGGTGAGAGATAAATCTACCATCATATACTATGGTGTTGAATTTAATGGTGTAGAGTTATATATTTAATATAGATAGAAATCTATCCAAAATTCCCTGACCATATCAAGTATTATTCAAGAATATGAAATTTTCATTAGGGAAGTATCCATATATCAATCAAATGTAATTTTCAACAAGAAAATTTGATTAAAAAATAAATCCTAATTTTATCCAATAAATTTTATGTCACTAGATCAATACATTATTTTTAACATAAAAATATATGGAATATTTTTTATTAAATATGATACTAAAAGGGATGGTTCAAATCGTAATAATTTCACTATCTAGAAGGTTTAACTAGGAATATGACTCATTTGATAAAAGATTGTGGGGGATTACACACCATTGGAGACCTGATAGAGGGAATGTAACATTAATAGGGACAAGGGTAACACCTTTAATAAGTAAATAAATTTTTATTACAACTATGAGGATGAGAAAATGTTTTTTTTGGATAATCAAGGATATATGTGATGAAAAATTGAAAAAAAAATCTCGATATTCCATATATATTGTATGTGTATAGTGTTTTTATGAGTGGATTTATATTTATGGGTGATAGTCCCAATTTACATCAATTCATGAAGAATTTGGATGGAAAAAGATATATTTTACTGTAGGATAAAACATTATATTTCACACAAACATTGTTTTAAGAGACATCAAATTATGCATGGTACTAGGGACTCTCATTGTGTTTTTTTATTTTGGGGATGGAGTTTCATGATGCATTAGAGAATTCAACTGAATAAATTTAGGATATAACATGAGGAAATTCACTGAAGTTTCACAAATGTTGGATTTCAAGATGGATTATTTTATTTTGTAAGGTGCATAAGTGTAGGTTTCATGTGCATAGAGATTGAGGTTCCTTGATCTCTAAAATTCCAACTCTAAACCCCCGGAATGGAAAGCAGGAGGATATTTATATGACTCATATATAAAAAATATGGAATCATCATTATTTAGATTCTTCATAATGAAACATATAGTTTATGTGGTGCCTAATTTATAGAGTTTTATAATTAAAGATAATTCATGAAATATGAATTCGAGTGGAAATTTAGAAACGTTTTGGGGAACACTGGTTGTGTGATAATCTTCCCTTGTGATCTAAAATTTATTTTCCTATCTATTTATCTTCCAATGGTTCATTTTTAGCATCAATAAATTCCCCCTAACTAATAATTGGGTCTTATGGTAAAAAGGGGGATTATATTCTATTTAAAACACTAGTCTTGTATAATTTCATACTCTAGTTTCATTTAACTCAGGTCACCCCTTACCTATAAATAGGGGTGGGCACCTCATAGAACATAATTAATAAATAATGTAAATTTAGTGACTCATGTATTTTCAAGGAAATGAAATATTATATGTGAGTCCTATTTCATTTTCCTATCATTCATTATACTATATTACATATATGTAAAGTTCCTCCACAACCTCAATAATATGAACAAGACTTCAAAAATTCTATAGGTTTTTCATAATGATGATGAAATTAAAAAATCAAACTTAACATGTTTTATAAGAACTCAATGAGTTGTAAACATTTCTCTTCAAAACATTTAGGATTTTACTTTTCCAAGGAAGGAGATAGTGGGGAACCTCGACATCAGGTGAAGAAATCGGATCCAGAAATTAAATGCAATTCTAGTGGATCAACTAGTATAGGACTAGTAGTAATACATACTGTGTAATAAGAATATTCTATATGGGATCATCTATAAATATTACACTTTAATTTTAGAAGACGACCATGATTAATTTATCTAGTAGTTCAAGATGTCAAAATAATACATCTATTAAAATGTTACTACTATTTTACATCTTTAAAGATAACAAAGCATGAACTTGGATTATACAATCAATAATTTTTCTGAGACAATAAATAGAAATAAAAACATCCTTCTAAGTGACCCCCATAAAATTTTACCATATCTATTACGAAATCATAGTGGATATTCAATGGGTTGAAAAATTAATGGGACTTTTTTCCAGGAGGCAACATAAAAAATTAATGGACTTGGGACAACATGTTCTACGATGTCTTTATCAAATTTAGAGAACTACTTCATGCGATTATGATTTACAAGGTGGTTTCGGGTTTCACATTCCCTGCTCACTGACTACTATACCTCTTTCCAGAGATACTGAGAAGGTGGTCACTAGAAACCGACACATTCAACCTACATTATGTAAATGATGGGATTATCCTTTAAAATCACTATAATATTAGATGGAACCCATATTAAATCCAATGTATGAAGGATTCATGTTAACATTGAACACTTGGGACCACACTGAGTTTAAACCTATGGTGAAAATGTAATTTTTTATAGAACTACATATCACATAGAAGAACTAACCTTGACATAATCTAGATATTACATTCTTAATGTGGTTTAATATATTCCTTGACATATCCCAAGGCCAGATGTTGGGAAGGATGTTATAATTCATGATAGGTCAAATGTGAAGAACATTTGGATTTTAATGCCTCCTTTTGAAACTAGGATGGTATATATATGGATGATTTAATATAAAATTATGAGAACTCTCAAGATGAGGCTAGTAGAATTCAGAGTTTTTAGTGTACTTACTTCCAATCAACCTCAATTTATATGTTTATTCTAGGATATATGACTTACTATTTCACATTATCCAAACAGATGATGCACTATGTTTTTTTGGCCTATTATAGTTATTGTATGGGTTAGACATTAGGTATTTCAAGGTGTATACATAGCCAAACCCAATAAACAACATGAGAAATGACTTTACTCTTTTTTTAATCAACGTTGTTAGTGTGTGACCACTATAAATCAATAGGTACAAGGTGATTTCCTTTATATAATTACATGAGTAGTTTAAAAATCATATTTGACACCCTGATTTGACTAATCATGGATAATAGTGCTTGATGCATAAATAAGAGGTCATTCATTGTTGTTTTCTAATATGGGTTATTGGATATAAAAATCAACATAAATATTAAATGCAGTTTTGAATCCCATTTCAATTATAGAGTTCGTTCCATTACCTTTATCATCTAACACTACATCTATAAAACTTTTATTTTCATTTATTTCACTCCATTATTTTTCGATAAATCCAGTGTATGCTCTCCCATTGTGGAATTAGTGAAAGGATACAATTACTGATGGTTAAAACCGACAATTGAATACTGAATAATTATATATAGAGTTTTATAGTGGCAATGCCTAGGGAAATTATGAGGCATCGAGTAATTTTGGAAGACGCAAGAGAACAAGATTGTGGGAGGTAGTGTGACATACATGATTCCCCTATGGAAGATAACCAACGAAGGAGGTGGTATCCTATTGAAGGTGTGGTGTCTATAGAGGGAGATATGAGGCCTCGCTCACATAAATTATTTTATGACTCTTTGGTAGGAAAAATTATAATTTAATGGAATGTAAGTATGTGAGTCTAGTATCTTGGGGAGGCTTCCTAGACTCCTAAGGATACATCAATAATGGGTAAATGAAATCATTTGGGGATGACATTGGAAGATGGAACCTTCCCGGTTTCATATATTTGTTAAGAAAATATGTCAGAAATCTCCACATGGAGGTATACACAGTAGGGAATTTAGGTCATCATGATCCACCTGGATGACATCCGGTTTTTAGGGCCCCATTTTCAATCCCTTTGAAAGAATCATTGGTTAAAATCACTAAGATAGTGGAGTATTATACTCCATAAATTGAGAGGGTGTCTATATCAGAAGGAAATGTGGGATTCTTTGCTAAAACCATAATGAAGTATCAAAGTATGGAATCCCATTTGGGAATTCATATTTGAGGGCATTTTATAAAAAATAGTCTTTGATTTCCAATCTATACTAAATAGACTCTCTTATGGTGGATTTGGAGATTACCACTATAGAGGAGTCATGGTTGATCAAATTAGACCGAATAAGTTCCTAAATCTAATGCCTTTTATTACACTTTTTTGTCGCAATCAAATTGTAAATGACACTTATTCTCATACGTTTTCAGGATTTAACAAGTTTGAAGTCTTTAAATTATCTGTAATAGCATGCATATAGGTGGGATGGTGGGAGGGAATCTAGTATCTCCATATATAGGGAAATATCATAAAATTTTATATCATTCATAGAGGTTCATTAACTAATTCCTTCAAAATATATAGAGGTTTCATTGACCATATGTTTTGTGTGGTTTCTAATGATGAAAAACACACATCTACCACGTTCCTCTATTGGTAAAAACAAACATTATTTCATTATATAAATAATTTTTGATATTATATATTGGATCACTATTTTTTCTTTTTAGACCCATCACAATATGATGTTGGACTGGCCGGGTTGGATACATAGTTTCAAATAGATACTAAGGGGTATATATCTGTGGAACCTAACTCTAGTGTTTAGGAATTATTTTTTGTTAATATGATCCATTTAATTAACATAAACCTCCAATGTATCAAGGTATAACTTCCCTTTGAATTTACAGTAAAATATTATAGGTAGGATAGAAAATGAAAGACAATTACATAGTCTCTACTCCAAAAGTGTATTCATTTTACTTTATTGTGTTACCATGACATTTATCTATCCATTTTTTTAGATTTTTTACACCATCCAAGAGTGTGGTAATTAATAATTCAATGCGACATGGCCTTTTATAGTTGACTCAATCAACCAAATTTACGGTAATCAATTTCAATTCAAAAAAATTCTCATCATCCTCCCCTTAAACACCCCTGGTTATCTAAAATTGATACAATATATTTATTTTATGTGGTTTTATCTACTATAAACATATAAAACTCACCTTTATTTTCTTAGATAAAATAACACCCATCTTGGTGTAACCTCTTTATGAAACATGAAAATCTCTTGATATAACACGACTGCAGAGAAAACTAATGAACATGGCATAATAATCCTTGACGCATAAAATATACTTATAATCCCTAAATAATGGTCCATTATAACGTGTAACATTCAAAATAAATTCCACATAACTTAGTTCTTATATATTCTATGATGTGGAAACTGTTCTTACAGTGTGGTTGGTAATATAATTTATGTAATATCATACATTCCTTCAAATTTCAACTGTAATATATGGAATGATATGATGAACACCACAATTCAAGTCCATTAATTTTTAATTTATCAGGGTGGGAAACTGTGATTCCTTATACATTCTTATTCTCTATGGTGTCTCTCTATGTAATTTTCCACATTTATGGCTCTAAATTGCATTGGGTATATAGTACCTCTCTCCATCATGTTTCCATGTAGATGACCAATTTTTAATATTATCCAAACCCCTTGGAAGTGAATCGTAAATTTCTATGAGGTGAAGGGCAACATATTTTTTTTTTAAAATAAGTCAGACAATATGAAAATTCATTCTATAAAGTCATTTGGTGTCATCAAATTCATATAAAAACATGTCTTCATCACTATTGATCCATGGGTGTTGTGGTGTGGACTTCTTAAATCTGGTATAGAGAAATAGATTTCTAAATATCATAAACCATGATAAAGCCTATATTATTGCAATGTGGTGAATTCCTAAAAAATTAAAAAATATTCAATTTCCACTTTCCTTCTTGTGACTTCTTCTTGAAATTTAAAATTCACTTTTGGAAGAAGCCAAACATCCCACACATATAATTGTGGACCAAAAAAATACATAACAAACATAAAATTGTTTATTTAAAAAAATTCATATTATGGGACTATTCCACAAAGTCAACCATATTTTGGTAAGGATGGTTTTTCTATGAATGTTTATAAAGTAAGTGATGGTGTTGGTCTTTAATCTTGGGCATCCCAGATGATTCATCATTAAAGATAACGTAATTGACGGTAGGTTATTGGGATTAAAATTCATAGGAGACTCAAATTGGGTTAAGGAAAATAGATTCGTTAGGGATAACACCTTCTATGAGGAGAAGTATGGGTCTTACACCATGATAGATGCTGAAATTCTACTCTGATGTAGGAATGATATGTGTGAGGCATTAAAATATTTTACCCTGATATGATACAAATTAGTTCATGCATAAAGGGTTTCCATGACTTTATCCAACATTAATGATGTGGGTAACAGTTTCTATAAATTCTCATGGATGGTTTTCATGGGAAAGGTCAACTAAAAAGTATTAAATAACAATTTATTTGACAAAAATGATCTATCAAAAAACATCAAATTATGTGAGGCACTGATCACTCCTGTGAAGAGTGTTATTCATATATATGGAGTTATAAGAAGTAATCTCATATCCTATACAACTAATTGAAGGGATAATATGATGGAACTTGAATAAGTTTCTCACATTTAGTGGTCCATGATGTTTTATTTTCTTGTGTTTTCTGTGAAATATGATGTTTCTTGAGTAAATAGGATTAAGTTCCTTAAATATAAATTACTATTACCAAACCCCTAAAATTGAAATTTTGTATGTATTTACTATCCTCATACATGGAAGATATAGTTTTTTTATAAAATAGTTTAATTATCATGAAACATAGAATTTTTTATTGTGTTTTGTTATGGAGCCACATAATACAAATGTTTGCAAGGAATTTAATTTTTACAACACTCGAAAAAATAATTTCTATTAGGGTGGCTTCATAATCAACATTTAGGCTCTAAATTTTATTCTTCAAGACATTCTCCCTCAATTAGGTTTTTTATCATTAAAATTTGTTCAGCATATTATTGTCATTATCTAAGATGAGGATAACTTAATTATAATAAAAACACTTATGTTTTGGAATTGTTTTGTACTGTTTCATGAATATTTGTTCACCTCTTTCCTATTAAAAGGGTTGGGAAAAATAGTGGTGACTATAATGAATTTAGAGAATTTGAGAGAATTTTTTATTTTTAATAAACTCTGATCTTTTATGAAAGTCTTGTCACAAGGTGATTTGAGTTGGTGCTACTTTATTATAGACATGAACACTACTTCCAAAAAATTAATAACATAGAAATTATTCAAAATTTATATATTTGTTTCTTTTTTGAATTTGAAATAAACAAATAGGACATAAGAATTTTTATAGGAACTCATTGAACCATTGACATGACTTCTCAAAACAGTAAGGCTATTAATGCTCTGAAGGTAGTGACGGTGGACACCCTCTGGATTAGATGAAGCAATGAAATATTTAATTTTCAACAAATACAAGTAGATTTTCATAAATATTACTTGAAGAAATATATATTATCTAATAGAATATCCTTATATGGGTTCATCATGAAATATAATTTTAGTATTTTAGAAGCTAACCTTATCCCACCACAAAATTTGTTCAGTACCTATACAGAATATATCCAGTTGAATTTGTACACTATTATCCATGTTATAAGGGACCTCTAGTCGATGTTACTGTATAAAATATAATATATATTTATAATGATCAATGGTATGGTTATAATAATCGAATTGTATCCATTAAAGTATTCTATCATCATTTAGGCTACTATAGTGGATAACATCAAGAGATGGAGAAATGAGTGTGTCATTTTACCAAGATCCAACATCACGATTAACTGTGAATAGACCTACTTGGTATGTGCCACATGTGATGAATTTAAAGAGAAAATTCATGATTTTAAGATATATGAGGTGGTTTTTACTTCACAATTCAATACCTAAATCTTCCCATAAATATGGATATATATCATGAGAAGGTGGTCACCTAACAATAAGGCATTCCACTAGAATGATGGTGATGTTGGGATCACCCTTGTTACCACCATAATATTGATGTATCACCATATTCAAAGGAATATATGATGAATTTATAGTAATGATGAATTTTTTTCAAATAACATAGTAGATCACAATCGGGGTGAAGTAATTATTAGAGTCATTATGGACTTGAAAGTAGAAAATTTCACTACATCATCAAGATATGACATTCATAATGTGCTCCATAATATTACATGACATAACCGAAGGGTAGATGTCCTGAAGGCTGATGTAACACCTAATTGTTAAAAATTGAGGAAAAACTGAATCACACTGCATCATTTTTATACTAATATACTCTATATAAAGGGGATTCAACATCAAATTTTGGGCACTATAGATGTTTGGTTTATTGGAATTTCCAATCGATTTCTTCAGTGGATTGATGTAGACAGTTATGGATACACACATAGTGGTACATCCTTGTACATTCATAAAAGTTGAACTATAATATTATTTCCTTCAAATCAACATTATTGGCCAAGTAATGTCATAAATAAAGGACAAGCTGAAGAAGATCATATATAGGGTTTCACCAATATGTTTTTATGGCCCACTCTAGTTCTTGTATGGGATGTTGGTAATGTATTTTTAGTGGTATAGATACACAAACACAATCGATGAAATGAATGCCAACTTCATTACCCCGATATTAAACATTATCTATGTGAGGTCTCGGAAAATAAATAAGATGGGAGTAGTTTATATGATTGGATTGCATTAGTAGTTTATCATCATTCTATTAGTCATCCAAATAAAAGTAATTATAGATGGAAACAATGTCTGTTTCATGTAGTGGCATACATGGTGTCCTTTATTGATGAGGTTTTGGATACATGAATCAATGAAAATGCCATCAATTATTTATAGACCCCACACAAATTCATGGGTATTTTCCATTCTCTTTAATAATAGACACTTATGGTATACACTATAATTTTTGTTGATGATCAATAATCATTTTTTGACAAATCAAATGTATTCTCCCTCATGAGGGAATTAGGGAAAGGATAACTACACTAGAAGTTGATACCTAGGCCAAACTACTATATGAATATATATGGAGTGGAATGAGTAATATCCTTGTGGAATTCTGAGGCATCTAGTTATTTTTGAAATGTAATAAACAGATATTTTAATATTTCTTTTCTTCTAATTAAGTTAAATGTGGTAGATATATTTCTCCACACACAAGACTAAATTAATATGAAAATGTGATATGTGGATGTTGATAAAACTTATATTTTTAATTAATACATATGTATAAGAATAATTAATTTCAAAATTTATTTATATAGGTATTTAGAAAAATAATGGTTATTTTATAGAAATTTTTGTAATTATTATGTTTTAGAACCAATCATTTCTGTACAATACTTATCATTAAAGAAAAAGTTTCCTATTATTTTTAAATTATGATTTCAATATAATACAATATATACTAATTAATGGTATCATTATTTTTTTATAATAATTATGAATATGAACATAACTATTTTTATGAAGGCATTTTTTATAAAAATAGTTGTTTATCAAATTTCATAATTTTATATAAATTAAAAAATAGAGAAAACAATAATTATAAATATATATAATAAAATTAATTTTTTTATTTTAAATTTAAATACTAGATTTTGTTTAGTTTTTTTATTTTCCCTAAAAGGAGTGATTCTAATGAGGATAGTGAAAAAATATGATTTTATAAATAAGATGGATTTTTAATTATATATGTTAGAATTGTAAAATCATGGGATGTTTTTATAAAAAACTATTTTATAGTTAATTTTTATTTTATAAAAGATGGTTTTAATTTTAAAACCATATTTTCATTTTTATAGCTTATGTTATAGTTTTCAATAAATTTTTTTATTGTGTTTCATGAACTTATATATAAATTTTTTTATCACTTATATAAGTTGAATAAAATAAAATTAATTCGATTTTATGGTCCATCTTGTGAAAAATATGTTAATATTAATTGTATTTATATTTCTAAAATAACTTATTTTCATGATGAATAGTGAAAAATATAATTTTTCCAAAACAATTATTTTATTAATTATTTACTATTTAAATAAGATTTATAATTTTATGAAACCATATAAATAGTAAAATATATATTTGGATAATAATTTTATTTAATTTAATGATATAATTATAAATTTATAAATCATATGTTTAGCTATATAAAAAAGTAATATTTTAATCAAATTAATTTATTTTAATATTTTGGAAGAAATTGTTTATCTTGATTTAAAAGCCATATTAAATTTAATTTTTTATAATAAAAAAACTATGTATTAAAAAAATAAATACTCATACTTTTATCCCACACTTAATGTTTAAACATGCGTAGTTGGGGCATTACATAGTGGTAAGCAACTCGTAACTCTACAACAAAAATGGGGGTTGAAAACCCATTGGGCATAGGTACTATATCAGTACTACCGCATATTGTAGCAGCGGTTGGACTATTTGAATGACCAGAATATGGTAGTGATAGATGAAACTATATCATTGGTATTTTTTAGCGAGTACTATAGCAAGGGAGTTACTATAGTGGCACTATAGCAGTCGATTTACTATTCATATAATGGGCCATGAGAAAACAAATCAGGGCCTACGAGCCATGTAATGGGATTCATACCAAGTTTTCCTTCAGGATAAAAATATATTATGTAATAAATTGGTGGATTGGGTGGGTTCTCCCTTGGGGGTTCCATGACATTCCATTCAGGCCTGTATGTATGAGGTGTGTGTGTGTTTATGTAATTTTACCCCTAATCACCTAATATATTATTAATGATTAAGATTAAAATATATTATTTTTTGAAACTTTTTTTATGCATCATGTGCGCTAATACATTCCCTATTATATGAAAATTTAGTTTTATAATATGATTTAATTATTTAAAATAATCATGTTAAAATAATTAAATGACTTTGATTTTAATTTTTTTAATAAAAGTAGTTTCAAATGATGAAGGGGGAGTTATCACAGTAAGGGTAAACTAGTGTAAATTTATTTTAACATATCCAAAGTTGTTAAAACATGTGAAAAAATGTAATATAATATATAGTTATGGGATGATAGACCTTATATGGTTCCATAAACAATTATTTGGAATTTTTGGAGATGTTTTCCGTGAATGAAGGAGTAATTATTGGGGAATACTTGGTTTTTAAAAAAAAATTCACTCTTCTACACATAGAAATTGAGAACAACTACTCCCCATTTTCTCCACCAATTAAAATTATTTGGATCAACCAAAACTATAATATAATATATCCTCAAAACCCTCTAATAAATATTTTTTTTTATTTTTCCCTTCAAAATAGCAAGCTAAGGATCCTTAAGGAATTTCCCATGGGATAACTTATAATGGAGAGGTAATACTTTCATCATGACTTTTCTACGTTCATTCATTCATCTTAGTGCAACAAGTCCCCTCTGTACATGAAGGTAAGATATATCCTGTGTTTTTAATATTCTAAAATTATATTATACTAATGGAACATCCATTTTCTATTTTCCTCAAAAATCATTGAGAAAAATGAAAATATCATCATGCGTATGTTTTGACTACCACCTCAATGAATGAATTGATCTATTTTTCATGATGAACTATAATTAATTGATTATAGAATATATTTTTTGTGTATATATTTTATTTTTGAGATTAATAAAATTATTTTATTATTATATATGACAATATATAAGTAATACAAACAATAAACTATCATAGAAACTTTAACCAACATAAATAGACTTTCAAGGATCCTTTCGTAATTTTTGAGATAACCATAAGAATTTAGAACTATTTTTATAATATTATAATAAAGGAAATAATTCTACACAATTACAGACAACATGATGTTATTTTACAAAAAAATTTACCATAGTCAACAAAATGAAAATGTTATGAAGAATATCACTAAATAACCCCATATAACATATGTTAAATAGAACTATATTAAAATAAGAACAAAATCATAATACGTAGACCTTATTTTATTAAATATAGTTGACTATGGTTATTTGGTATATATCTAAGGAAATTAATTAAATTATTCATGATGTTTATTAACTGTACAAATCACATTCTCACCGAAGGTAAGTGTTTCATATCAATATTTTCTTCATGTAGACACATGTAATTTTATTCACCTAATTTAATATAAATGGTGCTTACTATTTTGATTGGATATGTGATATCATGAATTATATTTAAATATGGTATTTGAACATTAAATTAATTATTTTTCTCTCTCAATGGGTCTTTAGTAGAATGATTCTTATTTAGTAATATTTTCCATCTAAGTAACCCTTTATTGTGGTATTATTTGATATTATGCACCAATATTAATTTTTATGGGGAAAATATTTCATCTTTGGATTTTAATATAAAATTACTATTTCAATTAAGAACTATATTTAATTCATCATATTCTTTACGGTGGGATATGATTGATTTAATCCCTAAAAGATCATTGTCTTTCATAACTCAAACTGATTTCTAGAGTTACAATGTTTCCTTTCGAGTTTTGTCTTCAATTATACATTATACACCTAATTTATATCATGTGTGATCACATTTGATTCAAATATTTTTTACTGGTGGGTTATAATCCTTTTTTAATAATATAATAAATTATGAATAGTTCCCATCCATTTAATTAGTTGTTTATCCTCTTTATCTACAATTATAATTTCCAAAAATGCTTTCGTTTTTAAATAGAAAAATAATTATGTGTTATCTAATGTGAACATCATATATACCCTCTCCCATTATCATAATAAATTTCTATTATCCTATAATAATATTTTAGATTTTAATAAATGTGTTTTGAAACACACAAGGGGATCTTACGTACAATCTTTATTACCTATAGGTTATGCATTCTCTTTCCTTTTCCATATTTTATTATATATTCATCTCATTTACCAAATATATTTTTATATATTTCCCTTTAATATAAACCTATTTATATAGACTTTTTATTTCAATACTTATATAAGTTTCTAGTCCCCTTCATAATTCCCAATTATCAATAAAACCAATTTACAGGATCTTTCCTATTTCTTATATCATTTCAAGTATGAACCTAAGAAAATAGGTTTTAAACCATAAATTCATAATAAAGAAATCATATAAAACCATATGATTTTAATTACGTTTTTATGGAGAATAATGTTCCCTTCCCTTCTTTAAAAATATCCATACTTATTTTATAAATCTTAACACAAGTAGTCCATTTTTATTCAATATTCATTATATAATTCTCATGAATTTCCTTAAATATTACTCCTTGTTCAAGAAAAATTATATGTTTTTAATTATTATAGTCTAAAATGATATAATTTATTCTTATATTTGGAATACATTTTAGTTATTCTTTGGTTATTCCTTAAATAAAAAGTATGAAACTCACGTCCTTCTCATGGGTTTGATCATGATTGTTATTTATCTATGGTTTCATGTCCTCATGTAGAAGAAATATGTTTCATTTTCATCATTAGATGGCTGAGACCTGAATTATGTATCACTAAAATTCATCAGGTAATGTTTTCATCACATGAGATACCATATATGGTGCAAGAGTGGTTAAACAAAGTGCATTTTATTATGTGGCTAGAGAGACCAGAATTATATATACCTATTGTGCATTTTGTAAAGATTTAAATCTCGTGATATATTATGTATGGGATTGTGGATTTAACCTAATCCACCGTTGGAATCTGTCCACACCTTTTATCAAAATAGGGGTGAACCTATTCAACAATGTGACTTTTTCCCCTTTATAAATATGGATTTAGGAGTCTCCATTGACATTCGTTTATTATGTCATATCATATATTGGTCCCACATATTCATTGATTCCATTAACATATGATTTAAATTTCTTGTTTAATTATTTTTTGATTATGATCATTATTTTTATTTTATCATTTTATGCATCTTGAATATGATGATATGTTTTATTTCCATGCTTATTCAAAAATAAGGCTTTTAGCTCCCCCTATTACTTATGTATTTTCCATGGGGTATCCAATAATAATTTAAAAGACCTATTGGACTTAAGAGTACTATGTGGAGTTTTAGTATTGATTTATATATGTTTATGATGTTTTACATATGTATTCATTCTTAAAAAACAGTGGACCTCTACAAACATTATTATTTTTTTGAAATTATGTTATCCATCATGAAATAGAGTATGTTTAAAATTTTCCATCACTATAGTTGGTATTAGATAAAGGTCTTGTTATATTTTGATATTATGATGATGGAAACACAGTTAATACCCTTGGAAGGGTTCTAAAAGATAAAGATAATTATATTATTAAATCCTAATAATTTGAAAAATTATATACTTTTTTGTTTTCATAACAATGAAATCATAATATGGATACTAATAATTTTATGTCGGTCTAAAAAAAATATTTTAGGGGTAATAACCCTGAAGATGGTGTGATGAGTATTAATTCGATCATGAACTAGTTCAAAACAAGGAGTTGTAACTGAACCCATGGTTAGACACAACTGTGGGATACACTTCGTTTAATATTATGATCATTAAGAACCACATTAAAAAATTGATTTTTTAGTTGCTTTGAGATTCTTTTATTTGAAGTAAAATAAAACAATATTTAATATAACCGCAGATAAACTATTATTGATTTTGGATGAACTAATGGAATTATGATATTCCATTATGATTTCTAATGGGTAAATGGTTTTATGGGGGAATATATATTTTTTTATTGATTAAGATATGTCCCTTAGGAAATTAATTGTTTATCCTTCATGATAAACATTCTATTTTTTTTTGAGATTGCCAGAACTAGAATAAAATCATCTTATCTATGGCTGGATGGATAGTGAAATAATTTTCTTAATAATAAACTCATTAAAATGGGATAATAACTGACAAATATGGTGATAAATTCCTAAAAACACTTATAAAACATTATTATCAATTTAACCCTAGTATAAATACTATGTAAACTATATAAGAGGTGGATAGAGTGTTATGGGAGCTCGTATGATTAAGAAGATGAGTAAAATAAAACAAGACATCCTACATGTAAACAATGTGGGAAGAAACACCATTATAATTTCCTGAAGGGTTCTATAATACGATTTACTTATGTTAAATAAGTGAATCAAGAGACAAGTTGTTGAGGATAAAGAGAGATACAATGACGGAATGTGATGTTCTTTCTATGAATCCAGTAATTATTTTATGTTTTAGATTTTAGGAATTTTTTCATCATGAAACCCAATGCACCAATCCAATGGTTAAAGAAGAAAACTAACATTTTTCACCTCCTAAATCACATGGATAAGGAAATTTCTATGCAATGATGGAAGTTGAGGTAAATAGAGATTTTGCCTATATATTTCTCAATTTCATATGTCATATAAGATTTTTAAAACTAATTATTAAGATATAAATAAAACATATTCGGTTGTATAATCATTACATCCATGGTTTGAGGAATTTCAAACCTTATATATACTTCTCTTCTTAACTTACTAAGATTATATTAGGTATTGAATATCTATTTTTTACAAAGCTACCATATCAAATTGCATATATGGAAATACCATAAAATATGATAAATCAACTCATGATCCAAAACCTAATAATGGTTAATTAGGATATACCTATGTAATGTACTCTCATTATTTGAGTTTTAAAAATTTCTGTTATGCAATTTATTTTATTGGGTGAGAATATAACAACTCAAGATTTTAATATATTATTTCCTCTAATTAAGACAAATATGTTCCGTAGTTTATCACACACATAAATATAAAATAATGTAGAACCATGATTTTTATATACCATAAAAACCTATATTTATAATTAATATGTATTAAATGTAATAACTAAATTAAATAATATTTTAATAAATATTTTTTATATAAATATTTTTTTATACTAATTTTCTTAATTATTGATTTTAAGAAGCTGAATTTTATGTGCTCTACTTTTTATTAAATAAAACTATGTATATTATTTTTAAATTATGATATCAATAAATTATTATATCTATTTAACACTTCTGGAATTATAAATGTTTTGAAGAAACTAATAAAAAGAATAACTAGTATTTAAAAAAAATCTCTATAAAAATGTTTCCTTAGGTATTATATAATTTTAATTAATATATAAAATAAATAATTATTGAAACATAATTATAGAAAATAATATTAATTTTTATAGTAATAATATCAATAATAATTTTATAATAATTTTTTGTTTCCTTTTCTAATAATATTTATTTTTAGGTAAATAGTGAAATTTTTCATTTCTATAAGTAAATTTTCATTTTAGTCTACAAATAAGAATTGTAAATTCATGAAACATATTTCTAGTAATAAATTTTTATTTTCGAAGAGGATTTCTTATTTAATAATTTTTTATTTTATATTAAAAACCCATAATTAACATTTTAGAAATGATGTTATATTTTTCAACAAAATATATTATATCAAAAGAAATTATATACTCTTTTATTTTTCACTTATATAAGTTCAATATAATAAAATTATATCTATTTTTGGATTAAATTTTTAAAAATGATCTTATGATTAATTTTTCAGTTTTTTATAAAATAAATGACTTTTAGCTGAATAGTGAACAAATAATGTTTTCTCAAACAATCAATTTTATTATATTATTAATATATAGAAAAGATTTATAATTTTTTGCAAATTAATTTATAAAATATTAAATGACGAAATAATTTAATGGATTTAAACTATAAATTTATAAATTTATAAAAAGTATACTTAACCTTTTAAAAAAGTAATATATTAATCATAATAAAAATGTTTTTAATATTTTTCTGAATTTAGTATTTGTCCCATTTAAAATAAAAAACATTTATTTTTTTATAATATAATAATTTATGTCTTGAAAATCAAAAACATTGATAATATTATCCCAAAGATTAACTTTATGAATAAATAATAATTTCCTAACAAATGTTTTTTACACAACATGTACCATAACACTAAAATTAATTTTCCTAAAATTTTACAATTTTAGTTTTTTAAAATTGTATAAATATTTTAAATTATCATTTTATTTTCTGATATAAGGTCACCATTAATATTTTTTATTAAAATGTGTTTCCACGGGTGGAATGGAGTTACCACAGTAAGGGTAAATAATGGTAAATTTAATTTGATATAGAAAAAGTTGTTAAAAATGTGGAAAACATGTATGATATTTGGTGATGAATGGAGGCTCATCCTAATATCCTTATCCACACTATTATTGTGAATTTTGGAGCCTTTTTAATTTAATAATGGAGTTAAATTATTGGTAAATAGTTTGTGTTTACCAATGTTCCCTTTATTCAATTATAAACGAACAACACCTACTCCCCATTTGTTAAACAATTCCACATATTTTTATTAAATAAAAACTACCATATTTTAACCTCATGACCTTCCCCAAACATTTTAATCCTTGGTATCACCAAAAGACCAAGATATGCAGCCTTACTGAGTTACACAATAGGGAACATCCAAGGGGGAGTTAATACTATCAACCAAATATTTCAATATTATTTTATTCCACTATAAAAATAAATTAAAATATATCCATGATGTTATTATAACACCATAACTTATTCTCCTCAGAAATGTTACTATAGTAAATAAATTTCCATTCTATTATTCCATCCATGATCTATTATAAAAAAATGAAAATATCATCATGTGTGTGTGAGGACTACAACCACCACGAATAACATGTTTTGTTTTCTATGACCTCATAACATGGATAATTATGAAAATATATTTATTATATAAAAATTATATTTTTGACAATGATAATTTTTTTGAATTATAATATATTAAAATATATAAGTAATTAAAATAATAAATTATTATTATAATTTTAACAACATTAAATGGAAATTTCGATGAACCTTTTTAAATTTGTAGGCATTTTGGATAACCACTGAAACAATTAAAATAATTTACTAATATATTAAAAAAGGAAATACGACTCCATGATTATTTTACCATTATTTTTTTTACAATTACTTTATACCTCATCAATAAACTGAATGTGTTACAAACAATTAACCGAACAACTGTGAGTAACCGATCTATGTAATAAATATATTAAAAAATATGTAATAAAAAAACATTTGAAAATTTAAAAAAATAAATATATTTGACTAATATTCATGGGTATGTATATAATGAATATAATTTATTTTATCTAGTAAAATAGTGAACCACTTTCATACCCAAAGTAAAGGTTTCTTCCCAAAATTTACTTCTTTGATACACATATTCATTTACATAAAAAATTTCATATAAATGATGTGTATACTACCAATTGGATACAATATATCAGTGAATATATTTTTTTCATGGAATTTTATCTTCTAATATGTGATTTGCCTCATTCGATGGGTTTTCATTAGAATTTTTCTAAATAAATAAGGGTTTCTATCTCGATCACTCGTTATTGAGGAATGCGTTCATACTATTTTGCATGTATGAATTTGTATAGTGTAAATACTGAACACATTCATTTTAATATTATAAATTATATTTTCACAATATAAAATCACTTTAATTGATTCACTTCCTTCATCTAGGCTATGATTGATGTTTTCCCAAAAGTAAATGGTTCTTTCAAAACTCAATCTAATTTCTTATGTTTTATGGTTTCACTTGGTTTTTCATAAATAATTTCATTTGGTATGACCAATTTATATATTATGAGATTAGTTTTGATTAATATATTCTATTCTAATGAGTGATAATTATTTTTTTTAAATGTAACCATGTGAGAAAAATCCATGTCCCTTCAAATGATAATTCTTAATATTTTTCATAATTTCCCTTCCCAAAAATGTTTTACTTTTTAAGTGAAAATATCATTAATTAAAATCTAATGTGGGAATAATATTTACCTTCCACTATTTCCCAATGATATTTATCTTATCATATTTTTAAATGTGGGAGTTCAACAAAGGTGAACTAAAAAACAAAAAGGATCTTTCATACAACCCTTTCCACATTTGGGTAATAGTTTCTCGTCAATTTTTTATATTTTATGTAATATTATTCACATTTACCTCTTCAATTTCTGTATAAATGCTCCATTAAATTGTTTCTATTTATATTTCCTTTTACATTTTTGATGTTTTAAATTTTTTTGTTCCCATAGATATTCCTACTTTTCTTTAAAACTGATTTATATGGACTTTTCTATGTCATATATCATGTCAAGAATCAGCCACATAAATGTCACATGACCATGATTATCTTTTATAATGAATAATTATTCTATGTATGTACCTTATGGGTAAACTCTAATTTTGTGGAAAATAATATGTGTCATACTTTAAAAATAACCTTATATATTTTATAAATAATCACCCATGTTTTCCTTTTTTACACATTCTTCTGAATATAATTCTCATGAATTTTATACATTGGAACACCTCATTAATATGAAATTTCTTTTTGAAATTTACTCATGATAAAAATTATTTAATTATCTATTATCTTGGGAATCCTTATTATTTATCCTTTAGTTATGCCTTGAATTAGAAATATGAAATCCACTTCCTTATCATTGGATTGAACATGATTATGATTTATATATGGTTTTTTCCACATGAATAAGGCATACAGCAGACATTAAGTATGTTATGGGTTATACGAGAATTATATACCCCTACAGTGTATTTGTTAATTGTTTCAAATTATGGGATATAATGTATGGATCACAATCTTTTTTTCGTAAACACACTATGATATGTGATGGGTATGCCTAAAATTATATATCTCTCCAATTAATTTATTACATCATTATATATCGTGATATATTATTTAAGGGATTAGGGAGAAACCCTATTCCACCATTTTACTATATAAACTATGTTTAAGGTTATATGTAGTGAGCCCAATCCACCATGGTACTTTTTCCATAGAATGGTTATATTCTAAATGACCCTTGACTTATATTTTTGATTTCCTATCTTTTATTATTTCCACATATTCATTTATTAATTTATCTTATGCTATCATTTCTTAGTGGGATATTTTAATGATTATGATCATTCTCTTTATGATGTCATATAATTCCTCTTGACATTCTTGTTTTGTTTTTTTACTATTCTTATTCCTTCATTAGGATTTCCATGTTGCCTTTTTTCCCTTATGTATTTTCCCCAGTGTATCCGTTTCAGGTTTAGAAAACCCATGGGAGTTATAAGAAGTATATTTAATTCTAAATAAAATGTTTTTAGGTTTATGATGATGTAATTATTTATATAATCTTTCAAATAAATTAGAATACTAAATCCTTGTCTTGTATGTTTTGGGAATGTATGTTATAAATCATTAAATTAATTATGTAAAATGTTTTGAGTGTCTATTGGAAGACATAGTAGAATAATCTAGAGGTAGGTTGTGTGAGAGATAAACGTCATGCACAAAATCTCTCTAATAAAATAGGTTGTATCTTGTTGATGTTTTGGTGGATATTGTTGGAGCTCTATGTCCTTCCTCAGATAATAAAGTATAAGCCTATTAGGTGGGCACACTTACACGTGAAGTTAATCCCAATAAATGAGTATGGGAGAATGAACATACTTCCATGACTACTATGTCTACATCATTAATGTGTATATGGAATCATATAATGGTGATGAATGGTGATGTAGCCTTCCATGAAGATTAGAGGTTCTACAAAAAGATGTTGAACATATTCAAGTAGAATTATATAAAGTATGGACTACAGTTCAACAAGATCTACCTAGTTAACTTCAGGGGGTCTAGGAACATTCTTTTATTTCCTCTTAATTATGCATTGGTTTCTGATTAATGTTCAAATTTACCCAAGAGAAGAAGATAGAATGGTCCTTGTAGTTTAGCTTGGGTTGTCGAATCCTCAAGGACCTAATATGTATCCTAGAGACACACACATTCTAATGAAAGTTTTTGGATATGAAGTGTCCAACATGGGTTGATTTTAGATGGTTTTAAAGGATCACTAACTGATTGATTTTAATTCAAATTAAGGTAATGTGTTGATCCTAGGCTGTCTCTTGGGGTGTATTAGATGAATTCATTTTTTAATGATTTTTATTTCTTATATATGTGATGGGTTCATTTAAGAAGATCAAACAAAATCATCACATACTGGTTTAATGCCTACACACCCTAATACTAATCACTATACACATGAATGACCAATGTTTTGAGCACTCTAAGGAAAAGGTTTGTATTAGCCCTTGAAATATGTGACCATAAATTCAATAAGGATGAAGAGGTTTTAAAATAATCAAATAAAAAACTTATTCGAAAGAAGTTATTATCTATTAATGGAATGAGAAATAACTTCCCATCTAGCCCCTTACTAATCTCTTGGATCAACCCATAAAATAGTTATCCCACCATGTATTTCATGCCTTCAACGGAAGCGGGAAGTAGACTTACAAGGGTGGAATTGAAAAAGTAAAAACACCAACAAAAATCAATCAATCTACCATTGTGTGATAAATATAACAATGTATGGTGTGAATAAATTCACACCTTTAACCAACGATATCAACTTTATATGTTTAGTAATATAATAAGAGTAAATTAAAATCATTTATTAAGTAAATAAGGTGAATTAAACAACTTACATGAGAATGAAATGCGACTACAAACACAAAGAGGCAACATAACACTACAATGAAAACAGGAAACAAATGTCCTTCAATCCTCTAACAACACTACCTTAAATAGGGATTTTGGGAGCCTTCTATGGATCCCACAATATTGAAATTCATCCCACTTGATTATGGTGGGCTTAGGGTGGTGGAAAGCTTGTGGAATTTGTACTTTTCCACTCTTTACCCGAGGTGGAAGCCAGTTTGAAACCATCAAACAGATGTACCAAAATGACCTTTTAGATGGCCGAGTTAGATTGGACCATAGAATAATCAAATAGAGCTTCAGATGTCTCCAAACCACCTTTAAATATTTGGGCCATTTTGAGTTGTGATTCGGGTGTTATGGCTGGTTTAGTGGGAAAATCATCTGGGTCGTAGATTCTGGCCCAGAGTTTGATATTCTATTTGGGTCGCCATAATTTCCATCATGGAAGCTGAATTAGCACTAGAACCTGAAGAATTATTTGTTCCTCTATATATATTCTGTCAGCCCACAAAATGTGGGCCTCAATGGGCTGTACTGTGGGCCCCACATTCTCAACAGTATGCTAGTGTCTAATCTGCCTTCTCTAGAATTGTTTGCATGAAATCCAATTTTGGTGGTCTTCCAAAGTGAATTTTCCAACAACCCAGAAGTATAAATTGATACCAATATAATTATAAACCTGAAAATTAAATATGATAATAAAATCAATATCCTAGGGTACTTTAAATGATGTTAAAAAATATACCACATAATAGTTCATTTGAAGAAGTAATTAAAATCATAATGTGAAATGATGTTCAAATTGTAAAATGAACTAAAATATTGTTTTTGAATAATAAAAAACATGAATATATTATATATTAAAAATGAATATTAGCATCTTTTAGGGGCTAATAACACCCCCAACTGGATCTTTACTAGTCCCAAGCAAAATATATCTCGATAATATGAAATTGGTTTTCCCTTTTCCGAAAACATTTTAATACACCATGATCACAAAAAACCCTTATACCAAAAAAATGATGAAACCCATAAAATTATTTTAATACATGATAGTTTCATAAGAATATCCCAATCTCAAGCTCATTCCTTTGTTCAAATTTATCACCATATTTCATCCAATGTTAATTAAGAGTGATGATGTGTTGTGCATCACATTAGACATGCTGGTTCATATTTTATCAAGAGGGAAATGATGGAAGCACTATGTGGAATCACATTTCAATATTAAGATGAGTACTAAAATTTTAATTTATTTTATTTATTTTTTTTTCAATTTTTCCATGGTAATTGAAATTTCACTCAAAATAGTAAACCCATGTAGCGAGACTTTGCTGATGACTCCTAGGACCAAAGACCATAGGGTACCAATTGAAGCCTACATACTCAGGAATCATCTCAAGTTAACTCGGTCAAAACCAAATTCAAATTACCAAAAATAGAGATAAAATTACTATCTCTAGGCCAGATAACATTGGATTCATGATCCCTAAGTGCCGAAAGCCATGCATTAGGTCATTTCGTTTCTCTATATGAAAATTTATTGTTTTTTATTTTATACTCATATTAAAACAAAAATGATCATCAAACCTAAGCTATTTATTTGGGGGACCCCCGGATCTCCAACTAATACCCCACTATCCAAAGGATGTACGTTGTGATATTTTTTTTATTTGGATGAAAATATAATCGATTAAATTTCTCATTAAACAGCCACAATTTCTAAAATATCTATGCTCAAGAATTTATATATGGATTAAAATCAGAATTAGGGCATGCCAAATTATTTGATATTCAGTTTCAAATTGTGCAATGTGTACTACCATGTTCAATGTTAAAGTAATTTTTCCTTCCATTTACACTCATCTTTCTCAAATCATTTTTTTTACAAATTTTTTTTATTTCATATCCACCCCCAACATAAAATAACACAATCCATAGTGTTTGAAGAAATGAAATTTTAGGAGGAGGTAGAGATAGAGGAGATGAGTTCTAAATGGAATTTTAAATAATAAACATGGAACAAATTCACCTAGTGGTTGAAGTTGGAGGTCTTGCTACTCCAATTTACTCCTTTGATCACCATGTCACTCGGAGAGTTCGCTTGCAAAAAAAGGAAAACAAACAACAAACCAAACAAATATATATATATATATATATTCATATAATAAAAAACGTAAAATATGAGTATATATATATATTATTGAATAAGGAGGCATAATAATTTGTAGTTTAGTTGTATGCACACGACCATGTCTACCTTCTATCCCGGGTTCGATTCCCCAAGGCTTCGCCAGTTTTGACGGGGTTTGACCCACAACCCACGACATGTCCCTTTTTTGTTATTATATTTTTATTTATTTTATTTTACAAAAACATAAAAATAAACTGATGATACATTGTCTTCATTTTAAATTTCAGGGCAAGGTATTACTCAAGGACCACACCACGTGACACAGATGAATATGGTGTTACCCTTTTAAACCCATCCATACTCATAATAGAAGAACATGTCAACAGTCTATTTTTTTAAATATTAAAATGATTTATTAATCCTGTTTGAAAAATTAAAAAGATTCACAAATATTGGAAACATGAAAACCACGGGTTACCTCCCATCCATCACTTTTGTTTAACGTTGTTATCCTGACATGGATCCAAATTCTATCATTTTTTTGGTTCATAGGTTGGCTCAGTTAACTCAACCTATATTTCTTATTTATTCAATGATTCAATTAATGGTTTTAACCATTGACCATTGACCTTTAAAATGTAAGCACCTGTGGTATCTTTAACCTCTACTACCCCATGGGGGTACAAATGATGCATTATTAAAGGACCTGACCATCTAGACCTTAACTTTCCTTGGTGTAAATGATGTTTTGAACTATAAAAGCTCATGAATATTCTCAGTTCAAAATGTTTGACTTTGATATTCCTAGATTGTTAGGCTTGAACTCTAGATTTATTGAACCTTGAATTTTCATAACCCTCCATCCTTAGTTCCTTATGTTAATTGAGATATAATTTCTATTTTTTCCGACAAATGATAGGTCATATTTCATTTTCTTAATTTTCCAAAAAGAATTTTGCTAAATTTAAACAGGTAAATGTCTTGATATTATATAATCCTACCTATATGGTGACATTCCTAGGATGGTTTTTTATGTTGTACGATATGCCGAAAGAGCATTCGAGAGTTTCTCTGACCAATCTTTTCAATAATGATTGAATGTTTTTCCATGAATATTTTTAATCTACCTATATTTTTAACTCATCTTGACCGCTGGTTTGAGGGTGGTATGTAGTGGAAACCTTTTGAGATATCCCATACTTATACATGACTGAAGAAAATGGACGGTTGCAGAAATGGGTTCCTCGTTCACTGATTATAGCCCCAGGAATTCCAAATCGAGAAAATATGTTCTCTTTTGAAATTGGATCACAACATGATTGTCATTAGACTTGGTGGGAATGGCTTCATCCCATTTTGAGACATAATCAACGTCTAAGAGTATGTCGATGTATCCCCTAGTGTTTGGGAAGGGACCCATGAAATCGATTCCCTAGCAATAAAAGATTTCAATCACTAAGATGGGAGAGAGTTGCATTTGATTCTTTTTTTTGGTTGACCCTACTTATTGAAACATAGGAAAAATTTGACCAAATGTGTTGGAGTCCCTTGAGAGGGTGGTCTAGAAGAGATCACCCTAAAGAATCTTAGCAGATGTTTTCTTAGAGGAAAAGTGACCTCCACAGGCCTAACTTTGACAGAATTTTTGGATAGACTCTTGTTCAGATTATGAGACACACCTCTTAATGACTTGGTCAGGGTAGAACTTAAAGAGGTATGGATCATCAAAAACATAGTGCCTAACATCAGAAAGGAATTTCCATCAAGCATGAGTCCCCAAGAATTTTGGGATGACTCCAGTAACTAAGAAGTTGGTTATGTCGGCATACCAAGGGCAGTCACTCATAGAGTATAGGTGTTTATCAGGGAATGAATCATAAATAGTATGGTGATTTGAGTTATCCTTTTATTCCATCCTAGAGAGATGATTAGCTACATAATTCTCATCACGCATTTTATCCTTGATTGTGATGTCAAATTGTTTTGTGATAAGGACCCACCTAATTAGTCTAGCATTGGAATCTTGTTTTTGGAAGAGGTATTTTAGTGCAGAGTGGTAAGTGAACACAATGATGGGGGATCCTAAGAGGTAGGTCCTAAAATTATCTATGGAAAACACAATATCAGGTAACTCCTTTTTAGTGGTGGTGTAGTTTATTTGGGCTTCATTTAATGAATTTCTTGCATAAGAAATGACATTAGGATTTTTATCACAACATTGTCTTAAAACAAATCCTACATCAATGTCACTAGCATTACACATAAGTTCAAAAGTAAAGTTCTAATTTGGAGATTTCATAATGGGAGGAGAGGAGAGAGAGGATTTGAGGGTTGAGAATGAACCCTCACAACTTTCTGTCCAAACAAACTGAGAATCCTTTACTAGGAGAGCACAAAGGGGAAGGGAAATTGAATTATATTCCTTGATGAATCTTCAATAGAAACCAACATGTCCTAAGAAAGACCTCACTTCCTTAACAGTTTTGGGTGATGGAAGGTGAATAATGATTTCAAACATGGCTTTATCAACTTCAACCCCCCTACCAGAGACTTGATGGCCTAGAATTTTTCCCTCTTTAGACATGAAATCTTATTTTTTCTAGTTTAAGACCAGATTCATTTCATTGCATCTTGATAAGACTCCCTCCACATTCCTCATACATTCTTCATATGTATAACCAATGATAGAGAAGTCTTACATGATAACCTCAAGAAAATTCGCAACCTTGTCAGAGAATATTCCCATCATACACCGCTAGAAGGATCCATGGGCATTGCATAACCCTAAGGGCATGTGTTTGAATGAAAAGGTGCCTAATGAACATGTAAATGTAGTCATCCCTTGATTCTATAGGGAGAGATCAATTTGATTATACTACAAGTAACCATATAAGAAACAGTAGAAGTAATGACCTTCCACTATCTCAAGGAATTGGTCAATGAATGAAAAGGGGAAATGGTCCTTCTTGGTAAATGGGTTTAGCTTCCTATAGTCAATGCAGACCCTCCATCCACTACTCACCCTAGTTGGAAGAATCTCTCCATTATTATTGGTTATCACTCTGATTCCTGCATTCTTGGGAACCACTTGGATTGGGATGACCCACTCACACTCAACAATGGGATATATGATACAATATTTTAACAATTTTATAATTTATTTTCTCACTACATTCATGAGAATAATATTGAGTCACCATTGAGGTTGATGACATGGCATTGAATCTGATTCCCAAACAATCATATGAGTCCTAATAAGTGGTCTAATCCCAGGAATATTGGACAGGGTCTAACCAATGGCTTTCTTATGTTTCATAAGGACATCAAGAATCATCCTCTCTAGATTTGCGTCAAGAGAAGAAGAAATAACTATAGGATGTGTTTGATTATTCCCTAGGAAGGTATACATGAGTGCAGCGGGAAGTTCCTTCAATTCAAGATCAGGTTGGTTAAGAATTTTAGTAGAAGATTGGGACATTAGATCAAGATCAATATTTTTTCCTAGAGATTTTGATAGGATTTACTCCCCAAATATAGAAGGTTCAGTTACTACATTGTCTTGATCAGATTTAGGGAAGGAAGTTGGAGTGATCTCTATAAAAGTGGTTTCCTGAAATGTTTCACTGAGTGTTGCTCCTATGACTTCTTCATAAGAGAAATTTGAAAATGAATCAATCGAAGGAGATAAACGTCTTTTATTTGAACAAAGGAAATCAACCTCATCCTAACTTAAACATTCATCAAATATGAATTGATGTTCTATGGATTCATTGTCATTGCTTCTTATCATTTTTACATCCTGAATGTCCTCGTCATCCCGTATTTGTGATCTTCAATTATAGATGTTCAAGTCTAGACTCATGTTTTCAAAGGTGATGTCCATGTTTCTATTTCAAACTTAGATAACGGAGTCGATTTTTTCAAGGAATGGATGACCAATGATGATTGGGGTTTGTTCCTTATCTCCTATGATTCGATGTTTGTCAATGAAAATGAAGTTAGCAAGGTAGATAATGTTTTCAACCCTTACCTGGACATCCTTTAAAATCTCCTTTGGAACCCTAAAGTGATGATCATCAAGTAGAAGTGTGAAAGATGTGGGTTGGAGTTATTCTAGGCATAACTTTTAGTACACAACATATGGGATGAGATTAATACTAGCACATAAGTCACACAAGGCCTTCAAAACTATGCTCTCTCCTAGTTCAACAATGATGTAAGGGAAACTCGGGTCTTTCAACTTAGGAGGAATGGTCCTTTTAATGGTGGTACTCACATTAGCATCCAAAAGTACTTGGTTTTTATGTGAAAATTTTCTTTTAAATTTGCACAAGTCCTTAAGGTACTTTGTCTAGGCAGGTATGGTTTGGATTTCATCGAGAAGAGGAATGTTCAACTTGACTTGTGAGAATAATTACCTCAATGTTTCACTAAATCCAGGCTTGATTATCCCCCTCATGCATTGAGGAAATGTTGCAGGTTGTGGGGTTGTCTGTTGAAGAGCTGTTTCTTTGACAATGTTATCGTGTTTTTATGTTTGATGATTTGGTTAATTTGAATTTTAATCCAAGTTTTAATCTTCATATGGGTTTTGAATTAGTTGTTCAGGTTTCTCAATTGATTTACCAATTCTTAAAATACTCCCAAGCCTTAGTTATTAATGAGTTACTTGAGTATAACTTGACTCTCCCCTTAAATTTGATGATGGTACCTACTGAGTAGGAATGGGTTCCTTTCCAGTTTTGATGGATTGAATTTCTTATTTATGGGAATATTATTCAAAGTTCATTTTGTCCATTTGATTTCACATTTGTTCTAGTAGGATTTGTAGAATATTTTGGGTTGGTGCTTGAGATGATTGGTTTATCCCAGAGAGATATTTTGGAGGAGAGATAGTTTGTTGAAAATGGACCGATGGCTATTAGTATTGGATAGGTTGGGTTTGGAACTGGTTATGTGTTTGGTAGTTCTGATGGATGTATGAATTTTGTCCCTGTGGTTGGCTAGGTTTTTGGTTATCATTCGAGCGGAAGCTTGGGTGGTCATTATACCTTAGGTTGAAGGTGTTTTAGTATTGAGGATTTTGAAAGATCAAATCATTTTCTTCCACTAATGATCCTCCAAAAAGAACCTCCTTGATGGATGGAATGTGTTGGGAATTTTCCTGACTTAAGGTCATGTTTTTCACAAATTGTGCAAACCAGGTCTACAGTTTATATTTCCTGGACTTTCTTAATTTTTATCTCTTCAACCTTCCTAGAGAGTGATGCATGTTTAGCCCTAAGGATTTACTCTTCTCTAAGTGTATGAATTCCAGTTGTTCTTTGTGGAATTTCAAAATAAGGTTATGTTCCCCATGTTTGGATTTGTACTGCAAGGATTTCTAGATACTCGTAAGCATCATTTGGGGTTTTTTTAAAGGTTCTATTACACATCATGTCAATGAATTGTTTGTTCCCCGTGTCCAACCCTTAATAGAAAATGCTCAATTCTTCTGGAATAGAAAAACCATGGTGTGGAACCATTTTTAGATTGTCCTTGAACCTCTCCCATGTTTCACAGAATGACTCTCCCTCATTTTCAAAATATTTTTGGATGCTCTTTGTAAGTGAAATTGTTTTGTGGAGGGGAAGGTATTTTTTGTTGATTTCTCCTTTTAATTGGTCCCAAGATTTGATGGATGATGGTATCAAATTTTTTATCCAATTTTTATCCCGTTCCTTTAGATAGAAAATAAATAGCCTCAACATATCTTATTCTAGTTAATGTGGGGGACACATGGTTTCTACAATGTCATTGAACTCCTTAACGTTAATGTAGGGCATCTAGGACTCCATTCCATAGAATGTGGGAAGGTGGCTTAGGACATGGGGTTTAAAGATGTAGTTAGAATCTCATAAGGAATTGTGTCTAATTCATGAGGGGGAATTGTTCCAAGATGGTGTGAGGTAGTCATTCATGGTTTGGTGACTGCATTCCCCATGTTTGGGGCTCCCTCATTTGGATTTCCATTTTGGTTTCCACCTGAGTTTTTGAGTTGGTTTCATTGAAGACATTTCATTTAAATAGGATCAATTTTTGACTTTGGAGTATTAGGAATATTAGGATCTAAAGTAAAGAGTTATCTTGGTGTACTTGACTACCCAACCCCAGGACTATACACCCTAACTAGACCGTTTGATTAATCATGAGTGTAGGTGGACATGCGCCAAAAGAAAAAAAACAAGAAAGGGAAAAGATAAGAGAATTTGGATGAGAATAAAAGAAATGGGGTATAATAGAATGGGTATCAATATGACTTACATGGGTCCCTAAAAACAGTGCAAAAATTTTATTCACGCTCAAATATACCCAAGAGAATAAGGTACAACGGTCCTTGTAGTCTAGCTTGGGTTGCTGAATCCTCAGAGACCTAAGAAGTAACCTATAGACACACACATTATAAGGACTGTTTTTGTCTATGAAGTGGAAAACATGTGTTGATATTATATGGGTTTAAAGTATCACCAATGGATTTATGTTAATTCAAATTAAGTTAATGAGTTTATCCAAAGTTATCGCTCGGGGTGGTTAAGATGAATTCAATTTTTAATGATTTCAATTTATTATATTTGAGATGGGTTCTTTTAATAAGATCAAATTAAATAATCCCTTACTATTTTAATTCATAAAAACCCTAATACAAATCACCTATACACTTGGAGAATCAATTTTTTGAGTACTCCGAGGTAATGGTTTGTATTAGCACTTGAAATATGTGACCTTAAATTCAATAAGGATGAAGAGGTTTTAAAATCATAAAATAAAAATATCCATTAAAAGAAGTGATTAGCCATTAATGGAGTGATAAATAACGTCCAATACAGACCCATTCTACTCCCCTTCATAAACCCATAAAGGAGTTAGATCCCCATTGATGAAAAGTCTTCAACGGAAGTGGGAAGTAGACTTACAAGGGTAGAATTGAAGAAGTTAAAACAACAACAAAAATCGATCACTCCACCGTTGTGTGATAAATATCACAACGTATGTTGTGAATAAATTCACACTGTGAACCAATAGTATCAACGTTATATGTTGAAGAATATAATAAGAGTAAATAAAGAACTTTTATTAAGTAACTGAGGTGAATTGAACAACTTACATGAGAAAGAAACACGATTACAAATAAAAAGCGGCAACATAACACTACAATGAAACCATGCACCAAAGATACTTCAATCCTCCATCAACACTACCTTAAATAGTCATTTTCGGAGCCTTGAGTGGATCCTCCAATTGTGAAATTCATCCCACTTTATTATGGTAAGCTTAGGGTGGTGGAAAGCTTTTGAAATTTAGACTTTTCCACTCTTTACCCAAGGTGGAAGCCAACTTGCAACCAACGAATAGATGTGTAAGAATGACCTTCTAGACGGCCATGTTAGAGTGGTACATA
This sequence comes from Viscum album, assembly GCA_963277665.1. Lineage (NCBI taxonomy): Eukaryota > Viridiplantae > Streptophyta > Magnoliopsida > Santalales > Viscaceae > Viscum > Viscum album. The sequence continues at coordinate 981,013,505 of OY728125.1, forward strand.
GAAGAAGAAAATAGATCTACGGTCGTCTCATAACAACTTGTTAAATTTCGGCCCATTTGGAGTTGTTATTCGGGAGTTATGGTCGATTTAGTGGGAAACTATTCTAGGTCATAGATTCTAGACCATATTTTGATATTCTTTTTAGGCCTCATTAATTGCCATCATGGAGGCAGAATTAGCACTGGATTCTGTAGGTTGATTTGTTCCAATATAAGTATTATATCATCCCAAGAAATATGGTCTTCATTGGGTCTATATTGTTGGTCCCACATTCTCATCAGTAGGATGGTGTCCAATCTTACTTCTCTAGAATTGTTTGCCTAAAATCCCATTTTGGTGGTCTTGCAATGTGAATCTTCCAACACCCCACATGTATAAATTTTTATTAATATAATTAGATACCTGAAAATTAAATTTTAAATTAAAATCATGATCATTGGGTAATTTAAATGATTTTAAAAATGTACCACATAATAGTTCTTTTTAAAAAAGAATTACAATCATAATGTGAAATGATGTTGAAAGTGTAAAATGCACTAAAATGGTGTTTATGAATAATAAAGCATTTGAATATTATATATAATAACAATGATTCTTATCCTCATTTAGTGTTTAATTAGTTTACATCACGAGTGTAGAGGAGAAAATATACACACACATATGAGAGGATTTTTATATAGGAAGATTCACTTATGGAATTTCAGCCCTTTGCGACATGTCATTTGCAATTGAAAAATGATACATCACAACTACTCTTTTATATTACTATTTATGAATGAATTTTTATTCCAAAAAAATAATGGTTTATTGCGACCGAATAAATAATCCAACACAAATTTTTTTTGGCATGCTTTCTCTCCCCTAGTGTGAAAAGTAATCGTGGTGGACATTTGTGATGGATAAAAAAATCCATTAGAAATACACCATGGATTCAGATTATTTGAGACAGAAATTATGGAATGTCGCAAATAATATTGGTGAAAAACTATTTGTGATGAAATTAATTCCATCGCAAATAGATCATATAAAAAACCCTGATGTTTTAACTGCCGTGAAACCCTACTTTATTTCTTCCTCCTCTTTCTCCTCCCTCTCCCAAAATAAACCCTACGGCCAACTAATTTTACCCAGTTTGGCGCATCTATGTTATTCTCGTTTTTGTAGATTTTAGTTTAGATCTTCAAGAAACATACTCCTCTTACATTCTCCATCAAATTTTTTTTTTCAGATTTCAGTTCAATATTAAATATACTAGTTTGGTCCCTAGGATTATAAATTTATCTGATTATAATTCTTTGTTTTATATTTAGGATAGACACAATTGTATTAATTTCTATTTTGATTGTAATCTGGTTCTTTTTTTGAACATTTTGGGTTCACTATCAAATATATTGTTTTAGTTGAACCCTATGTTTAGAAATTTATCTTATTTTCATGATTTATTTGATATTTAGTATTGACGTAATTTTATTATTTTCTATTTTGATTTTAATCTACTTAAATTAATTTATTTTAATCTATTTTTTGGAATTATTCTAATTTTATATTATTGATATTTATATATGGATTGTATTTATATTTGTACACATATATATATATGTATGTTTATTGACCATGTTAATTTTGATATATTTTTGTGTATATGTATATATATTAATGTATTTTTAATTAATTTTGATATTTGTATGTGTTTATAAATATATATAAATTATTTTAAAATTATGTTTAAGATTTTTGATATTTATATATATAGACATATATGTATGTATGTATATTTTTATATATTTATATATATATTTGATATGTAGATCAATTAAAAAATTTCAAAAAAAATATATATATATATATATATATATATGTATATATTAGTCAATAACTCTTTTAATATAGATACATATAAATAATTCATTTTGGATTTATTAAAAAAATGATGAAAAATATGTAAACAATAAATTCTGTGTATACATCTATAAACGTTTTAAAAAATGTGTAAATGTTTTAATACATATATTTATATTTTTATATTAATAAGTGTGTAATCTTTTTAATATTTATTTATACATAAATGTATGTATATTAAAATATGAACATATATATATATATGTGTTTTAAAAAAACATTTAATGTTTAGGATATATAAACAAAGACACACACATACAGATGTATATAAACATTTTTAAAAAAGTGTATGATTTTTAATATATAAATATATATGTGTGTGTGTTTTTATCTGATATATATGTTTGATTATGAAATTATGTAATATATATATATATATTATCATCTTAATATGTATATATAAATATTTTAAAGATACTTGCTAGGTATAATATATATATTTATATAGATTTGATATGTATATTTATTTAAAAAGAGTCAGATTATATTTTATGTATTTATATTAATTATTAAATCATGATATACATATATATAATCATTATAAAAAATTAAATAATAATTTAAATAATTAACAATAATCAATACATAATATATAATAATTACTAAATAATTAGTAAGTATTATTAATATATAATAAATATTTATGTATGTTTATATCTATATATATAAATTTAATATTTATATTGGTTTAAAGAATATTGTTAGAATATATTGGGTATATTTATACAAATTTATGGATATTTTATTATAAATTTATATATATAATTATTTACTTAATATTTAAAATAAATAGAAATTAATAGTTTTAATTACAAAATATTGTTAATAATTTTAAATATTGACTTAATATGTGCAAATTTGTGTGTGTGTGCATTTATGTATGTATATAGATTTGATATGATAATTTCATTGAAAAAATGTGTAAAAAATAATTTGATGTAAATAAATTTGATTATGTGTAATATATATATATATATATTAAATGTATCAAACAAATAGAAATGTGTGTTTTTATGAATGATGAGAAAATTAATTTAATGAAAATTTTTTAATAAAATGTTATTTATAAGAATTTTTTATATTAACATAATTAAAAAATTTGTTTAAAGAAAAACAATTAAAATAAGTACTATTTATTATAATTTATTTAATAATAATAACACAGATAATTTTTTATAATTTATTTTAACAGAATATATCAATTATAAGACATAATAAACATTCATAAAAATAATTATTTTGAAAAAATAGTATTAATTTTAATTATTTATAAAAATTAGCAATCAATGAGTCATCAAAATTAATAAATTCTTAATATTACCGGTGATTAGAAAAAAATAATAATAAATTATAAAAAAATATAAAAAATATAAAAATAGATATTGTCTCATATATAAGAATGATCAAGATATATTCTATTATTTTCAAAATATTGTGTGTGTCTTGTATAATATATATAATACTATTAGTTTATCTACACCGAACCTCTATGGGCCCCATAATCCAGTGTTATCATAGCGCCTCACTTAGAACAAATTCCATTGAATATTTCAAGGTGTTAAAATAAAATAATTTTTTTCATTTAGTCAAAATGATCTGTAAATATTGTTTTTAATTTTTTAAATAACTATGGACTCATGATGTAGACACTAGTATCTATTATGTGATCATTAATGAATAAATAATCACAAAAAATCCAAACGGGTCTAGTTTAAATACATTTCTTCAATGAAGGTGTTGAGGCATTTATATCATTTTCAACGTAAAATTTAGATTTTTTACTAAAGGAACACCTAATTGTCTATGTCAAAAATGTGGACATAGGATATTTGGAAAATTTGACAATGTTGGACTTCATCAATTATATTCCCATTTTTTAAAATATTACATTTTTCTATCAAAATTGGGAAATGAGTTCAGTAGAAAATACATATTTTTAGGTTTAGATTCATCATTTTATTAATTTAATAAATGAGGCAGCTGGTCCATCTATTCCTGAAACAACATCTCACAATGATACTCCAACTCCTGAATCTAAACCTCCTTAGTTTAACAATTTGTTTCAATCCATTGAGGAGGCCTTATATCTAGTATGCCTTTTGAGAATACATGAAGGTGTTAGAAAACATTATGGCTATTAAACTATATTTTAGAATATATAATAGTAGTTTTTATTAGATTTTCTCTTTGGTTATGTTTTTGTTAACTGACAGAAATACATTACCTGTATGTTTCTAGGAATGCAAAAGGATGGCTCGTAATTTGGGAATAAGTTATCAGAAGATCCATGAATATTTAAATGACTACATCTTATATTATGGTGAATATGAATCTTTCGTCAATTATCCAACATGTGGAGAACTCAGGTACAACAAGGCACAACCAGGAAACTACAGAGTTCCCATGAAAAAGTTGAGATATTTTCAAATTACACCTCATTTACATCATTTATTTATGTATCACAACATAGTTGGATTTATAACATAGCATAAATCAACTGTTTCCATTATAGAAATCAAAAAGCATCTATGTTATGTTGACTCATGGAAACATGTTTATTAGACACATCCTTCTATACTGCAAAACATCAGAACATACAACTGGGCCTTTCTACTAATGGTTTTTTTTTCATTTGGTGCTTATAAAATTCAATATTTTTATTTGCTGATTTTCATTACTCCTTAAAACTTTCCACTTTGGATGTTGATGATGGAACCATATATATATATATATATTTTTGACGCTATTAATTCTATGAAAACCAAATAAGAATATTTATGTTAATTTGAAACCATTAATTGATGAGTTAATACCCCAAAGGAACAACGATGTAAGAACCATTGATATATCTATAGATCCGAATTTTATATTGAAGTTGGTATTAATATGGACGATCAGTGATAATCCATTGTATTGTAAGTTATCAATAAGGGGAACACATAGATTAAAATCATGTCCATAATTCCTGGATGAGAAAAAAATCATTTATTATTTTTAATGGGTTAAATGTTATTTATTTTTACTGTCATTGGATATTTCTTCCTACATATAATCCTTTTCGAAGAAATAGAAATAATTTTATGAAAGGATGAATTCAAATAGATAAACCTACAGTTGTTCTCTATGGTAAACAGGTAAAATCTTTTTTATCTATATTACACCATGTTCCTTTTTTTCCAACCATAAATGAGAAAAAATATATGGTTTTTGTAGAGATCATAATTTGATAAATTAGAATATTTTTTGGGACCACTCAGATTGGTTTGGTTTGATGGATCATCACTTGTTAGATTTAATGCACATTGAGAAGAATATTTTTGGTAAAATTGTTTATATAGTGTTGGGCACACCTGGTCTGACCAAAAATAATATAAAGGCACAATTTTATCCTATGCGGATTTGTAGACGTCATGAACATGAATTATTTAAAGATGAAGGTCACACAAATTAATGATGCTAGATTATTCTTACTCACAAAATTAAGAAATCCATTTTTTATTCTATCAATGGATTAGTGATTTGAGGTTAGAAAATGGTTATGCTTCTAATTTTTCTCTTTCATCAGAAATCGACATATTAATAGGTTAAAAAGTCTTAAATTTCATGTCATAATTGAAATATTCCCGAATGTTGGTCTTAGAGGGCTATATAATTATTCAATCTGGGAATTGTTGACTGAAATATTATTTTTTTGGGAACATTTTTTGCCAAAATTTTATTATAATGCATTTAATTTTTTTTAGAAAGATATTGATTTAACTTAATGTAAATTGTATAAAATATTCCCAACAAGCGTCTTTGATTCCATGGAACATTTAATATTTCATTTCCCATATGAAGATAAATGTAAGGGAAATGTAAATTTCAAGTTGATGTATTTGTTTGAGAGATGTATGAATAAATTAATGAAGAAAATATGTAAAAAATAATAAGTTGAAGGGATGATTGAAGATTCATACATGAAGGAGGAAATTTCAAAATTTTTCTCTCATTATATTCATTCATAATATCCTTCAAAACATAAACGGATGAGTCGCAATGAGAAAAAATTTGACGATATCATAGAACATTATTTTTCATTATTTAATCACCATGAGATATATTTTGATGGTTATAATGATCTATGGATTACATATTTATAACTGTAAAGAGATCATGCTTATGATCTACTAAATTGTGATGAAATGACACGATTTGTGTAGTTTTTACTAATTTTTTATTATGTAATTAAATATTTATAAAATATATCCTTATTTATATTATGTTTTTTAACACTATATCATGACTACATGAAAAATATATTTATACAAATTACATCTACTTATTTTGATAAACATCAGCATCAAAAGTATTCATATTATTTTCAAATACGAGTAAGTAAAGTTTCATTCAATGGAATAATAAATCAGTTTTCAATGATATATATTATTAATATTTTTTATTGTTTTCTGGTAACAAAATATGAAATTAAAATTCACAGTCTATTAGGTGTTCTCAACAACCCTCCATCGAAATTGGAAAACTCTTATAATGGTTATGTGGATAATGAAATTTGATTCCACGCATGCTTATACAGTTATTATACAAAATCAGTGAATAGTGGTGTTCTTTTGAAAGGATACCATCATAAGGAATGTGGTGTTGGATTTTATGGTATTCTAGTTGAAATAATATAGTTATGTATCTGAGACCAAATTATGCTACAATAATTAAATGTCAATGGTTTGATACTGATTGTGGGTTGTGAGTTCATCCACAACATGGAGTCGTCGATATTAAATATAAAAGTATTCTTTCATAAAATGAACCATTTCTATTAGAACATAAAGCACATAATCTTTTGAGAGATTTCATCAACTGGTGGAGTGTGATAAAATTAAAATCACAAGACAATCAAATTATTGAAAATGAAAATGGTTCTATCGAACTGCAACATGTCGAATTTTTTCATGAAACATCCCAAAATATATTTCATACCTGACTGGATATAAATGTAGATTATGAAACCCCCAAAATTAAGGGCAGATGATACAGATAATGTTGATGAAGTAATAAGGGATGATGAAACTAAAAGTCATAAGGATGTTGACAATGCTGAAGATGATGATGATGTCATCGATGTCAGAAATTTTTTTGATGAAGATGATGATTGAAGTATTATATTTAGGTATTTAGTTATAGGTAATTATCATAATGTAATATGTATTAGTTTATTAAATTTCATATTTTTATTTCCAATCTGTTAAAGTTAACATTATTTTATTCTAACATTCATTAGTTTTTTATATTTCCTATGGATAATATTAATATCCTACTTGTGAGAATATTTGTTTTAGATAGCTGGGGATGATCCTCATGATGATCTATTAGGTTATCTCACTAATATCAGACATCATGATGATGTTCCTGATTCAGTTCCTCCTCCTCTGGCTTGTATGCCAACTAGGAGGGGGCGCGGTCTTACTCGATTACCGATTCCAAATCCTATTCCGGAGAGATAACCATATGTTTATTTTGGTGCTCATTTAAACAAGAAAGTTTAATTGTTTAATAGATTTAATTTGTATTAAATAAGTGTATTAATTTTGATAATAATTTCATGATTATATATTTGTTTCAATAAGCATAGTTTTTTTCATTTAGCCATTAGCCAGGCTTGTGTGATTATGAGAAATTATTTTTCCAATCCATGGATGCCATGATCCCTAATACATATCACCATGTGTGACCAAATGTTCAACCACTGGATTTTACATTATTAAATAATATATAATTTTTTAAAATTTATTTAATTACTAACATATATTTTTTAATTATATTACAAAATTTGTTTTCTCTGATTTCTGATATCCAGAGAGTTCTTATCTAAAAGACAAGGTAAACCTGTATATGTGATCACTTTTATCAATTTCTACACAACATTAGAAAGAATTTATTGGATAATGTTGCATCTACTATATTCGAATAGTCTTGTGTCTCCCATCGTACTGACTATATATCATCACAGTTATGGAAAATATTGTGCTTCTTTTGGAATAGGAGAGACTTTCAATTGGAGATCATCAGTTGGAAGTTAGATTCGGGGTGGGGTGGGGGGGAATATGTCACCCCAAGGGCTCAGAGTCATAAATTTTACATATATCGATGTCATATTGTATGTGATAGTATTTATCAATGTATATATATATTAACTATAACATTATTGTTATATTATACAGGTCGCTACAAACCCATTTATTATAAAGTTTACAATTTTATAGAAGATGTATTCGAATCCCCATAAAAGAGAACATGTTTGAAGCGATTGAACTATAATGGGGTTAGTGAGTTTTTTGAACAATGCCATCAGTATTAATTTTATTTTTATTCTAAATTATCAAAATATTTAAAGGTAACATATGAGACTACATCTTTTCATTCATAGGAGAGTAATATAGAGACCGAACAAGATGTCACTACTAATTCTGGTTTTGGGGAGGGTGTATGGATACAAGAGTCTTCACAGGTTGTTAAGAATTGTTGAGTGATTATTATTGGTTCTCAACAAACACTTATGTGCTATTATGTGTCTATTTCAATGGAATCAATGAGCTAAAAGTGAGCTCGTGGAGAGTTTCAGTCAATGTTGTCATTTGCTGCTCATTATGAGGAGATATTGAAAGCTCAAGATGAGATGATGCACTAGATGTTGATGTAGAGGGATGTGGAGAATGAGAAGTAGCATCTGAGATACGAGGGAATGATTTAATAAATGCAGATACTTACATGTGATGTTGGTATTGAGTTTCTTGCCCCTGTCCTTCGTGTGATCCTCCTCCACCGGATTCCAGATGATGATTTTTGATGATTTTATGACTGTTATGTAATTTCGAATGATATAAAAATTATATTGGAAATGATATATAACATTTATGCGTGTTTAATTTTTTTAAAATTTTTAATGATTTCTAAATATTATTAATTTTATTTTATATTTTTAAATAATTTTAATTATTTATAATATTTAAAAATTGGTTTTTTTGTGATGGATAAATAATCTGTTACATAAGATTATTTGAAATGGATCGTCGCAACAAGTGTTTAAAAAATATTTCATCATTTCATTAAGACAGATTTTATATCCATTGAAAAAATGGTTTCTCTGATGTACCATAAAAAATAATTATATTTGCAATGCCTTTTTCCATGATGGGATATTTCCAATGGAAACCCGATGTAAAAAATCATTTGCACAAATAATCCATCATAAATGGCTGATCAAAATTATAAGAAATCCCAATTTTGAGTGTAGTATATTATTTTTATGACAACATAAATAGAGATCAAAGCATGTATTACAATCTGAGGATACAAATATGAGGGAGTCAATAGAAGATGAATCATAGTGATGTTACACAAACTACATGGAACTATCTACAAAGGGTGAGGAGTCTATCATTACTGAGGAATCAATGGAAACCCCATTGGACCTTTTAGGTTCCCAAATTATTTATCTCCTATATAATTAATTTCATATTAAATTAATTCTAATATCCTATTCATTAACATGTAAAGGATTCAGTATGTGTGATGTATTTATAGTTTCTTATAAATCATGTGCGGAAGAGGGATGCACTGAAGGCATCATGTAGATAGAACGAGGAGGAAATAGCTTTTGATTCTATGGCCATCTAAGATGTTCATGGAATGATACCACATGTAGAAGTGAGGGAACAACCACCCATATAATTGGTATATTATTTGGTGATGATAAAAGTATATCTATCTCATTTCTAGATTGGTATAATCCAACCATATTTCTGCCTATAATTTTTTTACATTCTATACAAACTCACTGTTCTCTAATTGTAGATCCAAAACACTAAGATGATGGAATTAAAATAGTGGTTGTTGACTTACCTACCCATTATAAGGGGTCTCTAAAGGAATATCCTACCACATACCCCTCAATCCATAACTATCTAGCAGGTGCAGTAGCTAGGGAATGCCTAGCACTTGGGTTTCCCATCTTTTCAATGAAGAAAGATTCCTCCCTCACAACTACTTTAGTTTCTTGTGATATGTAATCCAATAAAATATAATTAATTCGTTTTTTAGTGTTATAAATTAATGTAAATCACTTTTCAAGAGAATTCTAATCCTCACAAGGGACCGAGTGCTAGGATCACTTATATATTAGAAACATATCAACAAAACCCTCTATAAAAGTAATTAATGTAGGAACTTATAACATTACCATAACCTGAGAGTTAACCCTCTAATAAATAAATGGTGGAATGATGAAAACCTGAATAAACCACCTAAGTGGAGGCAATACAAAATTATATCTCACCTTAATTATTATATATTATATCATAAAAGTTTCAGACTGATGTTGATACACCTTTTCAATTTCATGATTTATTATAACAGTATTAGTCTTCTCTGGAAGATGATGATAATTAGTTGAATATGTTGTTAAAGAAAACTATATGATATAATGGATTTCATGGAATATTATTCATAGAAATATCACCTATTCATTAATAGTTAATATGGGAATCCATATGGGAACAATCCAGCATTATATGGTGAAGCTAAGAGGTATTGGGGTCGACAATCATTCCATCCACAAAAACACACCTAAAATTATGGTTAAAAAAGAGTGATGTGAGGTATTATAGTTTGAATCCATAAAATTCACATATATGGTCCCAAAATTGATGTCATTCAAGAAGATTAGTATGATATCCAATAGTAGGATCAAGAGGATCACCAAATGTTGGATTTTTCTCTAGTGCTGGATAGAGAGGCCACTCACTTAAGGACATAGTTAGCCCCCATAAAAGCTGAGTTATCCCAAGTAACATATTATGTAGAATAATTTGGGGCTGAATAAGATATACTCCAAATGATTATGGATATGTTATGAATATAGAGATATAATGTAATGGAGGAGATAAAAATGTTTTGGTAGGGTATTGACGTATTCTATTGGAGGACAGATGTACTAACGGATATAACAAATTATTTTCTTTCCAGAGGCCAATTATAAAATAGAAGGAGAGGATTTTACTTTTAAATAACCCTCATTAATTTTTATGTAATTAATAACATAATATGTTTGAAGACCCTATATTGAAATTAACACATCTCAATAATATTAATGGGAAAAAGTCTAAAATATATATTTCTTCTAAATGAATTCATAGTTTGAGAAATCAGAGAAAAAAAAATACTTCCCAATTACAAGAGACTATGAAATAATGGTAGGTGAGTTGTGTCCAAAATGTCATATCGACCTTAATAAAATGATTTTGAAGAAGAGGGAATTGCATTAATGTGATTCTAAATGATTTATTGACCCTAAAATCATTTCAATTATAATATGGTATAACAATAAGTGTGTTGGAAACAAACATGATAAAGGGAAATATAGGATATGAATGTTGTGACTCACGTTGTCTAAATAAAAAGGTGATGAGGAATATTGGTTAGTGATAAAAACTGATCACATGTCAAAAGAGATTATTACACTATCATAGTTTTTGAGATTCCATTTCACTGTGTACCCTGGATGATATACCGGTCAAAATGAGGGAATTGTTCCACCATAATAGGAGTGTCCATTCAAAGTTAAATGTATTTAGTAAGACATACATCCTCTATAAGAATTTACATCTAAATTTGGGGTTCTTCTATCACCATAGATTAATGGAATTCCATTTAAATATATATGGATGTGGTTAATTTATAATAGTGAACAAAGTGTTTTTTTGTGAATGAGGGTGATTAACATGAGGATTTCAATTAATCGTATGGCTAGAAATCCATGTAATGATCATAATGATGGGGGGATACAAAAAAATATTAAGGCATGTAATCCAATGAGGTTTGTGATAGATGAAAGTTACAATCAGATGTGTGACACAAAAATACAGTTTTTTATCCTCTAGGGACTATGATGATGTGATTTCTAAAGCTAATTAGTTTAATATTACATATATTTTTCCAAATGGGGGATAATAATTTGAATATACCTTACTTAGAACATCAGGTGAATGAATTTTATGGACATATATCTTGGAAAGTTTCTATAGATAAAACACTGTAAATATCAACAAGTGTTTTTATGAATTGATTTTTTCATGTATGTTTATTTTATTAAATATTTTTCATTACATGCAACATTACACTTTTAATGAACCATAATATATTCACAATTTAATTATTTAAAGACAACTATTACAACATATCTGTTAAACATGGAGATAAGAATAAGAATATTTTTTTAAAATTAATAATAATGGTTATATATTATGATGAAAAATTAATAATTATATACTAAATATTTGGTATTCTTGATATGCTTTTAAAAAGTCCTTTTTTCTCCATAAAATGATTTCTATTCTCATTTATTAACAAATAATATAATCACATTTTCTTCTTCCTTTAGAAAATTTATTTTAAAATATAAATTAATTATCATAATCAAAATTTTAAAATTATATTAGGATGAATTTTTTAAATTTTTCTGAATAGATTAATTTTTTGATGAATAGTGAAAAGGATTGGTTTTTATTTAAAACTGCATCTTCGTTTAATGAATTTATAAGATTCAATTTTTTTAAAAAAATTGTTTAAAAATTATAAGTAACCAAATTAAATAATTAATACAATATATTTCAAATTAATAAATTTAATATTGAAATTTTATATAAATGAATTTTAATCAGGTGAAAATTTTGTCAATAGAAAACAAGTTTTTAGTCATGTTTGTTGGTATAATGTTAAATATAAAATTTTAACTTCTATAATTGTTATTTTGAAAAATGGATTTAATATTTTCAACTAAAATAACTAAAATTATATAATAAATTAAAAATATATTTTGGTCAAAATGATAAATAAAAATAGTGAACATCAATTATAATAGTTAAGGTTAAAGTGGGTTTACAGGGGGTTAATCTAAAAAGATATGATGTGAAATGACTTTAAAACTTGTCGAAACCCCATTTTATGGAAATATTTTGACCATATAACCTATAAATATCTATAATCACCCATTTAATCCATATTAATTTTGAAAAACATGGGCACACAATTATTTTCACAACATCCATGTCTGCCTTTTTCCCCACTAATAAAAGCTTTGCCCCGTCCTCTCAAATTTACAATTCCAAAACCATTTGGTTTAGAAAATCCCCACCCTCCCGGAATCGAGCATGCTGTGTGCGGGAACCCTAGAGCTGGCTGGGACTGTATCGACTACCGTACTAGGATCCTCTGTGGGATCGACTACGACAACTATCGTACTAGGATCCTCTATGGGTTTGAAAATGAAGTCTACCATACTAGGATCCTCCGTGGGTTCAACGACGACGACTATCATACTAGGATCCTCTGTGGGTTCGATGACGACATCTACCATACTGGAATCCTCATTGGGTTTTACGACGACGTCTACCATACTGGAATCCTCCGTGGGTTCAACTACGATGAATTCTGTATAGGGATCCTCCATGGGTTCTACATCTATGATTACTGTACATGTATCGTTAGTGGGTCTGACAGATTGACTTCTGTTCTAGTATCCTACGTTGGTCCGAGAGAGGAGCTGGTCTAGTATCCTACGTGGGTCCAACAGCTTCGATGAATCAATGACTACATCTGATCATCATTATCACTATATGAAAGATGTATACCTGTGGGATCTGAGTCTTGAATTCCAATCATTATCTTTGATGTGATTTACTATCTTTCTTGTTTGGACTGGGTTGTGATAGGGCTTGAGAGTTGGAGCTGAACTGATATTGATAACTTAGGTATATGTATGGGCATATACCTAAGTAGGGTTGGTTGACTCATTGTGATTGTTCCTTTCCATTGTGATTTTTCCTTCGTAGATTCTGGGAGATCACTGTGGGTCTCAGGGTGGCTACTGAGTATCTTATACTCACCCCTACACGGCCTATGCCCGTACTACATTTTGTTGGATGTAGACGACGGAAAACACTGATCGTGGTGGAGTCTTGTGGACCTGGACCTAGTGAGGCTTGCACGGAGTGGACGGATGGAACCGAGGTGCCAAGGAGACCATATGTACCCACCCTTCAGGTGGGATTCCTGGAGGATGACTCGGTGGTTGCTGCATTACAATACTGTTGTTGTACATTCCTTTTCAGTTGTACTATACTTTCATTAGGGTTTGTATGCTGGCCCATTTGCTTTTCCGCACTTACTTTTGTTCTCAATTTTACTTAGTGCTTACTTCACATGAATACTCTATTGTGTTTGTTACTATCATAAAGGCAATGAATTCCCTTTTTATCGGGTTTTACCCCTTTGGTGCTAGTCTCCATCCCCTGGCCAATGGAAGGCGGGCTTGGGGTAGTCACGGCACGAGCCCCAAGGACGAGTCGTGACAGTGATAGTAATGAATAAGTATCTGTTTCAATGGATCGATGATCTGTTTGATCAGTTAAAAGGGGAGAAATGGTTATTGAAGATTGATCATTTCTCTAGTTACAATTTGGTGAGGATAAAAGAATATTACATTAAAAAACACCACTCAAAGCAGGTAAGACCATTATGAGGACCTTTTCATTCCCTTTGGTCTAACCGATTCTCATACTTTTTTCATGACAATAATGAATAGGATTTCCATGAGTATCTCAATACTTTCATGTTATTATTTGTAGGTTACATCATCATTTAATATATGTCCATGAAGAATCTTGTAAATTATATGATATTAGTTATGAATTTTCTGAGAAATCATAGATTCTATGCTAAAATTTTGAAGTGCAGTTTCTAGATTAGTGAATAAATTTTTTCAGACACAAGATGTTGGAATATAGAATATCAGTCGATCCTAAGAAGGTGAAGGAAGTGATGACTTGGGAACAACCATAAAATTTATACAATATTCATTGTTGGTCTTCTATGATGTATTGGGTTTTGGATTGGAATGTGTTCTTATGAAAGGTAACCATGTTGTTTCATAAGGATCTCATAATATTAGGCCACATAAGATGAAATATCAAACTCCTACCCTTAAACATGCAGTTCTGATGCACACACGTAAGAGTTGGAAGTATTAACTTTATAGAGATATATTTATCATGTTTTTAGTTCACAAGATCTTTATATATATATATACTCTCAAAAATAATTATATCTCTGTCATAGGTGTTGGATTGCGTACCTGTAGTTTTTTGAATTTGATATCACCAATGCCCCGGCGAAAGGGAATTTCCTTGAATATGTGTAAAGAACTAAAATTCCAACCCATGTAGTGAATTAATCATCAAAAGAGTGGAATCTGATGGGTCTCTTTCCACAATTTTATATTGGATTCCAGAAATTAAGGGATGAGTTTTATTTAGAAAACATTAAATTAACATAATATTTTCTTGGTATGATGCATCAAGATCAGTATCTTGATTATGAATTCTACTACATTGGTGACACTCATTATGAAGGGGGGACAATTACCTAGTGTTCATTCTCTAAAAAGGTTGTTCTGTATTATCAAAATCGCTATGTTGTGCCACTAGCAGTAAGAAAGGTTGTGATAGGGAATTTTCATAATAATTAGTGGAATGTATGCTGAGGAAAAAAATATATTATATGAAATTCATAATTTGTATTGGTTGTCTGAAATGAGGTGGAAAATTGATGTGTTTGTTTCCCATTATTATAAATTCCACCAGTTTATGATCGATCACTAAAAACCTTTTAGTTTTAATTATCAACTTCCAGTCCCTAATTCTAAGTGGGCTGAGATCATGATGGAATTTTGGGTTGGGCTACCTCATACCCAAAGAAGAATGTGATGTGGGTTGTGATCGACAGGCCACCTAAGTCGGTTCACTTTATACCTATTTATGATATAACCAATGTTGATGAGTTGGAATTTCTCTATGTGAACGATATAATACATTTTTTTTTGTTCTATATTCTATAGTCTTTGAAAGGGATTAACAATTCACATCTTATTTTTGGAGAGGCCATTAAGAGGCGCTAGGATCCGAGTTCCATTTGAGCATGGAATATCATCCATAGTTGGATGGACATAAATAAACAACAATACAGATTCCTGAGGATATTTTATGCGATTGTGTTCATGACTTCGGTGGATATTGAGATCATCATTTTGGGAGGGTTGAGTTTTTGTATAACAATAGTTACCGGTCAACGATATGGATGTCCTCTTCTGAGGCCTTGTATAACTATCCTTGGAAATATCTTTTTCTAGAGGATGGAGAATGTTCCTTGGTGTGACCAATTTTAGTTATATGTAATACATCAAATATACCGTTGATTTGTCATAGGATGTTATGGTACATAATCGATATAAGTCTTATGTTGATTATCGTTATAGAACTTTTGAGTTTTCAGATGGTGACAAGGGGTTTTTGAATGTTTCACCATTGTTGAATCATTGATGACTTGGGAGGAAATTGAATCTTTCTATTATTTTGTGGGACCAATTGATTCAATTGAACTAGTGGGGAATGTTGGGTACAATTTAGAACTCCCACCATATTTGATTTCAATACATATTGTGTTTCATGTATCACAGATCTGGAAGAGCCTATCTGATCCATCTCATGTTATGAGTTGGGAGATCATGATGTTGAAACTGATTTTTATGTAAATGAATGACCAGTTAGGAAATTTGATTCTGACACCAATGTACTCCATGATTAGGTGATACAATCGGTTCATGTGATATTGGATTACCGTTTAGATTCTCATGAAACATGGGCTAGAGAGGAACTAATAAATGATTGGGGGCCTCAACTTTTTGGTGATGAGGCTTCATCATAGAATTTAGGGTGAGAGATTGTTTCTATGGTGGGGGGATTGGGACATTCCATTACTAATTCCAGGTATTCCAAAAACCATCACTCAACTTGTATTTGGTTGGGTTTTGTTTGAGGTAGTTTTAAGTGTTTTTTATGAAATGCTTTGGATGTTTTTTGGAGGGTATACAATTAGTGCACGGCCTACCCATTGGTTTCCAAACCTTGTTCCATGGTATAGGAAAATGACTATTTTTGGAAATAAGATATTTCATGGTTGGTTCATGTTATTAAAGGTGTCAACTGTCATAGGAGAAACCATGTGTCCCGTTTATAACAAGCGCACAACATGTGCACATTTTAGCCAAACTGTGTGTGTTTTCCTAAGTAACTTTGCATACAACATTTAATTAATCTGGAAACACTAAAAAAATCACATACCATCTTTTGTGATTCCCACTTTGGATAATTTGTCCACTACACATTTTATATAGGTTTTAGGGATCCCGTTAACCTTTTTTGACCACTCAAAACCCCTACAAAGGTCGATTAGTGCTAGGTGATCCTTGTTCGGTCTCTTCCAAGGAAGGATTCTCTTCCCGATATCGTTTCTCAGGATCTCTCCCTTTTTTCCTAGTGTTTCATTGATATATGTTTACTAATGGAGGATCCAATACCCATTTTTATGGATCTAAACATCAGTTTCTATTCTTGATTCAACTGGATTCTGTTATTGTTCTTCCTCATAAATTCACGATTATTGTTTGATGCTTCATGATTTAGTAGATCTGAGGTAGGTAGTTTTTTTATGATTCCCAAATCATATTTACCCTAATTTCAAATTTTAAATTTCTATGGTTTTAATTTAAATTTAATTTTTTTGATTTGGATCACATGTATATTAAATAATTTTCTAAAAAACTAAAATAAGGTGAATGAGGGTTTTTAAGAAAAATCGATTGACACACTCCTGTCGTTGGGAATGCCAAAAAAATTATTTCCTAAGTTAAAATGTAGTAATGTGGTTGAACTAGGATGTCTCCCGAATATAAGTGCACACAAAATGGGTTGTCACTTTAAAACGGGGGTAAAAATGTTGTGCTTTTGAAAGGAAATTTGAAATTCAAATGATTGCAAAACAATGAAATTAAAGTGTGATTAGGTCAGGGTCAGTTTCTATAATTAAAATGCTATATTTGTTCAATTTAATTCAAACCTCTTCTTCTTATTTGATTAAAGTGAAATTTCCACAATCGTTTCCTCTCACTTCCTTGGTGAAATTATTATTGTGAGGGAAAACTTTACCAAGATCTTGGTTTGGTCAACTCTCCTTCCATGTGTAAAATATTTTTATTGAATATTCTTAATTGAAATGTGAAATAATCAATTGGGTTTTATTTTTCCCAAACAATCAATAACATTCACTACTCCTTTTACACGTACTGACAATCATCGAGTACTTCACCACTAATTCCTAGTTTATTCCATCGTATATAAACTAGAAATTAGTGGAACGAGATTATGATTATTTTTCCAAGGAAAAAATCAATAATGGAATTAATATTCAAGAACTATCACACTTGATTATAAAATCCAATATAATAAATTGAAAACAACTTTCAAGAAGAAATAAATTTATTCAATTGCATCCAAGAACTCAAGCATTACAATGTAGAAAAAAAAATCTTCCCCAATCACTCCAAATGTTTACCCCACCATGGTAAGGTTAATCGAGATGAATGGGGAAGAAGAAATAATTAAAAAACTATAAAAAAGAAAATAAATAAAAGAAAAATCTGAAATGTTCTCTTTCTTGGTGTTCCGGAAGGAATGGGGTGGAGAATGGGAGGCTTTTAGAGGGTGGAGCTCTCCTCCTTTTATAGCCAGAATTTGTCCCCCGGATGTTGACGCATTGTATCCCCATTAAATGACATACGCACGCATTGATCCCTTCTTCAATGTTGTTCATAATTCCCTTTTCCATGTCCCCAAAAAATATCAGTGGATTGGGACATGTATTCCAATAGTTATTGCCGTTTTACTCTGAGTATTTATTCTGTCCAGTCAGACACTCCAAAACAAAATCCTCCGTATTAGGGTGATTTAATTACCCCATAAATGGCCAATTCACTCGGTGCTTCCTTCATAAACGATTCCCCAAAACTCCTTTCTCATCCACCCACTGAGTTTCACATGCTTTGGGCCCACCATTGATGAGTTACGGATCCAAAACCAAAACTAGGCAGAACTAAAAATAGTTTTCTTTCTCCAATTGTGATATTCTTTTGAGCATCCATATGGACGATTCAGCTTTTAGTCCAAAAAATAGTAAATAAAGCCCCAGATGTGCAGCATCTGGAAAAGAAATAATTTTGCAATTTGGATCAGTGTAGATAATTTTATGGCCAAACTACAGAAATAATGTAAAACTGTTAAAAATCCAAAATGACTAATTTTTACTATTCATCTCAAAATAACACGATTATCATAAAAATGAATCAATTCATCTTAGAGGAACAATATTTTGGGTTTAAAACAATGATATTAAATATAAATTAATTGAAAATATTTGATCTATCAATTCCCCCATACTTAGCAGTTGGACTCATGGACAAGTAAAAATCAAATCAAATGAAATCCAAAACACATATCAACGAGATCTATCAAATCAATTTCAAGAAACAAAAAGATATCATGCCTTATCAAAAACAGTTATTTCAAGTTCTCCAATTAATATTTTAATATATTTTCACTTCATTTCTTATCCCATGTACACAAAACACCTACCTCACATGAATTTTCTCTCATCTCACAAATGCAAATACTGAACAAGGATTTTCTCATCCAAAATCACGCAAGAGTCACCATAGGATTGATAAATTCCTACTTCTCCACCTGATGTGAGTCAAGGACATGTGTTTCTCATGAGGACTTTTCAGGGTTGTTCTGTGGCTTCAGGTTGGTAGGATTTAGATGTTAATCATTCGGAGGCCGAAAAAAGGAGGGATTGGCTCTTTTTGAAGCAAAATTGCAAGATTCTAATTTTTACTCATGTATTGTCTCATTCACATCCCCTTTGTAGAAAATAGGCTCCATCCACATTCAATCAGCTCAGCAGCAAAACTTTGAATCTTTTCAAACATGATTTTTTATGAAATCTCCAGATAGGAAGAACTGTCATTTTACATTAGAAGCTCCAGAAAGGCACAACTTCTCTCATCATGAAAGCTCCAGAAAAGGCACATCTTTCAACAGAATAATTTTCCAGAATCACACGCATCTCTTTAACAATTTATTTTCAACCCAAAGTATCACCAAATGAGGTAGTACACCACAAGACATCTTCCCCCACACATAAGTTCAACTAGATCATGCAATATCACTTCAAGAGCAGGTATGATAGGGAAAATTGGCTTGTAATGTGGCAAACCTAACATGCAATTCATGGCTACTAGGGGATACAATGAATGATAAATGTAAAGGTGGGCCATAATGAAAAGGATTATTTTGAAAATGGGGCTTTAAAAAAAATAAATTCCTCAAACATTTGAAACACACGTACCCCAAACCCTCATGTTTTGAAAAGAATAAATCAAATTCTGGTTAAAAAAAGCATGGTATGGTTCTCTCAAGAAAAGAGGTGAATGAATAGAATATGACAAAAATGGTCCAGAAGCCTCACAGGAAAGTGATTTCAAAGATATAGACAGTGAAATATTGCATGAGTTTCAAAAATCAGTGTACTTTTCATGAAAATATAAAATATTTGAACTTGAAAAGAAGACATTTCAGCATTCATTTAAGCTCATTTTCATGAAATAGATTGGTTCAATCATTGACATGGGATTAAAAAATTGTATTGATTATCATTTCAGCTCAAAAGTTTCAGAAACACACCAATAATTGAAAAATAAACACACAAAAATTTGAAAACACACAATTTTTTTTTATTTTTTTCTATGAAAACAAACATCAAATGAAAATCCTATACTACAAAGGATCCCTCCCCCAAACATAACTGATGCAGTGTCCTCGATGCATTCAAGTGGATTTAACATGTAATTAGATTTCTGATTGAATCACAACAACAAGAAAATGTGAAGGAGAGGTACAACCTGATGGATCTTATTGATAAATAGGTTGGAGGAGAGTGATCTCCTCCACTGGCTCTGATGGCAGGGTTGCAAGGAATTTCATCAACCCATGTTCATTCACAGTGAATGGATCCTGCTCTCTATCCATCATAATCTGCACAGCACCAAAAGGATATACATGAGTAATTATAAATGGACCTTCCCATCTGGAACGAAGTTTACCTGGTATCATCTTGAGTCTTGAGTTGAATAATAACACTTTGTCTCCAGGAGAGAAGTCTTTTGGTTGGATCAGATTGTCATGGGCCACTCTTGTTCTTTATTTGTAAATCCTTGAATTTTCAAATGCATCCCTTCTTATTTCTTCCAGCTCATGCAACTTCAATCTCTTCTCCTTCCTAGCACTTTCAAGGTCCAAATTCATTTTCCCCACAGCCCAATATTCCTTATGCTCTAATTCCACAGGTAGGTGGAAACTTTTCCCATAAATCAGCCTATATGGACTCATTCCAATCGGGGTTTTGTAGGCTGTCCTGTAAGTCCATAAGGTATCATCCAACCATTGGCTCCAATCCTTCCTGTTTGGATTAATCGTCTTTTCCAAAATTCCCTTGATTTATCTGTTTGAAACTTCAGCTTGCCCGTTAGTTTGTGGATTATTAGGAGTTGATGTTTTATGATGCACCCTACACTTCTTCAGCAATGTCTCCATTATCAAAATGAATAAGTGAGTCCCTTGATCACTGATGATTTCTATGGGCACTCTAAACCTACAAAATATGTTAGACCTGACAAAATCACAAACAACTTTAGCATCATCAGTTCTGGTTGATTTTGCTTCCACCCATTTGGAAACCTAATCAACTACAAGCAAGATATAAGAATTTCCAAATGACATCGGGAAAGGTCCCATAAAATCTATCACCAAAACTTCAAAAATGTTACAAAAAATCAATGGCTTTTGGGGCATTTCATGTCTCTTTGAAATATTTCCTGAAAACTAACATTTTTCACATATTTCGAAAAATTCATAAGTATATTTAAAAATGGTTGGCCAATAAATTCCAGATTCTAAAACATTACTTGCGGTCCTTTGAGGTCCAAAGTGGCCTGCACTAGCTAAAGTGTGACAAAAATCAAAGACCTATTTAACTTCACATTCAGGTAAATATCTTCTTATAACATGATCATTGCAAATATTCCAAATGAATGGATCATCCCAAATGCAATATCTAGATTCAGCTTTTCGTTTTTGAATTTGGTGAGAATTGAAATGTGATGGGACCTAAGATGTTACCAGAAAATTGACTATGTCAGCATACCAAGGCACTTCTCCTTCAATCAAGTACAACTGCTCTCCTGGAATTTGATCATTCAGTGGGTCTCTTTCTGGAACATCAATTTCAGAAGTATTTGGCAGTTTACTTAAGTAATCAGCCACTTGGTTCTCAGATCCCTTCTTATCCATGATTTCTATATTGAATTCCTACAGCAGTATCATCCATCTCACTAACCTTGGTTTAGCATCAGCTTTCTTCATCAAGTACCTCAAAGCCTCAATTTTCTGAGAAAGGACTTCTCTAACTGCTTTTTTGGAGGCATCACAAAGTAGTTCAAATGGTTCTTCCCAATTTGGAGGGTGCATCATGGGTGGTGAAATGAATCTCTTCTTCAACTCATCAGAATATTCCCTACATGCACCATTGAAATCAAAATCAGTATCTTTCAAAAGTAATCTAGAGAGAGGGAGATAAATCTTACTGAAATCTATGATAAGCCTCCTACAGAATCCTGCATGTCCTAAAAATGATCTAACATGTTTCACACAAGTAGGGTAAGGCAATTAATTTATCACTTCAATTTTTGATTTATCCAATTCAATTCCATTTTGGGAAATTCAATGACCAAGCACTCTTCCTCTTTGAACCATGAAATGACACTTTTCAAAATTTAAAACAAGATTTTTTTCAATGCAGGTTTTCAAAAAAAATTCCATATTTTTCAAACAATGATAAAAAGAATCTCCAAAAGCTGTGAATTCATCTAAGAAACCATCCAAGCAATATTCAATGTGATCAGAAAATATACTCACCATACACCTTTGAAATGTACCTTTAGAATTACATAATCCAAATGGAATTCTTTTATATGCAAAAGAACCAAAAGGGAATGTAAATGTCGTCTTCTCTTGATCCTCAGGAGCAATGGGTACCTGGAAGTAACCTAAAAATCCATTCAAAAAGCAATAATGAGTTCTCCCTGACAATATTTCTAACATCTGTTCAATGAAGGGGATGGAGAAATGATCTTTTCGAGTGACCTAGTTCAATTTCCAAAAATCAATGCACACTCTCCAGTTGTTTTTAATTTTCATAGGGATTAACACATTATTTATATTCCTCATAGTGGTCGGCCCAGTTTTTTTGGAAGGACATGAATAGGGCTGACCCACTGGGAATTTGAAATGGGATAGATGATCCCAGCTTCCAAGAGATTCTTGATCTCCTTCTTCACAACCTCCATCAAGGTGGGATTCCGTCTCCATTGGGGCTGTCTAATAGGTTTGTCATCTCCCTTGACAAAAATTCTATGTGAGCATATTTTTGGGTCAATTCCTAGGATATCACCTATGCTCCCTCCTATTTCCAGGACATTCTTTCTCAAAAGCTCAATAAATGATTATTCTTAGTTTCTAGAAGGATTATTAGCAATTATCATTGGTATTTTCTCTCCCTCCCTAAGGTATACATATTTCAAATCAGTGGGGAGTGTTTTGGGTTCCAGATTAGGGGGATGCTCAAGCGATGAGACTAAATTGACATTTTCCACATCCAAATTTTAACCTCCTGCACACAAGAAACCATATCATCTTCCTCATTATTTAAAAAATCATCAAAGAAATCATATTTTACCTCTTCCTCCCACATGATTTTAGAATCCCCAACATCTTCAGCATCTACATGTTCAATGATATTTCCAAGGGAAGAAGTCTCTCCTATGTCTAAGAATTCATAGAGCATACCTGATTCTTCAATTGGTTCTACACCAACTTCATGGGAAAGCGAAAAGAGGGAGTAATCATATGATGGATGCCTCATGGATAGGTGGTATTATTTCAAGTTCAGGGTTCGATGGAGGTGGGATTTATTTTCCACTTCTTGTTATGATTTCACTAACATTCCCTTTAGGATTTGGCACTGTTTGGGATGGAAGCGTCCCTGGATTCTTGGACATTCATTCAACAATACGTCCCAATGTGTCTTCTAGCTTTTCAAACTTATCTTCTAGGCCCTCATACTTGGATTTTAGCTGTTCCACAGAAGGTTGTGTGTTGGGGGATGGTTGTTCATATTTATTTCTTTGGAATGGTGGTTGATGAAAATATTGTTTTTATTGGAAGGATTTTTTATAAGATTTTTGGAAGGGAGTAGGGTTCTAGTATTGCTATTGGTTGTAAGGCGGTTGACTGGGGTGATGGTTAAATGGTATCATCTGGTTTTGATAGTTCCCATATCCTTTATGGGATTGCAGTTGATTATGTTGGAATTTTCTTGGTCGAAAGGCCGCAGCACAGTATTCTGTCCCCTGTATCTCAGGGCACTGGTCAGTATAATGAGTGGAAGAATAACATAAACCACAAACCTAAGCTGAAGCATGTTTTCTATTTTCTTGTGTTACAGCCATTTGATGAACTAACCTTGCAAGGTCATCAACTTTGGTTCCAATCAATGTAGATGAATCATATGTTTTTACCTCATGTATCCCCCTGGTTCTCATTCCTCTTAGTCCAAATTGATGTGAGTTTTGAGCAATCTTCTCAATTAGTATTCTGATATCTACAGGAGACTTGTTAATCAGGGACCCCCTGATGAGGCATCTAGAAGATATAGATCATTATCCATAAGTCCTTGGTAGAAGAACACAAGGAATTGGTGTTCCTCCATTTCGTGATGTGGGTAGCTAGAGCATAGCTTCTTGAAGCGCTCCTAGTACTCGTAGAGGGTTTCTCCAGTTGATTGTCGTATGATGTAGATCCCATTCATGATGGTAGTTCTCCTTGACGTGGGAAAGAATCCTTGCATGAAACTTCTTTTTAGGTCTTCCCAGTCATTGATCTCCCCTGGTTGCAGGTTGTACAACCATTATTTAGCTGTTTCGTCAAGTGAGAAGGGGAATTCCCTCCACTGAAATTGGTCTTCGGGTGATCCTCTTGGCCTGAAGCTTGAGCAAGTGTATCTGAATTCATGCATGTGCCGATTCGGATCTTCTCCTGCAAGACCATAATAATTTGGAAGCACAGGAATCATATTGACACATAATTCAAAATCATTTGGTTCAATGGGTGCAATTAGTTGGTTATTTTGAATGGAAAATTATGGTGCACATAGATCATGTAGGGTTTGGTTGGGATTTCTAGACATGATTTCAGGTTCAGAGTGAACACTAAGAGTTTTACTTGAATCTGAGAGATCTATTTATTCAAAGATTTCTGGTAGATTTCTTTTTCTTATTTGGGTTAATGTTCTTTCAATTTCTGGATCAAATTCAATTAATGATTTTTTTGAGGTGCGGGTCCTTCAATTTTGATTATTTTTTTGTTGCACTGTCTCCCCGGCAACGACGCCAAGTTTAACGCATGCCTGTCATAGGGCATGGAAAAACAATTATTTCCTAAGATAAAATGTGGTAATGTGGTTGACCTAGGATGTCTCCCAAAGAGGAGTGCACACAAAACGGGTTGTCACTTTAAAACGGGGGTAAAAATGTTGTTCTTTTGAAAGGAAATTTGAAATTCAAATGATTGAAAAACTATGAAATTAAAAGGGTGATTAGGTCAGGGTTGGTCTTTTAATTATAATGATATCCTTGTTCAATTTAATTCAAACTTCTTCTTCTTATTTAATTAAAGTGAGATTCCACAATCGTTTCATCTCACTTCCTTAGTGAAATTATTATTGTGAGGGAAAACCATACCAAGATCTTGGTTTGGTCAACTCTCCTTCCATGTGTAAAATATTTGTATTGAATATACTTAATTGAAATGGGAAATACCCGATTGGGTTTTGTTTATCCCAAACAATCAAGATCATTCACTACACCTTTTACATGTACTGACGATCGTCGAGTACTTCATCGCTAATTCCTGGTTTATTCCATCGTATATAAACCAGAAATTAGTGGAGGGAGATTATGATTATTTTACCAAGGAAAAAATCAATAACGGAATTAATATTTAAGAACGATCACACATGATTATAAATTCTGCTATAATAAATTGAAAACAACTTTTAAGAAGAAATAAATTAATTTAATTGCGTCCGAGAACTCAAGCATTACAATGTAGAAAACCAACCCTTCCCCAATCACTCCAAATGTTTACCCCACCATGGTAAGGGTAATCGAGACGAATGGGAAATAATAAAGCATTAAAAAACTATGAAAAAGAAAATAAATAAAAGAAAAAGCTGAAATGATCTCCTTCTTGGTGTCCCAGAGGGAATGGGGTGAAGAATGTGATGCTTTGAGAGGGTGGAGCTCTCCTCCTTTTATAGCCATAATTTGTCCCCCAGATGTTGACGCGTTGTAGCCCCATTAAATTACATCTTCATGCGTTGATACATTCTTGAATGTTGTTCATAGATCCCTTGGCCGTGTCCCCTCAAAACCTCAGTGGATTTGGACATTTATTCCATGAGTTATGGCCGTTTTACTCTGAGTATTTATTCTGTCCATTCAGACTCTCCAAAACGAAATCCTCAAGAATAGGATGATTTAATAACCCTATAAACGGCCACTTCACTGGGTTTTTACTTCATAAAAGTTGCTACAAAACTCCTCGCGCGTCCACCCACCGAATTTCACAAGCATTGGGCCAACCATGGAGGAGTTATGGATCCCACACCAAAACTAGGAAGAACTGAAAACGGTTTTCTTTCTCCAACTTGTGAGTTTCTTTTGAGAATCCATATGGCCCATTCATATTTTAGTCTAAAAAATAGTAAATGAATCCCTGGATGTGTAGCATCTGGAAAAGAATGAATTTTTCAATTTGGATCAGTGTATATAATGTTATGGCCAAACTACAGAAATAATTTAAAACTGTTAAAAATCCAAAATTGCCAATTTTTACTATGCAGCTCAAAATAACACCATTATCATAAAAATGAAACAATTCATCTTAGAGGAACACTATTGTGGGTTTAAATGAATGATATTCAATATAAATTAATTGAAAATATTTTCTCTATCCCGGATTATTGGCAAGAAATTAAAAATTGATGATATTTAAATTGTCAAATTTAAATTTTTGTTTTAATGTAATGTTAATCAATAAAATTTTTGGATCTAATTGTCAAAATGGGTTTTAGGGAAATATTGTGTAAAATCCTAATTCTAGTGAATTGGGGGATTGTAGTTATATTGATGGAATTATTTTTAAATTAAACTGTTTAATTTATTTGTTTAATAGATTATGAAATTTAATGATTTAGTTTCCAATCATTGTTTTTGGAAAGTGACTTAGTAATTGTTTTGATGGAAACTCAATGATTTAATCTTTGTAAAAAGTCATGGTTTTGATTAATATGACATTATCATTTGTAAAGTTAAAATTGACATATTGAAATTGATAATGGGATTTCATTTTTTTTTAAGAAATTTTAAAATAAATTTACCATTATTGGTTTTTATTTGAGAACATGAAATTCTTATGTAGTTAGTAAGTAATATTGGGTGACACTATAGGATTTACAAAGATATAAAACATCATATCAGAAAATCCAAATTCTTATGTGATGTTGATGAGTCCCCTTGGCCTTTTTAAGGGATGTATTCACACAATGTTCATTATTCATAGTGTTGGGTCCCTATATCATGGAACTATCATGCCTACTTCGAACATTACCATGTGTCTCACTTGTTTGTATTTAAACTGTATTTATTCCATTATATTAATCTTTTTACATGCCATGTTAATTTGTATAAACTATTTTATATAAAATTATTTATTTAATCCAATTTGAAGAAAGTTATATAGTGTATATAACCCCTCTAATTTAATGTAAATTGCATTTTCAAAACGTTTGTCTCATGATTTGAAATTTGATGCATAAATTGCTAAATGTATTTCCATATTTTAAATTGTAAATAATATTTTATTTAAATTTGATTTTGTAAATTCCAAACCAATTTATTTGAAAAAATAAAAGAATGTTCATAGTTAAATTGAAATTAGCATCATGTTATGGAATGGTTGGTAAATTCCTACTAGGATTTGGCTCATTTCCTACTTGTTCCTTCAGGTGTCTTTAGATTATCTTCATCAATGTTCGAGCAAGGGGGAAGGATATCATAGAGGTGAATTATGTGGTCTACGTACGGACTTGGTGAGTTTTTTCCTCACGTACATGGAAGGTTTTCTCTATTTGGTACTTGGATTGTCGTACTTCAAGCATTATATGACGTTCCGACTTATAATACATTACTCCCAGTAGAGTTTCTTTGATATTCATATTGTATTTTTTCTATTACTTCTACATTTTCTGTTGAAAAATTGTTCCTACATTCATATTTTATGATGTCAGGTTCTAGTCCTTGACTAGAGGGGATTGGTAATTCCCTTTATCCTATGTTAGATCTGTCTTTGTTATCAGTTTACCAGGTTACCTGTGCTACTTCATTATATAGTTGGTATCATTGAATAATTTTGATAAAATTTCTAAAATATGTTGAGAAAGAATTAGTGATATTCCTAGGGATATGTTTAATTATATTTATAGGGATTTATTTAAGGATAATTCTGTGGTTGAGTTGAATTATCAAAAAATGTCTTAGATTTTTTTTAACGGATAGTGTGAGTTTTATCATAGAAAATAAATGCCATGCTATATACTATAAGTGGATTTGGATCTTGAATAGAGTTACATATCGGTAATAAATCTAAAATATAGAGAATTGATATTGACTCAATTGTTACATGGTGCACAATAATGAGATTTTCTTTACACCTATTTTGGAACTCCTTGGAGATATGATTTAGAAATTAAAAAACTCATTATAAACCATCATGACACATTTAAATAAGTGATGAATATGAATTACCATGGATCAACTAAAGGCTCTATATATTGAAATTAGGGTTTCAATATTTACAAATTCCATAATTTATTTCTTAGGACTATGTTATTCTCGTTGTGATTATAGTTCCTCAAAGTATTTTTTTTTATTTTAGTCTATGGCTATAACTTGAAGGAACTAAATTCAATAATAGAACAATTACCTATACTAATGGTTTGGAACTATTGTTATAGGTCCCCAAATTGTTGGTATAGAATATAAAAATGGTTTGGGCAACCGTTGGGTGATTTGGTGTGGGGATTGACCTATCCCAACGGTTTGAAAACCATTGGTATTGGTCATTCCCAACGGTTTCTACAAACCGTTGGGATAGGTCTATCCCCGTGCCAAATCTCCAAATGGTTTCCCAAACCATTGGAATAGGTGAATTTAAAAAAGTTACCATGGATGCTTGAACCCACAACCTCTCAATTGTATATCAAAGATGTAACACCCTGAGATTTTATGAACAATATTCTTTTTAATTTCATTAATTTCTTGTGTTGTACGCGACACCAAAAGGAGCTTGCACAACATGCATCCTTGACTTGCCTCGCATTACACGCAATCACGACCTTCCTCGATAGCGTGTGTAGTACGCAATAACGAGTTTCACTAAACAACAATATGCTATTAAAATATTAGTAAAACTAGCCGTTATGAATAATAATAACCACTTTTTGAAATTTTTTAAATTTCATTTTCTGAAACGGACTTCAATTTTTGGATTCGGAATATTGAAATTATCTTAGGGTGAAATTTTGGTACTTTTCAGATAACTTTCATTTTCTGATGAATAGTGAAAATTACTAAATTTTAATTAAAAACAACCTTTTTAATCGAAATAATTAATAGTGATAAATTATTATTTTGAGTGGTTTTAAAGTATATTTAGAATATATTTTTACAATTTAATACAATGTTGGTCATTGGATGTAATTTCACATTTAAACCAGACATAAACAAGTGTCAATATTTTGATAGTTCTTATCTCTTAAGAACACGCTATTTGTTTTGACGAAGGGAATTAATTTTTAAATTAAGTAATGCAACTGATATGTTTTCAATTTGGTAAAATAGACATCATTTTTTAGTTCTTAATATAAAATATAGCTTAGGCCTAATTTTTGGTATTTTTCTCAAAACTTTCATTTTTTTGATTAATAGTGAAACCACTATGTGGTAGTTAAAAAAAATGAATTTTTTCATGAAACATAATTTTACCGCTTCTTTGAGTGGAATTTCAAAAATCCGAGAGACACGGTTGATGTAAATAAGTAAAATGTGGTTCAATGAGATGAAAAAGAATTTTTGGTGAATAGTAACTTTTTACTTTTTTTTACCACGATTAAAAGTAAATAGGGTAATTAAAGGTAACAATGATATTATTATTACCCTAACACATGTCCTAATTCTATTGGATAAGTGTAGTTCTACTAAAAATAACCTTAGGAATAAAATATGACAATTTAGGCCCACTTGGATTAGATTAGGACATTAATTATTAATTTATTTCAAGAAGGGTTAAAATAGTTAAAATCAATGTTTAATAAGTGTAAATTTTTAATATAGGGTTATATATAAGATAAATTCGACTATAAATATTAATTAGAAACATAAAAAGATTTCCTACATAATGTTATTTTATTTGTAATTTTTAGACATTAAATAATTTAATTTATTAATGACACAAAGATGATGCAGTAATTATCTTATTAATGAAATATTGACATAATTGATGTTATAAATACCAAAATAAATGTAATTTGAGACTTTTTATGAAATCAACAACTTTTCTAGGTTCATATGACAAGTTATTATTGATTTAATTAACTTTTTTCGAACTAAAAATTTTGTTATGAGTTTCACAAAAATCAATTACTAAATACTGTCAAAATTGACATAAAATTGTTTTTAAAACAAATATTATATTATTAATTGATATTTTATTCCTAAAAATATAAGGATCGGCCAAATGACCTAGATAAGGATATATATATTAATAATAAACAACTTGGGATTCGTTTGGCTGCTTATAGTATGTTTATTAAACTTATAGTATAAAAACAAAAGAAGACACGGTAAAAGAAAATTTATTTAACTAAATGTTAAATCTAAATGATAAGGTTATAATAGGAACCTAAACTTGTCTAAATTCTATTGGATGAGAGGATTTCGACCCATCCCCACCTTAGCTACGAAATAAATTAATTTGGAGCTATTTAAAAACGAATTTGGCTTTATAATAAAATAATATTTTTAGTTATTCCAAAGGTGCCCCTCTCCTCCCTTATAAAAGGGCACCTCCTCCCTCTCTTCCTCACACCACATTGAGCCTTCATGCTCGGCCAACCCCTACCAAATTTTCTTCTCCACTTCCCTAGAAACATCCTAGAGGTCCGGGTCTTCTTCAAAGACCAATTTTAGGGCCCTAAGAGGAGGACTCAAAGAGGCGCTTCAAAGAAGAGGAGGTTCAGACAGTTATGAAGCAAATCGTACCTAAGGTAAAGGAAATATCACAATCTCATTTTTTTCTGAGATTGTTTGTACTTTGAAATTTACTGGGGTGTATTTTATCATCCACATCCATGTTTCCTCGATATGTAATAATATTTCCATCCACCTACAATTGTTTAAATCCAATTTTACCCTTCAGTGAGTTTTTAGTAAAAGATATGAAAGGAATATTTTGTCGTTTTTCGTACAAGGTACTTTTTTTACTTTTCCGACAAAAATACAAGAAGAATGTTGTTTTTAACTCATACGGCATGAATGTATTTTTAAAACGTTATTTCCATGAATCTTCCTTTACAATTTTTCATGTTTAATTTTAATCAACTTCTTTTAGTTTAGAATTGTATGACATGTTAAGAAAGGGAAAGTGTTTTTGAAGTAGAAAGGATATTTTCCTCAAGAATGGAGTTCAAGTGTTTTATGAAAATTATTTTCTATCTAAGATAATAAAGGGTTTTGTTTCTATCCCTATTATTACATTGATTTGATTATGTTGTGATGGAATTATTTTTATGAATTCCTTTATCATATATCAATTGTTTTATGATGTCACGATGTTTAAGATTCACATTTTTATTACATGGGTTATGCTATGATGTATGGTTTATGATTGTGTGGAACACATAAAAATGGTATCATTATGATATGGGTGGGACCTATATCTCCCTCCAATTCATTTGGTAAATATTTTATATCTCATGAGATAGACATGGCTGGAACGGTAGGTTAAACCGGTTCAATGAAACAGGACTGAAATGAGGAGTGAACTCGGTTCAGAAATGGAATTTGTCCACTAAGATAGTCTTGGCAATGAGTCTTGACTAATAAGAAATGATTCTTTATGATTATGTGTGTATGCGACAAAGTTTCATGTTTTATGTTATGATTATTGGGATTACATTTCACTACTATGATTTATCCAATGTTATGATATTATGATCTCTTTTGAAGGTTATGATTTCCAAAATGTTATGTTGTTATGAATATGATGTGATTGATATTTCTTTTGTTTACCCTTAATGAGCATTTGAGCTCACCCTTTTATGTTTTCTTTTCCCCAAGATATAAAGAAATATTTATGTTAAAAAAAGGGAAGATCTTTATGGGAGATGTTGAAGATCATTCACCATGATTAGAAGATTATATTCAGAGTTTCCAAAGACACAAAACTATTACGGTCCTTGTGTGTGTGTTTTTGTTATGTACTAAGTATTCCACAAAAGTAATGTAATGTCCATGTACGTTAAGCTTTGGGTCTCTACAGTTGGAATCAGAGGAATGGTTTAGTCAACCTTTGGAAACTAGGATGCGAAAATGTTAGTGAGATCCCTAAAGTTATTTCTAAGGCACATCTAGCAATGTCCATAAGGATAAGTGTACATATAATTTATAGTCCTAGAACTACGGTAACGATATTAGAATTTTACCTAAGATGTTAGATATTGAGGATGCTCCCCCTTTACTATGTTGTTTTCCCTAACATGATTTTTGCCTGTCACACTATTCATTTTGGGTTTTAGAAAATGGCTGGAAATAGGAAGATTCATCATAATGGAGGATATGATGGACAATGTAATGATATTATTCATGAGAAACCAAATGAAACAGGATTTGGAAGTCCAAACATCGTTATTATGCCTAATCAGCAATCTCATAATATGATCAATAATCTCAACTTTGGTAAGTTTCCCGAATCAGATAATAAGAGAATGATGGAGTTTCATGATGATCATAGAGGAAATAAATTTAAATTTCTCTCATGTAAATCATGTGGGAAGAGGCATCGAGGAGATTGTTTCAAGGGAACTAGAAGATGCTTTGGGTGTGGAAAAGAAGGACATAAAGCCAGTAAGTGCAAAGGAAAAGGTTCAGTTAACACCATGGATGAGGATAATGGTATTTCTACGATATCAAAAATTGTTAAATGTTTTAAATGTGGAATGTATGGGCATTATGCAAACCAATGCCCTAAGGGAAAGTCTCATGAAGAGAATCAGTATGGCCGTATGGGTAGTATTTATGTTGATGATGATGAAGAGACTACAAATGATATGTGAGATGAATGAATTGTTGAAGCTCGGTCAATGGTTTAAGAAGGTAGCGGAATGATTACATGTTTATCAAGTGTAATGTTGTATAAGTAATCTCATGGTACTATAGAATAAAGAGACATCTAAGGAATGTTACACTGTTGTCTTTCCTTGAGTTTTTAAAGTGTATGATTAATGGTACCAGAATCCATTAAAGGTTATTCAGATATTTTTTGAATATATATGATATGCACATAATGAAGGGATAAGGAGAAAATTAAATGTTTGATATTATTCATGAGCTCATGACTGATATAAGGAGAAGGTTATATCATGGTTTGAGTATATAGAATTTTTGGATTTTGGTATGTGGAAAGAGTTAACTTTTGACTGCATTCATGTTTTCACTAAGGTTCAATGGGTATCCATTCTTCAAGAGAATACATGATTAAGTTATTCACATGTATGTAATTTGACCAACAAGATATATCTTATGATATATGGGGGATAAATGATGGTATTCACATGCTTGGTTGATGACATTTCAAGTAATCGTTTTCTTTATACTATGATCTTGGACCGAAGTATTTTAGATAAGCCTAAAGATTGGAATGGATTATGTTGGACATAATGTAAAGACCCGTAAATTTCAAGGAAATGATTTTCTTAAATTTTTTTTTTGAAGTTTACAAGAATGCAGTTTCTGATGGCACCTGATTCCGAGGCCCTGTGTGCCCGAAATCATTTCCCGAAGTTTGGCTCGGGTACGTTTAGTGAACGAACGAGTAGGTTTTTCTAACTTTTGAACCGGTGCTCGGAATCGAATTCTGAGGGCACCAATGGAATGGCAGCACCGGTACCTGCTTAGAAACACCTCTTCCGGAGTTGTGTTTTCTCAGGTGTGGTTTTTAATTTTTTGGGTTTAAAGTTATGAAATAAAATAATGTGGGGCGACAACTTTATTTTTATTTCACATAAGCCACTTAAAAGCCACTTAAAACTGCTTAAGCTAAGTTAAAGCAGATAAGGTGTAATTCAAAATATCCTACCCTCTTGGTAGGATATTTGTGAGGTGGGGTGAGCATGAGCCCCACCGTTTCTTTTCCGCTAAGTAACGCTCCCGCGAAAACCCATTTTAAATAAAGTCAACTGGCACGTTTTCTTAAACAATTAAACGCTCCTATTAATTGGGTGGTTTATTCGTTGAAATTAATTCTTTAAATTAATGGGTCGTTACTTAGTTTGTTTTTCTTTTGTTGGCATGTAATAAAATAAGACCAACATAATTCTTCTTGAGTGTTGTTCATTGGGAGGATTTGACAGAAGCCTTAAGTTCTTCATCCACCTTCGCGAAGAACGCAAAGAACGCGAAGAACACGAAGAACGCGAAGAATACGAAGAACGCCAGCCTTCGACGAAGGGCGGCGAAGAACTCCGAGCCCTCGGAGATCGAAGATGCGACGCCAAGTACCGCGACACCGACGATTCTTCTCCCGCGACATTCTTCTACGACGTTCCTTCATCCGCAACAAATCTTTGATCATCCATTGAGGTGAGAGATTGCGGACCCCTTTTAATTATTTGTGGTTTATATCAACACATGGATTTAATTGTTATAATTAAATCTGTATGTTCTTAATCCTCAGAGTTCGTTGACGCAAAGCCGTATACTGCGACGACGCGATGCCCTTCCACGACGCGACGATCCCCATCCCCCGCGACGATCAATTCCACGAAGAACGCACGTTCGACGGCTTCAACGAGGTAGGGGTTTGATTCTTAAAAATATTTGTGATTTAAACCCGCGACGGTTGTTGAACTTTTGTTGTGTAAATTCTTTAAAACCGCTAACGCGGTGGGTGCGAACTAACGAACAAGTCCGAACCCACCGCACTTATTCGTTCTTGGTGCGCGAAACGGCGGACAATGGTAAACAGGGCTGCAATGGTGATTTGAGGGCCTGGCAGTGAAGGATGGGACTCGGGAGGAGCCATGGCGCAGAGGGAAACAAAAATGGAGCACCGAAGCAACTCCGGTGGCCAACGGAATCAAAAGGCGGCGCGGATCGCCGGCACCCCGGCGCGCCGCCTGATGGAGCCGCCGCGGTTGAAGCCGCGGCGGCGGCGCCCAACCAGACCCGCGACCGCGCGGGTCCGGCGACTCATGGGACGCGGCAAAGCCGCGTCCGTTGATCCAGCGTGGCCCATGCGGGCCGCAGCGCTTCATCCCATGGGGGCAGCACCCTGCGGCTTCCTCCGCTCGGCCGCTCGGCCGAGCTGAGCCGGGCCGACACGACCGGCCGGGTCGCGCCCAGGCTGGGCCCGGTCGCGCAAAACCGGGTCGGACCCGGAACCGAGTCGGGTCGACCCGGTTCGGGCTGACCTAGGGGGGTCGGGCCGGGTCGGTCTGGGCCCATACCCCCCGTTTCTGGACCTTTTTGGTCTTTTGATCATAACATGAGCTACGGGCCTCCGAATGACGCGTCGTCAGCAGAAACGCAATCCTTGGATCGAGACATTCGTTTCGGTATATCGCACTCATGGTTTCAGATTACTTTGGGTTTGGCCGGGTTGGTTCGTACACGAAACCAACTGGGCCCTCGGAGCGGAAACACTCATATCATGAGCTTCGGATGTCCGTTTGACGTGCCGTCGACTTTTTTGAATTCCTCTAAGTGAGACGGAACTTTTGGCTTACTCCGCCCGAGGTTTGGATGCAGGTGGAGTTTTGTCGGGTTGGTTTTTCCTTAAAAACCAATCGGGCCCCTATGACGAAAAAGCCAATAACTCTCAGACCGGGCGTCCGATTGACGTGTCCTCTGCGATGTTGAGTTCCTGTTGACGATACGGAACTTTTTGATAAATCAACTCTGGACTATGTGTCAGTTGATGTATCAGCCTCTCGGCTCGTGGAGCGGACCCTTCCGAACGATCTTGCTATGTTCGGGAACCCTAGAGCTGGCTGCGACTACTACTATGACGACGACGACTGTGCAGAGATCCTCAGTGGATTCGATGGCAACGACTACATCACTCAGCGATCCTTTGTGGGTCAGTGCTACCGATCCTGTGTGGGTCCGATCCTATGTGGGTCAGCGCTCACCGGTCCTGTGTGGGCCAGCGCCTACAGGTCCTGTGTGGGCCCCTTCCTGTATGGGTCTTGCGGGGGTTAGTTACCTATCGATCCTTTTTGGGTCAGATCCTTTGTGGGTCATTGCGGGGGTTAGTACCTATCGATCCTTTGTGGGTCCTATGAATTAGATGGATCAATGATCATATCTATCGTCATTCGAAAAAGTATACCTGTGTGAGATGAATCCTGTTTTACATTCCTGTGTGGACTGTGTTGTGCTATCCTGTGTGCATTTACTGTTTTCTTTTCTTTGTGGATTGTGTTGTGCCATCCTGTGTGGATTTACGTTTTGCTTTCCTGTGTGGACTAGGTTGTACTTGAGCTCGGATGATGGAGCCGAGCGAGAATTGATGACTTAGGTATATGTATGGGCATATACCTAAGTCATGTCGGATGTTACTTTGTGATTGTATATTTCCTTTGTGGTTTGTCCTTTGTGGATTCTGGGAGACCTTCGGGGGTATCGGGGTCCCTACTAAGTAGCGTATACTCACCCCTGCACAGGCTATGCCCGCACTACGTTGTGTTTGTTGCAGATGACGGACATCGCTGATCATGGTGGAGGCTTGCGGAGTAGGACGATACCTGGAGGTGGACCACTGGGTGGGATGTACTCGGAGTGGTCGGCTGGACCCGAGGAGCAGTGGAGGCTATCTGTACGAACCCTTCTAGTGGGACTTCCAGAGGAAGGCTCGATGTTGCGGCTTCACTTTTCAGTTGCTATTTTTCCCCTTTCAGTTGTACTTTACAGTTGGACTTGTATTTCTGGCCCCCTTTACTTTTACACACTTACTGTTGTACCAGCTTTTACTTAGTGTTTACTTCTTCCGCTTGCTTACTTTGTGGTGCTTGTTTACTTTACAAAGGCAATGCCTTCCTTTTTTACCGAGATTTACACCTTGGCGCTAGTCGCTAGCCCCTGGCCTATGGAAGGCAGGCTTGGGGTAGTCACGACACGGGCCCTGAGGACGGGTCGTGACAAAATGGTATCAGAGGAGTTTGGTTCTACCGCAGACACTGGTCATTATTCTATGTGAAGCAATAGTGTTAAGCATATTGAGTGTGGCTATCAGTCCAGGGAGCCCAGTGTTGGTGCGGAGGCCGACGTATCCGTACCCCAGGACCATGACTTCTGATTTCCGACGTAATGCACGAAAACATTGATTGGATGTGTGTTTCAAGTTTTCTTTGTGATTACTTTGTATCAGCTCACAAGGTATATTGTTTTGACCATGGCGCACCTGTTTCCTTCCAGGATGGCCCCACGACGGCAGCCATCTAGTGTTCTGAGAGTTTTACGTGACGACAGCCCGCCGAGCGACGAGGCCTCGGTATAGGGCCCTTTGACAGCAGAGGCACCGACGATACCTCTACCTGCCGAGCCATCGATGCTTCCAGCACCAGCCGCTGACGATGCACGTCACCTCAGTGCACTTTATGAGTTCCAGCGCCAGCGACCGCCTAGGTTCCGTGGGGAGACGGACCCCTAGGCAGCCAAGGACTGACTGGAGGCAGTTGTACGAGTTTTTAGGCTAGTGAGGACACCAGCAGACCTCATGGTGATCCTTGCAGCGAGCCTACTACACGCAGCAGCGGGCCGATGGTGGAGCATGATGGGCCAGGTGCACGATGAGGCATCTCTCCTCTGGATAGACTATGAGGGCCTCTTCCGCTCAGAGTTCATCCTGGCCACCCTCTGTGCTGTGCGCATCCAGGAGCTTCTTCAGCTGCGGTAGGGAAGCTTGACGTTCACCCAGTACTCGGCGAGATTTTCCGATCTCTCGCGCTACTCGACCGACATGGTACGAGACCCATTCTTCCAGGCCCGGACCTTTGAGTAGGGTTTGAGACATGAGATCAGGGCATAGATGATCTCCCTCACCATTCCAACTCAGGCAGGAGTACTGGAACGAGCCCTTTTGATTGAGATCCTTCTTGCTGAGACTTCTCCAGTGGTGAGACCTACCGCGGGGCGGCACGTAGCAGAGTCTTCCGCAGCAGATGGTTGAGGGGCCACCC
Source organism: Viscum album (assembly GCA_963277665.1). Taxonomy (NCBI): domain Eukaryota; kingdom Viridiplantae; phylum Streptophyta; class Magnoliopsida; order Santalales; family Viscaceae; genus Viscum; species Viscum album. The sequence continues at coordinate 981,052,097 of OY728125.1, forward strand.
AGGCAGAGGCAGAGGGTCGACCGTGGCGGTCCGCAGGGAGCAGGCGGATGGGGTAGAGGAGCTGGCTGAGCAGCAGGTTGTGGGCGACGGTTTGAGGCTATACCTACACCACAACTAGGAGGTCCACCCCGACCACAGTGAGATGGCGGGCAGAGATAGGCACAGATCCAGGAAGCAGAGGCCTATGACCACAGCGTGCCCGAGATGATTCGAGGTACGATCTGTGTCTATTCCACCCTTGCTGCAGTTCTTCTAGACACAGGTGTGAGTCACTCTTTCATAACCGCTGCCCTTGTTCGGAGCTCAGAGATTCTGACAGAGCCGTTGGATCGATACTTACGGCTAGAGACTCCTACGGGAGCAGACTCGATGATTACGCACTGGTGCCGGTAGTGTGAGCTTACTCAAGGAGGTGAGAGCTTCGGATGGGATCTTCTCGTAGAAGCGTTGAGGCCTTATGACGTCATCTTGGGCATGGATTGGTTAGCTATAGTCCATGCACATATTGACTCTATTAGGCGCAAGGTGCGATGTGTACTCACCGATGGGAGAAGGTTCACCATCACCGGTGAGAAGGGAGCCTTCGCAGCACAGGATGGATTTCCTCAGAGGAGAGGATAACCCATCACTCAAAAGTTGGCTAGCCTCATCCTAGGAGAAGTTCACATGCAGAGCCCTAGTTTTCATGCAGTGGTGGATCAGTATGCGGATGTCTTTCCCGACGACGTTCTAGGGCTACCTCCTCGCAGAGAGGTAGACTTTCATATTGATATATACCCCGGCACAACCCCGATATCCACTACAGCATATCGGATGGCCCCCACTGAGCTTCGAGAGCTACAGGTACAGTTGGAGGACTTGCAGGTCAAGGGATTCATCCGACCCAGTGTTTCACCCTGGGCTTCCCCAATATTGTTCGCCAAGAAGGAATACAGGAGCTTGCGACTATGTGTCGACTATCGTCGCCTGAACCAGGTAACAGTGAGGAACAAGTATCCGCTACCGAGTATTGATGACCTCTTCGATCAGCTCAAGGGAGCATGGTGGTTCTCAAAGATAGACCTCAGGTCAGGCTATCATCAGCTCAGAGTTTGAGATGAGGACGTGCAGAAGACGGCCTTCAGATGTCGGTATGGCCACTATGAGTTCTTGGTTATGCCATTCGGCGTAACCATTGCTCCAGTAGTGTTCATGGGCCTCATGAACAGTATCTTTCAGCCATACGTCGATCGATTTGTCATAGTCTTCATCGAAGACATTTTTATATACTCGACGACTGAGGAGGAGCACGCCTACCACTTGCGGGTTGTACTAGACACACTCCGAGACCACCAGCTTTATGAAAAGCTCTCGAAGTGTCAGTTATGGATACATGAGGTCCACTTATTGGGTCACGTCATCTCTGAGGTGGGAGTTGCAGTGGATCCTGTGATGATCGAGGCAGTGCTAGCTTGGGAGCCACCCAAGAGCATGACAGAGGTGCAGAGTTTCTTGGGACTAGCTGGATACTACTGGAGAATCGTGCCAGACTTCTCCAGAGTTGCGGCACCACTCTCAGCTTTGACGAAGAAGGTGAAACCCTTTGTGTGGTCAGACAGATGTCAGAAGAGCTTCCAAGAGCTGAGATAGCGATTGACCAGTGTACCTATCTTGAGGTAGCATGAGGATGGAGTAGGGTACGTAGTCTACTGCGATGCATCAGGGACCGGACTCGGGTGTGTCCTGATGTAGGAGCGGGCAGTGACCGCCTATGGATCACATCAGTTGAGGCCGCATGAGCAGAACTACGCTACCCATGACCTGGAGTTAGCAGCAGTGGTCTTCTCTCTGAAGACATGGCGACACTATCTGATGGGCAAGCGCTTTACTGTCATTTCTGACCACCAGAGTATCAGGTAAATCTTCTCTCAAAAGGACCTGAACCTGAGACATCGACGATGGCTCGAGTTCCTCCAGGACTATGAATTTGAGATAGTCTATACTCCTAGGAAGGGAAATTTATTAGATGATGCTCTCAGCAGGAGGACGGGCATTCAACTACTTGAGGAGGCGACAGAGAAACTAGCCGCTTTGCAGATATCCTTTGTGGATAGAGATGGAGCAGCCTTCCTTCAGTATCTCACAGTCACTCCTCCATTACTCTAGCAGGTCATAGAGGCACAGCGTGGGGACGCTGACTGTGAGACGTGGCGTGCACAGATATCCTCATGACAGGCACCTGATGGATTCTCCTTTGGAGTAGAACACGACATCTTTTTCAAAGGACGTACCTTGGTACCAGTCTCTTTACGAGAGGAGGTGCTGAGAGAGTTTCACACTTCTCATTTGGCGGTACATCCTGGAGTGGCGAAGATGTACCAGGACCTCAGACGACAGCACTGGTGGCCAGGCATGATGAAGGCTGCGGCAGAGTTCATTTCTCGATACCTCACCGGCCAGCAGGTGAATGTAGAGCATCAGGTACCAGCATGCTTGGTACATCCCTTTGAGGTCCCGGAGTGGAAGTGGGATGTGATATCTATGGACTTCGTGACTGGACTTCCACGCACTTCCAGAGGTCACGACCCCATTTGGGTGACTGTCGACCGACTCACCAAGTTGGCTCACTTCTTACCAATTATAGAGCAGGGCTTAGTGGAGAGCTTGGGGCGTCTCTGTGCTCAGGAGATTGTACGGCTTCACAGTGTGCCATCGTCTATCGTGTCTGATCGAGATGCTCTCTTTACATCCCGGCGTTGGAAGGGGTTGTAGGAGGTGTTCGGGACGCAACTACTTCTGAGCACCGCCTTTCACCCTCAGACAGATGGTCAGATGGAGAGGACCATTCAGACTCTCGAGGACATGCTCCACGCATGTGTACTCGACTTTGGTCGCATCTGGGAGGACCACCTACCCTTCGTGGAGTTTGCGTACGACAACAGCTACCACTCCACCATCGGGATGGCACCATACGAGGCGTTGTACGGCAGGCCTTGCAGATCTCCTTTGTGATGGACAGACCCTGGGGAGTCACCAGTTGTGGGACCAGAGATGGTCCGGGCCACGACAGAGAAGGTCCAGGTCATTCAAGAGGGGACGGGGACAGCTCAGAGCCGGCAGAAGTCTTATGCTGACAGGAGGCGGAGGCCACTGGAGTTAGAGGATGGCAACCACGTCTTCTTGCGTGTCTCACCTCGACGTGGATTACAGAGATTTGGCCGAGGCGGCAAGTTGTCTCCAAGATTCATCAGACCATTCCAGGTCCTCAGTAGTATTGGAGAGGTGGCTTATCGCCTGGCTCTACCACCTCAGTTGCAGCGGGTGCACGACGTCTTCCACGTATCTCAGATGAGGAGATACGTGCACGACCCGACACACATCATTGACCATGGAGAGCTGGACGTTGATGATGGGGAGACTTTTGCGGAGGTCCAAGTGGAGATCGAGGATCGATAGGAGCGGGTCCTACGTGGACAATCGATTCCTCTTGTGCGCATCAGATGGCAGCACGGGAACCTCCAGGAGAGCACTTGGGAGCGGGAGGCTCAGATGCGTGCTCAGTACCCACTTTTTTCCCTTTCTTATGATGTATCTATACGGGGACGTAAAGCCCTGAGGTGGGATTGATGTATAGACCCATAAATTTCAAGGAAATTTTCTTCTTAATTTTCTATGGAATTTTACAAGAATGCAGTTTCTAACGGCACCTAATTCCGAGGCCCGGTGTGCCTGGAATCATTTTCCGAAGTTTAGCTCGGGTACGTTCAGTGAACGAACGAGCGGGTTTTTATAACTTTTGAACCGGTGCTCGGAATCGAATTCTGAGGGCACCGATGGAATCACAATGCCGGTACTTTCATAGAAATGCCTCTTCCGGAGTTGTGTTTGCTCGGGTGTGGTTTTTAATTTTTGTGTTTTATGTTATGAAATAAAATAATGTGGTGCGACAACTTTATTTTTATTTCACTTAAGCCACTTAAAAGCCACTTAAAGCTGCTTAAGCTAAGTTAAAGCGGATAAGGTGCAATTCAAAATATCCTACCCTCTTGGTAGGATATTTGTGAGGTGGGGCCTACATGAGCCCCACCGTTTCTTTTACGCTAAGTAACGCACCCGTGAAAACCCATTTTAAATAAAGTCAACTGGGGCGTTTTTTTAAACAATTAAACGCACCTATTAATTGGGTGGTTTATTCGTTGAAATTAATTCTATGAATTAATGGGTCGTTACTTAGTTTGTATTTCATTTGGTGGCATGTAATAAAATAAGACCAACATAATTCTTCTTGAGTGTTGTTTGTTGGGAGGATTTGACAGAAGCCTTAAGTCCTTCATCCTCCTTCACGAAGAACGCGAAAAACGCGAAAAACGCGAAGAACGCGTAGAACGCCAGCCTTCGACGAAGGGCGACGAAGAATGCCGAGCCCTCGGAGATCGACGACACGACGCTATGTACCGCGACGCCGGCGATTCTTCTCCTGCGACGTTCTTCTGCGACGTTCCTTCATCCGCAACAAATCTTTGATCATTCGTTGAGGTGTGAGATTGTGGACCCCTTTTAATTCTTTGTGGTTTATAACAACACATGGATTTAATTGTAATAATTAAATCTGTATGTTCATGATCCTCAGAGTTCATCGACGTAACGCCGTATACCACGATGATACGACGCCCTTCCGCGACACGACGATCCTATTCCCCCGCGACGATCAATTCCGCGAAGAACACACGTTCGACGGCTTCGACGAGGTAGGGGTTTGATTCTTAAAAATCTTTGTGATTTAAACCCGTGATGGTTGTTGAACTTTTGTTGTGTAAATTATTTAAAACCGCTAACGCGGTGGGTGCGGACTAACGAACAAGTATGAACCCACCGCACTTATTCGTTCTTGGTGCGCGAAATGGAGGACGATGGAAAACAGGGCTGCAATGGCGATTTGAGGGCCTGGCAGTGAATAATGAGACCCGGGAGGAGCCATGGCACAGACAGAAACGAAAACGGACCACCGAAGCAACTCCGGTGGCCCGCGGACTCCACCGGCGGCGCCCCTGCGCGCCAACGGATAGAGCCGCCGCGGCGGCGGCCAGCCAGACCCGAGACCGCGCAGGTTCGGCGACTCACGGGACGTGGAAAACCTGCGTCCGTTGATCCAATGCGGCCCATGCGGGCCACGTCGCTTCATCCCACGGGGGTAGTGCCCAGCGGCTTCCTCCGCTCGGCCGCTCGGCCGAACCGAGCTGGGCCGACCCGACCTGCCGGGTCGCGCCCAGGCCGGGCCAAGCCGCCCTGGCTGGGCCGGGTCGCGCCAAAACGGGTCGGACCCAGACCCGAGTCGGGTCGACCCGGTTCAGGCCAACCCAGGGGGGGTCGGGCCGAGTCGGTCCTGGCCCAGACCCCCCGTTTCTGGACCTTTTCGATCTTTTTCTCATAACATTAGATACGGGCCTCCGAACGACGCGACTTTAGCGGCGATGCGATCCTTGGATCAAGACGGTCGTTTCGATATATCGCACTCAAGGTTTCGAAATACATTGGGTTCTGCCGGGTTGGTTCGTACACGAAACTAACCGGGCCCTCGAAGCGGAAACACTCATATCTTGAGCTTCGGACGTCCGTTTGATGTGCCGTCGACTTTGTTGAATTTCTCTAAGTGAGACTGATCTTTTGTCTTACTCCACCCAATGTTTGGACGCAGGTGGAGTACGTTCGGGTTGGTTTTTCCTTAAAAACCAACCGGGACCCTGGGATGAAAAAGCCAATAACTCTCAGACCGGGCGTCCGATTGACGCGCCGTCTATGATGTTGAGTTCATGTTGACGATATGGAACTTTTGGATACATCAACTCTGGAATATGTGTCATTTGATGTATCGGCCTCTCGGCTCGTGGAGCGGACCCTCCCGAACGAGCTTGCTGTGTGCGGGAACCCTAGAGCTGGCTGCGACTGCTACTGTGACGACGACGACTGTGTAGAGATCCTCAGTGGATTCGACGGCGACGACTACAGCACTCAGCGATCCTTTGTGGGTCAGTGCTACCGATCCACTATGGGTCCGATCTTGTGTGGGTCAGCACTCAGTGGTCTTCTGTGGGCCCGCGCCTACAGGTCCTATGTGGGCCCGATCCTGTGTGGGTCTTATGGGGGTTAGTTACCTATCGATACTTTGTGGGTCAGATCCTTTGTGGGTCATTACGGGGGTTAGTACCTATCGATCCTTTGTGGTTCCGATGACTTAGATGGATCAGTGATCATCTCTATCGTCATTCGAAGAAGTATATACCTGTGTGAGCTGAATCCTCTTTTACTTTCCTGTGTGGACTGTGTTGTGCTATCCTGTGTGGATTTACTGTTTTTGTTCCTTTGTGGATTGTGTTGTGCTATCCTGTGTGGATTTACGTTTTTCTTTCCTGTGTGGACTAGGTTGTACATGAGCTCGGATGTTGGAGCCGAGCGAGTATTGATGACTTAGGTATATGTATGGGCATATACTTAATCCGTGTCAGATGTTACTTCTTGATTGTATCTTTCCTTTGTGGTTTGTCCTTTGTGGATTCTGGGAGACCATCGGGGGTCTCGGGGTCCCTACTGAGTAGCTTATACCCACCCTTGCACGAGTTATGCCCGCACTACGTTGTGTTGGTTGCAGACAATGGACATCGCTGATCGTGGTGGGGGCTTGCGGAGCAGGACGAGACCTGGAGGTGGACCACTAGGTGGGACGTACTTGGAGCTGTCGGGTGGACCCGAGGAGCAGTGGAGGCTATCTGTACCCACCCTTCAGGTGGGACTTCCAGTGGACGGCTCAATGTTGCGGCTTTACTTTTCAGTTGCTGTTTTTCCCATTTCAATTATAATTTACAGTTGGGCTTGTATTTCCGCCCCCCTTTACTTTTCCGCACTTACTGTTGTACCATCTTTTACTTAGTGTTTACTTAGTCCGCTTTCTTACTCTGTGGTGCTTGTTTATTTTACAAAGGCAATGCCTTCCCTTTTTACCGGGATTTACGCCTTGGTGCTAGTCGCCAGCCCCTGGCCTATGGAAGGCGGGCTTAGGGTAGTCACGACACAGGCCCCGAGGACGGGCCGTGACACATAAGTTAGTATTGTTTAAGGATAGAACTTTTTTTCGCTATGGGATGTTATAGTAATGTAGTTTTAGAAAAAGGACAACCTGCAGGACGGGCGACAACCCATCGCGTCAGACAAGGCTATGGGAATCGAACCCACAATCGAAGTGCGACTGGCCTTTATCGCCTACCACTGGCCTACAGGAAGTCCCTGTTTAGTAGAAACTAGTTTTATTATATTAAGCAGTATGATATATGAAGTATAAGTCCATTTTAGGAACCATATATGATTAATCTCACTATAAATGGATTATGTATTTTTTGATAACTTTTCTAAAGTTTTCTTTCAGATAGATGGAATGACACATCATTCTATCACATGATCTGCTAACACATCACGAATGAAAAATTCAACTTCATTTCATTAAGGGATGAAGTGGAAATTTTTCAATTCACGAACAACAGTGAGATTGTACCAAAATCATGTAAGTATTTCTTTTAATTCATCAACTTTAGGGAAATGATCTTGAAAACCAAAAATGTTGTCTTAGTGACCTTATATCCGATTAATTAGATGGTACCTTAGATCATCACAAATCTATGTATTTGTGATTGTTGGATTTTTCATAGCAATGTTCTCTATCACTCTCTATCAGAACATGATGGTAATATTTCTCTTCCATATCCATATTTTCACCTATGTGGAAACCCAGTGATTAGTTTATTTGGGTAACCGTTACGTTTCATACTTTTGTTTTTAAATATTGGTTTTGTTATTCCTTTTTACGATGTGGGTTTCTATTAAAGAATCTTTCGAGTAGTAAACCATTTATAACCCCGACAAATTTCTAGGGAGAAATTCATTTTAAGGGCGGTAGAATGTAACACCCCGAGATTTTATGAATTATTTATAATTTCATTAATGTCTTGTGTTGTATGATACACCAAAAGGAGCTTGCACAACACGCATCCTTGACTTTCCTTGCATTACATGCAATCACGACCTTCCTCGTTAGCGTGTGTAGTACACAATAACGAGTTTCACTAAACAACAATATGTTATTAAAATATTATTAAAACTAGCCATTATGAATAATAATAACCACTTTTTGATATTTTTTAATTTTTATTTTTCAAAACGGACTTCAATTTTTGGATTTAGAATATTGAAATTAGCTTAGGGTGAAATTTTGGTACATTTCAGATAACTTTCATTTTCTGATGAATAGTGAAAATTATAAAATTTTAATTAAAAACAACCTTTTTAATCAAAATAATTAATAGTAATAAATTATTATTTTGAGTGGTTTTAATGTATATTTAGAATATATTTTTACAATTTAATATAATGTTGGTCATTGGTTGTAATTTCACATTTAAACAAGACATAATCAAGTGTCAATCTTTTGATAGTTATTATCTCTTAAGAACATGCTATTTGTTTTGAAGACAGGAATTAATTTTTAAATTAATAATGAAACTGATATGTTTTGAATTTGGTAAAATAGAAATCATTTTTGAGTTCATAAAATCAAATATAGCTTAGGCCTAAATTTTGGTATTTCTCTGGAAACATTCATTTTTTTGATGAATAGTGAAACCACTAAGTTGTAGTCAAAAAATGAATTTTTTCATAAAACTTAATTTTACCGCTTTTGTGAGTAGAATTTCAAAAATCTGAGAGACACGTTTGATGTCAGTAAGTAAAATGTGGTTTAATGAGATGAAAAATATTTTTTGGTGAATAGTAACTTTTTACTTTTTTTTTACCACGGTTAAAAGTAAATTGGGTAATTACGGGTAACAATAATATTTTTATTACCCTAACACATGTCCTAGTTCTATTGGATAAGTGTAATTCGACCAGAAACAACCTCAGGAATAAAATATGACAAATTAGGCCCACTGGGATTAGATTAGGACATTTATTATTAATTTATTTAAAGAAGGGTTAAAATAGTTAAAATCAAAGTTTAATAAGTATATCATTTTGAATATAAGGTTTTACATAAGATAAATTTGACTATAAATATTCATTAGAAAGATAAAACTATTTTCTACATAATGGTATTTTATTTTTAATTTTTAGAAATTAATTAATTTAATTTATTTATGACACAAAGATGATGCAGTAATTATATTATTAATGAAATATTGACATAATTGATGTTATAAATACCAAAATAAATGTAATTTGAGACTTCTTGTGAATTCAACTAATTTTATAGGTTAATATGACATTTTAGTATTGATTTAATTAACTTTGTTCGAACTAATAATTCTTTTATGATTTTCACAAAAAACAATTACTAAATAGTGTCAAAATTGACATTAAATAGTTTTTAAAACAAATATTATTCAATTAATTGTTATTTTATTCCTAAAAATATAAGGTTCTTCCAAATGACTTATATAAGGTTATATATATTAATAATAAACAAATTGGGGTTAGTTTGGCTGCTTATAGTAAGTTTATTAACCTTATAGTATAATAACACAAGAAGACATGGTAAAAGAAAAATTATTTAACTTAATGTTAAATATAAATGATAAGGTTAAAATAGGAACCTAAACTTGTCTAAATTCTATTGGATTAGAGGATTTCGACCCCTACCCACCTTAGCATCGAAATAAATCAATTTGGAGCTATTTAAAATCGAATCTGGCTTTATAATAATATAATATTTTTAGTTATTCCAAAGGTGCCCCTCTCCTCCCTTATAAAAGGGCACCTCATCCCTGTCTTCCTCACACCACTTTGAGCCTTCAAGCTCGGCCAAACCCTGCCAAATTATCTTCTCCACTTCCCTAGAAAAATCCTAGAGGTCCTGGTCTTCTTTAAAGACCAATTTTAGGTCCCTAAGAGGATGAATCAAAGAGGCGCTTCAACGAAGAGGAGGTTCAGACACTTACGAAGCAAATCATATCTAAGGTAAGGGAAATATCACAATCTCATTTTTATCCGAGACTGTTTATACTTTGAAATTTACTAGGGTTTATTTTATCATCCACATCAATGTTTCCTCAATATGTAATATTATTTCCATCCACCTACAATTGTTTAAATCCAATTTTACCCTTCAGTGAGTTTTTAGTAAAAGATATGAAAGGAATCTTTTGTCGTTTTTTGTACGAGGTACTTTTTGACTTTTCCAACAAAAATATGAGAAGAATGTTTTTTTAACTTCTAATTTATGAATAGATTTTTAAAAAATTATTTCCAAGAAGCTTCTTTTACAAGTTTTCAAGTTTATTTTTAATCAAGTCCTTTTAGTTTAGAATTGTATGACATGTTAAGAAAGGAAAAGTGTTTTTGAAGTAGAAAGGATATTTTCCTCAAGAATGGAGTTCAAGTGTTTTATCAAAATTATTTTCCATATAAGATAATAAAGGGGTTTTTTATATCCCTATTATTACATTGATTTGATTATGTTGTGATGGAATTATTTTTATGAATTCCTTTATCTTATATGAATTGTTTTATGATGTCACGATGTTTAAGATTCCCATTTTTATTACATGGGTTCTGCTATGATATATGGTTTATGATTTTGTGGCCCACATAAGAATGGTATCATTATGAGATGGGTGGGACCTATATCTCCCTCCAGAGCATTGGGTAAAGATTTTATATCTCATGAGATTGACAAGGTTGGAACGGCAGGTTAAACCTGTTCAGTGAAACATGACTGAAATGAGGAGTGAACTCGGTTCAGAAATGGATTTTGTCCACTAAGATAGACTTGGCAATGAGTCTTGACTAATAAGAAATGATTCTCTATGATTATGTGTGTATGACACAAAGTTTCATGTTTTAATTTATGATTATTGTGATTACATTTCACTACTATGATTTTTCCCATGTTATGATATTATGATCTCTTTTTCCGGTTAAGATTTCCAAAATATTATGTTCTTATGAATATGATGTGATTGATATTACTTTTTTTTACCCTTACTGAGCATTTGAGCTCACCCTTTTATGTTTTCATTTCCCCAGGATATAAAGAAATATTTTAGGTAAAAAAAGGAAGATCTTTATGGGAGATGTTGAAGATATTTCACCAAGATTAGAAGATTATATTCCGAGTTTCCAAAGACACTAAACTATTACGGTCCTTGTGTGTGTGTTTTTGTTATGTACTAAGTATTCCGCAAAAGTAATGTAATGTCCATGTACATTAAGCTTCTGGTCTCTACAAAAGTCATTACCATTATCCTGCAAATACCTTTGTGAATATATTTGGTTAAATATAAATATTTATATTTAATTTATATATTGATTTATTTGATGATATTTGACAAAAGAATTCATAAAAAATATGTCTATGTATCCCAATGGTTCTCAAAATTGTTGGGATATGCCTTTACCGGATTTGTAAAAACCCTTTCTCAATGGTTTGGCCAAACCTTTGGAAAAATTTGCGTCAAAATGGGATTCTCCCAACTGTTTGGACAAACCATTTGGAAGGGTATGGATTTCCCAACTGTTAGACCAAACCATTGGGAAAAGTGGCCTCAAAGTGGGATTTCCCAATGGTTTGGCTAAACCATTGCAAACTCCATACCCTTTCCCAATGGTTTGTCCAAAGCATTGGGAAAAGTGGCCTCAAAGAGTGATTTTCCCAACGGATTGTCCAATTTATAAGGAAAGCCATACCATTTCCCAACGGTTTAGCCAAACTATTGGGAAAAGTGTCCTCAAAGTTGGCTTTTTCAGACGTTTTGGAAAAACTGTTGGGAAAGGGGACCTAAAACAACAATGTTTTCAAACCATTGGTATGGATGTGTTGGTATAGGTCAGATATCCAGCAGTGGTTAATGATGAATGAAATGTAAAATTAAATTATTATCCTAATGTGAACCAAATTTTATTGATATTTGAATTGAAAAATGTTATTCTTATGACCACACAATATTCATAGTCTATGAATCATGCTAAAAATTCAAATGATCAATGGAGGGAATTAAGTTATCTTAAGCCATTCACAAGGAAATTTCCACCTTATTTAAGTGGTTCTGTTGATCCACTAGTTTCCATGAAATGGATCAGTACCATTGAAAATATATTTTCTATTATCTATTTCATGGAGCCTAAAAAATAAATTTTGATTGTATATCATTTGGAAGGAAAAGAATATCAATGGTGATGTTTTATCAAGAAAACATGAAGGAAATATGAAAGTTACATCATTGAGTGGGATGGGTTTAAGAGATTATTATTCAACAATGACATTAATATTATTCGTTGTATGAAAATAGAGAAGGATCTACTTTATCTAAAATATAAGGATGATGATTTTTCGGAACCAGTGAATAAAAAATTAGAAGAATTTTGAGTTACCCTTATGGTATTATCATTTTAATTGAATGATCGGTTGATAGATACTTCAATTTAATAAATCAAAGTAACAAATGAGAGTTATACATAAGGTACTATTGTATTTAGGAATAAATTTTTTATTGTTCTATATAGGAGGAAATAGATATTGGAGTTATCCATCATTATCATTGTTTTGATAAGAAAAAAATTATGGAATTCATAATAAACTGTAAAAACCATGGAGAGAATAGGATAATATTTTAATAATTATTGAAGTATGAAAGTAATATGGTTGAAATTGTATTATTGGGTATGAAAAATCATTTTTTAATGTAAATGATGTTCATAAAGATGTTGAATGATGATTTTATGTGAATAAAATACACAATAATTGCCAATCTTGGGAAATAATTTACATTAAAAAAACATTTTTTAATGTAAATGATCCTCAATATGGAGGATATTCTGAGGACATCATTTTTTCCAATGTATGGACACTATTAGTATGCAGTGATTCCATTTGGTCATTCAAATTCCCTCGCTGTCTTCAATAAATTAAATAATAGATTCTTTAGATATTACCATGATCATTTTGTGGTATTCAATATAGGTGATATCCAAATATATTTAAATTTTATGGAATGTCAAGAATACAATTTTATGATTATTCTGAAGACCATAAGGAATGATAAGATATAAAAAAAATTAATAAGTGTGGATAATATATATAAAGGTCACACTGTTGTGTTATATAATCTCATGTGTGGGTTTCTCTATGCATCCTTCAATGATCAATGTTAATTAATATCCACATAGACCAATAATATTGAGTGAGATATGATGTTTTCTTTGTCTGAATGAATATTATAAGTGGTGTGTTTATAATTTCTCGTGAATATATAATCCAACCAACAAGTTAACTCAAAATGAATCCAAGTTCATCAAGATAGATAATTGGGAGGGAAATTTTATAGAACTAAATAAAATTTTAGTTTGTGGACCTATTATTACATTTCCCTACTAAGTGGAAATGATATTAATTTACTATAATTCATTCAACAATAGATTGTGTTGTGTTCTCATGAATAATGATGTGGTTATAGATGATGTATCACTAAAATTGAAGGATCAAGAGAAAAATTAGCCATGTATTGATTTCAAGTAAGTAGTTGTAATTTTTTTATTAATTATTTGGAGCCATTATATTTATGGAGAAAATTTGATTTGTAAACTGATAAAAAAATGTTAAGTATATTTTCCCACAAAATAAGTTTAACATTAACCATATATGTTTGTTAGAGATAATTAATTATTATGAATTCTCATTCCATTACCACCCTTGTAAGGAGTACAAGGTGATAGATGTTTTTATTCAAAAGGATCATACTAGTTTACCTATGATATGGATCACCAAAGAAACAACATATATGGATTTTCAAAGGAGGGAACTTGAAAGATTGATTGAATGGGATAAATATTCTCTTTCTCAGATAAGTGTTCGAAAATATATCAAATTGATGATTAAAAATGCATGGAAGGAATATGTTGATAAGAATAAGTAGAAGAATATTTTTTGTTTAAACATGATAATAATGGAATGACAATGTTTAGGAATCATATATGTCTTCCATGAATACTTAATTTGAAGGAGCTATTAGAAGGTGCTCACAACTGTTCATTATCTATTCACCATAGAATTACAATGATGTATTTATTTTTGATATAGCATTTCAAGTGGGATAAAATGAAGACAAATATCATAGAGTTTCTATCTTGGTTTTTAGAAATTCATAAATTTAAGATTAAGAGTGGAAATTAAAATATAATTTTATAAATATTACCCGTACCCTAATGGAAATGGCACAACATCACCCTATAATTTTTTAGGACTCCCAAAAATATCAAATTAGAAGAGTGATATATTGGTTCTAGTAGATTCCCTTATAATTTCGTCACACATATTTACTACAAAATAATATATCTCTCTAGATATGATTTCAAGGATATACATTAAGAAATTGGTATGGTTTCATGGAAAACATCAATAAATAATATTTGACTATGATATGAGATCTACCTTGATGATATTTATATTTTTTCAGAAAGATCTTGATAGAGAATATAATTTCATCATAATAAATTATCATCATGTATATGCTAGATCTGAGAGAACAAATCAAACACTAATGGATATGTTGAGATCTTTTTATATGGATGACAAAGGTGGTTATAATCAATATGTTACTATAATTTAGTTTTATTATAATTATAGGTTTCAATCAAGAATTCTGATGGGTCCTTAAGAATCTCATTATTGAAAAAGTGTATAACTCCACCATAATGGGATAAAGTAAGAAGAAGGATGCTATTGGGACCTGAGTTTGATGAATAAATTGAAATAAGGTTAGATAAATTCAGAAACACATATAGGAAGAGAAATTTTAGTAGAAACCATGGGCTAAAATTCTACGACATCATAAAAAATTTGAAGTTGGTGAGAATGTGTTTTTAAGATTTTATCCCAGGAAGAATGTAATGAAATTTCAAAATAAGGTAAAAATGAACCTTAGATATATCATCAAATTTGAAATTATTATTGTATCAGGACCATAGATTAGTGGTTTTCACATACACGAAACATCTCCAAGGTTTATGATGTGTTCCATTTATCTCTCCCAATGAACTATATAATTGATACATCACATGTACTGAACCTGGAGGTTTTACCACTACAATAAGATATTTCTTATAAGGGTAAATTGGTGGAGATTCTGGATCATATATAGAATGATCTATGAAACAATACCACTCACCCGATCATTTTTTAATAGCAAAACCATCAACTTATAGAAAGAATGTGGAACTAGAGGTTGTAATGATGTAGAATTATCATCATTTTCATTTATTGAAGTAATAAAATTTGGTGTAAAAATTCATTTTATTGGTAGAATAATGAAAAAATATGTTTTTTATTTAATACAATTTTTAAAATAAATTCAATATATTTTATTGCTTATGTTACACACAACACCAATGTTTTAAAGAACCACAATATACTATTTAAATTATTATTTTAACATTCCCATTATAAACTATCCATTATACTTGGTGATTTGAATAAGAATAAATTTATTTTGATAATTAACTATAATGGTTATATATAAATAAAAAATATTAATAAAATGCTACATTTTTTTAATGTCTTTATATACATTGAAAATATAATTGTCTTAGAAAAATGATTTTTATAATTTTTTGCAAAAAAAAATTATTTATTGACACTTTTAGAAATTATATTTGATAAAATTAACATTCTTTTTTAATAATTGTGTAAAAATTATATTAAGGTTAATTGTTTTTTGGTATTTTCTAAAAAGATTTTGTTTTCAATGACTAGTAAAAAATATTGGGTTTTTTTTATTAATTTTCATTTTCACTAAATTTTATTTAAATGTTATATTTTTAAGTTTATTCCAAATTAAAATTATCCAATTTATATATGTAATAGACCAAGCGTCCATGGTATGTTTCCCTTTGAGTAATACAATAGCTTGTGTTGTATGCAACATCGAGTTGAAACACAACACAACCAATCAAACTTGCCATTATGAATAGTAATACACACATTTTGAAATTTAATAAATTTTATCTTCAAAAATGGACTTAATTTTTGGATTCATAATATTTAAATTAGCTTACGGTGAATTTTTGGTATTTTTCTGAATTTTTTGAATTTTTGATGAATAGTGAAAATCCATTGCGTTATTGGTTAAAACCAAAATTTTATTGAAATAATTAGTTTTTTTAATTTATTTTAGGTAAAAGTACATACATAATACCTATATAAGATCAACTAAATTTTTTGGAGTCATTTTATAATAAGTTTAGATTTATAAAAGTTTATTGAACTTTTTGCCGTATTTTACCCACTGCTAGAAGCATTTGCATATTTGTATAAAATCTAATTTTACCACATCTGTGAGTTGAATTTCAAAATTCTGAGAGGTTTGGTTAATATCATTATGTAAAATGTGGTTCAATAAGATGAATTTTTTTGGTAAATAGTAAATTTTGACTTTTATTTAGCACGATTAAAAGTAAATAGGGTAATTAACGGTAAAATGATATCATAATTAGCCTAACACATGTCTTCATTAAATTGGATAATTATAATTCGACAAAAATCCTAAGGATTAAAATATGATCCTCTTTGGTCCACCTGAATTAGATTAGGACATTTATTATTATTTTATTTAAAGAAAAGATAACATAGTTAAATTCAATGATTAATAACTACACCATTTTTAATATAGGGTTATACGTAAGATAAATTAGACTATAAATATTAATTAGAAAAATAAAATGATTTCCAACATAATCGTATTTTAGTTATAAGTTTTATAAATTAAATAATTTAATTTATTTATGACACAATTATGATGCGATAATTACCTTATTAATGAAATATTAAAATAATAGATTTAATAAATTTCAAAATAAATGTAAATTGAGACTTCTTAGTAAATCCACTAATTTTATAGGTTAATATGAAATATTAAGATTGGTTAAATAAATTTTATTCTATGTGATAAAGTTTTTATGGCTTTCAAAAAAATAAAATTCTAAATAGTGTCATAACTGACATAATTGAGTTTGTAAAACAAATATTATATAATTAATTGATATAATATTCATAATAATATAAGTTTAGTTAAAAGGACTTTTATAAAGTTATATATATTAATAATGAACAAATTGGGATCTCATGGATTTTTATGGTACGTTTAGTAACCATATAGTATAAAAATACAAAGAGACATGGTAAATGTCAAACTATGTAACTAAGAGTTAAATCTAAAAAATTAGGTTAATATGATGACATAAACCAATATAAAACCTAATGGGTGAGAATTTTTCGACCAATCCCAACCTTATAAATTATATAAATCATTTTGGAGCCTCTAGAAACTGAAAATGATTTTATCATAAAATAATATTTCATGCTTTTCCTAAAGTGACCCTCACCACTCTTATAAAAGGGAACTTCTGCTTCTCTCAATTTCACACATCCAGATCCTTTTTCATCTACCAAAACCTACCCAAAAATACTCCCCACTTTTCTCCCTTCATCCTAGAGGCCTTATATTGGTCATAAATCCAACCTAAACAGCCCTTTTGATCAAATCAAAAGGAAGAACCCGAAGAAGAGGTAAATATTTCATCACCTCTTTCATGTTCTTTTCTTCATCCACTCCCTCTTTCTTTGTTGTTTCCATTCTAAAATAATAACTCTAGTATCTTAAATATAATGTGATTTTATTATAAAAATGTTACTACCATGTTCATTATTCTATCCATCCTATAAATGAAAAAGCCACCATACGTGCGTACATTTGGATTAGCATCTCCACGTCATGTTGTGGTTTATTATTCAAGCACTTCATTATTTTTATGTGTATAATAATTAGTATAACTGATGTGAATAATAAATATAACATGTAAATGATTCTGTATATATAATATACCATCCAATTACATATGATTTCACCATCAATATAATGATATTGTCACTTGTGCATGCATATGGATTACCGTCTCCACGAAGGCGTTGAGATTCTTTCCCCATAGTAATCATTCATGAATAATTATAATTTTATAATTATAAATAATTTTTAAGAACTTAATATAATTCTAGATATGACTAAAATACATCTTATTCGAAAAAAACATGACTTACGTAACCGAGCATATAATGTAAAACAGATCAGTTAACACCCGAAACGATGATATTAATAGAATATTATTAACAAATAAATATAATAGGACCACATATGATATTATATTTATGTATATAGTTTTTTTATAATTTAATAACCATGATTTAACTATTATACTAGAGGCTAATGTACCATCGACCAAGGAAAAGTACAAGGTAAGGGTTTATTTTACCATATATCTTTATTATCTGAGGTTGTTTTTACGTAAGTATCTAATGGGAAATATTTATTATCCATGTCCATTTTCCATAAAAGTGATTTCAAAGGGATTATATTTAATGGATTTTTTTATGAAAACATCATTTTAAATGTTTTAATGATTTATTCTTATAGTCCATTCCCATTAATGTCATGGTTTTGAAAATGGTTTTGAGGATTCATTTATATTGACATGAATGTTTAAAAATGTTAATTTCTTTCAGAAGCTTCAATATGGTATGAGAATAATTGATTCAAAACTATGATTTAAATGAATTAATTTGTATTATTTCTAAATTAATTAATGAAAAATGAATATTTCTCTCAAATATTTTTACTGATCATTTTAAACTATGTCAACATCCTTTGCGGGATATTATTCATGATTGAGGTCGATTTATTATGATATAAATCATCCATATTTTATTGTAGGTTTTGTGATTTGTTTGACTATGGATGTGTTATTTTTACACCATTCATGGTTTATGGATAAAGTATTGACATTTCATATGCTAGTTTTAATACGAATTTTTAGGTTATATTTAACCCTTTTCATATGAAGAATGCATTGGACTTAGTATGTGATAGGTTGAGCCCGCTATAGCTCTTCGGTGAATCGGTAGGTCTCATGAGACAAATTAGTGTCTTAGCACAAGGCCTTGACAAAATCTTATTTTCAGTCTTGGTATAAGGCCCTGACTAAGTGGTTATGAAATCTGGAATTATGCATTTCATCACTATGAAAGTCGCTATTTATATTGTATGTGATTATTCGACTAGTATAATATATATGTGAATAAGTAAGTGGAATTATTTGATTTTATATTTGTCATATTATGCTGGTGTTTAAGATTAAAATGATTTTGTTTTAGTCCAATACATTTCCTTAAATGTTTATGCTTATTTATTAATGTTTCCGCTATATTTTTATCCTTACTGAGCATCTGAGCTCACCACATTGTATGTTTTATTTTTCCTGGGATGTGAAGAAGTATTTTATAGTTGATATGTAGGGATAGGATATGGATATAATCATGTTCAAAAGGGGAAAAATGTTGTTGATATTTTTATTTCATGATGTATCATAAAACTTATGAATGTATCTAGTAATTCTAAGGATACTAAACTGATCGGTCTTTAGGGACATGATTCTTTATATCATGAAAATGTTATGTAATAATGCACCGAATCTGGGTAACTAGGGTCAGGGAATTATATTTAGTACTAGAGGAAGTTTCGTACAAATGTTGGAAACTATATTTAGAAACACTCTGATAAGAGAACACTACCCTAAGATAGACTTGGAGGATTAGTATAGAAAAACTTCCTAGATTTTTGGTACTGTATATATTTTGTGAGTTTTCCAAGAAATAAATCCCTATCTAGATAAGAACAGGTAGAGGTGGATTTGGCACAAATTTACCTAGGGGTAAAACCTGAAAACACTACATTGATATAGACTCGAACATGAACTGGTGCTTGACCACAATCCTTTCTACAGTCTTGGTTACAACACCCCTAGGGGATATGCTTAAGATTATTCCCATTTTCTTTAGAAACCATTATAAAGGGTTTATGATTATATTGTTCCTCAATGATTTTTTTATAATTAAGGATTATATCCATAAAATATTAAATTTATGTTGAGTGTTTTATAAGTTTGGAATTATGTATTGCAATTCATAAACTAATCTATTGTATTCCATTGTATAGAAATGGGGACTAGTGGAAGGAATGGAAACTATATCAACACACATAATCCATGTAGGGATTACCCTCATAATCAAGATAATTATAATGGAGATGGTGATGAAACTGGTGCTGATCAACTTATCACCATACTAGGACAACTTAATTAGGTTATGAATAATATCCTTACCCATATGGAACACCATGATCAAAAACATGAACGATCAATGTTAGACCACTTCACAAGGTAGAAACCACCAACATTCAAACGGAGTAGAAATCCATTAGTAGCTGAGCAATGGAAAAATTACATAGAGAAAATATTTCATGCTTTGGGGAGTAGTGAAAGGGAAAAAAAATCATGGCAGTTTATCGCTTCACGGGAAATGCAAATCAATGGTGGTTATTGAATCAAAACAAAAGGGAATATGAAGAAGTATTAAATATGGAATGGAGGGAGTTTAAAGAGCTTTAATTAGACAAATACATTCCTCATGACCATCGATTGTATATGGAATGAAAATTTCTAAGTTTGAGACAAAAGGAGTATGATAACGTCGCAAAATATTAGGCTAACTTTACAGGTTTAGTACGGAATGCAACAAATTATATAAATAACCCAAGGAGTAAGATTGATCGAATCTTTCTCGGGTTAAAACCCTTTCTTCATGAAGCATTAGTCTCACAATTGTTCTCATGATACAAATATATTGTCTCATGTGCTATCAAGATAGAAAAAGAATTTTCTATGTCTTATGACTTTAATGAAAAGTAGGAGAAGAAGAGATATGCAGAACACTATGGAAATGAAAATAAGGGGAAGAAGGGAAAATTTAAATATCCATCCTATGGTATATTTGGGAAGAAACACCCTTGTACTTGCCTGAAGGTAATGTGAGTATCTTACAAGTGTGGTGAAAACGTCCACCAAGAATGTGAATCCAAGGGGAAGAAAGAGGTTGTTGAATTCTACAATTGTAGATAAAGGGGGTATTATTCAAATGAATGTCATGATCGCCAAGGGAAAATACTTCAGAAAAGGCCAAGGGAGAATGTTCAAGCTTATGTGATCACTACGGCTAAGGTTGAAGCTTCAATAGACGTGATGGCATCTAATTTAATGGTTTCCTCTTATTTATTCAATCGTTTATTTGACTCTGGATCATCACATTGTTTCATATCTTCGCAGTTTTCTAAGAAAATTATATATTTTCAATTTGACTTAAAAATGGAGTTGTTAGTCAAAATACATAAGGGACGTATCATTGCAATAATGTTTTGTGAATCAGTTCCAGTTAGAGAATATAAATGTTCTTTATCTATTGATCTCATTGTCATACCCATGATGGAATTTGATATAATCCTCATAATGTATTGGATTTTGGACCATGATGTGAAAATTTATTATAAGAAGAAGGAGGATAAATTTTTTGATGATGTTATGGAGTACCTTATCCTTTGAGCAAAGATGTCACCACCTGATTCTTCTCTAGATCAACCCCCAGTAGCTCAAATAAATTTAATTACTGGGGAAGAGAAGAATGAAATAACTATTGGTGAGGAAAATAATGTTTGAATAGAGGACGCACCTATTGTGCAAGAATATGTGGTTGGGTTTCTAGAGGATTTACTTGGACATCCTCCAGAATGAGAAATTGAGTTTTTCATTGACTTAATTCCCAGTTTAAGGCACATATCAAAGACCACTTATATAATGGCCACTGTGGATTTAGTGGAACTAAACAAACAACTAAAGAAATTGAGTAATACGTGATTTATTCTCCCCAGTGTTTCTCCATGAGGAGCC
This sequence comes from Viscum album, assembly GCA_963277665.1. Taxonomy (NCBI): domain Eukaryota; kingdom Viridiplantae; phylum Streptophyta; class Magnoliopsida; order Santalales; family Viscaceae; genus Viscum; species Viscum album. The sequence continues at coordinate 981,073,937 of OY728125.1, forward strand.
CCTGTCCTATTTGTTAATATGAAAGATAGATCTATGAGGTTGTGCATTGAATACAAGGAAATAAATGATATTACAATACTGAACAAGTACCACATACCTCACATTGATGATTTATTCGACCGACATCATGGATCTCAATATTTTTCAATGATTAAACTTTGATCTGGATATCATCAGTTGTGTGTGAAGAAGGAAGATATTCCAAAAAGAGCATTTCAAACCTGGTACGTGCATCACATGTTTAATGTAATTCCTTTTGGGTGGACTAATTCACACTCTATTTTCATGGATCTAATGTACAGAGTTTTCAAGAAATATCTTGATGACTTTGTAGTGGTATTTATTGATTATATCATGGTATACTATAAATTGTACGAAGATCATTAATTTCATTTGAGCATTATCCAAAAGACTCTTAGAAGAACTGAATTATATGGGATGTTTAGAAAGTGTGAATTCTGGCTTCAGGAGATTACATTTCTTGGCCATATTGTCAGTATGGATGGAATCTTTGTTGATCATTCTAAGACAAAGGCAATCCATGAATGGACAACACCAACGAGTATAACCGAGGTACGCGGTTTTACTAGTTTAACAGGTTATTATCGACCTTTTATCCAGAATTTTTTCTAATTGGCTAACCCATTAACCAAGATCACATGTAAAGGGGGTAAATTTATTTCAACAAAACAGTGAGAAGAATGATTTGAAGAACTGAAGAGAAGATTTGTTAATGCTTATATCTTGAATCTACCATCAGGGAACAGTGGGTTTGTTATTTATAGTGATGCTTCAATGAAAGGATTTGGTTGTGTCCTTGTAAATAATGATAGATTTATTTCCTAAGCATCACTGCAAATAAAAATTCATTAGCAAAACAACCCCCCTCATGATCTCGGGTTAGTAGTTGTAATATTTTCTTTGAAGATATGGAGACAGTATCTCTATAATGAACATGTGAGATTTGAATTGATCACAAGATTTTGATATATAATTTCCTACAAAAAGAACTCAACATGAGGCAAAGAAGATGGCTAGATCAACTTAAGGATTATGATTTCACTATACACTACCACCTGGGGAAGGCAAATAAGGTGGAAGATGCTTTGAGCAGAAAAGATCACGGTGTTTTGAAAAAGATGAGGGTTGAAAAGAATTCTATTTTCATTGATCTACTAAAGATAGATATGGGAATAACCCTGGATGGTGAAACATCAATTATTTTTAAAATGGTTGCCCAACCATATTTACTATAAATGATAAAAAGTTCTTAGATGGATGATGAGTAATTTCAAAAGAAAATTGATGCTGTGAAGGATGGGAGATTGATCGTCTTCGTAAATAAAGATGGAATTTTGAAATTTGGGATGAGACTTTTTGTTCCTGATATACCTGATCTAAAAAGAGAATTGTTGGATGATACCCACAGATCCTATTTCACTATACACCATGGTAGCACTAATATGTATGGATATTTGAAAGAACATATTTGGTTGGACAACATGAAGAGATATATTGCTGATTTTTTTTCGAGATGTATGGTTTATCAACAAGTGAATGTTGGAAGGAAAAAACCCGAAGGAGTCATAAAAACTCTTCTAATACCTGAGTTGAAATGGGATAATATTACAATGGAATTTGTCATGGGACTACCAAAGACTCCTAGAAGGAATGATGCAATATGGGTCATTATAGATTGACATACCAAGTCAGCACATTTTTTTTTCTATAAGAGAATATTTACCACTTAAACATTTAACCTGACTTTATATTAATGGATTTGCAAGACATCATGGAGTACCCCTATTGATTGTTTCTGATTGTGATCCCTATTTTAAATCAAGATTATCGAAAAGTATTCAAAAGTCCCGAGATACTGAACTTCACTTGAACATTGCCTACCACCCTCAAACTGATGGAAAATAAGAACAGGCTATTCAAACATTAGAAGACAGGTTGATATCTTTCTGACATGACTTTCAATGTATGTGGGATCAATATTTACCTCTGGTAGAATTTTCAAATAATAAAAGCTTCCATTCAAGTATTCAGATGTCACCATATGAAGTGGTATATGGAAAGTGATGTCGCACACCAACCTTTTGGGATGATGTTGGTGAAAGAAAACTCATTGGCCCAAACTTTTTTGAGTAAACGATGGAAAAGGTGAAGGTTATCTATATCCACATCAAAGAAGATCAAAGTAGGCAGAAGAGCTATGCCAATAACTGAAGGAAGGATTTGGAATTTCTAGTAGAAGATCATGTTTTCTTGAAGGTATCTTTATATAAGGAAGTTATACGTTTCAGTAAGAAGGGTAAATTAAGACCCAGGTACATCGGACCTTAAGAAATTCTAGAACGAATTGGGGTTGTGTCTTACCATTTGGAAATGCCACCAAGTCTCTCCAAAGTTCACAATGTGTTCCACATATCACTGTTAAGAAAATACATGCCTGACCCAACACATGTACTCACCTATGAGGAAATTGAACTAGAGCCTGATCTGTCTTATTGTGAAGATCTTGTCAATATTCTTGATACAAGAGAACAAGTGCTGAAAAACTGGATGACTCATCTAGTAAATTTTCTATGGAGAAATCATATGATGGAAGAGGCAATGTGGGAACCCGAGGAACATATGATGAAGAACCACTTAAATCTTTTTATTAAGTAATATTCTATAAATTTCGAGGATTAAATTATTATAAGGAGGGGAGAATGTAACACCCCAAGCTTCTATGATACGTTTCCCTTTGAATAATACAATAGTTTTTATTGTACGCATCTTCGAGTTCAAACACACGACAACCAATCAAACTAGCCATAATAAATAGTAATACCCACTTTTTTAAATATTATAAATTTTATCTTTCAAAATGGACTTCATTTTTTTTATTTGGAATATCAATATTAGCTTAGGGTAAATTTTTGGTAATTTTTTTGAAGATTTCCAATTTTTGATGAATATTGAAAAAACACTACATTATTGGTTAAAACTGAAATCTTATTTAAATAATTATTTATTTTATTTTAATTTATTTTATGATAAAATATATACATAATTCCTATATATGTTCATTGTAATTCATTAGAGTCATTTTATAATAAGTTTAGATATATAAAATTTTATCGAACTTGTTACTGTCTTTTACCCACCTCCTAGGAGAATTTTCAAAATTGTATAAAACATAATTTTACCATCTTTTTAAGTTGAATATCCAAAATTCGAGAGACATGGTTAATATCAGTAAGTAAAATGTGGTTTAATAAGATGACAAAAATATTTTGGTGAATAGTAAATTTTGACTTTTATTTACCACGGTTAAAAATAAATATGGTAATTAAGGGTAAAAATGATATCAAAATTACCCTAACACGTGTTATAGTTCTATTGGATAAGTATAATTCATCCATAAACAACCTTAGGAATAAAATATGATTCTCTTTGGTCCACCTGAATTAGATTAGGAAATTATCAATATTTTATTTAAAGGAAAGTTATGAGTTAAATTCAAAGTGTAATAAATAAACCATTTTAATATAGTGTAATACATAATATTAATTCAACAATAAATATGAATTATAAAGGTAAAACGATTTCAATTATAATGCTATTTTATTTATTATTTTTAAACATTAAATAAGTTAATTTATTTATGAAACAATTATCATGAAGTAATTACCTTATTAATGAATTATAAAAAAATTGATATAAAAAATATACAAATAATTGTAAATTGAGACTACTAATGAATAATAATAATTTTGTAGGTTAACATTACATGTTAAAATTGGTTAAATAAATTTTATTCGAAGTGTTAAAATTTTTATAGATTTATATGAAATCAAATGCTAAATAGTGTCAAAATTGACATAATTGGGTTTTTAAAACAAATATTATATTATTATTTGATATAATATTCATAAGTATCTAAGGTTAGGTCATAGGACATAGATAAGGTTATATATATATAATGAACCACATGGGGTTCTCTATTCTTATTATAGTAATTTTATTAACCATATAATATAAAAATACAGAGAGACATGGTAAATGTCAAACTATTTAACTAAGAGTTAAATCTAAACGATAAGCTTAATATGATTACCTAAACCAGTATAAAACCTATTAGTTGATCGGTTTTCAGCCCATACAAAAATTATGCTTTAAATAATACATTTTGGATCCATTAGAAACTGAAAATGATTTTGTAATAAAATAATCTTTCAAGCTTTTTTTAATGTGACCCTCACCTCTCTTACAAAAGGGAACTTCCCCATCTCTTAATTTCACAAATCCAAAGCCTTTTTTCTCAGCCAAACCCTAGCCAAATATCCTTCAAACAATACTCACTTAATCCAAGAGGCCTTCCATTTTTCAGGAAGATAACCTATGGAGCGCATTGGATCAAATCAAAAGAAAGAACCTGGAGAAGAGATAAATATTTCATCACCTCTTTCAAGGTTTTTCTACTTACACTCTATCTTTAATTGTTGTTTCCATTCTTAAATATAAACTCCAATATATTCTATATACTGTGATGTTATTATAAAACTGGTACCACCATATTTATTAGTAAATTTATCCTATAAATTACAAAGTCACCGTACATGTGTACATACGAATTACCGTCTCCACGTCGTGCTGTAGTTTGTAATTCAAAAGCATAATTATTTGGATTGGTATAATAATGGTTATAACTAATGTAAATAATAAATATAAAATGTTAATGATTATTTATATATGATATACCATCCAATTAAATATAATTTCTTCTTCAATTGAATGATATTGTTGCACGTGTGTACGTACAGACACTACTGGAAAAATACCCTATACCAACGGTTTGGAGGACCGTTGGCTAGTAAGCCGTGACAATAGGTCTATACCAACGGTTTTGGGAAAACAGTTGGTATAGACCTATACCAACGGTTTTGAAAACCGTTGGTATAAGTAATATGAAAACCTATACCAACGGTTCTCAAAACCGTTGGTATATGTATTTCAAAAAAAAAACATTCGGTTGGATATGATCCCAGGACCTCTTGTTTATAATTGAATGACTTAACCACTAACCTATCATGACTTTTGTGAAAATAATTTTATAAATATATATATGCATTGTTATAATAATTTTAAATTTTGATTTATATAATGTTCTCAGTAAGAATATTCGATTAAAAATCAAAGGACCTATACCAAAGGTTCTCAAAACCGTTGGTATAGGTCTATAACAACGGTTTTGTCCAAACCGTTGGTATAGGGGGGACCTATAACAACGGTTTGGCCAAACCGTTGGTATAGGGTCTCTATAATAGACCTATACCAACGGTTTGGCAAAAACCGTTGGTATAGGTCCTATAGGTCCCCCCCTATACCAACGGTTTGTCCAAAACCGTTGGTATAGGTCTATATAAGTTACCTATACCAACGGTTTTGGCCAAACCGTTGGTATAGGTCAAAATTAATGAACTGTACCAACAGTTTGGCCAAAACCGTTGGTAAAAGTCATATTTCCAGTAGAGAGATTACCATGTCCACGAACACGATAAGATTAATTCCTCATCGTAATCATTCAAGAATAATTTTAATTTTATGATTAAAAATAATGTTTAAAAATTTAATATAATTATGGATATGAATAAAATACATCATATTCATAACAAACATGCATTATGTAACCGAGAATATAAAGGAAGACAGATCAATTAAAACCTGAAACATTGATATTACTAAAATTATACTAACAAAGCAATATTATAGGATCATATATGATATCATATTTATGTATATATTTTTTGAATAATTTAATAACAACGATTTATCTATTTACAGGAGGTTAACGTACCCTCAACCAAGGAAAAGTACAAGGTAAGGGTTTGTTTCATAATCTCTTAATTATTCGAGGTTGTTTTTATGTAATTATCTAAAAGTACATATTTATTATCCATGTACATGTTTCATAAAAGAGTTTTAAAATGGATTATTTTTAAGGGAATCTTTTACTGAAATATTATTTTAAATTTTTTTAATGATTTATTCTTCTAGACCTTTTACATTAAAGTCCCTATTTTCAAAATGGTTTTAATGATTTATTTATATGGACATGAATGTTTTGAAATGTTAATTTCATTCAGAAGTTTCAAAATGGTATGAGAAACATTGACTCGAAAGAATATTTTAAATGAATTAATTTGTATGAATTTTAAAAGATTTCCTGAAAAAGGGATATTTCTCTAAATGATTTTTACTGATCATTTTCTACAATGTCAATATCCTTTACGAGATATTCTTCTTGATTGAGGTTGATTGATTATGATATAAATATTCTATGTTGTATTGAACTTTATGTGATATATTTGAATATGGATGTGTTATTTTTACACCATTAATGGTTTATGGATAATGTTTTGAAATTTAGTATGTCGGTTTTATTAAGAATGTTTCTGTTATGTTTAAACATTTTCATATGAGGAATGCATTGAAATTAGTAAGTGACGGGTGGAGCAAGTTATAGCTTCTCATTACATTAGTAGGTATCAGGAGACAAACTAGTGACTTGGAATAAGGCCTTGAAAAAATCTTATTTGTTGTTTTGGAACAAGGCCTTGACTATGTGGTTGTGAAGTCCAGAATTATGCATTCTATCATTATGAAAGTGGCTATTGATATTGCGTGTGATTATTCGACTAGTAGAATATCTATGAGAATAAGTAAATGGAATTATTTTATTTTATCTTTTCCATATTATGATGAAGTGTAAGTTTAAAAGGCTTTTGTTTTAGTCTAATACATTTCCTTAAATATTTATTCTTATTTATGAATGTTTCCTCTATATTGTTATCCATACAGAGCATCTGATCTAACCCCTTTTTAGATATTATTTTTCCCAGTATATGAAGAAGTATTTTATGTTTGACGTAGAGAGATAAGATAGGGATGTAAGTGTGTTCGAAAGGGGGAAATTTTTGTTGATTTTTTTATTTAATGACATAATGTAAAACTTATGAATGAATCTAGTGCTTACAAGGCTACTAAACTGATCGGTCATTCGGAAAATGATTCCTTACATGATGAAAATTTTATGTCATAATGCACAAACCCTGGATACCTAGGGTCTGAGCGTTACAATATAATTAATAGAACACAGTTTATTTTAAGCAATTTCATATTTCATTATTATTTAGAAACATCTTTATCATTTTAGAACATTCAATTTATAAAAATTCTTTTTCCTCACCTATACAGTTATAATTTTTAGATATTTTTTCAAAATTTTTGAATTAAATTTGAGAAATTTTATTCCATATTTGGAATAATTAAAAAAAATATTATATAAAATATGGTAACAGATTTTTTTTTGGTAAAAATGAATAGTACAATAAAAGAAATTAATTACCATCGTTATGGTCAAAATGGGTTTACCATGGGTTAAACTAACATGATATGGGGTGAAATAAACTCAAAACATTTCTAAAAATAATTGTATGGTTATATTTAGACCATATATCCTCTATGGTGTAATAATTACACTTGTTTATCCTTTACTCTTGTGAAAAAACATGACTATAATTTTTTCTTTTCAAAAATTTCATGTGTCTCTTTGCCCAAACTTATAAATGTCCACCCATCTCCACTAATCTCACACTTCCAAACACATTTAGTTCCACCACTCCATGCCATATAAAAACTTCCTAAATTACATACCCACATACTATAGGCCTTATATTTATTATTAAGGTCTCATATGATGGATTTAGATATAATCCTAAAGAGTCTCTCCAAAGAAGAGGTAAAATTTTTAAATATTAAGTTTATTTTTAATTTTTAATAAATGTAATTAAAATATTCATTAATTAAAGTAATATAAAAAATATCACCCAAATTACTATATGTTATTATATAAATTTTATGACCTTCAATTATTGCAAATTACATCAAATGGGAAATGAAACAATTAATCTTGTGTTTTTGGCAGACTAGTTCCTTATGAACCAATGTTATTAATTTTTCATCACCACTAATCATGGAATTATAAAATGTTGGATTTAATTTTTATATAATAAATTTATGGTAATATCTTAATTTTTAATAATAACATCATATATACATTCTTAATTTCCATTCTATGGGAATACGATAACATCGCTCGTGTTTACAGAAGACTACCGCCTCACAAAGCTTTGTGACTTATTTTTCAGTTAATATTTAAATAGAAGTTGAAATTGTAAATATAATGAATATATGTGATATATATGAAAAAATTTACTTTATAAAGAAAATATATTTTTACCTTCCATTATAATCAATTTTCTAGAAAATGTAATAAATGTTCATGAATATTTACACACTACTATCTTCATAAACTGTGTATTTCAAATTTTATCTATAACAAATGTGGATTACATTAAATACATAAAAACTTAATATCTATTAAAATTATATCTTCATTATCATTATTGATATTATGGAATAATTATCAATATAATAGGATCGAAAACACAAATCCAAAACTTACATGAAAAACGATGCAGTTGTTATGTGAAACATGATTTTAACAAGGAATTACTAATAACTGGGTAATAATAGGTCCAAAGTAAATTATATATTTTATAATACATATCATTTTGGTTATTTAATGTATTTATAATGAATATATATTAATTAAACAGGATTTTGAAATGTGTATTAATAAATTCAAGTCATAAGATAAGGGATTTTTATTTCTATTTGTCTTCTTTAGGACAAACATTGTGTTATGAACCTGTATTCTATTATAAGGTATATATACATCCCATTTGACGTGTAATAACTTTATTTTTTTATTCTCATGATATTTTATGTATTATTTAATGTTATTATTTTAAGGGGATAACAATTCAATGTTACCAATGTTGTAACAGTTTTATGATTCATTCTCGTCATTTATCCATATTGTTTTACTATGATTATTATGATGCATTATTTTGATCAATACCGAAAAAAATTATTTATTTTATTATCTTATAATTATGTATTTTAAATATATGTGTTACATTAATTTTCTTCTCTTTATGTTCTCAAGATATCAATATAACGTTCTTTAAAAAATTGACTATTTATCTCTTCGATTGAAAATCAATTTTACAACATATCTATGAATTTATAAATAAAAGTTTTAAATAATGATTATATTACCCTCAAAAAAATAAAAAAAATCTCCTTTTTTTGATTTTTTACAAAAAAATAAACAGAGTCTCCTTGACATTTTCCAAACGAAGCCTATTTGACATTTTTAAAAAATGTGAAAGGAGTACTTGTTATAACATGCTATATTTGAATAAATATTTCCATAATTCATGATTTTTTTTATAAATTCAATCATTATAAGACTAAAAGGATATTTTAGATGAAAATAATTTTGAATTGTTTTATTTTTTTATTTCAGAACAGAAGTATATTACAATGAGAAATATTTTTTCCACAATAAATTATCTACGTAGTATTTAGAAATAATTTTTCATATTAGATGGAAATCATTGATGTTACATAATATTTACTCGGTATATGATCCATTCTTACCATCCTTATCCTTTATCTTGATTTTTTATATCTACGATGACATGATTATTGTGAATCCCATTTCATTTCATGGGTTATGATATGATCCCTATTTTAATATATTTTTGAATAAAAATATTTAAAATAGGTTATGGGTAGGAACTATATCTTCTTCCAATTAATTAGGTAATGATTTATATTATATAATCTTAAATGGAACAATGTAGGTTTTCCAAATCCCAAAAGTGGGTATATGAAATGTTATACCATCATAAAATAGGTTACTAGTGAGGTTGTCCCAAACCCGAAAGGGGATATGTGGGAGATTATACCAAGCATGAAAGACGGTACACATTATGTTATCCAAATCCCAAAGTAGGTATATGTGTGGTTATCCCAATCCTAACATGTTATTAATGGCCTATTGGATAGATCTGACAATTGGTTTTCTATGATTACATGTATGCCACAACACTATATTTTATGAAAATGTTACACACTTATTTCTTATGTATATTGATTTTTTTATATCTCATGTCTATAAACATCCATGATTTATACCATGACTAACTTTTATGATCTAGGATATGCATTTTATAGTTTTAAAATGTTAATACCAGTTTCTCATACACATGTGCTTATTTTATTCTTATATGATAATTGATATATCAATGTTCAAATATACTGAGTTTCTAAGATTACCCATTATTATGTTTCCTTCTAAAGATTATAAATGATGGTTTTATTCATGATAAGTATAAAAAGTTTAATAGATATCATGACATTATGGGTATAATATGTATTTCACAAATAAACTAGTTGTTTATTTATATAAATTTCCAAAGGTAGTAAAAATAAATAAACCTATAATTGATTAATATTTTATGTAATGAATCATTACCTATTATGATTTAAAATTTTGGTATGATAATTTTACGACATTACATTATCATAGTGAAGTGAAAGACAAAGAACCAGATAGAGAGGCAGTAAACACTATAATGTTTTTGGGGGTGGAGTTGATTTATAACTGGAAGTAAGATCTGATTGATGTGTATAACTACTTATCCTATCAAAGGTGAATAATTATACTCATTTATTGCATATGGTTCATCAGTGTTATTCTTGATTTTATATTGTAAAAGGGAAAAATATATTTAAATTCCACACTAAGAGAAGTTGGAGAGTGAAATCAGTCTCCAAACCATTGTAACTTGGTATATGTCTCCTTATGGGCGAAAATTGGTGCATAGAGATTACCACTAAGCTAGTTCTAAGAAATGGAATTCAAGAGTCATAATATATCATGTTGTATAAGATCAAGCCACATATATTCCACAGGGGTTGAGTAGTATACAAAAAACACAAAAAGAGAGGAGTCTTATCTAATGACGACTCAAACATTACATAGTTTATTATCATGTAAAAGGATAATTCTATTAAAATTAACATCATTCCATATGGAAATTTATGAGATAGTTTAATTCCATTTGAAGATGGTGATATACTATATAGATTAAAGTAATGTTTCTAGGATAGTATGGTAGTAGTATAATATAATTTCAAGAAAATGGGACACAATAATATCAGTTTAGTTTTCCTTCCAGCTTATAGGAGGAAAAGGGATGTATTGTTTAATATAATACTCTTAGGACTGTTTGGGAGAAACAATATTATCATATTTATAAGGGGATGAAAAGGGGAACACATATTTTAATTCCTTGTTTCATGAAATATAAGGGATCTATGCAGTTTATTGTCATGTTTGTAGTGATAATTGGGATTGTTTAATTCAATGTCATACAACAAGCTATGTATGATATGAGTATAAATTATTATATCTCTTCTATGATGAAATGGTTACATTGAATTTTAAATTATTATGCTAATAAATTATTGGAAATGTGTAATTTATCATCATTATAATAGGATGAAAATGGGGTTTACATTTTAAATACATATATCCATGGCTATGAAATATATGATTCTAGATACTTTGAACATTAATAATGATAAAAAATCCACCAATACGTCTAAATTCCCATGAGTAATGTTCAGTTTTAGAGACAATTGGATGGATAATATTACTCATTTTACATGAGGAGTGTATGACAAGGATAGATGATTCTAGTTCAGAATATTTTATTAACGTTAATTATGATTCTATTGGAATAGAGAACTTGTTTTGTGTTATTCTACAAGGATTATTTTATCACCAATGTAAAAATATGAACGAGGGGGTAAAATAGATGGCGTTATAGAATTAAATGAAAACATTAAGGAATAAGTGACATACATTATGTATTTTAGGGGTTGAATTAGAAAAGATGTGAGATATAGGTATGGTATGATAATGAGGAAACCATCCAAATAGAAACCCCATCTTCATTACTATGAAAAATAGGGTAATGAAATCCATTTATGACCATTAGGAATGTATTATAAGGTTTGGATCCATTGTTATAATAATTAGAATGTTCTCTCCAAAGATGTGTTCACTAGATGGTGGTGGATTAAGACTATGGAGTTGTGCCATCATGGTAGGGGAGTCTGATCTGATATGAAATATTGAAGGGAGATCAATCCTTAGATCCCAAAATTGGATAGGAGAAATGAAGAATAATTTTGAATATGATTTTAATCACTATTGGGGAAACAACCATGTGTAATTTTCATATTAATGGGGTATACCATTTAAGTCATAGTGGAATTTGTCCCACTTTGATTTTTAGTAAAATTCCTTTTTTAGGACTATGTTGAAAATGGTAAAAAAAATATTGATCACACCGTGGGGGAAAATTAGATTCCTAAAGCTACATTGTTTGAGGAATTATATTTTAACCCATTGTATTTTTCCTATCTTAAGGTTATGTAACTTGAAATATGGGGAAACTACTATTTTAACTCATATAGATTAATTAATTGAGGGTATAAGAAGATACATATCATGATAATGAGGTAGGAAAACCAAAAATTATTTAAAAGTATAACATTTATTATGATGACCTCTTGGAAGAGTGAATAAAATTTAAAGTCAAGATGATTTGTATATGGGATTATTCTTTAAATAATCCATAAATGAAAAAATGGGAATGGTGAAACATATGTGAATTGGGAGCCCAATTTCTATATAGATAGACCCATGGATGCGGGAAATTAGTTTATGATCATGATTCATGAGACATTTTTCATAGTTCAATTTCATGGAACACATACTATCCCCATATAGATTTGTGTTTGCCTAACATTAGGTGGGAGAAGGTAACCTAATAGGGGTACCAAATGATTAGACAAAATTAAGGATATTGGGAATTTTATTTCTTTCCCCACGATAACATATCTGAGAATTAAAATATACCCTATTAAATTTAAATCAATATTCACATAATTTTTAGGGGAAACCATTTTATGTAGTTCAAACTATTGAATAGAAGGAGGGAAAACATATGGCTGCTATTTTGATAGAAGGTGAAGAAATTGTCAGTCCCAAATTAGTAAAGGTATCATCCATGAGGGTTTCTTGGAAAATCATTTGTGTTTTGGGAAGTATAAGGGTGGTTGAAAAAAGTCAATGTTATGGCTCAAACACTAGGATGGATTGAGGTTTATGTTTTTAATTGAGTGTATATAAGGCATTCATGCATCTCTACATATAATGTGAGATATGAATCAATCCACACATAATAATTGGGTTGAGGTGGTGTGGTAGATAACAATAAATTATATAACGAGGTATCCTATTGAGTGATTACTTTTTACAAATTTACATTTTTTTAATAAAAAAATACAGTTTTATGTTGGTAATATAGTTTAGGGTTATATAGAGAAGAACAATACATTACAATTTCACATCTTGTGTTGGTAATGCATTCTAGGATATTTTATGTTATGTGGGATGAACTTTTTCAAATTATTTTAGCACCATGGGGAATGGAATTAATATAAACATTTTAATGTATTGTGGAGTGGGATATGTGAAACTAAATGTAATTTTATAAAATATATCTATTATAAAACATCATATTTGTGGGATATGTAAATCAATCTTCATTCATAGTGATAAAATGGTACTTATCATTGGATTAAACATTTTTACCAGTGATGCGACCCTCCTATATTGGCTTAATATTTAATAATTTTCTTTTAAGTATAATTGGATTCATCAAATCTAGTATAAAATGACCATAGAAAAATTAGTGCATCTAATCCTTCATATTTAATTCTCAAGCTACTGAATTCTGATATACATTAATTTTGTGTCAATGTTGAAATCTATTTTAATAAAGGTTATCCAAATCTCAACGTCAAAAATCAGACCACCGATCATTGAAAAACAGAAAATATATCATCATCTGGAGTGATGGTTGTTTGACTTAAATGGGACGCACCACTTCAGACCCGTACACTAGAATTAAGGTTTTTCATAAGATAATATCTAATTCAATGTCTAATATAACCCAAATTTTTTAGATAGAATTACATACAATATATTTTATTTTTATTATACCATCATTAATCAAAATTAAAAGATGAATTTTTTATGGACTCCATATTTCCATTCACATATTACCGATTGAGAGATATAAGTTTAGGCCATATTATGTACATGGGTTGGTACTATTGAAAATGTAAATGGTTTGAGGGATCCTAAACTAATGAATGATATGGGATATCTAGAATATCATAAAAAATGGTAATTATGTCCTTCAAAGGAATAACATTATAGAATTTAGAGATGAAATACATGGTGGTTAGGATAATGTTAAACTTCCTGGCTATTATTGATGTGCAGGGAACCGTAAAATAGAACCCCCCTCACTGAATATGGCTAGAAGTATATGATATTATATAGAATATCTATATGTTCATACATGAAGTTAGTATAGGCAATGAATGATTGAAAATTCATGGTGAACACCAAATTTTCAAGAACCATGATGGGATAAAAGTAGCTCAATGATCAGATTTGGTGGGGGAGTTTCAATACTATTCAATGAGATCATTACATGGCATAAAAATAATCAAAAAACTATGTAATTTATATTCCTTATGTTTAATATAGAATGGATCAATCAAATATTCATTTATTGTGTACTTTATCTGAGTTGGATCCATTGAGAAGGATGAAATTATCTTCCCTTATAATAATTTTCGCAAATGATGCCCATCATGGTTGTAGTATTCCATAATCGAGTTATTCTTATTTGGATTAATCTAATCTGATACGTATTCCAAATTTAGTCTTATCAATGTTATTTATTGTAATAAATTAGTGTTGAGTTTATTTAATCAATTACTATTTTATTTAATCAATTACTATTTTATTTACATATTACCCATCCCCATATGAAGTGGTGGGGTATTCCCTCTTTTATGAACCCTTTGAATGACTATGTTGTTCTAGACTAGATCACAAACATACATGAAAAAATCAACCAAGCATCCACCTGATCATTATGAGATGATCGGACATGAGACTCCATTGGCTAAGAGTGACATTTTTCCATAAACAAATGGTTTTACACGACCATGGGGATGAGCACATACTTTTTAACAATATATTTATCATTAATTTTCTTGATGGATATCCTAGGGTAAGTCTTCACAAATATGAGTTATATGAATTAAATGTATATGGTAGTGTATATGATCATTCTGTCTATCATCATTTGACAGTTCTATTTTCTACTCTCCTATTTACCAAAAATATTTTTATGAGATAATTGGGAACAATGTGATCAATTTAATTCATTAATTTAGATGATAAAAGGTATCATCTGGATAGGTGGTATCAAAACTATAGGTTGAAATATGTACTATTTGATATTATTGAATGTGTTTTATAAATTATCATTACTTTTGTTGGTGAAACCTTTTTTCACCATCATTGGTAATGAATTAAACTTGTCTTCCATTGTGGTGAGATGTCATTGGATTTTATCCAACCACCGTTAAAATAATCTCTATTATTATAGATTTTGTATGGGACAATATCAAGGACTTCATTTATCTTATCATGAATAATATATTTTTTACTATCGCGGAAATCCAAGTCCTACGATTTCATAAAGGTCATACAAAAATTAACTATTCAAGGGATATATATTTATCCGAGCGGAATAAAATCTACAAAAAACTTTAGTTAAATCACATATATAGTATTGGTGCTCATAAGAATTTACCTCCAAATCAACCACATTGACTTCCACCATCATTCATAGTAAGGGATTTAAGATGTGATATATATATTACTTATAGTTTTCTTAATTAATAATCTATCCAATGGATATCATGCGGTATAAAATAATTTTCCTTGGTTGCAATAAATAAAATGTAATCCGCATTTTGGGGGAAATAAATATCTGATTATATCTAGATTATAAATCCCATAGGTCTATTTATTATAAGTCTATGGTGTAATTTATCATCAACTATATGACAATGATAAGGAAGTAATCCTTCAGTTAGTGGTGTCTTAAGTTATAAATATCATTATAAGATTTTATTTCCCTATTAATCTTCTCGACTAGTATAATTATACATTAAATCTTTGTGTATTGAAATTCCCTAT
Organism: Viscum album; assembly: GCA_963277665.1. Classification (NCBI taxonomy): domain Eukaryota; kingdom Viridiplantae; phylum Streptophyta; class Magnoliopsida; order Santalales; family Viscaceae; genus Viscum; species Viscum album. The sequence continues at coordinate 981,090,051 of OY728125.1, forward strand.
GAATGTTTTCATTATACATCTTATTTCTGTTATCCTTGACCAATGGACTAAGGGAGGTGACTATTCATCTTGGTGATTATTTATCTCGATTATCGTCAATAAGAATGCCCAAATAGTGGATGATGACTTAAGGATCAATCCCTAGGATCTAATTACAATTCCATGAAATAATATGACATGGTTACCTTAATAATGTATATTACTTCTCTTTTCCATCAAGAGTTATGATTATTCTAATCAATATAATCCATGGGTGTTCCTATGTAGAAAATATCAACAACATCAGATTATTGATGGTGGTGGAAAACAATTCTTCAAATTCCTAATAGATTTCATGAAATTCCTTCTCACATAATATACAAGGGATTTAAGGGGAATTTAGCTCCATAGCAATATAAGGTCATATGGAATTATCATTTTTAATGAAGAGGTGGAAACCTGAACCAAAATTATCAAAAATAAAATTAATTTGGAGAAAATGTGTCTAGATGATATGAACCATAAGCCTTTTGAGATCCACCGACATATTTCACTTATGATTAAAAAACAACTTAACATATTTAAACACAAAATCATTATCCTGTATCTATGATATACTTGGTTGAGATACCAATTAATGAGGTTAAAGTGAACGTTACTATTAATTGTAAGAGGATAGACATATATTTTTGAACTCACATGTCCCTTTTAAGAGGAATATGTTATCTGATATAACTTTTGTATATATACCATGGGGATATAACCCCAGTTTTCTAATTTTCTCACCCCCATAAGGTAAATATATTATATAATTATTCTTTTTAAGTCGGATGGATCTCTAGATGTGTATTTCATGACATTTTCTCTTTTAATGTATTCATATTCATCGAATTGGGGATAATTTCTACTCCCCTATAATAACCAACATTTCGGTAGTGGGTTTGAAACAAGTTTAATGAGAAATAATCATCATGGAAAAAACCTACATGACCATTGTGGGACTATTTTGTGAACTGATTATATGATGATTTTATGATCACATTAATTTTTATCCCAGATCTTTCTAGTAAGACATTGATAGGTTTTTTTGAATCATATCCATGAAAAAAAATTGATAACAAATCAGAAATTGTGAACTTCAGCTGGATTATCCTGATAGGATTCCATTAAAATTTATCATTCCCTTGAATAGTGATGTTTTAGGGGATATATTTACCTCTATGTATCCATGATTTTTCAATATATAGGTCATGATAATGTCGACGACAAGTCCATTTTCCACTATTCATTTTTTTATACATGGATACATATTCCACCTATATGTTTTCACTTTCATCTTCCCCAAATAAAGAGATCAAGGTTTATAATTATTCATGCTGATCTCCCTCTATGTGGTAGCCTTTTTATTTAACTATCTCAATCTCAAACTCTATAAGGATCTGTAAGACCTTAGTGAGGGCCTCATGAAGTTCCATCAATTGGAAAAACATTTATATGATTCATAGATCATCAAGTATACAATTTTGGGGATTAAAAATTATATATATATACACAAAATACATTTTTATTCACCCAATGGGTTATTTATTGATTGAGAGAAAAAGGAAACCATATAGAAGAGGAGGAGGAACATGTTTAGAACATGATTAATTCTATTTTTCTTAGATATTAATGGTTTGAAACTGTGTATAACTAATAAAAAGGGTCTTATATCTACATTATAGGATAATTTCATTGAGAGATATTATTCATGAGCTTTATGAAAATTTTTTCATATATTATTTGTACAATAGATGAATGTTTCAGGAATTGAGCCTTAGTTATTGTGCTTTCGGAAAAAATGTCTACCCCTTTCTCTAGTGTTTTAGTGAGAGGATTTAAAATGACCAAAAATAAATGTTTCATCCTTGGGATCAGTATATCAATTTATCAATCAATTCAAATACTAATGGAAAAGTATTTATCATCATAGAGTATTCATAATATATCTAATAGGGATGGATCTGAATTGAAATACATGATTCATGATGTCCATGAGATAGGACAAATGATTTAGAAATATAAGGGTTCATTTTTTATTTCTTAAGATGATATTGTTTGATACAATGAAGTTTTGAGGGTTGTGTTCATGATAGTGTCACTATAGGGGATATGGATGGTGCTATATAATGTAGCTACACATGGATTTTCAATGGTCTGGATTGGTTTAATTTTAAGAAAAAAATAATCAAAATATTGTGCACCTTCACTAAAAATCCATTGCCAATCCCTGTAACCCTGATAATCATGATGGGTAGAGCCGATTGATGTAACTTGTGAAATATTATCACCAAACTACATTATGTGGTAATAGGTGATGATTTGGAGTTAATATTTTGGAGAAATTAATATTGAAGTAGTGGGACCAATGATCTTATGGTAGGGGAAATACTTGAGATAATTATTCAACTTGTGCTCTAAAAAATCATGGTTCCAGGAATAATATAAATGAGAAAATCCATGGAAAATATGAATAATATAATATGAGTCTAATCCAGGAAAGAGTAAACCCACTAAATCTAGTTAATGCGTCTGACAACCAATCCCTGATAGGAGCCTTATGAAACTTTTAGAACCGGAGCATCTTCCTAATGAGTCCATCTCTATAGGTATACCTGTAAAAAGTTTAGTTTAGTGGTTTGTGTCTATATAATATATATATATCCAATATTTTAAAAGTAATTTTCATGTGTGTATGAAGTGTTGAGTTTAATAAATTATTGTTCCACAACATAACTTCATCAAGGCATTGTACCATCTTAGAGAACTTCTATAGTTTTCTATATAACTCTAGAGAGTCCTAATTTAAGAATCTGTCATCCTCAACATTCTACAGACATATCTAAAAAAATTATTTCAAACGTATTTGGATGTCAATGGACGTTTTTATGAATTCCCGAAATGATTAATTCACTTATATGTGCATTATCTAGGTATTTTCTCATTTAATGTTTAGTGAAACTCATCCTATGCAATGTGGTATTAAGCTATATGGGGAAATCTCTCTAAAGGTCTTCAAAACTAGAGATAGACCATAGTGGTATATTTTTTTGTTAGATGAATTCATTTCTTTCTATTATATGAATAAATTTGAAGATCATGGATACAAGTTTCTACTGTCGGGTTCATAATATTGGGCCACACCAGAGATAAAGTGTATTAGGTGATCCTCGGTGCCACCCATTCCATTGAAGGGATAAAATCACGGTTTAAGATATATTATTCGTAGATTAAAATGGTCTACTCCATCTATGTAATGGTTCATTTTAAGATGAAATAAATATATTTTATTTTATTTTGATTATACATAAGTGGTGGGGGAACTGGGTAGCTTTAAATGTGACACATAATCCTTAATTTTCCACATGTATGATCATGTAACTTTCATTTTAAACCGCAATTCTATAGTGTGAGAAATTTATGATAATACTTGGGAGAGTGTGTATTGTATATGAAAAACAATTACCAATTTTATTATATCTTCATACTTATCTAATGGTTATTTAATAGAGATATATTAGTTGTTGAGGTTCCACAAGTGGTGAAATACGTTTATCTTGAATATCCACTTGATTAGGTTGCAATCCTAAAAATATAAAGAAACTGATCTATTTATAACCCTCATGATCCTAAATAATAGTTAATATTCCACCATTTTTAAAGATTACTTCATTGGACTATAGAATACTAGAAGGCTCAAATACACCCTTGAATTTGAGGAGGATTGAATAGGTTTTTTAGAATTGTATGATTGATGGGATCTTAGTTCCAATGGATAGTCTTTTCTGATGAGTTTTAACACCTCTTGGGAGGTTCACTTTTTTATAAATATCCATTAGGATAAAATATTAGTCATATTTCACATCATATGTATCATGTTACTGATTATCATGTGGACCAATAATTATTACATGCATCATGACATGGGTAAACAAAAAATAATTACTAATAACATTTGAGGGAAAATCATGGGAAAACATTTTTCATTTAATTATAGTTAAAAATTATATAGTATCATATTACCCATCTAATATAATATAATAATACAATGTTCCATCTTAAATAATATCATCCAATATTTTGAGATTTTTAGTATACACTTGTTAGAGGTTGAGATAAAATCCACCAAATTCTATGGGAATGCTTCTAGAATATCTTTATATTTAACATTTTACTACTTCTTGTTGATGGAACAAAAGTGATTAGATATTATTGGATAGTCCAATTAATAGCTTTGTAGGTGGTAAAATATCACTAATAGACTCTGGAAAATATATTCTATAAGAATTTCATCAATAAATTCTGTGTTGGATGTGTATGGAGTCACATCTGTCAAAAAAAAGACCAAAATATTGTTAATGTTCCATGATTCTGAAAATATATCATCATCCTCTTCATTATTTTTAGAAGTATGTTTATTCTCAATACCACTCTTCAATTCTATACAAATAATGTGTGAATTCATAAGAGGGGTGATTACAATTTTCTCTTTAAGGGATATCAAAATAAGGTCTCTGTTGTGTGGGATATACTCCCCAAGGCTAGAGGGATATCTTCTCAAGATAGATCAACCTTCAACCACATCTCTATATAGGATACATATCATGTATCTCCATCTTGTGGGAATGCAATGTGTGGATTTGGATATATTGGGAATTATTCCTAATTTTTAAACATGAGTATAGATATTTATGTTTTACCAAATATAATTGTTGTAATATAGGTTTTGGATGTTTATTCCACTATGGTTGACATCCGAGAAAATGCATTTAATGAATAAAATACATCCTCTACACACATTTATTTGGGAGTACCCTCAAGAACCTTTTCAACTCAATCTATAAAATAAATTTCCATAGTCAGTAGGTGAATGTATATATTGGTTTCGGAGGTGTAGCAATACAAATTTCTTACAAATCACTAAAATTTTGGTATTTGAAATGATCAGGGGTGATATATAATTGATTCCCACTGTTAGACCTATATGATCAAAATGAAAATTCCTTGACCATGAGAATTTCTAAATCATGAGGTTAATTTCAATGTGAAACTATATTGGTGTCATATGTAGGACCTCTATGATGATAGTTATTTTTTCCAATGGATTAAACAGGATGTTTTTATCCATTTTACCATGGGAGGGACCACATTAATGGTTTCTAGTAACATTAGTGGTTGGGAAATTCTTACTGGAATACTTAGTTAGCTATTGGGATCTAGATCATAATTTGAAATGGCACTTTTCCATGAATTTGGTAGGGATTGGGGGATAATAGTTTCAGATATAGGAGGGGAAGAATCATTAGGATTGTATGGTTTGGAGTCAGCATTAGTGGCCTTCACTCGATATTAGTGTTATTGGAGTTAGACTAGTGTAGCCTTAATGGGATTGGGATCAACCTATTTGTGTTTCGTCATCGTACTACAGTTATTAGGATTAAATTGAATAGTTGTATAAATAAAAAGAGACCCCCATGTGGTATAAAGGTCTTCCACACATTTAAGGAAACTTGCAACCTCAATTTGGGGGAAGGAATCATTGATGGACTTTGAGAGGTTACCATCAAAAAGTGATTGATTTTGGTGGTATGAGGCACTTTATCTTCACAATATCTATGTGGATCGGTAGAAGGTGTGGAAATATAGATTTAAAATCATAATGATCCATTTATCAGGTAGGAATTATTATTTACCATTTTTAACAATATATTATGGTATTGATTACCCTCCATTATATGACCTCTATTAGAAAAAAGGGTGAGAGTGCCTAGGATCCAAATAAGGTGTCAGAGTTTTCATCAAGGTTTAAGAACCTGCTATCACTATATAAGAGCATCAATAGTTAATAAATGTATCATGGGAATCATTCTTTCCCCCATTTTTTCAATAGTGCTGTAATATTCTTACTTAAAAAATCCTCTTATGGGATTATGCATGAAGTGAAATCATAATATAAAATAAAACATGATGATAATGATACCCAACATTCCTGATGTTACCCATTTTATCACATTTGAATGATATCATATTAAATATGGGTTTACTAGTACCATATTCAATGATTTTATATAATAAAATGCCTCGAATTTTTTTGGGTTTCATTGACAAACATAGGCCTCACATTTATACATTAAAATGGTGGTAGTTAGGTCACCAATAGAGTGATGGTGTTTCTATATTTTGATTTGAATAGGTGGTTGGTAGGTTTATACATCTTTGCATATGTATTTTCAATGTCTAGTAATAACTAATTTATTTAATATATTCAAATAATTCTTGTTCATAGTTCTATATTCATATAGAAAATTGTTAAACACATGACATTATTCTGTGGATGGTTGGAGAAATTTAGTTAGAGAGGATGAGTTTTTTATTCGTGTAAGGGAATATTTAATATTACAATATATTTCCATTATTTAGGTATGACAGAATATTATTATCCCCACAAAATGTCATGGTATGTATTATTTTTATATAGAAATAAAAGGCAACTGTAAATTCATAATGAAATTACATGACTGTATATTATTCTCATTATATATGGTATCCAATAATTATCACATAAGGAATCTTTTTTTAAAACATATGGAATCCTATTATCTTCACAGAAAGAAAAAAAGTGATCATCACATAAGAAATAATTTCCCCATCCCATTAGTCATCACAAACCTATCAGATAAGGCATCATATACACATCACATAAGGAATCTATCCCACAAATATAAAAGTTGGACAAGAATCCCTAAACTCAAGTTTCACTTTTCATTTATCATGATAAAATATCAAGGATAATAAATATGAATTTATTATACATGTATTATCTAACCATATATGATTAATACCATGTATTATTTTTTAATAACATTATATCACCCATTTATTAATAATTAAAATCAATGGTCTTGGTGATATCTACTTCATTTTCCAAGCATGTTTCAGTTTGACAGTACTGATACTTCTATATTGATCATGGTCGCATAATTTCTAGAATAACAATTATGTTTCATATATATATCATATATATTTATAAAATCTCATCGATATTACCACCCTTGTGAAATATATATGAAATACGTATCGTAATGCACCATGGATATGGAAATCCATATGTACACACAAGTGACATTATCATTTACGAAAGGATTAGGTGATAAAAAAATAGACATTATGTTATAATTCAAAAAGTATAATTATTTCATAAATTTTACATACAAAATTTAAATTAATCATAATTTTTACTCGTAATATTTGGTAATGAAAAATTAATTGTATTAATACATGGATAGGGTAAGCCTTACATACCCACGAGTCAAAAATGTCCCAGAATTTTTAAAACATCAATATTGAGAAGACGATAGTTGTTTATGATTTTTATTTAGTTATGCTCTTGAAAATAATTGGAAATATGCATTGACCCATATTTATTCTTAACAAATATAAAAGGTTTACTACAAGGTGATACAAATGGGAATATAGATCTCTTATCAAGATTGTCATATAGTTTTTTCATTAATTACTACAACTCAATTGTTTCCATTTTATTAGGAGTCTTAAAAATATGTATTACAAGAGATATGAGGTATTTCAAAAAATCATATTTACAATTTATTGGAGGACCTTGAAACTCTACCAGTAAAACGTCCACAAATATTCATAAAATATGTATATTATTAGTGTTGATTTTATCCCCAACTATTTAAGATTTATTACATTCATTTATTGGAATTAAGACTCACAACCTATATGTAATTTCCATTGGATGTTAATATTAATCCTTTCCTTGATAAATTATTATAGGTTCATTCAGTTATTGAATGTGTATTTCATTCCATATAAATTAATATGACCTCATTATAAAAATATCCAATATGTTACAAGAATATCATTAAATTAATCTATATATATTATCATGAGATTTGTAAGAAGTACATTCCCACAAACTTCAATAGAATAAGAACTATAACCAAGGGATGTGACTGTTAACCCAATAGAAGTCTTCAATACTGAATCAACATCAACTTTTTGAGGTGATAATATGATACACTTAGAATGTTATATTTAAATAAAATAGTGGGTGGATCTATAATCACATATGACATTAGTATATTTATAGTAGAATATTGGTCTAGCATTCACCACATCATTCTCGTAACCCACTTCGGCTGTTATTATCACAAGAGATTTCCATTTGTCTCTGGAATTTAGAGGTTGTTTCCATTGTTCATAAAAACCATTGGATTGGTGAAATAAATTAAATAATTTACATACTCCCTGAATTTATATCATCATAGAGTGGTTGGTGAAATAGTTAGCATCATCTTTTCCCCCCATTAAATTAACCAGAATTTTATTCCCTTTCAACATTCATGGGATTTGTGACCCGACTGTTACATTAAATGAAACACTAAATTATAACTTCTTGTGATGTTTCTTCCTACATTTATTTAAGGTAAATGTCTTTAATTTACTTCCACCATGTGATTTATTCATTTTTTTTATAAGTCAAAATATTTATTTTCTTATCAAAACCGTGGGAATAGTGGGTATCTATAATTTCAATTTGCACCTTAAGAGAACATAACTAAACTTCCTTATAGCTACTAAATTATATTATGGCAATCATCCTTTGGAGACTTTTATTTATGGCAATAATGTGTCTTTCAACCTTACATTCAGGTTGGAGAACAATACCAGGAGTGTACCTTGAATGTTATGAAAAATATGCCTTAAATATATCAATGGATTTATTATCCCATTGAATTATCTCAAGTAACTACTTCTATATATATTGATAAAATGAATATGAGGAAATGTATTATTGATAAATATGTTCTTGATATTATCACATTCTATGGATTCAATTTCTTCATTATTCCTCATATTATTGACAAGATTCCACTATTGATTTTCTTCACCTTCCAGATGATAAATATAAAGGAAAAAAATTTCATGTCCCAATAATTGAAGACTAGAAAATATTATCCAATCATATTTAACATAAATTAGCCACAAGTAGTCCTATAGATACACTAAATTTTGGAAAACATTTCTTCAATAATGATTCAAATGTATGTTGTTCCCTTATTTCTTCATTTGGAATATTGGTATGATTCAAATCCTGAAGAAGTTGAATTATCATGGAATCTTGTTTCTATATTCAAGCTCCCATAACATTTGTTTTCATAGGTGGAAAGTCATTTAATCAAATTCAACATTATCACAATTCCTTCGATTTACAAACATTGACTAAAAACAAATTTTTTTTTGAGATAAATAACTACCATAGTGAGTAATCATGATAAAGAATTTTGAAAATGCATTAAATCAAGTAAAAATATTTGAATCCTTGTGTTTAACATCAGTAATTCATAATAAACATAAAAATAATAGGATTTTATCCTACACATATACTTATCATTACGGTTCTTACTTATGTTTTTCTCATCCACGTTTCTAATATTTTACTAAACCCGTCCCCTGATTAAAATTATTGTGAACCAATATTTTCATACATATATATTACATCATTTTAGATGAATATTAATATAATTATAAAAATAAATTCCCATGTGTTATAATGATCTAGTGAATTTGTTAACATGGAAGCATAATCAACTGGTTCATAAAATATGTACATCATCTTCTAATCATCTGGTCATAATTAGATCACATTTAGCATATCAAACGTAATAACATTCTCTATATACTATGGATTGGAAACAAAAGAAAATGGTGAGATAATACACACATTAATAGTAAACATGGATGATGTCAATTTATTTTCTTATAGAATCATAATAAAATAAATATGAGTATGTGATCATGAGAATAATAGACAACATCCATACCCAACCTATCAGGGATCATAATCTTGAGTCCTATCATAAACAAATAAAAATAAACATAATAATGAGGCCTCATAATAACTCATTATTAAGCCATATGTTCAAGTAATAAATGTGTGTGGTATCCTTAAAAGTAAGGAAACCAAATTCATATTTCAAGGTTAACAACCATGACTCTCAGATAAGGCCTTATCAATTTTTCCCATAACATATCAAGCACATCGACTTATTTCCCATCAAAGACCAAGCACATTGACTTGTTTTCGATAACTATCTCATGAGATATTCCCAATTAATTGTAGGGGGTATTGGTCCCACCTGTCACATAATGAAAACCATAAATAGTTTTTTCCCAATAATATAAATCATTCATCACAATAAAACCCATGAAAAAAATGACTTTGCTAAAGATTTCATCATTTCATAACCCATGTAACAAAATAAGATTCTTACACATCAATCCATCATAAACATAAACCATATGAATGGTATTGTTGGATCATATAAACATAAAAAACATAGGTAATCATCAAATAATGTTTTTATATAAGGAAAATTGTTTAGAATTAATATTTTAAATATATCTTGAGGAAAATATTATTTTTATTATGAAATCATTTCAAATGAGCTATGTAATTATAAAGAAAAAAATTATTTAAAAATAACCTTGAATGATTTAAATGGAAGCATCAATAAATAAAGAGTCTTGATAGTGTAAAATTCCACTCATCTAGAATAAGTTAAAAAACATTATTTTCATATTTTCCATCAAAAAAATAATTAAGAACCCTGTTTAGAAAATGAAACAAATTATGGTACTAAAATAATTTTTTAAAATGAAAAAAATGGTTGAAAATAACTTTAACAATCCTTAGGATAATAAAAAAAACATTTCTTTTTTATAAAAACATGGCCATGTAATAGAAATATTATGCATAGAGATTTAAAATGCAATAATCTTGAATATTGATGAGATTGTTAAATAAAATTTCACCAGTTTATAAGATGTCAGCCCATATACTCCTTGAATGAACGAAAATATTATGGGTATGTAAATAAAATAATTTTAAGGATAATACTCATATAATAAATTCATGGGTTGTATAAAAATAATAATGAAGAAACTTGTAGTGTATAACGAATGTGTCCCACTGAAATAAAAATGGGATCAAACTCCTTTACATTAAGTCCCACATTCAGAACATCTATATAGTAAATATGTATTTATTATACATTTATTCCATAACCATATTTATGTAATAACATGTATTATTTGTTTATAATATCTTATCACCCATTTATTAATAATTAAAATAACTATTAAAGGTGATATTTGTTTTTCATTTTCCAAGCATGTTTCGGTTCAATAGACCTAGTACTTAATCTTTGGTCATGATAACTTAATATCTAGAATCATTATTATGATTTATGTGTAATATATATTAAGAAACATTCATCCTGATTACAACCCATGTGAAATATATATGAAAAATTAATCACATCACATCGTGGTGATGGTAAGCCATACGTATGCGTGAGTATCGTTATCATTTCCCAAAAGATTAGATGGAAAATAATAATATATAATATTATCATTACATTAGTATAATTATTTCATAAATATCATATATAAACTCTAACCATATCATAAATTCAACTCATAAAAGATATAGATGGAAAATGAATTGTATCATTATGTGGAGACGGTAAGTGAGACGCACACAAGAGTGTTACATTGACTTCCTTTTCTAGGGGAAAGGTGAGGTATAATGGTTTTTTAGTAATAATAATAACATGTTAGATTATTTATGTGGAAGAATTTATTATTGATTGATATTTATAAAATCTTTATTGGAATTATAGATGTGTATTCAATGAGAGTGACTGGTTAACCATATATGGTCAAACCATGAAATTTTAGCCCATAATTTATCCCCTTTCTAATTTTTTAGTATATTTATGATTTTTAAATAATTTGAGAATATGTTATTTTCACACTATATCATTATTTTAAAATTTGAGACTATTTATAATATTGAAAATAATTAAAACATTAAAGAAAGATATCATCAAAAAAAATTTATTACACCCATAATATGTCATTTTAACCTATATAATTCATGTATCATCATAACTAATTGATATTATATTTCTTTTGATATTTTTATTATCACTTTTTTCAATAACTAATTTGATATTGCATTTTCATTGTGTAATTATTTATGATAATGATTTATTCACTAAAAATTAAAACTAAAATTCCATGATGTAAATAAAACCATTATATATTAGAATAATATTTATAGTTGAATACAGATTTTATTTATCCCCATACTAAAATATTATACTTATTAGGAGCATGAGTGTTCCATTTTTACTCCCTTTTATTTTAATAATATCTTTGTCAATTTCATGGAAATGTGTAGATTAAATTATTTAATTTTGAACAATATGTGTTAGGTTTGAAATTATCATCATCTAATAAAATTTGGTAATGTGTTATGGACATTTTATATTCCATATCACTTTATTTATAACCTAAATTAACCAATTTACCCATTACTGTGGTAACAAAAATTATCAAAGTTACTATTCATATTAGAAAAAAATAAAAGGTCCTATTTATTGAATTTGGTATTTAGGATTAAGAATAATGAATAAAACATTAAAAATTAAATATATATAATAGGATAAGAATAATTTAAAATTAATCATGTAGACAAGGTGAAGAAACAACTCTTTAATGTGAAAACGTGCAAAAGTTTTAAATGTTTTTATATCAAAATTATATATAAAAAATATTATAGTGACTTTAATTGAATTAATAGATATATTATTGATCTTATTTTACATTAAAATAAATTTTAAATTTAATTTAGTGTTACAAATTTTTTATAGGAATTATGGGTTTTAAATTAAAATAAATTATTTTCTCACTATTCATCAATAAATGAAACATATTATAAAAATATAAACCATTAAACCAAAGTAAATTAGTATATTTTAATTAGAATATTGAAATTTAATTTTTCAAATAAAATACATAAAAGTGGAAAAATTAGTTTTAAAAGTAGTGTACCATTAATAGGCAATAAAACCACCTCTAGAAAAATATAACATTTTATTTAAAAAAATTGATTTATTCTAGAATTATTTTATTTAAAATATAATATATAACTTTCACTATGTGGATAATACATTTAATTACAACCATTTTAATGTATATTATATAATTATCACATAATAATATTTCATTTTTCATTTACAGTAGGTTTTTTGTGCAACATAGCTATCAAAATGATTTAAATCTAAAAAGAGACATAACATAAAATTAGGGGTTTTACAAGAACAATATTTTGGTTAATTTAATTTTGTGAGGAATAGAGTTTGTTATTTTACTATAATATATATTTAACATACAATAAATCTGTATTCTAAAGTAGAATCCCTGAGAGGATGGAGATGGGGTCTTTTTATAGTCATTAGACTCATGAAATCATGATTCATGGTGGAAAAATTTCAAAATAATTCAACTAGGACTTTCCAATTGTTATAAAGTTATAAATTCATAGAACAATTATGTATTTGTGAAAAATATCTTTACACAGTTCTCTAGATATGTTTCACACAACTGGTGTTATGTGAGAATCTACCCTTGTACTCCAAAATTTTCTCTTATTGGCACTATTTCACCTTGGATGTGTTTTTATCATAAAAACATGAAATAAATAATTCATTCCTAATATAATTAAATATTTAATTTTTATCCATTCTTATACTCCTAATTCATATTACTTAATTTTCTTACCCAAGGACGACTGATAGATAGTCAATCATAAATTAATAGCTCATCTTAATTGAAGTATAAAATATGATGAAAGAATAGTATAATGAGGAATGTAGTCATCAAAATTGGCATGATTTAGCTAATTGTGTAATTCAATAAATTTATTATATACTCATTTTTCATATTTCCATTCTCTCCTTATAAAAGTAAAAGTATTAAAAATTATCAGTAGGGACTAGAAGACCTTAAAATTTATATTATCTACGAAGTAAAATAATAACACTACATGATCTACTAGAATATATGTAACTCCAATGAACCTTATTTATTCTCAAAACAAACCTTCTCATATCAACTCATCTTAAACTGCATGCATCCTACATTAGAGAATAATATATGTTGATTCACTATATTCCATTTATATCTTGAAAAAATGTTAATATGTTTATTCAATTTTGACTTTTTTTCAAAATAAATTGTAGTTTAAATTTTTTTGCAACATTGATAATGTATTAATACATGATTTATTTAGGAATTGTTGATAATTATTCATTAAATATTAAGGTTAAATCAATATTTTTCATTCATTAATATATGAAACTCATGGTTCCCTATTGACTCCATCAGGATTAAATGACCTCATCATATGTTCTTGAATTCTTGGCATACATGAGCGCTATATAATAGTTTTTGACCATAATGTCACCATCCACATTTAATAAAATCTTCATATTGAATCATATATGATAAATTTATTTTAATATTTTTGAAACATTCCATATTTTATTCATAAAATTCTGAATTCAATAATAAATATAGTCAAAACATAATGATTTTTTTGTATGATTTATTTTGTTATCATATTCAAAAATTCAATATATTTATTTAAATTCTTCCAATGTCTCTAAACCCCAAAATATATCCATAACATCAAAATTTATTCACAATTAATTTCAAAAAACAATGAGTTTGAAATAAAATAAATACAAAAAAATTAGGATTATCAACATACCCACACTATTATCATATTATTTATCAAACATAAAATTGAAAAAATAATATCAACAATGTAGATGAAAATAAAATTAATCTAAAGAAAAAAAAATATAAACATTACTTATATGAATACTTCTTTATAACAAAATTAATTAGAGTGTACTGAGGGAATATTAATCCCAACTTAATATAATGAACCAAGACATATTATTCACTAACAATCTCATCAAAGGGATTAAAACTGTGCTAATTATGACAAAATTCTATAATATGAAAACAATTAAGAAGTACCTACACCATTGAAAAATTATTTAGTGGGCTTATAGTTATTATAGTTCTTATAGAAATTTTATGGATATTCATAATCAACAGGATGGTTAGTAATGCGGTAATAAATTTTGATCGATGAATATGATGAAATCCACAAATTATTCTTGAAAATATTTCTTATTGAAGGAATGAGTTTGGGAAAAATAGGACCTTCCTAAAATGAATCCCACCCCTACACTGATAATGATTAAGATAACCTAAGATCTATTATCATTAGACCAAAGTTATTGCATTATAAACTCATAATCTGTTAGACTAAGAAATAATATATTTATTCTAGAGACTTTTTCGACCTCTATTGGACTATCAAACCCATTAAAAACTGTGCGTCCCTCTTAAAATTACTCTAGTGTTTAAAAATTACATAATATTTTTCAACGGTTTATTCAATATAAAACCTAGTTTTTTTCAAAAGCATTCAATTTAAGTGGTGTAGATATTTGTCTAATTAACATTTATCAATGATTAACATGATATTTAAATAAATCCTTAGAATTAATTCCACCATTATTCCCACCTTCTCAATAAATTCATAAACCACCACCTCTAAGGAACATGTGAAATTATATGAAATTACTGAGGGTAATTATGATGTTAGAAATAAGTCCATAGAAATGTAATATTATTTTTTTACACTCTCCAATTGTTTAATTACTCCATTTAATATTATAATTCATTATATCTAAATTAATATAATCCCCCACTCATATTTTTTTCATCCTAATATTTTTAAATGTTTTTATATCCAATGAAACTGTTTTTCATACATATTTAAAATGGTGGGATTTCTTATTATAAATTTAATCTATTATAAAATTAATTATCACATAAAAATCATAATCAAATCATTAGTCAATTTCTATATTCCCATGTAATACATGATGAGCATCTATGTCATATGAAATTGGTGACCTTTTATTCATGTTTAGAGAATAAAAAACAATAATTGATTAACCTTTTTGAAGATCAAAATATTCTCCCAAAATGATGTATTAATTGACCTAAAAACAATATTATGTGTATTTCATTTACTATCATTACATTGGATATTATAGGATGATGTGTTGATTTTGGTTCAATGAAAATGGAAATATATTTTTTAATAACTTTACATTATAGTTTCATGTAAGAGGGATTAATATTATAGGAAATCGATATACATATAACTATAAATACTATAATATATTGGGTAAATAATTTAGAGAATATGAACACAAAGCTATTGTATCTGATACTTATCCAAACATTATTTCATGAAAATGTATAAATAATGAAAAAATAAATATTAGTAATATACAATCTCGTATATCAAATATTTTAGTAATGTAATAATTCTCCAAACTATCTTGAATATCATACTTATAAATTATTGCAGTGAATATAGTATGATCAAAAGTAATTTTCATTATTTCTCCTCAATAAATCATTCATCCGGTATTAGTCATGTAGATCCAAAAATTATAATTTTATATAACTTAAGTTTTTTATTGAGTTCATAATGGGTTGGGATTGTTTGATTATATTTTCTACCCATTGGGGTGGAGTTTATCTAAGAGTTAGTCTAAGTAGTACTACAAAAATTTGGATTTGGGCTTTCTAACTTATATTTTTTATGTATTTCCATAAGTTGATTTGGTATTGATATATTTTCACTTATTCATAATTTTATATTTTAGATCCATTTTGTTGTGTGACAAAAAAAACATTTCTACTAAAAATTGTATAAAATGTATATGTTAGTAAGAATTAAGAGTTTTTTCTTTTCAAGTGTTGGTGGGATAAGGTAAATAAATGAGTGGTTTCTATAATATGGATGTCTAAAGGGTATGAAACTTATTATTTTAAAATTAATTTACTATTCACAAAGACCAAAATATCATTTTTAAAGGGGATGGTGTAATGAATATTGTAAATTTTTTAAATTATATGAATATAACAATATAAAATATTTTTTTATGTAGAGGATATATCAAGGTTGTGGAACAAAGAAGATTAATCGGGAGGAATGACTTTGGTGGAAAATAATAGATGTTTAATATAGTGGATTTAGATTAAATATTATGGGTACTAAATGTTTTTAAAGATTATAGTGTCATGTTTATATGAATTATTATTGTTAGTGTATCCCAATGTATTTTAACATATGCTAAATTATGATAAATGAAAAGATGATGTCATAGAAATCAAGAAAATTTTGTGGAAAAGACAAAAAGTAGCATTATGGTTACCAAAACATGTATTTTCAAAAAAATATAGTTAAAATGAAAATTTTACCTTATTAATGACTTGGTACTTGGTTATGTTTTTAAGTGAATTTTTTTATTTATTTCTCCAAATCATCACAGAATTCATGGCGGTATGTTTTTTATACAATGAGATGTATATTAGAATCAAAACTTATTATTAGAATAAGACATTGTTTTCCATCATAATTGAATGTTACATTTAAATTCACATTCTTATAAAATGGTTAGGATACCTCAAATGATAATTTTAGAGTATCATTATATGGTTAAAATAATATTGTGTTTGGAAAAAATTAGAAAAGATTCCCATGTTGGTTTTTTGTTATACATTAGATATGGATGCTAGGGAGTTATATTTTGTGAAATTTTAGATATATATATCATGATATTATTTATAAAAAGGAATACAATTTCACTAATATATTCAAAAATAACAATGTATCCCATATTACAATGTCATTGTTTTTGTGATTTTTTTATCTAGATGTTGTTGGTTATTAACCAATGATAAATATATTGTAAAATTCAATAAAATTGAATTATTCAGTTGAGATTTAACTATGCATGACATGGTTCTATAAATAGAGGTAAATATATACCAGGACTAAAAAAATATTAAATACAATCAAAGATTAATAATGTAAACCATAACACTTTTCTAAGATGAAATCATAAACTATATTGTTATTTATTGATTCATGACCTAATTAAATTAAATATTATATATTAATTAATTCTACTAGAATTTAATAGATTATCATTTCTATCCTTATATTTTACCATAGAAAAGTTTTTTATTCCATTTTGAAAATTTACATCTCTTATAAAATTCTAAATCCAACCAAAAATCTAACATACTTACTCAAAGTAAATTCTCTAGTTAGTAAAGGGGTCATAGTAGGGTATAAGATTCATTTTACCAAATTAAGACTCATTATAAAATTAAAAAACATTCTAAAAAATAATAAATTAAAGAAAATAAAATTTTAAAATATGCGATTCTTAATAAAATAAAATATTAACGTGTCTATAGAAAATATACATTGTTCTATATCAACTTGAAAATTTTTATGTATATATTAATGTTATGTTTCCTTATTCAAATTCATTTATATTGAAGGAATATTATGTATCCCACCATATAATGTTTAATGTTATGTTTAAACATTTCCTATTTTATTTTAAGAAATCAATTTCAACACATTTAATCATTATTGATATACTTTGGAAATCTCCCCACTAGTTTGAAGGAATTGGATCATTATCACATAATATTTCCATGAAAAAAATTAATGAATTAAAAAATTAGTACCTTGACATATACTATTTTTTGTAGTGTTGTCGGTTTTCTATAAGTTATTTTTGATGTTATATATCTTGAAATTCTCAATGTTCACCCAAATACTTTTTCAAGTTAATAGAATTATAATAACATAATACTTTATATATATATATTAAAAAGACATTAATGTATCTATTTCAAAATATAAATCATTTACCATTTATATAGGTAAGTTGAATTTATTTCTATTGCCTTATAAAATAAATGATTATACTTGATAATGGGTTTTATTCCTCTCATAATTTGGATTCAATTTAAATTCGAATAGCTTTGGTGGTGAATTTATTTTTTAAATTTATACCTTATTAGTCATAATATTCTTCCGTGATAATTTATGTGAAGAAATATTAAAACAATCTTGAAAAAGGTCCCCTGGGGAAAAAATGGTACATCCTGAAAATGGGACATTATAATTGAGTTATATAGTCATAGTATTTTATAGGAAAATTGGCTTCAATCTGGGTCCAATATTTTTTATTTTAAAAAATTGGATCCTGTTTCGAAATTATTTCCTATAAATGAACTATTTTTTTATATCTAAAATATTATTCTGGTAATTTAAGGATAATGGAAATTAGATTGACTCAATAGTAAATGGTGGTCCTTCAAATTTATGATTATTAATCTCCTCCATTTACTTATTTTATTCATTTTATTAAAAATTTACAAATTACAACATTTTATTTTTATTTTATTTTTATTTTTATGAACATATGGAATTAGTGGTAGAAGGTAGAAATGATTCATGAATTTATTTGGGAATTCATTAGTTCGTTACTACAAAGTATTTGGAAATAACTAAAATTATGTCTGTATCTAGTGAATTTGGATATAAAAATACCCTATAATATTGATTGTTGAGGTATCCAAAACCCCAATACTTTGACGTGGTCTCGGTTGGAGGGTATGTAAAAGAGGAACTTTCTATATGTTGTTAAGGTAGGGAGTTTCTTCTATAATGTTGACCATTTCTCTTCAAGCTATATCATTTAGAGGGGAACTTTTGATCATTTTTCAGAAAACCAAAATGTAATTCATTTTTGATTAAATTTTTTTAAATTCTATATTTGGGAATGAATTATTCTCAAATAAAGAGAAACTACTCAAAATATCAATTCATTAGTTAAGTATATTTATGAGGTTTATAGTATCCTAGAGTGGAAAAAAAATATGTGGAAATGCTATTATTATAATGGTTTTCCATACGATGAATTAAATTGTAGGGAGTGGTAATATTTCACTATTTCCCTAAATCATGGAATTCATATAATGAAATAGTTTGACAAGAACATTAAACAATGTATTGTGATTAATTCCCCATCCTTGTTTAGGATAAATATTTATGGTCTGAATTGGATTTACTAGAACCAGATAATTCTTTAGGATATTTCCTCATGAGTAGGGGTTCCCATTAAATATGATTACAAAACTGAATGTTATAGGATTGAACCATATTACTATATTTTTATTTATATATACCTCTATATAATTGAAATTAAATAATTTTGTCTTGAAAACTCCGGAATAGAGACTGAATATTAAGATTCTATATGAGACGTTTCTAGGATTTGTTATTTACTAAAAGCGTATTATTCAATTTTTTTATTATTATTTTCTATCGATGAAATATAACATTTAAAAACATAATGGAAAGGATGAAATCATTGTATTGAAAACCAGTAGATAGAGATGTAGAAGGATTCTGAGCCTTCCACCTCAAAATAGTCATGACTACTCCCTAGAGCTTAATCTTGTAAGGTTGTTAATGAGAGTGTCTCTCTAAAGGATTAGTCTTATTCGTAGAATTTACACTAAGATAATATGTTATAGAAACTCATACCACTTATTATATTCATGATATTTTTTTTCACATTAAATTCACAGGGGAAATACTAATGATTTCTAGGGGAAGGCAGATCTCTCATCAGTGAAGAATCGCCCAATAAAGATATTACTAGTACCAATTCCATGATTTTACGACTAATATATTATTGTTTGACCTTTCTTCACGATACTATTAGCACTGGTACAGGTAAATGTATCCCCCAAATTATTATAGGTGGTATATTTCACCTTTTAACTATATATAGATGAAAATTAGGTGATACATGGTAAGAAATACACCTATATAGAATTTATTAATCAAATTCTGCACTCCTTGACTAATTAGTGTAATAATTTTACCACGTTTTCATATAATAATGTTTTAATGCGGAATGTCATGGAAATTTTAACTTCAAATATTCAATAAAATATCAACTATGTAATCCATAATTTAGATAAAATTAAGGGAAAAAATAAGGGGATGAAATTGATGAATTGGATAAGAAAAGAAAAATTCTCCTCATAAAAAAGGATTATGTGTAAGAAAGTGATCTACAATTGAATTGAAAACAAAGAATATTCACTCTACACAGAGAATAACCTATTCCAAATTAGTTTCTTATTTTTTTTAATTTCCAGGGTTTTATTAAAATTTATACCTCCAAAAACTCTTAGAAACATCATCAAGAAAAATAATCCCACACTTTTTTGTATTAAAAAATTAATTGTCTTATATGATAAAATCACCCATTCCAACCAGTACAAGGTTATTCATGAATTGGTTTATTATTATACGAGATAAATTAATATTTAATCTCTTTATTTCCTAAAAAATTATGATGTTACGACCTCTCTTATTTAAGATATCAAATTGATGGACACTCTCTTAATTTTTCATTATAACTAAAATTATATGTTATTATTTATCTATTTTCATTAATTATATATTAATGTAAATTAATATTGGAGGAATATTTATACCACATCATTGGTTTATTATCATAATTGAATTAAACCTGGTTCTATAGATAGGTTTTTTAAAACTAATGAAAATATTTGGAATAAATTCCTCAGTCTTTCAACCTCATGATTTTGATGTTATATTGTTATTTATATAGTTAATGAGATCATGTTAGTGGTTTATGAATTCACGTAGACCTAGTTAATTATTAATGTAATATATTCCAGTAATTTTACTCATATTTTATTTCATTTTTGGATAGTTCCATTTATCACATCCTCTCATATTTCCATATCCTCAAGCATAATTCTGAAAAACAAAACCCACTAATAATTGGTTTAATGGGCCATAGAAAAATTTTATCCTTCTAATGTTATGTATAATTAATTTGGGATATTATTTTATAATTGAAGGTTCATATTTTAAAACGCATGGATTGTCAGGAAAAATAGATGATCATTTCTGAAAATGTAAAAGAGGGTCAAAATGGTCAAGCTCACTCTAAATAAATAGTTGATTGAAATATTTGGAAACATATATATTGAAATTAACAATGAAAAAACTAAAATATAACATACTAATTTCAAATATATTTCTCATTAAATACCCAACCGGGATAAAATCCACAATTCCATCAAAATAGATGTTTGAATTTAATTCAATGAAGATATTTTAAATTAATAATTTTGACATTAGTTGTTCCTGGATTTAATAAAAAACTAAAAATTGGTCCAAAATTATCATATGGAATGAATGATGATGAAACCTACCAACTCTATTTTATAAAACATTAAACTATTAAAATATGATAATGATATATGAAAGGATATATTTATATATTTAAATAATGTTTTTAATACTTGTGTTTAATCCATTTTGAATCTGATTTTGAATGATGGTATTAGCTACTCTATCATAGAAATATAGAATGATTTACTCAATCTGTTATTCTAGAAGAAATGATAATCTCTTCTCTAGTATCCCTTATTGATTTTAGTATAGTTGGATCTTATTATCTTTTCAATTATGTGCTTCATCAAATATTAGGATACCAACAATTATTTATTATCTTAGGAAGATACTGATTTGTTTTCTAGGGTATATATACTAATTGGTTCCAAGTCATGGTATATTTTCTTCATCCCTAATCATTAGAATGAAATGGATATTATGAATTATAGACTCAGTGTGGTGGGAAATTATTTTCCCAAAACTATTTATAAAATTTCATGTAGGAGTATTCGAGGAATTAAAATTCATATTTTATATATGAATTAGTTTATCTATGTAAATGGAAGGAAGATATAGGATTTACTCTACAAAATTTATTATTTTATTAATTTATTAACAAATTAAATCCTAAAAAATTAATCTCCCTTATAATTGGAATCTCCAATGCTTTTGACACCCTTAGTTGGAGCTTTCTTTCCTTCAATTTTCAATTATATGGATTTTTTTATGTTTTAAGGGGTTAATTAATTCTCTTATAACAAATTTATGGTCAAATATTTTATATGATGGGATCCCATAGGATTCATTACCTATATTAAGGGAATGAGGGTAAGAAATTCTCTCTCTTTTATAATATTTGGAATTATTGAAGACTACATAGGTTAGTTCCTTCTCAAAGCAGTGAACATTTTTTTTCTCATGCATATTTAATACTATAGAAATATTAATTCCCTAAATTACATTTTCAAGTTTATTATATTATTATTTTCTATGAAAATTATGAAAAACTATTATAGTCAATTATCAATAACATTCATCACATAGAAATTTTTTTCTGAGAGTTGAAACTTGTATCAATTTTTTTAAATATAGTGTTCTCAAATATAATGAAAAGATATATATATATATATATAAATTGAATTATAACAAAGAGAAATTTACATTAAATTACATATAATTTTCACTTTTTTGGGAGAAGTGTAAAGTATTTACTCAGAATACATTTCTTATAAAATTAATTCTCATCCGAGAAACTTGATAGAAAATATAATATCATATACTTGATGCATATGTATTTTCAAATATATTATTGCATCCATGTTTTGGTACTCTTTCCATCTGTGCATATGTCCTATGGAGTTTCTCAAGAAACTATACACACAAATCTATCATTTAATTTTGTTTAGAATTGTCAATGAATGTCAACTGCTTATACTTTTACAGAATGAATGTACCAATAATTTAGACATGGGTAGAGTTGTCATATTGAAAAAGAATATTTTTTATTTTTTTATTGTTAATAGTTAAAAATGGTTTATATATAGATCAACCATAGATTCCAGAATGGTATTGTTACAAAGGTTCATTGACATACTACAATGGGGAAATAACATTTACATGGTATCCCTTATTTATCACTCTTTAATGGACTCTTGTGATGTTATCATGATCCACATATTTTAAATACCATCTAGAACCATGAGTCTAAAATTTTGGCAATCACATTAGCTCAATCACTAAATTGATACTATGACAGAGACCCCATTGATCCTATATAATCTCTCTAATAGGGATGAAATTTAAAATATATACAAGATCAAGGGTATTATCCAAAACATCCTAACACATTATATTCAATCCTTTGTCATCTTTCATATTGACATGTTATTATTTCTGTAGACTATGTTGTTATCTCCCAATCGAAATGTATACTATTGGTCCCATTTCAACCATGACAACTTCCCAATGTTTTGGGTTATATTCATCTAGAGTGTCTTGATTACCCCTATATAAAACTAATATTATAGAATATTTAGCCTAACATATTACCCTTTTATAACAATATTAACTATATAGATCTGTTAAGAACCTCAATATATATGACATGTTATAAAATTTATGAGTGCTTCCGTCAAATCTTTTTCAGTGTTAATTAATCCAATTTATTAGGATTTATATGTCATCGATTTTTCAATACAAGCATTACCTGCAAAACGATGACTCTTTATTTATGGATTGTTTTCTATGTCTAAATGTGAGTTTCCAATATAAGAACAACATCTCATATATAAATGTTTCAAGCGATTCAAAAAAATTTATTGTTAGTAATTTTAATAAATGCAATGGAAATGTTTCTGATAACATAGTTATCAAGAACTCTATCTTGATATATATTTATATATATATTTCTAATAATATTCAAACTAGAATCATGAATAACTCTATAGAGGAAATTGTCAACATGAAACTCCAAAAAGTTATTTTTTATAAAGAATCATATTCATATAATGTACTTCTGATGGATACCACCCTTCTCATTTTATATTAATATTAGGATATATTTTGGGATTTGAGGTTCTCATAGACTAGATATATGTGTTGTGTTCTTATGAAAATAAAGTGGATTCATTAACTCCACATTCAAAATTTAATTATGAAATTAAATTTTTATTAAATTTTAAAATTGGGTAGTCCTATATTTCATTAGATATGTGAAAGAATTTTTGGAAACAATTATTGGATTGTATGGGACATTAAATTCACTATAAAATTGATTAAAATAGGATCAAAAAATGTTCCTTGTAAACAATAAAGGATTGATTTAAATGTATAATATAATAAGGAATAATTAATTTTTATGTAACACATACCTATAGATAAGGATTCATGGTTGTTTACTCCATTTCGATGAAATTTATGGATAGTCAAGAGTCATCTTATTCATATTATTTTGATGATTTTTTTCCATTTCATGAATTTAATAAACACGGTTATATATATATATATATCTCTACATTCCTGAAATGTACATTTTGTAGTGTTTTTAATAGTATTTCCTATGTATGGTCCATTTTTTATTACCCAAACCCACTATAATGATATTGATGATGACAATGATGATTATGATGATTATTATTATTATTACCATTATTATTGTTATTTTTGATGATGGGGGATTCTATCCATTACATTTTTGAACCCCATAGTGAGTAGGCTATATAATCCGTCCTTAGATATTTTCTATAATGGACACACCAAGTAATAACATAAGTTATTATAGATGGGTCATGGATGTCTAAGAAACTCCAACCCATTATAGTGGTGATTATCTTACTTTTAGAACATAAATGTAACACCAAATTAGAAATAATGTTATTATAGAAAAATTGGTTGTTTTGATGGTGTTTAAATTTATTATTGGATATTCCCTAGAGGATGAAATTGTTATGATTCATTTCATTTATAATAAGGGATACCAAGTGATTGTGGAAAGTTGTAGGTTTTTATTTTAGTTAATCCAGTGGTGTTAGATATGTTTTGGAATAAAGGATTTTTCTAGAAGTAAAAGAAACATATCCATTACATCGTAATAGTTATATAATATATCTGAATACATGTTATTTAATTTATCTCTGATAAAGAGTTAGGTTGTGGTGGATTGATCTGCACCGTATTGTTAGGGGGTGTGTAGGTCATGATTGAGCTGAAGAGGGGTGGGGCCATTATAGTTACTATAGAATAGCATTTCCAGACATGCGTTTTTAATTAATTTAGGTCGAATATTGTTTTCATGGTTGACCAATAGAAGTGAATAACTAAGTGAGTTATTAGGATCAGTTATGTCGGTGAGACAACTACAAAGTTATGTATGTTACACCTTTAGGACTAGTTAGCTCAATCCAAGATAATGAGGTAGTTGATTAGAAAGTAATGCCTATATCAAATAGTCATGGCACTCCCATGTTTATGTTTCTAAGTCAATGATATCTCTATTTTATGCCCTTTGGTTCCCCATATCCATGTCCATTATTATCACATTATCGATAAAAATATAATCATTTAATTATTATAAATTTTAGAATAATTAGTGTTCCATTTTTCTTTTACACCCTTTTAATTCATATTCTAGAGGTTATATAATTCATTTATGCCAAAATAAAGGTCATTTTGTTAATTTTTTATATTTAGACCCCGAAATAGATGATATATAAACCTATGAAATTTGAAATATTAATTTTCTATTGATTTTATATAATAGAAAAATATGCTTTCATAGACTTGTTTTGAGTTTTTAATATAGTAATTTTACTCAATAATTATTATAGTTATGAACATTGGTAACTGTAGTATAGAAATACTCTCAAATTATATAAATCCATAGGATCTACCATTGGGCCCCATGATTTGGTTTAAGACTATGATAGTCCCATATATTTATTAGTATATATAGAATTTTTTTAAGTAATTATTAATGATATGGATCCATGATGAATATTTATTGTGTTTGGTGAGTTATAAAATATTAATGAGTTATTTGGCATAAAAGAGATAACAGAAAATTTCTTGTACATTTTGGTTTGATAGGTGGAGATAAATGATATCAATATTAATAGAAATGTTTTGTTAAAAATTATAGCTAATATAATAATATGATAAGTATATATTTGATTTCGATGATATTATTTGTAAGGTTAAACCTAATGGTTCAATAATATAGTAAATCCCTTTTTTATATTATATTTTCATCAATATCTTGGTAGTGTTCACTATGTTTGGTAATGTATTAGGAATGTTTATCCAATAGATATTTACATAATTACGAGGGGTTCAATGATATTATAAAAGATAGTACAAAACTATCCAAACCCATTTACCAACTTGGTCAATTATATAGTTGTCCTAGTTGGTTCTTACCCCATTGGAATCTAAGTCAGATGATGGGTTTTACTATTGATCATCATGATGATCAGATAAATATATCTCATACACAGAATTTCAAAATGTTATTGTTCGGATAAATTTATTTTGGACATTTATGTTTTCGTATCAATTAATTAGAGATAAATGCAATGAAAATTTACAAATTTAGAGTTCTAAAAATAATAGCGAGTTCTTTTATTACTCTAATTTGAGATGTTAGATTATCATGACTAAATGTATATATTCTCTTAAAGAAACAATTTAATGATTTGATGTGTGTTTCCCTTGAAATGATATTTGTATTTCAATTTTAATTTCTATAGTGGACCACCACCTTGAGTACATTTTAGCAAGATCATGAAACAATGATGCATTTCATCTCGCTACAAGGATGTAATAAGCACAAATGAGAGATGGTACCACTTTTAGTTATTAAATGAATTCATTGATGGTCATATAGTTTGTTAGATTCAAGTATATTCACACTAAAATTTATTTAATATATTGAAAATATTTACATGTAGTAGACTATGTTCCATTAAAGTTGGATTACTAACAATATGAATGTTTTATATACTTTTATAGATATATATTATTATATAGAGGATGGTTTAGTTATTAAGGTCAATGTTTTTTGTGTGTATCACAATGAGGTTTAATTCTTATGGAGTCTTGTTTTTGAAAATCTAAGTTATGGTTTATTTTGAAGAGAAGTACTCACAAAACATGAGTTATAAATAGTTTGCTTAATTTATAATGGGTTAAGATATCATGTGAGTAATTTAGGATAATATGGTATTCTAATAGAGGTTTAACTAGTATTTAACATGGGTTTCACTATACATAATGGTCATTATTATATATTATAATTTCATATTCATTACAATTTTTCCTACACATGCTGAGATTTTTAATTGAAAAACATTTGGTAATTTCAATAGGTTTGTTACCCTCACCCCTGCATAAACACTTCTATAATTATGTAATCATAAGTTTAAAATTTTTTTTGTTTTAAATGAAATCCTAGAGGATATGTATTAGGTAATTTTTAATAGTACTCCAAATCCAATAGTTATTTTTTTATAGAGTCGAAGTCAATATTCATCTATTAGGGTATTTACTTTTTATATTGATCTATATTTCTGTTTTATACCTTGTTATAGTTATCTGATTTTATTAATCACCTATTTTTATTGATTATATGTAACATGTTTGATTTATTTACCAATTTTGTGTAATATATTCTTGTAGAAACTATTTATATAATGAATTTCTTCTGCATTTTATCTTATTCACGAAGTTTTAGATATCCATAAATATATGTACTATAGGAAGGTGTCTCCCATTTATATGATTATATATGTTTTATTATCATTATCCACAAGTATATTGGAATTGGTCTTGGTGAGGTACATCTAGCCTAGTCCCTGATTCAGGAAGGGTCTCATTAGGGAGAAAAAAATTAATACATATATTAGAGTTGTGGTTTAAATAAACAATATTTATAGCTAGACAGACATAATGATTTAATATGAAATGATGAATAAATATTTCCAATTTGTTTTCCATTTATAAATACATGGAAACTAATAGGAGGTTGGGGTGTATAATATAATTTATTGTAAGGTCTTTAATAATTTTAAACTAACCTAAGTAATTAAATAATTATTTTTTTGGTAATGAAAGGTTTGAAAATTAATAATAATGATATTAGTTCTTAGTGTATGAGAATTATTTTTATAATATGGGAGTTTTCATAAGATAGATAATTGTGGAAATCTCAATTCCTTTCGATTTAAATTACCCCTATTATTCATTACATATTAAGAAATAATTTTCTAATTCCTTGTTAAAGTTATACATTATCATATAAAATTATCATGTTATTCCATGGGATGAAAATTACCATGTTTCCACATATCAATGTGACACTGAATGATAATAATAATAATGAAGATTAATTCATTTAGAGACCCAATATTTAGAAACAAATTCATGTTGTTAGAATAAATATAAATCATGGGATAAAAAATATATTGTATCGTATTAAGCCCATATTTTACCAATGTTTTGATGAGGTAACAATTTCAATTGATTGATGCTTTATTGATTAGGTGGAATAAAATCACACAAGTGTAAGCTCCCAAGACTTCATAGTACGTTATCCCATTAAAGTAATTCATTAGCTTGCTCTACACACAAAACCGAGTTCGAGCGCACCACAACATACTAAACCAGCCGTTCAAAAAGAGGTTATGAATAGTATTAACTACATTTTGAATCTTATATACTATATATAATTTTAACATCCATATCATGTGTTTCTTAGACCTAATATAAGAACAAATACATTTTTCAGATAAAAGAAGTATTTTTCAAAAAATGAAATTTTACCGCCTTTTAATGGTGAACCCTTTTTAAAAAAATATTTGAAACTATTATATATTCATATTAATGAAATTAAATTATTCTTTTATAAGTGTTACATAAACAAAATGTTGGATAAATTTTTTGTACATTTTCATAACTATCATATTTTGACGAATAGTAAAAAATACTATGGTTTAATTGAAAACAAATTTTTTATCAAACTAATTTGTAGTATTAAATTATATATTTGAAAGGTTTTAAAGTATAATAAGATTATATTTTTATAATTTAATAAAAGATATTTAATTATAAGAAATTTCACATTGAAATTTGACAAAAACACATGTAAAGATTTTAATGATTTTTACTTTTTATAAAAACATGCTTTTTTCTTTTTGCAATGGGAATTAATTTAAAATCAATAATAAAAAATTATCGGTATATAATTTGGTAAAATAGATGTTATTTTAAAATTCGGAATACCAAATAATATTTGGTTTAATTTTTGGTATTTTTCTGAAAACTTTCAATTTTTAATGAATAGTAAAAAAAATATTGTTATTGTTTAAAACCGACTTTATTATTTAGAGAATTATTTGTTTTATTTATATTTATTTTAATTCAAAATATATATAAAATACCTATATATGTTCAATGTAATTCATTGGAGTGATTTTATAATAAAAATGGATGCCTAAAATTTAATTGATCTTTTTTACCTCTTTTACCAACCTTCTAGACACGTTAACATATTTGCATTAAACATGATTTTACCACTTCTGTGAGTTGAATTTCAAAACTCCAAGAGTCACGGTTGAATTCAGTAAGTAAAATGTAATTAAATATGATGAAAATAATTTTTATTTAATAGTAACTGTTGACTTTTATTTACCATAGTTAAAAGTAAATGTGGTAATTTAAGGTAAAAATGATATTATAATTTTACTAACAAATGTCATAATTCTATTTGATAAGTGTAAATCGGCCAAAAAAACCTTAGGAATATAATATGATCTTTCAGGTCCACATGGATTAGATTAGAACATTTATTATTATTTTATTTAAAGAAGAGTTAAAAGTGATAAATTAAAAATTTAATAACTAAAACATTATTAATATAGGGATACGCATAAGATAATTTCAAAAATAAATATTGAATAGAAATCCAAAAATATTTCCTATATACTGATTTTATATTAATAAATTTTAGACCATAAGTAATTTTTTTTATTTATGACATAATGATGATGTAGTAATTACTTTATTAATGAAAGAATAAAATAAATGGTATTATAAATATTACAATAAAAACAATTTCAATGTTTTTATAACATAAACGAATTTTATGGGTTAATATGACATGTTAGGGTTGATTAGATAACTTTTTTTTGAAGTGAAATTTTTTTATGACTTTCACAAAATCAAAACACCAAATAGTGTCCAATTCAAATAGTTTAATTTTTAAAACAAATACTATATTATTGGTTGATATAATATTCCAAAAAAAAATGGTTCAGCCAAAGGGCTTAAATAATATTATATATGTCATTAATGAACCACATAAGGATCCTTTGGAAGTTTAGTGTATGTTTAATAACCATATAGTGTATGAATACCAGAAGACATGTTAAAATGTTAAACTATTTAACTAAGATTTAAATCTAAATGATTGGGTTACAATGGTGACCTAAACATGTCTAAAACCCATTTTTTATATTATTTCGACCCATAACAACCTTAGGATAGAAATAAATTCCTTTGGATCCATTATAAACCGAATATGAGTCTATACTAAATTAATAATTTAATCATTTCCAAAAGTGACATCACCTATTTAAAAAAAAGGCAATTCCCCTTCTCTCATAATCACACCCAAAAAGCCATTTGGCTCAGCCAAACCCTGCCCAATTATCCTCCTAAATTTCATAAAATCAACCTAGAGTTCTTACTTTGATCAGAAAGCAAACATAAGGATCCCTTTTGATCAACTCAAAAGGAAACACCTGATGAAGAGGTTATAATTTCAACACCCTCTTCCAAATTATTTTCTAATTCCAATTCCTATCTCTTTATTTTTTCCATACCAAAATAATAAATTTGGTACCTACTACATACATTTATTCTATTTTAAATATTTTAGAACCATATTCTATATTCTATCCATCCTAAATATGACAAAGTCACCATACATGGGTACGCAAGGCTTACCGTCTCCATGTCGTGGTGCTGTTTTTTATTCAAACACATTATTATTAGGATGGGTATAATAAAGAGTATAACTAAAATTAAATATTAAGTATAATAGTTTAATGATTCGGTATTTATTATATACCACCCACTCACAAAATATTTCACCATCAATATAATGATATTATTGCTCGCACGTACGTACGGATTACCGCCTCCACAAACGCGATGAGATTCATTCAACATCGTAATAATTTAATAATAGTTATCAATTAATAATTAAAAATAATTTTAATTACTTAATATAATTATGTTAATGACTAGAATACATCTTATCCATAACAAACATGTATTAATTAACAATGCATATAACGAAAAATAGATCAGTTAACACCTGAATCGATGATACTACTAAAATATTATTAACAAAAAAAATTGGAAGATCATATATGATATAATATTTATGTATATGATTATTGTATAATTTAAAACAATTATTTAACTATTATGTAGTATGTTAACATACCCTCATCAAAGTAAAAGTACAAGTTAAGGGTTAATTTAATAATATCTTCATTATCTGAGGTAGTTTTTACGTGAGTATCTACTGGGACCTCTTTATCATCCACATCCATGTTTTATAAAAATATTTTCCTAAGGAATATTTCAAGGTTTTTTGACAGGGAACCTTTAACTAGATCATCATTTTAAATTCTTTAAATATTTATTCTTCTAAATCATTATCATTAATTCCCATGTTTTCAAAATGAGTTTTAAGGATTATTTTATATAGACATGAATTTTTTTAAAATGTTAATTCATTTCAAAAGATTCAATGTGGTATGGGAAAATTTTATTCAAAATGTCTTTAAATGTATTCCGTTCTATATTGTGTGACTTTAAAATGATTTCATGAAAAAGGGATATTTCTCTCAAAGAGTTTTACAAATCATTTTCATCTATGTCAACATCCTTTGTTGGATTTTAAACTTTTTTTATGTTGAATTATTAGGATACAAATCATCCATATTGTATTGAAGGTTTTTTATATGTCTGACTATGGATTTTTTTCTATACCATTTATGGTTTATGTATAATATTTTGACATTTCATATTCTTTTTTTAATAAAAATGATTATGTTATGTTTAAACCATTTCATACAAGGAATGAATTGGACATAGTAAGTGATGGGTGGAGCCTACTATAGCTCCTCGATGCATCAGTAGGTCTCATGAGACAAACTAGTGTCTTAGCACAAGGCCTTTACAAAATCTAATTTGTAGTCTTGGAACTAGGCCTTGACTATATGGTTATGAAGTTTGGCATTATGCATTCCATCATTATGAAATTGGATATTATTATTACAAGTGATTATTCGAGTAGTAGAATATCCATGCGAATAAGTAAATGGAATTATTTGGTTTCTCTTTACCATATTATGCTGATTTTTATGTTTAAAAGGATTTTGTTTTATTCTTATACATGGACTTAAATGTTCATACTTATATATGAATTTTTCTGCTATATTGTTATCCTTACTGAGATTCTGAGCTTACCCGTTTCTTATGATTTATTTTCCCACGACGTGAAGAAGTATATTATGAATAACCTGCAGGGATAGTCAAAGGGATATGAATGTGGTAAATGGAGACAATGTTGTTGTTGTTTTTCATTTTATAACGTAATGTAACATCCAGGTATGTAATCTATTTTCCATGACTACTAAACTGATCGGTCCTTCAGTATTGCACCGACTATGGGTAATTGTTGTTGGGGAATTATAGTTGATATTAGAGGAAGTTTGGAAACAACCTTGGAAGTAGATTTAGTTAAAATATGATGAGAAAACATTACCATAATATATAAATTGAGGATTTTTATAGAAAAACTTTCTAGAATTTTGGTAATGTATATATTTTTTGTATTTTCCAAGAAATACATCCTTGTCTGGATACTTGTAGGTAGGGGAAGCTCCGGAACATATGTACCTAGGAGTGAAACCTCTGACAAAGAGTTTTGGGCTTGACCCGTGGTATCCTGGTACATGACAATGATCCTTGATGCACTCTTGGTTACGACACTCATGTGGGATATGCTTAGGATAATTCACATTTTCATTAATATCTATTATGAAGGATTTTGGAGTAAATACTTTCTCAAAGTAAAAAAATTATGTTTATAGATTATATGTTTAATGTTTCCAATTTACTTTAGGTATTATACAAGTATGGAATTATGGATTACGATTCATAAAAAACCTATTATATGCCATTTTTTTGAAATTGCGCCTAATAGAAGGAATGCTAATTTCAATAATATGCATGATCGAAAGATTAAGAAGTATCATATCATTCAAGGTATCAATCCAACTATGAAAAGGGAAATATTCTCCCAAGTATTCTCACCATATGAATATATAATAATAATGTGTTAATAAGATAATTAAATAATTCCTTGAGTCCTATGGCTTGATGGAAAGCAAGAGAAGAAAAGGATGGAAGAGAGAATGATAGGTAAAGGGAAGAGGGAAAAGAATGATTTTCCCATTTTTGGAAACTGTGGAAAGAATCACCTCGGTAAATTTTTCAAGGGAATGAGAGTTTGTTATAAGTGTGGAGAAAAATGAATCCATGTACATGAATTCAAGGGTAAGAAAAAGGTTTCAAATGTACAATGCTTAATATGCAAGGAGTTGGGACACTAGGCGAATCAATTTCCAAATAATCAGAGTATACCCAAAATGATGCAAATGGATAATAATCACGTTATGAAACTAGAAAAGATGAATATGAATGATTATAGTTCTTATGATGTTAAATTATTGTGTCATTAGAGTATTGTATTAAAGATGTAGAAGTTATAAGAATTATAATGTATATATGTATTTTACTAAAGTACTACTTAATTAAGGACTTGAGACTATGTGGAACGAAGAAAAGTGACCCAATAGCAGGTTAATTGTTTTGGAAAATATATGGTTGAGAGAAAGATAAAACACAACATAATTCTGATACCGAGTTTGTGATTTTGGAATAATATATGATTGATTTGGATATTTTATTTTAAAATTCATGACTACCTTGAAACTGATTAATGATTCTTATATTCCATCATTTTTGGAGTTTATAATATTTTTTGATAGAAGGAATATATAAAGTATTAAATAATGAATAAGGGAGCATGAATGTAATCAATAAGGTTTTATTGTAATTCAGAGTGTTATAGTGTTTTATAGGAATACATGATGAAGGTATTCACATGTTATTACATGGAAATAAGGATCTTCATTGTGTTTACCATCTTTATAAATTTTGGATGGTGTGTTTGGACAGAAGTATTTTCGATAAGTATAAAGGTTAGAATCAATTATGTTTGAAATTGGATACTATTATTTAGATTAAATCATTTCTTGAGATTATTTTTGGATTATCATAAAAAAGATGGCCTAGAGGTCTGTCGACAACCTGTCGTGTCCGACAAGGCCGAGAGACTTGATCCCGCAATGGATGGGTGACAAGGGTGGATCACCAACCACTAGAATACGTGATGTCCTGGTTTTTATAATGTAGTTTTTTAAATAGTCTTTCAAATTAATTATAAATTAATTATTTTGGGAAACCTATACGATTTGAATAAATAGAATTTTTTTTATTTTTATTATCTTTTTGAGTGAAAGATGAGTTTGTGGTAGGAATTAGTTGAAGGATGAAACTCAAATTGTCAAGTATATTTTTTTCATTTTAGTATATGAATAAATTAAATCTTAAACTTTAGGTAAGGTATCTTAAAACCAAAAATCTGCATCCTAATACCCTATGTTTTGTGGAACTAATGATATTTCAAATCATTGTAGATTGATGGATTTGAGGCCCGCGATTTTATACTTTTTTATGATTGATGATCTCAATCACTCCCTATAAATATTTACATTTTCCACCAATTATGTGTATCTAATTGCCACCAACTTTCTTCTAATTGATATCATAATTTGGTGGCGACTTTTTCATTTCCTTTCCATGTTATTAAGACTAAATTTTAATAACCCAATTTCCAATGTAGGTTATCCACAAAAGAATTTTTATATTTGTAACTTTTTATTTTTGAAGAAAAATTTAAAATTTTGAGGACACAATTTGTTGAAGAAGGGGAGAATGTAACACCCCAATATTTCATAGTACATTATCTCATTTAAATAATTCAATAACTTGCGCTACATGCAACACCGAGTTCGAGCGCACCATAATTTACCAAATTTTCCGTTTAAAAAGAGGTTATGAATATTATTTATTTCATTTTGAATCTTATATACTATATATAATTTTTACAGCCATATTATGTGTTTCTTAGAGATAATATAAGAACAAATACATTTTTTAGATAAAAGTTGTATTTTTAAAAAAATGCACTTTTAGAACCTTTTAATGGTGAACCCTTTTTAAAACCAATATTTAACACATTTATATATTCTATTTAATGAAATTAAATTATTCTTTAGAAGAGTGACATAAAAATTTAGTTTGGTTATATTTTTGGTACTTTTCTGATAACTTTCATATTTTCATGAATAGTGAAAAATATTATGTTTTAATTAAAAAATACATTTTTAGTCGAAATAATTTGTAGTGTTAAATTTATTATCTGAATGTTTTTGAAGTATTATTAGATTATAATTTTATAATTTAATACAAAATAGATCATTATAAGTAATCACTTTTTCATTCGACATAAACACAAATAAACCTTTTGGTAGTTTTTACTTTTTAAAAAAACACGCATTTTTGTTTTTACAATGGGAATTAATATTCAACTAATAATTTAAACTTATATGTTATTAATAACGTAAAATAGACTTCATTTTTGATGTTGTAATATCAAAATTATATTAGGGTGATGTTTTGGTATTTTTCCGAAATCTGTCAATTTTGGATGAATAGTGAAAAACACTGTGTTATTATTTAAAACCGACATTTATATAAATAATTATTTATTTTATTTAAATTTATTTGAAGTCAAAATAGACATATAATACCTATATAAGTTAAATTTAAATCATTGGAGTTATTTTATAATAAAAATAGATTTTAAAATTTTGATTGAACTTTTTAACTTCTTTTACCCACCTTCTAGGCATGTTAGCAAATTTGCATAAAACATAATTTTACCACTTTTGTGAGTGGGATTTCAAATCTCTGATATACATGGTAGGCATTAATGAGCAAAATTTAATTCAAATTGTGAAAATAAGTTTTAGTGAATACTAACTTTTGACTTTTATTTATCACAGTTAAAAATAAATAGGGTAATTAAAGGTTCAAATTATATTATAATTACACTAAAACATGTCCTAATTCTATTGGATAAGTGAAGTTATTCAAAAACAACCTTATAAATTAAATATTATCATTTAGGACTACTTGGAATTGATTAAGTAAATTATTATTATTTTATTTAAAGAAGAGTTAAAAGTGATAAATTCAATGTTTAATAACTATAATTTTTTTAATATATGGTTACACATAAGATAATTTCAACTATAAATATTAAATATAAAAATAAAACGATTTCCTACTTAACAGATTTTTTTTATAATTTTTATAACTTAAATTATTTAATTTATTAATAACTTAATGATGATGCAGTAATTACCCTATTAATGAAAGAATCAAATAAATGGTATTATACTTATTAAAATAAATATAATTTCAAAGTTTTTATGACACACATGAATTTTTTTTGGTTTATAGGACATGTTAGTGTTGATTAGATAATTTTTTTTGATGTTATAAAGTTTTTACGACTTTAAAAAAATCATAATACCAAATAGTGTCAAAATTGACATAAATTAATTTTTAACACATATACTATATTATTGGTTGATATAATATTCTTAGTAATCAAAGGTTAAGCCCAATGGATTAAATGATAATATATATGTCATTTATGAACCACTTATTTTCTCTTGGATGTTTATAGTATGTTTATTAACAATATAGTGTAAGAATATAAGAAGACATGGTAAAAGTTAATCTATTTAACTGAGAGTTAAATGTAATAGATAAGGTGAAAATGGTGATTGAAACATTTTTAAAACATATTGGATGATAGGAGATTGACCCATAACCATCTAAGTCTCGAAATAAATTCATTTTGATGCATTAAAAACTGAATATGATTGTATAATAAATTAATCTTTTAATCTTTTCATAAAGTGACCCACACCCCTCTTATAAACGGGCACTTCCCCTTCTCTCAGAATCACACCTCAATAGCCATTTGGATCAGCCAAAACCTATCGAAATATCTTCCCAAATTACCTCAAATGAACCCAGAGTCCTTAATTTGATTAGAATGATCACCAGGGATCCATTTTGATCAACTCGAAAGGAAACACCTTAAAAAGAGGTAATAATTTCACCACCCTCTATCCAGATATTTTCTTCTTCCAAATCCTCTTTCCCTGTTGTTTCCATAACAAAATAATAACTATATTACCTATTATATACATGGATATTATAATAAATATTGTACAACCATATTCATTATTTTATCCATTATAAAAATGAAAAAGTCACAATACGTTTTTACGAACGGCTTACCGTCTCCACATCGTGGTGTAGTTTGTTATTCAAACAGATCATAATTTGGATGAGTTTAATAATTAGTATATATGATGTAAATATTAAGTATAACATGTTAATTATTCTTTATATATTATATTCCATCCAATTATGTATTATTTCACAATCAATATAATGTTATTTTTTATCATGCGTATGTACAGATTACCGTCTCCAAGAACGCGATGAGATTCATTCACCATCATAATCATTAAAGAATAATTGTAATTTAATGATTCAAAGTAATTTATAAAAACCTAATATCATTCTGTATATAAATAAAATACATACAATCCATAATAAATATGTCTTACGTAACCAAGACTGTAAAGGAAAACAGATCAGACAACAACCAAAATGATAATACTACTAAAATATTATTAATAAAAAAATATTAGAAGATCATTTATGATATCATATTTATGTATATGATTATTTTATTATATAATAAAAATTATTTAACTATTATACAGGAGTTTAACATACAATCAATCAATGAAAATTACAATGTAAAGGTTAATTCTACAATCTCTTCATTATCCGAGGTTGTTTTTACATGAGTATCTACTGGGACCTCTTTATCATCCACATCCGTGTATCATAAAAATATTTTCAAAAGGCATATTTTATGGTTTTATGTAAGGTAATATTTAACAATACAATCATTTTAAATGGTTTAAATATTTATTCTTCTAAATCATTCTCAATAATGTCCATGTTTTCAAAATGGGTTTTTAGGGATTTATTTATATGGACATGAATGTTTTTAAACTGTTAATTCCTTTTAAAAGTTTCAAAGTGGTATTGGACACTTAGATTAAAAAAATTATATAAATATGTTCCTTTCTAAATTGTATGACTTTTAAATGTTTTCAGAAAAATGTATATTTCTCTCAAAGAGTTTTACGAATCATTTTCATCTATTTCAACATCCATTGATGGATTTTAAACATGTTTGAAGTAGATTTATTATAATAAAAAACTTCCATATTGTATTGAAGGGTTTGTGATATGTTTGACTGTGGATGTGTCATTTTTATACCATTCATGGATTATGGATAAAGTATTGAAATTTCGTATGCTATTTTTAATACAAATTTTTATGTTATGTTTAAACATTTTCAAGCGGGGAATGCAGTGTACTGTGTATGTGACGGGTGGAGCCCGCTATAGATCCTCGATGCATCTGTAGGTGTCATGAGACAAAATATTTTCTTGGAATAAGGCCTTTACAAAATCTAATTGTTAGTCTTGGTAGGAGGCCTTGACTAGGAGGTTATGAATTCTAACATTATGTATTCCATCATTATAAGAGTGGATATTGTTATTACATGTGATTATTTAACTAGTAGAATATACATGTGGACAAGTAATGAGAATTATTGATTTATCATTGCCATATTTTTCTGAATTTAATGTTTTAAAGGATTTTGTTTTAGTATTATACATCGCCTTAAATTTTTATTATAATTTAGGAATGTTTCTGCTATATTGTTATCCATACTGAGTATCTGAGCTCACCTCATCCTTATGATTTATTTTCCCTAGATGAGAACAATTATATCGTGACTAATCTGTAGGGATAGTCTAAGGGATATGAATGTGGTCAATGGATACAAAG
Source organism: Viscum album (assembly GCA_963277665.1). Taxonomy (NCBI): domain Eukaryota; kingdom Viridiplantae; phylum Streptophyta; class Magnoliopsida; order Santalales; family Viscaceae; genus Viscum; species Viscum album. The sequence continues at coordinate 981,129,848 of OY728125.1, forward strand.
TTGGGGTTGTGTTTCATTTTATAATTTAATTTAACATTAATTTATATAATGTATTTCCCATGACTAGTAAACTGATCAGTCCTTTGGGACTTGATTCTTTGTAGTCATGCCAATGTTTTAATATAATGCACTGACTCTGGGTATCTAGGGTAAGGGAGTTATAACTAGGATGAACACCTATTTACCTGAGATAATGTTCATAAAAAACACACTTCATGGTTAAATACAAAGTGTTCAACTATGGTCATTTTGATTAAGAGGGGAGCCTAAGGGAATTAGATATAACCATAATTTTCTAATTATGCCATTGCTTTACTTGAATTTTATTATTGAAATATTATTGGTTTATTGATTTTTTTAATATTATTTAATTACTATTGTTGAACATACCATTCGATTAGAGTTTTTTTGATTTTCACATGACATTGAGTGGTTAAATTCGAAGGAATCATTGGTATGATAATAGAATAATCGATGGTATACAGATAATGAGGGAACTGATATACATAATTTGACATATCATGATGAAGGATAATTATTTAGATCATCTAAATATATTATTCATCAATAATGGTACAATTATAGTGTTGGTTATGGTTGATTTATCATGTCATACTATTCATCATAGTTTTTCTCTATTATGAAGTGTGAGGTGGAAACAAGTTGGTCAATTTTCCTTTTATTTGATTAGGATTATATTACGTATATTGACATATTATTAATATCACTTATATTTTTCATGGTAGATTTTATCACAATGTATGAAATTTTCTAGTGGATATAACCTATATAGAAACTCCATTTATATGTATGAGTGGATTTTATAGAGTAAGAGGGAAGGGTAAAGGTTATTTACAAATTTTAGAAGAACCTAATCATAAAACTATTGTAATATTTCAAAGGATATATTATATTATTCACCAAAATAGTGTTATTTTTATTGAAATTAGAGTCAAAACTATTAGTAAGTAATAATAAATACTCATGTGGAAATAAAAATTTCAGTGAAGATCTTTAGCTAAGATACATAGACAATGATTCATGTAAATAATAAGTAAATAATGTTAAATTTATGTTAATGTAGTAAACATGTTATAATAGGATATGGGTTACTCTTATTTTAATAAAATCGACTAAAATATCATTAAATATTTATTAGATGTTTGATTGGTGTAATAAAATTCATGAAGGGGTGAGAAATAAATATAACAATTAATTATATTCAAAGTGTTTTTATCTGTGAAGAAAGAACTAAGTGTTCGAAAAGATGAATAATAGTGGTTGGAAAATATAAATTATTATTTTCATGGTTAGAAAAATTTAATATGTACAGTTTTATATCTATTTATTGAGAGTTTAATAACTGCATATGGTTTGTGATATATTTTAAATTTCATATAAAAAATGCACTCATACCCCAATTAATGATCATTTCATGTTAAATTTATAATTACATTTTTTGATTAGAATAAAATAAATACCTCATATTAGGATCCTGTCTTTATTGAAAATTTTGGTTATTCAAAACAAAATTTTTTTATATTCAATTTTGCAATGTCCGGATCCAATGGTTGAATCTCCCTAGCGGCGATCCACATGTGCGACTTTGATCTTCAAACAACATCAATCAACTTTTGGGTGCAGTCTAGGATAATCAATTTTGCAAAGTTGTTCATGTTTATCACTCATCCTTCAGTATTGAATGAATGTATCATTTTTTTATAATTCTTGATAGGGAGAGACAAGGAGTTGAGAGATTATTTTATTTTTTTCATTTTCTATAATTTTCATTATGTTGCACAATAAAAAAATATTCAATTTATAGGGCTAGGGTTTAGGTTAAAGTATTAATTAACAGAATGTTGGACCTAAAAAAATATTATAAAAATTAATAAAACCCCATGTCATATTGTAACAATTATATTAATTTTATTACTATTATTATTTTATGGAACACAGAAACCTGCATAATGAAAAAAATTATTTAACCAAATTGGTAACTATTATTGTTCATCAAACAAACTTTTAGTCCATTCGGAGTCCACTAGTATTTTTTGAAAACCCAAATTAATTATAAATATATTATTAATAATTAAATCATTGAGGTAAATATATAAGAAATAAAAATATTTTCCAGTTGTGATAGTAGTTTTTATATATAAATTAAATTCAAATCAAATTTTATCTAGATCAATGGAAACTCATATTATATGACCCCCTAGGATTTATTATCATTTGAATTATATGGGTGTAACATCAAGATATTTTATGAAATATGATTATATAAAAATAATATTTATTATTCAATATCTTGTGTTAAAAGAATCATCAGGTTTAGCATGTGTTAAAAAAATAAAATATTTTATTGTTACCCCGCAAAACACATGACACCAAGCTTTAGCGAACTATGAAATAATATTACATTAAATAAGACCTTAATAAAATTGATGTTCAGTATGTGAGTAAAAATAGAATTAAATAATTAAAAAATTTAAATATATATTTACTATTGAATATAATTTTTTAAATATTCTTAGCAAAAAATCAAAGAATTTTTCTAAGGTAATTATACTCTCCAAAAAAAGTGCTTTCTCCTAAAAAATAACTCCTTTTTTATAAGTAAATATTATAATTAATTCATAGAGATTTTATAATTATTATTTTTTATATTTAACATTATTTATTGAAGAATCATATTCAAATTAACAAATGGTAATATTTCTAGTCTTTTTTGTAAATATTGATTCTTTAGGGAATAGAAAAAATCCCATTTTTCTAAACTATAATTTATATTCAAAAAATTACATAGTTGAAATGACAAATTATAATTTAATTGAAAATAACTATTATTTATTTACATTAAATTATATTAAAATTTTTTTAATCAATGTTAGGTTTTATTTTAGTATAAGCCTATTTTTAGGTTTGAAAAACAGATTTTTATAATAAAAACTATTTAAAGTTAATTATGTTTCTCCATTTTAAATAGTAAAAATAATAACAAATGGGGAATGTTTTCAATGAAATGTATTAATTTATATAAATTGATTATAATATTTCTAAATACAAAGATTATTATTAGATATAGAGTCAATATAAATTCATTATATACTTGATATATACAGTTCCTGAGAAACTAGGTTTTCATTATATTTTCCAGTATTGTTAAAAATATTATTTTTAAATATTTAGAATATTTTTGTGATGAAAAGGGAATTCATTTTTAAAATATTCATTTCAATATTATATTGAGAATAATTTTGGAGAAATATGTAAAATGATTATTTTATTGATAAATAATGAAAAAATACAGAATTGTAGAGGAAAACCGCCTCTTCATTTTTGTTATATATAAAGATAAATTATATTTTATATTATTTTAAAATTAAAATTAATTGAATTATATATTTATTAATAATATTTAGTTCTTTATAATCAATTTAATATTGAAATTTTATATAAATTTATTGTAAACATTTTAACATTATCGTATTCATAGCCTACTTTCTCTTAGCATTTATTGGATTTTTTAAATTAAATATTTAAACTTATTAGAATTAACTCATGAAAAATGAATTAAATATTTTAAATTAGAATAATTAAAAATATCATATAATTTAAGCTTAATTCTATAATGTACATGAATAGTTAGAATAGTAAAAACTGATTACCAAGGTTATGGTAAAAATAGGACTCTCGGGGGGGGGGGGGTAAAAAAATGACCAGCATTAAAATGACCTAATAAAATTGATAAAATTTATTTTATGTCCCATGTTATACAACATAATCTGTAAAACTAAATTATAATACATATCATATCCTTCTCTAATGATAAAATATATGTTACAATTCTTTCATTTCGAACAAATTTTAAGTGTCCCACTCACCTCACACAGAAAATTCCTAACCTCTCATCTCCTCTTCCCACCATAAAATAGTTATTGGCCATACAAGAGTTTCCCAAATCATAGGAAAACTTCCCTAATCTCATAATAGAATATTTATTCTGAATGAATCCACCCTATGAAGGATTTTATTTATAATCAAAAGGAGGTTATCAATGAAAGAGGTAACATTATTTAACTTGTGTTTTTTATTTTATTTCTTACTCCACATACATAGATTACTATTAAAACATGATGATATAATTAAATCATAATATTATATATAATGATCTTTTTTACCTTAATTTCTTGAAATAAACCCATTCCCAGTTCTATAATGTGGGTTACAATATCATCAATCATGTGTACAACAAACCATCGCCTCATGAACGAATGCCATTCATTATTTCACATACATCTCTCAAGATTGGGTAAAATGAATGATATATAGTATATTTATGATTTTTATAACATTATTATACCTTTCTAGTCATTATATCGTATATAAAATTTCATTTTCCATTCTATTGGTGATACAATAACGATGCTCATGTGTACAGAAGATTTATACCTTGTGAAATGATGTGATTTATTTTTCCCAAAAACTATATATGGAAAATAATAAGGATAAATATATGTTATATACATGAAATAATAATCATATTAATAAAATAGTTATCTTAATAGAAATATAATACATTATTTTATTTCTTATATTTCCACTCCCTGAAAGATGACAACGTTGTTCGTGTATTTGGGGACTATCATCGTCCTGAAGTGATGTGACTCTCTTTTCATCATAACCTCCTTTGGAAGATATGTAGAAGTTTAATTGTATAAATAATATTTTATTTATGATATTTTTATAATTATTAAAAAAATTATATAATACTAAAATCTTTTTCGTAATGATCATTGAAAAATTGAAATGTTACTCAAGCGTATGTTCGACCCATCATCTCCATGATCGTAATATAATTCATTTCTCAAAAACATATTCATTTTTGGTATTAAAATTATACTTTATGTATATATATTTTAATAATTTAATTATTATTATTATTACATATACTATAAAATCATGATTAATTTAATAGGACTGTCAAAATCGAATCATATATGAAAATCAAAGAGTTTATTAATCGAAACTTGTATTTAATAGGTAATTTTTAACAATCATGTAATAAATGATCTGAATTAAATAATTTGTGGGATTATATGTATATGTAAGGTTCTATAATATAATTTTAATAAAATTAAAATTTATATACTATTGGTTTTAATATGTATGAAGGAAGTAGATACTCAAGCTAAGTGATTTCTAGTCAATTTTATTTTCAAAAAGGATATGAAAATTCACCAATGATTTCTTTTTTGTGGAATATATACTGGCAATTTTTAATATTATATCATGAAGTTTATAATTTTCAGGATATATAATTTTAAATTTTATGATATTCATTATTGGTTCTTTGAATCAAAATGTTACTATAGATGTAGTGATCTATAGTCTCTCATTTATTTATATGGTAGGAGATATGAAAATTCACCACTCGTTTATTTTTTAGAATATATTAATCCTTTGACATATTATATTATGAATATAATTATTTATGTGATATTTAATCATCCATTGTATCTTATTATTTATTGGGGCATACGATTCACAATGTTACTAAAGCAATAAGGTATTTTTAGTCTCTCTTCCATTTTTGGTAGGGATATTAAAATTCTTAACTCATTTCATTTTGGTGGTGTAAATACTTCCAATTTGACTTTTTATTTCATGATTATATATATTTTAATGATATTTAATGTTTCATTTAATGTAAATGTTAATTTGATCTTTTGATTCAATTGATTTCAGAATCATTAAGGTATTGTTTATCTCACTTTTTTTTACTTTAGTGAGACATATGATGTATCACCACCTTTTTCTTTAATGTGGTGTGAATACTACCCCTTCAGTTTTGGAAGAGGGGAAATCCCCTAAAAATGAAATAGAAAGAACTCTTTTTGAGTGATAGGAAAAGGATTAACCCATTACAATGAAAGATGAAAACATCTTAAACAATAAGGAAAATGGTAAAATAATGATCCAAATTCCAGAAAAGAAACAAACATCATAACAAGAAAAATCCAGAAATCTCTTCACCCCCCTATATGAAAATGCAACAACGAAATCAAATAAAGATGATGCATCACACCCTCTATGAAGAATTGTGTCATGCTGGTAACATAATCAAGGAAAATCACTCCCCATTCAGTTATTTTATGATTATTATACATAAATGTATTTTTATTTAAATATACAATTTAGGAAATCTATTTAAATATATTTCTAGTTTAATAATGTACCAAAGCGGTAATAGATTTTTTTTATCAATTTTCTATATTTGAGACATATGTTATATTGTTAACCTGTATTATTTTAGGTTGTGTATATTCATCCCCATTGGCATTTAATATAATTAATTACCTTATTCTCATGATGTTATAATTTTCATTTAATTTTATTCTATCAATTTTCTTACAATAAAATGTTACCATAGTAGTAATTTTTTTATGATACAATCTCATAATTTGTAGAGATTTTTTATAATTATACATCCAATAATGAAATATTATGATATATATATATATATCATGAAACTCGTTAATTTTATTATTCTATGTTTATATCATTATAATAAATATTTTACATTCTTTTTCCTATCTCCATTTACTCAAGAGTTTGAATGAATGTTTTTAAGAAAAAAAATTAATTTTCTCTATGTCAAAATATCTTTTTATTCCAAAATATTGTTTTCTAAATTTTTTATTAATTTTTATTTAAAACTATTAAATTTTTTCATTAATGACATTGTACCAATGTTTAATTGTTTTAGTTTTTTTAAAAGGAATCTAAATTTCATTTTCCAAAAAATTCATGTTTGGATTTCAACAAAAATAAGAAAGGAATATTTGTTTTACCATGTAATTCAAGAATAATATTTACCACTATCATTATTCTTAATTTAATTTAAGATTCCATTATAGATTTTTATTGTTATTTAAAAAATTAAATATAAAAAAGTTCTATGAATAATTTTTTTTTAAATGTTCTTCTCAGAAAAAATTAATTTCCCCCATGAAATGTTCCATGTTGGTTTTGAAAATCAATATCACTTTAAGATGATATCCATTGATATACCTTATGATTTGTTTGGGAAATCAAAGAATTAAACAATTATTGTTTTTTATTTAATTATATATCATTAAAAGTTTTTTATGACACCCATTTCTATTCCATGCATTATTCCATGATAAAACTATTTTGATTCCCACTTGTTTTGTCACAGGATATGTTATGATGGAGTGATCAAATTTGTATGTATCCTATCTATTTTACAAAGGTCAAAATATATTGATATTTTTTTAGAACCATTTTATTCCATGGGTTATGAAATGATTAATTTTTTATGATATTGTGGAAATTGTATGTATTATTTTCATTATAAAATAGGTGTGACTTTTATCTTTCTCTAAAACCTTGGGTAATGATTAATGTTATATGAGCCAATAGGTACACAAGATGTTTTCGAAATCTCAAATGATTGTACATGTGAGGTTATAAATAACCGAAGGCAGGTAAACCGGTGGATATCACAATCCCAACATGTTAGTAATTTCTTATTCGGTAGCCTTGATATATTATTTTCTATGATTATATGTGCTCTCGAATTATATTACAAATAAAAATGTTATGATCTCATGGATCATTTCCTTTGATTAAATTATGATTCGTGTCATATTATCTTCCAATCCGTATGAAATGACTCAATATTATGATCTTGTTTATGTAGGGTATTGTTTTAAAATGTTATTATATTGTTATCATACACTTTTTGTCATGTTATTATTTTATATATCATTTAATTACCCTTAATGAGCATAAAATCTTATCTTTATTATGTTTCCATTCCCAATTTTGTGACGAATGGTTTTAAATTTGGGTATTTTTTTGATGATTATTTAAAAGGAACATATTTATGTGCGTCATTGAAGATCTATCATTAATGAAGATGCTTTTTTTTTGAAATTTATAAATTCATTAAACTGTTATATTCATCTTGAGTTTGTTGGGGTAATGTAATGAATATTAATCTAAAAAGATGCAATGTTCATGTATGAGAAGAATAAGTAACAATATAGGTATTTCCTAAAGTCAAAGAATACAATCTTGCAATGGATAAAGCTACTCAAGATAAAGAACTTAATATCTCAACTAGGTAAACCACATATGAGAAACCACTATGTAATATAATCCATTTGTCACAATATCACATCATGAAGGTTTCACAAATGTGTTACTAACCTGTAATCTCAATATGACTTTCATTTTATAACTGAAATAAACAAAGCATTACACCATGACCATTTAATTTCTTTTTATGTTCCTATTTCAATAAATGGACTGAGATATAATCATTCATAATGATCGAAGGGAAAAATCCTTCAATGAACAATCCATTAATATGATTTCACTTATGATCCTCCCAAATTATCCCACTATTCCATTAATTATTATCATAATGGCTATGAAATAAATCTATGCACATGAGTCTTAACATGATTTAATAGTGATGGTAATGTTTAAGGACCATTACACATTTTCATATATAGAAAAAATCACAAGACACCAAAACATAAATAATTCTTACTAGTGGGTCATTTTTCATTATATCTTTTCATAGTGACCACCAAGTGAGTATATCATGAGATGGATCCCCATAAACTTTTCAATAATTTTACCTTAAATTATATTTAGTATGTGTATGATAAAAATATTTTATTCAACCATAGATAATTACTTATGGTTACCATTATAACTGTCCAATTTTATCATCAGAATAGGGAACTATTATGAATTCTTCAATGTGACTTGTACTCTAGGATGTTATTACATCAGAGTCATGTATAAATATGATAAATATGTTATAATATGTTTTAGTTATATTAAATACATATTATATACATGTAATGAAAATAAAAAAATTCTTAGGATATTAACCCTCACAAACACCCACTTGGACTAGGGTCAACTACCTACAACTTTCAGTTTGTTAGAACTCACATGATAATATTAAATTTGGTAGGTCAAAGATTTAGTCGTGGGGTCCACCATTTTTTACACCATAGAAATACTTCTCAATAAAACCTAATCTCTATGATAATAATCCATCATAATATGATATTTTTTATGTATATTATTCTTCCATTGATATGACCTTGGGTATTTTTTGAGATCCAGTGCAATAGTATTATCCCAATAAAGTGTGAATGGATATTTACCACTACATACAACATCAATGTATTAGATGATTTTTTACATCCATAAAACATATTTAAATACCTCCAATTCCACAATAAACACATAATATTCTTTAGTATATATGACCACAATGTTCTCTAAACTCGTCCATCTCACAACACCAATTTTCAAAGTGAAGATGCATATCATTTGGGACTTCATGTCACCTTGCTAAATTAGGGAACTAGAATAAAAAACCACTAATTATTAGTTCATAATATACTCCATCATCTTGTAATATATCTTCATTAAACCACATAAACTTAAGTATGGTCTTGATTTCTATCTAATAATGACAACCTATGATAACTTTATATCTTACAACAAAGAATATGAATTAATAAAATATAGAATAGTACATATAATAACATAGATGGATGAATTAATCACGTATGCGTATGGAATCATTTCCATTATATTTCATTTCCATTTCATAGAGGACACATTTTTTAGAAAGATGAATTCCATTTGATTATGTAAACAAGCTTATCATTGATGCCCAATGCTGAATTTTTTTAGTATCTATTCAATGTAAGTACTTTTACATAGGATGATTATCCTTTGGGACCTATCATGATTGGTCCTAATCCCACAATTATATGTTACCTCACCCATGTCTAATAGAGGATCATCTATGCAACCACACTTTACCAAATTATAGTACAATTATTTCATTTCTAATAAGTAATATGTCATCAGAATATACTATAATTAAAATTATTGCGCTCCCACTAATTGTTTTATAGACACAGGGACCAAAATCATTATTTATGAAACAAAATACCATTATGGATTAATCAAAATAAATTTTCATGGAATATATGCTTTAACTATTCCATAAATGGATTTTTGAAATTTTCATATCAGGTTAGAATCCTTTCGAGCCACAAAACCTTTGAGTGGTTGAATATAGTTATCTTCATTAAGGAACCCATTTAGGACGTCTATTTTGACATAAATTTTAACAAAATCATGGATAGGGTAATTTAAAATGGAATATAGAATTCTGATGGATTTCAACATTGAAATTTGTGAAATTACACTATCATATTCAGTTCCATTACTCTATTTAAACTAGTTTCAACCAGCCATGGAATGTTGGCACTGAATTGTTCTTAAATGTATATGTTATTCATGAATACCTATATTAATCTAGTAGGATTTACATCTACTAAAGGATCTACCAAAATCTAGACATGGTTTTTGTACATGGAATACATTTTAGAAATCATGTGTTCTTAGAACAAGGAATCATTTTTGACCCTTAGTACTTGTATGTTAGTGAATCATTATTAAGAACTAACAATGAGTCAAAAAACATAGTAACTTAAAAAATATACCATTATGGATCAGAAAACACTCTAGAACGCTAATAAAAAACATGTTTCTTTTGAAAAATTTCTTCTTCCTTTGGTCTTTTTTTAGTTTTTATATGTACCAACTATTATGTACCCAGATATTGAAATCATAGAAGTATATATCTATAACACTTTTCCATTTAGATATGTTACCCTTAAAAATGAATATGGCATGTTATTCTACTATTACCTTTCTTTCCTAATGATATTTATAGGTAATATCCACCTATTTCCTTGGGGTATCCTATAATGGCACACTTTGAGCATTGGGGTGATTTTTTTACCATAAAAGTACTTTAAAAAGGACCCACATCCCCACATATATAAATAAAAAATATGGATTTTCATCCACTATAATACTTATATGGAATACTATTTATCTATTTAGTTAGTACATCATTTAGTATGTATGATACTATCAGTAAGGTGTATTACCCAAAAAAATATGTATGAATTTCACAAATCAAAATTTATATCACTATATCTAACAAGTTGTGCTTCCTCCTTTCATATACACTATTACACTGAGGCATATAAGGAAGTGTTAGTTGGTATATGATCCCAAACTCCCATAAATAATCAATGAAGTCTTGATTATGATATTATCTATCATAGTTTGATTAATGTTTCATAATATTATTAACGAGATGGTACTTAAATTTATTCTTGTAATCCTTGAATTTATCATAAGACTCCAACTTCTACCACATTATGTAGAGATATGTATTTCGATTAAAATAATTAGTAAATGTTATGAATTATGATTACCCATACCTTGTTTAAATGAGATATGGTCAAAACACAACAATATAAACTAATTTAGGAAGAAATTTAGTCCTTTGACATTTTCCATTAAATTACGATTTAGTCACTTTTAATTGTAAACATCATTGACATACACCAATTGGTTTTATTTCAAAAGAATATGAATATACCTCATCATGTAAAATAGTCAATGTTTTTCCATTTAAATAACCTAGCAAGTGATTCCAATGTTTGGTGTGGTATGAGTCATGTGGTGTAACTTCATTATTAATTTCCATTATTTGTTACATGTAATACAACACATAAAGACACTTATATAAATGTACCTTACCATAAAAATGATATAATAAAAAAAATAAAAAAAATTATTCCGAAATTTGAAAATACATCTATCTGAATCATTTCTGGATACACAAATAATTTCTTTTGAAACATATGACACACAATAATAACCCTTCACAACCAAGGTCATTTATGTCAGCCACATGTGGCAGTAGTCCCCGATAGCTACAATAATAATATTATCTCTGTGTGAATCTTGTATATACACATCCACTTAGAAAATATTTCATAATATTATTTGTTACTGTATTTGAATACATATTTGAGAACCACAAGCTTTATCTAACTCCCAAAATAATGAAAAAAAAAATTTTACAGGATAACAAACACCCCTGAAGCTTCCCCTTACATATTTTGTGGCCTATACTTTTCTTCAAGTGTTTATTACTAAAACATGAAAAAATTAAGAATAATATTCCATTTATTTCAACTTGACCATTCTATTCTAGGAATGGAATTGTGATGAACACTTGGCCTTAGGTATTTTCTCTTGGCCAATCCTTTTGTTCCCCATTGGGATAGAGGGAGTTTCATGAATTGTATACTTATCTACATGGAAAATGAGAGAAATTATATCTATTATTGGCTTACCAATGTTATTAATATATAAATTTAAAAAACTAATATGGATAATATTGGAGGTAGTGATGAAATAATGAGATCATTTACTAGTTCTTTGTGTATTTTGAACCCTATATCGACTATTTGGTCAACATTACCAATGATCCTGACTAGGGGAGGCCTAGCTGGGGAACCCCCTCTAATAATGATCTAAAAAATATACATGGATATTTCAAACCATCCTTATCTAGAAGACTTCTGATAAAGGCCAAAAAGATTCTTTATCACACTATAGACATCCATGTTTTCATGAGACTGCATGGGTTTACTAGACATAGATGGTAGAATCAAACATTGAAAATAAACAACATCTCTGAAATGTTTTTTTACAATGAAAGAACTATTAATATTTTTCTACATTAGCATGAGGATTAGGTTTGGAGGATTTTATCTTGTATAATTTCAATTCATGGTGTAGCATAACCTGATGGCATAAAAAATACATCTAGAAGTTACTACAATTGTGGAGGGCATATTTATCAAATTTTGATCATAGGGATAGTTTCTATAATTATCTGGATATTTGATTCAAAAGATAAATGAGAAGAATATTTTTAGTTTTTGTTGATTAAATATTATTTTATAAATAATAAAATATTTTATTTTATTAATTCTCAAACTATTTTATCAATTAACAGTAACCCTCAATATTGAACATAGAAGGTCTAGATTCATGGAAATATAAATGGAAATAATCAGTATTCCCCATTGAATAACCACAAGAGGGGTTTGTAAGAACCTGTTTTTTCCATAAAAGGCCTTGGAATGTTCTTGATGTTATTCCAGAGAAGCGCCTTCAGATAGCGTGCAATTCTGAGCCCCAGTGTGGCTGGAATTAAATTTTCAGTGCATTCACACTGGGCACACGAAATAAATAAAATAACTCTTAAATGGTTGCTCAGATGAAAAAATGAGCACACATTTGAGTCCAGATCATGTCGTTTACCCAATAAGGGGTGTAATTTTTCCAGCCTCGACCCTTCATTGGAAAATGGCCCCATGGTCATTTTCGTAATTTAGCGGCATCGGGGGTTGAGTTTTATAACTTTTGAACGGGGCCTCGAATTAAAATTCTGAGACCACCGTTGTGCTCGGGAGGTGGTTTTTACTCTAGGGGAAGTTTAATCTTGACCGCGTTGGGGGGTTTTGGATGCGGGTGTTTTCAGGGGTGGAGTTTTTAATTAAAAAGAGTTAAATTACTTAAACTCTCCCCTCCCTCTCCCCCATCCTCATTCCACCCCCTGACGAAAACCACCCTCTCCCTGAACCCTTCCCTCTCAACCTCTTCCTCCTCCTCCTCCGATCAATATGGGGGCGACAATGGCAAGGTGCAGATCGATCGTGAAGCATCGGGATATTCCCCTACAGGTAGGAGATTTCATTTTGCATTTTAATTTATGAACCCTTCTTTCATGTTCAATTATAGCATTGAAATGTTGTTGGATATTTGAGAAAACCCGTATTTGAGTGGTTTATATCCTGGTAATTCCCTTGCACTTTCCATATTCGAATTCAGAGTTCTGAGGCGTCCTCAGTCGTCCGATGAAGATCATCAGGGTTTGGGTGTTTTCTGGCGTGGTTCCAGCCATCAGGGCTGTGGAAGCCTCGGGTAGCGGTGGTCCGGCTTTCCATGGAGGCGGTGTGTCAGATGCAGATGGTGTCTGGGAGTGGGCCGAAGGCAGGGATTCTTGGCAGCGAGAATCAGTGAGGGTGAGGCTGAGCGGGTCAGCATGGGCTCCCTTCAGCGGAGGTGGTTGGCAGATGGTGTGGTCGAGCGGTAGGCGGTCGGGCATGGCTGCGGACGGTGGGTGGTGGCTGCAGGCAAGCACGGTCGGGCGAGGAAGATTGGGGTCAGCAACCCTAGATGGAAAACCACGACTCTCAAAGGGTGGGTCACCTTGGAAAGAAAACCAGACCGGCTGAGACGGTCCAGGCGAGGCTGGCCGGCCCGTAGAGTGAACCGTGGGCCAGTTCAGGCAGTGGGTGGGCCGGCCAAACTGGTCATGCCCACCGTTTCGGTCGATTAATGTTTTAAATTCCCCTAAAATTCAAACCATAAATCGGATTCACTTTCCATCTAAGACAATGAATTACTTGAAGCGAGGCAAACCTTTGAGATGATCTTTGTGATTTTTAAATCCCGAGACGAGGGACTCGGTGGCGCGACAAGTTTGTTATGTGGTTTAGAGCTTTTCCTGAGGTTCTTTTTTTGGGAGTCACGGACATATATAGAGTCCTTTTTGAGCGCAGTCAGTGGAATTGCGACCCTGGTGTTGAGACAATGATTTCCAAGGGGGTTTTGTGCGTTGGAACCGGAGTTGAGGTGTGGGCCCCACATGACGTCTTTCGAGCTGCACACATCCATTTGTAGCTTTTTAATCGTACGTCCTTTCGGGGCGTGCGAGTAGTCTATTTTGAGTGTTTTTTCGAGGGAATTGAAATGGCACAATCCACCTGCTTTAATTCTACATGATGGTGTGGGACCCACGAGGGACATTTTGGGACTTGGCGGTGATTTCCATCTTTATCGTTGGGTGTCCGTTTCAGATAAATGGGTAGTCAATCATGCATAATGTTTTTGAGAGGATCGCAATTGTGTGATCTGTTTGTTGTGCTTCGAGACCAAGATGCGGGTCCCATGAAGCACCGCCTATGTGCAGTACAGATAAATGAATCTTTTTCTCCGGACATCCATTCCACGCAAGTAAGCAGTCAATTTGGCATGTCTTTCCGAGGAGATCGCAACGGTGCGATGCACTTGACTATTTTTGGGACCGAAGCTCAGGACCACGGGACGTTGTTCATGCGTAAAGCGGTCTTGGTTTACTTATTCATTAGATATATGTTGGAGGCAAGCACATAGTCGATCTCACATGTCTTTTCATGAGGATTACAATGGTATGATTAGTTCGGATGTGCAGAGCTTCATCTGAGATCTTATTAAATGTGAAAGCATGAATGGTGTACCCGTGGTGGTTCTTCCTGCGATGTTTGTAGAGAACCCATGGCGTGTGACTTCATTCACTCTTGGGAGAGCGAATTGAATGCTTATGGAGATGTGGTTGGTCGTTCTAGGGCTCCGGAGGAAGCAGGTTAGCGAAGTTACAATTATGGCTTTTTGTTTTGACAATGGGTGTCATGTGGACAATAGCCCTTGGGCTGGAAATGTTATAATCTTTGGGAGTATATGGGAATTCTGGGAGGTACATGTTGTATTTTGTACCTGATAATGTTTGTGCGCTTGGTTTGGAGATGAGTTTGGGCCACACATCATGTGGACCCCATGTGTTTGCCATATTCTACTTTATATAACTTTGACCTCTCAAAACGTAGAGGGTCCTCCTGTTCTCAATAGTTTTGACTAGTAGGGTTGAGTGGGTTTCCCCATGGTCTTGTTCACAATGGTTTAGACCAGTAGGGTTGAGTGCGTTCCCCTGGTTCTGTTGTCGACGGTTTGATCGGTGAACTAGTTTGGGTTCCCCTTTTTTCATTTAGCCGTGTGGGATTTCAGTATCATGTCCCTTCAGGATTCTTGGAAGAGTTTTTTTTGGATTCGGTGTGACTAATACATTACGTGGGCACTGATCCTCTACCAAAAATATTGTTTATAGTAGGGATGGCCAGAGCAATTCCATGTTTAACCTCCAGCGGATCTAGGCAGTGGGTTTCTCATCGACTTCTTTGTGTTTCCCTCCAACGGGGATGGGTTGTGGGTTTCTCATTGTCCTATTAAGGTTTACCCTCCAGCAGATTCTGGGCAGTGGGTTACCTGATGACCTCTTCGGGTTTACCCTCCAGCAAAGACTGGGTAGTGGCTTACCCGACGGCTTATTAGGGTTTACCCTCCAACTGAGACTGGGTTGTGTGTTACCCAACACCTTCTTAGGGTTTACCCTCCAGCGGGGCTGGGCAGTGGGTTACCCAATGACTTCTTTCAGACTCAGTACTTTCTAACAGGCTACTCTGTAGCGTTTCTCCATGACTACTAGAGCAGGACCCTTGGTTGTGAAGGTCAGTGATGTGAAACCTTTGACTTTGAGCAGACCTCTCGACTATGTGATAGTGATGAGGTGTGGTTCGACTTTCCCCAAAACTCCCAATTATGAGGGGTGATTTCCCCACCATGATGCGTCCTTGATACGTGACCTAAAATCATGCGGGCGAGTCAGTTCCGCCCAAAGCGGATATTGTCAAGGTGCTGTGATTTGAGCCCCTTGACATGCAGTTTGGGGTAGACATGCGGGATGCTGGGAATCGATGGTGTTTTATTTCAGGGACTGTTGGCTACTAACTTTCATGGGCTGAGCTACGAAACAGAGATCCCCTTACGATGTTGTTCGGTTTTCTTAACAGAGTATATATATATATGTATACCTTGTTCCAATACCCACTCCTAGGGTTTTAGCTACTCTCCTTCCAGGAAAGGAGAAGACACACAGGGTATTCCACGTTCTTTCCGAGTCTATATTCTCATGGTTAGACGAGTCTACTCTTATACTATAGGTAGTGAAGACTCGAAGGGAATTTCATCTTCTCACCATTTCAAGCTCCTTGTAGTAGGATGAGTCTTCTTCCTTCCTCTTGTTGGGTTGAGCTGTACTCTTTAATGCACTCTCTGTAGTACTACTTTACTTTTCCCTATTCGATCTACTTATAACCACTTCAGTACCTCCTTTGTTGCTCCCTTGAGCCTTCAGGAATCCTACTAAGTATTTTTATACTCACCCCTACTTGGGCATTGCCCGCACTTGGTGTACCCTTGCAGACGACGGACATGTTGGTCGTGACTTCAGCGGAGCTTCGGAGTTCAGGATAATGCACCTCATACGGTCGTCTTAGTACAGTTCCAGGTGTGGGACTCTCCCAGTTGATTTATTTTGTTTACCTATTGCCAGGTTGTGGCACTTTTCTGGTTGGGCGTGTGTTTTCCCCTTTTCTTTTTGGTTTATGTTCCACACTTACATTTTACTGGTTAGAGGTCGATGCACTTGTTTGGTTGTTTATGGTAGTTAGTACTTTACTTTCCATTTAACTGTGCACTCCTGTAGTGAGTGGGTTTCACGTGTGTGTACAGGTACTCAGGCAAAGGCCTCCTCAAGTTGTTTATCCTTCGGTGCTGGTGACCAGCCCATGCCCTATGGAGGCGGGCTTGGGGCAGTGGCGGCTCAACCCCGGGTATGGTCGGGTTGTGACAAAGTGGTATCATAGGTGGTTCATTCCTTGGGAAATTTTTCATACATCCCTAAAAATGAATTGGTTGGGATCTAGGGAAACTGTGTCAATGTGTCTCGAGAGCGGCTCTCCTCTCTGGCCAGGGAGTCCAGTGATGGTGCGGCGGCTGACGTATCCATTCACCAGGACCTTGACAACTTGCTTGTCGACACAGCATGCTGAGACACTCATTGTAGGTAATTGGTTTGTGAATCACATAGGATTGAGTCTTTTATTTTCCTTATTGCGTCAAATCCCAATTTTTGTAAGGGTTGTATACATATATGATCAACATATTGTGGTACTCCCTGATAACATTCATGATGCATCTGCGAATACAGCCAGCCAGGATACCAGCTTTGGTTCGTGACGACGACCATGTGAGTGATGAGGCCTCAGTCCAGGACCCATCATGCGAGTCTCTTTCTTCGGGGGGTCTGGTAGTAGCACCCCCACCGGGTGAGTAGCAGGAAGCTCCCGTAGAGAAGACTGAGTTTGAGCAAAGTTTGAGCATGCTCTATGAGTTCTAGTGATAGATAACTCTAAGGTTTAGTGGTCCGCTAGACCCTCAGGCAGTAGAGGTTTGGATTGGGATAGTGGTTCTCCTTTTCCGGCTTGTGAAGAAGCTAGCAGATCTGATGGTGGACTTGGCCACCAGCAATTTCCACGGAGCAGCTAGGCATTGGTGGAGTCTGGTGACTTAGTTACTCGATGAGTCGTCACATTCGTGGGATGAATTTTAGCTTCTGTTTCATGAGAGGTTTTACGCCTCCTGCTTACGCTCTGTTCGGATCCAGGAGCTCCTATAGTTTCAGCAGGGAGGGATGATGGTGACTGAGTACACGGCTAGTTTCCCAGAATGTGCTCGTTTTTACCTAGACATGGTCCACAATGGAAACTTCTGAGCGCGGAAGTTAGATCAGGGTCTCTGGAGAGAGATTCATGTTTTCATTGTACCATTGGGAATTCCCACTTATGTCGGGGTTCTAGAGTAGGAACTGGTGACAGAGTGATTCCTATCATGTTCTAATGTTGGTGGTGGCAGCAAGCTCGACAGAGTCGAGACGTATGTTGTAGCCGTCGGCTGATAGAACCACGATGCACGTGGATTTACAATAACCAGACTCAGGGGAGTGGCCGTACACCAAAGTGGCATCGTAGGGAACCAGTGAAGCCTGGAGAGAGTCAGTGTTATGCTTGCAATGAGAAAGGTCACATAGCTCGGTACTGCCCGACCAGACACACTGAGAATATCGGGCAGGCAGCAGGTGCACCACCACGACAGAGGCATCACCGTGACCGGAGTAGCACCCAGGGAGGTGGTGCTAGAAAAGGAGTGGGGGGAGCTGGCAGTGGGGGACGACATTACGAGGTCCTTCCATCAACATCAGGTGGTCCACTTCAGGCTCCAAGATCTGACAGTTAGGACCACGGATATCCGCAAGCTTTGGTTTTCTATGATCCTGCAGAGCATGAAGTGGCAAGAGGTACTCCCTACAGCTCTTCTACTTTTTGCAGTACAATTGTTAGGATTTGTGTATAAAGTGCTCTTTTTCTCCCTGCTCCTTGCTTGAGGTGTTACCAGGGAGACACGAGGCATTGGTGTAACCCTGTGTTGGAAAGGTAGAAGGCGTGAGACCTTTCTCTTTAGTTGTTGGTGGAGACTCCTTCGCCTTTCAAGCATATAAGAGAGTCTTGGTCGTGCGACATCGACTGTGAAATCATTCCTGACCAGATATCCTTGGGTGTTTCACCATATGGATATTCTGAAGGAGGGAATCATCGAGCTATGTCCCAAGTCTAAACGGTGATTCCAGTCACAGCGTGCAATGTAGAGGTGCGACTGGGGAGATGAGCTACCCCCACGGTCCTTTGGGCCCTTTGAGACTGTGCTAAGGGATGGAGAGGTCCCCACCACCTTTCCCTAAACTCGAAGGCTAGTTTGGGGGTATAACATATTCCATGTGAATCACCTGAGAAGAAGTGTGTGTGCACCTATGTAGGTCATTAGAGAGGGAAGACCTGACATGAACAGATCAAATCCTTTGATCTGTGTGTGGTGACACAAGACTATTCAAGTGTTCTATTTGGTACGGGAGAGACATATGTCGGCTCAGACCCCTGAGTTGTTCCCTAGTTTTTCTTTTCTTGGAAAAAAATCATGAAGGAGAGAATGATTTAAGAACTCAGTTTTTTCCCTAAAAGACTTTTGAATATTCTTGATGTTATTCCAAAGCAGAACCTTCAGACGGCGTGTGATTCTGGGCCCCAGTGTGGCCGGAATTAAATTTTCAGGGCGTTCAAAATGGTCCCACAAAATAAATAAAATAAATCATAAATTGTAGCTCATATTGGAAAACCAAGGGAACAGTTGTGTCTGGAGTGTTCCATTTACCCTATGAGGGGTGTAATTTTTGTGGGCGTGGCCCTTCTATGGAAAATGGCCCTTAGGGGCGTTTTCATAATTTAGCGGCATCGGGCGATGAGTTTTTTATAATTTCGAACTGGGCCTCGGATTAAAATTCTGAGAACACTGTTGTGCTTAGGATGTAGTATTTACTCTAGGGGAAGAATAATCTTGACCGCGTTGGGGGTATTGGACGCGGGTGTTTTCAGGGGTCGAGTTTTTAATTAAAAAGAGTTTAATTACTTAAACTCACCTCTCCCTCTCCCCCATCCTCATTCCACCCCCTCATGAAGCCCACCTTCTCCCTCAACCCTCCCCTCTCGACCTCCTCCTCCTCTACCTTCGAAAAAGACTGGTCGACAACAGCAAGGCGTAGATCGACCGTGAAGCGTCGGGCTACGCCCCTGCAGGTAGAAGATTTTGTTATGCGTTTTAGTTTCTGAACCCTTAATTCAAGTGAAATTATAGCGTCGAAATCCTATTTGATCTTCGAGAAATGCCCATATTTTATTAGTTTATATCTTGAACTTTCTGCTGCACTTTCTAGATTTTGAAATCTGAGTTCCGAGACGACCTTATTCGTCTGATGAAGATCAGCGGGTTTTTGGGTGTTTTCCGGCAAGGTTCCGGCCATCCGGGCGGCGATGACCTGGGGTAGCGGCGTTCTGACCTTCTCATGCGGCGGTGCGACAGATGCGGATGGCGGCTCGGAGTGGGCCGGCGGCGGGGCTTCTCTGCAGTGGGTGTCAGCGAGGATGGGGCCGAGTGTGGCGGCGCAGGCTCCCTTCAGCGGAGGTGGGCAGCGGACGGTGAGGTCGAGTGGGAGGCGGTCGGGGGTTGCTGCAGACAGCGGGTGGTGGCTGCAGGTGAGCACGGTCGGGCGAGGAAGACCAGCCGGCTGTCGGCCGGTCGGTGAGGAAGATGGGGGTCAGCGACCCCGGCCGGCAGAAAGCGACCCGTAAAGGGTGGGTCACCGTTGAAATCAAAGCGAACCAGATGATCTGGTCCAGAAGAGGCTGGCCGGCCCCCGCGGTGAACCGTGGGCCGGTTCAGGGAGTGGGTGGGCCGGCCAAACTGGCCCGACACACTGTTTCGGTCCGTTAATGTTTGAAATGCCCCTAAAATTCAAATTGTAAATTGGATTCGCATGCCGTCTGCACCAATTTATTCCTTGGATCGAGGAGAAAATTTTGAGATGGTCTCAGGGATTTTTAAATCTCGAGATGGGGGGGGAGCTCGGTGGCATGACACGTTCGTTAAGTGGTTTAGTGCTTTTCCCGAGTTTCTTGTTTTGGGCGGCGCGGACATGTCCAGAGTCCGTTTTGAGCGTCGTTAGAGGCATTGCATCCCTGGAATCAAGACTAAGATTTACAAGGGGTTTTTGGGTACTGGAGCCAGAGTTGAGGTGTGGGCCCCACGTGCCATCTTTCGAGCTGCACACAGTAATTTGTAACTATTTCATCAAACATCTGTTTGGGTCGTGCGAGCAGTCGATTATGAGTGTTTTTCCTAGGGCATTGCAATGACGCAATCCACCCACATTAATTCTGCATAATGGTGCGGGCCCTACGAGAGCCGTTTTGGGACTTGGTGGTGATTTCTATCTTTTTCATCGGGTGTCCATTTCGGATAAATGGGTAGTCAATCTTGTTTACTTTTTCGAGAGTATTGCAATGGTGCGAGACGTTTGTTTCACTTCGGGACCGAGATGCGGGTCCCATGAATCACCGCCCGTGTGTGGTACTGTAAATGTATCTTTTTCTCTGTACATCCATTCCACGCCTGTAAACAGTCAATTTGACGTTTCCTTCCAAGGACATCACAACGGCACGATGCACCCGACTGTTTTCGGGATGGAGGCTAGGGACCACGGGACGTCGTTCGGGCATAAAGCAGTGTTGGTCGACTTCTTCATCAAATATCTTTTGGAGGTTAGAAAATAGTCGATCTCACATGTTTTTACACAAGGATTATAATGGTATGATCTTTTTGGATGTGCGGAGCCTCATCTGATATCTTAATAAATGTGAAGTCATGAAAGGTGTACCGATGGTCGGTCTTCCTGTGGTGTTTTTAGAGAACCCTTGGCATGTGATCGCATTCACTCTTGGGAGAATGAAGTGAATTCTTATAGAGATGTGGTTGGCCATGATAGGGACTTGAAGGAAGAAGGATGATGAAGTTACGTTTTTGCCCTTTTCCGTTGATAATGGGTGTCATGTGCATGATTTCCCTTGGGCTGGACATGTGGTATACTCTAGGAGTATACGGGAATTCTTGGTGGTACATGTTGTAGTTTGTACCTGAGAACGTTTGTGATCTTGGTTTGTATACGAGTTGGGTCCACACATCATATGGGCCCCATGTGTGTGTCATGTTTTACTTCACGTACCTTTGAAATCTTGTGACGTAGAGGGTCCTCCTATTCTCGATAGTTTCAACAAGCAGGGTTGAGTGGGTTTCCCCCTGGTGCTGTTCAATAGGGTTTAGACAAGCATGGTTGAGTGGCTTCACCCAGTTCTATTCTTGACGGTTTTATTATATGAGTTGTTTCTGTTCCCATTTTTCCTTTATCCATGTGGGATTTTAGTATCACATCCCATCATGATTCCTAGTAGAGTTTTTGTGGATTCGGTGAGACCAATACATTACGTGGGCACCGATACTCTACCGAAAAGGTTTTTTCTAGTAGGGATGGCCAGAGAAGTTCTAGGTTTACCATCCAGTGGGGCTGGGAAGTGGGGTACGCACTGACTTCTTCTGGTTTACCCTCCATCAGGGCTAGGCAGTGTGTCGCTCATTGACCTCTTTGGGTTTACCCTCCAGTAGAGACTGGGCAGTGGGTTACCCGATGACCTCTTAGGGTTTACCCTTGAGTAGAGACTGGGTAGTGGGTTACCCAATGAACTATTAGGGATTACCCTCCATTAGAGATTGGGAAGTGGGTTATCCGATAATCTCTTAGGGTTTACCCTCCATTGGGGATAGGTAGTGGGTTACCCAATGAATTCTTTCACACTCAGTCCTTTCTACTAGGCCAATATATGGATTTTTTCTCCATTACTACCAGAGTGGGACCCTTTGTTTTACGGGTCAGTGATGTGACATCTTTGACATTGAGCATACCTCTCGACTGTGTGCCAGTGATGATGTGTGGTTCAACTTTCCCCATAACTATCAAGTACGAGGGGCACTTTCCCCACCAAGATGCGTCCTTGAAAGATGACCTTAAACCGTGCGGGCGAGTCAGTGTCGCCCAACATGGATAGTGTCATGGTGCAGTTATTTGAGCCCTTTGACCTTCAATTCGGGGCAGACGTATGGGATGCTGGGCATCGACCGTGTTTACTTATGGACTGTTGGCTACTCACTTTCTGGGGCTGATCTACAGGACAAAGATCCCATTATGATCTTTTTTGGGTTTCTTGAAAAAGCATATATATATATATATACCTTGTTCTAGTACCCACTCCTTGGGTTTTGGATACTCTCCTTCCGAGAGAGGTGAAGACGTATAGCGTATGCCATGAGCTTTCTATGTCTATCTTCTCATGGTTGGATGAGTCTACTATCCTGCTATAGGTAGTGAAGACTCGACAGAAAGATCATCTTCACACTGTTTCAAGCTCCTTGTGATATGACGAGTCTTCTTCCATCCTCTTATTGGGTTGAGCTTTACTCTTTACTACACCCTCGGTTGTACTCCATTACTTTTCCCTCTTCGATCTACTGATCACCTCTTCAGTACCTCCTTTTTTCCTCCATCGAGCCTTCAGGGCATCCTACTGAGTATTTTTATACTCACCCCTGCTTGGGCTTTTCCCGCAGTTGGTGTTCCCTTGCAGACGACGGACAGGTGGGTCGTGACATCAACAGAGCTTTGGAGTTTTGGAGATTAGACCATTTACGATGGTTGTAGTCGGGTTCCAGGTGTGGGACACTCCCAGCTATTTAATTTTGTTTACCTATTGCTAGGCTGTGGCACTTTTCTAGTTAGGCGCGTTTTTCCACTTTTTTCGGTTTACGTTCAGCAATTAATTTGTATTGTTTAGAGGTCGATGCACTTTTGTGGTTGTTTATAGCAGTTAGTACTTTACTTTCCCTTTTACTCTGGACTCCTTTATTTAGTGTGATGCATGTTTATGTGTACAGGTACTCAGGAAAAGGTCTCCCCGAGTTGTTTAGCCTTTGGTGCTTGACGCCAGGCCCTAGCCCATGGAGTCAGTCTTGGGGTAGTTGTGGCTCGAGCCTGGGTAGGGTCGGGTCGTGACAAGGTTGGTCAAGGTATTTGAACCCATTTTTTCATCATATATTTTTTAACATGAGTATTTCATCTCTTAGCTCTATTGAGTGGGTTCCACAATCATGAAACAATAACTAATTTTTCTTCAACACTTTCCAACAAATTTCATTATGTCTATAAAGCGGTTCTCATCTTGACGTTGAATGGGTAAGTCAACCCTATAACTTTATAACAAATCCCTTTTAAATGTTTGTGTCCTACTAAGGGTTGGTTAAACACCAATTTACACTGGTTTCATTTCCAATCAAGTAATGGAAGGTGAATTCTATCTTAACAATTAGGTAAGGAATTTTTTTTGGATTTTTTATCTTTTTTTATCCTTAAAATTTCATCTTAATATTTATTGGATTTTATTAATTAATTTACCATGTTAGATAATGAATTTATTCATTATCCATATATTAATATTGGTTATTTTAACATTACTTCTTTTATATATGTGATTGCATTCTTGAATCTATAGAATATATAATGAATAGATAGAAATAATTAAAAAATTAAATAACACTATCACGAGATTATCTAAATGTATAGTTATTGTGTAGACAATAAATCATACTATTACCTAGGGGAAATAAAATCTTGTGATGGACTTATAATGGGTAATAAATTCCGCATATCAACACGCGTATTCCTGAAGTTTTCAACATAATTTCCCCATCTTGAACTCCCACAATGCACAATGGGATACTAAATTAATTACATGTATTAATGAATCACACAAATGTTAGGGGAAACAAATGAATAGTTATGTTGAATTATATAAATAACCATCGAATCATAGTCCCTACATCACAATAGAGCAATGGGTGACTCACAGGCCATCATATTAAATTTAAAAATAAATAATTGAAAAACTATCCAATAAATGAAATTAAAACATCCAACACATACACAGGTCATGTTCAATCCCATGAATGGACATACGTGTAATGTATATACCAATGTAAATAGATAACATTCATTTCATTTTCATTATTTACTATTAAGATGAATTTTATTCAACTAATTGAATAATTATTTATTTAATTACATTTCATCTTAATGACTATCTGAATCCTATTAGAGATAACCATCAATAATCCATTAATGGAAAATAAACATGAGATCCAATTAGTAAAAATTATTACAATAAATTTACATAGTAATTAAAATTAATTAAGGCCGTTATTTGATTTTTTTAAAAAAAATTCATTACAATCAATAAAATATGCTAATAAAGGTTCAATTTTAAATTATATGAAAATAAATTATTCCATTAATTGGGAGACTAAACGAGAATGTACTATCTAGCTACACACCCTTTATTCTTATTATTGTGTTTTTTGGGTTACACACCAAGGGATCTAGTGTTTTAATTTAGCTGGAATACATGATGTGTACTAGCCAGCTATATTTCATTTATCAGATTTTATTTTTTCCAGGATAAACAGCTTGGGATATTCATGTATCTTGGAGGGAATGTATAACATGCAATATGTGACTATACACTGTTTATCCATTATAAATTGTGGAATATTTTAACTCTAAATGGATCAACATGTCTTTCAAACATTAAAAATGATGGACTACAAAAAATATAAAACTAATACAAATCATGAAAATTATTAATTTTATAGGATTTTTGTCTCACATCATTTTACCATTTATAATGATCATACATATTTCATGATTTATTCATCCATTCCATGCCAAAAACATGCCATGTAATATGACATCATGTTTTCCCGGATAGAGTAGTCTATATAAAGTGTGTAATAAATGAACCTCGTGTAATTAATAGAATTCATGTTGTATATATCGTGACACGTCCAAATATAGTGTACATGGGTATGTGGCATGTGCTCTGGATATATGTTGTATAACAATGATTTACTAGAAAAAAATATAGTAATTCCCAATTGAATACACCATCATTCATCTACAAATATTACACATTTATGAAAATCTAACATTGAACAAGAATGATTAATATGTCAATATCATTTTAATTAACATCATATAAAATAATTAATAATAACAAATGAAAACAATAAACCATGATTGTTTATATATCAACAATAACAAATAATTATAAATTTAAAACAGGATCCCCTCTAATACGAATTGTAGTTTTCTAGTACAGTAGAAGCCCTCGTGATGGTAGAAATAAATAAAAATTATTTTAAAAAAATTTATCATATCCCTCATAGATAAACTTTGGATGATAAATTTATATTTTATTTATTTCTATCTAATGAAATTAAATACCTCTTCTAAGGATCATTTCATAATTTATGATGTGAATATTCTGAAATATCCATTTTGGAATTCCTTTTGGGTATGTGAGGATCCTAGGGTCGAGTCCCTCTATCAGTAATCCTTATATTATAGTTTTATTTATGTGAAACACCACTCAATTTTCAGCATCCATAACAATTAATCAATTATTTTTTGTTATTCATGTTGATATATTGTCCTTTAGAATTGAATGAAACCCCTTTTCTTCACTAGTTCTAGAGAGGGAGATAAATTGAGGATTTTAGATAGATGTTTTCTATAAAAATGATTATTTTTTCTTTTCATCATCACATATGATAAACAAAAAAATATTTAAATAGACAAATGGTTTAGGTTGAAATACAATTTAATTTCATTTTAGACATGAATCTAAATTATAACATGTAATAAGGCCTGATGTTAAATAATAACTATTATTTGGAAAAGGTGAGGCAAGAAAACTTTATTTAATAAAAAACAAGTGAAATGGTAATTGAATGGGATAAGATGTGAAATATCTACCCTCATTTAGAAACTAATAATAATAAAAAATCCAAAAAATATCAAAATCTAGAGTGCTATAATCCTCAGAGAACTTTTTATAGTTACAATACCCTCCCAGTGTACTGAATTGGTTAGCATGAGTTTTCTTCAAATTTGTAAAATGGGTATATTTATTTCTCATGGTGATCTTCAGATGCGATTAATCCTTCCTTGGTGTAGAATTGTTTCTTGGAATCATGGAATAACATTCGTCATGATTATTCTTATCTTCTGCAGTGACCTATCTACAGGTGATCACAATTTGTGAAACATACGATGATAAATCTATCCCATTTCATTAAATATTGTTCAATTTTAATTTTTTTTCACCTCAATGAATAGATAACCTACAAGAGAGGATACACTAAAATCCATATCAATGGAATGAACCTCAAGACCATCCTTCCAAATGATATTTATATGGAATTGTTGATACCAAAGCCAATGTCAGTCCACTCAAATCTCCCCTTGAGGAACCATCCCAGGAACTTCATTGCTATAATCTGAAGGATCCCCTTTAGGTTCTTATAATTGAGTACATTAATGAAGGAGGTATGTGATTCCCTGATGAACATTTTATTTCTTATAATATTTACCTATGAACATCAACAGCTAAAGGGTCCCCTTAAAATGTTTCTTTTGGGGAGGCTACGGATTAATGTTAGTAGTCTCAATAGATTCATTAATAAGAATACATGTGTTCATGAAAACACAAAAAGCATAAGTCAAAGTTTAATCCCTTTACTTATACTGATGTATCCATGGGGTGTGGATTCAACTCAATAATATATAGTTTCCAACTGCAATGAGGGATAATAAAGACATAAGAGGAGCACAAATTTGACGCTAGACGATCAGATGTAGATCATGGCACCTCTTATTCACTCGAGAACTCTTTAAATAAAAGTAGTTATATGATCATATAGGTTGAATAAGTGTATCATCCTAAACTGGGATCCACTTCAGCTATACCCTAAGCTGGTCGGTCACATGGCCAAAAGAAATCTGCCCCATACACTAGAGGATGCCGACTAGTAGTGAGAGTCAAAGGGTTGTACAGTGGGAAGACTATAACCTCATGACAAAGTGGAACAAAAGATGAAAATAGACACAATCAACATCATATGGATAATATAGACAATCAAAATCAATAAACTATAGATGTTTATATAGATAACTAAATTTGTAAGAAGTGGAAGAAATTGATAACTGAATAAATGAATATAATAACCAAAAGACTCACTAGAAGTGTTTGATGAATGATGTGTAGAATTTTATAATAAAAAGAGAAATGGTAAAGTAAAAAATTCAATATAAACTAAAAAGGGGGAAAATAAAAAACACCACTATAAGCATCTTGTGCCTATGCTTTTTCCTCTTCTCCAAACATCCATAAAACCAAACAAGTAAACAACCTATATTAGATCCTTTTCCATTATTAATACACATTGAATGATTCTCTATTTGGGTACCGAGGGCATCATGAGTAGGAAGCAAGATAAAATTAATATTAAGCTACCACCAATGGTAATTCTATGTAATCTGAGTAGTTTTCATAACTAAAAAAATGACCACGTAATATCAATATAGTAAACCAATGTTGAATAAATAAATAACCACCTACTTAGGTTCCCAAAGGAAACTTGGAATGTGTAATAACTTTGGATTAGGGCTATAAAGTGTTTGATCATATCACTATACATATTATATCAATATCAATAAATTATATGGTTTATTTTTATATTTCATCAACCTTTATAAACCAAGATTGTGATGAAACCTAATGGCTATATACTTGAATACTAGTACCAGATGGACCGGGGCATAACTCAAGTATCCATACTAGTCTAACGAGCTTAAAATCAAATGGAACATGGTACATTCCCTATATCTTGATATATATTGAGACATCATACAAAAACACTCGATGTGGTGAATGATTCTTTTTGAAATCACTCGAATCATGGAACATGGCACCTAAGCCCAACATTCATATTGTATCAATAGTGTGAGATTCCCTGAACTCAACACATATTGTAAGGAGTGTGACTATCCACCATTATTGCAATCCTTACCTTCTTATATCAGCCTCTATAAAGGTAGGATATAATATACCAAACAGGGGGAATTACCTCCCATCAATTTCATTCATATAGCCCAAATATTTATAAGAGAGGAATATTCTTGTATAACACATTACATAAGTAAAAACATCTTATGAATTTCAATTATAAAATTTCAAAGGCATATTAATTTATATATATTATAATTAATGAGTAAAGGACCTCACAAGCATGTCATGGGCCACAATGAATTCCATTTAAACATTATAATTCATTAAAACATTGAAACAAAGTCATATGGATAAAATTGAAATTTGAGTGTCCATGGACAATTCATTTAAAGTTATTTGACCATCATGGATAATCCATCATAAAAAATCCATTTAACCTAACCAATTCCTTCAACTCATTCAAAACATGGTTAAACTATTTATAAGGCTCCAACGTCATTTGGAGAAGAAACGTCCATTAAGGAAATTTCTATCTTTTGAAATTACAACCATAATAGGTCCAAGAAGCTAAGGGTTTCTTGGGTCACATGTAATACATTGATAATATGGGAAATTACCTTATTAAAATAGGGTTGATGTTTAAATTAGTTTTAGGCATTTCAATCCAATTGGTCAAAATAGCCTATTTCAATAGAACACCCAAGGTGTGAACATATATGGTAGGTGAAACCTATAAACCTATAATAAATTACCAATAGTCATGAACTATACTGGAACATTCAATTAGACCTGAAGGAAACATTATAATAGAGATTTTCAAAAAATGTTGTCATATGGAATGACGACATAATTATGAAACGACCAAAACTCAAATGGAAACCAATGGGACCAACTACCTCCATGATATAGATGACTACTCTCTCAATATCATCCACATATTTGAATCTGGTTAGAAGAGATCTAGAAAAAAAATATAATTCCGTTAAAATTGGGTATAGGAGCCTACTTCGAAATAGTGATATAGATGGAAAAAAGATCCTTGATATGATTTGAGAGACTAGGGGACATACCAAGACTAATCTTTAGAATCTAATGAATTGATAAATGGTCATTAGAGGTAGAAGTTACTTCAAAGCCTATTTTTAGGTGATTTAGAGCTCAATAGATAGTTAAACCCACTTCTGTCTACCAGAGGAATAGGGGAGAAAGGAAAAAATAACATAAATGTTTAAATGAAGGTAAAATCATCATTTTTACCAGAAACACAAAGCTCATAGTTTAGGTTCATGGTTAGTCATGTCATTCATAAACCATGTACAATTGTCTTTAGAGAAGGGAACCCTTAACAGTTAGGCATAAGAGGTGACTAACAGTGAAAATACTATGTAAATGGAATCAATAACATGGGTACAACTGGTAACACAACCATGCACACTGGGATACACTATTTCTAACAAATCATGTGGCCCAATATATTTTTCCCATTTCAGGGATCCAAGGTCCCAATGATCTGTGGAAGCTCTTATGACCTGTATAGTTTTACTATTATCATTTTTGGACTGTTTAATATATTAAAACATAAAAATAAAGATATGTACCATCATTTAAAATAAGGGTTATTAAAACCTCCCCTCTTTAAAGTAACTTGTCCTCAAGATGGCCCTCTGAGGGTAAATAGGTACTCTCAGTGATGTGTTATGGACAATGAGAACATATATAAAATTCTTGATCCTAATTCTCATCCTATATTCTGTAGTATTGCCATAGATCTTTTATAGAAGGATTATAACTGCTCTAGAGATTCATCAAGTTATGATCAACTATAGTAATGGGATACTACATGACGGAAGCATCCATATCCAATTCAACCTCATCATGCTAAAAAAATTAGTCGGGTTCAGATAATATCATTGAATATAAAATATATGAAATAAATCTTGAATTGAATTGTATCTCTGAGGAAGTTCCTACTTGTAAGGCACTGCTCCGACCAATATCATGACCTCAAAGGGTCCATCAAGCCTCATAGGGTCCATTGAACCTTAATGAGAGATTACCCTACGTCGTGCATCTATGGCCCAAAAAGGGTGATACTCGTATCAAAAACTATTCTATGACCTCAAACATAAGAGATCATTGGTGTTTGTCGGCATATGACTTCTGTCTGGAAATAGCTATTAACATATTCTTTGTGATCAGCTGGACATTCTTATATCTTCACCTTGAGATGTCATCCAACCATAGATTATTCACCTATCCCTAGAAAGCATAGTGTTGAGTGGCAAGGACTATCATATAAGGCTTTATAAAGATATTTCATGATAGTGTGTAAAAACATTTTAATATAAGATATCTTGAAAAGGGGAATGTGTTTCTCTGAGGAACCCCCAAACTCAAAGAATCTTGCACAGAGCATGTCCTCCAGAACATGAATTGCATGCTACATTCTTCCATAGGTCATTGGTGAGAGGTTGGGCTCAAAAGTCACTATGTACAAAAGGAATGATGGTACCCTTACTAGAACCATGACGTGAAATAGTCATATCTATCTGATACAATATAACTAGGAGATCCATGAATATGTACAACCTCTATGACATATATCCATCCTAGTTCATATATCGATAAGGTCTCCCACATTGTTAAGAAGTGTGTGGACTTCATCAAATGATCAATTAAAACCCACATTGTATCATTCCTACAAGGTGATTTATGTAGAACAGTAAAACCCCCATCAAATCCTCATCCAATTTCCACTCAGGATTGAACAATGACTGTAGAATCCATGTCATTCCCCAATGTTCTACCTTCACCCACATATATGAGGATAATCTTGTGATGAATTAGAAAATATCACATTTCATACTAAACCACCAATACTAGAATTGTAGATCTCGATACATTTCGGTGACATCAGGGTAAACCACCCATGATGAGATTTGAAATTCCTGTATCAGTTCCTTTCTGATGAATACTAGGACCCATACACACACAAAAAATAATAAGTTATCATCCCTATCCATGGGTCAATTTCAATATATATTATCATCTAAAGCACTTTACCTTAGGAGTGTACCTTCTATATCTAATAAATATTTCATGCATACTCATCCTAGAAGAGTACAAGTAAACGGTAAGGATAAGAGGATAGTCTAGCCATGGTTTTCATGAACCTCAAAATGAATCCTTGAGAATAAATACCTAATATACCATTTTTAACAGTATTCTTTAACTGCCCGTGTCTTAATCTTCCAACTCAGATAATCGGCTACTTCAATACACTTCCATGGTGTATAATAATGTCTACAACCAAATAACTACATTTACTCAACCCACCTATGTTTTCTAAGATTCAAATACCACTGTGTGAAGTAGTTCATGAGTATTTTGATACATGTGAATACTAAAATATTATAAACATGAAAATAGTGTCTCTGAAAGCATAATCCATGAAAACCTGTAGCAATATCAAGATCTTTCATTGGGTAATTCCTCTCATGGGGCCTCAATTGACCAGACCTATAAACTATAACTTCCTCATCCTACATCTGGAAATCTCAATGAACAAATACAAATGCATCACAGTTTATAGTATATATCCTTCCTGGATTTAGTACAATAAGTATCAGTTCTAAAGTCGTTCTAGCCTTCACTCTTTAAATCATGATTCACAAGCATCTGAACATATGAATTTCACTCCTTTTTTGGTCAAGCCTATATGTGGCACAACAAATAATGAGAAATATTGGATGAATCTTCTTTAATATCTTTAAATCCACATGAAATATTGAATATTAGTGATTTTAATGGGAATCTCTAAGGAAAATTTTGTTCTATCTTTATATATGATTGGTGGGGCTCCCAACTCTGAAAAAATATGACCCAAAAAGTAGTATTTCTTGATCAAGAAGTGTAATTTATTAAGCATAACATATAGTTGATTCTTACTCAGTGTATTCAAACAAATATTAATATGGGTGGTATGGTCTTGTTAATAGTGTGAATAAACAATGTTATATTAAATAAAGACTAACAACAATTAATCCAAATATGTGTGGAAAACCCAATTAATAAGATCCACAAATAATGTAGGTGATTTAATGAGTCTAAAAGGAATAACCTCGTAATTATTGATACTATACCTGTTCATGAATGCTGTGGAAATAATTTTTGAGGTCCTAACAGGCACCTAATGAAAACATGTCCCCATATCTATCTTTAAAAATATCATCACTCATAGAATCTCATCAGAGAGGCCATTTATTCTAGGTAGTGACTATCAATTCTTATTTATGATCTTGTTCAAATGACAGTTAACCACACATAGATAGAGGGTACCATCTGTCTTCTTAGAAAAAGGAATAATTGAACCCCAATGAGAGGTGATGGAGTGTATAAAATATTTATCCTTTAGATACTCCAACATATTATTGTGTTCCAAAATCTCCTTAGGTTCCATCATATTATGAGGAATTGTCACTACTGCTTCACCTAATACTAAATAAATATTAAAATCCACCTATCGCACTGGCGGTAGAAAAAACTTGATAGAGAATACATCTCTAAAATGGTCCACTACAAGAGAAAAAATACTATGTTATAACCCTAGGTCATCTTGGAAAATACTATCGATATGCACTATTGGAATACCCAAACTATGATTCTCGTGTCTTATTCATGTCGCAATGACATCCCATTATCCCTTGTGCACATACCTAATGAACTCTAGTGATGTAAAAATATTTCTTTGATGATTGATGTCAATATGGTCTCAATAGATAACTAACCAGTATATCCAGATGATTACATCAAATCCCATCCAGTCAAGGATGTAATGATTTCATACGAAAAGTTATCGCATATCTCAAGGGGGAAGTCCCTATAACAGTGGAGACTATATGAAACAATTGCTAAAGGTGGGTCGAGCATCATCATTCAAATGTACTATTCTATCTTGTGACCCATACATCCCATTATAGTCTCAGAAATATTAATGTGTGAGACATTCCTTTGTAAAACAAAGCAGACACTAAGTTGGAGGGAACTAGAAAAATCCCACATACATTCCAAGAGTTTGTTCTCTTCTTCTAAATTGTATGATGAACTACATGTAACTACCCTGTAATATGGCCCTAAGTAACTTCTTGACTTCCTTGAGTAATACAACTATACTAGCATTATGAATTAATAGGTCTGACTACTTCTGCCTCGACAGCTACCTCGGCTTGACCAGATATTGGTATTTCACCTGAATGTCGGAAAAGATCCTACATGATCTGCTCCAACCTAAGAAGTATGTGAAGATCCCAGATCTATTGAAACTAGATGGAAAAATCATCAGAAGCACTAGAGATGGACCATCCTGCCACATCATCTCCACATGAGTAGAACATGTAAGCACTGAGACATGAGGTGTCTAAGCCTCCCACCCTGTTGACAGAAAATGAAAATATTCGTTTGGGGAGCCTTACTACATCTACCTCCCCATATAGTCACATTAGGTCTCTATCACCATTAATAATATTACATGGAAGCTGTATGTTCTGAACAACCAAAAATATCACTTTCATCACCCCTCAGGATATCCTCTGTGATTATGGATTTGTAGATAATTACTAAAATCATATTCAACTTGAAGATGTTGACCTATGATATAATATCACAAACCATCCCATTTTATAATTACCTAGTGGTCAAAATAACTTCAACATATAGGGAGGGAGTGAACTACTAAAGCTCTATGAAACTGGTAGAGAATTCGAAAACTAAAATGATCCCCTCCTGCAGGTTCATGAATCATCCAGTTCTACCATCCCTTGTATTCTAGGGAAATAATTATTTGTAATGTTTTTTTTGAAAATCAATCTAAATTATATCATGATGATGATATTCATGGGTTAAGACATTATATAGCCACTTGGCTGAATCATGCATCACGTATGCATCTTATTTGACCTTCACCTTTGGATCCATCTCTGGATGCTCAAATACCGATAGGATATCCACTATCAAAGACTCCACCGCATGTGGTTTTCCATCCCAGAAAAAGGCCAGAAGATACAGTTACTGAAAATCATGAGTTCACTCTTCTATACTTGAGGTAAGTGAAACTAAACTTTTCAATGACTGATGAATACATTGAAAACCCTCTAATAATTCAGTGTCAGTGCCCGTGTTTTGAACTAGAAGAGGAACCACATGTGGCTCCAGGGAAGGAATCACAAGAGGCTCATAGCCCACAAGCTTAGATACATGGTTATAACTACTTTCTAAGTGTATGAAAGGAGGAAGTTGAGCTGACGTAATGCTACAATACCAAACACTTTCCTCATAAGAGATATAAAAAATAATAATAGTTGTATACAAGAATCTAGTATAGGCACTAAATCCTTACTATTTAAACATCAATGCCACTTTACATGCTATGAAAACCAAATTTAGATGGTATAAGAGACCATAAAAATCCTTAATAAAGTAAGATACACCCCACTACCTACTACTAAGGTTGAGTTCATGTCTATGTCTCTATATGTGGCATATAAAAGATGTCCATTTCAATTGGGGAATCACCTTCATTTTGAATTAGTGTTTGTTAAAATATGTGAACATCTTTATGTTGTTAAATCTAGTCGGATACCATTTAATGATCAATAATGATACATACTCTATATAAACCCATATATGTCATCCTGTTATCCCACATCATAACACAATCTAACTCATCCATCTGACAGTCTATAGATCAACACACCATAATTGACTGCCCCAGGTGTCTTCTATAACATATTCTAGAAAAAATATTATGTTAAGGTATACACTTTGATTGTCAATTATCTATTTTTCCAACACATGGATGAATAATTATAACAACTCAATATAGTAAAGGAACTAGTAAATATGGAACACACGAGTGCTTGCTAAAACTAAACATGGATTTGAAAAATTCATGGCCTATTATTCATATTGTGGCTAGGATGATGCATGATCTGATGAAAAGCCCTCATTTCATCAAGACATGATAAAGAAATCATAATTTCAATAAGATAATTATCCATAACATCAAAAATCATGTGCATCACCCAATGAATAAATGATATCAAAATTAATATGAAAAAATCATTACAACTATTATATATATGGAAACATGGACATTACCATGAACTTGGGTTCATGACACCCATTCACGGCTTAAAACCATGTCCCAAGTGTTCCAATTATCCAATATATTGTCTTCAATTAGTAAGGAATGAATGGTACCCCTCTAATACAACATTATAACTTCTTGAATTGGGATATAATTATGTTGAACCATTATCTAGAGGGTTACATGGCCTCGAGCATGCCTCCCTGTATGAAACAAGATTTTGACTAGCACTGAGGGGGTAACGGTGGTACAATTGGGATACTATACCATCATTTTAGAGTATTAAAATAGATTACAAACAGATACAATCAATAGAGGTACCATAATATAAATAATCATAATCAATAAACTATATATGCATAATCAAATAACTCAATAACTGAGTATCATAAGAAATTGATAATTGGACAACTAAAAATGATAACCAAAGCCTCACTAGAAGTGTTTGAAAGTTTATGTTTGGCATGTTGTGATATAAAAATTAATAGGCAAGTAATGCATGTGATACAAACTACAAAATGAAAAAAGGACCAAATATCTCCATAAACATCTCAAGGTGATGTACATACTATTCTAAATTTCTCTATATAAACTAGAATGTTAACAATCTCTAGCAGTTCCTTATCCCTTTTGAATACATGCAATATGATGTTATTCTTAGGTAAAAAAGGAAAATTGACAAGGATGTATTATAAAAAAAATTATTATTCCATGACCAATGGTGTCTATGTGTAATTTGAGTAGTTCTCGATACTAAAAATTGTGCATGAAATAATAGGAGAGTAAAAAATGATGAGTAAATAAATAAACACATGATCAGGTTCCTAAATGGAACCTAGCGGGTCTACCTACATCATCTCATTGATGGATAGTGTCTGATAATGTAAATTTACATATAATATCAATAATAATAATAATAATATATATAGTTTAGTTCAATATTACATCCACCTATATGAAACAAGTGCGCCAATATTCCTCATGACCATATACCTAGAATACTAGTGTTAGATGAATCGGGGCATAACTCACATATTCATACCAATAAAATGAACCTAAAATCCCATGTAATATTGTAGATTCCCTACATCCTTAGAGAATGAGAGCATTCATGAAACAAATCTCAATTTGATGAGTGGGTTGTCATGTATTAACTTGAATCCTACAATGTGGGGCCTCAGCCCAATCTTTTTGTAGTATCAATTGTGTGAGATTTCATGAACTCAACACTCGATGTATGGAGTGTGATTTTCCGCCTTGTTCAATAGTCCTTACCATCTTATATAATCCTTTATAAAGGTCAACTATATTATAACTATCATCGGGAATTACCTCCCATCCATTTCTTTCACATAGCTCAAATATATATATATAAGAGAGTCATATTCATTTATAACACATTACAAATGGAAAAAACCTATTATTAATTTCAATTATACAATTTCAAAGGCATGTTCATTTATATATATTTGAATACATGAGGCAAGGACCTCTCATAAATTTCATGGGCCAAGGTCAATTACATTTGAATTTTACAATTCATTAAGATATCAAAAACAAGTCATATGGCTCAATTTTCAATTGGATGGGTCATGGTTAATCCATTTAAAGGGATTTCTCCATCTTGAAAAATACATCATACACAATCCATTCACCATTACAATTAATTCAACTAATTTAGTACTATGTAAAACCATTTATAAGGATCCTAGGTTATTCAGAGAAGACATGATTTTGCAAGAAATAGACCACTTGGGAAACTCCAACCACAATAGGGTCAAGCACCATAGGGGTTCCTTGGGTCACATGTAATACACATATAAAAAGGTAAATTAAATCTATAAAATAAGATGGAAACTCAAAAATGTTTTAGGCATTTTACACTAACTAACCAAAATGGCCAATTTCAATTGCACACCAGAGGGGTTCCCATATATGGTATGAGAAACCTCTAAACCCCTGAGAGAGGACCAGTAGACATGTACTAAGGTGAAATTGACATTTTTACAAGAAGGAACCACTATAATATAGATTAATAGATAATGAAAACATTTGGAATGATGAAATAATTACAAAATATCAAAAAATTCAATATAAAATGACGTGACCACCAACCTCATGGTCGTAGAGGATTGGTCACTCAATATCATCCTCAGATTCGAAGTAGGTTAGAAGAGATATGAGAAATAGTCCAATTGCCTAAAAATAGGGAATATGATCATGCATCTAAAGAGATTAATAGATGGAAAGATGAACATTGATAAGAGTTAGGATACTAGGGGAGCTTACCAAGACAATTTCGTAGCTTCCAACAGATCGAGAAAAGGTCATTGAAGGAAGAAGTTACTTCAAAGCCATCATTAAGTGATTTAGAGAACAAAATATAGAAGAACAAACTACTATTTTTTGGAGTAATATGGGAGGAAAGATAAATTTTATTTAAAGGAAATATAATGGGTGAAATCGACATTTATCCCCAAAACCTAGA
The DNA here is from genome assembly GCA_963277665.1 of Viscum album. Classification (NCBI taxonomy): domain Eukaryota; kingdom Viridiplantae; phylum Streptophyta; class Magnoliopsida; order Santalales; family Viscaceae; genus Viscum; species Viscum album. Next base: position 981,168,540 of record OY728125.1, read on the forward strand.
GCACATGGTTTAGGGGAATGGTTTTCAAACCATGTGTAATTCCCGAACAATTGTCTATAGAGATGGAAACCACACATGTTTTAGTGCATGATTTGACTAACCATGCATAGTCCATGAACATGGGTTTTGTCCCATGGCTAGAAATGGCCGTATAGTTGTGTGCCCTAGGCCACATGGTTGTAGAAAAATTGTGCGGCCTATTATTTTTTCCCAATATAGGGATTCATGCCCCAAATGAGCTCTAGACACTTCCATGACCTCCTTGGGTTGATTAAAAAAAATTATTTTGGACATTTAAGATATTCACACTGAGAAACAAAGGATTTCTACATTTGATAAAAATATGGTTCTTCACAAGAAGGAGAAAAACATGATCATAGATTCAAAAATAACACTCTACTTTAAAGAGAAGTGCTCCTCAATAAAAACCCACAAAAAATATGGAAGAGGTTTAGAAAAATTAACTTTTACCCACATGAAAGCATGAAGAAGGAATTTCACAGTGAGAGTGTTCACATCAACACAAATAAAATAAAACTTTTAGTTACCGATCTGTTCAAGAATGTAATTATTTTTTAATGGAAGAGGCAGTCCATGAAGCTTCATCTAAATTTCATCCATGGATGAATCATGATCAGAATGAATATTCATCATCCAACGAAAGAAGGGAAAGTGAAATCCATTAAAACATCTTCAACATCTGCATTAGGAAAGAGGAAAGTACTCTTGTGATGAAAACCTGATAAAATTAAGACGGGGGACGTGAATGATAGAAGAATATAGATCCTTCATAGCCTTTAAAGAATACACATTCTTATTAATAGCATTGATGAGAGGTGAATCAAACCAAACCTAGACACTAGAGTGATAGAGTGAAAAAATATGTCCTTCACGAACTTCATCAAAGATTGGTCCGTTCTAGGATTACCATAGAGAAACATCGGTGATTGAGAAAAAACCAGATTTTTGGAATAGTTGGATGAGAGGAACGAGAGACCCCCACACATGGGTAATAAGGACCTAAGACACAACATAATAATAAAAAATCGAAATTTCTGTTTCTCATTTCTTCATGCCAGGGGGGAATAGGGAGATTCATAGACATACAATATCATATCTACCTGATAGATTTATTATGTCAAATCGGTTATTGGGTTATGGGGTTGAGGTGGGACCCCCATCACACCTATCCTGGGCCCAACCCACCACCAATGTGTCGCATGCCCACATCTAAATTCTAGTCTGGAAGGTCTCGAACCTGTGCTAGTTCCATTTCCACAGAGTGGCCTCCATACATGGTACCATATAACCGAAACCCAATCAAAATGTCACATAATAATAATAATAATAATAATAATAATAAAATAATATTAATAATAATAATAATTATTATTATTATTATTTTCCACCATGCTCAAACATTTTCAATAACAAATATTATTTGACTCTGTTTTTAATTAATAATTATCACAAGACACAATCAAAGCATATAACCATCTAGGATTATTTCTCATTTAAATTATGATGTATTTACTAATTTCTAATAATACTATCTAAAAAAGGTTTTTTTATCAAAAAAGAATGAATCTTAATTTTTAGCTATGATAACCACATCTGAATGGTCACTGTGTATTATGATCCATTTATCACAATATATCATCCTGAAGATTGCACAAATATGTCACCAACCTACATGACAGTTAACTAATTCTATGAAAATATTAAATGAACACATAATTACACCATGTACATGGAATTTAGGGTGATAGTTCTATTCCAATGAATGTACCATGTTGTCAGATTCCATAAGGAAGAACAGGAAAAATACATTATTGATTTATGCATTAATATCATGTAACTCATGTCACAACCAATGTGTACAACTTCACCATGAACTATCATTTTCTTAGATTACAAAATACATCATTGTGAACACGTTTTAACATGAAATAATATTAATCTTAAATTTGATGGATCATTACACACACTTAGATATAGGAATATCCATGACACTAAAACATGCATAATTCCTACTAGTGGGTATACTCTCGTATTATCCCATCTTAGAGATTACCTTGTATGAATAACTTTGTAATAGTTCTCATCTCCTTATGTGTACTCACATGTATAATTATGTATACTATATGTCCTACCATAGTATGTTATCCAACCGAAGAGCATTATTTATGTCTATCATAATAGAACATCATGTTTCTCTTCATTACATAGAACCTATATAACCTCATCAATGTTTAATATACTCTAGGACATTACAAACAAGATTCATAAGGAATAATGTACAATATGTACTATGTTTTATTATTATTCAAATAAAATTTGAATCAAAGGATTAATATTTGGTCCTAGGACAGAAACTCCAATATTAAGAAGGTTCTCAGGCTGAATGTTATGGTCACTTGGGGTATACAAAATCATACCATGCCAAACATGGAAATTAAGATCATAAGAAGGCATTAAACCATCACTAAATAAACATTTGAGGATTATTGAGTGAAATTAGAACATGGATATATATTTATATCAGTTAAATGACATCCTTGATAGTACCTTCAAATGAAATAGTGAAAAACACAACCTTCTTCTCATTGTTGGATAATTGATGACAGATGAACTACCCAAGGTTGAGAGAATCTGTTTGATATTATAGAATAAAAACATATAATATCATGTATCGAAATTATATTTGTATTCATGTGGTTAAACAATAGTGGATAAAATAATATTGTTTAATTTACCTCCCATAATGAGATTTGGAAAATTTGATATGGATTCCCAGACCAATGATGAGGGATGATTTTGATGTAGCCCAATATTTAGTTATCAATAAATCATATTATGTGTAAGTTTGAAAAGGATACAGTTTTTTGGAAGACTGTGAACTAAAATCTGTTAAAAATGAATGCGGATAACTTTATTATCAATGATGATTTTACATCTATGTAATGATGTGTCAATGTTGTCAAATACTTATTTTAGGTGATAGTGATATGATATGGTATATATTTAACATTGTAATGGTGATAATAAACATAAAATAAGACTAGATATATAGTTTTCATCTACCCATCTAGTAATAGATGATGAAAAAACTTGTGTATGTTCAAGATCGATATTAGTGGCTTTCACACTTACCCAATGAGTGTTAAAGACTAAAATATTAATTATTGATCTTGATGTATTATTAGATTGTATGTTCTAATACTTATTATGTTTTAATATAATGGATAACATTTTTATACTATATAAGAGATTGGTGGAGTTATTTATTCTAGGAATATTAAATTCACCATGATTATTAAACTTCTCAATTAGTTTTATGAATGGTGTTAATGAGTTATACCATGTGTTCAATGATTAATTTTTGTAAGAGAAAAAAATTCACTATGTTAGTATATAAATGTCATACTTATTGGAAAGAAATAACCGATCATAGATATTTTAAATAAATAATGATTAAACCCTTTATGTTATTATGGTATAAGTAAAATAATATAGAGATGCATTTTTTAAAAGATAACCTCAATTTTTTGAATTGTTATAATTCGTAATGGGAGTTCATAGACTATATGGTAATGTTAGTTAATTTATAAATTTATTTATATTAAAATTATATATTATGTATTAAGTAGTTATACATATCTAATATTGTGTTTATTGAATGGGTACTATTTATATTTTTTTATTGAGATACTCATTTCATATCTTAGTTATTCCAAACCTGCATGATATTTATGAAAATTCAGTTATATTTTATTGTAATTCTCTAATATTAGTTGAATAGTATTTTTGAATAGAATATACATGGGATCATGGCTAAATGGTGACCTTTCATGTTTTATTTTTTTATTTAAATGAGATATTTTATATGATAGTATATCTTTTTAATAGAAATAAAATATCAGTATTTTGAGATATTTCATAGGATATACAAATAATTCTATGTTATAATAGTGTTGGTGATATGACCTACTAATAAATAGTATATTGAGGATGGTTGATTTCATGAAATATTCAGTAATTTGTATCTATTGAAATTAAAGTACCAAAAGACACACACTATTTCATAATGTGATTCTAATAACTTTGTTTCTGTTAGTTTTATTATTATGGTTATATATATATATATATATGAGTACCAATATGACATCGTGTTTACTAAAAGAGTATGAATTTTCATGCATGGTGTGATGATTCATAGTAGAGTACTTGGGAGAAATAAGTATGACAACATCCAAAATTATCATCCACTTAATTATTTTTTCATTTTAATGATTATAATATGAAATTTAATAGAGAATGTTGCGTCCATGATTTTTAAGATTATGAATATACATTCACTCATATTTTGGAATTTATAAAGATTCCACATACTTTTTGGGCCTATATGTTTTTTTTCTATTCATTTAAATGGTGGTACAAAATTATAACTATTTTGTGAGAAAATATTGAAAACTATAATATCTAAAAAATATGCCCCTTATTAATATAGAAAATATTCTATGAATGGGTACTCAATTTTAAATTTCATCAGCATATTATTCCTTAGGATAATGTGTTTTAAATAAGAGTGTGGTATATTGTTTTGGGTATTGTATCACTGGTGGGAAATTTTTAACTGTACATAGACTTTCACCCATATAAACACATCTTTTCGCACAGTTCAAGGAGCTTGGATACTAAAATATCTCTATAAAAATTATTATTCATTATAGGTTATATTTTTATCTCATTAATTAAATGTTTTATAACATTGATTTAAGATATATAAATTAAAATATATTATTTTCAATAACCTTATTATATAATAGTGTGTTTTTAATTTTGGAAACTATTGGTTAGTGACAGTTGACTACTACATTACCAACCCCCATAACATATCTGTCATATCCCCACATAATCAGTATTTAGCAACTAGAGTATGATATATCTTGATACTAACAACTTGTGACAAGCCACCCTTCATTGAGAAACTGAACCCAATGTCGGTGGAGCCTAAAAAATATGTGAACAATGAATAAGATACTTAAGATGGAATTTAGAACATCAAGTCCTGCATATTAGATTTCGAATCAGTATCTACATTGATGATATGATGGGTGTCGTGGATTTTTGGTGTCATATTGTTCATTTTGGGAGGTTGGGGAACCAAAGGTGGTATTTTTAGTTTGTTTATTAGTAACTTATAGGGTTAGGGGTGGAGGAATTTTGATTAATGAGAGCCTCAACCCTTCCATTTTTAGTGTGGTTTATGTAGTCATCCTTTAACCATGTAATTTATTCTTGAGACATATTGGGATTCAGTTATCATTAGGGAATTAATTGTTGAATATTACCACATGAAAAAGAAGTGTGTGTTTGCAGTCTGGGGAAAATAAATAGGGTTGAATAGTGACCATATTGAATAATAATATATATAAATCCCTAGGGAATATTCTTGTAGATGGGAAAATTTTATTTCCTTAATACGGTTGTAGATTTAAATCAATGGATGATTCCATTGAAATGGTGGTTTAGCCTGCCTTATAACAAGGTTATGTGGGTTAGAATAGAGGGTCCATGACCAACCAAGTGATCCAGTATTGGTGAACATGTATACAATGTGGCTTCAACCAACATTTGGTCAAACATACCTATCAAAACAATCTATATAGTAAACATTTTAAGGAACGAAGTGGCCACTACATATTTATAAATATTGAAAAAGGACTATTTTTATTGGAGTTTATTTGAGATAAATGTGTCATCTATTTTACTCATTTTAGGATAAATCACAATGTTTCGGTATTATTTTCATTTTTAGTCAATTTAATGGTTATTTTTGGAATTTTAAATATTTTGGAATTTAATTTTATTAATATTATGTCAATGAAATACCAATGAGTTTTTTTATCATGTAAACCCCAATGGTTTCTCATTTTATCGATTTAGAGAACCAAATACAGTATTTTGATAGAAAAATATTTCAGATTTTCACATGTGTTAGTTTATTGAAATAAATTTCATAGTGATAAAAATTTATAAAGAGCATCTAGTGGGGCCAAATTTCAATGGTAGGACAGTGATTCCTCCTTAAGATTTAATATTTAAGATACAATATGGTTTTCCTAGAATTTGGGTTATTTCAATCTTATAAAAACATTCATTAATTTCAATGAGTTTTCAATATTTATAGATTGTTATTTCCTATTGAATCATACTTATAACCTAATGGTTATTGATTGTTTATCATGATTAAATTATTGACAAAATATTTCATATAAATAAGTCATGAAAAAATTCTAATGAATATAATTTGATTAGAAGTGCTCATTGAGATATATTTTAATTAGTAGTGTGGGTTAGTTTATTAATTTCATTATATAATAATATTATCATATATCTCATATAAACTACTAGTTGTAAATTCTGTATATTGGATTTTATTTTTATATTTAGTAGTAGTTATATAATGATTATGCAAAAATTTAATGAATGAGATTATTAATACCACTAAATCAAAGTGTCATCTTATTGAAGATGGTGATTAACTATGAAGATGACCTATTACATTTTTTTCTTCATGTGAAATTGATGTTAATACTGATATAATCTAAATTTCATCATGATTTACATGATATTAGAAATAATTTACCACTTTTATAGTGGTTTTAACAATGATGAAATTTATTGTGGGTTATTTTATTTTCATATTAATCTATAAATTAAATATTCTTAATTATGAGTTAGGGATATAGAATGTCTTAATGATATTTTCATTTCCTTATGTGTAAATTTATATGAATGGGTTATTATATATTTACCTTGATGATATTTTAATATATTAGCTATATCACCATTGTAAACCATGAACATGAGTTCATCTAGAAAATAAAAAAACAATAGATCATGATTTTTATATCTAGGTTGGAAAATTGAAAAACCATTTTTTTGAGAACCATTATTTTGGTAATTACATAAATAGAGATGGGGTCCTATTATTATCATTTAAGGATTTATTAGAGGGGTTAATTTAAGGATAAAAACTATGTAATTTTAAAGTGCTCTTAATATGATAATAGATTTGATATACTAAAATATAAAACTCTAAATATTTAAGAGTCAGTGCTTCTAGATTCCCCTTCATCCACTCTATTTTGACTTAGTGATGAAATTATTTATAGAGAAACATGGTCATTGGGAAATAAAAGAGATAATTTGGGTTTTTCATTAGTAGATACAATGGGTGGTTGGCTCACCCTCTAGGTGTTTTGGTTCCTAGTCCTATAATCTCTTATATATTTAATAAATTATCATGGATATTTTAAAGTAATAATTTTCATAATAGTTTCCTATATGGATGTGATTGATCAAAATCATGTATAAATGTTAACATTTGTATGTATACAAGGTCTAAAATATTTTTTTTCTAGTCAATTATATTATGATTTAAATATAAATAGTTTTACACTCTGAATTTATCTCTATCTAGGGAGGCATTATGAGTTGTGGTGTCGGGATCGATTCCCAGAGATGGTCTTCTAATGTATCCCTAAAAAAATAATAAAAAATCACAAGATCCAGTTCCACATAAAAGATACCCTATAAAATTTATTTTTATCTTATAATCACTAATGTGTTTCATTTTAAGGTAATGTAACCATAACCAAGTGATGAACATTTTATGCTAAAGTGTATGGGGAAAATTCAGAGAATTATATCATTGTGTAGACTGAACAATGTGTTATGCTATTTAAATTCATGTAACAAGTTATTATAAATATAGTTTACAAAGAAATTACTTGTTTGGTAATTACTAATAATTATCCTATTTCCGTTATTCTGCATGTTACTTTATATACATGAGAGGGTATGGATTGGTCTTACACTTAATTTGATTCCCTTTTATATTGCTTATGTTGGGCTATGTGCACACCATATGCTCATCATATAATGTTGTTGGTTTCTTATTATCATTTCATAATAAGGATTTACATTTTTTTAGGGATACCAATTCTCTAGGGGTATATGGGATGGTAAATGTGGTGGGAGTTTGTTTTAGAGAGGCATCCTATGTATCCTTCTATGATAGGAATCAAAATCCACATCAATTAGTATTCACTGATTAAGGATTTGTGATTGTAAAATATCATTATGGATAACATCATGTGGTGATGTGGAAATGGTTTCTTTTATGTTCATGCATCTATAGACACTTCAAAGATGTTTAAATTCATGCATAGTAGACTAACATTTGAAAAGTAACTATTAAATGGTCAGTGTGGGACTTATGAATATGAAAACCTTGTTGGGTCATCATCTCCATTTTAACAAATGAATATAAGATATTTTTATGGGTCACACCAATTAATTGGAACATATGATGTCATATATAATTAATATATAAGTAATATGATGAAAATGGTAAACAAATTTCACATTAAATATGGAATTGTGATAAAGATATGGGTCTTACATTGAATACGGGGCCACATTTATTGATCTAAGTAGATGACTCGAGTGAAGTTAGGTTTTGGGGATTCCACCAGTTTAGAGGCACATATTCATATGAATTATTTAGGGGAACAAAAAGGGCCATTTGGTGTGGGGGGTTATGGGTTCTATATATGGGATAAATATGATAACTATCACAAGGTAATAATAGCTTTACTAATAGATTAATTATGAAGACCAAAATTATCAAGGGAATACATTCTCAAAAAAACCATAAAGGCCCTATTATTAAGAGAGGAAAACTAGAAAACATTCATTACTATAATCTTAAATTATTGAAGAAAATCACGTTGAAGTATATATCCAAGTCATCTATCTCCAGAATCTAGAGAGGAGTATTTTCTAGAATGTGGTTTTCAAGAATTTGGCCATAAAGAAGTGAAACTAATCTAGTTATTGGAATCAATTCCTCCTAGGAATATAATCTAGGATGAAGAAGGGAATTTTATAGGATCAATTTCCTACTATAGGTTTATTTAGTAATGTTTTAAACCATTTGTAAAATATTTTATCGGAAAGGTCATTTGGGAAGAGGACAATATATAATCTATAAATCACTATTTTTAATGAAATTGGTTCTTAATGTCATGACTCGTCCTCGGGACCTGTTCCGTGACAACCGCAAGCCATCCTCCAAAGGCCAAGGGCTGGAAACTAGCACCAAAGGTGCAAATACTGATATAAGGGAAGGCATTTCCTTTCTGTAAGAAATCAAACACCACAGTTTAAGCATGGAAAAGTAAGCACTAAGTAAAATACGTACAATAGTAAGTGCTGGAAAGTAAATGAGCTAGTATACAAACCCAACTGAAAGTAAAGTACAATTGAAAAGAGAGTACAGCAGCAGAAAAGTAAAGTAGCAACACCGATCCGTCCTCTGGAAATCCCACCTGAAAGGTGGGTACAGATAGTCTCCTCAGTTCCTCGGCTCCAACTATCCGCCCCATGTACATCTCATCCTGTGATCCACCTCTAGGTACCGTCCAGCTCCACGAGCTCCCACCTTGATTAGTGTTGTCTGTCGTCTACATCCAACGCAATGTAGTGTGGGCATAGCCTGTGCAGGGGAGAGTATACTCTACTCAGTAGGGACCCCAAAACCCCGAAGGTCTCCCAGAATCCATGAAGGATAAACCACAAAGGTATGATACAATCACAAAGTAAGAACCAACTCTACTTAGGTATATTCCCATACATATACATAAGACATCAATTCAAGTTCGTCTCTAATCATCAGAGCCCAAGTTCGATCTAGTCCACACAGGATAGTATAATCCAATCCACACAGGATATCACAACCCAATCCACACAGGATAGAAAAACAATCATATCGAAGATATTGATTGGAAGTCAACACTCAACTCACAAAGGTGGTACTTCTTCAAAAGATGATAGAGATGATCAGATATAGCCACTGATTCATCTAATATTTAGGACCCACACAGGATACAAGACCAGCTAAGCTGTCAGACCCACAAAGTATACAAGTCCAGCTACTCTGCCGGACCCACAAAGGATACAAGTACAGAATCAAATACTACTAGACCCACAGAGGATACAAGAACAGCAGTCACGTACTTCCGGACCCACACAGGATACAAGAACATTATTCATCGCTGTCGAACCCATGGAGGATTTCAGTACGGTCGTTGTCGCTGCCAACCCCATGAAGGATTCCAGTACAGTCATCATCGTCATCGCAGTCACAGCCAGCTATAGGGTTCTCGCACACTACATGCTCGATTGCGGGATGGTCCACTCCACGAGCCAAGGGGGTTGATACATCAGCTAAAATGTAGTCTGATGCTGATGTATCCCAATGTTCTGTCTCATCAAAAGGAACTCATCGCGACAGATGGCGCGTTAATCGGACGCCCGGTCTGAGAGTTATTGGCTTTTTCGGCCCAGGGGACCTGTTGGTTTTTAAGTAAATACCATCCCCACCATACTCCAAATGTGTCCAAACCTAGAGCGGAGTACACCAAATTAACTGTCTCACTAAGAGGAATCCAACAAAGTCGACGACACGTTAATCAGACATCTGGAGCTAAAGTTATAACCGTTTTCGCTTCGAGGGCCCAGTTGGTTTCGTGTTCAAACCAACACATTCGTACCCAACATTCTCCTAAACCTTGAGTGTATTATTCTAAAACGACCGCATCGATTCAAGGATCGCATCGCAAATGACGGTGCATCGATCAGAGGTCCGTAGCCCATGTAATTTGAATTTGAATGGATCTGTCCGAAAATAGGGGGTTTGGGCCCGGTCCGACCCGGCCCAATACCCCCCGGGTCGGCCCGAACTGGGTTGACTCGACCTGGGTCCGGCCCGGTTGGGTGCTGCCCAGCCCTGCTGGCGTGGCCCGGCCCAACCGGTGCGGCCCGGCCTGGCACAGGGGTCCAGCTCAGTGCTGGCGCCCGACCTGGCGCGGGCGGTCTGGCCCAGCCCGACATGTTCGGCTTTGTCCTGGCACCCGCGTGCTGCACGGACGTGGAAGGGGGGGAGCCTCCGCCCCCTTAGAACCAAACGGCGGACCCGCGAGGGGTCCGCCCTACTGCGCTGGTCGGGGGTACAAACCCCCGGTTTTCCCGGATCCGGCCGGCCGTTACGGCCGGTCGGTTCTGCCGCGCGACCCGTTGGTCCCGCCCCCCTGTATCACCGGCGGCCGGCTGTTCGGGCCGCCGCCCTCTGCACCACCACCAACTTAGGTTGCGGCCCGTCTCCGGCCGCGACTTCCTTCAGCCTCAATGGCCTGGCGCGATGGCACCGCGCTCGTTCACCACGTTTTTCCTCGATCCCACGCGGTGTCGTTGCACCGCACTGCCTTCATTCCAAACCTCGATGATGAACAAAAACAAAGGGGAGGGGGATTAGTCGTGTTTGTGAAGTCTCACCTCCTCCTGTTAATTTGATAACAGGCAGCTATGAAAATTAACTATGAACTCCAAAATAAGTCACGAACATAAAAACAATCCCCTACCTCGAAGAATTTGACGAATGATGATCGTCGCGGGAGAACAGCATTACGGGGGTGGTTTCGATGATGGAGTTGGCGAGCGTCAATGAAGAGGATGAAGTCTCACACCAGCTGTAGATAAAGGAATGATCGTAATGCTGTCTCTCCTTGGTGATCGAACGTTCTTCGCATTCTTCAACATGGAAGACAATTTTCTTAAAGACTAGAGTCTTCCTCTCCAAAAATCTCCACACAACAATACAACAATAATAAAATAAGGCTTTGCCTTATTTTATTACTCATGCCAACCATTTAAAAAAATTCAAATTGAATTCACCAAATTAATTAACTTGTGTTGTCAAATTAATTAGGTGTTTTGATTGGCATGCAATTAATGTGGAAGAGTGGATGAGTTACAGAATTAATTTCTAGAGGGGGGTTTAATGGGGTGTTATGAAAATTGAAGGAGGTAGGGGCTCATGTGGGCCCCACCCCCAACTTCCTAAAAACTTATTTCCTATAACAGATAAACCATTAGAAGAGTAATAAATATATAATTGTAAAACAACTATATTTTTTGTTTTTGATAAGTGACTAAGTGTCACACCATGATTTTATAATCCACACTAATCTTTTATAATTTCATGTAGTTTTAAGAGATTCAAAATAGTAATGTTACAAATTTTCCATGAATTTCATAAAATGAGTTTTCATTTTTCAACTTGTAAAATTCATATCAGAGATTACAATGAGGTTAGGTAATACATGGTGATAGAATATTGGAGTTGAAAACTACAAATAAATTATTTTATGGAGAAAGTACACCATGATGTATGTGAGTAAGTTAGTTTTTTATTAATATTTCCAATTTTTAAGGAAGGAAATTATGCAATTAAATTGAAGAGTTTAAACCACTATTGATAAAAATAAATGAATGCACCCATAATTTTCAAGGAGGATCATAGATATTATTCCAGGGAAACATACAGAATTTATCATTTGATTTGAGATAATGTTTTTCATAAGGTGATATATATAGATATATATTTATCTATAAATATAAGATTATACACGTATATTGGGAAGAGATCATTAAAGAAATAATTCAAAATAAAAAAGTGAGAAAATTTAACTTTTTTATTGGAAGTAAGACTATTTAACATCATTAACTCCCTAAATATATTGTAATAGAATAGTAAAAGGAGATTTGATGAAAATTTATGGGAATGAGATACTTATCATCATGGTAATATTAACAGAATTCCTGTGAATGAGGAATTTATATAGATCAAATGCCCCAATCATACTTGGTACATCTATTATGATTATTATATTACTTTGTTTTGAATTGTGTTCTATGTTTTTTTCACTATATAGAGTAGTTGGTGAATGAGTGGAAGTGATTGAAGTGATCATTGAGAGGTAGTGAGTTTTCCAAAATCATTGTATGGGCATTTAACTCAGGCATTGGGTGGTCATAAAACCAAGCCACATTTTTAGTGGATTTTGGTGCAACAACATATTAATGATTTCATTACCATTAAATTATCCCAGTGCATGTGATGAAATTAAAAACCATTTTTCCTTATTCTTATTATTGTTTCTATTCTTATTGAAATAATTAGTATATAAGGGTTACTCATTGAACAATTTCATTAAGGGATAAAGGCTAAAATGTAACTATAAAATCATCATCATTATGATTAGTAATAACATGTGATGCTCTTAACATTGAGTTAAACATCATCTAATTCTGTGAGAGTATATGAAAATATTATTAAATTTGGAACATGTTTCATACTGTTATTTACCCCTCTATGAGGGTGTCTCTCACATGAATTTCTTATGGGATTAAGAAATGGTACCAGATCATATAATCAATTTGCAGATCTATCATCTGAATTTATATGTTTAGTTTTAATAATATTTTTTAATATTCTATTATATTCATGTGGTTATATATAAAGGGGAATAACCTGTCTCCAAATCGTAACTCCAATGGAATTTGAAGACGTGTAATATTATTAACTAAATCGCAATTCTAATAAAATTTTCCAAAACCCTTAAAAAGGTTGGTATTTTTCTATTTAGGAATTTAGTAACTTGTATAATAATTCTTCAGGATAATCTTTTAATATTTAACATCCAAGTGAATATGTATCTATTAATTATGAGGAGATCCCTTGGAAAAAAATGTTGAAGAAATATATTTATCAAATTAGGAAGATAAAAATTATTCTATAAGAGAACATAGTGTTGAAATAGGAGAATGGGTGTTAAGAGATATAGGGTAACATGATGAAATTTGATGTTGAAAAAATTGAAATCCATGATAAATTTGTAGGTTTAGGTGGATAAAAATGTATGGGAATTGAAAGATTCTCAGGTTGAATAGTTGGAGCAATTTACTATAATGTACAGAAGATTGAATCTACTTCCAAAGAGAATGGCCTCATTTTAGTTGAAGTTGATTACATGAAGGCCTAGTGTTATAGAAATACTATATAATATAAACATTGATCAATGTGAAATAAATTATATAATTGGAAATGATTATCCATGAAGACACCATTTATCAGATGAACACTAAGGTGAAGGAAAAAAGTGACACGATGGATAAACATACCTATGTATTGAAATATGATAGGACTAATTAGAAGAGACTGCTGGTAGATATGAATTACATTCTCGAGAAAAAAATCCAAAAGATCCAATAATACAAATTGGAGTTATTCTTTTACAAAAAGTATGTGGTGTAGTCAAATTCAAAGGGTAATCCAATTTGAAAATATACATTACAAACATTGTTTTATTTTTTTTCAATAGATTAGTGACATGAAGAAAAAAAATCCTCTTTTAGAGTATAATAATGAATAAATAATTATGTCATAAAGGATATGTCACATTGAAAGTCTTATCATTACTCAAGATAGAATGCCTCTAATTTAGGAGATGAATATAATAGTTGGACTTCTTAAAAATAGAAAACAATGGTTCTGTTAGAAACACATTAAAAAAAATCCTATAATAGGAAATTAAAAATGAACAAGTCCTAAAATATGGTATAAATGCATGTGATTTAATTTTTTATGTTGGTTAATGTTTCTATATTTCTCATAGAGTATTAGAATACATTCACTACTATGAATTTGACCATGGTTGTTACAAAATAATATTACAATTGAATTAGAAAATTAATTTGTTTATTTAAATATTTCTTACAATGATATTCATGTCTCTAGTATTAATCTTATAAGATGATCATCCATAAAAATGATGAAATCGGTCTGAATTTACTGAAAATTTTATTATTTTGAGTAATATATTTTGGGGGCTAGTTGGAGAAGATATCTCAGTTGAACGTGGCATGAAAAGGAGACCCAAATTTTCTAATGAACTAGAAATGCATTGGAAAAACAAGTAGATTATTTTGGAAGGATAAATATGTTCATATTAATTTAGAGATCATGTGAAAAGAAGTATCCCAATTGAAGGTATATATTATTAACCCAAATGATTATTTCATTGAAAATAAAGGAAACCCAAAGGTCTGGAATATAAATGTAAAAAAAGAGATGGGTTATGAGATCCTTTTAGGTAACATTTCCCAAATATATGTATCTAGTGTATTTGGAAATAAATAAATGATCGAAATAGAATGAAATAAAAATAATTTGGTATCATTCAAAATTAAATCAGATGTAAATATGGATTTAATAATAAAGGATAAACGAACAAACAACAATCCATAATGACTAACCATTTTCCTTAACCAAAGGAATATCAGGATTCTCTATCACCATGTTTTTAATTACTATTAACTGTTACTGATTTTTTTTTAGTTTTTGAAGTAATAATCCATGGGGAGGGTTCAAGAGCAATGAAGGTTACATATTATTGAATACGGAATTACCATAACCATGCAACAACTTAGTGCATCAGAAAAGTAACAATATATATCATAATTAGTATAAAGGTCAAAATAAATAATTTAAATCAATATCACATATTACCCATTTGTATCAAACCTCAAAAATTTATGGTGATTCCTTGATGGAGTTAATGAAAGAAATTATTTAATGATATATTCCTTTTATAAAAAATGTTATATCAATTGATTATATTTTAGATATCAAAGGTTGAGCGTGATGGACTAATTTGATAATAAATGTTACAAAAATGTTTATGAGTGAACCTAAAAGAATTAAATGAGATTCTATAATTTTATATCCAAATGTCTTCGCCATAAAATACTGAATGGATCTTGTTGAGTAATGTATGATATCATTATCAAGAAATTTTATAACTTTTATAATTGATTTTATGTTAACATTTTGATATATTTTTAAAATTATGAAACTAGTATAACTCACACATAGTGTAGTTAAGATATATTTTCTAATGGTATTTTAAAAGTGTTGATTTTTCTAGTGGAAGTGTTTCTCTTTCAGAATAGTTGATGTTAAATTGAAAATATATAATCGAAGAAGGGGTGTGTAATAGATAATAATGATTTTTTATGTTTATATTTTGTTTTGGAAAATATTTTCTGACTTAGTAAGAATATATATTTTTATTAATGGTTCATTTCTAGGTGGGAAGATGACTCAAGGAGGTCATTTATGTAAATGAGTTAGAGTTTTATGTGCTTCTAATGCTGAAATAAAAATATAAAATTGTTATTATCAAGTGATTGACAAGTGGAAAATAAAATAGGACATATAGGACTCATAAAATATACGATTACAGGGAATAAAAGTATCTCATAATTTTATATATGTGTAATCCTTATAATGTGATAGAAATTTATTGAATATATCCCAATGTTATTCACATTATATTAGAATATATATTTAAATAAAGGATTATTCTAAGATATTTCAATGATTAAAATATAGGATTTGTGTGGGTTTAATGGTTATGATATTTAACTAAGTATAAAACCACAATTTTATAGCTCTCACCATAGATTTATTGTTTATTGCATAAATAAAAACTACAAAACAATTACATGGCGATTTTTATTTAATTGTTAAATATATTTCTCTATTCAAATAAATAAAATATCAAACACTATTTATGATGTGATTCAGTGACACAAAAAAACCATAGATGACATCAGAAGATATGAAGTATTTCATAAAGTTTGTAGTCATGTTGTTAAGGTTATGACTCTTTGTGATTATTTATTCATATATCATAAAATTTTTTGACGTGTTAAGGGATTAAATGGAAGAATTTAAATCTAATTTAAAGAAGAATTTTTTAAATATTTTCACTTAGTATTTGTAGAGGATCGTAGATATTATACAAGTGTAATGAGGAGAATCCCTATACTAGTAGAATATAAATATTTCTAGAAGGTGATCTTTGTGGAATTATCTTTCTACATATACATTATTGTTTTCTGAGATGTTTGGAATAAAATTAGAGAAATCAAAGAGGAAAGTATTGGTTCTGTGTGATGGTGGGTTGATGATAGTTATATAACTCACCGAAGAACCTACTAATGAAGAATAATAAATATTATCCACGAAAAATAATTATAATGAAATAGTTTTATTCATGGTATTTTCAATAACATGACTCTGATGGAGTACTATATATAAATCAAAGTCACCACTCATACCCAGTGCATCTACTATGATAGTAGTGTTTTGTTGTCTTACCCTACATTCTAGGTTGATTTACCATATATAGTAGTGACTGTAATAGAACAAGTAAGGCATCAATTATTATGATTTCCCAACCTAATCATTAACAACCATCTTATTTTATTTATTTATCAATTTTTCCCTTTTTTACATTCGTTGTGGGTCATTATATTATATTTTTTTATAAAAAATAATATTTTACATATCGTATGGTTGGAACACATTTAGTCTAAAAAATGTGTAAACCCCGAATGTAGCTCTCTAGTTTCAATAGATTTTTTCATATGTTTGGCACATGGTTTTTTAACCGAGCATCCAAATAGTGTACAGTTCCTTGTTCGATCAATCAATTATCACCCTACATCCCACATATGTCTCTAGATACGATAATTAAATATATAGACTTACTATTTCACTAATTATAAATTTTAAAAACTATTTATATCTTTTCCCTACCCAAGTCGGATCTCATGACCCCGACCATTATCATCATTTCTTTCCTCTCATTCAATTTCACTTTGTTTAGTGAGATTTTACTAAAATAAAAAAAAATTAATTAATAGTTTATAAATGAAAATAAAATAAAATAAAATATTGTGATTTCACTCTTTGTGTTTGGATCAATAACATAGTAAAATAAAACAAATTATTTTGATTTCTCCCCATCTTGTTTGGTAAATATTTTTAAATGAAAAGAAAAGAAATTATTTTGTGATACATGGGGGAACTATCGATAAAATTGGAATTTGGAAATAATAACAATCCTCTAGTATCATTTCTTTCAGAATCAAAATTTTTTTAGGGTATTTTAAATCTATAGTAGGAGATAAATCTATTTCCCTCCATTAATCCTGTTATTATTTCTCTCCCCTTAAAGTTATCTCTCTAAACATGAGAATCCACATTCTCCATTAGATATCATATCTTTACCCCTGTATCACCCCTTCCAAAATAGATCTTGGTGATTTTATGTTTTATCAATTTTTTTTGAATCTAATTTATTTATTTAATCTCCATTAACACTCTAACCCTTTACGATTTTACTCATTTCATTGATTTTGATTTCATATAAATGTATTCAAATCCAATGGGTTAGATTTATTCAGATTTTAATTTAGGTTTTATTAATTTTTGTATCTCTTCCAATCTTATGAAGAATCCTTAACTTTATTGAGGGGGATTTAAGCTGTGATTTGTGAAATAATTTTTTTAATTATAGGTAGATCATTCCCTATAACATTATATATAGAACCATAAATTCTTATGAATTTTTATGTATTTATTGATTTAATTATAATTTTCGTGAAGTATATCTTAGATTATTCTCTAATGAGTGAAATTTTTATTGACAATTTTGTTAAATGATATTGGATATTTCCATTGGGTCTAATGCGAAACATTTATCAATGAAATACCATGAACACCATGAGTTTTATAAATAGTTGATTTCATTTCTTAAGGAAATTCCATCATTTGTGAGAGTTTTTATTCATCGAATGAAAATTGATAAATAATTACATCATGTTAAGGGGTTTATTGGGAAATTGAATGGTGTTGGGTGATTTGAGATTACTGGGATTACATTATGGTTATATTATTTGTTTTAAATACTTTTTACATAGATTACATTCATAATGGATATTTAAAGGCTCGATTGGAACCTTATAGAGATCTGTTTCAATAAAATGTTTCACAATAAAACATGATCCATTGTTGTGCGGAATTTTTAAGGAAACACATGTTTTATTATGTTGTGTATGATCACTTATTAAGTGGTGGTTACAACATATTAATTTTTACTAAAATATTGAGTTGTATTCTATGAAGTGTGTTTAGAGGAAATGTTTCTATTTATTTCTTATTGAGTGGATTATATTTGATATAATGTGTCATTTACCACACCTTCATTTTTTCATGTGATGCTATGGTATTAAAGTTAGAGACCTATGAACACATGTTCCGATATTGTATAATAATTTATCTTTCAAAAGGTCTTAAGGATAATGATATTATATATTGGGATTTTCCACTCAGTTAGTCTTTGTCGAGTAATATCAAGAGTTAGGCCATATTATTGACATCTGACACCAATATTTTTATATAGTTATTTTTTGCATGTTTTTGGACATCCCTCATTCTCATATGTTCCAATGATGATATATATTTCCGTAATAATATTTTAGGGTTTGTCACCATGACATGGTTATATTTAGTTTTGAGAAATTCTAAATTTAATATTTTTTATATTTATATGAAGATGTTTGTTTTATAATTATGAGAATGACATATCTTATCATTAAATATTTTATCCTCCATAAAAAATATTTAATGAAATTTTTATTATTTTAAAATGAGTTTTTTAGGAATATTTTTCTTGGATTTAAAAAATTGTGATTTGATATTTATTTTAAATGGAAATTTATGATATAAATTTTAGATGTGTTTCAATATATAATGAAATTTCTTTATTTTTAAAGAGAGTATATGGGTTGTAGTGAGGACGGCTATTGGAAATTATTTTCTCAATATAATAATATTTCATGTATGCCCAATTCTCTATGGATATAACAGTTTTCTAAAATTTTCATAATTCGAATTTGATTACTGGGGAAGGTAGATAAATTAAAATTGTATGTGGATATGGGTGTTTGTGGATTTTTATTTATTTATTATTTTTGGTATAATTCTTATATCTAATAATTTTTTCTTTACTTAATAATGTTTTTTTAGTTGGGAGTTTATATTGGCGTCCATTATTATAATTTCGGTTGATGATTTTTCTTTTATTCCATGTTTGGTTTGGTATATAAATTTAAAATACTTACATTGTCACATGGATTAACAAAATTTTTATTTTTGTTCAATAATATTATTTTATTTAAAAATAATATCCACTGGTTTTAATTTATTTTCTATTACTTATCAGAGTCCTGGGGTGATCAAGGACACACCTCATGTTATGTCTCTGGCTAACATGGGTACCCAAAAGGGTTGGTTCCTGAAAAAGGGTTTCCTAGCCAATGTTATTAATTTAGAATTGTATTTAGAGCCACCATTATTATTTATGATGTTAAATAGATTGAAAATAAGTTAATATGAACTCAAGAGTCATATCTTAATGGGTTTTTGGTCACCACAACATTGTGATGAAATATAAGATACCAAGGATATCTTTGAGGAATGTGTGTCAAATATAGAACT
This sequence comes from Viscum album, assembly GCA_963277665.1. Lineage (NCBI taxonomy): Eukaryota > Viridiplantae > Streptophyta > Magnoliopsida > Santalales > Viscaceae > Viscum > Viscum album. The sequence continues at coordinate 981,188,863 of OY728125.1, forward strand.
TCATTCTCAATTTTGTTTTGAAGTTTTTAGTTTTAATTTTAGTTTTTTCCTATTATAATTATAATTTATTGGTACTTTTTAATGTTTTTTTCACTTCGATAAGAATTTTTGAAGGAATCTAGGGTCACACGGTTATTTTTCATTGTCAGAAAAACAACGCACAAATATAACTGGAAAATATTATAGATAACTTCATTGGTTTGGAAATAGATTTCTTCACCATCAAGCTAGATCTTGTTTAGTGTCTATTTAAATTTAATTTTTTAAAATAATTTTTCTTGTTTTAGATTTTTATCTCATTTTTATAATTATTTTAAAACGCATTGAAATATTTATTATAAATTATTTGTATTTTATTGGTTTTTTTAATTTTTATCTTTAAAATAAAGTATGTGGTTTTGTTTTATGAAAGAGATCTATATTTAATAAAATAGTGTGTTTTGTAAAATGTTTTTAAATTAAAATGGAGAACTTATTTTTGAATGTTTTTATTTGATAGAAGTTAGGATAAGAAAATGTTTTAACAGGGTTTATATGATGTTTTGTAAGATTTACTTTAAGATGTTATGAAAATTAGATAAATTGCGAATATTTTGAAGAATGTGACTATTTCTTAAATTTGTCTTCATATGTATTATGTGGTATATTAAAAAGGATTAGGTTTAAATTAAATAATTTTTTTACATAATTTTTTTCTAAAAAACTTCGAATCTAATGTTATTTCTTTTTTTAAATTTCAATTTTATTTATTAATTTATATTTTATTCAATATATTCTGAATTGAGGTTTTTTGATGATTTATTCATGTTTCGTATTCCCATAGAGTAATCCCCAACCATGTTCTGTCATAATCTCTTGAGTTAATTTTATGTGGCAATCTATATGATGTCTATCTAGTTGATCAATTTCTATCTGAGCTGGTCAATCAAAAATCTCTTATAATGGTTAACAATGATCTTCCACTTATGCTTATTCATATGCATTTTAGTTGATACTTTTAAAACTAAAACCCCCCATATTTTCTTGGGAAATTACACTCTCTTGGAATAAAGAAATGGTTGTGGAATATTTTAGGTGATCCTTGATCTACTCAATCCTCCCAAGTCTCATAGTATTAAATTACCATCATTTGTACGGTATGAATGAGAATGAATATAGTGAAGGTCTGTTATTTGGATAAAACCGTAGAAGGACCTCCATTAGGAAGGTTTATGGGGATTTTTCTTCCTACATTACAACCTTTTTGATGTGTATGTGATGATAGAATGTGAATTTAATGAACTCTAACATATAATTTCTGTGGGTATTGAGTATGTTAATCATTTTGTTGACCACATATAGTATCCCTTAGATCATGTTTTGTATGTATCATTTCAGGCATTCTATTTTGAAATATTCCATTAATCTAATCTCTCATCAGTAGTGTCTATTCATTCCCTCATCACCTATGATCTTTTTGTGAGAGAGGCCTTTGTAGTAAAATCGAGGTTATCTTCATTCTAGGGAAGTTGATATTTCCAAAATTCCATTGGGATATAGAGTAATCTATGATATGTGGAAGAGGAGGTCAAATCTATGTAACTAGGTATTTTACGATTTAAAAAACTAGGGCTTTTCCTTATCAAGTTATTATAGTAATAATACATTAGTGTTTAATGTATGTTTAAAATAAACTGATAAAAATCCATCATTTACACACACAAAAACCATATTTATGGATCTATTTTTGTCTATCATGGGAATATATAGAGTTTTTATAATATATTTTATCATAAGGGTGTTAACGATAGATGTATCCATTAAGAATATCTATTGGTTAAATATCGTTTAATTAATGTTAGTATTATAATATTTTACAATTTTATTTTATTTTTCTTATTTTCCTTATTTTTCTTTATTGATTTGTGTTGTTTTAGAAGATTATTTCTTCCTAAATTTTATGAATCAATTGATTAAAAAAAATATTTTGGATAATTATAAATCCCAATGATGGAATGTAGTGGTTTTCATAGTGGTCTTATATTATTTTTGTTCCTTGTTTTTCTAGTGTTTCATCAATAATTTTTATTTTTAAGGGTTGAGGGTGGATGTGGTCCTTAATATAGAGACGAGACCACCAAAGAGGGTTCTCTTATGAAGATGGTTGTACCTTACTATATTTTAAAATATATTTCTCTATAGATACTGTTAATGTTTATAAACCAACTATATTAGGTTCCCTTAATTCTTATATGATCTGGGGTGAGGGTGCCCCTTGGTTTCGAGGTTCTATGTTAGTAGTTCACCATCATTAATTACGAGTCATCTATTTTGATTTCCTAAATATTTTTGTTCTAAATAATTGGCCACTTAGGGACTTCTATGAGAAAAAAGTTAGTGTGTGTAGTTTACCTAATTATCCTCTTGATGGTGATTTCAATGGTCTTTAAGTGTAGTGTAAAACCACAAAATTTTTTAATGTATATTATTTTAAATAATATTATGTCTGACAAATTATGATACACATGAAATCAATCTAAAAAAGTCAATGATACATTAGATTATCATTATAACGAAAGTTATAAAAATAATCTAATCACTAGAAAATAAAAAGAGGGAAATAGATTTAAATTTATTAAACTTAGAAGATAAACACTTAATATCATTTTATGTAAAAACGATTAATTTTTAAAGAAACAATTTTTATTTTTTATATATTTTTTACTAATAAATTTAATTTCCCATTTTAAATTATTATTATGTTAATTTTTAATATTTCAATTAAGAAATGATATATTGAGATTCACATAATTAGTAATTGATCTAAGATATGATTAATAACACCTAATGATGAAATTGAAAAAAAAATTTATCAAATGGAGTATTTAATATTTTTTTAATTTCAATATTAATCCTTAATTTTATTATCATAAAAATTTTAATTTTCCAAAATGAACAATTTTATTTGACTTTATCACGTTAAAATTAAATTGTGGTGAATATTTTGGTTTTTGGGAATGGTTTTCTTTGTGATTAATAAAAATACTATTTTTAGAATATGATAAATTTTATGGCATTATCATGATATAAATATGAATTTAATCCTAATAAAAAAATCATATTAAAAATAAATATTTTAGAAATAAAAAAAAATATCTTAAAAACAAAATTTTGAATTTAGATATCTATTATTGGCATTTCAATTCGTAAGTGTTGTATTATTTTAATAAAATATTTATTTTTGACCATTTCCCTAATTATGTAATTACAAGGATACATTTTGTTTTTTATTGTTTTACGGTCACATAAATTATTTTTTTATTTATAAACCACTAAATGTTGTGGGTTTCATTTCTATGCATTATTTTTTTTTGTTAATTTTGATTACGATTAAAATGGGAGTTCTTCTAAAACAATATTTCACTGTTTTTTCCATAACTATATTAGATATAATTTTTACCACCTCTTGAAATTGACTAAATTAAATTGTATTAATAATTTTGAATCACCATATTAGTATTACTTAATTATATCCATTTAATTTTTTTCACAATTAATACTTACAACTGTGAAAATTAGTGACTATTGGAAGGTATACAAGTGTTAATGAGAATTCAAAAAATGAGATTAAAATTAAATATTACATAAAATTGCTTAATTTTTATATTCAGAGTTTATTTTCACCGAACCTTGTCATTGTTTTGATAAATTGGTTATTTATTACAATATTACTTTATTATGGAATTTCTATTATATTAAAAATGTATCAAGAGAAAAATGTCACACTCCCTAAATTAATATCTTTTCATTAAAAGTATTTTCTTCTACATTAAGAAATTGAGTCATTTAAAATGGATTACAAATATTGAATCCCCATATTAGTTGTATTTAATTATATCTATCTTATTTTTTCATAATTAATATTTACAATAGTGAAAATTTGTAACCATGGTAAGGGATAAAAGTGTTCATTAGGGGTTCAAACAATGATATAACAATAAAATATCACATAAAATTACTTAATTTTTATTTTACGTGTTTATTTTTACCGTCTTTTGTCATATATATGTTAAATGTGACATTTTACCCTCCCTTCTTCTAAACCAACATTTCATTTAGTTTTCCATAATTATATTAATTTTTTTACTACCTATAAAATTGAGTCATTTGAAATGAATTAAAAATATGTAATCATCATATTAGTATTATTTAATTATAACCATTTCATTTTTTGTCATAATTAATATTTACAGCTGTTAAAATTAGTAACTGTTGTAATGGATAAAAGTGTTAATGAGGTGTTTAAACAATGAGATAACAATAAAATATCACATAAATTGTTTAATTATTTTTTTCTAATTATATTTTTACTCTACCTTATCATACCATTGATAAATTGGGCATTTAATTACACATTCCATTATTATGGAATTGATCTTATATTAAAAATGTAACAAGATAAAAAATGTCACACTACATCATTTAATATATTTTCATTAAAAGGATAAGGATAAAAATAAATTATGAGTGGTTTGTAATCTTAATGTTTAAAATCAATAATTATTTTTAATTTAATTAACATTTTATTTTAATTAATTATATACATATAAAAAATTCTTATGCAGGGTTGACTTAATGTTTGTGCAAGAAATAGAAAAGTTAAGTTTATGAATTTAAAAACATTTAATGTGAAATGGTCTGGATGAATTATGTGTTTCAATGAATATTTTATATAAATATTATGTATAAGTGAAGATATAGATTTTTATATTTCAACTCCATTTTCATATTGATATTTTTAATTTCAAATTCTGTCAATAATCCAATATATAACTTTAATGTGTATTTAATATTAAAAAAATATTTCATTAGTTGTTTTAAATATAAAAAAAATTTATTCAAGCTCATATATAATGGAATATGGTACTTTAAAAGGTCAATTTATGTGCAAAATTTAATTTTTAATATTACATTTCTATCCCTTAAGAATGAATATTTTTGAAAAATAAATTGATTTTTTCCTATAAAATGAAACTCAATAATTCCATTCAAAAATAACATACTTGTTCTATTTTATATAAAACAATATACACATATGAAAATATTCACATCCCATACCATGACACAAATCAAATTTTTTGACCATAAACCTCTTTTTCGAAGGTCATAAGTTAAATCGAACGTAGTATATCAAAAAAGATTCATCTATACCAAAATATTTCATGTCTAAAAAAATTTAAAAACATTTCTTAATATCATATTAACACTATTATATATTTATTTATGTATCATGATTCTACTCATATTATTTTTCCTATTATGGAAAAAACATTCTCTCTATTCATTCCATCCATACAAAAATTGCTATGTTGTTCGCATGTCCATACAGACTACTGCCTCCACAGATGTTTTATTTTTTCATCCCTGTAATATATAAATGGTTTTACTGAGGGATTAAATTTATAATTATGATATTTATAACATGATTATATTTTTTCAGAATAAAAAATTATCCAATCACCCCCCCAATGCATTATAATATGGAATCTCACATACATGTGTGTGCGGACTACCACCTCCATAAAGAAAAGTATTTTTTTCATAAATTCCTTTCTGGGATGGTTATAAATATGTATCTAGTAGATTAATATGATTTTAATAACATAATTATGGTCCCTGAAATATATACCATAATCAACCTTCTTTCATTTCATCAATTTTAAAAATAAAAATAACATACATGCATATGTGCATATCATCGTCTCTATAAAGTGAAATAATTCATTTTTCATTTACACCTTATATGGTTTGTTAAAAAACTATATTTAATGAATAAATATTATTTTTGTTAAATCTTCATAGTCCCATTTTTTGAACCCTTTTGACATTGATCAACACATCTAAACTGTTTTGAACTAAATAACCACAAGAGACCTCCAAGAGATAAAATAATTGTGTAAATAAAAGAAACATGAAATAAATGAAAAAATAATTAAAATATAATGGAAAAGAAATATATTTTTAATCAAGTAAAAAAATTAATATATATTTTTTACACTGGAAAGATGATAACATACATAGTGAGTAAGGACTCATTGTATGATATTGTCATTAAAAATTTGTTTTAAATCATTTAAACTCTCTCTATTCCATATACTAGTTCTTTAAATTGATTCTAAAATATTCAATTCCATACATCAATGATTGTATTGAAATGTTATTACAAGTGCTAACTCTAATTAACGAGGTTTAAAAAATATATTTTTTAATATTTTCCTTATGGTCACATTTTACTTTCTCTATAATAGTAAAAAATAATGATTTTTACAATTTCACTCATGGCCCCTTTTAAAATACACATAGCTATGATTCATTATCATAATTCGACAAAACATTCCTTGGTTTTCAAGGAAAATAATTTTCCAATTATTATACTAATTTCTTATTTTTAGGAGTAATCATAGGAAATATATATTTTTTCAATTTTGATATCAAAATGAATTTATATTTTCAAAAGTATGTTTTTTTTATTATTTTTTTGAGGAATGTGTATTCTCATATTTATTTTATTCTTTTTTTGGATCATCAAAATTTTATATATTGATAGGAGTGTCCATTATATCCATCCAATGCATTTTGTAATTTGTACGATGTTATTAAGTTATGAGTCACTCCATTGAAGTATAATGAGTTAAATGAATATAAGTAACTTATATTAAGTGGATAAAAATGACATAGTATAATTTTCTCTTATGAAGTAGATAAATTTAGATTATTGTAATTTAATTCTAGGATATGCAATGAATTAACTGGTTATATGTTAGACCTATGAAATGGATGAGGTTAATTTGATATGTGTTACTATATTACTGATGTAATGATGATGGATTTATATGATCATATGATACCTCAATGAGTATTTTGAACAAACTAGGCTGGTTATTCCATTGTAAGTATGTAACAAAGAATTATATTATTATGATGTCCTATGTAACCAATATGATTATGTCTCTCCATTTGGATATTATATGAAGGTTTTTATGAAAGCATTAATAATACAATTATATTTGAAGAGCTAGTGAGTGATTACATTTCCTAAAACATTATTAGGTGTAAATGGAAACATTCATATAGGTTTCCATGTTTTCTAGAAGAATAATTGGATTCATTCATTTCATGTATCTCTTAAGAATCATTTTTCTCATCCCATGTTTTCAAATGTTTTTTACATATTTTAAAGAATTATGTTAACTTTATTAACACAGATAATAATTTATTTAATTATTTATCCAAAATAATAATGTGAATCAAGGATGAGAATATGAATGCAAATATAAGAACCTATTTTCCTTTAAAAATCCAAAATATATGATACTATTTCCAATATAAATGAATGTGTTTTCAAAATTAATAAAAAAATATTACTAAAAAATGGGAATGTGTGCATGTATAAAATAGATTATATTAAATTAATAATTATGGGTTGGTTGTGTATGAGTTGTTATATAGAAAATATTCTTTCTTTAGTCCCAGTCATCTAGAGTTATATCATATTATGGAAGTTGAACCTTAAGTATTTTCCTTGATCAAAAAATTCATCTAGAATTTCTTATGGAAAAAGATACCTAGAGTGGGGGTAATTATTACTCCCAAACCATTAATTTAGAGATTATCGTATTTATTTAATCATTTTAGAGTTTTTCACTAGTATTTAATGTTTTTGTCATTATCTTTTTTAAACTAATGATTTTTCCTATCATAATGTTTTCATATGGTTTTTAATATCAATGTATAAATCATGCATGTGGGTTTATAGTTTTAACAAATCCATTTCACATATAATGAAAAATGTTTTTTTTCACACATGATTACTAACAATTAACTTTTTTTAACTCGACCTAGTATGGATCGCATGGATTGTTCATCGTATGGTAAAAAGTGTGACAACACTTTTTATCATATCCAAGAAAATAAAATGGAAATATAATATTTTTATGAAACATAATCTTAATAACTAATTATCTCATTTACTCCTTCATTTGTCTCAAATGACCCATACTGTTATGCCTTACATTCCCCAATTTTCTTTAGTGATTCGATGGATTCTAATCATCTTTTAAAGATGAAATACTGAAATAATTTTTTCTCTCCCTCTATCCCTCCAATTCTCATAATTTTAATTCATTTTCATACCCTAGTGTGGTCTATAAAAACAAGGGTTTATATATACTTGATTTTTAATTAATATTTTCGTGATTTTTGTATATCACTTGGTCTTTTAGGATATCGTTGACTTTACTAAGGTTGATTTGAGAAATAGTTTTTGACTGTTACTTAATTTATGGTAGATTTTTCTATTTATGTTCATTTAAACCTAAAATAATTTTTCACTATAGACATTAATACATTTCATGACTGTATTAACATTTTCATCATGTATATATAATATTAATCTCTATGGAAATATAATTTTGTTCAAAAAATTTTAATAGTGGGTTGATGATTCTTTTGGATATAAATCATAAATCTTCTATTAAATTACATTCACTCAAAGTCCTAGTTGAATTTCCCATTAGGAACTTCCATGTAAATTTCTTTATTTAAGAAAGTGTTTTAGTGTTGGAATTAAATTCCATAAATAAGTATATCGTTTTCTTGTTTGTGTTTGGTACATTAAATAGTGATAAGTTACTTTTTATGATTGATATTAAATGATTTTGATATGATTTATTTCATAAAAGGTTTTTATGTATCATGTTCTCGTAAAAATCACATAAAGACGAGTTAGATCTTTATTAAAATTATTTTCCATAAAAATTTATCCCATGAATCATTTCCCATTGGTTTATGAAATTTTTTATTAGAATGAAGGTTTTAATATGGTATAGGATGAACCACATATTGAGGGATCTTGGTATCATTCTAATTGTTTTTAAAATATAGTGCTATTTCTTTGAAGGTTGTTCAGTACAAAAGTTAGGATTAATTATTTATTAATTTAATTATATTTTATTTGTGTTATGACTTATATCACCTCTATTTTATTATCATTGAAATTTAGTGTATATAGGTGGGTGACACAGGAAAACGTTCTATATAACTATAAAATCATTTCTATGACATATGTACATAATTATATCGTTTCACAATATAAAGAGTTTCCCATAAATTAGGATGTGTTTGGTAATTCTAAGAGGTTTGGAATGTTGTTGATATGTTGAATCAATATTAAAATATATTGAATTTTCTACTGTGGTTTGAGGTCATCCCAGAGGTTTTTAGGTTCCCATAATACATGAGATATATTTTCGTAGATGATTATTGTCTTCTCCATGATAAATCTATACTTTGTATCACAAACTATTATAAGTTAACATTTAAACCTATTTTATACAATTATTTCAAAAATATATGTTTAAGAATCCATTTTTTATTCTATTTAAAAGTATAATATTAAATAAAAATGGATTAGATATTTTATTCTAATTGGAAAATTCAATTGGGTTTTTGGTATAATTAAAGATTATTTCAACTAGGTTTTCATTTAATATTTGATTCGAATAAAAATGTAAGACACAATTTCTACAATTATTTCAAATAATCATGAAATGATTTATTTTTATTGGGTGATTATAAGGTATTTTTTTAATTCCTATCAAATTAAAGGTCTTGATGGTTTTATAGGGATGTTGATGTTTTCTAATTTTTTCATGGTAGAAGTTTTATGGTGGTTGAAAGTAGAGATATTCTAGTTGCATACATACAAGAGTGGATTTGGTTTACTTTTTCATTGATTCTTTATGATATCATTGGGGTATTATAAAATTCAAAATTATTTATTGAATCTTTTTTATGTTTCAGTATGCATTTATTTAGTTTTAGTTTATTAATATTATATGAGTTTTTTATTTCTTATATTCCGTGTTCATTATTTTATTTATATTGTAAATTTTAGCTCTAATATATACTCATAAAATAAATTGAATTTCCGTTACGAATTATTTTTGTAGAATTTTAATTTATTAATTTCTTCACCATGTCAAAACTATTCCATATAGTTTTCATTTGATTCTTAGGTTCCTGTCACCAGGATAGGGTAATACAGACACACCATAGGACACATCAAGTGTCGAATTAGTCAGTTGTGTTAGTTTTTTCATGAAATGCGACATATTGACCTATACCAAAATATTTTAATGGGAGTGAACACAAGTATAGAACAACCCAATTATCGAATAGTTCTTTTAGTGGATTCTACTAAAATAACACAGAACAAATTTTATGACCCTTAGAATATCCCAATATAGGTAAACCCATAAAATAATTATATCATTGTGACCCTTATAATAGTGAGGAACAAATAATATAGGGTAATGTGATTTTGTGTAAAACCTACAAGATTTAAATGATTTGAATATCAAGATTCAACACCACTTTAAATGTATGTAAAACCCCAAGTATTAATTGAACTTTTTTTGAATATTTTAAAAGTTAATTTTTTAAATTAAATAAACCGAGTTAAACATTCTTTTCATGTGGCACCAAATCAGTGTAAAATAAAAGAAACATTGAATCAACATATGTTACACACACCACCAACGTAGAGTACATTACATGCAACATCGATGTTTCTACGAAACACAATTTTGTTTTCAAAATTATATATATGATATAATTATACTTTTTCCATTAAGAATATTAATATGAATAGTAATAAAAAATTTTAGAATACATTTTAAAATTATTTTATAAAAATAAAAAACATTTATAATTTAATATAGTATTTTTTTAAACTCATTATATTTTTAAAAAAATTATTTTCTCAAGTGAACTTCTTTTAATGTCGTTCAGTAAAAAATAATAAATTTAATTTTAGACAAAACTAAAAATTGAATTAAAAAAATTTATATCTAAATCATCTTATTGTGAATTTTTGGAATTTTTTTTGAGAAACTTCTCTTTTGTATGAATAGTGAAAATACCAAATTTTAATTCAAAAATGATTTTAAACCTAATCTATTTACAAGGTTAAATTATATTTTAAATTGGTATGAAAGTGTTTATATATAATATATTTATCAATAAACCAATTTGATAAATTGAATCAAATATCACATTTATATTGGATATAAAAATATAGCAACCATTTGATCATTTTTACTTTGAAAACATTGATTTTTCAACCAAAGTGAAAGATTAATTTTAAATTAATTTCAGCAAATTCTGTATTAGAAATTTAGGAAAATGGAACAAATGTTTTGAATCAGTATAATTTATAATTTCTTATAATGCTAACTTAGTTTTTTTACTAATCATATTAGTGATTGTGATTAACATTAATTAAATGGATTAAGGCTAAATTATGCTTAATTAGGGACTAAACCATAACCATAAAGCCCATAATCATCTATAAAATTTTACAACACACATTTTATAGAAATATTTATAACCTATAATAACATTTATTGACTATGTACTATTACTGGATCAACTTGAAATAGGAAAAATGTGGGTTGAATTATCTCTTCAAAAATTTACATGAGTTCTAATCTTCCTCCACTATAAAAAGGGATCCTTTCCACATTATTTATCACACCACTCAAGCCCCATGAAAGGACCAACCTCAACTTATGTATGATCCCAACATCCCTCTATTCATCGTTGAATCCTACCATTTTGCATAAATTATTCCAAGGAATCATTTTCACCCAAACCAAAAAGATGTTTCTCGATTAAGATGTAACATCTTCTGACAAATCCTTTCTTTTATTTTCCTTCTTCACCCTAAACTATATTTATTCCATTACTATATGAAAAAAGTGTAATAAATATATGAATATGTTTTCTGTTATTTTTTCAACCTCAATTTACACAGACCTCTATAAAATGGATAGCAAACATGTTGTTTATGGGAGCAACAAACTACCACATCACTAAATGATGTTTGTTCAAATTTACATACCACCTCTAATGGTGAACATTATGATGGATAATATATTTATATATTAAATTTATAAAATTTATTAATTATATCAACTTAATTATTAATCTTTTAACACATATATATTTACTTTCATGTTGGTGTAAATATGATAATTTAATTCGAGGAATTGTGGATTTTTTCCCCAACAAAGTGACGTGGCTCATTCACACACTACATGGAATGTATTTAAGATGAATTTATGGAAAATATATGATATAAATTATATTATAATTCTACTATAATAATTATATTTACATACATATATTTAAATATTTCATTTTCCTTTGGTCTCTAAATATTAAAATTTAAAAAAGACATCTTTTATGCATACGTACGGCTTACCATCTCTATGAAAAGTGTATTCTATTTTCTTTAATCTATCTGAAATAGTTTATTATAAAACAAATATAATGAATATATATGATATTTATACCATTGTATAAATTCTATAATCAAGATATACAGACTAACAATATTAAAAATTAAGACATATATGAAGAACGAAGTGAAAATTACCCAAAGTGAAACCGTATCATTGGACGGTACATGAGATGGTAATATAAGGTCATAATCAAACTAAATATGGTTTTATATATAAGAATATTTTTATTTAATATACTTATATTTAATTAATATTTAATATATAGGTGGTTTGAATGAGTATGGTGAGATTCAAGACACAAGGTAAGTGGATTTCACCTCACTTTTTATTTCTATGAGATAAATGCTACGTTCGCCACTCATTCATTTTGTGTCTTGTATGTACTAAACATTATTATATTATTGGTATATTATACATAAATATATGAAAATTAACATATGTATTTTATTATATCAATTTCATTTGGTTTAAGTATCAAATGATACCAAATTTGTAAAATAGTTTTTTTGCCAATTTTCCTTCTTGAGACTCTTATTTTTTACGCACCTAAATTTTATTTTGATGTGTATATACTTCCCATTTTATATTTTATATAATGAATTTACATCATATGGTGATATTTTATGATTCATGTGGTTTAAGTTTCTTACAAGGAGTGTATGAGCCCATGAAACCATCTTATAAGAGTTTATCGAGACAATATCATCACTTCTCATGAATTTTTATGTTTATGAATCCTATAATGAAATCATATGATCCGTCTCCTAAAAACACACAAGTGTTTCCTTAACCATTGTTTATTCAAGATTTAACCATTTATTAATTCTTTTTTCCACTATTTTGTGGTTATGATAATGTTTTTATGTAAAATATGATCATCTCTCTACTGTAAAAAATCTATTGTATTCGAAAACACTAATTTCCAAAAATAATCATAGTAACATTGAATCCCTTTTTCATGTAATAATATTGTAAAAAAATTTAATTATTTTTTATGTTTCCTTTTTATGTTTTGAATTTATTTTCAAATAAAATTGTTTTTAAAAGATTTTAGGTTTCAAAAAGCATTTTTCAATGTAGAAAAGATATTCTCCTCTTTAAATTTTATTAAATGGTATTTCAAAATAATTTCTTATATAATATAAAATCCATTGGTCTTAGTAATTTCTTTTGGGGGAAATCATTCAATGTTTCAATTCATATCATTTCTCTAAATGGATTATATTATTATGTCATGATGTTGGTGAAACCAATTTCACTTTTGTTGGTTATATGCTTTTGAAACCCACTTCTTCTCATGGGTTATGATTATGGTTAAATTCCCATGATAACTATATTATTCTATAGGGTATGATATGATTACACATTTATAATACACATTTCATTTCAAGGGTTTTGATATTTTTATTTATGATATTGTGGCGCATGTATTTATGATTTCATATAGGGATGGGTGGGACATATATCTCCCTAGAATTCATTGGGAAAAGATTTATATCTCATGAGATGGACTAATAGGGTTTGGGAAATGATCCTTGACATCTTATATGGCCATGTGAGTAAATAATGACTTCCAACATAGTATGAGGAGTGAACTCATTCTACCATCATGGCCATGGGGGTGAACCATGCATTCCAAGAAGGAATGGGGAGTGAACCTATAATACAAAGATGGTCTTGGATGAAATTCATTGGATACTATGGAAATAATATTATATGATTTAGTGACTTCCACCATCCCATGTTTTATTGCTATTTTATGCTTTCATGGAATATGTATATTATTTACTTGAGATTCTTGTATTATGAACTAAAAATCAATATTCAATGATTCATGTTTATTATCATTGATATGTAGGACATGATCTTCTATTTTCATGACCATGTTCTCATACCCCTATGATCATGATAATGATTATATGTCTCCCTTGTTAACACTTACTAAACATATAACCTTACCCCATTTTATGTTTCATTTACGCCAGGTTATGAAGATAGGTATCATTTTAGGTGTGTCTAAGAAGGGATATAGTCATGAGTAACCTAATATAAGATAATTTAGCTCACTTATGTACCAGTGTTTATGTTTCTATGTTTCCAAATGCACTATACTAGTACGGTCTTTATGTGTCTGTTTGTGTAATGTGTTATGAGTTCTGAAAAAGTTATTTAATGCCAATTTATGCAAAAGAAGGGTCTCTATTGTTGGTATCAAAGGAATGATTTAGTTATCATTTGGAATATAGGATGATAAACAATAGTGAGAAAACTATGGATACATATATAAATAAGTCTAATAATAAGGAAAAGTATAGGAAACTTTCATTGAATTATGATATAGGATAGAGTGACTGGATTCCTCGCAATAGGTAAATTTCTTGATACTACAAGTAGAAGTGGATATGGAAAAGATTTACCTGGGGGTAAAAACTATTATTAGATATTACAGAACATACTCAGAATAAAATCATACACTATAATGGGCATTTCTACACACATGGATTGACAGTCATAGGGTATATGTTTTAGAAATTATTCAACTTTTCATGAACCATCATGATAGATTTAAAAATAAGTTCTCTATGATTAACATAGGATAAAACAAAAGTTTAATATATTATGGAGGGTATCATAACATAGAAAACATAGAGGCGACTCTTCATGATTATTTGGATCTGTATTATGATAACATTTCATACACAATGTTTTTTGGTTTTACTCAATGGCTGGAACCTGATAGAACAATGTTAATAGTGATTGCGATGGAAAATGCAATGAAATTCCTCAAGAGAAACTATATTCTATGAGAGATTGAATGAAAAACATCATTTCTATGCTCACACATATTTATAAATATAATAATCATGGTTGACTTCAAAATGATAAAAGGAGGGAACAACATTCTATTGAGAAAGTCAAGAGGTAGAGTCAACCTTTATTAAAAGGGTCATCTAATCCACTTATTTCTGAACAATGGATTAGTACTACTAAAAAGATATTCTACATTATCCAATATTCAGAGTATTAGAAATTAATTCTTGTTTTCTATCAGTTAGAAGGGAAAGCAGACCAATGATAGACTATAATCATGAATATAATGCAGGAAAATGAGATTGAATCCATCGAATGGGACATGTTCAAGAATTTATTTTTATATAAGTACCTTCTGTATACTATTATTACATGGATAGAGAAAGAGTTCGTTGATTTAATGAAAAAGGATGATGAATCTATTAGTAACTATGATGTTAATTTCACATGAATTGCGATGTACGCTTCAGGAATTATCCTCCCACCTGAAAGTAAAAATGACATGTTCTATAGCGGCTTAAAGACAAATTTCAATGATATTAACTTTAAGAGAATTTATTAGCTACGAATAGATTTTACATTTCTCAATCAAGTTTTAAATGGTGGTTGGAATCATATATAAATATAATATTTTTAACAAGATAATGATTTTGTTGTTTATAGGAAAATACAAATAACATAAATAGAAGAAGATGAGATTCCATTTATGGTCTCTGTGTGGGGTGAATCATGGGGGAAATTTATTTAAGAGGTATAATAAAACGTTTTAAGTGTATAATGAAAGGCCATAAAGAACATGATAGAAAAAGTGTTGGGAAAAGTTTGTTATAGTTATTAATGCGTAAACATATCAATGAATATACATCCCAATATTCAATGATACATGTGTAAGGAGAATGGGCATTATGCGAACCACTTCCCAACACTAAGGCCCAGTGATGATGATCGACATTGGAATCCATTTATGCCATGGGAAAAGGGTATATATCATGAAATCACTAATTAAAAGGAGGGGTGTGACAATGACATGATGAAAGGTACACTTACCATCCACTCTATAATTACTAATGTCATATTTGATTCCAGACGTACTCACTCTTTCATATCTATCAAATTTTCTAATGGTTTTAATATCACACCAAAATAGTTAGATGTAGAATTATTATTTGAATCCTATAATGGTAAGATGATTACATATAATGTCTATGATTCCTCTCTATCTGATGACTGTGTGAATGTTATTCATGAAAAACCATTTATTACTCCTTTAGTTAAATTTTATTCCATCTTTGGCATGGACTGCATTTCTCTACCTAAACCCCACATCAATTTTCCATGAAGGGATGTTACTTTTTATATTTCAAACCTTCTTATTTTTATCCATATATGTAATGATATGTATGAAAATTATATGGAGATTACATCTAGGGTATGGGTTTTAATTAATATTAGAATGGGTTTTTTTATCTTGAATTCTTTAGGATAGAATCAATGTCAATGATATGCCTATAATACAAGAATTTATAGATGTCTTCCTAGAAGTGTTTCCTAATCTTCCACCAAAATTACGAGTTGAGTTCTCTATATAACTCATAACTAGCTCCACACCAATTTGAAATACAATTTATATAAGGGATCCAATTGAGTTGAAATAATTGAAGAATAATGTCTAATAAATCCATGATAAGAGATTCGTTAATTCAAGTTTTTCACCTTGGGGTCCACAAGTTATTTTTTTGTGAAAATGAATGATGAATCAATATGACTCTAGATTGATTCTCTAGAGTTGAACAAGACCAAAATCAAGAATAACTATCATCTTCCCCTTATTGATGACCTAATTGATCAAATGTGTGAAGCTCAATATTCTTCCCTGATTGACTTTCATTTTGGATATCAATAATTGGGGGTCAAGAATTGGGATATACCTAAGACAGAATTATGTACAATGTTTGGAAGCTAGGAATGTACAGTGACACCATCTAGTATTTCTAATTCCCTTACTAACTTCATGTATTTAATGAATTGTTTTGTTAGAGATTACCTCAATTGGTTTTTGTTATTCTATATATGTGATATTCTAAAATTTTCCAAGAGAAAATAAGAGAGTGGAGATCGCTTGATAATGTGATTGAAGAACCTATGGAAGATAAATCTATATAAAAAATATACAAAGTGTAATTCTTAGCTCCTAAAGGTATCATTTTTTGGTCATAAAATCTCATGATATGGAATAATATTAAATCCTCCAATGACAGACGCTATCGAAAGTTGACACGACCAACCATTGCAAATGAGATCCATACCAACCTTGGTTAAAATGGTTATTTTCAATGGTTTATGGAGAATTTAGCATGACTATCAAATTTTGGGACCAAGTTAACTCGGATGGGTGTCAAGTTCCTCTAGATAGATGAATATGATGCAAATTTCAAGGAATTGAAGATAAGGTTAGTCAGTGCACCTGTGCTTACATTACCTTGTAGTGTAGAAGGGTTTGTTATGTTTTTTGTTGCATTCAAAGAGTTGGGATGTGTTCATATGTAGAATATCATTGTTATCACTTATGCCACACGACAGTTGAATATTCAAGATAAAAATTACCCAACTCATGATTTAGAGTTAGGAACAGTAATTTTAGAATTAATGATATAGAGGAAAAATATTTATGGGGAAAAGTTTGAAATATATACTAATCATAAAAGTATGAAATATATATTCCCACATAATGAGTTGAATATGCATCAAAATAGATAGTTATAACTGGTTAAAGATTATGGATTCAAAATACATTATCACCCTAGGAAAGTGAAGAAGGTAGATGATTATTTGTGAAAAAGGATCAAGCTAGCTTATCGATGATTAGTATCACAAAAGGTCCAATATTTTTGTATTTTCAAAGGATAGAGCAACAAATAATAAAGGTAGAAAGAGATCCTATCATTCATAGATGAATGTTCAACCCTATATCAATGTGATGCAGAAGAAGGAACAGAATGAAGATGAAGAGATGCAAAAGAAATTCAAGAATGTTCATGATATTAACCCCGATGTGGATTGGATGGTAATGTTCAGGAACTATTTATGTGTTCCTTCCATACCAGATTTGAAGAAGTAACTATTAGAGGAAGCTCCTAACTCTTCTTACTCTATTCATCACGGAATTATGAAGAAGTATCAGGACATAAAATAATACTTTTGGAGGGATTTATAAATAGAAATATCACAAAGGATGTGTGTTTGTGCTTGGTATGGAAAAAAGTTAAAGATGAAAGATAAAAGTCTAAAGAGATGTTGCATCCATTACACATACTAGAATGGAAATGGGATAACATAACTATGGATTTTTTTAGTGGACTACCAAAAACCTATAAAGTTTTTAATGCTACATGGGTGGTAGTTGATCACCATTATATGTATCACACTTCACCACTTTCAAATATGACTAATCTCTAGATCATATTTCCAAGATATATATTAAGGAAGTGGTATGGTTGCATAGAGTACCAAATTCCATTTCAGGAGATCATGATCCTTGTTTTATTTCAATGATTTATAATCCTATTCTGCATGAAATCGATACATTATTGAGATTCAGAACTACTTATCACCCACATAAATTTTATCTTTCTGATAGAACAAGTGAAACACTAGAGGATATGTTGAGATATGGATCTAAGAATTTAAATGGTTGTTTTATCAACACCTTCCTCTAGTTTATTTTTCCTACAAAAATAGATTTCACTTAATCATTTAGATGGATCCTTATGAAGTCCTGTATGTTAAGAAATGCAGAGGTCCAACGTGTTGGGATAAAGTTGGAGAAAGAAATCTATTGGGACCTGAGATTGCTTAAGAAATGGTCATGAAGTTTAGAACCATTCAACAACATATTAGTGGGGTTCAATGTCGGATGAAATGTTACATGATAACCATCAGTGTGATATAGAATTTGAAGTTGGTGAAATGGGATTTCTATGATTCCCACACTGGAATAAGGTTATGAGATTTTGGAAGAAAGGGAAACTAAGGTGTAGGTATATCAGACCCATTGTGATTCTTGATCATATCGGGTTGGTAGCCTATCGCTTGGAACTTCATAAAAATATATCTCAAGTTCTTGATGTGTTCCATGTATCTCTCTAGATGAAGTGCATACCTTCACATTTACATGTACTAATCTTAGAGTTCATATGACTGGAGTGGGATATTTATTATGTGGAGCTACATATTAAAATTTTGCATCATATAGAGAAAGTTATTGGAAATAGAACACTCACCTGGTCAATGTTTAGTAGAGAAATCACATGTTAGAGGATGATATGTGGGAACCTGAGGATTTTATGAAGCATAAGTATCATCATTATTTTACTTGAGAAATTAATTTCGAGGGAGAAATTATTTGTAAGATGGGAAGAATGTAACAGAGTGAGTGTTTGTGGACAATTTTTCAAATAAAATAAATTTTAATTTATTACATGAAATTAAATAATTCAAAAATTCCTTTCACATGGAACCAGATTGGAGTACGATACATGGAACATTAACATAGTGTATGTTACATGCGACACTTAAATAGCATATGTTACATGTAACATCAATGTTTTTATGAACCCTCATTTTTCTACTATAAATATTTAAATGATATTATTAAAAACATGAAATTAAACATTTTAATATGAATAGAAAAAAATAAATTTCTATATTTTTTATAATTGGTTTATATTAATTTAAAATATTTATAATTAATGATATGATATCTGTTAATGTCCTTATGTGTTTTAAAACATTTTTTTCTCTAATGGTCTGCTTTTATTGTTCTTTGATGAAAAATAATAAAATTAATTTTATAAAAAATTAAAATTAAAATTTGATAAAACAAACACAATTTTTTATTTTAGTTTTTTTCAATTATATTATGGCCAATATTTATTATTTTTATGATAAACTTCACTTTTGAAGGAATATTGATAAATACAAGATTTTAATTCAAAATTTATTTTCCATATAACTTATTTGTAAGGTAAAATTGTTTTATATATTTGTTTGAATGTTTTATTATATAATTTGTTTATCAATTAATCCATTTTTGGTAATCATAACCAATTTAAAATTTTAATTAGGTATAATATTATCGTAGAAAACATTTGATCGTTTTTTAACCTGTATTGTCGAACCAACTACGAGATAAATTTTAAATTAATTTATACCACTTATATATTTGGAATTTGGAAAAATGGATTAAATATTTAAAATAAAAATAATTTATAATTTATAATAAGTTTAAATTACATTTTTACCAAAAATATTAGTGAATGTGATTAAAATTAATCAAATCGATGATGGTTAAATTAAGATTTATAAGGGTCTAAACCATAACCTAAAGGCAAAAAATGACATGTACCCTTTCCTAAGACAAATTTCATAGCCATATTTTGACCTTATCATCACATGGTGTGATTATGTACTATTATTGGATCCACATTCAATATGAAAAACATGAGAGGAATGCTCTCTGAAAATGTTTTCTAGAGTTCCACTCCGCTTTCAATATAAAAGGGGATCAATTCCCCCAAATTCCTCACGTATCTCAAGCCCCTTAGATAGACCAAAATCTTATAAAATAATCTCCCAACATTGATTACTTCCTACTTGGATCCTTCATATGTGTCTAATGTCTTCCAATGAATCCTTTGGTCACAACTAATAAAGGAGATACCCAATTAAGATGCAATGTCTTCTCTCAAGTCCTTCAATTTATTTTCCTTCTACTCCACTCCACTCACTTTATTCCATTATTATATAAAAATACAAGTATAATAAGGTTAATAGGATGATGTTATTCTTGTTTCTCAATCTAAACATACACACAGATCCATATAATGGATAACTAACATTAAGTTTATGTGTACGGTGAATTGCTGCCTCACTAAATGATGATTGTTCAAGTTTCCTTACGGATTGTAATGGTGGAAATTATGATTGAAACACTATTTTTATATGTTATATATTATATTTATTACTAATGTAATATTATTTATTCATTTTACAATACATATATTTTTTACATTCTATTTTGTGTGACTATTATAATTTAGTTTTAGGAAGTGTGGACTACTGGCCCCCAATGTGATGTGACTCATTCACACACTACATGGAATGTATTAAGGATGGGTTTAGGGAATGTATATTATATATATTATATAATAATTATACTGAATTACTAATATATATAAATATATATATACATATTTTATTTTCCTTCTTTATTTCTATATGGCAATAAAAACATAAACAACTTTCATGCGTATGTACGACTTACCATTTATATGAATAGTGTTTTCCATTTTCATACTTCTCTATTCTATAGATTATTATAATAAAATAATAATAAATATTTAAGATATTTAAATACTTTTTTAAATTCTATAGTAATTATATAAGGACAAAAAAATAAATCAAATTAAGACACATATAAAGAACAAGAAAATATTAGCTGAAGTGAATCCTTAACATGGTATGGTTAAAAATTGTGTAATATATAGTCATAATGAAACCAAATATGGTATTAGAAATATATATATGGTTATTTAAAATATTTATAATAAATTTATATTTATTATATAGGTTCTTGGAATGAGTAAAAAATGAGTCAAGACAGAAGGTAAGGGGGCTTTATATCATTTTTATTTCTGTAAGATACATTTTATGTTCTACACTTTTTCCTTTATGTGGTTTATGGATTGAACATGATTGAATTATATCTATATTATAATTAAATTTAGGGGTATTTAAATATCAATTTTATGTTATTTATTTCATTGAGATTAGGTTTTCAAAGATATCAAATGGGTAAAATAGCTTTGCCTCCATTTTCTTTCTTTGACACTCATGTTTTGTTAGGAACTTAAATTCTCATTTGATCTGTATATACTTACATTTTAAATTTTATTTCATGAATTTAAATTATTTAATGATATTTTTAGATTCATTTAATTTTATTTCCTAACACGGTGAGTATGATCCCATGTAACAACTTAAAATGGTTTATTGAGATAATCTCACCACTTTTCAAGAGTGTTTATGTTTATTCTTCCATTGATGAAATATTATGATAAACCTCTCAATAAAACTAATATGTTTCAGAAAACATTTTTTATTCAATATTTCTCAATGTATTAGTACAATTTACCCACCCTTTAGTATATAGGATAACATTTTAAAGTAAAACCAGACTGTCTCTCTAACTTGTCTGAAATCTATTATTTTTAAAAACCATGTTTTCAAAAATTATTTTCAAACATATTTTTAAAATTTATTTGAGGCCCATTTTAAAGGAAAGGATTTTAAAAACGTTTCATGTCTTTTTTGTGTTTCCTTTATATGTTTTCAAAGCTATTTTCATAGAAAAAGTGTTCCAAAATGTTTTCTATTATTAAAATAAATTTTTAATGAAGAAAGGATGTTTTACTTATGAAAAGTTTTTTAAATATTTCCCTTATATGATAACATCATTAGGGGTTACTCATGAATTTAAGAGGAATTAATTGAATTGTTCCAATCATATTATTTCTCTAAATGTATTATATTTGGATTCCATGATGTTGATTAAACTCGTTTATCTTTCACAAGTTATATTCTTTTAAAATCATCATATTTTCATAAGTGATGTTTATCATGATATTATTATAAAAACTATATTATTTAAAATATAATTATATGATTACATGTTTATAAAAACCATTTCATTTGATGGGTTATTATATTATTATTTCTGTTATTGTGGAACATGTATGCAAGATTTCATTATGGGATTACTGGGACCTATATCTCCCAAAAATTCATTATGTGAAGAATTATATCTCATAAAATATACTGTCATTGTATTAGGAATGAACATTGACTACTAAGATAGACATGGGAGTGATCAATGTCTACGAGGATTGTATGAGGAGTAAAATCATGCCACCAAGATGGCTATGGATGTGAACTGTGAATACCAATATGTTATGAGAAGTGAAGATATAATACCAACATAGTCATGGTAGTGATTCCATATCTACTATGGAAATAATATTATATTATTATATTTCAATCAGAATTCCATGTTTCATTCCTATGTTATGATTTCATGTCTTGTGTTATTTATTTATTTATGATTCATGTCATATGATCAACCAATCTTTATATTTTTATTCATGTTTATTATTGTTGATATGTAGGGTATTATCTTTAATTTATTGGACCTTTTTCTCATACTGTTATGCTCATGGTTATGATTATATGTTTTCCTTTTTTACCCTTACTGGGCATTTGATCTAACATCATTTTATGTTTCCTTTTACCTAGGTTATAAAGATATGTGTTATGTATGATGTGTCTAAGAATGGTTCTAGTCATATAGAACCTAGTGGGAAATAATTTTGATCACTTATAAACCATTATTTTGGTTTCCATGTTTCAAATGGCCCTGGATTACTACAATATTAATGTGTCTATTTGTGTAATGTGTTATGTATTCTGAAAATGTAATGTAAAGTAATTTTCTTTAAAACTGGGCCCCTATAAGATAGATATCCCTTGAATCGATTTTGAATCTTATACCTAGAAAGTGGAGACAAATTTTTTCCCTTAGTCTTCCTTTGTTGGTTTTAAATATAGCGAGTAATATATATCATTCCATTACATGATTAAGGTTATAAAAGCATGAAAAAATGAATATGGTGTTTAAGGATGGAAGTCATTAATCAAAATATAGTTAATGATTATGGTTATACATATTTGACTAATGGATGAGATAGTATATATATCTTGGGAAAGAAAAACATGAAATGAATGGAGAATAATGACTAATTTAGATAGTATAATGGATGGGTATACATAGTTTAAATTTATAGTTCTTGGAAAAATTATTCTTATGTTTTATTTTCCTATAATGTTGACAATATAGTGATATAGCCAAAAAAATTTGGGAAAGGTAGACCAAATTTTAATTAAGATGATCATTCTAGTATATAAAATCTATTTAATGGGTGCATGTAGTTTTAAGAGATGGATATCAGTATATTTATAGAGAATGTTGTGTGATAGCCAAAATGAGGATCTTGAGCTAGGAGATACCATAACCATTATGATAAGGAGTAAAAATGATATAAATAAAAACATTAGGCTTTAGAGTCAAGATTTGATGAGATAGATTAAGTTTTCTTCGGATAATTAAAATCCAATATTTGAATAATGGCTTCCATGTAAAACATTTCAATGGTAAATAGTGATAGAGGAAATTCTTTTTAGGATAATAAGATGAAATCTGTTGGTATCCAAAATATTGTGTCCTAGATATAATTACCAATAACATGTTCCCTTTTTCTGTAAAATGAATTCATTTTCAAAATACAAGAATGAATTATGGAGATATAAAAAATTGTTTTCTAAATTGTGGAATATTGTGGGAAAATATCCAAAGGCTAATTAAAACTCACTAGTTCAAGACCGAAAGATGTTCTGTTAGTATAGAAAGATGAAAGGGAGTGGAAGGGGAATATTATTTTTGGTTTTTGGATATATGTTCTTTAAAAATAACTATTAATCAAAGAATTATAATAACCCAGTAACACATAATTCATATCATTGATGTTTAATCATAATATTGATAATTTTATGGACATAGCCATCAAAAATGAGAAATCAAAATGTTAGGAGGTGTTTGATGGGGTAGAAATTTGTGGAGACACCTTTATTTGGATATTTGGGATTCAATATGTATCATGAGATAACATTAATTATGGAACACAATGTTCATATTGTAGTTCTATATTGATATATGATACATATATAAGAGTAATTCATGATTATGGATTTCCAATTATGAGAAACCAAAGGGAAAACTCTTCATGAATGAACAGATCATCATAATTTGGACTAAATTCAAAATATAAGTGGAATTTTAATCCAATATAGGGTTATAAAAGATGATTTATATATTCATGTATTATACAATGGTATAAATCTCAATTCCATAAATCAGGTTGTTCTTAATAGACCACTCTATGAAGTTTAAGGGTAATTAGTTGTGGACTGTATGTCTTGTAGTTTATTGTCACATGATGAGTACATTTATACAGAGGTATTTCAATAGTACAATAACTTTTATATTATGTTATAATATCATATTTGTGATAAGAATGTTTATAAGACACAAAAACAATCAGAGGGCCCAAACACTAAGAAACATTGCAATATTTTTGGGATCAATTATTGAATGATTCTAATATATGTAGATATTGACATCGCTATGCATCCTATAAAAATAAGAATTACACCATTCATATTTCTTTTAATAAGAAACTAATATATCTAGATTATATAAAGGGAAACTGATGATTAAAAAAATTATTATCCTAGTGAAATAAGGAAATAAACATGACATGAATGGTGGTATTAGAATCATGAAAGGGTGGGGTGGTTCCACCCCAATACAGAGCCCTCAAGATACTATAAATGATTGTGAGGGTGTAAACACTTGTATGATTCTTTTGAAAATGGGTACATTTTACCTTAACATCGGTTCATGAATAAGTAACCATACAATGGGAATTAATATATGAAAATTGATTTAATTAAAGGATGTCTGGTATTATGGAGTGGACCACTCCAAGTAGTTAGGGTTTTATAGGATAGGCCACACATTATTATGTTTCATTTCATTTAACATAGATCCTTACTTATTGTTGTTTGAAGTCATGAAATGAGGACTATATTCTATGTAAATTATTCTATTAAATTAACGAACCAACACACTTTCTATAATAAAAATATGATCATACTTTATATAATTTATATTCATACAATAAGGAACATATAATATCTATTTATGGATTATATTACTTGTAGTTTAATTCTATATAATGATAAATTTATTCTATCTGACTACGATCTAATTTAATTTTTTAGGGCCATCTAATGTGGGCCACCTTTTATGTCATTCAAATTCATACATTTATATTAATAAATATGGACAGTGATCCCATCATGTGACTTAAATCCATACATTTAGGGATGCCTTATATATAATTTATTTCCTAGGAAATGTTTCATTAGTGATAGGTGTGAGACACTATCTATCCATTAAAATCATAGATTTTGAGATTTTTGTGTAATCATCATGTATTTTGAAAGATATTTCTAATTTTAGATCAAGATTTATATTTTTATGCCCATTTATCAGGGGAGTTCTCAGTTTAAACATTGCCTCTTCTTAGATAAATGATTTAAGTAAAACATTCTTGTTTAACCCTTATAAAACTCAATTCCAAAATATTTCAAGGTTGAATATTGTTTGTATCCTCTTATCAATGATTCTATCAAACTTATCCAATAATATAAGAGACTAAAATTCAATATTATTTTGATAATTAATTTTCATTCAAAATTATGGTAATAGAAAATTAATAATAATAACGTCCTTTTTATCATA
Source organism: Viscum album (assembly GCA_963277665.1). NCBI lineage: Eukaryota > Viridiplantae > Streptophyta > Magnoliopsida > Santalales > Viscaceae > Viscum > Viscum album. Next base: position 981,215,494 of record OY728125.1, read on the forward strand.
TGCATGGGAATTTGGTGTCACATGCAACATCATTAACAAAGTACAGTCATATCTAGTGCTAAAAACATAATCATTGCATTTTTTATATGATACTAGTAAACATGAATCAATTTTATCCATCAAAAACATGTAACATCAACCTAGAAAAGTTGATAACTTAAATAACATATTAACTTTTAATTTCGTAGTTTTAATAAATTTGGACACAATCATACATGACAACACCCACTCCTTCATGTTAATACTTTTTTACTATAAACAACTTTTCTTATTTCACAATAATTCCTTAGTATATCAAATAAAATTTTCCACTCTTAAACCCTTTCTATGTGTAATTCATTTAACATATTTTTTAATAACCTAGTAAAAAAGAGATCATAGCAATGGTTATATCAAATTCACAATAACGGTAAACCTAACAATTGAATGACATTAGTGATCATAAAATGAGAATAACGTCCTAATGAAATTATCAAAGTGAATGAGAATAATTTCATAGAATTAAAACCCATATAATCATGTATCATTAAATAAGAAACATAGAATAAATATTTGGGATAATAGAGGATTCAAATATTTCTAAAATAATATTCCATGTGAAAAAAAATTAAAATATAATCAATTAGAAACTCATAGGAAAAATAATGAAAACCCATTGTATTTTGTAAAATAATTAATACATAACTTGTACAATCACTCATTCAAATAGAAAACACTTCTGGGTAAATTCAAAAAATATCTTAGAATAAATATATAATAGGATAACCGTATTTTGTTTCCCAATGCCTTAGAGGGCTATAACAGACCCACTTTTCCAGGGTATATATTGTTACCAACTTTACATGGTTGATAATGGAACCATCCATTAATGGTTTATAAACAAACGACCCATAAGACATCCATTCATATGTCCAAGTGTAATATATGGAGAAAATAAATAAGAATCTTTCACTTTTCAACCTATGAATAGGATCTATTCTTTTAAATCATGATATACTAATGAAATATAAATTATCTCCTAATAATAAATTTTAAATAATCATAATCTGTCTTCCAAAATAATAAGGATATTATCATGAAAAAATATCCATATGGTAGTATAAATATAATCATTGGGTTTTTATTGATGAATAAAAATAAAATTTATATTTAATTAAAAATATTTTTTGAGTAAAATACCTTTTATACTTTGAAAAAACCTATATAAAAACTACAAAATTACAAAATATTTGGAAATAATTTTTCATTGAAAATAAGAATACTACATCTCAATGGAAACATATATAAAAAATTATTATTAATGTCATAAAGAGGCTATTACACAATATATTTCAAAATAAAATATTGCAATCATACTTTGATAAATAATGAAATAATGATAGATAAAAAAATGTTAAAAGGATTCCATTAGAAAATTTTTTAAATAAATTCGTAGATACATAAAAATAACCTTATAAAATCATCAAATTGTAAATAAGGTATATTCCCAATTCATTTGAATACATGGATATTGAAGAGAACTATTTTCTATCTCAAAGAAGATACAATATTTTTATCACTTACAAAACCCTTTGATGATGTTAATTTATTCAAATAAACAATGAAATTAAAATTAATCATGTAAAATAATAATCATATGTAAAAAATATATTTAGATAGAAAATAAATCTAATAATCTCAAAAACATGATCATTGAACATATACAATCCAGAAATAAGATGAAATAGTTTCATAAAAATTATTATCCTTTTAGTATCATTTATATCATAAAACAATGATAGAAATATAATTAAATGAAAGATTAAATATCACGAATTTATGCTTATCCATGATATTTAATGAAAAATGTAAGAATATAGACCTCATAAAAGAATTTTTTTTCATAACATAAACATATATCACAATGAATTATAATTATAATTGAATAACCCTTAAAATGATCATATCATTGATTTGAGAATTAATAAAAAGAGTGATTATGTGTAGAAAATGTAAATAGAGAATATAAAAATATGACATAAAACATAAAACAAAAAAAGTAAAATTTTAACATAATCATTACATATTATAATCAATAAATATGTAATATAACCCAATGAAAGGAAATTAAGTTATGAAACCGCTTACCTCGAGTCACGAATCACTACATGAATTATTTAAATAACATATGATGGACACATAATAAAGATTCACTTATTTAATAACACTTTTAAGGTTTATTCATTTCTCAATAAAAAAATTAATTGATTTATTTTAATGACATATTTAATTACTTAATCATTTATGCCCAGGTTATGTTTTTTTGGATGTTTGGTTTAATGCTGCAAAATGACATTGGTATGTTGACATTCATAGAAAAGATATTCCCAATAATCTCAAGAATAATTATAATTTAATTTTGATTATAATTTATATTCCTTAATAATAAATTTATATCTATATTATAAAGGATTTTATGAAAAATATATGATGTTACATCATGGGTATGGTTGGTTGTACGTACACATGAGTAATGTTTACATTTTTTAACAAACTTGTGGAAAAAATAAAAGTATTATTTAAGAATTATTATATTATAATTACCATATTACATCATCTAATTTCTTTATATATAGAATCTGTAACATCCCATGTATGTAATGAATAATAAATATTTTTATCTATGTCTATTTATGAATTAGATAGTGTTTTAGAGGCTTAAAATGAGAATAAATCCAATCTTATGCATGGAATACACTAATATTTTTAAAAGATTATTTTACTACCTTTTGATTGAAAACCATTTTTAAAGCAAAATTTTGACATTTTTATAAGCTTTATTTGTCAAAATAAACATATTCTTTATGATTTGGACATTGAAATTTACCTTGGGTTAATTTTTGGTATTTTTCTGACAATGTTCATTTTTTAATGAATAGTGTAAAATGCTGCATTTTACATAAAAACAGTTTTTTCATCTAATATAAATATATGGTTAGATTATACTTTTAATTGGTCATAAAGTGTAATTAGAATATATTTTCACCATGAAATCCAATGGTGGTCATTGGGATTAATTTCACTTTTGAATTGGTCATAAACAAGTGCCAAACTTTTCATAGATATTGTTTCAAAAAACACCGCTATTTGTTTTGACAATGAGAATTATTTTTAAATTAATTATCTCAATTTCTGTTTTTGGAATTTGGTAAAATGGATTAAATATTTGGAATCATAAGGCCCAAATTATTTAATCATGACTCTTTTGTTTTTGGACATTATGAATAGTAACGACGGTAATTATCTTTAATTATCTTGATTAATTAGTAATCGGGTAGTTCAGGATAATAAAATAATATCATAAATAATAAAAAATGACCCCATGATGTGTCCTAATTCTATAGTTTGTGTCATGGACGACGATGGGATTCCTTGTGCCATACCTGGGGACCCCATGGAATCACATATGTGTGATCATGACTTTTTATCTTTTTATTTTTAAAGAAAGTTAAATATAACAAAGAATGTATCACCTCAGTATAAAAAATTAATTTTTCCTAAATAAATTATATATTGGACTATAAATAGTAATTTTATAGATAAAAGGATTTCCTACATCATATTATTTTTTTTTTAATTTTTAAACATTAAATATATTAAATTATTTATGTCATCATGATGATGCAGCGATTACCTCATTAATGAATGATTTAAATAAAATGAACAGATAATGTAAAATATAAGACATACACATGTCAAAGACCTATTTTATGAGTGTATTTAGAACCCTTATCACCTTATCCAAGAAATATATCAATGTGGGTCCTTTTAAATCCGAAACACATTTCAATATAATGTAACATTTTATAACATTCCAAGAGTGCCCTTCCTCTCTTCTTATAAAAGGCCCCCACCTCTACCTCCTTACCCACACATCTCAAGCCTTTGGCTTCGCCATGCCCGACTCCTTTTATCTTTCCACATACCTCTCCTCATCCTATAATCCTTACCTTAAGCATAAAGTTCTTCAAGAAACCATTTTGGTTCAAACGAATAAGAGTTATCGGATTTAAAGGTAAAGTCTTCTATAATGTTCTTTTCTTTTATTTTGCTTCTCCATCCCCCTAAACTATTTTTATTAATTTATTTTGTAACAAAAATAGTATCTTAAATATACTAGGATGTTGTTATAAGAAGTATTCGAGCTACACTTACACACACATTCATCTAATGGTTAAAGAGCATATTGTTTCCGTGGATGGCGAATTTCTGCCTCACTGAACGATGATTGTTCAATATTCTTCTAACACCTTCAAAGGTAGCCATTAAGATGAAAATATATTTATATATGCTATATAATATGTTTATAGTTTCCTTAAACTTCTTTTTCTTTCATTTTTGGCATACCTTTATGGTTTCCATTATGGGTATATGGGATATCTTCATTTTAGAAAGTGCGGACTACCGCCCCCTCAAAGTGATTTGATTCGTCAATTCCATATGTGGGATGTATAAAGGATGGAGTTAATGATATTATATATGATATTATACTATAATTATAGTATACCAATATATCATTATGATTCCATTCCAGAAAATATGAAATTGAAATGAAAGTAGCATTCATGCATACGTACGACTTACCGTCTCCATGAACGGTGCATTTCATTTCATACATCTAAATGTTATGTAATATTATAAATTCATTTATATACTGGATATATATGATATATATTATATCTACATCATGAATATAACTCTGGATATAATGGATACATGAACAACTTGTAATTATAAAGAGTTTATTTTTGACTCAAGTACCAATGATCATTAAAACAACCGTTATTAACTTAAATAATTACATAGTGTACATGAAATGGTAATAAGTGATATAAAAGTAATAATGAACTTGAAAAAGGTTCTTAAGAAAGTATAAATTAACTCAAATTTATTATTCAGGAGATTAAAGAATGATCGTGTCAAGTCGGATACTAGGTATGGGACTTTGTCTCAATCTCCTTTCATTGAAGTATATTTTGTTTTATAGAAAACTTTATTTTATATGGTGTATAAACCCCTTTGACTTTTACGTTTATTCAAAAGGAATATTTTTTATACGAAGCATTTACTAAACATCAAAAGGGAATGATTTTTTTTGTCGTACAATGCGGCGACAACGACTTCTCCGCCGGCATGACCATTATTTGAGTTTCAACATCCACTACAAGCCATAACATTTTTTAAAAATGAGAAATAAATACCATGTTATACTTTTCTTTTATTTTGGTATTGAAAATGGTTTTCATAATGTTTTTATTATATCAATGTGTTGTATTGATATCTTGTGATTGAAATGGGGAAATTAATGTTTCCTTTATGCATGTTTTATGTGATACGATTATGTTATGGTTCTTGCGCATTACTATGAAGAAGGGTGGTTTCGTGACAAACTAATGGTGGGAGAGCCCGATATAGCTCGCCAATGCATTAGGTAATGCGAAGGGTTTAAACGTTATGGTTTCTCGGATTAGATTTAGGGAATATACTATGATGGGTATTCCAAATGTAACCATGAGGGTTACTCCCTACATAAGAATGTTATTAATGCCTAAATTTACATTTATGTCTTATGAATTCTGTGATTTATTAATGATTTGATCAGTTATGTTAAAATAATTATGTTTTACGAGTAATGTATGATTTCATACATGGACTAATGTTTTCATTTCGTACTTTTATTTCCTTTACTGAGATTTTTATGCTCATACAATGTTTTTGAAATGTTTTTCACAGGTCAAGGGAATGGTACATGATGTGATGATAGTGTCAAGGAAGTGTCAAGAAAGAATCCATGTTTTATTTTAAATATGTTTCCGTAGATAGAAAAAATGAGTAATATCTTTTATGTAACCACTTTGTTTAAATGTGGAATGTAATGCATGATTTATGATCTAATTCTCTAAAACACTAAACCTGAAAAGATCCTCAACGTGGAGTCTTGAAGTAACTCAAGATTAAGTAATGTTTATGGCTGGGGCCTTATAGTTGGTATCAGAGGTCAGTTTAGATAACTTTAGGAGTTAGAATTCTATTAAAAGATTATCCAAAAATATTTTTTATGGTCAAATTGGAATGATATAGCATTTGAAGATTATCATGTTGCTTCATCTAAGACATGTTTGTTCAGAATGGTTTTCCACATAGGAAACAGGGAAGCAGTGCTGGGAAGGCATACAAAAGGAAATAACCTTCCGAATCAGAATCCTGAGATGGTCATAATTGGAACTAAATAGTTTGTTGTAGTAATGGAATAGTTGACTCAAGCGATAAATGGTGGTGGTATCCATGCACGAGATCAGCCAGATCAACTGCAGAGGAACATGTCGGCGGTGGAACATTTCATGAGGCAACATCCCCCATCAATCAAGGGATCATCTGACCCTGTGCTACCTGAAGGGTGGATTAAAGTACTGGAGAAGATTTTCTATGTCATGGGGTGTTTAGACAATCAAAAGATTAGTCTTGCTATTTACTGTTTGGAGGGTGAAGCAGAAGAGTGGTGGTCGATGGTTTAAAATATCAGGGATGCTAATGAGATTGATGCTCTCGTTTGGGATGAATTCAAAGGTATGTTTCTTCAGAAGTATTTTCCTAAGGTTGTTTGACATATAATGGAAAAAACTTCTTGGAATTGAGGAAAGATGATGACTCAGTGGCTTCTTATGAAGAGAGGTTCACTCGATTGTCACGGTATGCTCCCAATTTTATCCGAGAACATGATAGTAAAATCGATCGTTTTTACTCCAGATTGAAGCCAAAATTTCAAAGGGATTTAGCTTATTGTGAGTTCAAGAGTTCTATGAAGATTGTTCTATGTGATGAGAAGGTGGAAATAGAGTTTTCCGATGATCAAGTGTTCTATAACAACCAGCAGAAGAAGAGACCGAGGTGGCAGGAGATAGGAAAGAATTTTTCAAAAAGATTTGATTGTAAGAAAACTATGTTTCCATTTTGTGATAAATGTGGTAAAAGGCATGCTAGGGAATGACTTATGAATTATGGGAAGTGCTACTAATGCAGTAAGATGGGACATAAGGCTCGTGATTGCACTGAAAGAGATCAGTGTGATGGTAAGACCAAATTTTATTTACAGTTAGTGAAATGTTTTATGTGCAATGAGATGGGTCACTATGAAAACGAGTGTCCGACAAAGATCTTGAGTGATGGGAAGCAGTTAGACTACAAGTAGAAATGGGTGGTGAAATCCTTTGCAACTACTTCAGCAGATGTCGGGCCATCAAATGAAGTGGTATCAAGTACTTTTTTTTGGTTTTTCAGATTATTCTAATTTATTGTTTGATTCAGGGTCTACACATTCTTTCATCTCTGAAAACGTTTATTGTAAAATGGGAATACCATCTCAATAAATGACTCCTGAACATGTGGTAAAAACACCTGGGGAAAAGGATGAGGCAAAAACAGTTTATAAGAATCATCATATCCTTATCCGTGGAAAGAACCTACTTGTAAACCTTATTGTTTTACCTCTAGTAGAGTTTGATGTTATCCTGCGTATAGATTGGCTCTCTATTTACCATACTATGTTTGACTGTAGAGCTAAAGAAGTTTCTTTTTAGAAAGACTTTCAGTTTGTGTACAAGAATGAACCCTTACTGTTTATAACATATCAAGAGGTCGAGAAACTTGTAAAATATGGAAATGAATGTTACCTTGCACATATCGTTGAAAACAAGGGAACTGTTCAGATTAATGATGTGCCAGTGGTAAATGAGTATCCTGATGTTTTTCCTGATGAGTTTCTTGGAATAATACCAGATCGGGAAGTTGAATTTACTGTTGACTTAGTTCCTGATGCTAAGCCAATTTCAAAACCCCCTTATAGAATGACTCAAATTGAAATTTTAGAGTTGAAGGAGCAATTGTAAGATTTATTAGAGAAAGGTTTCATTCGACCTAGCACATCACCATAGGGTGCTCCTATTTTATTTGTTAAAAATAAAGATGGTTCAATGAGACTTTTCATTGATTATAGAGCCTTGAATAACATCACTGTTAAGAAAAATATCTTTTTCCTCATATCGATGATTTGTTTGATCAGATCCAGGGAGCTCAGTTTTTTTTTCAAATATTGACTTGGGATTGAGGTACCATTAGTTGAAGGTAAAGGAATTAGATATTACGAATACTGCGTTTCGTACAAGATATGGCCATTATGAATTTGTAGTAATTCCTTTTGGGCTAACCAATGAACCTTCTATATTCATGGACCTTATGAATAGAATTTTACATGAGTTCTTGGATAAGTTTGTGGTTGTTTTCATTGATGATATTTTAGTGTTTTCTAAATGTAAAGAGGATCATGAAAGACATTTAAGGGTTATTTTGAAAAAATTAAAAGCAAATAATCTGTATTGGAAATTCAGAAAGTGTGAGTTTTGGTTGTAAATAATTTCTTTCCTTGGTCATATTATTTCTAAAGATGGGATAACTGTTGATCCTGCAAAAACAAAGGTTGTTGAAGAATGGCCAAGACCCACAAATGTAACTGAGATTCGTAGCTTCCTTGGTTTTGTAGGCTACTACCGAAGGTTTTTTAGAAAATTTTCATGGTTTTCTAGTCCAATGACTAAGCTAACTCAGAAGGGTGTTAAGTTTATCTGGAAAAAAGAATGTGATGATTGTTTTTAGGAATAGAAAAGAAGATTGGTGAATGCTTCAGTTTTGGCACTACCTTCTAGGAATGGTGATTTTGTTATCTACAGTGATGCATCATTAAAAGGACTTTGTTGCATCCTAATGAAAAATGATCATCTTATTGCTTATGTTTCACGATAGTTGAAAACACATGAGGTAAATTACCCTACACATGATTTGGAATTAGCTGCTATTGTTTTCCCTTTAAAAATTTTGAGGCATCATTTATATGCAGTAAAGTGTGAAATATATACTGATCAAAAAATTTAAAGTATATATTCACTTAGAAAGAATTGAACATGAGACAGAGGAGATGGCTAGAATTAATCAAGGATTATGATTGTACAATTCAATACCATCCACGAAAAGAAAATAAATTGGATGATGCTTTGAGTCGAAAAAGTAATGCTTCATTAAAAATGTTGTGTTTGGAACATGATCCTTTGGTTAAGGATTTGATGAACTTTGGAATAGAAGTTGTTGGTGCAGGATGTCCTTCTGTTTTTTTTCATGTATCAGTGAAATCCTCTCTATCATACAGAATTAAGCCAGCATAGAAGCAAGACAGTGAGTTGCAGAAAATGATAGAGCTGGTTCAGAAGGGTAAGTTTCCTGAATTCAACATTGATAATGATTGTGTTTTAAGATTTAGGAAGAGATTGTGTGTGCCTTGTGATTCATAGTTGAAGAGAGAGAGAGAGAGAGTTGTTATGTGAATCTCATTGTTCTCCATTTTCAGTTCATCTAGGCAGTACTAAGATGTATAGATATCTTCAGGAGTATTACTGGTGGGACGGAATGAAAAGGGATATTGATGATTTTAATGTGATGTGTTTGACTTGTCCATAGGTAAAAGCAGAGTGGCAGTTATCGAAAGTGATGCTTCAAACTTTACCAGTGCCAGAGTGGAAATGGGAGAATATATCCATGGACTTCATTGTGGGATTTCAGAAGACACCTCGAGGTAATAATTCAATCTGGGTTATTGTTGATCACTTGACTAAATCTGCTCACTTCCTTGCTATAAGAGATACTTTTTCTCTAGATCAACTTTCCCATTTCTATATTAAAGATATAGTCAGATTACATGGGGTTTCTCTCTCCATTATATCTGACCATGATCACAGGTTCACTTCTAACATTTGGAATGGCCTTCAAAAGACGTTGGTTACTGAATTAAATTTTAGTACATCTTTTCATCCTCAATCAGATGGGCAGTCAGAATGAACAATTTAGACATGGGAGAATATGCTATGTTTTTATTCAATGGATTATCAGGATAGTTGGGACCAACATCTTTCTTTGGTTGAGTTTTTTTATAATAACAGTTTTCATTCCAGTATCAAGACGGCACCATTTGAGGCATTATATGGGAAGCGGTGTCGAACTCCACCTTTTTGGGATGAAGTGGGTGGAAGGATGTTTATGGAACCAGAATTGGTAGAAGAGTTGGCAGAAAAAGTTCAGCTGATATAAAAACACATGAGAATAGCTCAGAGTAGGCATAAGATATATGCCAACGATAGGAGGAGGGATCTCTCATTTGAGGTAGGTGATCATGTTTTTTCAATGTTTTACCATGGTAAATTGTGATGCGATTTGGTAAGAAAGGAAATTTGAGTCCATGGTTCATTGGACCGTATGAAATACTGGAGAGAGTTGGATCAGTTGCATACCAAGTGGTTTTACCTCCGAGTTTATGTCAGGTATAAATTTTTTTTCATGTTTCAATGTTAAGGAAGTACATGCCAGATCCATCTCATGTTTTGAGTCCAGAGATAGTTCAGCTGGAAGAGAATCTATCTTATGAGGAACAACTGGTCCAGATTCTTGCCAACAGGGAGAAAGTGTTGTGGAATAAGGGTTTTCATCATGTAATGGTTTTGTGGAAAAACCACATGATTCAAGAGGCAACATGGGAATCTGAAAATGCAATGAGGGATAAATACCCTCACTTATTCGTTAAGTAAATAAATTGCGGGGACAAAATTTTCTAATGTGGGGAAGGATGTAACATCCCAAGTAAGTAATGAATAATAGAGATTTTTGTCTATTTCTATTTATGAAATATATATTGTTTTAAAGTCTTAAAATGAAATAAATCCAATCTTAATCATGGAATACACTAATAATTTTAAAAGATTTATTTACTGCCTTTTGATGGAAAACCATTTTTAAATCAAAATTTTGAAAATTCTATAAGCTCTATTTTCCAAAATAAACATATTATTTATGGTTGGGACATTTAAATTTACCTTGGGTTAATTTTTGGTATTTTTCTGACAATGTTCATTTTTTAATGAATAGTGAAAAATACTGAATTTTACATCAAAAATGTTTTTTCATCTAATATAATTATATGGTTAGATTATCTTTTTAATTGGTCATAATGTGTAATTAGAATATATTTTTACCATGTAATCCAATGGTGCTCATTGTGATTAATTTCACGTTGTAATTGGGCATAAACAAGTGCCAAACTTTTCATAGATATTGTTTCAAATAAACCCGCTATTTGTTTTCACAAAATTAATTATTTTTAAATTAATTATTGCAATTTCAGTGTTTGTAATTTGGTAAAATGGATTACATATTTGGAATAAGAAGGTATAAATTATGTAGTCAAGACTCTTTTCTTTCTTGACATTATTAATAGTTACGGCGGTAATTATCTTTAATTATCTTGATTAATTAGTAATCAGGTAGTTAAGGAAAATAAAATAATATCATAATAATATAATATGACCCCAAAATGTGTCCTAAAGCTACTGTTTCTATCATGGAAGACCATGGTATGCATTGTGTCAAACTAGGGGACCCCATGGGATCACTTTTGTGTGATAATGACTTTTTATCTTTTTATTTTTAAAGAAAGTTAAATATAACAATGAATGTATCACCTGAGTAAAACATTTTTAATTTAGTCTACATAAATGATCTATTGGACTATAAATATTCATTTTAAAGCTAAAAATAATTCATACATCTTAGTTTCTTTTATAATTTTTATACATTAAATAAAGTAAATTATTTATGACATCATGATGATGCAGCGATTATCTCATTAATGAACGATTTAAATAAAATGAAAAGATAATATAAAATCTAACCCTTACACTTGTCAAAGACCTATTTTATGAGTATATTTCGAACCCTTATCACCTTATCCTTTAAATATATCAATGTGGGACATTTTAAATCTGAAACACATTTCAATATAAAGTAACATTTTATAACATTCCAAGAGTGCCCCTCCTCTCCTCTTATAAAAGGCCCCCACCTATACCTCCTTACCCACACTTCTCAAGCCTTTTTCTTGGCCAATCCATGCTCATTTTATCTCTACACACCCCTCTATTCATCATAGAAGCCTTACCATAGGCATAAAGCTCTTCAAGAAACCATTTTTGTTCAAACAAAGAAGAGTTACTAGATTTAAAGGTAAAGTCTTCTCTAATGTTCTTTTGTTTTATTTTGCTTCTCCAACCCCCTAAACTCATTTTATTAATTTCTTTTGTAACAAAAAAAGTATCTCAAATATATTATGATGTTTTTATTATATGTATTCGAGCTACACTTACATACACCTTCATCTAATGGTTAAAGAGAAAACTGTTTCCGTGGATGGCGAATTTCTGGCTCACGAAACGATGATTGTTAAATATTCTTCTAACACCTTCAATGGTGGCCATTAAGATGACACTATATTTATATATGATATATAATATGTTTATTTTGTCCTTAATCTTCTGTTTTTTTTTCATTTTTGGCATACCTTTATAGTTTCCGTTATGGGTAAACGCGGTATCTTCATTTTAGGAAGTGCGGACTACCGCCCCCTCAAAGTGATTTGATTCGTTAATGCCATATGTGGGATGTATAAAGGATGGAGTTAATGATATTATATATGATATTATACTGGAATTATAATATACCTTTATATCATTATGATTCCATTCCATAAAATACGAAATAGAAATGAAAGTAGAATTCAAACGTACATACGTCTTACCGTCTCCATGAACGGTGCATTTCATTTCTTACCTCAAAATGTTATGTAATATTATAAATGCATGTATATACTGGATATATATTATATATATTATATCTACATCATGAATATAACTCTGGATATAATGGATACAAGCACAAATTGTAATTATAAAGAGTTTATTTTTGACTCAAGTACCAATGATCATTAAAACGACTGTTATTAACATAAATAATTACATGGTGTTCATGACATGGTAATAAGTGATATAAAAGTAATAATGAACTTGAAAAAGGTTCTTAATCAAGTAGAAATTAACTCATGTTTATTATTCAGGATATTAAATAATGATTGAGTCAAGTCAGATACGAGGTATGGGACTTTGTCTCAATCTCCTTTCATTGAGGAAAATTTTGTTTTATACACATCATTCTTTTATACGGCGTATAAAACCCTTTGAATTTTACATTTATTCAAAAGGGATATTTTTTATACGAATAATTTAGTAAATGAAAAAATGGAATGTTTTTTTGTCGTACATATGCGGCGACAAAGTCTTCTCCACCGCCATGACCATTATTTGAGTTTCAGCTTCCTCTACAAGCCATAACATTTATAAAAAATGAGAAATAAATACCATGTTTTAATTTTGTTTTATTTTTGTATTGAATATGGTTTTAATAATGTTTTTATTATATCAATGTGTTGTATTGATATCTTGTGATTGAAACGTGGAAATGTTATGTTTCCTTTATGCATGTTTTGTGTGATAAGATTATGTTATGTTTCTTGGGAATTGTTATGAAGACGGGTGGTTCCGTGACAAACTAAAGGCAGGTGAGCCTGATATAGCTCTCCAATGCATTGGGTAATGCAAAGGGGTTAAATGTTAAGGTTTCTCCGAAGAGATTTATGGAATATACTGTTATGGGTATTCCAAACGTAACCATGAGGGTAACTCCCTACGTAAAAATGTTATGAATGCCTCAAGTTACATTTATGTCTTATGATTTCTATGATTTATTTAGGAATTGATGATGTATGCTAAAATTATTATGTTTTATGAGTAAATTATGATTTCATACATGGAATAATGTTTTCATTTCGTACTTTTATATCCCTTACTGAGCATTTTATGCTCAGTCCAAGTTGTTGAAATATTTTTCACAGGTCAAGGGAAAGGTACATGATGTGATGATAGTATCAATGAAGTGTCAAAAAGAATCCATGTTTTATTTTAAATATGTTTCCATTGATGGAAAAATGAGTAATATATTTTATGTAACCACTTTGTTTAAATGTGGAGTGTAATGCATGATTTATGATCTAATTCTCTAAAACTCTAAACCTGAAAAGATCTTCAACGTGTAGTCATGAAGTAACTCAAGATTAAGTAATGTTTAAGGCTAGGGACTTATAGAATCCAAGTGAATAAGTGTTCAAAAATGTATCACATCGCTCCTAGGATTTGGTAATCCACAAATATGCACAAATGATGTTATAATTTTCAATGGATTAAATTGTAGTAAAATATATTATAGATTATCATTTTATAATTATAAATATTTTATTTATGTCATATATATATTTTAAATACATCATTAAATAAAGATTTGATATATGGTAATGGAAAATGAATTACATCAGTTCATGTGGCAGAAGTCTGCCACACACATAATGAGTGGTTTCAATGCAAATTAGATGAATATGGAGATAGATAAAATTTAATAAAAAAATAATTCTATATTTCTATATATTTGGTAGTTATTTTACAATATTAAATTTTTTATAATAGTTTTGAAGGAGGTATAATAATAAATAATATTAAAAAAATTGTTAATGTCTATACCTCTTCTTTAAAAATCTTTTTTTTCATTGCACCTTAATCCTTATAATGATGGTATTTTGGAAAATAAAAAAATAATCTTTTTAAGGATGTTAGAATGGAATTTTTCTAATTATTCTCTGAACATAATAAATCTTTTATTGTGTAGAGGAGAGGATATGGGGTGACCATTTAGAAATAGTGGAGATAAAATACTTTGAAATTTTCAATAGATTAAATACAAATTAACGTGTTACCGAAAAACAGAGTTTCCAAAATAGAAATTTTTATAACATTAGATGTTATAGGGCCTAAATGTCCCTATATAATATGATTTATACATGTTATTAGGTAACTCTAAACCTTATAACCTTATTTTAACTCCTGATATACATGTTTAAACATTAACCATGGTAATAAAATTTAACTTCTTTTAATTTTCATTAAGACATAAAAGTCATCTAAACATTTTACATAATATTATGTTTTATAATATAAAATATATAATACATTTTATTAAATTTAATTAACATAAGTTGAAATACTTATTTTATTTTTAAACCAGCAAAATGTGATGAAAAGTGGATTTCTAGGGAAAAATGAATTCTTAATTATAATGAGTTATTTTTACAAATATAATTCAAAAAAATATTTCTAATTACATAAATTTTTCTATTAATTATATTAATGAACTATTTTTTTAATCCTTTTAAAAAAATTATACATAGAAAATGTTTTGAATGAAATGGCAGTGGGAAAAAATCCAAATCTATAACTATTCATTTGAAAAATGAAATCATTCAAAAACAATATATAATTAATCCTGATAGAATTCAGAATTATTGAAATAAATAATTATATCCTTTATTGTAAAATTAAAAATATAATAGTGTCTGAAATTAATTATAATATTCTATGACAAAATTAATAAAACCCATTTATAAAAATGTATTTTCATTTCATAAAATGACTACTAAAAAATGGTTGCCTATTTTCTATGTATTTTTCATTATATTTATATTTAGTATGAAAATTTTATTTATTATTTTTTATTTAGATACTCCTATTTATAACATCCAATTCAATAGTTATGTTATAAATGTCATATTTAAAATATTATTTTTGTCGTCCATTAATGTTTGGTCTTGGGTGTCTTGTACAATGTCGAACATAATCATCAATTAAAATCTCAGTTCATTACATTCTCTTCCATTGATAAGATATTTCCTTGTAATTGTATCTTGATTTTAAAATCAATGTTTTAATAATTTATAATTCCATTGTTGAAACCACATGGTGTAAAAAATGGTAAATAAAATATTATTTGAAAATGAGTATTACTGATATATGAAGGTCACCTTGAAGAAAATATAACTTGGTTTTCAAATTGAATAACATTAGTGGGTAGTGATATTTTGTATTTTTAGGAAAACATTAATTTCTAAATAATTATAGAGAGTGACAGAGAATTTTGATCACAAGAAGGTGAATGATCACAAGAAGGTGAATGATCACTAGAAAGTCATTGAACCCTAAATAATAGACCAATGAAACATGAAATAGACTATAAAAGATTCAAAAATAAATTTTAAAGTAAAACCTTTTTATTGCTAGTTTTATTTCTTTTGTCTAACGATTTCATTTATAATATAAACAAAGTATATAATAAAAAAATAATTACTTGATTTTTTTATATTTTATATGTAAAATTTCATAAATTCGTTGTGATTTAATCAATTTACACTTTTATAACATCTATTATTCCATGAAATTATTAGTCAAGAAAAAAATTTCATGATTGAAGGCTAAAATAATAATTTAATTCATCACATGATTCGTAAAAGGATATCATGTCATTCCTCATATCATTAGGAATTGAAAAGAATTAGTTAATAGAAGGTAATATAATTCCAAAAATAAATAAAACATCAAATGAATAAATTATAAATTAATAATAAAAATTTAATAATAAAACAAAATGATATACTTATATTTTTCTATAAATACATAACACTATATCCCAATTAACCACAATATCACCAAAATTAAATAATTTTGTAATCTCAATGTTATTTTCATGTATTTTACCATACATCCCAAAAAATGTAATGTCATGCATATGAAATAATCATTCGAATTAAATATATGTTTTTTTTGTACCCAATCTTAATAAAACATCTCAAAAAATTGCATTAATTAATATAAAATATAATCACTTAAATCTAAAAAATGGGTTTCTATTCAATTAATATTATGATAAAATTTAATCTTATTAACCCATGTTGGTATCTATAAATCTTAATGGTATGGACC
Source organism: Viscum album (assembly GCA_963277665.1). Classification (NCBI taxonomy): domain Eukaryota; kingdom Viridiplantae; phylum Streptophyta; class Magnoliopsida; order Santalales; family Viscaceae; genus Viscum; species Viscum album. The sequence goes on from OY728125.1 coordinate 981,232,317, forward strand.
AACCTAGTCCATTTCTACATGATAATCTGGATCCTATCCCTAAAAGAGCTCTAAGGGAATTCCTAAACCCTACAGGATGGAATAAGATCCTAGGAATTAAGTAATAACCACTTGGGAAATATTTATTTTGGTAACTAATTATGAAAATTAATAATTTAAGTTAAAATAAAATTATAGCACGACCCATCCTAACATTAGATGTTTATGCTAGAGAAAAATAACCAAACAAAAATGATAATATCAAAACTAGTAAATAAGTCATACAATACTGACCACCAGAAACACTCTCACCCTCCAAACACGTTATATTATACTGAAAATATTCCCTCCATTGAAGGATATAATTCACCCATGAGAAATAATTCTTACCCTTTATCCATAGAAAGCGGTAAAATCGACAGTCTCTAATTCCATAAAAGAAACTATTAAAAAAATACAAACATAACAATCTACTCGTTTTTATACAACTCCTCAACTATCTAAATAATCCCATCACCCATTGGTGTGCATAACATATAACCCAAAACATATAACTAAACTTTTTGTAGTTATATTGGTATGAGAACCTAAGAACTCATTGGGGATGCCAAAACCAAAAACGATGAACTATGACTTACTATTAACGTGAAAACCATTTCATTCTAGTTTAAAAATAATTTTATATAAAAATTGTATTTTTTATTATCATTATATGTAATTAGAATTAAATTTATTTTTCAAAACCATTTCCCTTTTTATTTTATAAGAAATTCCAAAATAATGATAGAATTTCCAATAATCCATGTTTTAGAGGAACAAGTTGATAAGGAAAGATTATTATTAAGAAGGAATGGTATTTATGATAGTATCATTTGGTTAAATAATATAATGATAAATAAAATAATAATTTTATCATTATATAAACAAAAATGAAACCAATAGAAACATCATTTCGAAATCGTCCCTTTGAAATGGGAGTAACATGAGGGAAAACACCATTAAAAATTCCTTGTTTACTATGTCAGTTAAGATCCTAGGCTCATCATATATTTTTTAGCAAACATAACCCTTATTCATCATGATAAATTGATGGAGACACACCCATGGTCACTCAGTAATAATCCATATCACCTTATTTTGTTAGAGTCTTATTGTAATCCTATTAGAGAGAATTGGGTCGAGGCCCTAACAATTCACGTAGGTAATAGTTCACGTATGGTCACATTGGTACCAACGATTAACATGTTCCATGACCATAACCATATAATATACATGAATTTTAGTATCAAACCTAAGTTTCAAACATGATAATTGAATGAAATTTTTCAAAAACACCTCTATACGCTGCCAAAGTGAAACCCCTTTTTTCTTAAGATAATATTTGGAGGTCAAACATGTCATGGAAAAGTCATAAATGATTGGGATTCAATTATAGTGCATTTAACTTTTGTAAATAGATTATAATGTCATAAAATGTACTTATATTTTATAAAACATTATTTATGATTTGGAAACCCACATTTTATATCATATTTTCCATATTCCAAAACCAGTTTCAATAAAAAACCCAAATACACCTTGATATATTTTTATGGTCAACCCTTATCCAAATGAACATGTTCCCACCTCCATGAACAAATATGTAAAAATAGGGAACCTTTATATATTTATATATGGAAAATTCACATTTGATACATCAAAATATTATAACCACATAAAAGACTATTAAGAATACAAAACATGTCATTAGGACTTTATGGAAAACCAGTCCAAGTGCTATTTATATATATATAAAAGATTAAATAATAAAAAACATTGATATATAAATCAAACACTCAATGTATTTAATCTTTTAAAAAATATTATAGAAAACACATTCCATTATATAAAACGAATTTCATTAGAGAAAACCCATGGGAAAAGCAGAAAAACATGAAAAACATGAATGATGTCATTTCTATTTATTAGAAACATTTTTTAATAAGTAATTTAATAGATAATATAATTAAAACCCATAATAAAACATACATTAAAATATATCTCCCAATTAAAAATCTCAGACATAGGGTAACCTACCTTATAGAAGAATAAATCATGTCTTTTGACAATAGTGTCTCAAATCCACCTCACAAAGGTCCAGAAATCACTAGAAAAAATGGGAAACACAAAGTCCCAAAATAGTATACTAAAATTAGGCCCAAAAATATGAAAAAGATATAACAAACCTAAAAAATGATAATCTTCCACATTCAATGGTAGTGTAATGAACTAGTCTTAATCATACCCCACAAAAGATCAAGAAACACTAGGCATAAGAAAATAAAAAAACAAACCAAAACATGAAAATACAATAGTGTTTGGAGAAAATAATATTGCAGAAATGGGAACATTAAAAAGTAATATGCATGTAGAATAGAACATTAATGGCTTTCCTATGATGACTGCACAAGGAATCAGATGGAGAAATGACCAAAAATGGAGAGAGGGGGGGGGGGGGGTATTGTGTGGATGATGATTACTGGGTGTTGTATCACATGACATAGAGAAATATTAGGGTGGGAGGGGGTGTGAAAGGTAAGAGAGGTGGGGATAAAATTATTTTTTAATACATTTTTTTATTTAAATATTAGATTTAATTTAATTAATTAATATTTTTTATTTTTTTGAAATAGGACACTGATTCCAATTTAGGCATGGTTGGCTAAACTCTAAAACTCTACTGGAGGCTCTAGACACCCTCTCTTGTACAAAAAAAGTTTAATGAAATTATTATCTAACATTTTTGTATCATTTTCAAATCATATAACCAAACCTATAACATTTTTACTTTCCATGTGCTATTTTTCCACCTATGATGATAATTTTAAAAGTGTAAGATATACAAGACATTTCATGTCCAAAATATATAAATGAATCTAAAAAAATATAAAAATTAAAAAAAATTAAAATGAATTATTGGGGTGTGAAAATATTCACCACTTGTGACACTTTCGACTCCCATATTGTTCCAAGTATTTGGTTGATTCAAAAAATATAAATTGAAATTTCAACTTGGAGAGAGACCTAAAAACTAAAATACCAATGAGCCATCACCCACATTACATTCAATACATGGAACTTCGAAATCCCAAAATATTCTAATATATCATCCAAAAAATACCCACAATAAATGTGAGAACATTATATATTAAAGAACTCAAACTATCTAGAAAAATAGCCACTATAAGAGTTTCAAATATCCATATACAACCCCATAAAAAGGAACACCATGACACCAAATACAGAAATGACCACAAAAAATCATCTTGGTCTTCATAACCCTTCAAATTTACCAAGGTTCTGGAAAACCATACAACATTGATTAGGGATGGGTGTTAAATGAACAAGGGATTACCTTCTCAAGAAATATTTCAAATGTGGTTCACCATAATATCCTTATACGGTGGCCTTATCACCAAATTAGGACTCTGCTTTCACACTGACTTACCAAGATAAAACAACATCATGAGAGAGAAATGAAAAAAATGATGTAAGCAAAGAGTTCTGAACACCACAACTTCACAAAAATAATATTCCGAATTTCATAAAAACCCCCATATAAAAGAGAATTCCTAAGAGAAGGAACTCTTGAGAGGGAATAATAATGAACAACCAACATAAAAACCATTTATAGAGATTCAAGGCCTCTAAAACAAGGTATCTAAAATTCTATTACTCAAAAAAATCTTTAAGGAAATTTATCGAAAATAATGATAGTCCGGATAAATTGATAGGAATATAAAAAAGAAGATATGACAGCGAATTAAAGATACATTCTTTACTCACTAAGAACAACATGGGTTCTAATCAAAATTTATCGGGAACAACATGTGACAATATCTAAGAACGGTTTCCCTCAGTGAACCCAACATATTAGATAAATAAATCATTATTCCAAGTCATCCCTTCCAGTCACCCAAGACCTTCACATCCAATTATGAGATACCAACATAGATGCATGAACCTTATCAAAGTGGATAGTCAACAAAACAATTGATACACCCAAGGGAGTTTCCAATGGGGAATACCAATGGAATTTTTTTCCAGATATTCACCTAGGACTAGAGCCACCTTAAACATGACAAGATCAAAGAAATAAATGGAAGTCACTAACATCTAAAAAATGAAATGGACACCAAAAATAGAAAACCATATTAAGGAAAAACTCAAATGGTTTCTACTTTGATGTTAGAATTAATATGTAGGGCCAACATCCATAACACCCGGGAACTCATCCACTGCATGAAATGATTTACATAGAGGCTTATAGCTAAAGATGTGATATATTAATGATTATTCTATTCCTTAGTCTAATTCTAATAATCCCCAATTGAAACTCCATCCATTGGTGGTTCAAATTACAAATCCACTTAAGGTGACACAGATATCCACAACCAACAGAATAGGGAGAAACCCATAATCCCATTTTAATGAAACTTTTCTAAGACATTCAAAAATAAAACACACCTGAACCCAAAAATGTATGCTTCCAAATCAAAATAAAATTGTCTTAACATTAATCATTACATGAATCCAAGTAAAAATTTCTCACAAAATCAAAAAATTATTTAGAAAAACTTATATATTGTTTCTTTAAAAATCACAAACATATAATATAAATAATATGATACTCATTTTTTAAGAAATACTTAGAATAATTTTTATCCATTTTTTTAAACTAAACTAACTTCACTTCAAATAATTTTCGAAAAAATAAATTTTTCAAAAAATAAAATCATCTATATCACATATTCTAATTAGAATAACTCTAAACGATTTAAAATTTTTAAATTATCCTTTATTATTTTTCTGAAACCAATGAATTACACTAATAATCTAACATTTCTTTCATCCATTTATAAAATAGTTTTCCCATAATTTATAAAACATATTTTAATATGAAGAAAAAAATAATTTATCATTATATCTTCCAAAAATAAAATTCACTTTTGAAAATTTAAAATTGATTTTTAATAATTAAACCACTCAATATGTATGATTCTATTTTTAAACCCATAAAATGTATTATTGAATGTAATTATTAATACAAAACTCTTAATAAAATTTTTCGAAAAATAGTTATATGAAATCAAAAAACATATAACCAATGAACCAAGGAATAATTACAGTGCATGAATTGACTACATGGATGTGTGTACCATGTTTAAACCACATAACCGTCACAGAGTGTAAAATAAAACCAGGTATAATGGATAAATATATGTTAGTATCACTTGTGAGATAAATGTGTAATACATTATCAACCATCATTTCATCCACAAAATAATATATCAAAATCAAAATACCAACATCTCCTAGAAACTAAGGTTTCTTCATGATTTAGGATTTTTAGGATCCAACCCATGACATACCATTTGAACTCAGAGTATCCTATATCCATATATCAGACACCCCAACTTATAATTCTATTTATGAGATATCGAAAATTATCTCTCTAAAAATATATCAACTACTATGATATAATTTAATCATGAATCAACCCAAAACATTATTCCATTGGATGCCCAAATTGGTACATGATAAGGCCCAAAGCACATTCTTAGTCTCCGGTAGGTGGAATAAGTGTCTGGGTATCAATTAATCACTAAATAAAAATTAATTAACTTTATAAATATCTAAAAAAAATTGAGATTATATTTTTAATGAAATTTTAGCATGAATCATTTGTACACAAAACGATCATGCCAAAGAAAGATAAATAAACAACAATCTTAATATCAAAACTCAAAACACATCCAAATCGCAATGAGCGCCAATAACATCTCACACTATATGAAAGTATTCCCATAAAATACAAATAAAATCACCTATAAATGGTCTCATTTTACAAATATTATCTATAACTTCCCATCATCCATTTGAATCAGTGAAATAGAAAGTGTCCAATTAGATAAAAAACTAAACAAAACTAAAAAAATATCACATCCTCCTTGTGACTATAAAATTCATGACTTAAATAAAGAAAAAAACCTGTGGGAATGCATAAAAGATAAGTCAAACCCTAAAATAGGGGAATGATATTGATATATAGGCTTGATAAATTAATCACTCATGAGGGAAGAAAAAATAGGAAGCCTCACTCAATGCATTTCCATTAAAAAAATACATTCCATTCATGTTTGAAAATAATTATATATATAAGTAATTTTTTCCATTTACATTCAATAAAATCACCATCCCATTTTTATAGAAAAAACATTTTATTTTTTCTTCAAAATATATCTTATAGAATGAGAGATTTTATATTAATCCATATATAAAAAGAACAGAATGATATGGTAAGAGTCTCGGTTTGAAAATACAAAATTTATATTATATCATAATGTGCTATAAAATAGAGGGAAATAGAACAAAAAGATTTATCATTATAGACATTAAAAATGATTCTAAAGAAAATATATTTTCCAACCCCTACCTTGGAAAGAAGTATAATAAGAGATGAAACAACATGAGAAATTCCTAAGATTCTAGGTTAGTTGGGATCCTAGGTACATCATATCTAATAATCAAACATATCTTTTCCAATTATTAATCCATTGGTGGGGGTGAAACAAGAGTCCATTGATAATAATCCATGTCACAATGTTCAATTATTTTTCTATCATTATCTTTCTAGGGAGGCCCAGGGTGAGGCCCAACCTGCTCACGTTTATTTTAGTCATAGTCTACTAACCTATGTTACCAGGATTCCCATATTCCATGTATATAAACAAAAATATACGGGATTTTTCGTATAAATACAATTTTTCAAACACAACAATACAAATAAATCATACAATAACAAATCACCTCCCTACACTACCAATGTGAAGTCCATTTTTTCTTAAGATCATACCAATATGAAAAAGATATGATACCCTAGTCATAAATGTCTAATATTCCACTAGATTGCATATAAAATTTTAAAACATTATATAATGTTCATAATTGTAATTTTCTTTTTAGAATAGAAAATTATTTGGAATACCACATTTTATAATATACATTTCACATGAAAAATTCATTGTTCACACTAAAACACATATAAACTTTATATATATATATATATGATAATCCATTATACCAATGTAAATTATCTAATTAATATAAGTGAATATGTTTAAAGATATCATATATATATATATAAGTAACATTTGACACATCAAATGAATAAAAACCCAACTGTAAGACCATTATAAAACCAAAAATATGCCACAGGTCTTTATCCGAAATTAGCCCAAAATCAAAATCAGTTTCAAAATCTCAGCATTTCGTGGATGAAATACTTTTAAATATAAAACAAACTCAAAGTGTTCTTAACACTATAAAATAGATTATAAAAACAGTATCCATTAGATAAAACAAATGTACAATGAATAATAATCATGGAAAGTATGAAAGGGGGAATTTTTATTCATTTTATAAATTATAACTATTTTTTTTACTTTATAATATATTTAAGAACCAAAAAAGACTGAGGAAATTATAATATTCAATTCAATGTTTTATATATAGGGTAACCTACTTCAATAGAAGATAAATTCATAATCTTTGATAACAATGGCTGAAATCCACCCCAAGGAGGTCCATGGTGCACTAGTGAAAAATAAAATATACCCAAAACTCATAAAATCCAAAATTTAGAGTAGGAAAAATTATATAAATGACTGAAAATGTACAAAACAATGATGATGAATTTTTTTTCTTTAATGCAAAAGAAAAATAACTAGCCTTAATCAAACCCCAAAAAATTCAATGAAACCCTTGGAATAAAAAAACCCATAAACATCAGTTCAAAATCATACCCTTGGGTATGGAAAATTTTACACTGTTATGAGGGGAATGAGAATAAATGAATAAATAAGTTCAAGAGTTGAGAAAATGATTACATGATATGATTTCACAAGGAATGAACAGTTGAAATGTGAAACAAATAGAGGGAGGGAGAGGTGCAGAGCACAAGGATGAGGGTCCATGGTGTGGTGTGTCATGTTGAATAAATAAGAAGAGTAGGAGTGGGACATGAGGGGTAAGTGGGAAGGGGTATATTTATGTTTTAATAAATTATTATTTATTATTAAAATTTTAGTGTTATGGATATTAATTTAATAATGTCATTTTTAAATGAGAAACTACAAATGGTTTGGTGGAATAGTTATCCATATCATGCACTAACCATAGAACTCTACTGGAGGATCTGGACAACTCGCATGAGCAAGGTGCATGGATAATGAAATCATATGGTGTATATTTAGTCATCTCTATAATGCATATAGAAATTGACACAAGGTTTTTCATAGTTTCTACTAACTATGAACCATCCATTAACCTATGTTGATAATCCCAAATTCTAATATTTAAAACATGGTATAACCGAAATATTCAATGTTTGCATTTAATAATATAATAATAAACAAAATTAAACTATCAAGATCATGGTGTGACACTTAAGATAAGATGACATGAAAATTTCCTAATCCTTAATGTTATCTGAACTTTTCTTGGATACCAATTGTAATATCCCTAAACCTACAATCCATGATTTGGTTCTAAAAACACAATCATAACAATTAAGTATTGGATAATGATTATTGTGACCCAGTTTTAAAAATCCACAATGTTTAACATAGAACTTATATATTGGATCGGTTACATACCCAATGAACTTTTAGGTTTAGAGTAATAAAATATTTGGAAAAAGTCTTACATGATATTACCCATGTGTTCATGTGATCAAATTTTCCCTACACAATCATTTATTGTTTAAAAATGTGTAATATTCATTTATTGTCAATTATTTTACACATGGAACCATTATAGACATAATTTAGTTAACATAATTCTTTATATCCTAGTGAATAGGAAAACCTACTAATGAGGATATTAAATGATCAGTAAGGGTAAACATAAGAATTAATAATTGAATTTCATTAGTTAGCATAAGAAAAACATAATGATATGATAAATTAATAAATGCGAAAGATAATGACATAAGATAATTTATACAATGAAACAATATATCATGAAACAGAAAACATGGTATAAATATATAATATAAGATAATATTCTTATATGTCAACACTCACGATACATGTTAAAACAATCCTTAAATAAAGGCCCATTATAAACATCTAAGAATAACATAGAAAACAAGTAGGTATACTGAAACTTTACAAACACATCCCACATTCAATAAATCATTCAAATAAATAAACTACTTGGTAAATTATAGCAATATTCTTGGAGAATCTAATTAAATTTTTTTCACTCTCATTAAAAAATGCTTCAAAGGGCTACAATGGACAAATCTGTACTTGGATTATAATATAAGCAATTATCTGTAGATTAAAATGGAATGAACTATCAATTATTTATAATAAAAACACCCATAAATCATCCATAAATTTTTACAAGTACCACAGAATGATAAAAACAATTGGAAACAAGTACTTTTCGACATAACAATATAAATGTTTCATTCTTATCATAATTAACCAGTGGAAAAGAAATGGTTTAAAAGAAAATATATTTGAACTAGTCCTTATCTTACTAGATAAAGAATAATGATTGTATAATTTCAAAAAACTCCCCAATGGATTATAAGTTAAATCAATGAATTTTTCATTCTTGAATATATAAAGCATTAAAACATCATTAAAAACATTCTTGATGAAAATACCATTTCCACTATGAAAAAATACTTTTTAAACCAGAAATATGAATATTAATAATAAAATAATTTTAAAAATAATAAATTTATAAAAAATAAATGTAATAATCAATTAAAAATACTCATTAGGGAACAAAAATGTTGTTATATTGTATTTTTTAAAATAAAACATTCCTTTTAAACATTATTAAATAACATCTTATTGTGTTATATGAACAACGTTGAAATTATTACTCTTTCAAAACCATGGAAAGTAACGTAAATGATAATTAAAAATATATATAATATATTATTTATGAGTACAATAATTTGGGAAATATTAATAAAAACATGAATATATAGGAGAAATATACTCTATCTAAAAGAAGATATAATATTATAATAACTTTCAAATAGTATTATTAATGTTTATTTTATCAAGAAGAGAGGAAAAAAGAAACATTACATGTTAAAAATAGTCATAATAAAATGGTAATAAAATATGTTTGGATTAATAAGATAATATTATATGATCCTATACAAATGATAATTGAACATATAAAATCATTAAATAACATGATATTGTACAATAAAAATCATTACCATATTGGTAACTTTTGAATATTAATATAGTGAATGAAATGAATTTTAATTAAGCCTGAAATATCATGAATATAAGTATATCCATGAAATAACATGTCAATTGTCCGTATATAAACCTCATAAAAATATTTTTTTATAACATATTGATATTTTCAAAGAAGGAATATTTGAAATGAATAACCCTCATAAAGAATATATCATTTAATTGAGAATTAATCAATTAAGAGATTATGTGTAAATAATGTATATCACACAAAAAAGTGGAATTATAAAATAAATAAATAATAGTAAATTTCATAGATAATATTTTCATAATATAATCTATTAATAATAAAGATAAACCAATAAATAGAAAATGAGGTAAGAAACCTATTATCTCCATCTCCGTCTTGCTACGTGCGTAATTTAAAAACTCTATAAAACAATTATTTTATTTATGCACATGATTAGATCATTTTAAAATAATACTCAATTATCCATAAACCTTTTAATTCATTTCATTCAATGACATATTTTATTTATTAATTAGTTCTACTTTTTGTGTCCGGATAAATTTGCTACATAATTGCCAAACTAACACTATATGTTGACATTGGAGACATAGAAATTCATTAAATTATATCCCGAATAATAATTATGATAGAATATTAATTTCATTGAGAATTTATACTTTTTAAACCAACAATGAATGGTGGTTTTGGAATATGAATTATTTTACTACATGGTGATGTTAGTCCTTACATAGACATGAGCAATGTTTCCAATTTTCAATAAAATTTAACGAAAGAAAGAAATTTCACTTAAATATTTATATAATTTTTATTATATAATAAATATAAAATTTCCTATATAATAAACATATATATATATATAACCCATGTGTTGAAGTGATGAAAACGAATCAGATCACTTTGTGGAGGTGGTTATCCACAATTACACACAAAAACATTTTCATTTTTCAAGGGAATGAATCTTAATAAAAAGATATTATATTTTAACCTTATAGAATTATAATTATTTTATAAATATCATATATTTTTTTTTATTCCATTATTATAAGATGTCATCAGTGGTAGTGATGAAAAATTAATTACATTGGTTCATGAGGTGACTGTCACCTGTACACTTGAACAATTGTTTTGTTTCACAGTAGATGAAGAATGAGATGGATAAAAGTAAAGTGATAGTCATAATAAAATCTTTGTATACATTAAATAATAATATTAATTTATCAAAATGGTTATAATAATCAATATGGAGTTTTAAAAATTTATAAAACTCAAATATTCTGTTAAAATCTATTCAAATTTTTCGAACAACATTCATTTGATTAATCCCAAGGCTGTATAAGGTCATTATTAAGAATAAAAAAGAGCTCTATGTAATTTTTAAGGATCATTGTATGTTATTTTGTTAGTTATTTTATTATACATATGGTTCTTGAAGTATGATTTATAGAGTAGAGGGGTGACATTTCTTTAGTGTGGGAGAGGACATGCTTAGAATTTTACAAAATATTTAAAATATAATAATTTCTTCCTCATGATAAATAGATCAAAAATAAATTATTTATCAATACAATACGATACATGATCTATATTTTTCCATAAAATATTATTTGGAATATTTCCTATTTCATTTAAAACCATATCACTTTAATTTCCCTCAGTAATTTTGCTTTAACGATAACTGTTGTATCATTTTCTACTATTTTTACTATTCATTAAGAAAAAAATAATGTTTAACATATTACCTAATACTAATTAAGATTATTAATTATATTTAACACATTAATGAAAAAAATATTTGAATCTATATGTTTTAATTGAAAACTAAATACCCAAAAAACAGTGAAAAGATGTTTTCCTTAAAAATGACATCTAAAGTATAAATTTTTTTTCTCCCAAAATTAATACTAATTTTTAATGAAATGATATTTATTTTATCATTATTTATAAAAATTAAATAATTTCTCCTTAAAAATATTATAAAATAAAATTTAACACAATATTTGTAAAATAAATAAAATATTTTTCAAGAAAAATTATTATTCTACAAGATTTTTTCAAAAAAAAATTACTTTTTAAAAATGTAAAAAATATTAAAAGTAATATAATATTTACATATTGATTTAAAAAATTATGTTTTATTATATAATAAATTTATAAAATTGATATATTTTTTTAATATTCTATTTCAAAATTCAATAAAGAATATTTTTTAAAAATGATTATCCTTATACCATTAAATGAATTTACAAAAAAATAGTTCTTATTTTATAAGAATTAATAAAAATAGATTTATTGAGTTACACCATTTTATATATTTTTTATAATTTGGTCACTCAGATTTATACATGATAATTCAAGGGAAACATTGTTACGTTTAAATTGAAAATTTATTTCATTCATGGTATGTTTATACTCAGTGTTTTAGGTCTTTTATAATATCAAACATATTATTATTCTTAAATATTAGGGCAGAACATTACATGTGTTATTTTACAGCTTATTGTGTGACAAAACATTAGAATATAGAAATGTTTTTTATTATAATATTTATTATCTTCTTACAACATCTTTTGATGGATATTATATAGATTTTTTAAAGGCCTCTATATTTTTATTTTCTACTACAAAATATGAGGTTGAATTATTGGAATTTATTTCATTATGTTAATAAATATTTTTATTTAGAAGCATAAATATTTTCCCACTTTTATTTCAAATTTTTTTGAGAATCACTGTATTTTGAAATTATGTTAGTCTTCAAAACAAATTATGATAGATTTTGTTCTAATATTCATGAGGGATATTACCCATGACCACACAACGAAGAAAATGGTGGTAGTTAAAATGAGATTGAACATTTTGTAATTATTTATGGGATATAGTCCCATGCAATTTATTCCCTACATAGAAAAATGATAAGAATATTTATCGGTGTGGATCAGCTCTGTTGGATGATGAACAAATATGTTGTGTATCTTGATGGTCTGAATATTATTTTTGAATTCATTATATTATTATATCATCAAAAAATAAAAGTATCTAAATGTTCATATTTATTTATAGAGTGTAGTTATTAACTATTGATCACCTTAGTATCAAACATGAACATCATATAAAAAATAGGGTCTCATCCATTCAATTAAAATGAATATGAGTCCATTAAATAATAATTCATAGAAGAAATTTTGTGAATTTAATCTGTTACAAAAAACAACATTCATATCCCACCACTGAATTTATTACTTATTGGATCGATCTTGTGTGAGAGTACACTTTTTTAAATTTCATACAACCATTGACATCCAGATTGTTTAATCATAGATCAATAAATATATAGTGTCTCCAGCATGCATGGTGTCATTTATTTCATTTATTTACTCAATTTCATTATTAATAAAAAGACAATCCACTATGTGATGTGTGATTAAAATGATAACATCATCCAAGTGTTGAACTTCTTGATCAATGGATTCACTAACTGATGAATGTAGGTGGACATTTTTCCAGTGTTGAACGTGAGGTAATGTCAATTCTGAGGTAAATTCCTCTATCAATAATCAAACTTAATCGAGAAAGGGAATCATATCCATATTTATGATGGAATAGTATCCTTTCATATTCCAAATCCATTACTCTGAATCACTATTAATATTTTATCATGAAACTAATGTTTTAGGTCTATCTCATTAATTAGGGAAATGTATTCTCCTTCATTATTTGTTATTACTTATAATAAGTATAAGGATTATAGTATAACATCTTTCAGTATATAGAGTAATGAACGACCTATGTAGAACCTATTAAAATGTTGGTTTTAAGTACTTATAATCCTTGGGATTTTTCATGCAGTGTCAAATTACATTTCTCATTTTTTGGGAAGATTCATGGATATAGAATACATCATTTTTATAGTGTTCCTTGAGTTGAAATGCCATTTTTAGAACGTCTGTGTTATGAGAAAGTCTTGTACTACATTCCATTTTATCTCCTTATTGGATATTAACTAGATAATAAGTTTATATAAAATGAATAACCACCATGAAAGATGAATAATCAACATTGGATTACTAAGTACACATTTGAGTGGACTGATATATGAGACTAGATCGACCTCAATGTGTTATTAATATTATCTCATCTAATTCACATAAAATATAAATTTGATGTAGTACTTCTGAATTACCAAATATATTGTATCAACATTCAACATTTCTACTAAAACATTAGATACAATTTTCATAAAAAGTAATTTTTTTATCAAGGGGGACATTTAAAGATTTATATATGGTTTCCTCATAGATTTTAACAAATTTTCAATCTATTGGGGGAATCAAGACTAGTGTATGCAGTAGATACTATATGAGATAATTGAATTCATTTTAACAATTATCAACCCATTTGTAAGTGGATAATTTATTAATTATATTTGTAAAAAAATTACTTTTTTTGATTTTAAATATAATGTTTCTAATATATGTGAGATATAATTTTTATATTATAAACTGTATATATTTTTTAGTAGGTGTAATATCAAGTACCACTTTTTCCTTTTCATGATCGATGTAAATATCATGATATTGTATCACAAAGGTGAGTAATCTATTGGATGTGACCTTAAAATATTATTTAAATAGATTCAGAATAATTTTCTGTTGTCAAATTTTTTTATATACAATATCCAGATTGATAATTTGATCATATTGTTATTGATATTTTTCAACTAGATCATCCACAGATCACTCTATGGTACTTCATAAGAAATGATTCAAAATGAGAAGCATGTCATGTCAATATGTTGATCAAGAATTCCTCAATATAAAGAAAATTACTTGTAATAGTATAACTATTGGGATTCCATCAATTTTTGGTCTTACTCGCCATCAAGGGAAAATAGAATATATTTATATCCATAAAATCCATATATTATGGAGTTCTTGTGGGAATTAATCATTACATAAATAATTGATTCAGTGAGTATCACATAGAATTCATTCGTTAGGAAGTGTCAGTTGAGGTCCCTATTGTAAATAAAAAACTTATTTCTTTCCATTCATTCATGTAGTAGATGATATTGGAAGTCCAAATTTAGGTTTTGAACATTCAATATGGAGATGGGCTCGATCAACCTATCAACTTCGTATTCCATGTTAGAAGCATGGGCATGATTCATTCACCTTGTTTCTTATTTATAACCATAGTGGTTATCAGTTTGACTAATGTATTTGGTGGACACCTAGGGGTCTATTATAGTAATTTCATTATTTCAATATGAAAATAATACCCAATAACAATTTTGGAAAATGAGTTATTTATATTATACTTTATAAACCATTATAGCACTAATCAGTGTAGGCCACATATCTTTCTTTATCGCTATATTCACTGTTTGGCATCACAAGTAGTGGTTGAGATATTGTAATCAAATTCAACAATAAAATATTTGAGGTCTTTATATTCATCATATTCTTTATTTTTAGGATTTTGATACAAACTAGTAGATCAAGACCTAGGAGATAGCATAGTGATGTAATTATCTTCATAAACATAGGATTTTATACTAGTATAATATGGTTTATCTGATATATCCAACACTATGTAAATATAAATAAATAAAAAATTACCATGGTATTCTTATAGGGTTTGTATATAGATAATAATGTATCCATGGTTTGATTGGCTAAATATACTTCAGACCAGAACTCTTACAATGATTTTATGGTTGGCAATGATTTTCATGGGTTAAACGGAGGTACTTCCCAATCATGGTGGTAAATATTCCATGAACAAATACACATGGTCATTATATTAAAGTAATGTTCATTGTGGTTTAAATTCATTATTTAATTAGACCCAGGTAACCCAAGGACTTACACAATCATGATACTCCACCTCAATTTTGTTTATCTAAAACACTACATCATCATCAAATATTCTCCATAGATTATCCAAAGTAATTTCAAAAACCATTTAGTGAAGTTATCTGTATATATTTAATTAACATCACATTCCTACCAAATCTTTTGTAAAATTATACATCTATGTATTAATATTTAAAAGACTCCAAATAGGTTTTACAATAATACATTAACCTAACATTAATATCAACAGATTATATTAATATATGATTTAAGGCTAGTGTGTTTTTATATACATATAGAGAAGTATAATTCCCGATAAGATGTTCATTTTCTTATATTGGGGAACTACAATGAACATAGAGTTTTCAATTGGATCTAAATACATGTTTTTGATCTTTATAGTTTCTTGTTTCATCTATACAGTCATCTTAAACACCTAAATTTTCATGGTAGAAATTGACTAGTCAGCTTCACTATTCCTATAAATCAATGGTTTTGAATTTGAATAATGTTAATCCTAAAAATATTACCAACTAGTAATTGATTTATGTTGATATTATTTAGATTTATAGATATATATAATGGTATGATATTCTATTATATGTAAGTTTTCTATTATTGTTCAATGATGGAATTGTTCATATGGTAGTTGAAAAATATAGTCCCCATATAGTATTTCATAGCTACAATATCCTCATTCTTGAAATATAATGGGATTAATAGATATTTGATATTGTATTCCATATGTTCTACTGAAAAATAAAGGGAATCCATGATTGAGAGAAATGTCAAGGAAAAAATGAGATGCCTCAAAATATTATAGATCAAAATTCAAGGGAATACACTTCCAGTCAATAATTAAATCCCTAGATGGAGGATAAGGGGTCAAAGGTGACTTTTCCACAAATTCCATTTTTTTATTGAAATTGGTGGAAATATTTTCGATGTACCATTTTAACTAAACATACCTTACCTAGTTTTTATATTGACCATTCTATTACATGACATAATCATAGTTATCATGTATAATCAGTTCTAAATAATCCATTCAGTATTTGATATTTTATTACACCCTCAAACATCATTATTTTAGCACTCCACAATTTGTATATATTTAGATGAGATAGTTTATAATCATAATGGTTTTTTTACACCACTCATTCTCTATAATTTTTAACATCCTCCTATATTATGTTTGGGGACCTTCAAATCATATGATTCTTCATTATCATTGAAGAGGTTAATTAGATAGGTAACCTTTATATTGGAATATTAGGACTTTTCAACTTATGAATTATTAATTTGGTGGTGTGGTACCATCTTCCCAATGAAAGGAGTAAGAATTCATGGACTTTCTAAATTGGATTGCATGGAAATGGTGGATCTTATCCCCAAGCCTTATTTCATCAACGATGGCCATGTTTATTATTAGAAGACATCGATGATTATAATTTTATCTATGGTATAAAAATTTGTAATGGGGTCACCACTGGTATATTTAGTAGTTGTTTTGAATCTTATATATTCCTATATAAATGTTTTCATATACATATAGTTAATAAAATTCATATATATTCTTTTTTAGAACTTCTTTCTACTCACTTTCACCTTCTAGTGATGTAGTGGAGATGAAATTCACAAATTAAGGTGGTTTTCATTGTTTTTGTATTCCAATGGGTATTATAATATAGAAAATTTATAGAAAGATAATGCATCCATAAATGGAATGACACAATATTCAATTCAGTTTGAAAATATATTGGTGATCATTGAGGACGACATCGTCAGTTTTTATGACCTTGGGCAGTTTAATTATATACTTCTCCAATATAATGATAGATAATCATTTAAAATTTTATTTTCGTAATTAATGAATATTATTCTTCCAATTACCATTTTTAATATTACTTTGATCCAAAATTCCCCCACATAGGGCATTGTTACTTTTGTTTTTCTTTGTAAGGATTCATTTTATGGTATTGAGTGAGATTAAAAGTCAGGTCTGATATTAGAGTTCGATTAGTCATGATAGTTTAAATCTATACTCAACCAAATTTTTTCTTTTTGTTGAGAATTAAGGTTTATATTTAGACATGGTTCACTAAATAATATCCTCTATTTTTTTGGTTTAACACTATTAGAAACCATCATAGCACTTCAGGGAAAATAATAGTATTTTCAAATCATCATGGGGATTATTAATGCATATATCTAAAATCATCTCTTATAGAAGATGATACTTACAAGAATAGTTTAGTTCTTTCCATCAGTAAATATAGTTTATAAATCATTCATTCTTAGTAATTTATATATAGAGGGTTCAAGGGAAGTCATATACCCAAATATAGACATGAACTAGTAATGTAACTATTATGGAAGATCTTCTCAGTTAATGGTGGATTGGGCTAGTATATTTATATACCAGTTAAAAGTTTTTCTTTATAGTGTTTCCTTTAATTATCATGGATTTTGTTTCTTTTTAATATTTTTTTACTATAATAGATTCTCAATAGGACACATTATGCATTTGATAATTTTATGAGTCTTAGGTATACATTATGATCAGGATGGTGAGACTCATGATGTGTATGATAGGATGATTAAACTAAAACTGTTAGGTATTAGGATTCATATTTTTTTTATCATGTGTGTCTAATACTTCTATTACTTCTATTCAAGTGGAAAGAGACTCAATAGAGTAATGAAGCTCTAATGGATTTATCTATTCTAAAAACACTCAATATGAGAATGGGGGAAAATAATAATATAGTTTTATTGTATATATATACTATTAACATGTAGAATGAGTTGATAAAGGATATATTTCATAAAATGGTTATGTTTTTTTCTTTATTAGATATATTTTTTGTATAATACGGATCCACAAATGGTAAAAAAAAGAGTTTTTTAAGTCCAAGGTAAGTTGAGTGTCTATATTCCACCCCGAAGATTTTAGTCATTTCCAATTTTTAAATAAATATTCCCCTCATCGAATGAGATATAATTTTAGGGATATAATATATGAGTAATTCAACATTCATTTTCATTATCCTATCTAAATCAATTTCATGGCGATTAATCAATCCCTTTATAGAATTTGGTGCATATTCATTGGGTAGTTGGTGGGAAATAACTATTCATTTACATTTATATTTATCCAAATATCATTATGTCTTAAATATAAGAATGTTCATAAGATCACTTATATCCTATATTTTATTCAATTTTCTAGAATGAACATTTTCTTAATATACTTCTATTAAATCCACATTTAACCTGAGGTTTTTTCATCTCAAATTTAAATGTTAGTGCTATGATCTATTTTATCAATGGGGTTAATATCAATAACAATAACTAACTTGAATATTTAAATAGGAATCATGTACTCATCTAACCTAAAATAATAAGTGATTTTTTTCTTCTTTGAGTATGAATTAAATGAAAAATAATATTCCTCGTTCTTATAAATCTTTATGGATGATTATTTTCACTTATGACACCTATGAAACTTCACCTTTCTTCAATGGCACATTATCAAAATCTATTTTTGGAGGATGATCGTGAAATATTGGTGATTATATTTCTATAGACACACTCAAACATATTGAGATAGATTATCATATTTATGTAAATTTCATTGATAATTATGTAAAGTGTAATAATCAGAATATTCATTGAGGTAAAAATACTTTTATTTTATTTTTAATACATTTGCATCATCCAAAAATGAATAAATAATGATTATATGATGGAAATAAGGGTGTATAGTGATTTTTATAAATCAGAAGACCATCCAATTGATGAAACAGCTTAGATGCATGATTAGAAGAAATTATGTTGCTCGGACTTCATGTTTTCCTTTAACCATCCATAGTGTTTACGCAAGAAGATGTTGGTTTCACAGTTTTCCATAAACACATGACATAGGCTAGATTCACACAAATTATTTTGGAAATGTTTAACAAATCCATGTGGTGTGGCTTCCAAAACCACCCACAGTAAATGTTCCTCCTCCCTCCTTGTATATTAGGCCACAAATAGTTGGCGCACGATTTAGAAAACAGTGATACAAAACTATGAAGCAACATCATATTGTGTTAAAGTCCAAGTTTACACTTAATTTTCCTATAAACACAAAAATATTTAATTTTTGATCTTGTGGAATGAATTATTCCTCCTCCCTCATGCATAATATCTCAAGACCCTTTCTCCTTGGATCAATGATTTCCTTATCATGAAAACTCATAATCGATATTGGATCACCTCATTGGATTCATCTTGGTAATATCTTTACTCAATAGGCTCCATTCATCATTTGACATCCAATAAAATAATATTTTTTTTATATTGGGTCAGATGAAATATTTTCATGGTGACCATTCATTCATAAATTTTCTACCAATCAATTCTAATTTAAGGGCCGATACTAGATGAGGAATCCACTACTAGAATATTTTAAGTGGTCAAGTACTCATCCACCATATTCCCTTTGTCTATAAATTGTTTCTATTATAAAGAGAATAGTTTCAGTTGACATTACTCATAAAAATAATCTAAATTGAATAAAAATTCCAAGATTATAATACATTGACCTTATAATATCATTTGAAACTATTTTAGTTTGAGACCACAAATTGGACTGTAATAGCCCAGGATTTCAAAATACATTGTCTCTTTAAAGTAATTCAATTTCTTGCGCCACCTGCAACACTGAGTTTGAGTGCAACATGACTTATCCAACCAGTCTTTAAAAATCCGGTTATGAAAAGTATTAACTGAATTTTGAATTTTATATACTCTATATAATTTTAACATCCATATTATGTGTTTATTAGACATAATAAAATGGCAAATTCAATTTTTCAGATAGAGGATGTATTTTTCAGAAAATGAAATTTTACCACCTTTTAATGGGGAACATTGTTTTAAATCCTATATTGGGCACTTTTATATAGTCAATTTGTCAAAATAAACTTCTTATTTATAAACGGGACATAAAAAATTTATTTTGGATAAATTTTTGGTGTTTTTCTGATAACTTTCATATTTTGATGAAGAGCGAAAATAGTAAATTTCAATTGAAAACAACTTTTTAAATCAAAATAATTTATATTGATAAATAATAAATTTGAATCATTTAGAAGTATAATTAGATTATATTTTTATAATTTAATCCAACTTTGTTCATTGGATGTAAATATACATTTAAATTTGGAATAAACACATATCAATCTTTTTATAGTTGTTTCTTCTAAAAAACATGGTTTCTAGTTTAAGAAGAGAAATTAATTTTAAATTAATATATAAAACTTTTATCGTTTGAATTTCGTAAAATAGATACCATTTTTTAATTTAGAATATCAAAATTATCATAGGATTAATTTTTGGTATTTTTCTGAAAACATTCAATTTCCAATGAATAGTGAAAATTACATCATAGTACATAAAAACTGATTTTTTTCATTTAAATAATTATTTTGGATTAGAAAGTTATCTTCAAATAGATACATAATATATATATATATTATTACAATGTAAGTAATTGGAGTAATTTTATAATAAAATATGATATATAAAATATTATTGAACCATTTTAGCGCCTTTTTAACCACCTTCTAGGCACATTTACCCACCTTATAGTAACATTTCCAAATTAGCATAAAACAGAATTCAATAGCTCTTGTGAATTGAATTTAAAAAATTCGTGAGACATAGTTGACATCAGTAAGTAAAATGTGGTTCCATATGATGAAAATAATTTATGGCAAATAGTAACTTTTGTATTTTATTTAGCACGGTTAAAAGTAAAATAGGTAATTAAATGGTAAAAATAATATTAAAATTTCCCCAACACATGTCCTAATTCTATTGGATATTTTCATTTCGATCAAAATAATTCTTAGGACCAAAATAATATCCTTTTGATCCATTTGGGTTAGATTATAACATTTGATATATTTTATATAACCAAGAGTTAAAAGTGTAAAATTCAATATTTAATAAATAAACATTTTTAAATATAGGGGTAAACATAAGATGAATTAAAATATAAATTTTCATTATAAAGATAAAAATATTTCCAACAAGATGGTATTTTATTTATAATTTTTAGACATTATATAATTAAATTTATTTATAACATAATGATGATGCATAAATTACCTTATTAATGAAAGATTTAGATAATTGATTTTATAAATATCAAAATAAATGTAAATTAGACTTTGTATGCCATTCTCGTATTTTATTGGGGAATATTACATTCTAGGGTTAATTTAATGTATTTTCATCGATGTAATAAACTTTTAATACTTTCACTAAAACCAAATACTAAATAGTCTCAAAATTGAAATAAATGTGTTTTTAAAACATATACTATATTAATAAATGATTCAACATTCCTAGAAATATAATGTTTCAAAAAATTAAATATATAATAGATATTTCATTATGTATCCACTTGATGTTATCTTGGAATTTTATAGTATGTTTATTACCGATGTATTATTATTATATAAGAATACATGGTAAAAGTTAAACTATTTAACTAAGGGTTAAATCTAAAAGATAAGTTTAATATGGTGACCTAAACATGTCTAAAAGATATTTTTTGAGAGGATGTAGACCCATATCCACCATAGACTCTAAAAACATCATTTTTTAGATATTTTAAACCGAAAATCATTTTAGAATAAATTAATATTTCAATATTTTCATAAAGTGCCTCTCACTTCTCTTATAAAAGGGTACTTCCCCTTCTCTTAATTTCACACCTCTAAAGCCATACAACCCAGCGAAAACCTACTCAAATATCATAAAACCTATCCTAAAATTATCCTAAAGTCCTAAATTTGATTCTAAATCCATACCAAGGATCCCTTTTTTCCAAACAAAAAGGAAGCACTAGAAGAAGTGGTAATTATTTAATCATATCATTCAAAGTTCTTTACTTCTTATTTTACATACTCATTCTTTCTTTTATCAATTATAAAATAATAACTCCAGTACCTTCTAC
This sequence comes from Viscum album, assembly GCA_963277665.1. Classification (NCBI taxonomy): domain Eukaryota; kingdom Viridiplantae; phylum Streptophyta; class Magnoliopsida; order Santalales; family Viscaceae; genus Viscum; species Viscum album. Next base: position 981,255,471 of record OY728125.1, read on the forward strand.
AAACTGAGATATTATTATAAATATGGTAAACCCATATTCATTATTCAATCCATCCTATGAATGACAGAGCCACCACACGTGCGTGCGTACGACATACCGTCTCCACGCCGCTGTGTAGTTTGTAATTCAACACTACATAATTTGGATAGGTATAATAATGAGTATAATTAATTAAATAAGGAATATAAAATTTTAATTATTCTTTATATATTTTTCACCATCAAATATCACGTGATTTCACCATCAATATATTTATATTGTCGCTCATTCATATGTACGTCTTACCTCCTCCACGACACGATGAGATTCATTTCCACGTTCAACATTCAACAATGATTATAAAAATATATATTATAAATAATAATGAAATATATTTCATGAAAATTATACTGGAAATATATATATATATATATATATATGTGTGTGTGTGTGTGTGTGTATTTACAAATATCTCATTCACTTACTTCCATTCAATACAATATGAAAACGGAAATAGCGTTTACGCGTACGTACGACCTATTATCGCCATAAATGGTGTTTTCCATTTCATAAATATATCATTTTTAAATTTTTATATTCTTAATATATATGATATTTAAATCATGTTTAACATTTTAGATGTTCATAAATAATGATCTATGTGATACGATTAAGAATAAAAAGTTAAAACAAGTACGACAAAGAAAGCGATTTTTATGGAAATGTTAATTTAACATGAAAATTATTATTAAATAGGTAGTAAAAATTCATAATTGAATCATAAATGATATAAAAAATATTAATATATTAATGTTATAATTGAATAACATACTATGGTCACTATACAAGAAGCTAACGTACCCTCGACTGAAGGAAAGTACAAGGTAATGGTTAATTCCTTAAAATCATTATTATCCAAGATTGTTTATGTGTCAGTATTTAATGAGAAATTTTTATCACCCATGCCAATTTTTCTTAAATGTTTTTTCAAAATGAATATTTTAAGGTTCCTTGGAAGGGAATATTTATCAAGATCAACATTAAAAATGTTTTATTGATTCATTTTTATAAAATTTTTTAATTAATGATCAATGTTTTAAAAATGATTTTCAGGATTTATTTATATGGAAATGATTGTTTTGAAATTTTAATTCCTTTAGAATGTTTCCAACTGTTATGGGGAAATTTGAATAAAAAATTTATTTTAAATTACTTTCATAATTAATTTGTGACTTTTTAATCATTTCACAATAAGGGATATTTCTCTCAAATAGTTTTACTAATCATTTTCACCTATTTCAACATCCTTTACTGGATATTATTCTTGATTGAGGTTGATTAATTATAATAAAACATTCCATATTGTATTGAATAAGTTATGATATGTTTGACTGTGGTTTTTATATTTTTATACCATTCATTGTTTATAGTTAAAGTATTCACATTTTGTATGCTAGTTTTAATACGAATATTTATGTTATATTTCAACCTTTTCATATGACAGATTCATTGGACTTATTAAGTGATGGGTGGATCCCTATATTGCTCCTAGATTCATCGATAAGTCTAATGACATGAACTATTTCTTGGAACAATCCCTTGACAAAATATTTATTTTTAGTCTTTGCACTGGCCTTGACTATGTTGTTATGATGTCTGGAATTATGTATTCCCTCGTTATAAAATTAGTTACTAGATCTGATTATTTGACTAATACAATATCCATGTTAATGTTTATATGGAAATGTTTGATTTATTTTTTCTATATTATGTTCAATTTTTTATTAAAAAGGCTTTTGTTTTTTACACATCATTCCTTTATTGTTTATAGCCTTCACTAAATTATTTAACCCTACTGAACATCTGAGCTCAACCCTTTCTCATGTTTTGTTTTCCTAGGATTCCTTAACGTGTATTATGAGTTATATGTTGGCTTATTCTGGGTGATTAATGCTGTTATGAATGGATTATTCTTGTTGAGTTTTATGTTTGAATGTGTAATGTAACATTGATGTTTGTAATCTATTTTCCAAGACTGATAAACTGATTGGTCCATTGGGACTTGATTCATTGTAATCATGTTAATGTATTAAAAAATTGAACTGAATCTGGGTAACTAGGGTTGGGGCATTAAAAAATAGAATTGAATGAGGGTAACTGGATCAATATGAAGAAAAATTTGTTGGTGAACGGTAACTTTTGAATTTTATTTTCCATGGTTAAATGTAAATTAGGTAATTAAAGGTTGAAATAATATTAAAATTCCCAAAAAAATGTCCTAATTATATTGTATAATTTTATTTTGAACAAAATCTATCCTATGGAAAAAATAAGATCATTTTGATCCATTTGGGTTAGATTTGGACATTTAATATATTTTATTTAAAGATGAGTTAAAAGTGTTAAATTCAAAGTTTAATAACTAAACCATTTTTATATAGGGATTCAAATTTGATAAATTTGACTGTAAATATTTATTATAAAGGTAATAATATTTCTACATCATGGTATTTTATTTATAATTTTTCGATAATAAATATGTATATTTATTTGTAACGCAATGATGATGTATGAATTACATTATTAATGAAAGATTAAAATAATTGATATTATAAATATCTAAATATAAATTTTGACTTTTTATACCATACAAGAATTTTCTAGGAGAATATGACATGTTAGGGTTGATTTAATATATTTTTTTTCAAAGTAATGAATATTTTATGACTTTCAAATAAACCAAATACAAAATAGTGTCAAAATTTACATAAATGTGTTTTTAAAACAAATACTATTTTATTAAATGAAAAAATATTCCTAAAAATATAATGATCAAACAAAAGACATATAATAGATATTTCATTAATTAACCACTTGATGTTCTTTTGGAATTTTATTTTTTGTTTATTAACCATATATTATAATAATACAAGAAACATGGTAAAATATAAACTATTTATCTAAGGGTTAAATCCAAAAGATAAGATTAATATGGTGACATAAACATGTCTAAAACATATTGGTAGAGATTATTTCTAATAAACCCCACCTTAGACTCTAAATAAATCATTCTGGAGATATTTGATATAGGAAATCATTTTATAATAAATTATTATGTCACACTTTTCCTAAAGTGCACATCACCTCTCTTATAAAAGGTTACTTCCCCTTCTATTAATTTCACACCTACATATCCTTTTTAATAAGACAAACCCTTATCAAATATCCTATCAACTACCCTCACTTCATCTTAGATGCCTTACTTTGATACAAAATCCCACCTAAGGAGCCCTTTTGTTGGAATCAATATGAAGTACCTCAAGAAAACGTAATTATTTCATCACATCTTTAAAAGTTCTTTTATTCTTATTCTACTTCCTCTTTGATGTTTTTCCCTTATTAAAATAATAATTCCATTACCTTCTAAATAATTTGAGGTTATTATAAATATGGTATAACCATATTCATTATTCTATCCATCCTATGAATGAAAAATGCACCACACGTGCGTACATACGACTTACCGTCTCCACATCATTGTGTAGTTTATTATTCAACACAACATTATTTTGATGTGTATAATAATGAGTATAATTATTTTAAATAATTAATATAACATAATAATGATTGTTTATATATAATACAACATCAAATTACATGCAATTTCACCATGAATAGATTGATATCATCGCTAGTTTGTACGTATGGCTTACCGTCTCCATGATTCGATGAGATTCATTTCCACTTTCACCATTCAATAATGATTATAATAATATATATTATTAATTAGTATTCAATATATGGAATAATATTTGTACTGGATATATATATATATATATGTATTTACATATATCTTATTAACTTACTTCCATTCAATATGATATGAAAAAGGAAACAGTGTTTATGCATACGTACGACCAACCATCTCCTTAAATAGTGTTTTCCATTTCATAAATTTAACTATTATAAATATTTATATAATGAATATATATGATATATATATCCTATTTTATATTCTGGATGCATGTAAATAATGATCTAAGAGATAAGATCAAGATTAAGAAGTTAAAACATGTACGATAAATAATGCGATTATTACCTTAATTGTTACATTAACATGGAAATTATTATTAAATAGGCGGTATAAAGTCAAAAAATGAATCATATATGATATCAGAAATATTAAAATGGTTCCAGTATAATTTAATTACATACTATGGTCATTATACAGAAGGATAAACGTACCCTCGAATAATATAATGTACATGGTAAGGGTTAATTCCTCAATCTCATTATTATCTGAGATTCTTTATGTGTAAGTATTTACTCAGAAATTTTTATCATCCATTTCGATGTTTCAAAAAAAAATTCAAAATGATTATTTTACTGTTATGTGGAAGGGTCACTTTATCAATATTATCAATTTTAATGTTTAAATGATTTATTTTTATAAATTATTTTAACTAATGTCTAAGATTTGAAAATGATTTTAAGGATTTATTTATAATGACCTTATTTTTTTGAACTTTAAATTCCTTTAAAATGTTTCAAATTGGTATGGTACACTTTGATCCAAAAATTTCTTTTAAATTACTTCATGTATGAATGTGTGACTTTTAAAAGTTATCATAAAAACAGATATTTCTTTCAAAGAGTTTTAGTGATCATTTTCAACTATGCCAACATCCTTTACTAGATATTATTCTTCATTGAGGTTTAATTTTTATAATACTATCTTACATATTGTATTTAATGAGTTATGATATGTTTGACTATGGATGTTCTATTTTTATCCCCTTCATGGTTTATGATTAATGTATTAACATTTAGTATGATAGTTTGAATATGAATGTTTATGTTAGGTTTCAACCTTTTCCTATGAGGAATGCATTGGACATAGTAAGTAACTGGTGGAGCCTTCTATAGCTCCTCAATGCATTATAAGATCTCATGAGACAAACTAGTGTCTTGGAACAAGTCCTTGAATAAAATTTTATTTGTAGTCTTGGAATGAGGACTTGACTATGTGGTTATGATGTTCACCATTATGCATTCCATCATTTTGAAACTAGTTATTACATGTTATTATTCCACTAGTTTAATTTCCATGTTCATGTTTATATGGTAAGTTATTTATTTATTTTTTCCACATATTTTTCAATTTTATGTTTAAAAGGTTATTGTTTTTATTACACATCTTGCCTTAAAGGTTTATATCTTCCGCTAAATTATCTACCCTTACTGACCATCTGGGCTCACCCCTTTCTTAGGTTTTTCATTCATCGGATTCCAAGAAGTGTATTATGATTGATATGCATGGTTATAGTAGGGGAAAAATTTCATTCTCAAATGATTATTATTTTTTGTTTTATTTTTGAATGGGTAATGTAACATTCATGTATGTAATCTATTTTCCAAGACAATAAAACTAATCGGTCCGTCGGGACATGATTTCATGTAATCATTCCAATGTATTAAAATAATGCACTCACTCCTGGTAACTAGGGTTGGGGAGTTACAATGATCATCCATTTTGTATGTTCTTTTTATTTATGCATTTTATGAACTATATTGAGATTATTTTAGACACCATTCGAGTGATCTTTACCTAACATTTAATAATGAATGTTCGTCAACATTATTAATGAATCATATTTTTTTGAATGTAAAGTATATATTGTAGATATTAGATGGCCAGATTAAATGACTAAGTAATTTTATTGATATTGGTTTCATGCCCTTGTTTCACCCTATCACATTTAATAAAAGGTAATAAAATGGAATTAGTAAATTAATATATAATTTAAATTATTTTGGATTTGTTTAATTGATTTTCCATTTCATGGTTGATGAAAGGTAGTTAAATAAACAAGAAAAGTGATAAAATATAATTCTTATTACGTATAAAATGATTACATATGTGTTGAAAGTATATGGATTCAATTCTTGTAAACCATTTTCATATTTCTATGATAGGTTTGACTTGATTCAGCCTTGGAATATTTAGGGAATTCCCAATGATCTAAGAGGGCACCTTTCAGGTTCATTGATCTAATTTCTATGATAGGTACCCACCATAGAATCATGACATTTTTTGTGAATTCCTTGAAAATGTAACAATGATTCACCTAACACTTCTCTAGATATATAAATTCCTTGTATTAACTACCATGATTCCTCTTGTTGTATCCAAACACACAAGTACATGATTCACCCCATTGGGCCCAGTCATCCAATGACAGATAATACTATAGAGAAGCTCTATGAACTCATTTAGACTCTATTAGAGTGTAATTATTAGTGATTACCCCTTGGATTACTCACATAACCTTATGTATAGACTGGATGAGGTAGTACTACGGGTTGACCAACTATTGAGCTCAATGGTGACTTGGTTAAACCTTAGATCCACAAAAAATATTTTAATGACCTATTTCAGTACATCTGGAAACATCATGTGTTCTATTTATATAAATGGAATTTTAATCAATGGAAAATTTAAATTGATTATTGTTTAGAAACTTTCTTATTCTATAACATGTATGGTTTGTTTATTTTTCACATATAACTATTATTTATACCTTCACACTATACAATTTATACTCACAGATTAAATTTTATAGATGTCATGTGTGGTGGTCTGTTCAGATTTATCTAATACCCAATCCAGGAAATACTTGGTACTTGGGAAGATTATGTGTCTATAAATGTGGATAAGTGTAAGTCCCCTCTTTGGAAACCCAACCTTCTTGCTATATAATGGGATCTTGGTAGCATACAAATGAGGTTGAGCATGGGATTATTGGAGGGATTTTTTTCTTTTCGATTCATTTGTATATCATGTATTTTAATGTCTTCTTTCTCCCATGTATTGTAGATTTCCTTTTTGTAGAGACATTACATCATCATTTTGAATATGATATTTTTTATAACTCTTGAGTAGTTTATTCATTCTATAGATGATTATGCATAATGTTTCCTCATTTGTTTTATTATTTTTAATTTTTTAGTAATTTATTATTAATATTAATATCCAGTCCAAATGGATGTCATAATATACAAAAAAACATACCCTATGACCTCATTTCAAGTGGGATGTCTTTAGTACGTGGGGATGTGAACATGAGGCTATGTGGGAAACCAGGTTTGATTGGTCAGGAGTGAACCAGGTCAAGAACATCACAATGTGGTACTAGTGGGATTATAATTTCATGTATTATAGTATTAGAAGTTTAGAATAAATATTGGGAACATGTTTGAACTTGGTCATTGGTCATTCCTATGAATAAAACATGTTTGGGGAATAAAACCAAGATTCCAATGAGTGGGAAATTATTATTCCATTTTTGGTTATTTATATTGATATAGATTCTCTATTATGTGATTCACATAAATTTTAGTATTTAGTTTGGAATATTTGAATTCTAATGTGGACTGGTTTTTAATAAATCATTTTCACATGAATCATTATAAGAACCTAGGAATTCACATGATATGAATATTTGACGCCATTTTGGTGCATTTTACTACTTGAATTTCATATTTTGCATGAGATTATTGAGTTTTCCTTGTATGTGACATATGTCTATCCAACTAATGTATATTTTGGGGAAAAAAATTTTGGTTTAAAAATTCATCATCTTGACATATAGTTTTTTCCTTTCTATATTGATCGTGGAATCATAAATATAAAAATCCAAACCATGGTTACATAATCATGGATTTGGCTATGAAAACATGACTAAAAATTATGATTTATAATGTGTATAAAACTTTATGAATTGTAATGCCTAATCCATAAAATCAAGAAATCATATCTTAACCAAATCAGTTTGTTAGAAAATTTAAAGGGGATGTTTTTAATTAAATGAGCGTCAACTTCAATTTTAAAATAGCATTAGACATTATAAACTATTAATGAGAAAATATATGATTAAATCTTTTGATATTTAAAAAAGATCTTATGAATAGAAAATGAAAATTAGGATCGATAAATGAATGGGATTACTCTAAATTTGAAAACCAAGTGAAATTAAATTTTTATTTTTTTCTTAAATTGGAACTGAGACACTATATATCTGAACACCTATAAATAAATTATTGAATGATTACCAATATTTAAACCCTCAATGGGGTAGTTTAGATAATATAACATGGTTTTTAAACTATTTTTAGACGTTTTAATTATTTTTTTAAATATTCACACTACTTTGAAATCTGATTTACGGTTTTTTCTTTGCATTTTTATAGATATTCAACCATAACATCCTCTTATTGTTCACCATGAGGGTGGAGATGACCCTAATTTCGAGGTGGTGGGTTTGAGCCACCATTAATACTTGAGTACTTCCACAGGATGTACCACCTAAAATTACTAAAATGTATTGTAATTATCACCTTTGAGATGAATTAATTTTCTTAGGCATTCCAATCAGAGTGATCAATGGAAAATACCTTCGATGTCCATTCTTACTCGTGAATTATTCTAGCAACATCCTCCTACGTTTTCAAAGGATGGAAGTCCTCCGTATATTGATTCATGGATAGAATCAATATTATATATCATTGAGAATCATGATATTCCACTGAGGAGGAGGGTAAATATCAACACTGAAATTCTATGTGATTCTACCAACCGCTGGTGGGTTGTGATTACCCAGGCTAGTCTTCATCGTGGGATGATTGGGGTAGACATTCATACTTTCCTCTATGATTAATTATTCCCTAATACACCATTAGATGACCAGAATAGGGAATTTCTTCTATTAGAGAATGGTTCGATGTCCATCATTGAATATCCAGTGTGTTTCACTGATCCATAATTCTTTTCACAACATCAGTTTGGTGATGAGATATTTTGAGCAAGAAACATTGAGGATGGGATAGTGTATTCTATCCATGCAGATGTGAATGTTTTTTTTCCAAGATGTGTTTTTTAAGATCATGGGCCATGATCTTATTAATGATCACAACCTGATGGGAGATGAAAGTACTCGATACAATGGTTTAGTGACGGTATTGAGAAGTATTTTATACCGTATTAGGAAGTGTATACCTATCATTTATCATTAGAGAAGTAGAAGAAAAAGTATCCACACAAGTAAAATCATTTTATACCATCAGTGTGGATGGAAGGGCCATGTGATGCCTCATTGTTATAGAGACCCTCTTGAGTGTCATTATTGATTCCTTATATTTCAGCATATGAGGTTTTCCATGGACATTTCATTATATTTATAGTGAGAAATTACCCTTTTCAGATCAACTATGATATGTTTAATTAGTGAATATGAATATATTTGGATAATAGAGTAGCACTATCCTAGTTGGCTGTAGAGGAGGTTGTGGTCTTGGTAGAATGGCTTCTAATTAGGAGTGCTTGTAATGTAGACCTATTCATGGTGGTATACCTCTATATCATCGATGTTGTTCATTTAATATGCATGAATTAAAAAAATACATAAGGAAAAGAGTTCATGAACATCTATTGTATTAGGTACTATTATTGTAGCCTCTATTACTGTATCTGCATTATTTGATAGTTTCATCTCAGCCCTTTATAATAGAATTTCTTCTGAAATTATTAGGATAGAAATTAATTAGGTTTTTTGGTGATTGTCTTGGACACTCTTGTGGGTATATAGTCAATATGTATTCACAAATACATGCATTTTACATTGAGAAATTCAATTATTATTTCTTATGGGGCCTCTTTATCCTTAATAGAATTGTTTTTTATTCCAACCCTTAGAGGGAATAATTGGTATCTTGGCTATGAAAACTTTTATCACTATAGGGTATCATTTTCATCACTAGAGGGAAATAGTTAACCATATAAGGGTGATTGGAATATACAAGAAAGTAGAAATAGCCCAGAGCCCTAGGGAATGGGAGGAGTGAAAACCTAGAATTCGAGCCTTTTCATGGATGATTGAACATTTCTTGTTATAAATCACCCCCCATGGTAAATATTTTGAGGGATGTGTTTCTTGAAAATTATTATATATTTCCTCCTAATATAGAGTTATATTTTATGATTGATATTGTTTATGGTGTTTCTGTAACGTCGATTCCTCCATACATGATGCCACCAACTATGTTCCAAGAGCTCAAGAGATTATTAGAGGATTTCAAAATCGAAGGGATCTATCCTACCCAATACATCATATTGGGGTTCACCCATTGTTTTATATAAAAATAAAGATAATAATCTAAGACTATACATGGATTATTATAGGTCAAGAAATTTTATAGTTATAAACCAATATCATGTTAATGAAATATTTGTTCTCTTCAACCATCTCCATGGAGGTAAACTGCTCTCAAAGATCATCCTAAAATTGGTCTGTCATCTTATGTGAGTCTACACTTCATACATACCGTGAATGATGTTCTGATATTTTTTCAATATGAGTATATTATTATTTCATTCAGTATTAATCATATTCTATTTATTTTCATGTACTTAATGAGTATGGATTTCCACCCATGACCAGATTCCATTGTCCTGATTTTTCTGGACAACATCTTGTTGTTTTCTCAAGATCAATGCAACCATTCTAAACATCTTGAGGTTATAGATAATAAAATTAGAGATAATTTTTTATATTAAAAGAAAATAATTTCCACTTCTGGATGGGGAATGTTCATTTATTGGGTCATATTATGTCACAATATGTTGTATCCATTGACTTAGAGAAGGTGAGTGCAATTTTTCCTTAGAGAATCCCAGGAAAATGATTGATATAAAAGGTTTCATAGGGTTGTATGGATTTTACATGAATTTAATTCATGAAATATCATGCATGTGTGAAGCTCCTAAAGGTCTTACTATGAAATGTGTGATGTTATTGTGGTTTCAAGCATGTCAGATAGCCTTTCATTAGTTGAATGGAAGGTTTACATCGACGCCAATACCAATCCTGATATTTAATAGAAAAGGATATACAATGTTCAAAGATTCATCAGGCATATCGATGGGTGTATTATTAATGAAATAATATTGATTCATTGCATATATATCTCTCTAGTTGAGATCCGGAAAAAATTAATTACATAATTCAATACCAAAAGCTTCTATTCGACATTCATGGCATGAATTTTGGGAGGAATTATCTTTTGGGAGAGTGATTTTTGGTGTAAAGAAACCAATATAGCCTCAAATATATCGATACCTAAAATGGTTTGAATGTAAAAAATTGAATATGAGTAGAATACCATCAATATTTTTACATTGGGATTTCATATTTTTCTAGAATGGGAAATGTGGTAGCCGGTGCGCTAAGTCTAAAAAACTATAGAACAATCAGTTCCGGAAGCCGAGAATGAAATAAAATTGATGGAAAATATTTCTAATATGCGAGTGCAGTTTCATGAAAGTGGTGATTACACTTTTATTACAACATTAGAAATTATCTCAATACTCATATATATAGTGAAGAAAATGTTTTTCCCATCTACAAAAGGATTGAACAAGAGGAATATATTTTTGGTGAGGACCCAAATCTTGATGGGTATATTGATGGATAAGATATCTAACATATACCGAGGGTATCTAGGTTCTTAATGACCAGAGAGACCAGCTGATGTGATAATCAAATGCTTCTATGTGGGAAGTGAACCCATGTGTCTTCTTCATGTATTATGATATGATTATAAAATTTTGATGGATTAGGATGATGCATTCGATTTTATGTTTTATCAGCTGGTGGTCTACTTGTTAGAAGGAGATGGTGGAACTCCAATAACTTAATATCTTGTTAGATCCATTAATTCTCTCTAAATAGGAATTGATGATGTAATTATGGGTTTATTATTGGGTTACTGAGATCTCCATGAAGTAGCGATGTGGTTTGGGTAGTCATGGATCGATTGATGAAGTTATCCCACTTCCTTTCTATCTGAGAGGATTTCTGAGTTTATGGGATGAGAAGAATGTTTTTGTATGATATTATGAAGCAACACGGGGTCCATTTTACTATCTTTTAGTATAGTGATGCTCATTTCACATGATGGTTTTGGAAATAATTATAGAAATATTTAGGTAAAAAGGTGCTTTTAAGAAAATATTTTCACCCAGATTGATGGCCTGTCGGAACGGACTATACAGGTGATGGAGGAAATGATTTGAGCATGCATCCTTGATTTATGGGTAATTGGGAGAATCATATCAATATAATTATGGTTACCTAAAATAATAAAATTATAGAAATAATTTAGATTCCTCTGTATGAGGAATTTTAGGTTAGGACATGTTGTTCAAATCTATGATGGTTATAGGCAGGCGAGCCTATGCTAATAAGTCCATGTATTTTATTGGAGACTTCGAATAAGGTTTATTTGATCATAAAACTTATGGCCATCACTCTCTCTAGATAGAATTCAAATATTTATCATCATTGAAGACCCCTTGATTTTGATGTTGGGGATCATGTTTTCATACACATATCACCTAGAATGGGTCATATGCAGTTATGGTGTAAAGGGAAGCTATAAAATCCTTTTTTCTATCCAATTGTGATCTTGAATAGAGTTGTGCCATTTTCTTGTCAATTTATATTACCTAATAGGTACAATTACATGCTTGAAATCTACCACAATTCATATCTTTTCTGTTAAAATGTTGCACCATATCATATTTTTGTTCCATAGGATGTCAAGTTTGATGTTGATTTTTCTTTTTGAAAAATATCCTATACATATAAAGGATTACGAAATGAAGGGTCAATAAAGATATTTTATTTATTTGGAACAGGTCCTATGGAATTATGGTCATGTATATGATGAGATCAAGGAGTGGGAGGCGGAAGTATATTCTAATTATCTAGATTAGTTCTAACAAAGTGATATACCACCCTTGAAGGGGAATCTCTGTTATGAGTTCCCTTAAGAGGGTAACACTGTATAAATATAGTTTCTCTTTGATGTATATATCATTTAATTTTTGGTTTATGTCCTTGGTTGGATTAATATGAATGACTATTTAGGTTTTAGAGGAATCAAGTATTTCATTGGCTAGTTCGAAACTCAAAACCATAACGGGTGGAAGAAATAGATGGGTTGAATGGTTATTAGAAGCCATACATCCCAGTATGCATGGTTTATCCAAACCATGTGAGGTGTTTTAGTGGGGAGAAGTGAGCGAAACTATTTTCTAAAACACTTTGACCGAAGTTGCAAGACCATGCATTATTACTAAATTTTTTATCATAACCATGCAACATGGTTTGCGCTTTGATTCCCAAACCATGTGCATGAATGATGAATGATCCCACTGTCGACAGTACGCTACACCCTATTATATCCGTTTGGCCAACCATGAAGACAAAATTGTGAAACCCCGATAAGAATGGAAAATTATTATTATTTAAAATAATTTCATTTTCAAAAACCATATTTATTTCTTCCTCTAGTGGACATAATTTTTCCACTTCTATCACATTGATGCTATCAATCACCTTTCTCATAGTATAGTTGATTTGTTGACCTTGTGAACTCAGAATCATGATCTGATAATCTTGTTTAATTCCTCTTGTAATGTGATTCCCACCATAGTCAATGTTCATTATTTGTATTATAATTGATGATGCTATTTTGATGAAGGTTGGTTTACCCTGTTTTTTTTAGGAATTTGTCAATTCTTCAATTTTATTCTAATACAATCCTACCCATGAGTCGATACATGAGGAATCATATACTACATTCATGATGAAGTTATTATATTCATCATCCTATAAATTATGACCATCTATAATTTTTTTCCAATTTTCACAAGCCAATTTTACTGGTAAATATTCCTAAAAATCATCCAGATTGATTTAAATTTTATAGATTTAATTCTATGGACATATAATATAACATCATATATTTGGATATTAAGACCTTAACATAGTCCAACCATTTATTGTGTTATATTTATATATTCCATTGATTATATATATTGAAATTATTTGAGCCACCATTCGGGTGTTCCAGATTTGAAAACTAATATTTTATGTGCTTCAACTTGTTAAATTAATCATAAATTATAAATGAAAAATTTTATTTAATAGATGTCTCTTGGACTATTTAAATGACTATGAAATTTAATTGATATTGGTTTTTTCCTTGCGTCACCTTGTCGCGCTTAATGAATTGTAATAAAATAAACCTATTAAATTGATATGTGATTAAATTGAAATTGGTTTAATGTCCTCTATTAACCATATAATTCATATTCAATGGTAATAAAAAACTATTAAATGATTAAATAGAATAATTATTTCATGGCCTAATATTGAATATGTATTATAGTTATTAGGTGCCTATTTCTTTCATTCTTTTTAATCATTATAAGAATAGTAAGACTTGATATGGCCATAGATTCCAAAGGGAATTCCTTGTCCAGTAAAAGGAAGACATTTCACTTCATTGAGTTGATTATCCATGGGAGATAATCATAATATAATTTGTTCTTTTTTAAAAAATGTTAATGAATTGGAGATTTACAAGTGATTCAACTAACAATTATATAGTTATTATAATTCCTTGGACACACTCATGGGAATAAACTTGATTTCTTCTGATATACCAAGCCAATGATTTACCTCATTGGGCCCAATCATGTTTAAAATGTGATTACTATGGATGATCTCTATAGACTCATTAAGATTATACTATTAAGAACTACATTTGGTGTACCCATTAGATTTCACTCAAAGCCTTATTTCTAGATTGAATTAGTTTCTACAATGACTTTAATGACCCCGGAAGACAAGGATTCCTTGGAGACAATTTATATCCTCAAATATTATGATAATGATATTATTTAGTGTTGTTTAAACCTTCAATTTTTTCATAAATAAAATCTAAATAATATTCAAATTAAAAAGTAAAGGGATACATGTTTAGATAATAACTGAGGAAGATGAATCAATGAGTTTTGTATTTATTACTTCTAAATTTTATATATAACATCACATTATATAGTTTATTTTCACAGACTAGATTATATCGAAATCCATGTTGGGGGCTTGATGAGATTTATCACACACCCTTTCCTTGATGTTGTCGGTACCTAAGAATACTATATGATCATTAATGTGGACAAGGGGAAGAATCCCTCGTTGGAAACCTGACATTCTGGTATTAGGATCGGAGCTGGGAAGCAGATGACTGGGCTAGGGATTAGTATTCTTAGATAGTTGTTTCCCTTCTTTTTATTACTTTTTATATATATATTAATAATATTTTCCTCATTTTATTTAATTATGATATCCCTTTTAAGGATTAGTGACATCATAAATTTTTATATGATATAATTTATAGCTCTAAAGTTGTTTATTTATTTCAAATATGTTTATGCTCACTTATGATTCAATGTTTATTATTTTTCTTTTTCTATTTAGTCAGATTTTATCTATGATGTGATCAAATGCATTTTATTACCATGGATTCATCCTAGACCATTGCTGCAATTCAGGAACCTCTGGTATACAAGGTGACATGATTGAGTCTATGTAGATGATTGTATTCTATTATTTAAAAGTGAACCAGGAAGGAGACAACCCATAATGTCACTCCTAGTTAGGAAAAGATTTAATTTCATGGATATGTGTGGTGTAATAATTCAGTAAGACATATGATTAATCATTTTCTTTAATTTTATATTATCTCATAAATGATATTCTATAGAATTTATAATAACAAGGGTGATGGTTGTTGTGATTAAAATCTCACCCATATTTATGGTCAAGTGCTGGTCTTGTAATTCTAAAGTGGAAGCTACTAACAAATTCATATCATCCATTTATTCTTTTATATTAGCATGATTATGATATTGTACTATTTCATAGAGAGATATAGTAGTATCATAGGGGTTTTCTATACTTTTGGGATTATAAATCCTTATAATGGAGGGAAGTTTGACTTTTATATAACCAAATGTTTTAGAATGATAATAATTTTCTTTTACTATGGTAATGCATCATTTATTTACGAATGACATGGATTAGTTTCATAAACAAACTAGATTATAAAGATGTGGGGCCTATGATTTGTTCTAATGTGATTAAATTTCATGATACTTTCCATTCAAACTGTATAGGACAATGGTTAGTGTAAAATTAAAAAATATATATTCACCCCATCCATTAAAACATAAATATGGTGGAGAATTAGTGAAGATAAGAAGTATTGTCATTATATTGATGAGGTATTCATGTTTGGGGAAACCAAATTATTTCATAACCACAGAATTATAGGATACTAAATAGTCTTCCTAGTCCGCATAGTGGTATTATTTACCTTATATATCATTACAGTTATCATACTATATATAAGATTATAATAAAGTCTTTTACAGGTGGAATATTCCTAATAAATTAGGGAAAAAGAATGGTTTTTACACCTTCAATGACTTTTGAACTTCATAATGTGGATGGGTGATGAGATAGTACATGAATCGTACAATATACTTACTCAGTTCTATTCAAATGACTATGGAGATAGAATCTTCTCTTATGGGGGGTTGATTATCCTTATATGAACATAAATACCATTTCTTTTTTAATTTATTAGGATAAATATAACCATTCAAAATCTTCATCATGGCATCGATGTGTTCAAGAATAGGGCGAGGTATATATGTTGATCACCACCTTATATTCCCTATTTCATTAGATAATATGTAATTGATTAATGATTTGGGGCATGATGTACCTAAACTTATGTTCTCCCAATTATATTAATGGCTGAATAGTTGGAAGGAAATTGGATAAATTATAAAATTTTATAAATTTTAATAGAGTGAAAAAATTAATTAGAGAAAAATAATAAAAATATAATCATATTAGTTTTATAGTTAGCACAAAAATAACTAATTTAATCACTACAACACCACAAACCTATTATAGTACACTGAAAATATGAAGGTTGAGGTCAAGGAAATTGTTTTGTAATTTTTTCATTGAAGTTCTTCATGATGAAGTCCATCCAAAATTATCACAATATATATTTAAAAAGGACCAATTGTTTCACATGTCATTTTTATTCCTATTTGTTCTCATTCTGTCTTTCTCTATGTAGTGATATTTCACATGCCCATCCTCTTAGAAATGAATTGATGATGTATTTATTCATTCTTGTAGCATAAAACCATGAAGGAAAAGTAATAAACTACATATAATATATTTATAGTCATAAAATTTAATTCCCAAAAGTTTTGCAAAATATTCCCTCATGTGTGTGTTTTCTTTTTAATGTGTTGCAAATCCTCAATTAATTTAAAAATATAGTTCTTCCATATTTATATAATAATTATGAAATTGAGAATACACAAAAAATACATATTTTTAATACAAATATAATTCATTTTTATTTTATAAATTTTTAAATAGAAGTAATATTAATTTTTTTTAAAATACAAAACATCATTCACATATGATCCCAATATCGATCAATGAGAATATTCATGAAAGTCTCACTCGATGGAGGAATCATTTTTCATGTGAATTAATACCTGAATGAGTATGATATTTATGATTCATTTATGTATCATTGTATGAGTGAAATAATATTTGAGAAAATTCATAAAAAATTCAATTAAGAGTTCACATAAAATTTAAAAAACATGTAGGGGTTATGCACTATATAAAAAGATTAGAAAGACACAATTAGAAATTCCATATAATTGAATTTTATTGCCTTAAAAAAGAATACTCCACGTTGAAGTATTTAACATATGAGTATTAAATTTATGAATTAACAACTATATTTTTTGACTATGTATGAGTCCTCTACATAGAAAATTTTTTTACAATGAGTTATCCACATAAGGGTATTTCATATAGAAATTATTCTTGTAAGAGTATATTTTTTATCAATAATGCACTTTGAAAATTTTTGTGAGACTATATGTTATAAGTGTTAATTTCATACAGAGAATAGATAAAACTATTAGAAAAATATTTAAGCTCAAAAACCACATAACAATTATTTAATTTTTGAAATATTTAATGTATTAAAAATAAGTCAACATATTTATATATATATAATATTAATAACATGAATGAATAATATATAAATAATTAATGAAAATTTAATAAATGAATAAATTAGTTCAAGAACATTATTGAATATAACAAGTTGTTCCATTTGAAATTTATAAAACATTTAATTCTTAACAAAGATATATAGAATAAAAAAGTTGATTTTTTATTTATCAAAACTAATAGAATATGGGTCAATTATCCAATGAACTGACACATATAATTTTTTCCTTTTTGAAAACTAAAAAACCGGATAAAGAAGAGACATTTCTACCACTTTTTAATATAATAAAACAATTTTAAAATATAATATAATTCAAGACTATTTTGAATGAAACAAAATAATTTTTTTCATGAAGTTTAGAATTGAGACATCCTTTTATCCCAAAATATTTAATTTTGTTTTTCTAGTTGAGATAGAAAAAATGACTTCATTAAAACAAAATTTTAATTAAATGATAATAATCACTTAAAATTTATAACATAACTACCCATAAAATAATTCATATCATTAATATTAATAAAATTCTCTATAAAATAATTAGGATTAAAATAATGGTATCTTTTATATAATAATATCTTCATATAGTGATTACAATCCTTTAAAAATCATCTCTACAAAATGATTATTCAAAGGTTCCATGAAAATGTTTAAAAATTTAAAATAAAATACTAAATAAGATATATCTACTGAATATAATATATTAGGATCATATATAAATCAAAAAAGTTCAAATTTAATATTCCTAAATTTTACTAAATTAATGAATTTATTAAAAAATTAGCTAAAAAATCATCTGTCTAAATGTATTCCAGATATATTATTTATTTTTATTCATGATCTCTAACAAAATGATATATAAAATAAATCTTGTTAGTACAAAAAATTTCTTATGGATAATTAATAATATATGTGGTAGATGAATTATCACAAATTGTAGACATTTTTTCAAAACAGATATGAAAAATTGAAAATTTTTCATTATCTATAACTATTTTCCATACTATATAGAAAATAAAAATTTATTCCATTTTATATAAATATAATTAAACTAAGAGTTTTATCTTTAAACTCTAATAAATATTTTCCTGTCTCAAAATATGAAAGATACCACTAGTACATTTTCTTTAATTTTTCAATCCTACAGAATCAAAATTAGAATAACATTTCAATTCGAATGTGGATTTGCAATGATAAAAGAAACCAATATTTATAGAAGAAAAAATTAATTGTTTTCTTCACTAAATTCAAGTGAATTTAATTAGTGTTGGTTTGGAGTGTTGAAAAAATTAAATTACAAATCAAAAAATGTGGTCTAGAAGAAGATTAATGCAATTAAATTACAAGTATTATTCTATAAATATTCATATCAATATATTTCATAACACCATTTAAATTTAAATTTCAATTAGTTCTCATAACGTAATTTGATATTCTTTTAAAAATAGTCAAAAAATGTAGAAATTTTTTATCATACAAAGATAGATGAAGAAAATCCCCATCATCTCTTTGAAATTTTTGATGTCTTAAAAAAAGTCAATTCTCCCATTAGAATAATTTACAATTTATATTTTAATAAATTTGAAAATAATTTAATAATTAGTTCACGTGATGTTCCAAATATGATATAATCTAAATGAATTTTATTAATGAAAATTTGTTATAGTTCAGTTTAGTAAATAAATTAGGATTTAATTTTCCTTTTATAAAACTATTTTTAAAAGAATGTGGGACATTACTATACATCATCCTTGAGGTGCATATTTTAGTAAATAAATATTCATTTAATGTTTCAAAATATTATTTTTCTTCCTTTAATGTTAAAAACCTTGGGGATATTTTTCATAAAATTATTCCAAAATTAATTCACTATGCATATTACTTTAATCATCCATTTAATAATGTTTAAACCCTTGATGAGTAGAAAAAGATTCAAAAATTCAAATAGCTTTAAATATTATAATTAGTAAAATTTTTACATTAATAAATAACCCTTATTAATAATAACCTTGTGAAACTAGTATAGATTTAATTTTAATAATCTATACACCATAATAATTTTTATTCCATAAAATAAAATTACTGAAAATAACTTATTTATCATTATGTGGCTCAACTAATTTATGAAAATTATTTCAATAAAATTGGTTTAAGTCATTCTTTGTCACTAAAATATAATATTTATATTTTCATTATTAAAAAGTATAATTTGGGATAAAATAATAAATAATAACATTGTGAGATTTGTTTTAAAAATTTTAGTCTAAATACTATACTCAGTATCTATAATAATTCTATCAATAAATTGATCATTATCAGTTTTTCAAGATCATTTAGAGGGTGGTTCTCCCACTTAATGGGTCGATTCATTTTTATGTTTTTATCTTCTAAAAAACTATATTTATAAATTTTTTCTTCAATATGATTTTAGTTATTTAAATTATATTTTAATTTTCTTTCATCAGATATAACATGATTATATTCTACAAATTCGAATGGTCCTCGTTGTAGACTCTTGAAGAATTAAGTATATTTGAATATCTAAAATACATTCTTTCAATGTATTAAGGGTAAAATTATTCTCGAGAATATTTTGTATTGATTTTAATAACAATGAATCCAAAAATTATAAAATAAAAATATTTCTCTTTTCAAAACATCAATTGTTCGTATTTGGATTTATTTCAAATAAAGATAGAAAAATAAAATTTTAAAGAAAATAATCATTATTAATTCTTATTTAAAAAACATTATATATTTTATATTCATTTAACATGGTTCCAAGAATATGTGAATTTTTATATGAGTCCTTTCAATGAAAACATTTTGTTTTGGTGTTCTAGGGGAAGAAATGTTATGATATTTAACAATTTTCTTCAAAAATTTAAAATTTAAAAATTAAAACTCTACCTACTCTATAACATTTAATAGATAAAATTTAAAAAACTCGTTATATTTAATTTTTCCATAAAAATGTATAAAAATTCATAATATTTCACTTTAATATTAAAAATAAGCCCATATATATCTATCAAAATCCAAAAGGACAGGAATACTTCTTACAAAAAAGTCATATTGTTAGTATAGGATCAAATCAATCAAAATATATTTTTCAAATAGGTATCATAGATTTAACATCATTTATTGTTTACTTGAACTCTCTGTATTTTTTACTTTTAGCGCAAGAGTAAAATTGATTATTATTTTCCATTTTTAAATATATTAATTGAAGATTTTTTTAGTATATAGACTACATGTGTAGTAGTACAAAATTATCATATATGAGAATAATATGTCTGAAAATGTCATCTAATTGTACATCATCCGAAAAAATATCATTTTTATCAGTTTATTTTGAATTATTAATTGAATAAATTGTGTCCTATCTACTATAAAAAATCAAAATACATTCATCTTTGTAAAATGCAATTTTCATTTCGGAATATAACTAATAAACCATCATCATGTAAATATGAAATTATAATTATATTATGTAGAAAAAATTAACAATAACAAACCCACATATATATAATAACATTTTTAGAAACACAAACCTCTATAAAACCATTAACCTTGACTTTTGAGTTGTCTCTAAATGAAAAAATTCCATAGACACATATATTTTATGATATTATATATGACAGAACACCAATAATGTTTCTTAAGTATCTATTATATGTAATCTGTATATTATTATTGCGACATAAAATTCTAATTTACTATATAAATATATACAATAAAGTCTTGGTGACCATTAAAATTTTGGTCAAATGGGATTAATACATATAATTTGGGAAAATAAATTGATTTCATACTTGAATTCATAGGTAATATTTAATATATAGATTTATATTTAATAGATATTTTATGTCAAAATGATTGTGTAAATATGGGATAAGACATACTTTCAAAATGAAATTTCAACTAACATAAAAAATTTGTAACATAGGATATCAATCCTTTATAATTTTCATTAATGTTTTGAAATTTTTGATGATATCTAGTTCTGGTCTTATATATATTTATTTTTCTATAATAATAATATTTATCATAACATTCCTTTTCATTAACA
Organism: Viscum album; assembly: GCA_963277665.1. NCBI lineage: Eukaryota > Viridiplantae > Streptophyta > Magnoliopsida > Santalales > Viscaceae > Viscum > Viscum album. The sequence goes on from OY728125.1 coordinate 981,277,549, forward strand.
AAGTGGCATTTTTTCTTCATAAAATTTGTTTTCATTTAGATCCATTCAATTTTTTATTAATAAATGTTTAATAAATCACACAAGACATTGGATTTCAATTTCCATCATTTTTAGACACATATTTTTTGTAATTATCATATTCCATAATTTTCCTATTTTATTGATAATTTTGTATTCTTTAATTAATAATTTTCATATTCATCTCCTTATGTTACTTATATTTTTGTATGATATCACATTATAAATGATTAGTCTATTAATATAACAAGTCAATATTTGGCTTTTCAAAATCTATTTTTTAGAATCATTATCAAAATCACTAACATAATTTAATGAATCCATGACAAACTGAATATATGATTAATTTTTTATCTAAATTTATCACTAGAATTTAATAAATTGATGAAACTCTAACATGATATTGATGGTATATTCTCTTAATTTTATTTACTTTTCTTCGATCATTAATTTCATACCCTAAAAAAACATGGCTTGGTATTCCATTTTCATATGAATTCATAAAAAATTAGTTATGAGATATCCTTATATATTATGTTACCTTTTATAAATCTTATAATATCATATTTGGATAGTCATTTTTATGTCATATTTTTGTAACATTTTTTATTTTATAATTCATTTTTCTTCTTGAGAAACATCATATATATCAATTTTGGTAGCTCAGATGTAGAATAAAATAAGTAAAATTATTATTTTATTAAAAAAAATCCATTTTCAATTTATACATTACTAATAATAAATATTTTGAACTTCCAAACCTTATTGTAATAATGAACCAATGAGTTCATCAGGGGTATATACATATAAATTCATAAATTAATTAAAAGGGACATTTTTAGCATGCCATTTATTCTATAAATATATATCATACCATTCAATAAGTACATTATTACCCAATGTTTCCCAAAAATAAGATATAAAAATCAATGTACATGTAAATAAATGAAACAAATAATTGAATATATTTTTCCACTAATTTCATGATTTGATATCCATATCTTAACATTCTATGTATTTTTTCCATTAGATTATTTATTCCAACATTTTTAGTCTTTATAATTATATATATATCAATTGAAATGTTTCATGAAAAGAAATGACTAAATGAATTTTTTTCTAAAATAAGAATATTATATATATATATATATAACATTATCATTTTAGAAATATATTAAATCATCATTAGAAATAAAAGATTCAATATCAAATTAAGGGAACTTTTATGTTTTCATCATGATAGTCGAACAATAAATTTTAGATTGTTGGAAAAAGGATTCAATATGAGATTTCCGATAGCCATAGTATATTAATCAAAGAAATGTGGCATTTATGGAATCTATCCATCATTATAACTTGAATCTTCCATATCAAATAATATTATACCACAAATATTTTTGTATGAGAAACCATTAGTAAGAAAAATAAATATGTATACAGTAGAGAATGGGAGAGATAATAATAATTATTACTTTAAATTAGTTAAAATATAAAGATATAAATCATAAAACAATATGGAACTAATACCAATTGTTTACAGAGTTAAAGAAATGTCTGAATTTATATGGTGAGAGTGAATTGATAAAAAAATAATTTTATGAAAATTATATCAAATTTCAAATTTATTTAAGCAGTGGAATGATAAAAAATATTAATATGAGAGTATTTATTGTATTTCAATTTAAATTGATCCCACATTTACTCTTAACATATATCTATCCATGATGGAAATTGAACCATCTAAAATAATGACATTTATTGGGGAGTTGTATTCTTATTAAAAAATCCCATTTCTATTTTATGTAAAACTAAAAAAACCCCAAAATTGTATAGGGGATTCAAAACACTTTTCATAATTACTTTTCATTAATATGGAATAACCCAAATATTCATTTCTTTTTCACCCTATCCAATAAACAAAAATATTCTTTTTAATATTTAGGTTTCAGGCGTAGCAGATGTGCGATAGTGGTTGTAACCAACATTAATTTTTTGGTTTAACGATGATCAATCTAAGATCTATTATAATAATAAATTATCAGATATTCATAATAAAACGAAGAATGAAAGAAATGAGCGGAGTCCGAGAAACATAGAGAGGATCATAATATGTTTCTTATAATTAATTAAATTCAAAGACAATAATTACCTTGATGGAATTCTCTATCCGTTTATGTTTTTCTTCATGATCTGATGTGATCTGTCATTGCGTTGTACAATCCAAGTGTATTATTACTCTAACAGTGATCCACATATCTCTAGATCTCTTAAATGGGATCTACGAGTGCTAGTGAAAAGGATCCTTCACTTGTGATGTCCGCATTTGATCTCCAATAGAGCCGCATGCAAAGTGCTCTCCTTGATCTGGTGGGGAAGGATCTCTCTCGTAGGAAGAGAGAGTTCGTGGGAGAAAATAATTCTTTCTTGGATTGAGAGCTTTCTCTAGATATATTGTGCATAACCACGATTAATGGAAAAGGTAAAGAGAATAATATAATGGGGATTTTGATTACATAGAATCATAAAATGAATTATTTACCCGAAATCATTAATTTTTTTCATTTAATTATTAGAAACACCCCATGTATAATAAATACATTTTCCTATTATTATTATCTGACATTATCCTTTCTAATTACACCTAATATTATTTAATTAAATAAATAATATTATTTCTCACAAATCACCAGAAAAACTACACATCGTGTATATAAATAGACATAGCGTGAATATTTTTTCGATTATCTTTATTTCCTCCACCATATTTATTAGAACATGAATAATAACTATTTATTTCTTAAATAAATATTAATGAATTACTCTCTAATAAATATATTATTTCATCCGTAATATATTTTCTCAAATAACTAGTGTTGAAATAAATTCGACCACGAATCCTTTAATAATTATTAAACCACAATCTGGAGTAATAGTTATTCAACTTGTTAAATTAATATTTAATTGATATACTTAGACACACATAGTGTGTGACCCTCAAGGACTCTTTCTCAGTGGCATTAGGCAGAGCCTAGATAAAGTCCAAGGTTAGATTCTAACAAAATTCCATGACATCCTTAGAGTAAAAAAGTAATGCCGCAATGATGTGTCACCTCTTACGAATGCATACTGTGTAATGTAATCCCATTATCTTGATATCTTGAATCAAGTGGGTTACATACTGGTTCCATCAACGCATGTGCTTGATTATATTTTCTTTGTCTTATTGGAATTGAACATGCCTATTCATTAACATGGCCAAGGATTTATTTATTCTATATCAATTCCATAAAAAGTCATGAGATAACTAATTCCGTTATTAAATAGAAGGGAAAAATCCATTCTCGCATTATGTATTAATCCATTATTACTCTTGACACACCCAACATATCCTTCCTCGATGGAAATATTGTTCCATCACAATTTTCATCAATACAACTAATTTTGTGTGTTATAATAATCATTAATAGTTATATTAATGTATAAGGACCAATACACAATTCCACAAATATGAACATCCAATAGCACTATAAAATGTGGATATCCTACCGGCGGGTCTTGTCCCCATAATATCCTCCTAAACATTACCAAGGGAGCACACCATGATAAGGTGCTGCATTGTTTTATGGGTTCTAACCCCTAATGTCCTATATTATTAGAGTCCCTCAAATAACATCATCCGACCATATAATATATATTCAATAACAGTGCTGTGGCACTTCCGGGTTCTCATCAATATAGGGATTTACTATGAACTTTTAGTGCAACAGCTATCTTTGGAAATTATCACATGAATTTTCACGCGAGAGAACAATTAATATGTGGTAAGGTATTTGTAAATGAATAAAGAATAAAGTGGTTGGTTCCAGGTCACCAACTCCAACAAAATCTGACTTGGACTATAGCCAACTCTTAACAAACTTTAACCCACTAGCTCTCAAATGATATTTATGTTTCTGCTAAGTTAGGCCATTAGTCATGGGGTCTACCATGTTCTCTTCCATAGACACTCTACTCATTACAACATAACCCATTGGATAGAAATCCATCATGAGGTGATACTTCTAGAGTACGTGTTCTGCCCATTGATGTGACATAGGTTCTATTGCAAGATCCACCACTAGAGTATTATCACAATACAATGTGATAGTATCTTTACTTATAGGCACCACATCAAGATCCTGGGTAATGCTATAAATCCATACAGCTTCCATGGCTATATCAAAAACTTCTATATTTTTAGAATCAGCTATTGAATCAGTGACAACTTTATTCGTTTAACTCTTCCAGCTCATAGCTTTACCATTGAGATAGAAAACATATCTAGATTGAGACTTTAGATAATTCTGATCTATCTAAAAACTAGAATCAGAATATCCTTTGATGAAAAGTTGCTCATCTAATCCATAAACCAGGAACATGTCCTTAGTTATTATCAGATACATAAGGATTGTTTAATAGTAGTCCAACGCAGTTCTCCTGCATCTTCATGATAACTACCTATGATGCTCAGTTCCTAGGTAACATCCAACCTTGTTCATAACACGACAAAGATGATGGATCATGTAGTCGAAGTGTATGGATCTTACTAATTCTATCATTCATCTGTTGTGTTTAAGGACACATTTTCTTAGAAATATGTTGGCCATGGGAAACTGGAATGAATCCCCTCTTGGTTTGTTTTATACTCAATCTATTTAGTATCTTGTTAATGTATGTACCCCGACATAGTCCATGAATCCACTTAGAACTTTCATGAATGATCATGATCCCTAGAATGTAGGATGCTTCACCCAATTCCATCATGGAGAAACACTTTTTCAACCAATCCTTAACTGGATGTAAGACTGGTACATCATTTACAATAAGCAATATGTCATCAACATATAATACTATTATAATGACTTCATTCCCATTAAACCACTTAAAAACACATGTCTAATATTTGTTCTTAAGGAATAAAAATTCTTTTATGGAATTGTCAAATCAAATGTTCCATGACCTGGATTATTTCTTTAATCTGTAATTGGATTTATACAACTTTAAACCCCGTTTGGCTTCACCTGGTGTCAAAAAAGATTCTGGTTGTTCCATATAGACAACTTCATGAAGGTTCGCATTATGGAATGTTGTTTTGACATCCATTTTCTGAATATCATTGTCATGGAAAATTCTATTAAAAGTATGATTCTTATGGATTTAAAGATGGAAACTGGCGAGAAGGTTTCATTAATGTCAATTCCTTGACTCTGTCTGAATCCTTTTTCCACTAGTCTTGCATTTTATGTGTAACATGACCTTCAATGTCTAGTTTTCTCTTGAATACCAATTTTTATCCAATAAAAATTACATCAAATGGATCATCAACCAGAACTCATACATTGTTTTGATACATGAAATCCATCTTACAATTCATAACTTCCATCCATGTTGTATCTTTGAGCATTATACTTCTTCCATGTAAGAGAGAGGTTCATAATCGTCCAATAATTATGGTTCACCATTCTAGGTGACTAGGAATCCAATTATCTCAGGTTCCCTTACCTCTCTTGAGATCCTATGCAGTCCTTGTGTTTCTATAACCTCGCCCACAAGGACCTGTCGAACTTGTTCATGTACCAACTCATGTGTATCAAGAGCATCAACTTCTTCAAATTCAACATTTCTCACATTATTTATTTGAGTATGTGCCCTTTCTCAATAATGACATCTTGTCTGGTGACAATCAAATTCTTCTTTAAAGGGTTATATAGTTAATATCCTTTAGTTTTTTTGGGATATCCTATAATGATAAACCACGTGTCCCAGGGTGATATTTTTTTCCCTAAGAAGGCCTTAAAAAATTCCTCGCATCCCCATACATGTGTGTGAAACAAAGTGGGTTTCTTTCCATTACATAACTCTGAGGGAATTCCATTTTCTTCCTTAGTTGGTACTCAATTTAATGTTTATGCTTTTGTTTTTAATGAATATCACCAAAAGGATAATGGACAATTTACAGGACTCATCATTGAACTCACCATTCCTTAAAAGGTGTGGTTCCTCCTTTCACTAACACCAATCCACTATTGTATATATGGAGAAGTGAGCTGAGATAGAATCCCAGAATCCTGTAGAAGTTCGATGAACTCTTGGTTCAGATATTCTCCACCTTCATCTGATCAAAGCTTTTTTATCTTCTTACCAAGCTAGTTCTTTACTTCATTTTTGATTCCCTTAAATTTCTGTAAGGCTTATAAATTAAACGTCATTAAGTATATATATCTGTATCTACTAAAATCATTAGTAAAAGTAATGAAGTAAGAATATCTACCATTAGGTTCTACTAGAAATGGTCTACAAATATCATGTCCACCAATCCTAGATGCTTTGTGGACATTTCACCCTATCAACTAAAATAAGGCATGGCCATTTTACCTTGTAAACAAGCATGAAATATTTCATGTGGTTTTAGATCAATAGAGTCTAAATAACCATACTGCAGTATTTTTTTCAAGCACTTCTCGTTTACATGACCAAGACGGTGATGCCACATCTGGATGTTGTATTTTTCATGTGAATTTGTTTCATTATCGATTTCCAACACTTGGTTTTCTTAATATAATATATAAAAACCATTATTTAAAAGTTCCATACCATAACATACATTATTCATATAAAATAAGCGACCATTATTACTAAATTTGAAAATAAAAATATCCATATACAAACAAGAAAGATAAATTAAGTTCTGGGTAACACAAGTAACATAATAACCATTATGTAAAACCAAACACATTAAAGTTAGAAATGAGATATGGTAATCACCAATGGCAATGCACAAAGCCTCACACATTTGGTAGCTCGAAGATCAACCTATCCTCTTGAAATTATTTGTACATTATCTTGGTTCCTACATTTGAATACAGATGTGAGCCCCACAAGCTGTATCTAATACCATATGCATAGAAATAGAGAGAGTTCACTCAATAAATAACACACCTTAAGCATCCCCACACTTCTGGGTGTAGTTCATCTTTCATTGGCCTTATATTCAACATAAGAAAAATATCGCCTCCCATTCCATTCCATGCCTCTAGATCTACCCCTTCTTGGAGTGACTGTGCTTCAGGGATTGAAACCATTTATGAATCCTTGGACCCTATGTTTTTTCCTTCCTTTTCTTCTTCACCATTAGGACTGTGGGTTTTTCATGCCCCATGTCCTTATCAACCTGGAGAATTAAGGTCAAAAGATCTGATAGAATTTTCTCATTTTTCCCATTTTTTATTTAATAGTAAATCTAGAGAAGGTCCTGGGCATTGATGATAGGATGAGATCTATACACAACTCATCTGGGAACATAATCCCTAACATGTCCTTGTGTTCAATGTATCCAATAATGTTGACTACATGGGGCCTAGTTGGTGCATAATTTCCATGCATAATTTTGAACAATTCATTAGAGATCTCATATCTCCCTTGTCTCGCCTTCCCTTGATAGTGATCCTTAAGGTGAGACATCATGCTATACGCATCCTTGTTTTCTTGTGGCTTCAAGAGCTCATTAGACATGGACAATATCATGAAACATTGGACATCTGTGTCATCATCTATATGTTTCATATAAGGAGATAGTCCCTCATCATTGGACTCTTTTCCAAGTGCAACTATAAAAGTCTCTTCCATTATACACAATTTCCTCTCATGGTGAAGGATGACGCATAAATGCCTATGCCATTATTGCAAATTAGTGATGGTGAGAAGTTCTTCATTCTCAAGTATGGATCGAAATGAAATTTTTGAATTCATTTTTCTTTAATTTCATACAAATTATGATGAGAAATGATTTTTACTTTATCAATATAAAACTAAGACAAATAACTGAAATAAAAAAGCCAACACCATTTACATTGGAATATTATGTTGTCTGAATATTCTAGTGGTAGGGATCAATATTTCCCTTCACAATAACCCAAATAGGTTTGTTCAAGAAACTTGACGGTTTTTATATAGGAATTCTAAATTCCAACACTATAAACTCGTAGGACTTTGATCCATTGATTGGACTCCCCAATACTGAAATATTTTTTTGGATGTCCTTAACCTCTACCTATTGGTCACACCATGACCTATTGTTGTAGTCAACCCTTGATGTTAACCAAGTCATGTCAACCCAAAAAAATAAATTAGAATTCCATGGTAATTGAAAGAACCCCAATTAGGGTTGGTCAAGAACTATGAACTATGCTGGAATTAAAACAAAGATTATGAAAGGTTATACCAACATAATATTTCATTAAGGCATTTTATCCTTATACATAAATTTAATTTGGATATCTTTTATTTCATGATTTTTAATATTGAGTTGGATATACTTAAGTGATTAAACATGTATAAGATAATATTTACACATAATTCAATCTCATTTTAGTTCCATCTTGCATGCTTGTTTAATTCGGTAATTTTGTGATCATTACAACACACCTGTAATTAATAAACCATGAAACTAACATAAATAAAATAAATGGTATGATCATGAGCTTGTTCTATAGGTTACTTTATATAGCAGTTCATAATGTAACCCAAAGACGTAGGGGAGAAACACCTTGAACCTTTTGGGTTAGTGTTTACAGCTTTCCAACTGAACAACTTTTTATACCCATTGATTGGTTTCAATTTGTCTCCTATATTTAGTCACCTCCACTAGATTGGGAGCTCCATCCATTACACATGCTTTCATCTCACTCATGTTTGAGAGGTAAAAAGGGGTGTTATATAAAAGAATATTTGGGTACGCATGCCCTACATATTAATGAGGATAAGGATCTCATGACAATAATTTTAATTTAAATATATTAATTAAAAGAAACCATTCACATAAATTAGTCATTACATAGTTATTGATGATTTTTACATGAAAAGATATTTACGCATAAATAAATATAGAATTCAATTTTTTATTCATTCTTGCTTAAGATAAATCATCCTCAAAACATTTAATAAACATTAATCAATAAATCATTTTACTTTAAACATTTTTTCTAAATTTCCATTTGATTATTATCCATTATAATTTTAAACAAACAAGTTCATTTAAAATTATATTTGAATGTAAATTGTACCTTAGAAGAATCCTAGTGAATTTTTGTCCATAACTTCCCAATGAGTGTAAATGAACACTACACAGATGTTAAATTAAAAGAATTTATATTAATCACTTATCATGTGTCATGCATCAACTTTATTCCCACACTATGGTATACGTCACATGGTCTTGTACAATATAATTATAAATTTTAATAAATCAGAGTAATTTAGATGAGTACACAACATGTAGTTATAACTACACGGTGTGTACTTTTGTTCACCATCCATCCAGAGTTCATACTAGAGGACATGGAATGTAAATGCACTTCATAAATATTTAGAGTAAACATCATGTTCATTGTGACACATGCCTTGTAGTATCCATGTTACACAGTTTCCAGTATGGAAATCCGTGTATGGGATACACAGTTTCCAGTATGGAAATCCGTTTATGGGATACACGGTCTAACCCTAACCCAAAGTGATTACACGTAGTGTATAATGGGCCACATGAACCGTAATTTAGAAACCATGTGCTAACTATTCCTGTTCAACACATAGAGTCATAAAGAAATAGATATAATCCAATGACACAGCCTAGATTAGCAGACTGTCCAGGTGCATGGAACCTACACAACATGGCGTGTACTGTTGAATACATGCCATGTGATCTGGTGTTCTATGGCCATGAAGCTTTGCATCCTCTGGATGACGTCCTTTGTTTTATTTTAATCAAAACTAAAATTAAAAAAAAATTGTTTCTATAAGTTGAACGTCAAACGAAAGAGGAGGAATAGATCTTGAGATTCATATTTATAAAACAAATAACCTGAATTAAAATAACTAAATAATTAAATACGTAAATCACCAACCAAAAACTAAATAATTATAATCAATGATATGACCTATCTGATACAACTTCTAGGTTTCGGGCCTTGTGGATGTCTGTTGGTGGGTGTACCCATCTTTCATTTTTCCATTAATGGAGATCAATACATGGTCCATCATAATAATAAAATACCAGATCTTGATAATAGAACTTAGAAAGAAAGAAAAGAGGGGATTCCCGAAATGATATATAAGATCAAAATATGTTGGTTATAATTAATTTAATTAAATGACAAGAATTTCCTTGGTGGAATTCTATCTCTGTTGATGTTTCATATCACAATATGAGGTGATCTGTTGACTCTTTATAGATTCCAACTATAGGATTCCTATAGAGGTGATACAAACATGCTCCACATATCTCTGGATGTCACCAAAGGGATCTTAGGGTGCTAGCACAAAAGAGCCATTTCTTGTGATGTCCACCTTAGATCACCTTGAGAGACGCTTGCAAAGAGCTCTCCTTCATCCGATGGAGGGGAACTCTCTCATATCTTGAGAGAATTATTGGAGGAATCGAATTCTCACATGTCTTGAGAGCTTTCTCAATATCCATTCTACACAACCCCAATGAATGGATAGGCCAATGACAATAGAATAATTGGTATTTTAGTTACATATAATAATAAAATGAATTAATTTCCTGAAAACATTTATTTATTTCATTTAATTCTTTGTAAGACCTCATTTCTAATAATAACAGTTGATTATTATTATTACTTTACATGTGTCTTGTGAGTTACTGCTAATAATATTTAATTAAATAAATTTGATTATTTCTCACAAATACCTAGAACAACTACATGGAATGTATATTAATATACACTTCGTGTTCTTCTATTTTTTCCATTCTCTTTATTTCCTTGACCATAATTATTAGACCTTGAATAATGATGATTTATTTCTTAAATAAATATTACCTCATTACTCACTAAAAAATATAGTATTTCTCCCGTAATATATTATCTCAAATAACTAGTGATGAAATATATATGATCGGTCATCCATGAATAATTGTTAAACCAAAATTGAGAATAATCTTATTCAACTGGTAAAATTAATATTTCACTGAAATATTTAGACACACTTAGTGTGTGACCCACTAGGCCTCTTTCATAGTGGAATTAGGTAGAGCCTGCCTAATGTTCATAGTTAGTTTCTAGAAACACGCCATGGCACCCATTGAGAAATATGTTAACACTATAATGATGTGTCGCTCATACAAACACTTACCGTGTAATGTAATCCCTTTGTCTCGATATCTCAAATCAAGCGTGTTATATGCTGGTGCCAACAACCAATGTGCTCTATTATTTTTTATTTGACTTCCCGGAATTGAACTTGACCATTTCTTACCATGGACATGGATTTATATAGGCTATATCAACTCCATCAAAGGGAATATGATATCAACATTGGTTATGGATAATAAGGGACAAATCATTTATCGCATTTCCTATTAATGCAGTATTTCTCATGACGCACCCAACATATCAGACCTCACAGCATATAGTGTGGCATCATAGATTTCATCAATAAATCTAAGTGAATGAGTTGAAATTACCATTACTAATAATCATAAAGTCTAAGGACCAATAGACACGTCTGCAGATAGGAACATCTAATGACACATTGAAATGTGGATTTCATTCTTGTAGGTCTCATTCCCATAATATCCTCAAAGATATTAATAAGGAATCACACCATGAGAAGGTACCTCAATGTTTTATGAGTCCTCATGTCTAATGAGCTGTATTATTTTTATCCCTCAAATAATATCGTCCAACCATAGAGCATATATTCAAGAATAGTATTATGGCACTTTTGTGTTCTCAACATAGCAGGGATCTGCTAGGAAATTTTAGTGCAATAAATATCCTTGGGACAATATCACATTCATTGTCACATGGAAGAACAATCCAGATTTGATAAGGTATTTATTAATTTATATTGTACAAATTAGTTTGTTCTAGGCCACAACTCCAAAATAATGGAGGTGTTATCATAAATGTCAAGATTTGAAAAGAAATCAAATGAAATAATAGTTTAATAACATTTAAATTCGATATGTAATATGACACTAAAAATATATAGGAGTATATTTTATTCAAACATGTTCATCCAGTAGAAGATCTCATAGAAGGACTAGATTTTGTATCATGTAATTTGGAAAAAATTGACTGCTTAAATATATAAAAGTAAAACAATTTACTAAAAATTCAAAATAATATTCATTTTTTTTATAAATTGAATATAATAAAATTTTAAATATCAATATATAAACAATATTCAATTATAGAAGAAATATTAAATCAATCATAAGTAATTTCATAATTATTATATTATTTTATATTAAATGAAATATTTAATCAATTTTTTATTATTTAGGTATTAGTAGAGGGAGAAAACCAAAATATGATTTTTTTAGTTACAACAAAAATGAATATCGTAATATGAGCAAATCCAATTACTATTACACCATGTTCTCTTGAGTTCCTCCCAGTATAAGATAATATTATGTGGATATTTGACATTGGGATGACCTCCATGTCAAGGAGTTAAATAATTATGAGGAGGGCCATCAAAGCATGCTCCATGTGGAGGACCTCGAGGGTATTTGTCTTCAAAATCATAAATATAAAAAAGATATCCACAACCACTACTAAATATCTATTAGATAAAGACTCTATAATATATACCCTAAGGGTGGACTACAAATCTCTCGTCATGGTTCTCATGGAGAGGGCCCTTGAGATTACTAATTAATGATTAATTTGAATGACGATGTGATTATTGTTAGTTGATCTTCCTCTTGTGGGAATGTACTTCATATCTTACACAATGGGGATAACATATTTGGTTGATCTTTATATTTACAATGGGAGAACCTCTATGGTGGGTAATCTATGGATTATGTAAATATTTCATATCACAATACCATGTGGTGGACCTATATGATCCTATATGTATTTTATTTTTTATGGGGAATAGAATATTCATAAGTTGTTTTCAAAACATTTCAAAGAGACTCATGAGTATTAGAGTCTAAATTGGCATGAATCTACTCATGTATTTTATATTACCCTAAATGATACCGCAAACTGGACACTCATGATTGGGTGACCAGGGTTTGAACCTCTATCATAATTGAGATCACATAGTGTGTAGTATGACTCTCATGAGTGAGAGAAATCCTATGAGGATAATTAGTTTCCATCAGAATATTTCAACGAAGTTCTTCAGAGATGGAAAAAATATTTAATGACCCTTTTGTTAAACTATGTCATTTTGATAGTCTTTTAGGTGAGATCAGGAATAGTCCCTTCCCATTGGTTTCCACCAAAATATGTTGTCTATATTATTGAAAAAATGAATTAATATGGGTATTCATTATGATTCATATGAGAGAAAATTGAAAAAAAATTTTTAGGGAGAAATAATATAGTATTCCTTAAAAGTTTCCTCCTAGATATGAAAACATGCATCCAACGTATTAGAAATAATATGGTCATACTCTTCCGTTATCACAAAAAAATAACAAATTACTACTTTAATGAAAATAATAATATGAGATTACTATTTATTTTTTTGTTAAGATATATTGATATAATAATTGGCTTAAAAATAGAATATTGTCTTTCACATTGGTTTCCACATGAATATGAGACTAAAATCATGAGAATGGTCATGGATTTGGGTCAATTATATGGATGTTTTTAGACATATCGATGAATTTATTTTATGAGATAATTTTTATGGAATGATATTTGGTGGTGATGGGAATATATTTATAAGTCTACATCTTATTTTTTATAGTTCCTTATTTTAGATCTTCTACTAGATTAACTTTTTTGAATAACTAGGACCATAATGTTTTTTTCCTCTTTTACATATTATATAGGGGATAAGTCCTTGTGATGTTTTTTGTGATAGTGATTAGTAGGATCCCACCGAGAGTCATCTTGAACTACAATTGGGATATAATATATATCATCTAATAACACTATAATATAATGAATTTAAGAATTCTATTACTCCAGGGATAGGCTATCAATGTAGGTATATGTGGAAAGGGGCTCCAAATGTGTCTCCATAGACCTTCAATGGTTGGATGGACAATGAGGAATCATATCATAGAAAATTTTATAAGGCACCTATTGAATTATATAAAAATTATTATTATGGAACCCCTGTATAAATTTATTCACCAACTAGAATTGGAGGTGATGGTTTAGAGACACTGTACATAAGGGACATGGGTCTATGTCCTTCATAGTAGTTGAGGAATATGTCTAGTTCATGGGTTTATTATTAATTATTATTTTCTGTTCTCTATGAAAACTTCGATATTTTCCTAGGAGAATCAATTTGAATGTTACATTTGGGGATCCCATATTAATTAAAGGAAGTTTCTGATGGAGAAAAATCAAAAACAATGAACCCATTAATGCATAATAATAATGAAATGTTCATGGTAAATTTATATCTTCTATGACTAAAGGATTTCTATTAGATTCTCCATTTTTATTATGGTGTTCCCTTTTTAAAATGATTTTTTATTCTACATAAATGTTAATTACAAAGGTATATTCTCAATATGATATACCAATGATACTATGGTCTATGCATTATGTTTATAGGATATGCCACAATATTATCCATTTGGGGGTTTTATTCCTAGTTTTTACCTCTCTAAAATATTTATGACATGTACATGAATCATTCCATGCAATAATATTCATAATTTATACCTATATACACATGATTGATCAAAACCATTCATTTATATGAGCATATTTATCTGATAAGTGTTGTCCATGTTTCTTTTTTATTTTATTATACATTGGTTTAAACAATTATAGCTTAGAAATATTGAACATATCAACATAATGTTAATAACTTGTAGTTGTGATGGATGGAGTGATCCAATGAGAGGCTATTATTTCAAATATATATTAAGGGAATCATAAAATATGTGGTTCAGTTCAACATGGTAGAAATAAATGATACTTTTTTAGTCCTATAATAGTGACCATTATGGTGCCTTGTAAGATTATAAAAGCATAATGAAATCATATTATTTTTTAGTTTGTTAATCTAGGACCAATTCTCTATATTTCAACATTATGTGGAATTTACTATGTGTTCTATAGTTTAATTATATATAATATGTACTATGAGGTGAGGGTTTTATTTCAATAATTTTTGTGGGAACTATTCATGATGAACCAAATCATGTTCATATGGTCTATTGGTAACTAGACAAGATTGGTTTACGTTAAGGATGACACATTATAAGAAGAAAATTCAACTTCCCCAAAATAAAAAATGAGGCAATATTTTGCTTATCATATATGTATATTGGTTTTTTATGATCATCACGTGGGAATTTTTGTTAAGATTATTAGATAACACCCCTATGGGGGGATATGAAACATTAATGGTGCTAGGATTGGGCCTCAGTGAGGTGTTTTTTGTGCCCTACATAGATTGGAATAATAATACAAATATTTAATGTTTCAAAATTTATAGTCATATGATAGGAATTTTTTATATAGTTTGACTTCATGAGATATAGACTAATGTGGAATCTTTTTAAAGTCGTGTATCCTTAATAACATTATAAAAATTTAGATACATAGAAGGAAAACTACTATGTCATGTATTCCTTATAACATTTCAGTCTTGAACACACACACACACACACACATATATATATATATTAACATCTATGGTTCTTCTTATGCATTAGTAATGTAATAAGAGAAGGTATAGTTAGTTAATACAAAGATTAGGTTCACAAAAAGTGGATATATACCTTAAATATATTTGAAACTAGATGATGAAGGGATGTTGTGTTCACATGTTGTAATGGCCTGGACCTCTCCGGTCCACTACATTGTAAAAGTTTGATGTGGTCAAACACGAAGCATTTTATAGTAATAATTTTTGATAATAATAATTCATAAGGTTGGCGTGAAAATATTTGGTGTTATATAGATTAAATGGTTTTAGTTTAAGCATTGTGAAATAAAATAAATAATATTGAATGTATTTAATTCAATGAGGGGAGGTTCATGGTTTATTTTTTGTTTATAAAATAATAAATTATGTGTGTCATGGTCATATAATGGGAGGCACATGGAATAAATTATAATGGAATAAATTATAATAAATGAGGCGCATGTAATAAATTATAACGGAATGAAGTGCATGGGGCGCATCCCCTTATGGGTAAATCCAACTTGTATTTTGTAATATTAAAATAATTATAATAATATTCATTTAATAGATTATAAAAACAATAATAATATTATAATGAAGAATGAAAGAGGTTCCCAACCCGTGCATGAATATCATGTGATTGGAGATAGGGAGTAATTTTAAGATAAAACGGGGCATCAATAATATTAATAATTTTTAATGTTTATGATGGAGACCTGTTGATGAAATTGAAAAAGAATTTATTACTATTAAATAATAATTTTAATGGTGGATTTTAGTGTGTTATTAGTTAAATGGAATGGTATTAATTTAATAATATAATAATCATGGTCAACTAATTTAATGGGATTAAATTATAACATTAATGGAGGGTGTTATTATTAATTTCATTAATAAAAACATTGAAGTGAGCAAAGAGATTGGGCATGATGGACATGGAGTAAAGGCAAGGGGTAGGCGCTGCTTTTTGTGGAGTGGGAGAATGATTGGAAAGAGATTGGAGAGATAATGTGAAAATTAAATAGGGATGTAATAAAAGAAAATAAAAAAATCAATTAAGGAGAAAGGGAGTGAGGCACACCAAATTTGAGATAGAGTGGTAGGTGGATATGGTAATTTTGAAATAAATAAATTAAAAATAAAAATATAATAATCATGTTAATTTTTTTGATGATAAAACACTTTTTCAACCGTAACTTATTCGTGCGACCTCTGTTTCACAAACCGTCTATGGCATTGTGACCGAGATTCCGAGACGGACATTTCAAGTCCAACATTCGATGTAATTTTCAGGTTTTTGGATCAGGTACCAGAAGCGCTCGGAAAATAATATATTTAATAATATTATTGAATCATTAACCCTCCATAACTCCCGCTTGCGATGACTGATTGACTACTCGTCAGTGGAAATGTGATCCTATAATTAATACGGTCGATTTAAGTCTAATGTGGAATATTAAATTATGTTTTGTGGCTCTGGTCCACAAAACACCCAATAATAATAATAATAATAATACGCGATCTTGCATCCAACATATCTTCCTCGTACGGTGTTGGAATGGCGAACCGTCTATGACGTTGCAACCCTGAAATTAATATAGATGATTCAAAGACCATAAATCCTTTATTAGTTATTCCTATGGCTTATGATATTTTTACATAGTCAAACCACGTGGGATAATGTGATTCACTATTAATGGGAAATTAAGCATATCTTAAACCGTCACCCCATTAAATCTTTAAAATAGACCAGATATCATCCACTCTTATTCTTCCTCTTTGTTCTCGGCTATGAGACACTATAACCTTTCAATCATTCCCATAGGTGTTTCACAATCAAACATTACTGCTCGGATCAGTTCTTCTCTTTTTTTATGTAACCGATCTGTATTGATCAATCCTCGATATAAGGTGTATTTTATAGTAGTTCCTTTGGGACCATCTTCTCATATTTGTCCCTCCCATATTAAAGCATGTAATCTCTATGATTCTAATGGGGTTTTTCTTGGGTTTTGGTTGGTACTGTCATTTTGTGGCATCCTCAGGTGGATGGAGTTGGCGCGAGTGGAGGATCGTGGCCCATTGTGTGGATAAAGAACGTCAAGAACTCTTAGAGGTAGGGGATTCGTTTCTTCTCTTTTATTTTACGTGCAACTGTATTGTTAGAATGTTTAATCCCACTGGATGAAAATGGAATTGACATAAAAAATATTTTAACCAGATAAATAAATTGATATCGATCATATGTTTTTTCCTCATGTTTTGCTAGATAGTGTGATATCTATGCTTGATTTGTATAGATGTTCATTCTTAATGGAAATTGGTAAAGAACATAAATTGGTATTAATTGATAATTGTTTGGATAAAGACAAAGATGAATGTAAATGAATTTGGTTCTTTTTTATAATTTGATGTTAATCAAATTATTGTCATAAACATGTTTATTTATGATAACTTACAGGTTAGGTTTCCTGAATTTGGAACCAATGAATAATAAATCGATTAACCCAATATGTATTAAAGAAAAGATTGTTTGATAATTCCTTAAGGGGTTCTATGTTACCCTCTTGATTGTTAAAGAGACAAGAGCCCAATAAACTGTGGTGTTTGTTTTCCTTCTGTTTGTGATGTGATGTGATCCTAGATGGTTGTTGTGATATGTGTGGGAATGGATGATTTTGGTTGTGGCAGCAGATGATGCTTATAGTGGTGAGATGCATCATTTTATGCATGTGGGTGTGAGGGAGGACACCAGGTATGATGGAATGGAGTGGATGTGATTATTGGATTCTGGGTAATTTAGATTGGTTGTTTATCTGCTATACCTTTCCCCAATGCTCAAGGCAGTTGGTCTTGCTTACCCTTCTCCGGAAAGAGGCAAAGACATGTGGGGTATTCCACGTGCTTTCCGTGTTTAGATTTTCAAGGGGGAATGGGTCTACCCTCTTGCTACGGGCGGAAAAGACTTGATGTGTAGTAAATCTACTCACCGTGTTGATCCCCCATCAATGTTTAGTAGCATATAATTATTTTCTAGAATTCCTGGGAATATGGGAAAGTAATTCTATAATGAATAATTGAATAAATGGTGTTAAACCATGAGGATGGAGTTGCTGGAACATAATGATGAGGTTTTACATTTGAAGGGATAATGGATTTTGGGTGTGATTCTAATGGAACTTTAATGTGGAATTGTTCAGGGTTATTTACTGTTTAAATAATTAATTAATGTACACTGGAACTGATAAAAAAGGAATGAAGTAATCTAAGAAAACTCTTAAAATGGATGTGTGTTTATTGGATGCCCAGTCTTAGAAGTAGTAGCATGAAGTCTAAGAGACATTAGCTGTAGTTGTGCCTATGACTATGTATTTCCCATAGTGTGGTTGTGAGATATAACATATCATGTACTTTTTGTGTTTCTATATGCTACTCCACCCAGTCAGTAAGGGAAACTGACACCTCGGGGATTCTGAGCCCTGGGGGTGTTTTCCCCAACATTCTGGTGGGAGGATGAATGACTGACTACCCCCTTTAGCCCCACTCTATTCTCATGGTAGTTACTAGTGCTGGTAGACACATTGGTTAGTTTTCCCCATATATGTGTGTAGAGGGATGTAATGGCTTGTGGTTATTCACACACATATATTCTAGATATAGTTTTCTATGTACTACTATAGGTGTAACATGTATAGGCTGTGATGGCATGAGGATCCTTACTCGGTGTATGGCCTATAATGGCTTGAGGTGTAACACCCGATGTATGATATATGTTATGCGGGCTATGGTGGCTCTCAAAATATACCTAGTTACTTTTGGTAGTAAGGATGGTGTGGCGCTACGCACAGGTGTCTACGGGAAAGCCTTTGTGTTGCATGAGGTGCATATTGTGGTGCTTCATCCAGGTGTCTACGGGCAAGCCTTTTTGGAGAGAGATTCTCTGGACGTGCGACGTTGGGGAAAAGCGGAAAACTAGTGTGCAAGTAGTAGCAAGGTACCCTTGATATTCTTTATTATATGATATATTATTGTATTCATTACTCGGTGAGAGTATCCATGGTGAGGTTGGGAACTTAGTATACATGTTTTGGCGACGAGTTAGTTTCACTTGTTGTTAACTGTGCATTAGCATGCTTTCATTACTTTTTTACTAGAGGCTTCAGGGAGGATTTTATTGATTATATTATTATAATCACCGTATGTATATATTAACAGTTTTAAGGTCACTTGGAGCTGGTTGGAGATCATTCAAGTTTTTACTAGCTTGGGATTTCAAGAGCTGTCCAGGCTTTTGGTTTCTGTTGTTTTTTACTTTCTTTTGGGTTCTAGAAGTTTTTCCCTTCCAGTTGTAGTACGTTTTCATGACATTTCATATGTGTACTTGGGTTTTTGTTATATTGCAGTCTGAGATGGAGTTTATTGGTGTCTATATTATCACTCTGTTCTACATGGGTCCTCTTAGAGGGTAATGCCTCCCATTTGTGTGTTTATTATACCCTCGGTGATAGTCGCCAACCCGTGGCCTACTGGAGGCCGGACTCGGGGGGGGGTCATTATCTCCCTTCTCACATTGCAAGCCCAAAAGGGGTACACATTGTGGGGAGGGGGTCATGACAGAGTGGTATTAGAGGTCTGGTTGAGTGATAGGATGAAGTTTGGAGTTAGGCACAGGTGAGGTTGCATGGGTTGGTATGGAAACAATGTCAGTCATGTTTAACATGTGAGGTAAACACTGGAGACCGGCTGAGACATAGGCATTTAAGGCCCCCTATGATCTGATGTATGGACCTTTAAGTTTACATTGGCTAATAAACTATGTGATATTGGTTTTAGGGTAGAGACCTAGGAAAGGATCATGCATCCTTCTTCTTTGTGCATGTGTTTGAATTGGTAGGACTTTAGATAGGTTAACCTAAAATTAATGAATGAAAACAATAAATTAATTAATGTTGAGTATTCCATATTATAGGCTTAGGAAATATAACGGTTGTTATTTTACAGGTATGGCTCCAGGTCGACATCCTCGTCAGGTTCGCGCAGAAAATGTCCAGCAGGCTATTCTCGAAGATCGTCGTAGGGTAGAGGTTGATATTGAAGACACTTAGAAAAAGACACTCTGAGATTTTCAGAACCAGAGTATGTAGAAGTATGAGGGATCCATTTCAGATGCAGTCATGGAAGACTGGTAAGAGTAATTCGAGATCAGCTTCAGTTCGATTCATTTTCAGAAGGAGCACTGGGTGTCCTTGGTTGTGACGATGCTACATGGATCAGCGAGGCAGTGGTTGTTCTTGTTCCTCGGGGATCGTGGGGAGTCAGCGATCTCATGGGAGGTGTTCTGAGACAGGTTTAGAGTAGAGTTTCTTTCTTCGACTGATTAGGTGTCTAGTCGACATGATCTTCTTACCCTTCGATGGGGGAGTTCCATTGTTCGAGAGTTTGGAATCCTTTTTAGGAAACTTTTATGATATGATTTGGACCTGTTACTAGATGAGGAGGAAAGGGAGAGGCATTTTGAGGAGGATTTTCATCCAGAGATCTGGCGCCTATTCACCCCATTTATGCTGAAAACATATCTTCTGGTACTGGCGAGGTCAGAGGTTGTCAAGAGGACTTTTTCCAGGACCGGATCGTCATGAGATGGGAATCGGTATGATTCTTCACGAAGCTATGCTATAGTCTGAGGTTCACAGTTTTCGGGGTAGAAGTGTTTTCGTTCAGTCCGGGGGTGGTCCCTTCCCTTCTCATCTTATTTCTGCCGAGTCAGAAACTCTTAGGCATATTCCATGGGATTATGAAATATATTTTCTTGTGGTGGTCGTGGAAATCAATAGCAGGAGTTCCCTACCTTTCAGAGCGGTTATCGTGCACCAGGAGCTATCTTCCAGGTTCCTCCATTGAGGCAGTTCCATCCGAGGCAGTAGCAGCCAGTTTCACCAGCTTTAGATCAGCTGATGGTAGATGGGGAAGAAATAGGACATCCCCATGATGCTCCTCATCCTCATATAGCAGAGCACATCTGTGGTGGTGGTCTTCATCAGGGTCATAGAGGCCGCGGAGGAGGTCGTGGTGAGCATCATGCTCTAGCATTGCCATCTCCAAGTGATCCATACATCGTCTGAGGTACCCTTTGCTTGTTTTCTACATTGGTGTATGCCTTGTTTGATTCAAGAGGGACACACTCCTTCATATCACATACCCTTGTCCATGTTGTGGGACTTGAGGTAGATAGGCTTCTAGTTCCCTTGGCGTTGACTACGCCAGTTAGAGGACTAGCTGACTTGTTTGAAGTATGTAGAGACTGTGAGCCTATGTTTGGGCAACACCGCTCTTGGGGAGATTTCCTATGTATTCAAATACAACCATATGATGTCATCCTAAGAATGGAGTGGTTGTATTCGGTGTAGGCTATTATAGATTGATTCAGGAAAGAGGTTGTATTCATTAGTGCGGATGGTGAGAAAGTGGTGTTTGTTGGTGAGCGAGACCCTCAAATGGGTCATAGGCGCGTTCCATCCTTATCATCCATGATGGATGAGTTGATGATGAATTCTTCAGAGGTTCAACAGTTATGTTTCCTAGGGTCGTAGAGGAGTTCCCTGATGACTTTCTAGAGAAGGTTGTAGCATTACCCCTCGACGAGAGATCGAGTTCAGGATCGAGCTACAGACAAGAGCATCTCTTATCTCTATGTCTCCATATAAGATCACACCTTCTATGTTATGAGATCTACGTACACAGCTTTATGGTCTTTTGCAGTGCGGTTTTGTTCAGCCAAGTGTGTCACCATGGGGTGCACCAGTTTTGTTCATGAAGAAGGCCAATGACAGTATGCAGTTGTGTGTCGATTATCATTGAATAAAAAAGTGACAATAATAGAATCACTACCCTCTTCCATGAATTTATGATTTATTTGATCAACTAAAGGGTTTAAGTTGGTTTACTAAGATCGACTTGTGGTCGGGATATCATCAGATGCGTGTGAGGGATGAGGATATTCCGAAGACTGCTTTCTGTTGTCGTCATGGGAATTATGAGTTCATTGTAATGCCATTTGGTGTGATGAATTCTCCAGATGTATGCATGGGATTGATGAATGTTGTGTTCCGTGAGTTCCTGGACAAATTCGTGGTAGTTTTCATCGATGAAATCCGTGTGTACTCCACATCTGAAGAGGAGCATACAGAGCATCTACGAGCCATTTTGGGAGTTCTTCTCCAACATCAGCTATACGGGATGTTATTGAAGTGTGAGTTTTGGGATCGAGAAGTCCGTTTATTAGGGCATGTTGTGTCCCAATAAGGAGTAGTTGTGGATACATCGAAGGTCGAAGTAGTTGTGTCTTGGGAATCCCCCAAGACAGTGTTAGAGGTGGGAAGTTTCCATGGCCTCGTAGGCAACTACAGGAGGTTCGTATCCAATTTCTCATGAGTAGCGACTCCTATAAAAGTGTTGACTAGGACGGATCAAGCATTCATATGGACTTATCAGTGTCAAGAAACATTCAAGTATCTAAAGAAGAAGTTAGTAAGTGCTCTAACCCTTTATCTTCTAGATGAGGGAGTCTAGTTTGATGTTTTCTGCAATGCCTCACATCTAGGGTTAGGATGTGTTCTCAGGAAGCAGAGGTCTGTTATTTCTTATGGGTCTCGGCATTTGCGTCCCCATGAATACAACTATGACACCCATGATCTTGAGTTGTCAGCCATGGTGTTTTCTCGAATGTTACGGAGACATTACCTCACTGGTGAGTGTTTTGGGATTTTCACTGATCATAAGAGTTTTAGGTATGTTTTCCCTCATTGTGATATGAACTTACGATAGTGTCGGTGGATGGAGTTCTTACAGAAATACGACATCAAAATATCATGTACACCTGGAAAAGGGAATGTTGTAGCTGATGCGCTGAGCCGAGAGTCACATAGTGATGTTGTGCATGAATCCAGTGATTCCTGGAGAATAATGGAAGAACTCTCAACATTGCATCTTGACATGGGAGAATGAATTACTCAATCCATTTTTCGGGGCAGCGTGTTGATTATTTTTTTTTGGTGTTGTGGGAAATGTCAATATGAGGAATCCTAAATTATGGGGGTGGGAGGAACTAATACCTAATCTAGACACATTAATGTGGATGCAATTAAACTTCTGTAGGTGAGTCAGTGCCGCCTAAACCGGATAATATCTCGACATGGGGGAAGTAATTTCCTAACTCATATAATTAGGATAGTGGTTAGATTCCTATTATGACCAGATCCCTGAGAGGTATCTTGCGGGGTGGTTTTTCGGACCTTTCCCCTTCTTATGGGTTGGTTTTTAATTCTCGAGGAAGAGGCTGTTTTGAGAGGTATCTGAAGTAATTTCCTGGACCTCTCCAGTCCATTACT
Organism: Viscum album; assembly: GCA_963277665.1. Taxonomy (NCBI): domain Eukaryota; kingdom Viridiplantae; phylum Streptophyta; class Magnoliopsida; order Santalales; family Viscaceae; genus Viscum; species Viscum album. Next base: position 981,301,632 of record OY728125.1, read on the forward strand.
TTGTAAAAATTTGATGTGGTCAAACACAACTCGTGTTATAATAATAATTTTTTATAATAATAATTGATAAGGGTGACTTGAAAATATTTGGTGTTAATTAGATTAAATCATTTTAATTTAAACATTTTGAAATAAAATAAATAAAATTTAATGTATTTAATTCAATGAGGGGAGGTGCATGGTTTCTTTTTGATTTATAATATAATAAATTATGTGTGTAATGGGCATATAATGGGAGTTTCATGGAATACATTATAAAGGAATAAATTATAACAAATGAGGGGCATGTAATAAATTATAAAGGAATGAAGTGCATGGGGAACAACCACTTATGGGTGAATAAAACTTGTATTTTTGAATATTAAAATAATTATAACAATATTCATTTAATAGATTATAAAAAAAATAAAATGATAATGAAGAAGGAAATGGGTTCCCAACCCGTGCGTGAATATAATGTTATTGGAGAGAGGGAGTAATTATAAGATAATAATGGGTGTAAATAATAATAATAATTATTAATGAAAATGATGGTGAACCATTGAGGAAATTGAATGAGGAATTATTACTATTAAATAATAATGGTAATGGTGGATTTTGGTGTGTGATTGATTAAATGGAATGGTTTTAATTTAATATAAGAATAATAATGGTCAACTATTTTAATGTGATTAAATCAGAACATTAATGATGGGTGTTATTATAAATTTTATTAATAATAACTTTAATGTGAGAAAAGATATGGTGCGTGATGGACCTGGAGTAAAGGCTAGGGGGAGGCACCACTTTTTCTGGAGTGGTTGAAAGATTGGAAAGACAATGGAGAGAGAGACTGAGAATTAAATGGGGAAGTAATAAAAGAAATGAAAAAGGAAATAAATTAAAGATAAAGGGAGTGAGGCACACCAAATTGAAGAGAGAGTGGTGTGGGGATTTTTTTATTTTGAAATAAATCAACTAAAAATAATAATATAATAATCATGTTATTGTTTTTGTTGATAAAACACTTTTTCGACCGTAACTTATTTTTTTGACATCAGTTTCACGAACCGTCTATGGCAGTGCGACCCAGATTCTGAGACGGACATTTCAAGTACAATATTGGATGTATTTTTCAGTTTTTTTGGATCAGGTACCTGAAGCACTCATAAAATAATAGATTTAATAATATAATTAAATCTTTGACCTGCCATGACTCTCGCGTATGACGGTCGATTGACTTCTCATCAGTGGAAATGTGATCTTGTAATTAAAATGATCGATTCAACATTAATGTGGAATATAAAATTATAGTTTGTAGCTTGGGTCCACGAAACACTCAATAATAACAATAATAATATTATTATGGGATCTTGCATCCAACATATCTTCATCATACAGTGTTTGAATGGCGAACCGTCTGTGACGTTGCAACTCTGAAATTAAGACAGATGATTAAAAGACCATAAATCCTATATTAATTATTCCTATGGCTCAGGATGCTTTTACTCGGTCAAACCACATGGGTTAATTTGATCCTCTTTTAATGGGTAATTGAGTGTATCTTAAACCGTCACCCCATAAAATCTTCAAAAGAGACAAGATATCATCCACTCTTGTTCTTCCTCTTTGTTCTCGGCTATGAGACTCTAGCACCTTTCAGTCCTTCCAGTAGGAGTTGCACTATCAAAATTTACTCCTCGGATCGGTTCCTATCTTTTTTGATGCAATAGAGATGTATTGAACAGTCCTTGATATAAGGTATATTTTATAGTCGTTCCTTTGGGTTCATCTTCTCCTATTTATCCCTCCAATATTAAATCATGTAATCTCCATGCTTTTAATGGGGTTTTTCTTTGGGTTTGGTTGGTACTGTCGTTTTGTGGAATCCTCAGGTGGATGGAGTTAGGGCGAGAGGATGATCGTGACCCCTTGTGTGGATAAAGAATGTCAAGAACTCTTCGAGGTAGGGGATTTGTTGCTTCTCTTTTCTTTTACATGCAACTATAATGTTATAATGTTTAATCTCAGTGGATGACAATGGAATTGACATAATAAAAATTTTAACTGGATAAATAAATTGATATCGATCTTATGTTTTTGCCTCATGTTTTACTAGATAGTGTGATATCTATGCTTTCTTTTTCTAGCTGTTCGTTCTTGTTGGAAATTGGTAAAGTACATAAATTGGGATTAATTGATGATTGTTTGGACAAAGACAAAGAGGCATGTAAAAGAATTTGGTTCTTCTTGTAATTTGATATTAACCAAATTAGTGTCGTAAGCATGTTTATTTATGATAACTTACTGGTTAGTTTTCCTGAATTTGGAACCAATGAATAATAAATCATTTAACCGAAGATGGATTAAAGAACTAATTGTTTGATAATTCCTTAAAGGGTTTTGAGTTACCCTCTTGATTGTTAAAGGGACAAGAGCCGAATTAACTGTGGTGTTTGTTTTCCTTTTGTTGTTCTGTGCTGTGATATTGGATAGATGTTGAGATATATGGGGGTATGAAGGCTTTTAATTATGGCAGAAAATGATTCTAAGAGTGGCGAGATGCATCGGTTTATGCATGGGGGTGTCAGGGAGGACACCAGGGATGATGGAATGGAGTTGATGTGATTATTGGATTTATGGTAATTTTGATTATTGATAATGTTCATTACTTTTCCCCATTACTCAAGGCAGCTGGTCTTGATTACCCTTCTCCCAAAAGAATCAAAGACATGCGGGGTATGCCACATGCTTTCTATGTTTAGATTTTCAAGGGGGATAGGTCCATGCTCATTATATAGGGGGAAAAGACTCGACGAGTAGTAAATCTACTCATCGTGTTGAGCCCCCTTGTGTGTTTAGTAGCATAGAATGCTTTTCAAGAATGCTTGGGAATATGGGTGAAAATTAAACAATGAATAATTTAATAAATGGTGTTAAACCATGGGGATGGAGTTGCTGGAACATAATGATGAGGTTGTAATTTTGAAGGGATAGTGGATTTTCGGTGTGATGCAAATAGAACATTAATGTGGAATTGTTCATGGTAAATTAATATTTTACAAAATAATTCATGTACAATAGAACTGATAAAAAAGGAATGAATTAATCTAAGAAAACTCTTTAAATGGTTGTGTGCATATAGGATACCTAGTCTTAGAAGTAGTAGCCCGTAGTCTGAGAGACGTTAGCTGCAGTTGTTTCTATGACTATGTAATGCCCATAGTGTGGTTCTGAGATATTATATATATTGTACTTTTTGTTTTCCTATACGCTACTCCACCCTGTCAGTAAGAGCAACTAACACCCCCGGGATTCTGAGCCCTAGGGGTGTTTTCCCCAATATTCCAGTGGGAGGATTAATGAATGATTTCCCCTTTTGGCCCCACTCTCTTCTCATTATAGTTACTAGTGCTGGAAGGCACATTGGTTAGTTTTCCCCATATATGTGTGTAGAGGGAGGTAATGGATTGTGGTTATTCACACACATATATTCTGGATATAGTTTTCTATGTACTACTATAGATGTAACTTGTATAGGTTGTGAGGGCTTGAAGATCCTTACTCAGTGTATGGGTTGTAATGGATTGAGGTATAATACTTGACTTATGATACATGTTATGCGATCTGTGGTGGCTCCCAAAAACTACCTGGTTACTTTTGGTTGTGAGGATGGTGTGGTGCTTCGCCCAGGTGTCTGCGGGAAGGCCTTTGTAGAGCACGATGTGCATATTGTGGTGTTTCACCCAGGTGTCTGCGTGCAAGCATTTTTGGAAAGAGATTATCTGGACGTGCGACATTGGAGACAAGTGGAAAACCTGTGTGGAAGTAGTAGTTGGGTACCCTTGATATTCTATATTATATGAAATATTCTTGTTTGCTTTACTCGGTGAGAGTAGCGATTGTGAGGTTGGGAACTTAGTATACCTGTTTAGGTGATGAGTTAGTTTCACTTTTTGTTCACTGTGCATTAGCATGATTTCTTTACTTTTGGATGAGAGGATTCGGGGAGGATCTTACTGAGTATACTGTTATACTCACCCTATGTATATATAAAATGTTTTTCAGGTCACTTGGAGTAGGTTTGAGATCAAGATGATTTTTACTAGATTTGGGTTGTAGGAGCTGTTTGAGCTTTTGGTTGCTTCTATTTTTACTTTATTTTGGGTACTAGTAGTTTTTCCCTACCAATTGTAGTACTTTTGCATGAAATTTCATATGTGTACTTAGGTACTTGTTATATTGCAGTTTGATTTGGAGTTGATTGGTGTCTATATTATATCTCTCTTCTGCATGTGTTCTCTTATCGGGTAATGCCTCCCATTTGTGTGTTTATTATACCCTCGGTGCTAGTCACCAACCCGTGGCCTACTGGTGGCGGGACTTGGGGGGTCATTATCTCCCTTCTCACATTGCCGCCCCAGGAGGGGTACTCTTTGTGGGGAAGGGGTCATGACAGAGTGGTATGAGAGGTATGGCTGAGGGATGGGATGGAGTTTGGAGTTAGGCACATGTGAGGTTGCATGGGTTGGTTGGGTAATGGTGTCAGTCATGTTTAGTAAGTGAGGTAAACACTGGAGACCGGATGAGACATAGGTATTTAGGGCCGCCTATGATTTGATGTATGGACCTTTTAGTTTACAGTGGCTACTAAACAAGGTGATACTAGTTTCAGGGTAGAGACCTAGGAAAGGATCATGCATCCTTCTTCATTGTGACTACGTTATAATAAGTTGTCCTTGGGATAGGTTAACCTAAAATGAATGAATGAAAACAATAAATTAATTAATTTTGAGTCTTCCATATTCTAGGCTTAGGAAATCTAATGGTTGTTATTTAATAGGTATGGCTCTAGGTCGACGTCCTGGTGAGGTTTGTGCAGAAAATTTCTAGTAGGCTATTCCAGCAGATCGCTGCTGGGTAGAAGTTTTTGGTGACGACACTTGAAGGAACACACTCTTAGTGTTTCATCGCCAATGTATACAGAAGTATGGAGGCTCCATTTCAGATGCAGTCACAGAATACTGGTTAGAGGAGGTCAAGATAGGATTCAGTTCGATTCATTCTTGGAAGGAGCACTTTGTGTCCTTGGTTGTGATGATGCTACATGGAGCAGCGAGGCAGTGGTGGTTCTTGTTCCTTGGGGATCATGAGGAGTCAGCGATCTCATGGGAGGAGTTCCGAGACAGGTTTAGAGTAGAGTTTCTTTCTTCTACTACGAAGGTGTCTAGTTTCCAGGATCATCTTACCCTTCGACAGGGGAGCTCTAGTGTTCTAGATTTTGGAATCCATTTCAAGAACCTTTTACGATATGTTTCGGACCTGTTATTAGATGAGGAGGCCAGGGGGAGGCATTTTGAGGAAGGTTTACGTCCAGATATCCAGAGCCTGGTCACCCCATTTGTGCTGAAAACATATCTTGAGGTACTGGTGAGGGAAGAGGTTGTCGAGAGGACTTTGTCCAGGACCAGATCATCACGAGAGGGGAATCGGAATGATTCCTCAAGAAGCTGAGTTGTGGTCCGGGGTTACTGGTTTTCGGGGGAGAAGATCATTCATTCAGCCAGGGGAGGTCCCTGCCATTCACATCATGTTTCTCTAGAGGCAATAACTCTCTGGCCTATGCCAAGTGATCAGGCTCTTTGTTTTCTTTTGGTGGTCATGGGAATCAGCAGCGGGAGTGCCCAACCTTTCAAAGCGGTCATCATGCACTAGGCGATATGCTCCAGGTTCCTCCATTGAGGCAGTTCCAGCCGAGGCAGCAGCAGCCAGGTGCACCAGCTTTAGATCATAAGAAGGTAGATGGGGCAGATATAGGACATCCCTATGACACTCCTCATCATCAAAGAGCAGAGCGCTGCCATGGTGGTGGTCTTCATCAGGGTTAGATAGGCTGCAGAGGAGGTCGCAATCAGCTTCATGCTCTAGCGTTGCTAGTTCCAGGCGAGCCAGACGTCATCTGAGGTACATTTTCTTGTTTTCTACCATGTTTTATGCCTTGTTTGATTCAAGAGCAACACAATACTTCATATCACCTACCCATGTCCATGCTTTGGGACTTCACGTAGAGAGGTTTCCAGTGCCCTTGGCATTGACTACGCTAGTTGGAGGTCCAATCGACTTGTTTGAAGTATGTAGAGACTGTGAGCTAGTGTTGGGGAAACATCGCTCTTAGAGAGATTTCCTATTTATACGAATAAAACCATATGATGTCATCCTCAGTATGGATTGGCTGTATTCGGTGTAGGCTATCATGGATTGCTTCAGGAAAAAGGTCATATTCCTTAATGTGGATGGTGAAAAAGTGGTGTTTGTTAGTGAGCGATACACTCGGATGGGTCATAGGCGCATTCCATTCTTATCCTCTATGATGGATGAGTTGATGCTGAATTCTTTAGAGGTTCAGCAGTTGGTGTTTCCTAAGGGCTTAGAGGAGTACTCTGATGTATTTCTAGAAGAGGTTGTAGAATTAACCCCTCGACCAGAGATCGATTTTGGGATCAAGCTACAGCCAAGAGCATCTCCTATCTCTATTTCTCCATATAGAATGGCCCCTTCTGAGTTACGAGAGCTAAGTATACAGATTTATGGTCTGTTGCAATGTAGTTTTGTTCGGACAAGTGTGTCACCATGGGGTTCACTGGTTTTGATCGTGAAGAAGGCCGATGGCAGTTTGCGGTTGTGTGTTGATTATTGTTTCTTAAAAAAAGTGACAATAAAAAAATCGCTATCCTCTTCCTCGAATTGATGATTTATTTGATCAACTAAAGGGTGAAAGTTGGTTCTCAAAGATCGAATGGCGGTTGGGATATCATCATATGCATGTGAGGGGAGAGTATATTCCAAAGACTGCTTTCCATTGTCGTTATGGTCATTATGTGTTCACTATAATTCCATTTGGTGTGACGAATGCTCCAGCTGTATTCATGGGATTTTTGAATGTTGTGTTCTGTGAGTTCCTGGAAAAAATTGTGGTAGTCTTCATCGACGAAATCCTTTTGTACTCCACATATGAAGAGGAGCATGCAGATCATCTACGAGCCGTTTTGGGAGTTCTTCGCCAACATCAGTTGTACGGGAAGCTTTAGAAGTGAGAGTTTTCGGATCAATAAATCCGTTATATGGGGAATTTTGTGTCCCAATAGGGAGTAGCTATGGATCCATCAAAGGTAAAAGCAGTTGTGTCTTGGGCAGCCCCCAAGACAGTTTCATTGGTGCGAAGATTCCTTGGTATCGCATTCTACTATAGGAGGTTCATAGCCAATTTCTCACGAGTTGCGACTCCTCTAATAGCTTGGACCTGGATGGATATGGAATTTGTATGGACTGATCAGTGTCATGCAACATTTGATTATCTAAAGAAGAAGTTAGTAAGTGCTCCGGTCTTATGTCTTTAAGCTGAGGGAGTCCAGTTTGATGTTTTCTGCAATGCTTTACATCTATGGTTAGGTTGTTTTATTAGGAAAGAGAGGTCAGTTTTTTCTTAGGGGTCTTGGTAGTTGCATCCCCATGAATACAACTATTCCACCCATGATCTTGAGTTCACAGTCGTGGTGTTTTCTCTGATGTTGTAGAGACATTATCTCATTGGTGAGCGCTTTGTGGTTTTCAATGATCATAAGAGTTTGATGTATATTTTCGCTCAGCGTGACATGAACTTAAAACATCATCAGTGGATGGATTTATTACAAGAATACGACTTCGAAATATCGTATACACCTGGAAAAGGGAATGTTGTAGCTGATGCGTTGAGTTGAAAGTCAGGTAGTGATGCTGTGTGTGAATCCAGTGATTCCTAGAGAGTAATATAAGAACTATCAGCATTTCATCATGACGTGGGAGAAGTAATTACCCAATCCATGTTTTGGGGAAGCATGTTTCTTGTTTTGTTCGGTGTTGGGGGAAGTGTGTGTAGGAGAAATCCTAAATTATGGGGGTGGGAGGACCTAATACCTAATCGAGGATCATTAATGTGGATGCAATTAAACCTGTGTAGGCGAGTCAGTGCCTCCTAAAGTGGATAATATCTCGACATGGGGAAGTAATTCTCTGACTCATATAATTAGGATAGTGGTTAGATTCCTATTATGACGAGATAACTAAGAGGTATCCTTCGGGGTGGTTTTTCGGACCATTCCCCTTTTTATGGGTTGGTTTTTAATTCTCAAGGACAAGAATGTTTTGAGAGGTATCTGATGTAATGGCCTGGACCACTCTTGTCCATTACTTTGTAAAAATTTGATGTGGTCAAACACGATGCATGTTATAATAAATTTTTTTTATACTAATAATTGAAAAAGGTGGCGTGAAAATATTTTTTGTTAATTAGATTGAATGGTTTTAGTTTAATCATTGTGAAATAAATGAAATAAAATTGAATGTATTTAATTCAATGAGGGGAGGTGCATGGTTTCATTTTGATTTATAAAATAAAAAATTATGTGTGTAATGGGCATATAATGGGAGGTGCATGGAATAAATTATAAAGGAATAAATTATAATAAATGAGGAACATGTAATAAATTATAAAGGAATGATGTGCATGGGGCGCAACCCCTTATGGGTGAATCCAACTTGTATTTTGGAATAATAAATTAATTATAAAAATATTTATTTAATAGATTAAAAAAATAATAATAATATGATAATGAATAATGAAAGGGGTTCCCAACTAGTGCATGTATATCATGTGATTGGAGAGAGGGAGTAATTATAAGATAATAATGGGTGTTAAAAATAATTATTATTATTAATGATAATGATGGCGACCCATTGATAAAATTGAAAGATGATTTATTACTATTAAATAATAATGTTAATGGTGGATTTTGGTGTGTGATTAAATAAATGGAATGGTTTTAATTTAATATTAGAATAACCATGGAAAACTATTTTAATGGGATTAAATTAGAATATTAATGGTGGGTGTTATTATTAATTTTATTAACAATATCTTTGGAGTGAGAAAAGAGATGGGGCATGATGGACATGGAGTAAAGGCTTGGGGGAGGCTCCACTTTTTGTGGAGTGGTTGAAATATTGGAAAGAGATTGGAGATAGAGTGTGAGAATTAAATGGGGATGTAATAAAACAAAAGAAAAGGAAATCAATTAAGAATAAAGGAAGTGAGGTGCACCAAATTGGAGAGAGATTGGTGTGTGGCTTTGGGTATTTTGAAATAAATAAATTAAAAATAATAATATAATAATCATGTTATTGTTTTTATTGATAAAACACTTTTTCGACCGTAACTTATTCGTGGGACCTCGGTTTCACGAATCATCTACGGAAATGCGACCCAGATTCCGAGACGGACATTACACGTCCAATATTGGATGTCTTTTTCAGGTTTTTGGATTGGGTACCTGAAGCGCTCAGAAAATAATAGACATAATAATATTACTAAATATTTGACCCACCATAACTCCCACGTGCGATGACCGATTGACTTCTTGTCAGTGGCAATTTGATACATTAATTAATACGATTGATTCAAGTCTAATGTGTAATATTAAATTATGGTTTGGGACTTGGGTCCACGAAACACCCAATAATAATAATAATAATAATATTACAGGGTCTTTCACTACTAGAAAAACAGGTATTTGCGACGGGTCATTTGCGACGGTATCCAGTCGCAAATGGCTTGTTGCGACGGGGGCCCGTCGCAAATGACCCATTGCTGAAAACAGTGTCACAATAACAATTTGTTGCAACAGGCCCGTCGCTAAAACATTTTTCCACGACGAGGAGAATCCCCTTCGCAACTAGTACTCCGTATATTTGTAAAAACGTATTTCCGACGGGCCTCGTCGCAAATACCTGTTTCGACAGGACCCGTCGCAAATAGTTGTTGCGACGGGACCCGTCGCAACAACAATTTTTAAAAAAATAAAAAAATAATAATACTATTTGCGATGGGAATAGTATCCCGTCACAAATACTAAAAAAAAATAAAAAAAAAATTGTTATTAAATTATTTTAATTAATATAATAATAATCCAATTATAATTCAAAAATAAAAAATAAAAAATATTAATAAATGATTTTAATTAATGTAATAATAGAATTATAATTCACAAATAAAAATAATAAATTATTTTAATTAATATAATAATAATATAATTATAATTCAAAAATAAATGATAATAGAATATTAATAAATATTTTATAATGAGACAGAAACTACGAATAGAAAAAAAATCATATTTTGATTTCACAAATTTTATAACATAAATACAAACTTTAATCTGAAGGAGGGGGGAGGGGGAGATCTCCATATGGTGGTGGAGGAAACTCCATCCCTAATGCATGAGTGAGTCGGCGCATGTACTCCATCTGCTCCTGATGCTGCTGCTGCCACCGACTCGTCTGCTCCTCGTACAGCTGCTGTTGGCGTCGATGCTCCTCCTCATGCTGCTGACGCATCTGCTCCTGCTCCTATCGGAGACTCTCTATCATTGCAGTCTGAGATCGCAACTGATCCTCATACTGTGTAGCAAAAGAAGATGCACGATCTCCTCTCGAGCTGGACGCCGACATCACAACACTGCCATAATAATCTCCAGGAGTCAGTCGAGAGCTGATACCAACTACCCGGCCCTTCTCGAAGGCATACTGGGTGGCATGCATCCATGCCGCCTCATCAAACTGACGGCCAGTGGTCTGATTTGATGACTCGGCCTAACTCTCAGGTCGGGACTGTGATGCTGCGGCCTCATATGACTCCTGTAGTTGCAATTTAAAATTAAAATTGTGAATATATTATATACAGTTAATTTTTAAACTTGAAAACAAATAATACTAACCACGATGTGATGCTGACGATCACCTCTGAGCTCCCCAGTAGTAGGATCACTATACATCCTCCGATATACGTCGTACTCCATAATATCGGGGTGCTCGACAGCCTATAAGAATAAAAATAAACTGTTAATATTTATAGTTATATAAAATATTTATAAATAATGTACGTACCAGATGTTGTCTATGAGTACTGAAAGAACGACTCCCAGTTCGATGAGTCACCTCCTGTCTCCCCCTATTCTGCCTCCCCACCGATGATCTCCTCTGAAAGGCACCACTCAACCAGTGCACACATAATCCATCCCATACAAGGGATGAAATGTACTCTGGTCGGTGTGCTCTACATGACTCATCAAAATCTAACACTCCTGCTTTCTTCATCGCAACTTTTCTTAAATTGTACAAAAACTGACGAAGGCGATCACGCATGGCCACCTCCCATGCCTCCTGGATGGCGTCACGCATGGTATCCTCAATTAGATACCATAAACCCTACAAATAAATCAAAATATCAAGTTAGAAATGAAATAATTTTCAAAAAAAAAATTATTTATTTACGTAAGTACCAACCAATGGCCGAACATGGCCTGCTGCACATCAATGGGAATCTGCTCCCATGTGGTCCACGGCTGAGAGAAATAGTTGCACAAAATAGTGCTGCCCTGTCCGACTACTATATGCAGAAAACTGTAAAAATAATAAACATTTATTATGTGAATAGATTAATGAAATCTCAGTCAAATCCACAGGTTATCACACAGATTATCACACCTCTGTGTGCGTGGATCAAACCCAAGACGTGGACGTCGCTCGGGGATGGGGTCAGGAATCATCAATCGTGCAAGACCGCGCCCCCTCCGCGTACTCCCTGGAGCGCCAGCAGGCTGAGGGTCATCTGCCATCAACTCATCTGCATCGAAAGACAGGTCAACATCCACCAACTCATGAAATGTGGCGTCGTCCATCTGAAACAGAAAATGTTAATGTTAGAAAATAATTGATAAATACTATTATATATACATATATACATATTATGATTGTATATAAATACCATGGAATTCTATCAGTGTTCATCTTCATCATCATCTCTATATATGTCAATGTCATCTTCATATTCCTCCTCAACATCATCGATATCCATTCGAGTTACAGTTGTTCATCTCTTACCATTTCAAATTCATATGTGACATCATTAACATCATTGTCATCACCGACTCTTAAATATGGGGTGTGGTCATCGATACTCATGTCTATTTGTAAAAAAGATTGATTTTGAGTACTATCTTGAAAAACATCAATTCTTTGCACATCAGTGAAAGCACATTCACTTTGACTAAACTGATTGTCTCGAAATTTGATTTTTATTACACTCCACCAATCAGTCAAGTCTCTTGATGTAGCACAGTACTTTGCGTAATAAACTTGATGTGCCTGTTGAGCCAATAAGAATGGTTCATTTACTGCGAGAACACTTTTACATTTTATATCGATGATTCCATGAGTCGGATGAACACGCACGCCTCTCTCTATATCCAACCACCGACATTTGAACATGGTTATGTAATGTTGTCCAAGATAACAGAGTTCAATGATTTCATCAAGTATGCCATAAAAGTCAACTTCATTTTCTCGATGATGAGATCCTCTCAAGCTAACTCCACTGTTTATTGTTTTTTTCGATTCACCAAATTCATGTGTGTGGACTCGAAATCCATTCACCACATATGCATTATAAGTTTTAACAAGTTTGGAAGGTGGGTTACTCAATACACACAGCCGTTTGTCAATTATAACAGCATGTCGAGACACCTGAAAATTTGTGAAATAATTATCAATATAGTAAACTATACATTGAATGAGTTGCTAAAAGATAAAGAATTTATGTTACCAGTTTTTGAAACCACTGAGAGAAATTTTTCAGTCGACGTTCTTCGAGAGCAGCTGCTGTAATTTGTGGAATTTGTTTCTTGATATGATTATCATACAACCTATAAAAACCAAAGTAATTTACTGTAACATAAATGATAGAATAAGTGATATAAACACTTACAGTACAACTAATGTCATCTCTTCACAGTTGAGCAGAACATATGTATGAGCTCTATGATGTTCATCATCTGAAATCCAGCATTCATAAACTCCACCAAAACCAAGCTCTGACTGGTTGAAAACAGATAATTGATTGTCGATTTCATCAATATTCCTCTCGTTTCGTCCCATTCGGTTGTGTTTTGAACGATACTCAGATTCAAAATAATGGAAGCAGAATAAAGATATTTCCTCTTGCAAATAAGCTTCTGCAATAGATCCTTCAACAGATGATTTGTTACGTACTTTTCTTTTCAATTTTTGCATGCATCTTTCAAATGGGTACATCTATTGAAACTGTGCTGTACCTCCACATTTGGCTTCATATGGAAAATGTAACATCAAATGTTCCATTGAGTCGAAGAAAGACGGCGGAAATATTTCTTCCAGTTTACATATAATTACAACAACATCTTTTTCAAGTTTGACTAGAGCATCATAATCTGCTGTAGCCGCACAAATTTCCTGAAAAAAAGAGACATGTCTGTTATGGAATCCCAAATCACAGAATTCAACAGACCTCTTAATCCAATGGGTAGATGTCTTTCCATTATAACATGGCAATCATGACTTTTTAATCCAGTAATATGACCATTCTTTACACATCTACCCAAATTAGAAGCACATCCATCTGGAAGTCTCAAATCTGCAATCCACTGACAAAATAATAAACGGTTTTCTTTAGACAGTGTATAAGCTGATTTTGGTTTCAGTAACCTTTCTGTTCTGACATTCTCAAACTCTTCCAATTCTGGACGCCTGCAAATTTGGGCAAGATCTAAACGTGCATTTACATTGTCTTTTCTCTTTCCTGGAATATCCAAAACTATATGAAACAAATTATCAAAACAGTTCTTCTCAATATGCATGTCATCTAACATGTGTCAGACCAACAAATCAGACCAATATGGCAAATCCCAAAATATGCTACGTTTAATCCAATTGTGTTCTTTCCCAAAACCAGAAATTTTCTGTTGGTTTATTGTGGGACCAAAAGTGATGGGAGGTAATGAAAATACAACTGATTTTAACTCCGAACCTAATAGCATTTTTGGAGGTCCATCCCTTTCAACTGTTCCTTTTCTGAAATGAGATCTGTTTCTGCGAAAAGGATGATCAAGTGGAAGAAATCAGCGATGAAATTCAAAATAACAAGGTTTCTTTCCATGAATGAGCATAAATGCTTTGTTCTCTCCCATACAGTAAGGACATGATTTCTGACCATGTGTACTCCAGCCAGATAACATCCCATAAACCGTGAAGTCACTTATTGTCCACATCAATGATGCTCTCAGTATGAAATTTTGTTTCGTTGCAACATCATATGTACTGACACCAGTACTCCACAATAAATTTAATTCATCAATCAATGGTTTCAAATAAACATCAATAGTTTTCTTCGGATGTCCTGGAATTAGTAAAGTCAAAAAGATATATGGATCCTTCATCAACATCCATGGAGGTAAATTGTACGGAGTTAAAAAACAGGCCAACATGAATATTGACTACTATAAGATCCAAACTGACAGAAACCATCAGTGGAAAGGCCCAGTCGAACATTTCTAGCTTCTAAAGAATAGGATGGATGCACTCTATCCAAATGTTTCCATAAAGCACCATCGGCTGGATGATTCAAACATTTATCAGTTGAAATATTCTCTTTATGCCATGACATCATTGTCGCTGTATTCTTAGACATGAATAAACGTTGGAGTCTAGATGTAAGCGGAAAATATTTCAACTGTTTTACAGGAATCAAACAAGACTTCCCGTGTTTTCCTTCTTTATATCTCAGTTGCCCACATGTGGGACAACTATCCAACGACTCATTTTCCCCAGAATATAAAATTCAGTCATTTGAACATGCATGAATCTTCTGACAAGTAAGTCCCAAATTTCGAACCAGCCTCTTACTCTCATAATAATTTGCAGGTAAAACATTTCCTTCGGGTAACAGTGTTTTAAGAAAAGAAAATATATGGTCAAAACAGGTGTTTAACATTCCGTTATCTGATTTTATAGCCATAAATTTTTCAACTGCTTCTAATTTGCTCATCTTGCAGCCAGGATATAATGCATCCTCAGCAGACTTCAACAACTCATAAAATTCAGACGGTGCCAACTCAGGATTTGAAGCTATATCAGCCGGAGTTTCTGTATGTTGAACAGATGAACCTGCAACATCATGTACTAAATCTTGAAACCGGGATGGATCTGGAATCAAGTTGGTATCACCTGCTCTGGAACTGCGTTCATCGTGTTGATACCAAAAAACATAATCTGGTTGAAAACCAAAACGCAAGAGATGTTCTCCCACTTTTTCAAACGTGTCAAACATTCTCAATGCACATTTTCTGCAAGGGAATTTTATTTTGTCTTCTGAAACAAATTCAGGATTTGATGCCGCAAATGATAAAAAATTCTCCACACCCTCTACATATACTGGATTTAAACCAGAACCGTTTGGATTTCTACGTTGATTTATCCATATGCGGTCACCTAATAATGATTGTTGACGACCTCGTTGTTTCAAATTTCTCTATAAAATATAAAAGCATTACTGGTTTTGAATAATTTGTTAGAACAAACACTCAAGCTAGGATAATTATAGAGTTTAGATCATACACGGCTGACACAAACTTTTTATTGAGATAGACCTAAAAATTGACCCTTTAAGAATTAAATATGTTGAGAATAAAGCAAAACATGTTACAAATATTGATAATTTTAATATTATATAAATTTTTTATTATTTTCATAGTACTAACATTATTGTTAATTATTACTAATTATTGGTAATTATTACTAATTATTGGTAATTATTACTAATTATTGGTAATTATTACTAATTATTACTAATTATTACTAATTATTGGTAATTATTGGTAATTATTGGTAATTATTACTAATTATTACTAATTCTTGGTAATTATTGGTAATTATTACTAATTTTTGGTAATTAATACTAATTATTGGTAATTATTGGTAATTATTGGTAATTATTACTAATTATTACTAATTATTGTTAATTATTACCAATTATTGGTAAGGATTACTAATTATTGGTAAGTATTACTAATTATTGATAAGTATTACTAATTATTGGTAATTATTACTAATTATTGGTAATTATTACTAATTATTACTAATTACTACTAATTATTATCAATCGTGCAAGACCGTGCCCCCTCCGCGTACTCCCTGGAGTGCCTGCAGGCTGAGGGTCATCTGCCAGCAACTCATCTGCATCGAATGACAGGTCAGCATCCGCCAACTCACGAAATGTGGCGTCATCCATCTGAATCAAAAAATGTTAATGTTAGAAAATAATTGATAATTACTATTATATATACATATAAACATATTATGATTGTATATAAATACCATGGAATTCTATCAGTGTTCATCTTCATCATCATCTTCATATATGTCAATGTCATCTTCATATTCCTCCTCAACATCATCGATATCCATTCGAGTTACAGTTGCTTCATCTCTTACCATTTCAAATTCATATGTGACATCATTAACATCATCATCATCACCGACTCTTAAATGTGGGGTGTCGTCATCGATACTCATGTCTATTTGTAAAAAAGATGGATTTTGAGTACTATCTTGAAAAACATCAATTCTTTGCACATCAGTGAAAGCACATTCACTTTGACTAAACTGATTGTCTCGAAATTTGATTTTTATTTCACTCCACCAATCAGTCATGTCTCTTGATGTAGCACAGTACATTGCGTAATAAACTTGATGTGCCTGTTAAGCCAATAAGAATGGTTCATTTACTGCGAGAACACTTTTACATTTTATATAGATGATTCCATGAGTCAGATGAACACGCACGCCTCTCTCTGTATCCAACCACCGACATTTGAACATGGTTATGTAATGTTTTCCAAGATAACAGAGTTCAATGATTTCATCAAGTATGCCATAAAAGTCAACTTCATTTTCTCGATGATGAGATCCTCTCAAGATAACTCCACTGTTCATTGTTTTTTTATATTCTCCAAATTCATGTGTGTGGAATCGAAATCCATTCACCACATATGCATTATAAGTTTTAACAAGTTTAGAAGGTGGGTTACTCAATACACACAGTCTTTTGTCAATTTTATCAGCATGTCGAGACACCTGAAAATTTGTGAAATAATTATCAAAATAGTAAACTATACATTGAATGAGTTGCTAAAAGAAAAAGAATTTATGTTACCAGTTTTTGAAACCACTGAGAGAAATTTTTCAGTCGACGTTCTTCGAGAGCAGCTGCTGTAATTTGTGGAATTTGTTTCTTGATATGATTATCATACAACCTATAAAAACCAATGTTATTTACTGTAACATAAATGATAGAATAAGTGATATAAACACTTACAGTACAACTGATGTCATCTCTTCACAGTTGAGCAGAACATATGTATGAGCTCTATGATGTTCATCATCTGAAAGCCAGCGTTCATAAACTCCACCAAAACCAAGCTCTGACTAGTTGAAAACAGATAATTGATTGTCGATTTCATCAATATTCCTCTCATTTCGTCCCATTCGGTTGTGTTTTGAAGGATACTCAGATTCAAAATAATGGGAGCAGAATAAAGATATTTCCTCTTGCAAATAAGCTTCTGCAATAGATCCTTCAACAGATTCTTTGTTACGTACTTTTCTATTCAATTTTTGCATGCATCTTTCAAATGGGTACATCCATCGAAACTGTACTGGACCTCCACATTTGGCTTCATATGGAAAATGTAACATCAAATGTTCCATTGAGTTGAAGAAAGACGGCGGAAATATTTTTTCCAGTTTACATATAATTACAACAACATCTTTTTCAAGTTTGCCTAGAGCATCATAATCTGCTGTAGCCGCACAAATTTCCCGAAAAAAATGAGACATGTCTGTTATGGAATCCCAAATCACAGAATTCAACAGACCTCTTAATCCAATGGGTAGAAGTCTTTCCATTATAACAATGCAATCATGACTTTTTAATCCAGTAATATGACCATTCTTTACACATCTACCCAAATTGGAAGCACAGCCATCTGGAAGTCTCAAATCTGCAATCCACTGACAAAATAATAAACGGTTTTCTTTAGACAGTGTATAAGCTGATTTTGGTTTCAGTAACCTTTCTGTTCTGACATTCTCAAACAGTTCCAATTCTGGACGCCTGCAAATTTGGGCAAGATCTAAACGTGCATTTACATTGTCTTTGATATTTCCTGGCATATCCAAAACTGTATGAAACAAATTATCCAAACAGTTCTTCTCAATATGCATGAAATCTAACATGTGTCGGACCAACAAATCAGACCAATATGGCAAATCCCAAAATATGGTACGTTTAATCCAATTGTGTTTTTCCCCAAACCAGAAATTTTCTGTTGGTTTATTGTTGGACCAAAAGTGATGGGAGGTAATGAAAATACAACTGATTTTAACTCCGAACCTAATAGCATTTTTGGAGGCCCATCCCTTTCAACTGTTCCTTTTCTGAAATGAGATCTTTTTCTCCGAAATGGATGATCAGCTGGAAGAAATCTGTGATGACAGTCAAAATAACAAGGTTTCTTTCCATGAATGAGCATAAATGCTTTGTTCTCTCCCATACAGTAAGGACATGATTTCTGACCATGTGTACTCCAGCCAGATAACATCCCATAAGCCGTGAAGTCACTTATTGTCCACATCAATGCTGCTCTTAGTATGAAATTCTGTTTCGTTGCAACATCATATGTACTGACACCAGTACTCCACAATAAATTTAATTCATCAATCAATGGTTTCAAATAAACATCAATAGTTTTCTTCGGATGTCCTGGAATTAGTAAAGTGAAAAAGATATATGGCTCCTTCATCAACATCCATGGAGGTAAATTGTACGGAGTAAAAAAACAGGCCAACATAAATATTGACTACCATAAGATCCAAACGGACAGAAACCATCAGTGGAAAGGCCCAGTCGAACATTTCTAGCTTCTAAAGAAAAGGATGGATGCACTCTATCAAAATGTTTCCATGAATCACCATCGGCTGGATGATTCAAGCTTTTATCGGTTGAAATATTCTCTTTATGACATGACATCATTGTCGCTGTATTCTTAGACATGAATAAACGCTGGAGTCTAGATGTAAGCAGAAAATATCTCAACTGTTTTACAGGAATCAAACAAGACTTTCCGTGTTGTCCTTCTTTATATCTCAGTTGCCCACATGTGGGACAACTATCCAACGACTCATTTTCCCCAGAATATAAAATGCAGTCATTTGAACATGCATGAATCTTCTGACAAGTAAGTCCCAAATTTCGAACCAGCCTCTTACTCTCATAGTAATTTGTAGGTAAAACATTTCCTTCGGGTAACAGTGTATTAAGCAAAGAAAATATCTGGTCAAAACATGTGTATGACATTCCGTTATCTGATTTGATAGCCATAAATTTTTCAACTGCTTCTAATTTGCTCATCTTTCAGCCAGGATATAATGCATCCTCAGCAGACATCAACAACTCATAAAATTCAGACGGTTCCAACTCAGGATTTGAAGCTATATCAGCCGGAGTTTCTGTATGTTGAACAGATGAACCTGCAACATCATGTACTAAAACTTGAAACCGGGATGGATCCGGAATCAAGTTGGTATCACCTGCTCTGGAACTACGTTCATCGTGTTGATACCAAAAAACATAATCTGGTTGAAAACCAAAACGCAAGAGATGTTCTCCCACTTTGTCAAACGTGTCAAACATTCTAAATGCACATTTTCTGAAAGGGAATTTTATTTTTTCTTCTGAAACAAATTCTGTATTTGATGCCGCAAATGATAAAAAATTCTCCACACCCTCTACATATACTGGATTTAAACCAGAACCGTTTGGATTTCTACGTTGATTTATCCATATGCGGCCACCTAATAATGATTGTTGACGACCTCGTTGTTCCATATTTCTCTATAAAATATAAAAGCATTACTGGATTTGAATAATTTGTTTGAAAAAACACTCAAGCTAGGATAATTATAGAGTTTAGATCATACACGACCGACACAAACTTTTTATTGAGATAGACCTAAAAATTGACCCTTTAAGAATTAAATATGTTGAAAATAAAGCAAAACATGTTACAAATATTGATAATTTTAATATTATATAATTTTTTTATTATTTTCATAGTACTAATATTATTGTTAATTATTACTAATTATTGGTAATTATTACTAATTATTGGTAATTATTACTAATTATTGGTAATTATTACTAATTATTACTAATTATTACTAATTATTGGTAATTATTGGTAATTATTGGTAATTATTACTAATTATTACTAATTATTGGTAATTATTGGTAATTATTACTAATTATTGGCAATTAATACTAATTATTGGTAATTATTGGTAATTATTGGTAATTATTACTAATTATTACTAATTATTGGTCATTATTACTAATTATTGGTATGTATTACTAATTATTGGTAAGTATTACTAATTATTGTTAAGTATTACTAATTATTGGTAATTATTACTAATTATTGGTAATTATTACTAATTATTACTAATTACTACTAATTATTATTAATTATTACTAATTATTGGTAATTATTACTAATTATTGGTAATTATTACTAATTATTACTAATTATTGGTAATTATTACTAATTATTACCAATAATTACTAATTATTGGTAATTATTGGTAATTATTACTAATTATTGGTAATTATTGGTAATTATTACTACTTATTGGTAATTATTACTAATTATTGTTAATTATTACTGATTATTGGTAATTATTACTAATTATTGGTAATTATTACTAATTATTGATAATTATTAATAATTATTACTAATTATTACTAATTATTGGTAATTATTGGTAATTATTGGTAATTATTACTAATTATTGGTAATTAATACTAATTATTGGTAATTATTGGTAATTATTATTAATTATTGGTAATTATTACTAATTATTGGTAATTATTACTAATTATTGGTAAGTATTACTAATTATTGTTAAGTATTACTAATTATTGTTAAGTATTACTAATTATTGGTAATTATTACTAATTATTGGTAATTATTTCTAATTATTACTAATTATTACTAATTATTGTTAATTATTACTAATTATTGGTAATTATTACTTATTATTGGTAATTATTACTAATTATTACTAATTATTGGTAATTATTACTAATTATTACTAGTTATTTTTAATTATTACTAATTATTACTAATAATTGGTAATTATTGGTAATTATTACTAATTATTTGTAATTATTGGTAATTATTACTAATTATTGGTAATTATCGGTAATTATTACTAATTATCGGTAATTATTACTAATTATTGTTAATTATTACTAATTATTGGTAATTATTGATAATTATTGGTAATTATTTGTAATTATTGGTAATTATTGGTAATTATTGGTAATTATTGGTAATTATTGGTAATTATTACTAATTATTGGTAATTATAACTAATTATTGGTAATAATTACTAATTATTAGTAATTATTACTAATTATTGTTAATTATTACTAATTATTGGTAATTATTACTAAGTATTGGTAATTATTACTAATTATTGGAAATTATTACTAATTATTGGTAATTATTACTAATTATTGGTAATTATTGGTAATTATTGGTAATTATTACTAATTATTTTAATTATTCGTAATTATTGGTAATTATTACTAATTATTGGTAATTAATACTAATTATTGGTAATTATTGGTAATTATTGGTAATTTTTACTAATTATTGGTAATTATTTCTAATTATTACTAATTATTACAAATAATTACTAATTATTACTAATTATTACTAATTATTACTAATTATTACTAATTATTACTAATTATTACTAATTATTCCTAATTATTGGTAATTATTGGTAATTATTGGTAATTATTACTAATTAGTGGTAATTATTAGTAATTATTACTAATTATTACTAATTATTGATAATTATTACTAATTATTACTAATTATTGGTAATTATTACGAATTATTGGTAAGTGTTACTAATTATTGATAAGTATTACTGATTATTGGTAATTATTACTAATTATTGGTAATTATTACTAATTGTTGGTAATTATTACCAATTATTGATAATTATTACTAATTATTGGTAATTATTACTAATTATTGGTAATTATTACTAATTATTGGTAATTATTACTAATTATTAATAATTATTCCTAATTATTGATAATTATTGGTAATTGTTCCTAATTATGAGTAATTAAATGAATAATTACAAATAATTAGGAATAATTACCAATAATTAGGAATAAAAAATTATTAGTATATTTTATTATTAATATTAAAATAATATAATTTTCTAATTTATATACAATTCTCCTTTCATCTGTGTCTTTTCTATCTCCATATACAAATAATACATGTGGAGACAGCAAACACATAGATGAAAATAGAATTTTATATATATAAAAAATTATATTATTTTAATATTAATAATAAAATATACTAATAATGTAATAATGATATTATTCCTAATTATTGGTATTTATTACTAATTATTAAGTAATAAAACAATGTAAACATAATTAAATTACAACTAATTAAGAATAATTGAAACTAATAAAACATTAAAAATAAATATTAAATTAAAATGAATATAAATACCATGAAAATTGATCTGAGGTTGATCTCTGATCCTTCTTCAAAACTTCAATATCAACTCCGGAGAAAAAAAATTAAACTTGAAAAAAACTGAACTTTAAAAATAATATTTTGAGAGAAGAAAAAGATGGAATTTGAGAATGATTTGAAAAAAACGGATGGGGGTATTTATAGGTTAGATTATTTGCGATGGGCCCATTTGCGACGGGTCCCGTCGCAAATACCTTAGCCAACATTTATTACGTTCAACGGTTAAATAGTTATTTGCGACGGGACCCGTCGCAAATAACCACCTGCCGACATACTATTTGCGACGGGGGAATATTTCCATCGCAAATACCTTTTACCGCCGCCGGTTATTTGTGACGGGAATATTCCCCCGTCGCAAATATGTTTCCCGCGATTTGGCGTGCCAAGGGCGCCAGTCCTTTTGCGATGGGGAAAGCTATCCCGTCGCAAAAGGCTACTTATTTGCGACGGGCAAATACCCCCGTCGCAAATAACCCGTCAGAAATACCCATTTTTCCCGTAGTGTTTTATCCAATATATCTTCCTCGTATAGTGTTGGAAAGGTGAACCTTCTATGACGTTGCAACCTAGAAATTAAGACAGATGATTCGAAGACTAAATATGAAATATTAATTATTCCTATGGCTTGTGATGTTTTTACTCGGCCAAACTGTGTGGGTTAATGCGGTCCTCTTTCGATGGGGAATTAAGTGTATCTTAAACCATCACCCCATTAAATCTTCAAAAGAGACAAGATATCAACCTCTCTTGCTCTTGCTACTTGTTATCAACTATGAGATGCTAGAACCTTTCAATCCTTCCCGTAGGAGTTGCACAATCAAACATTACTCCTCGGATCGGTTCTGCTCTGTTTTGATGCAACAGAGCTATATCGATCAATCCTCGATATAAGGTATGTTTTATAGTTGTTCCTTTGGGATCATCTTCTCCTATTTCTCCCTCCCATATTAAAGCATGTAATCTCCATGCTTCTAATGGGGTTATTCTTGGGGTTTGGCTAGTGAGGTCATTTTGTGGCATCCTCAGGTGGATGTAGTTGGTGCAAGAGGAAGATCGTGACCCATTGTGTGGATAAAGAATGTTGAGAACTCTTCAAGGTAAGGGATTCATTTATTCACTTTTCTTTTAGGAGAAACTATATAGTTAGCATGTTTAATCCCATGGGAAGACAATGGAATTTACATAATAAATATTTTAACCGGATAAATAAATTGATATCGATCGAATGTTTTTGCCTCATGTTTTGCTAGACAGTGTGATATCTATGCTTTCATTGACTAGTTGTTCATTATTGATGGAAATTGGTAAAGAATGTAAATTGGGATTAATTGATAATTGTTTCGGTAATGATAAAGTGCCATGTAAACGAATTTGGTTCTTGTTGTAATTTGATGATAATCAAATTAGTGTTGTAAGAATGTTTATTTATGATAACTTACCTATTAGGATTCCCGAATTTGGAACCAATGAAGAATAAATCGGTTAATCCAAGATGGAATTAAGAAATTATTGTTTGATAATTCCTTAAAGGGTTCTGAGTTACTCTCTTGATTGTTAATGGTCCAAGAGAACAGTTAAATGGGGTGTTTGTTTTCCTTCTGTTTGTGCTGTGATGTGATATTGGATGGCTGTTGTGATATGTGGGGTCATGAAGGCTTTTGGTTGTGACAACATATGATGATAGAGTGATGAGATGCATCGGTTTATGTATGTGGGTGTCAGGGAGGACACCTAGGATGATGGAATGGAGTGGATGTGATTGTTGGATGCTTGGTCATTTTGATTTGTTGTTTATCTGCTTTACTTTTCCAAACTGCTCAAGGAAGATGGTCTTGCTTACCCTTCTCCCTAAAGAGGGGAAGACACGTGGGGTATGCCACATGCTTTCCGTGTTTAGCTTTTCAAGGGTTAATGGGTCTCCGCTCTTGCTATTGGTGGTAAAGACTCAGCGATTAGTAAATCAACTTACCGTGTTGAGCCCCCTTGTGTGTTTAGTTGCATAGAATGCTTTTCTAGAATTCCTGGGAAGATAGGAAAGTAATTATATAATGAATAATTTAATAAATGGGGTTAAACCATGGGGATGGAGTTTCTGGAACAAAATGATGAAGTTATAATTTTGAAGGGATAGTGGATTTTGGGTGTGATGCTAATTGAACTTTAATGTGGAATTGTTCATGGTTAATTAATGATTAAGGAAATAATTAACATACACCGGAACTGATAAAAAATAATTGAAGTAATATATGAATGCTCTATAAATGTTTGTGCTCTTATAGGATACATAGTCATAGAAGTCGTAGTCCAGAGTCTGAGAGATGTTAGCTGCAGTTGTTTCTAAGACTAGGTAATGCCTATAGTGTGGTTGTGAGATATAGTATATCCTAAACTTTTTGTGTTTCTATATGCTACTCCACCCTATTAGTAAGGGAAACTGACACCCCGAGGATTTTGAGACCTGGGGGTGTTTTCCCCATTATTTTCAATGGGAGGATGAATGACTGACTACCCCCTTTGACTCGACTCTCTTCTTTTGGTAGTTACTAGTGCTGGTGGGCCCATTGGTTAGGTTTCCCTATATATGTCTGTAGATGGATGTAATGGCTTGTGGTTATTCACACACATATATTATGGATATTTGTTTTCTATATACTACTATAGGTGTAATGTGTATAGGTTGTGATGGCTTGAGGATCCTTACTCAGTGTATGGGATGTAATGGATTGAGGTATAATACCTGACCTATGATACACGTTATGTGAGCTATGGTGGCTCCCAGAAACTAGCTGGTTAATATTGGTTGTTAGGATGGTGTAGTGCTTCACCCATTTGTCTATGGGCATGCCATTGTGAAACACGAGGTGCATATTGTGGTGCTTCACCCAGCTGTCTGCGGGCAAGCCTTTTTGGAGAGAGATGCTCAGGACGTGCGACTTTGCGGAAAAGCGGCAAACCAGTGGGGAAGTAGTAGCGGGGTACCATTTATATTCTTTATTATATGATATATTATTTTATACATTACTTGGTGAGAGTAGCCATGGTGAGGTTGGGAAATTAGTATACCTGTTTAGGTGACGAGATAGTTTCACTTGTAGTTCACTGTGCTTTAGCATGCTTTCTTTACTTTTGCATGAGAGGGTTCGGGGAGGATCCTACTGAGTATACTATTATACTCACCCTATTTATATATAAATTATTTTTTAGGTTACTTGAAGTAGGATGGATATCAAGCTAGTTTCTACTAGCTTGGGGTTGCAGGAGCTGTTCGGGCTTGTGGTTGCTATTGTTTTTACTTACTTTTGGGTACTAGTAGTTTTTCCTTTCCAGTTGTATTACTTTTTCATGAAATTTCAAATGTGTACATAGGTTTTTGTTATAATTTAGTCTAATTTGGAGTTTTTTGGTGTCTATCTTATCTCTCTCTTCCGCATGTGTTCTCTTAGAGGGTAATGCCTCCCATTTGTGGGTTTATTATACACTCAGTGCTAGTCACCATCCAGGGGCCTACTGGAGGTGGGACTCGGGGGTCATTATCCCCCTTCTCTCATTTCCGGCCTAGGAGGGGTACAATTTGTGGGGAGGGGGTCGTGACACCTGTAATATGTTCTGGTGAGGAATAGTTGGGGTGTATATCAAATAGGAGGCCCATAGTAATTCAACCATATAGATGACTCAAGTGAATGTAGCTTATTTGGATTTCAATATTTTTGATGCACATTGGTTTCTATCTTATTGAGTGAAAAATATAGGCACGTTAGGTGTTGAGGAATATATGATTCATGATTAGAGACACATATGATAAAATATTGATCCAAGAAGGTCTCTACTAGTGGATTAATGACAGAGACCCCCATTGTGAATTGAATACAAGATTTTAAATTCCCATTAAACCCGATTGGATTCTAGGGAAACCGATGGATGATCTATTATCAATGTAATAAATGATCTAAGGGGATCACTTGGATGTGAATTTCCCAATCACAATTCATAAAAAAATAATCAAGGAGGACTTTCTCAAATAGTATTTTCTAGGATTTGACCTTAGTGAAAATAATAAGCTAATTTTATTTAGATAAATTCATCATAGTTAAATGGAATTGGAAGATGAATATATGTTTTTATTACTAACTATTAATTATAGGGACCCTTCATGTAGTTAAAACCAACCAAAAAAATTCATCAATAAGGAAAATTGAGAAGAGGCTAATATATATTCGTGGAATCCATATTTTCTCATAAATTAGGAATTTCATCTGAATAGGTATGGCCAGCCAATTATAATGTTTTTAATCAGCTATCTCTGTGGAATAGTTTTTGACGAGGATTCCTCGATGTAGACCCACATGACTCCTTTTCCAAAGACTTTATATGGGAGGCCTGGTGAAGTTATTACACAAAATGAATAATTTTTATGAAAATACTATATGTTGTTTCTTATCATATCATTCTCAATTGAGTGAAATATTTTCTATGAATTTTAATCAAACTCTAAAATAGAAAAACATTAAAAAATTTATACAATATATATATCATATTATGTTCTATAAAATTATAAAACCAATTAAAATTATTTTCCTCACCCTTCATCAAAGAATATGTTGTGTATTTGTGTAAAGTGCTCCATAAAATTCTTCCTAGGAGACATGGTAATAATATAGTTATAAAATCATGAAGGTTTATTTTCTCAACTACCAAAAGAGAGAATATTTTTCATTTTGAAATTATATTCTTCATAAAACCACAATTTTTTACAGGGTTGTCAATTTACTACATGGATATAAAGGCTCACTATTACCCCTAATGAAACATATGTAAGTCAAGAAATAATTAAATTTCTAAAAAGGATAACTACTGTCCTTGGGAAAATGACGTCTTACCATGAATGATTCTTTGTTTTCTCATAATTATTAATTTACGTTAATGGATTTTATTTCATCCAGGGAATGGTTTTTCATTTTATCTTTATGTGTAGATTATTTCAACATGGTAAATACACTTTTCAGGAATAAGTTTTATTAAAAATAAATGATACAGTTTAAAATAAAAGATTTTTATAAAAAACCCCCAATTTAATGAAAAATTTTAATGTAATATTAAAATAATACAAAAGATTAAAATGAATAATATAAGGTTTTTATAAAAAATGCAGAAGATAACTACATATAATATTAAGAGGATATAAAAATTCATAATAAATTATATTGTTTATCAATAAAAAGTGTTAGAGGATCAAAATATTTACTATAACTAGATATATGTGAGAACCTATTCAAAAAAAATTAATTTAATATGTTATTATACTTATTGATTGTTGGATTTTAATGAAGGGTCCCACCACAACCTTACCCTCAAATTTATTTAATCAACAATGTTCAATATTGTGTAAAATGATTATAATAATATAATTTATTTTTATTAACAACGATAATTAGACAATAGAGGAACTAAAATAAAAATAAAAAATCTATACAAAAACACTTTCACTCAATCACATATATCATGGAATGTCTATAATTTTATTTTTCATACATGATCTCAAAACTCTATATATAAGAATCTATAAATTTAATCATGGTAACCTCTTGTCATTGAATCATAGATATTATATATCTGATAATACCTCATGAATATCAGTTTATATAGTTATCAATATTTTATTCTCTTCAAGAGGAATTCATTTGATTATTTTGTTAAACCATACTATAATATGTTTTAATTAATTTTATAGTTTTAGAATGAATCTGATTTGTAGAATTTCCTTTAATGATGATCTATTTCCTTATTAAATATTTTTTAACAAAAAAAATTATGTTATAATTGATGAAATATATTTGGTGCATTAAGATTTGTCAAAAATGTCATTTTGAATATTCCATTATGAAAATTACTCGGCAGTCCCCTCCTTTTAGATAGTAAAAATGCCCAATTAAAATATGATTAATGAGGAATAAAATGATAATGAAGATAAGAGAAATCAATTTGTAAAATATTCATAAAAATATATAAACCATTTGCATAATTGATCTCTTATATATTTAATACTACTAATTTTCAATCTTTAATAATAAATGAACTATTATAATAATAATATAATAAATATTAATGTATAATGAGACAACAAATATATTTTTTTATTTTAAATACTATGGATATAAATAATGATGTATGATTTCTAATGAATAAATTAAAAAATTTATTCATAATAATTATATATAAATGAATTAATTTTTATTATTGTAAATTTATAAAATAATTGGTTATGTTATGGATTGAGGATGTGATTTCCCATTATGAAATATTGATTTTTTTCTAATATAATTATTTTCTACATGTTTTATGGTTATGTTTAAAAATTAAATTGCATTTTTTTGTAATTTTAATTAGATAATGTGAAATTCGTTTTTTGTATTTGTTATTTAAAAAATTTCAAATGGTGAGATTTTGGAATTATTTTGAATGATCTTATTTTTTTGTGAATAGGGAAAAATATTGTCTTCTCAAACACCATAAATTTTTCTTTCGTTAGATATTCACAAGGTACTGTTAGCTTTTTGATTAGTTTAAATTTTATAAAAATATAAAATGTTTAGTAATAAACTATTAATTCTTATTAGAATAAATACTTTACTTTATTTTAATGAAAATTTATTTGTATACCTAAAAGGAATTTTTCTAAAAAATAATTTTTATTACATTATGAAAACATATGTTTAGATTAATTTTTTACACATAAGGTAATTAAATATTTAAAAAATATTAAAAGTTTAATTGTATGATTCAAATTTTATAATAAGATCTACATAATTTTATCCCTTAAATATATTTTACTAAGGTAAAAATTTAGTCAACGTGGTGTAGGTTTGGATGATGTAAAATAGTTAAACATAAAGTGATAACCGAAAAAAATAGTAGCATTAAATGATGTTCGGTTTTATTATCAACATTCCTTACAATACATTCAATGTTTGTCTATTTTTGTGAAATATTAAATTACATTTATGTTTTTTATATATTGAGAATATAAGTATTTAAAAATTGACACAACCATCAATTATAATATTATCCGTTCACCATCACACATAACCACAAACAATGACACGTTATCTTGATAAATCTGAAAAATAACCATACATTGCTCAATTTTCCAAATCTAAGAGGTCTTTTTCAACTTAAAATACCATTCTATGAATTAATCAAGAGTTTCTTAAAGGGGGATGTCCAAGGAAGTGGTAATTGTCTTAACAGAGTTCATTCATGTTTATTTCATCATTAACCTCCTCCAAATTTATAAAAACATAACAAAAGAAGTAAAATAGTTTCATTAATATATATAAATATTATTATTTTTATAGTTTAACAATTATTCAACTTCCTCCCATCCATTAGAAAATGAAAATGTCAATAATGTTATGTGGGGACTACCGCCTATATGAATTATGTATTTCATTTTTCATTAATAACTTACATTGATGGTTATAAAAATTATTTTAATAAAATAATATAATACTAAAAACAATATTATGATTAAGAAACTATTATTTTTTCATTATAGAAAAACTTATTATTTAAAAATATTGATCATAAATCTTAACCACCTAAAAAAACATGACACATCGTAAATAATAAATTCTAAAAATTCACATTCATTTAAGTTCCACAATTTCTTGTTCATGAATGTCATATATCATATTGATATTTATTTTTTAAAAATTAAAGATATTCCAAAAACAATTGATATTATTACAGAGAAATACTATACGCAAACTCATTCAGACATTAAAATAAGTTTTTATTTAGGTTGATATTACAACCTACATGGAAAATGTTATAATGTTTCTAACACGAATGATTATAAAAACAATAAATATTATTATTATTATCTATTAATTAAAATTTTATGATGTTTTCATGGTTTTATATTTATTATCTATCAAAAAAAATAATTTGATTAAAAGGGATCAATCATTTTTACTTTGAACCATAAAAAATATGATCATCAAGGAAGAATCATGGAAAAGTTACTATATTGTAACATATTAAAACCATATGGTATAGAATTCTATTAACCCTTTACCTTGAATAATATAAGACTTATGGAACCATTGAACATGTATTGTTTATTATTTATTGGATACTGATGTTTTTATCTAGTTTATGAACCAAACCACCCTGAAATGAAAAATGCGAATTACACTAATTTAGAAAATAATTGAAGTAGAATAATAAATGATCAAAAAGGAATAATAATAAAATAATAATCATAAAACATATTTTGTATAATGTAAATTTTTATTATAATTTAAATATTCAGGAGGGTTGATGAAGTATGATATGATTCAGTACATGAGATTTGTGTTTTCTTTAAAGGTATTTTATATTATTTGAAGTAAGAATTTTAAGAATATCTCTTAGATTTTAATTTTTTAAAATTTTTTATTTACCATTTAATTATTTTATAAAACCATTTTATATTATATATTACTTTATTTTAAATGGGTTTAAAAATTAATCTTTTTAATGTTTTAAATACTGATAATTTTTTAGTTTTTTTATAGATGTGTTAAAAATTACTTTTTTTAAACATTTATGAAATAGTTAAAATTTCATGTTATGTTGTTTTTTCATAAATAAAATGGAAAATCTTCATTTTGTGATGATTTTACTTTATAATTTTTTTCCCAATTATTATAGGAATTGTTTGTTTCAAACATATATAAAAGCAGAATATTACATTTTCATTTAGTGTGATAACAATAATTTCTTATTATTATGGGTTTAAATTATTATTTTTAAAAATTATAATAAAAAATTACTATCATATATGGGTTTTATTCAATGTATGGTTCATAAAAATAATATATAATGATGTGTGGGTTAGATATAGGCTCCCAATACATCGGTTAATGATGAAAATTTTAACTTCATATAAGTTACTCCTATGAAGAATTTGGAATTATCCATTGAGGTGATTGCATTAATAAAATATGATTTAATTAACTGGGTAGGTTGTTCCATTATATATGTGATTTTTAGGGTTCAAATAATTGTGATATGAATATTACATCACATATTTATTTTTGGATTATTTATACCTTTATGATTCGTTATTATTTTATATAAAAAAAGTATGCAATAAAGTTAATTACATGGGTATGTGATTATTTAAGATCAAATGATATTTTTTTAAATGGTGATCCTTCTCATGGGTTGTCATTTATTTATTATATTTACAATATTTTTTACATCCCTTACTATGATTTATTTACTCATCCTATATTTTGAAATGATTTTAAAGGACTTAAGGATTAATAGGAACTCTCAAGTATTCAATATTCCAATTAAAAAGACTCATCTTGAATGATATATGTGTTCCATGAGTTAAACATGATTGTAAATTTTATAACCAATATTTTTGTTAAAAATTTACACATTGTCAAAGTCTACAATTTTTTAATGTAACTGATTTACTAATTATCTAAAACAATAAACCTTAATGGTCATGGGAATGTATTGAAATGAAATAATTTCTATAAATCATTTAATTATGGGTATAATATATATGTGTTTTTATAGTTAAAATTATTGTAGGTTTTTGAAAAGTATATTAGTAGGATATTGAATTTTAAATAAAATATAAGGATTGTAATTTTTTTATTTTATTTGACAGGGTTTTTACTCAAAATTTTTCACATTTATTTATCTAATATATGTTCTTTATAATGGTTTTCTATATAGTAAACAAGGTTGATGAAGTATTAAATTATTAAAAGTATAATACACATGTAAATACATTACCCTAAATGGTTAGAGTTAGAGATGATAAGTATTTTGTTGTTTTAAATTGATTAACATAGACTATAATTTTAAATAATAAGGAAAAATGTGATAAAATTAATTATATTTGAACATTTAAATTGTGTAGAATTTTGTGAAATAGCAGCCTCTAAATTTTTTTTTAACCACATACCAAATGGTATTTAAAGGGTGGGTCAATTAATTAGAATAGTTATTTGATGTCTGGGGGTTTTATTGTGTCATAAACAAATCCTATTTTGAATTAGGAAGTTGAAGATGATAAATCGTGCGTTTTCATTGTGATTTCTATATAGCATAATTATTTTGATTCCCAATAATTGATATTATTTAATTGTGTTATTATTTTAAAATATTACCTTTATATTCCTTGACGTAGGCCAGAAAGGTAGTTTCTGTTGTTAAATATGTATGAAGACATAATTATTTCTAATCATTAAAATTTCATATCATTGGGTAGGTATGGAATTAATTTTAATCTAGATCATGAAATTAAAATTGATAGATTTTATAGAATATTTAAATAATGTTTATGTATAAATTTGGTAGTCATATATTTAAAATATATGTGGGTATTTTTCTGAGGTAATGAAGAGGTTACAATTCAGATTGATGAATTTTATAGATCTTATTACAAATACTATAATAAGGTATAATAGTGTAATTTAATGTGGAAATATTCCACTTATAAATTTTAAGGTTAGAAAGTTTATTTTCATCCTGATCTAAATGCGGTAAAAAATATTATAGGGATTTTATGGTGAGGTCAGTGAAATGATATCATTGTGGTAAAATAAAATATTTGAATTTTGATTGAAAAATTGAGTAATTGTATTGATCATACCAATTATGGTAATAATTAAGTGAAATTGTTTTATTAAAATGATACAATTCATTATGAAAACATGTTCTTGAAGATATCTATGAATGGTTGAAATCATCAAGATCATAAAAATAATTTTTTTCAACCATTATTTTATTCTAAAATTGATTATGTAGGTCTTTAAAATGGACTTTTTACATGTATATTACAAACTTACGCATTTTATTCCATTATATTGATTGATTTTAGATGTATGATTTTTTTTCATTTAAATAATATTTAGTAGTAAAATAGAAGTATCACTTTAAAAAACAGAAAAAAAAAATTTATGTAAACTATTTTGTTGGATGTATTAAAGAAAGAATTATTTATTTGAATATTCCTATCATTATATGTGGGATGGTTTTTACTCTAAATTTTTTTATATTAAAAATATCTGAGTTTTATGTTAATTTAGGTATGGATTATCATTTGGTTTATCAGTCTCTAATATAATTTAGATCTAAAGAATTCATATATAATATTCCTTATGAGTTTCAATTTTCATTTAATAATGATTTCATACATGTCATAAAAAATAAAGAACCAACGAATTTTTTTAAAGATGAGGTTGAATGTTATTTTTTACATGTATATGAATATAAGAGAATTGATAATGTTAGTGATTTTACTTGGTAAAATAATTTTTTTGATGTATTTCCTAAGCACCAGCATACTGTTTTTTCGGTCAAAATGTCGAATCCACCATTGACATAGTTCTTGATGCTAAGATAATTTCAAAAACTCTTTATTTATGGGATATAATGGTGGTGTTGGTCTTGAAAATCTAGGTCAAGAATTAAATTTTAATAGTTATATAAACCATATAACTTTACCTTGGTGTGGTTCAATTTTTTTCTATGAATAAGGATGGTTCTGTATTTATTTCCTTTGAGTATATAGAACTCAATAAAATTTATAATATGAATAAATATATGGTGGCTCATATCTATGAGTTGTTTTATCTTATCTTTTGAAATCAATATGTTTTGAAGATTGACCTCAAATATGGAGGTAATTAAAAGAAAATAAATGAATAAGAAATTATAAGTTCTTTAAACCAGGTATATAAACTATGAGTTTATTATTATACCCATGGTGATTAAAAAAGAGCATTCAACATTTAAGGATCAAAATTATAGAAATTTCCAGGAATATTAGAATAACATTTTATGGGTTTTCATTGATGATATTCCAGTATATCATAAATTTTATATGGATCCTGAAAAAAATATACAGATTATTCATTGGAACCTTAAGGACAAAAAGTTTTGAAGGTTTAGTAAATGTTATTTTTGGTTATAAAATATATCTATATTTGGGATTAATATAATCAAGAGTTCCATAAAAATTGATCATACTAAAACATCATTGGTGGATGAATGACCAAAAACTAAAAATTTCTCTCCTATTTTAATTTTTCTTGAAATAGTGGTTTATTAAAAATGGTTTGTTGAAAAAATATCTCAGATAACTAACCCACTAAAAAATTTACCTCTAAAAGGAGTTAGATTAATTTTGAAAGAATAATGTGGGGAATGATTTAGGAATTAAAAATATGTTCTTTTAATACTATTTTATTGTTCTTAACATCATGAAATGTGGATTTTGTATCATCTCACCGCACCTTATTAGCTTGAGTTGATACAGAAATGAAACTTGGACTTAAGATACATCCCCAAAATTCAAAAGGCTTGAAATTAATGATTAGGGGTTTGTCAATAGTTATGAAAAGATATTTCCCTTGAAAATAAAAAAACATTCTAACATTCCATAATCAAACAAACCACTGCATGCTTCATGAAATAAATGAATGAAAAATAATGTAATACCATTTCTATAAAAATAAAACTACATAGGGGTACCGTAGAAGAAGACTACAAAACAACCAAGTTTGCATTAGAAGAATAAAATGCGAAATAAATCAAAGACAACCATGACAACAACGATTCAACATAATCCATGTTCCACTCCCCAGAACAACCCATATACCACTAAGAACCACTAAATATGTGTGATACTTTACGTTTCCCATTTCCTGATATGAAACATCTGCAAAAGAACCTTTTCCCAATTTAGGGGTGAGTAATGAAACTTAGTTGATTTTCCCCAAATTGCTTTACTACTCCAGAAACTATGATAAAACACATTATCATATTTATATAATACAAAAAAAATATAAAAACATTTAAAATAATTTCTCTCAAAACCAACATTGTTTCAAGGGAAATTGTTTTCCCAACTAAAACGGTTTTCTATGATGAGAGACCAAGATTGTTCTTCAAAACTAATTCACAAACCATTTTTCATATCCCATGTCAATCCACAAATCCACACATCCAAACATGCATGCTTTGTTATGGAAGGTTAATACACATGAATGTTTTCTCATATATCTAACTATTAATCTCAAGGTAATTTAATTCCATGTTCCATTACATGATTGGCACCAATTTCGATGTCATATTTCAACCATTCATCATAATGTATTATGAACACACACCACCATATATGCCTAATAACTATTCCAATGAAATCATGCCAAAACCATTTCAATAAAACACATTTTTTATTTAATATGTTTTCCATAAATTATACCATGAGAATATTATAAAATCTATAATTCAAGATCATTTGTCAAATCCATGTGGACAACAATTCCACATTTCCAAACAAATAAAAAACAATCAGAAAACAAGATTTATAACATTTTTTCAGAACAATTTCAAGGAAAAATTCAATCAATTTATTCAATTTGAAACTAAAATTTTAATATAATAAATATAGAAGTCAATATTAAAGCCATGTACCATAAGAATCATAGAAAAAATGGAAAACCATATGAAAACATCCAAAACAATGGGTTTATTCTCCAAAATCCAACCATAAATCTCTTCCACTAGCAACAAAATAGCATGATCTCATCATTTTTTGAATCAAATACCATATATATATCAAAAAAAATTAGCTTAATGAAACTATGTGAGGAACAAAATAATATCAAAATAACATCATAAAAAACTATAAATGATCACATGTTATGATATCAATGCTTCAATGCACTAACAAATGCCTCTATATCCCTTCCAAATCGACGGAGAATGGTTCCTTAGAAATAGAGAGGAAGAAATATCTAGTTGGGGTCACTTTTGGAGATGAATGAGGGGATAAAAACCTAACTAGTTCCACTTTTTATGGATCTAGTTTTTAAATCATGCACGGTTAGTCAAATGGATAGGAAAATAGTGCACTAATTGTGCACTAGCTTCGGTCACAAATAGGAACCTCACACGATTGCCTTGTATGGTTACCAAACCATGTTCCAACTATTCTAATGACAACTGTCTCTAGTGGAACAATTTTTCTTGACTAAAACATGGTTGGAAGAAACATTTCCCCACACGTGAACCATCCGCTTTTCCCATGTCTCAATGTGCACCATTTCCTATAGCTGTTTCATGGTTTTACCAAACTGTACCCCAATCAGTACCCTTAAAAAATCATGAAAAACATTGAAACTTTCATTAAAACCATCCAAAACATCACACAAAAACATTAAATATATAAAAATAATAAAATAAGGGTTACTTACTTGAAACTTGTGGTGCAACATTATCCCCACCATTCACCTTCTCATCCCCATAAATTTTGGAAAAAAAATCATTACCATAAAAGAGTTCTGTCCATTAGACATTCATTTCATCTCATATTCCCAATTCCATTTCGGAATATGACCATGTTCCAACAAAACCCATGTTTGAGAGATTATTTTTCCATAAAATAATTTCTATTTCTTATCAACAACAAGTGCTGGCATGTGCACCAATAGAGAATATGGTTCTAGGTCATTGTGATCCCTGAAAATTACATGGTCTGTATGAGGCTAATATTAAATTTACTAAGATAAATGAAACAAATTATGAACTATATTGAATATTGGTAGTAATTCCATTTGATATTCCACCTCTCCAACCAATTTAATTATATCAAAAGGGAATATGTATTTTAGGGATAACATGACATTCTTCTTCCCAAAACATTGATGTCTAATCCTTAGAAATATACTTAAGAACACATGGTTTCTCACATCGAATAGTAATGACATTTGATGATGATCTACATTCAATTTATGGAAAATATGATCCATCTCCATTCATTTCCAAATAAACTATATCTTTTTTAATATATCATGGAAAAGGCTCAGCCCAACATGTGATGCATCACCTATTTCAACCCAAAAAAGTGTGGAATGACAAGGGCACCCATATAATTCATCAAAATGATCTATGTGTATTGAGTCCTAATAACTACTTATAATGAGAACTCCACCGATGTCATGTGATCGTCCCATAAGCACCACAATAAATTACATATGTCCAGAAAATTTCTTCCAAAATTTGAATTATTCATTTAGATTTATCGTCCATATATAGATGACATGTTGTAATCATAGTCAACTGAATTTATAGGGACTTATGTATTTATATCAAAAAATAAGACATCATCGTCAGATCTATATCTGGAAATATTGAAACTAGTATCCATGCCTCTTTACAACATCCCAGATATAGATTTTTTATAATTCCTTTATCATATGTGGTTCTTGAATAGTGATTAAAAGAGCAGACTTCGTAAACCAATCCATTATCACCCATATGGAAATTTTTTTGAAACCATTATTTAGAGACCTGTTAGGAAATATAGAGATATTTTCTCCCATTTCCACATTATAATATTTCAATACTGCCACGTACCTACTGATCGCAGAAGCTCTACCATAACATGCTAAAAAGTTACCATCTCAAAATAAACTAAACCACTATTTTTCATGCCAAACCACAAAAAATTTGATTTCAAAGCCTTATAAAATTTTCTATTCTAGGATGAAAAAACCATCTCGAATAGAGGTAAGCTGTAATAAGTGATTCTTGACATTACATAGGTACAAACACTTGATTTTTGAGCAAGAGAACTAAACTCTTGTCCATATTCCATCACTTAGTGGTCTCCCAACCATTTTTTTGGACCTCATAGCAATGCATTATAAATTTGATGTATTTTACTTCTTAACCATCTTCACCAAATTATTAAAAAGTTAATATGGAATGATAACCTCTAAATAAACCCTCTATTCACATTCCCAATGCATGATGGCTGTTACTAACATCAACTGCCACTCATCCAAAGATTTATTTCCCATCTGATCATATGACGTTCTTCTTACTATATCTAACAACAAAATTCCTTTTCCCGGTGTATGCATCAGGTGAATTTAAATCATTTATCGATACTCCCTTAATATTCTCCTTCTCATATTTGAATCCCTTCGTGTGAAAATATCCTTGAGCATTATAAATTTCTAACCATATGATAATGATGTGAATCCTTTAGAGCATGGACTATAGTGACCAGCTAAAAATATTCTATTGGGTAGTTCTTCTCATGTAATAATAATGAAATAGAACCATATGAAACAACCTGATCTCCCTATATGAGAATACATCCCAACCAAGATCCTAAAGAATCAATGTACACCACTTAACCTTTTCTGGATTCCTTCAAAATAAATATTTGTGATTATGTAAGGTGAACCTTTAGCAATTGAAAATAATTCTTCAATTTATCATCCCATTATAGTGGTATATCCTTCTTTTTCAAAGATATCATATGTGAATCTAGTCATGATATGTTACAAATAAATCCTAAATAGTAACCAACTATAAAAAAGAAACTTTGTATCCCAAAGACATTATTCAAAGGTTACTAAGAGAAAATGGATGAAATACTTTTTTTGATCCATAGAAAGACCACTTTCCTAAATTATATAGACAAGGAAATATACCTATTATATCTAATAAATATGCCTTGATAGTTTCTCATTCATAATATGATCTCTCAAGATCCCCAACTCTGCTTCCTGGTGTTTCTAATTCTCATCCCATGTCCTTGAATGCATAAGTATGTCATCCACTTGATCCACAAGAAAAGAATCCAAATAAATCTGAAATATATGATCCATAAATTCTATAATGACCACTGGTGAATTTATAAGACCAAAACACATTACCACATTCTCATAATGGCCATATCCACTTCTAATTTTTTTTTGGAATATCAGGATTCTTAACATGAAATTGGTGATATCCTTATTTGCATTCAACCTTAGAGAACTGTTGAGCTCTTCTAAATTGATTTAATAGATCATAAATTTCTATAATTGGATATCTATTCTTTATCATAGCTTGGTTAAGTTTACAATAATCTAAAAAAATCCAAAGCATTAGATCCTCCATATTGAGAAACAAGACTGGTGTTGCCTACATTATCCTGCTCGGTTGAATAATCCCTTCACTTTCTATCACTTCAAAATTAACATTAAATTCCCTTAATTATGTTTTATCCATTATATATTATTGAATGGAAATGGGACTATCCCCATAATGAGATAAATCATAACCTCCAATTCGTTTGTTGATGGTAACCCTAATAAATTTTAGAGAAACATATCTAGAAATTGATCAACATCTATTGGAAAACTATTATTCTTGACATATTCCTTAGATTACATTATAAAAGTTTCCAACTATTTTGAGATCATTCCAGATGTTGGTTCTAACAAGCCTGTTGCACGCAACTTTACATTTTGGTCTCCTCAAAAGAGATGCCTGATGATATCGTTAGGTGTAACCCTTACCTTTATTTTATAAGAGTAGATGTGGGCCTTTAACATTATCAAACAATCCATAGCTAGGATTTTATCATATACATCCATATTATGCAAAGAGAACTCCTATTTCATATTAATTACATCAATATTTATAGAACATGATCTGGAAATAATGGATCGACAATCTCGTTGACTAATAGGTGTTTTGGGTTTTAACATTGAAGACATAATCTCAACTTTCAAACCAAGAAATTTACATAAATATAAGAAAAAATGGAATGCGATGAACTCATATAAAAAAAACCTTAAAAGGATAAAATTAAAAATAATTGTACCTCACACCAAATATGATCTAGACTGATCATCCCCAACATCATTTTTCACTACATATAATTGATTTCTTACCACAATTTGTTCCCTTTTTCCCTATTGAGATTTCATTATCCGTGGAATGATGTTATTCCTAAAATCACCATTTCTATATCTGTTCTTCTGAGGAGATTTATTCTACTTCCCTCATACCGTTGATTCATATAACGCTTACAATAGGTGATAAGTGTCATGAACACCCAACATTGGAGCAATGTAATAATAGCACTAAAGATTAACCTTTTTGGAAATTGTGGAATTCACATGATGTTGAGTTACACGCTCTCTTCATGCGGTCAAAAGAGTCACATTGAAAATATATTTCATTAGTCATGGGTCTCGGAGGAAGGTTTATAGATCCCGTCATTTGATTTTGCATTATACTCCCAGGTTATAAATAAGTGTATCTGAAAACATCAAATCATTACATTACAAAATAAACCATTTACCATGTTTAACCTTTTAAAATTTTCACCATACTTTAGAAAATCATGCCATTTTTTAAATAAACATTTAAATCCTTTTCAAAATATCAAATTTGAAAACTAATTTAACAATTTTTATAAATAAACACTTTTTAATAAAATCATAAATCATTACCCTAAATTAAATATTCACTTATAGTGGTATGTCATTTATATAATGCATGTCATGATTATATCCTGCGATAAACCCATGGAAATGAGATTCCAATTCCCATAAGTGTTTTTAAAAATACATATGTATATAAAACCCTGGTAAATTGATGATCTATAGAAAAAGGTTAGCTACATATTTTTATACTTTAAATTTAATTTCATCACAATACAACTCCTTTATACCAATCTGACATAAGGAATATACTAAAATGAATTTGAACTCCAAGGCTGAGGGAACAAAATTCCACTTGTGTGGAAATGACAAAAAAAGCTCATACCACTTCTAACATTTCATCCCTTCTCATGGCCTTGAGTCGAGTCTGTAATTCTACATAACCTAAAGAGACATCTCCTTGATTATAAAGGATGGAATTAAATGCCAAGGGATTCGTTAACAGTTGGGGTAAGATTTTCCCTTTCAGGATAAAACTACCATCCAAACATTACATAATAAAATAATCAACTACATGATGCATGATATCAAAAAATTAAAAGTCAAATCATTATATTTATATCTAAATTAAACTACACAAGTGTACCAAATTGTAAGATTACAAAACAACCAAGTATATAGTGGATGTATAAAAACCCAACAAACTCAAAGACAACAATGACTCAAATGCTTCAACATTATATATGATCCACTCAAAAAATAGAAAAGTATCTCTATGAACCTTAATAGAAGTTTGATACTTTACCTTTTCTCTCGGCTAGAAATAAAACATCTAAAAAATCACCAATGTGGAAATGATGGTGGGAGTAAATAAACTCAATAGGTTGTCTATAAATGACATCCTGACTCACACCACTAGGATAGATAATGTTATCAAAATTATATTGAAATATATATTTTTTTAACATTTAAAATAATTCACCTCAAAATAGACACCAATTCCACAAAAATAAGATTCCAAACCAAAAGTATTTCCCATAGAAAGCAACCAAGAATGTTGTTCAAAACCATTTCACAAACTATTTGGAATATCGCATTTCAATACACACAACCACACTTTCACACATTCATGATTAGTTATGATAGTTTAATACTCATGAGTGGTTTATTTACAATCAACAAATTCATCACAAGTTAATTAAATACCACGTTCTGTTACATCATCGGATCCAAGAACATGTTTATATTTCAACCAAGCTGTATAATGTAATATTAAAAATTACCACTGTGTATGAAAAACAACCATGAAAAAATATCATGAAAATACCATTTAAATACCAAAACAATTTTAAAAAAACAAATTTTTTATTTGAAACCATTTCCCATAAATAAAAATGGGAAAATATTTTAAAATCAACATTTTAAAATTACTTATCAAAGATCATTTGACAACAACTCCACAATTTCACAAAAATCCACAAAAATATCTAAAGCAGGTTTATACAAAGACTTTTACACCAATATCACAATCAAATTTGAAAATTTTCAATCAATTTAATACATTTAAATATTTTCCTTTGTACTCTAAATATAGGAGTCAATATTGAAGCCACCTAACTTGTAAAACATGGAGTAAATGGAGAACCATGTGAAAATATCAATGAGAACATGTTTTAATCACCAAAAAACAACCTTAGTTCTCTTACCTTAGGATCAAAAAAGCTAAATATCAACATATTTGGAATAAAATATATGAAAAACAAAACTATATCTATTAAACAAAGAGAAGTAGGGAATAATATCTATTGAACCCCATAAAAAAACAGTAAACGTTGACCTATCGTGATAGGCGAGACTCAATGCACAAAATAATTCTTTGGTACCACATCCAAATCGATGGGGAGGGATTCCTTATCCATAGAGTGGGTGAAATAATGGGTTAGGTTAGTTTTTCTTGAAGTATATGGGTTAAAACAAAAAACATACCTAGATCAGTTTTTGTTGATCTAGTTTTGAAATCATTCATGGTTAGTTGGATAGTTAGGAAAAGTTCAGTAATAATGTTCTATATTCTCTCTCAAACATGATTCACACATTCTTCGCTTGTATTGTTTCCAAACCATTATCTAACCATTCCAAATACAACTATTTCAAGTGTCATAGTTTCTCCTAGGATTCTGCATCGGGGGGAAAAATTGTACATCGCATGTGCACCTTTCACCAATCCCCTATCTCAAAGTTCACAGTTTCTTGTAGTTGTCACACAATTTTATCAAATATTTCACCTATAGTTCTCCAATAGAAAAGGCCCAAAAAATTCCAAAATTTT
The DNA here is from genome assembly GCA_963277665.1 of Viscum album. Taxonomy (NCBI): domain Eukaryota; kingdom Viridiplantae; phylum Streptophyta; class Magnoliopsida; order Santalales; family Viscaceae; genus Viscum; species Viscum album. The sequence continues at coordinate 981,344,777 of OY728125.1, forward strand.
AGTAAACCCTCCCAAACATCACCAAAACACCTTATATATATAAATCATTAAACACGTGTTACTTACTTGAAATTTAGGGTTCTACAAATTTGGTTATTAATATTTATGATTTATTGAAGGGATTACGATTTGTTCTAAAAAAAATGATCTGATAACATTATATTCATTACAAAATTTGAAACCCCATGAGAAAAATTATATGAAACATGATCTTGAACATGTGTTGAAATATTTTTATTTATAAAATATAATGAATAATTTTAATAGGGAAATATTAAATATATATACATGTCATAAATTATTAAATTTTATTTTCACTCAGAAACAGTTGAACATGAGGAAGATAAGATGTCTATAACTAATAAAGAATTATGATTTTATTACCATCTATCATCTAGGTACATAATATAATGAAGATGATGCTTTTCATCGAAGTATAATTCATCATTAACCATGATATATTTGGAGCACGATCATGTAGTTAGTCATTTAATTCAAATGGAAAATTATGTTGTTTGTTAGAAGACCCCTTTTATTTTGGTTCATGTATTAATAAAATAATCCCTTTTAGAAAAAAATAAATATACTCAAAAGAAATATGTTCAATTATAAATAAAGGTAGAATTTTTTATGAATGTAAAATTACCCCATCATAATATTCACAATGTGTATTCTGATTTTGAAAGATGTTACGTGTACTAAGTGACTACCTATTGAATAGGGAATTAATGATTATTATGTGAAACTATATATAATAATATTTTCATAGTATTAAAAGTATTATAATGATCATTGAGAATATTTTCGGTTGTAATTAATGAAGAAATAAATTGATAAATATACATTAAAATGAATTATTTGTCAATATATTAATGATAAACTGAGAATAATGGGGATTTTTAACAATTTTAATTTCCAAAATTTAAATGAGAGAATATATCCATGGATTTCAGTGTGGGATTAGAAAATAAATCTCAATGAAATTTTAAAATATGGGTTATTATTTATTATTTGACTTAATTTATTAATTTTAATCCTATTAAAGATGATATATCTTATGAAAAAAATTGTGACATTATCTTAAAGATATAATAAGGATACACAGAGTTCTTTCTATTTTATAACATCATTTTCTAATATTTAAATCCAATTTTTAGAAGTTAGTTCTAATATAAATGGGTTTTAAGTTAAGATTTATTATAACTTTTCATCCTCAATCAAATGGAAAAACAAAGTGAAAATTTTAAACATTGGGGGATATTATCTATACATTAAGATTTGTTTTCCAGGTTTATTGAGATCGACAACATTTCATAGTGCATTTATATGCATAACAATATATTTAATTCTTATATTTAGATGAACCTAATTGAGGAATTATATGGTAAGTGAAGAGAAAATCTAGAAATTTGGGATGAAACTCATGAAAGAAAAATATCAGGATCATAATTAGTAGAAGAGATGGTGGAAACTAAAAAAATTATTCATCTGTATATGAGGGAATTTATAATTTGGCAGAAGAGATGTGAAGATAACTGGGTATTCAAAATTTTCATTCTGGGAGGGGATTAAATTTTTCATAATATATATCCATGGAATGGTGTGATTAATTTTATAAATAATAGGAAATTAATTCCATTTTTTATTAGTCCATATGAAATATTATATAATGTGGGATGAAATTATAAAAGTGTAGCCTAACAAATATGTTTATTTAGGTATATAATTTCTTCTTCTTTGAGGTGAAGTCTCACATTGTCGTACCATTCGATGCCTCCCCCTACAACATGGGGGTATGTGGGTTATCTCCCACATGAATTTGTGTCCATCGTGATTCTTCTATGTCTTCAATAATGGTTACTTTCAGCCCTAAGTGGCATTCACTGTATCTGATTCCTGGAAAGTTTCAACCCATCGATTTCTATATTCATATCACCTAGGGTGTCGATTCATTTTTAGTACATCAACAATTGTACCAGTCATCTTTTAACCTTTGGATGATGTTTTTCTGATGTCATAGTGGTTTTTGTTGTCTTTGATCAGCATTATCTTTGCTGGTGTTTTTAGGTTCATGTTATTTTGGTATTTCTCTTCGACAATGTTGTGGTTTTCTTCCCTTGCTGAAATTTTATCTTCTACTTAATTTTTGTTGTTCAATTATTTTTTTATGATTTATCATGGATGTTCTAATATTTTTTCGGAAATTTCGTTTTAGGTGACTTTTTTATTATGTTCATTCAGTCCATTGTTTTTTTATTTTGGATTGGTGGTTCATGTGGAAATAGTGGTGTCATCGCATGATAATGATTTTGGTGTTGTCTTAACTTGATAATGGAGACAATGTTTGAATGTTGAAGTGGTGATGGCTATGAAGCAAGTGGTTCTTGATGGTTTCTTTCTCGTACATATTGTTGTTTTTGTCATAGGATGAACATGTTTTGAAAATTGATTAATTTTGATAAATTTTTTAGAATGGAAATTTGAAATCTCTCAGGGGGTGGTTTTTGGAATCTTTAATGTGTGGGATTTGAGGCCTCCTTTTTTTAATTTGGTTTTATTTTTATTTTTTGTGTGAAATAAACCATCATGATATAAGGATCATCTCCATATTAAGATCAGAGATAGAATCAATAAACAAATCATTTCAATTTTGATTTGGGAGTTCGAGTGGGTATGGATCGGCCATTGGCACCAGGGTCATTCAACCCTACATAGGACATCTAGTTGAGTAGTCATTAGAAGGAGGAGTCTTGACGTATAATTTAGTTTATGTGGATGGGTAGTTAATAAATTCTCGACCCAGGTTAAATTGTTTTATGATTTTATTTAGATGTATTGTATAAAACATCTGGTTTCTCACTTTTTTCCCAAAACTGTTTTGATAAAAAAATTATATTTTACTCGGTACCTAATCACTCCGATGTTTTAACCCCTAACGTGTTATAACTAATAGAGAGTACTTCCAATGATAGAAATCCAGTTTTTATTCTTGATCAAAGAGAGAAGGTATTTTGAAATAAAGTAAACCGACTAGTTAATATTTCATGTAAAAAATATAATTTAAGAAGAAACATGGTAACATAAAAGGTAAATGTGAGAAAAATAAAACCACCTTTTTATCAACTAATAAAAAAATAAGGAAACCATTTCATTAATGGGAGGATAATGTGTGGAATCGGTATTATTTTAATGAATTAATTTTATATTGGAATAATTTTAACTATATAGATTCATATTAATAGATATTATTATAACTATAGAAAGGAGGTTGTTATGCTATTGAAAAATATGATTTTCTATTTGGTCCTAGGTGTGCCTAATGGTTGTCGTCGGGACATCGGATGATTGGTTTTACTGGAGTCAAAACATGTTAGGAAAATTGTCTTCTACCAAGGCCATTACATGGTCACTGATGGTGACCCGATGAATTCTCTACGTTGATGGAATCTCTTTCCCCATTCTTATCTTTAGAATTACCACCCTTTTGTGTTTTTTAGGTCCCCTCTATTCCACTTCTTCATGGAGGTTCATTCCCTTCCTACCATGTCACTATGAGGTTCCAGAGGGCGGCCTTAAGAAAACTGGTGTCATGCAGTGGTCCCTTTCCTTATTTTCTTTGTTCTTAGTCGATTTATGGTTATTGTTTGTGGATGGTGCTGGTGATCTGGAAGTGGTTCTCGCTCTTCCATGACTTCCTAGTTCGCATCATTATCCCATCAATACAAGGTTTTGAAGGGATTTGGTGGATGTTGATGGGATTATTGGGTTCCATGTGACTTCGGTGGGATTTTAGAGGGAAAGGGGAATGGCTCAAGAATGATGTCTTTGATGTGATCTGTCATGTCATTTCTAGGTGGATGGGTGATGCATGCACCAACAGGGAAGTGTCGGATGGGTGGTTCTTAAATCATTTCCTATATTTTGGGGTTGTTTTGGATTTGGTTAGGATTCCTTTGTCACCATTTTTTCTTTTTCTTTTGAAGTGGGTCATGTCTAGGACTCGGCTCTTGGAATGGCCCACTTATTCTTTGTTTTGTTTTGTGTTTTCATAATTGGTTTCTTATATGGTTCTCAGTAAACCCACTGGTGGTTTATATAAGAAATTAAAAGGAAAATGTTCAAGGATATTTTAAATCAGATTGAATTTTGCATAAATATTTTTTTTATTCAAATTAAAATAAATTTCATTATAATAAATATTTTAAATGATTTTGGTGAAAATTCAATATTAGGCTTAAAAAGAAATTTGAAAATTTTGTTTTCCTTGCATTATGGGGACATATATTAAAATTAATTTTTACAAAATTTATATGTATAATCTTTTAAAATATTTTCAGTATTTTTACTAAAATGTTTACATTTTTTTATTATGATTGATTTCATTTTAAGCTAGAAAAACGACTTTCCTTGGATAATTGATATTCACCATGGTGAGGATAGAATGAGGTAAAATGGTATCAAACGTTTTGGTAATGCTTCAAATTCATATTTTTGATTGATTGGATGAGTATATCGTGTACTCTCATTATAATATCATATATATTGAGAAATACTTTAACCACTTTCCTTGTTTATAAAATTTATTATATAATACAAAAAAAAATTTTTACAAGTGTGTCATTCCTTTCACTAATTAAATTATCCCATCACAACAAAAAATATCCACTCACATTTAGTTATTTATCTAAACAAATATCCATTAAAATAAACCATAAAATATCATTAAAACTAAAATATTATCATTACATCAGAAAATAATAGGTTAAGAATTCATAAGGAGTGTCTTAATTGATGATTTCCAACAAAGAGGTACTACTCTTCATGGAGTTCATTCATGTTAAATTCTTCTTAGAACTCCCCTAAATATATTATAAACATACTTATATAATAACATCATTATAATTATTATCCATAAATGAAGTATTTTTATGGAATAGCTATTATATACCTTACTTCCATCCATTGGAAAATGAAAATTCCACATGTGTTACAGATTGTCTATTTTATCTATGAATGACATATTTTATTTTTCAACAACATAAAACATGGTTAGACATAAAAATAAATTTAAATAATTAATATGATATTTATAAAATTATTATGTTCATGTAATGCTAATTTTTCCATTTTATAAAGAAAATATTATTAATAAATGGGACTCATAAAATTTAATATCCTAAAACATACATACTAGGAAACTTTGTTAATAGTTACTTTATATTATTTAAATTAATTTATATTCTATATAAACCACATAATCAATCTCATTAATACCATTAATATTTAAAAAAGTAATAATTTTCCTTTTGAAAAAGTGATATAATTTCCATAAAATAATATATTCTAAGTCATTCAATCACTAAAATGTATTCATATATGTTTCTATTTAACCTTATATATGAAATTTATAATAATGGTTATGTCATGAATTATGTAGAAAATTTAAATTATAACAATATTATGCAATAATAATAAATTTTATATTTATTCTGGATTATATTAAATTCGAATATCCATCCTACCAAATGAATTAATGGGGGGAAATCATGGCTTTTTAAACCATAAAATGAATATTATAATGGATGACCCCATAAACTATGTATATCATGACCAATTGGTCTCTATTATTTATATGATTATATGAATCCTATATATGAAAATATATAAAACAGAAGGAAAATTAAATAATAAATACTTTTTTTCTACAATGATACTAAATCCATTTTAGACGTTATGAATTGATCAACCCCAAAACATTAAATGTGAACTGTACTGATCTAGTAAATAAATGAAAACTGAAAATAGAAAAAATTAATTATTACTAAAAAAGTAATAATTATTAAAAAGTATTGAATTATCTTAAAAACTAATATAATATAATTATCTAATAGGGTATAATTCATACGATGGGAATTGAGGCTTACGATAAGAGATTTTCCTTCTAAACCATACATTCAATATTTCATTTTTTAACTTTAAATTGTTTCTCTTACATGTCCATATTCTTTCAATACTGTTTTTACAACACATCAATTATTTATTAATGTAAATATATATTGTATTTTAATTTCATCACAAATATATAAAATTCAATCATGTTAATATTTTTCAAATAGATAATTAATTAATTTCATTTTAAAGGTGTGAATGTTTTATTTACAAATTTTACTAAATCATTTCATCTTCCCACGAATATAGTCATTATTTTTTTATAATGATCAATCTTTATATTTTTATATTATTAAAAAGGAAATTTATCATCCATTAATCCAATGACATCTTCTTTAAATTAATAATCAAATAAATATATTTTTATGTGTATTTTTATTACATAGCTTTAAAATCTTATACATATGTGTTCAAATGAATGTTTTTATGAGTTTTCTGATAAATGTCGAAGACACTATTATTAATGTAATTACACTAATAAATTATATATAATTATATTTGGGTATTATGTAAACCTAAAAAAATTGTATTATTATAAATGCTTTATCTTGATATAAGTTAATACTAAAATGATGATAAAATGACCTATTTAGGTGATTCCACTAAGAAAATATTCTTCTGGTAGGGTATTCTATGGTAAGGAAATTGTGAGTGTTCTTATAAGTATTATATTAATATGATTTACCGTGTAAGATTTGTGAACATGATTTTTTATTCTTTCTTACATGATATTTGATTAAAATATATTGGCATCATGTTTATTTCACGAGTAAGTGATTTTTCAAGCACAAATATTATTTTTTATAAATGAAATCATTCATATGGGTTTTCATATTTTTCAATTGACTAATGGGTTTTAGATATTCTCATATCCCTTAATGTGTTTAATTTTTTAATCCCATTTTTTAAAAAAAGGATTTAAGGATGTATTGGAACTCTAGGATGTTCAATATTTTATTTATAGAGGCTTATCAAGAATTAAAAAATTGGGCCATGAATGAAATAAGATGGTTAATTTATGAATATATTTTTTGTGTAAAATATACACTATGTGTAAGTGTACTAATTTTAAAGTAATTTGTCTCATAATATATAAAATCTATGATCATAAAAGGTTTTGGGAGTGTAGTGAAATAACATATTTTAAATAAATATTATAAATATGGGTGTAATATGAATGAGCTAAAATAATGGTATACAATTAGATTTTCAAGTCATATTATTTTCTAAGATACCCTCAATTTTTATCTAATTATTTATTCTTTAAAACCATTATCTAATTTATCTTTTCAATGTATTTAGACTTCTAATCAAACTCTTGAATTTTATTCTCCAAATAAGTTTGAATAATTTATTAGTTTTCAATAATCACTATCATCTTCTTAAATATTTAAATTTATTCTCAAAAATATTCCTTATATTTAAGTAACACTAAAATGAATTACTATAAAAATATATATATTCAATATATGTTTACATATACTTTTTCAACTATAAGGAATCATTTCAAAACTAAGAGATACAAATTTGTGTTTTTATTATAAAAAGACTAGGATAGATATGATAATTCTATTCACATTTTTATACTAAAATACTAATCATTATTTATTTATTTATACCATTAGAATATATATACAGTTAAAAACTCCCCACAAAAAATATTACTAGAATTTTTGGGAGGTAGTTTATAAATAACAATTTGTTTCTAACTCGTAATTTCTTTAAAAAATTAAAATGGAAATATATTTATTCTTTGATTTATAAGGAAAATTTTTTCCCTTCTTCTATGCATTAATTTTATCAATGTCATTTACATTTATTTATTTCCCATCATCATCTTAATCCTCTTTTATTTTTAGATTTGTTTATGTATTTATTATGAATACTTTCACCAGCTACATTCTATTGATATTTTATATAGAGAATAAGAAGTCAATGATTACATTGTATTTTACAAATTTGATTTAATGGGTAATGATTGTAACCATGAAGTTCAATAAAATGGATGTAAATTTATTTTCAAGAACCGTTGTTATAGATTATATCAATTAATTTTCAATCCACAATAATAATTCTAGATGATGAGTTCTATAAAAATATTATATACTGTAGTCCTTATTATTCACTTGTTTAATAATTGATTTTGATGATGAATCACAAGATTTTTGTATATTGACTATATTTATCTTACCTTTTCCCTTTATAAGGGGTTTTGTGAATGAAATAGTCACTTTCTGTGATGCTCATCCTCTTGATACATTAGTTTTAATCTAGTAACAAAATGATTGATTTTCCTCAGTTTAAGGTAGGGCACATTACCATTCACTTATCATAGTGTTCCTGTCTTTTGGGGTTGACCAAAATAGACTCATTTCTCCCCCATCATTGATCAAATGCTTCGACACCTTTTTTCTTGGAAGGGAAAGAACCTCTCAATGGCTGGGAGAATTTTCCTTGTTAAATCCGCTATTGTATCCATGTTGGTTGACTCTATGATGATTTACAAATGGCCGAAGATCCTCCAAAAGCACATTAATGTGTCTATTATTAACTTTGTTTGGATTGGGAGTACTCTAGAAAGAAAACTGGTTACAATCCCCTTGACCAATTGCTGTAAACTGATTGATAAAGGGGGTATTGGTATTAGAAACATTTCTTTTTTAATGAATCTCTTCAAGACAAGATCACGTTGAACCTTATTAATAATAACTCTCCTTCCACAGATTTTCTTAGGGCTCAGTTCCTTCGGAAACATAGAAATAATCAGTCTCACTTTCTCACGTCTTCTATTTGGCTGACCATTAAAAACACATTAACTTACATTATGAAAAATTCCAGATGGATGGATAGTATAAATTCAAACTTAAATGTTTGGTTGGATAACTGGACTAGCACCCCCCTAATATCATTAATGCCCAATAACCAACCTCCGCTCTAAAAAAATGACACAATAATGAATGTTAGTCATTTTCAAAATCAATTTTTACCTTTTGATATCAATCACATTGTGGACAGTGACCACTTCACAAATACAGACAATTTTCTTATTTGGGAATGTACTCACAATGGGGTGCTTGACTCTCAACTTTTCTACCAAAAGTTGTTCAAAAATGAAGAAAAAAAATTATCCTAGTTAAAAACATAAATAAATCATGTATTAACCCCTCCAGATTCACCCTCGTTTGGCATATCTCCCATGGAAGAATCCCCACGGACACCTACATACAAGATTTTGGGAATAATATTTGTTCTAAATTCCGTACATGTAACTAAAATTGAGAATATATTAATCACCAATTTCTTTCTTGTGAAACGACAACGTCTCTCTGGTATTATATTTTTTTTCATTTTTTAGTTTATTGTTTTGTAGTTCTATAACCTCGCAGATATAGTGGTGTATGGACCAACCTGACTCCCAACAGTTCAAGAATCATTTTTTTGTATCTATACCTGAGCTCCTTCATGTGATATGGTATGGTAGAAATGAACTTACATTTCGTAACAACTAATTCAAGGTTAATATAAGTAAATTGAAAATTCTCATTGCGATACGGGATGTGGCATTGATTCAAAAAGATCATTGCAGCAACTTCGTTCTTGATCTTGGGGTTCCTAGGCTTATGGGAGTTAATGGAAATTACTCTCGACCTAGATCTACCATTGATGTTTTTTGGAATCCCCCACCACCAGGATGGATTAAAATCAATAAGGATGGTGCCTCAAAAGGAAACACTGGCCTAGCAGGTTATGGATCCATTTTCAGAAATCACCTCGACCAGACGCTCGGTTGTTTCTATGGATCATGCGGTTTTGATTCCTCTTTCGAAGTTGAGATGATGAGCATTATATATTCTATCACATTCACCATACTGCAAAACTAGAACATTATATGTATTGAAATTGACTCCACCACTATGGTCCAAGAAATTTATAATGGTACCATTCATCTCACTTGCACATTCATTGCACGCTGGATGGATTGCCTAAACTCACTCTCAGATATCAACTTCATTGTCACTCATTCGTATCTTGAAGAAAACTGGATTGCTGGTGGACTAGCTGATAAGGGGGGATGAACATGATTTTCATTGGAGGGACAATATTCCAACGAGTTACTCCAGCTTTATGTTAGGTATGTGAACAAAATTCCTTATTTCAGACTTGTGTAACCGTTTATTTCTTTCAATAAATTTTGTGTTTTGGTCTTTGACCAGAACACTACCTTCAAAAAATAATAATCCATCTTCTTCTTCTTAATATATTCTTTATGATTCATCAATACATTATTATTTTTCCTGACCACTTAAATCATCTTCAGATATTGATGGAATTATTGACCCTTTATATTTGTCTACTATGTCCCACATTTTTTTCCCAATCATGTATTCCTAATATTTTTTTCCTAATGATATGATAATTATTTTTGTTTCATTTTTTATTGTTAAATCAATTATTGATACAATTTAGATCAATCAATCTTTTTTCCCTCTTCCATTAATTTAATCAAACTTAGTTTCATTAAGAATCAGAAATATTTTTGGAACCCTTTGTATTATTTTTAAGAAAATCATTTATTGACTATTTGTAATTATCAATATATTGGATACATGTTATCAATTCTTCACTGAAAACAATAAATATTTTCTATTTACTACCATAAAATTAAATCACCTAAAAATAATTGATTCAATAGTAATTTTTACTATAATGGTTTTACGGTTTTATTATATTACCATTGTACACAACAAAAAAATCATTAACAAAAAACCTTTTTGATTTGAAATTAATGTAATATCTTTACCAGTGGTAGTCTAGAATAAATATTATCAATGTATTCCATGATATAAAACACTATATTTAATTCATAAAATAAAAAATAAAACAATGTATATATATTCCATAAAAATGCACAATATCTATATCACATTTTCATTGATCTACAAAATCATGTGTCCCTTTGAATTCAATTATTTATTTGAAATTTATAGTCATCATTTTGAGTAATTTTTCATTTTATACTGAAATTTTTACACATATGTAATCCTTTAGAAAACATTTATACATATCTTATCTATTTTTAAATTCATGAAATCATTTCAAACATTATGGTAAGAATATTACGATACAAAATTATTCAAATGACATATAGAATTTATGATATTATTTGAAATTTGATTCACTTTTTTCTCCTCAAGATATATAATCAGATAAAATTCTTTAATATTTATGGATAAAAATATATAAGTGGCCAAATTTATTATGATGTAATGAAATCCATTCCCACATCTAGATTCTTATCTCCCACTTCTGTAACAATTCATTCTTCTTATATAAATACATATCACTAAGGATTATATAAAAAATATCTCTTGAATTCATGTTGATTTTATCATTTGTACCATGAATTGGACCAAAATATCACATTATAATATATATTTATTTTTTAAAAGTCCTATTATTATGGTTTGTTTTGTGATTTAATGTTTCATTTAATTCATATTTATTTATATAAATTTCCAATATCTATATTTTCTTACTCACCCCGACAATCCCTTTTAATAGTGATTATATGATCCTTTTTTTAACTAAAAGGAAAATTATTCAAATTACATTATTTATTTTAAGTTATGTGAGAGAATAAACTAAATGTATCATAAATATTGTAATGAACTAATTGATACACATATTTCCATCCTTTATACTTATTGTTCGATTCGTTTGATCGGTATCTTTATGTAATGACTATAGATTTCATATTTTGAGATATATCTGAAAGGTTTTATGTTGGTCTTGTGTTCACTTTTATATTTAAAAGGGTTATAATAATTATAATTATTAAACTTCTGATTTTAAATATCCGTCTGAAGTACCTTCATAAAAAAATTACATTTCCTTAAATAAAAATATCTATGTATTTTTTTTCAAGGATTTGATTTATCCGCTATTTTACTAAGCTAAAGAATATTTTTATAGGATGTTTTATGACATTGATTTATATAAATATCATTATTAAATTCAGAATTTATTATTTGAATTATTTAATAACATATTAAAATAAATTTACCATTTCCAATTGTTGTAGGGTAAAATTTATCACATAATTAACTAATACTAGTGAGGTTATTATTAAGTCCGAACAAATATTAAATATTAAAAAATAAGGTCTCAAAAAGCATGGTTATAAATTATTAAACATTATTTTGGAAAATAAAATAACTACCTTGAGGTTTTTAAATTTTATAATGTTATGATTTTAGTTTTAAAATATTCTTGGAGAACCTATTACACATGGGTTATATATTCACACCATTAGTCCTTAAATTATTATACATAAATATAAGAAAACAATTTACTGATGTTAAGAAAAATTAATGTGTTTGGATGCATAATAAAATCACAATTTAGAATCCTATATATCCCCAACCATTAATATTGAAGAGTATAAATACCCTATTAAATATAATATATAGTTATTATAAAAAATTATGGCTTCTTGAACGAACACTGCTTTTTACAATTCTCTCTAGTCTCACATAATGTACACAATGAACAAATTTCAATAATGAACTATCTTTATTGGAAATGTGGTATTCAGTGTAAATAATATTCCCCAATACACGTCAGTTTTAAGGGATTTTAAAAAGCCAGAAATTTTCTATATTTTTCCTTCATATCCAAATGTAGGATATATCGTTCTCAAAGAATTAAATTTTAAATTATGTTGTTTTGGATCTATTTTTATCTTTTATAGGTACATTAATTTAAATAGTGTATTTGGAATTTATTTAATAAGTTATGCATGAAATTATTTACTTTTTCAAAACAAGTTCTCTTTTTTACATGGCAGTATTTATTTGATAACTATTTATTGGAATTTCTATGTATTATAAAAATTCATCAATATCTTCTATTAATAGGAAAGTATATTATAGAATATCTGAAAAATAAAATCCATTTATTCTATAATAAGTTCATTATGAACTATATCCATGAATCATATTTTATCATTTGTAATTATTGAAATTTATCTAGAAATAATTCAATTAACGTCAAAATATGAACTCCTTTCAAAATAATAATCATCAATAACACACCAAATTATTATAGATTTCTGGACATTATTTACTTTATATTTCTTATCTCATAAGATATTATTTATAATTCATTATCTACCTCAAATAATCTAGATCGATATTCCATATTTTCTTATACTCATAACAAATAATATCATTTTAATTTTCCATATCATTTAACAAACAAAATATTTTATATAATTCTTTCCTATAAATTTTTTATGATGTTGTCAATTGAAATATCATTCTCAACTAATTAAAAATTTGATCAAACACACATTCATTAGATGTATATCATTAACATCATAATGCTATATTTTAATTGTAGTAAAACAAATACATTTATAAAGATTTTTTTCATTCTCAACACATATTTTATGATGATATCCATACAACAAAAATATTTTAAGAATATTTTAATGTTTTCGATCTGTTATATGTTTGGTATCAACCAAAGGATTTCTCTTCGATTCTTATTCCTTCATTAAAAAATCAATGATCTTCTAAAAGATGTTATCATCAATTATATCTATTTATCTCTTGAATTTTAAAATATAAATAATAATCATAAAATATTATTACATCTAAAATAATATCACACCTTGAATGAATAATAAACATAGTTATTCATTTCTAAGAATATATATTCTAGATTTTAAAAATATTTATTTTTGAAAAGATTTTTTTAGTAAAATTATTTCACATTTCATTGGTTATGTTACAATAATTAATATACTAATGTATATTTCATAGTGAAACGTGTATTTTTAGTCATATATAAAATATACAACCACATTTTTAAAAATTAAATACACACTAAGAACATTTATTAATTACCAACTCTAATGTAGATAATATAAGTATTAATTATATAACACAAATATTAATTAACTATACCATTATAAACTGGTTGATATACTAGTATAAGCCTTTTATGAGTTCTTAGTGGAAGAATTTACTACACAATGATTTTTTTTAAATTTGTTTATTATTATAAGAAAAACATAGAGAAAATTACAGTAAATGATTTAATCCCGTAAAAGAAGAAGAAAATGTGGGGGTGAATTAAAGTAATCATAAAAAACATGTGACATAAATAAATTTTAAATTATAATAGTTTAAATGAACTTAACAAATAATATATTTAAACATTTAAGGTATAGTTGAAATTAAATAAACAATTCAAAATTTAAGAATTATTTGAAATAAAATTAAAGTAATAAAATAGAAATGTGATATTAATATAATGTTGAATATGTAATGAAAAGAAAGTAGGGTTTAGTTGAAAAATAAAAAAATCCAAAATGATGTTTTTAGAAGTAAATAAAGGTTATTATCAATAAAAAATTATCTTATATTATTATAAAGATGCAGTGAGAAGATAAAACTAATATAACTATATTAGTTTATATTTAATAAAATATTTAATCCATGGTTTGAAAATTAATTCTATTAAATCTAAAGATTTTTTAAAAAGTAATGTTTAGTAGGGTAAATAATTATTACAATAAGAAAATTATTGTACCTTCATATTGAAACAAATAAAATATTGGCACAAAAAAGGGGAAAACATCTCTCTCACTCTTACATAGCTACGATGATTAATGATTTAGAATGTTTTATGCTTGATTATATTCATTCTATATTTATAGGAATACTAATATATGATCATTGATACTACATATTTATAAATATTATAGAGGATCTATTTTACATTGTTGTTTCAACACTCCCATATTTTGGTGTAAACATTAAACATTCTTAATATAATGTTAAATTCATTCCTCTATAAAACTATCATAAAATCATCACTATATTTTATTCATTACTGGGATGGATTATAATTTAAATAATTAAATTTTTTTATGATTTTCTATATTTTAAAATATTTTACCTCTAAAAATAATTAAATTATTATTTTTTAATTTTTTTTATTATATAGTAATAGAAATTTATTTTGAAGATGTTATTATAAACTTTTTAAAATAAATTTTTAACATCAATAATATATATTATCTCCTACAATTTAAAATCCCCAAACCTCCCTAAGTGGAAAGGTGAATTTGGGTGATCAATTATTCCTTGAAAAATAGATCATATTATAATTCTTCCATGAACTCATAGTAATTTTAATCCAAATCAATACATTGGTAGAATATATATAAAATGATAAATCATAACAAAATTTTGAGTTTACTTTTTTTTTCAAAAATCATAAGCTACATAAAAGTATCATAAATTGATGTGGATTCCATATACAAAGAGGCCATCATCTCACTATCATGATGGAATGATTTAGGATCATATCATCACAATTCATAGGATCACTCCTAAAACATATCTCTCTACTCATTAATTCAATAAAATATATGAAGAATATGACGCACATGTATGTTATAATAAATAAAAATAAAAATAAAAACCCAATGATTTATTTGGTGTTTATCATTAAGTTAAAAAAATTTAATAACATTTACCATTTTGGAATATACCATATCATAATAGTATATGTCTCAAAACTAATAAATCATTTAATAGTTCTCTCTTTTATCTACATTGTTATGATTGATTCAAAAGTTTTACAATTATCCTACTTTATATCATATGATATTATATATGGAAAGTCCTTCGATATCTTATACAATATAAAAGCCCGTGATTTGTATTAAAAATTTAATTATTATTATTGTTAAATATAATCTATAAATTCTTCCCTAATTTTAAGTACCAACAAACATGAAAATTTATTTTTATCGTGAGAATCAATTCTTAACTAGATATATTACATTTCAACATCCTTTTATTAAAATATTTCACAAAAACTAATTTAATAATATGATATGATATCGTCGAAGACACATGTTTTGATATCATGAACATTTAAATGATAAATTTAGTCTATATTAACGTACCTTATTATAAACTAATTATCTACATTTTACCACATAGTTTAATTTAATTATTCTGTGATTTACACTCTATAATATGTGAACCAATAAACATATTCATATGAAAATTCCAATGATAAAAAAAATAAATTGGAAAAGATGTAATTTATAAGAAATAATGAATAACCCAAAATCTTTTCTAATTATGGTTATATAGAGAAATGGGATAAACATGAGTCAACCCAAACATTTTATTAATAAATATAACATATTATTTGAAAAATAATCATTATATTTAAATATGATCAATTATATAAACATAATGGTTTAATGTACATGGAAACCTAGATTCATAAAAATGCTTCATAAAAATCTCCATCAACTCCCACTATGTTCTTCAAATATTATAACCTATTTTTTCTTAATATACATAAAAAATTTATTAATATCCTACGGAGTAGAAAACATTATAATTAGTGATCTCGTATGCTTATTAAGGATAAAAATTTTAGATATCATTAAATGATCACTGATAAAGATAACATGAGAATACATGTCTGATTACAAGAGCATAATTATTTAAATTAATATCTAGAAACTCATATATCACAATTATGATTTACATTTTAATACATGTCATTTTATTAAAAATAAATCCGAAGGGAAAAATATAAATATTATATTCGATCATATAATAATCATATGATAATTTAATAAGAGAGTAGGAAAAGCTATATCATAATCATAATATTAGAAATCATGTGTTAAAGATAAATGTCTATACCATCATTTCATATTAGACAGAAACTCATTATCGAAAGGGATAATCTATAAATTCCAATATAATCTTTGGGGTAAATTATTCAAAGATAACTTCATCATAACTTCCCATTTCCTTGGAGGGATATATTATTTAATTCTAACCAATGGAACAATCATAATATATTTATATTTTTGAAACAAGGTTATAAAAAATCACCATATCATCATAGAATAACTGATGATAAGTAAAAAATGATACATAAAGATCTCATCTCCTTTCCATATCCTGAGTACATTCCTCTGTTCCTTGAAATTTCTATTTTACCTAACGTCCTGAATCTTTGTGATGAATTACATCATCTTGAGATTTTGACATCAGAATTTACTAAGGCTTCAACTCTTCTAAGACAATCATTGGTTTCTCGATTCAGCTCGTGATGCCCACAAATTGACATATTCAATATATTTATTTTTACTTCATGAGTTATTCAGTAAAAGGATGCAGTTGAACTCCATGATAAGAAGAATATAATGATTCATTTCTCACCTTTGGATGATCTAATCACCTTGTGGTATGGGGATCCTCGATCGTGCAATGAATTATACATCCATGTTTTACGATGGTCTTTTTACCTTCATATGATGTAGGATGAACCGATAACTACATTGTGGGTAAGATTTCCTAAGCTCCATATTCCCATTCAAAACCCTGTTGTAATCTAAAAGCTAGTGAACTTTTTTTGTCTCTATCTCTATTTGGACTCGACAACCAATGTTAGTTTCCACACAATCTCTCAAAATATTTGCATTGAAGTCAATTTTATGATACCTCTAGTCAAATGGATTTGTATCTCAATTAGAAATGAGTTTTGGTTGAAGTAACATGTCGTGTTTGAGTCCTGGATGAACTTCTATTCTCTATGATTTCACATTGGTAATCTATCTAATTAATTATAATGAGGAATCCAAGATCTCCAAGGGGAGAATACAACTAGTATGAGTGTTACTCACCTACCCCAGGCTATGATGGGGTTCTCCTTGATTGTGGATATCCTCTATATGTGTAATTTCTTGAAGAAGATAAAATTTGATGGCAGTAAAGGAATTTTTCATATATCTCTTCTGGTTTAGGGCTCTCATGCGAAGTAGTTAAGACTTCTTGGAGGCCATCAATTGTTACTAATCATGAACCTACAACCTCAAAAAACATTACTGACTAAAATGTATTTTGTGTGTTGCCTGCACATCTGAGGTTGTACATGATGAAGGAGGTGCTGGGTGAGAAATAATAATGGAATTGTTTGGGAGAAATAGGATGGAATTGAGGAGTGTTAGATTAACATGGATGTATATGTGGTAATGCATTTGTCTTTGTCAAATACGCCCAAGGATTCTATAATGAATGATACAGTCTACAAAGATATAACACTAGAGAAGATACATCTATAACATTTCAATATGTGGTTAATGGATTTGTATAGCCATGGGGTTCAATTATTCTTTTGTAGGACATGTAGGATAAACCTTATAATTCTATGAAAGTTAAATCTGGGGTAATGATTTTGAATTCTCAGAACCAAGTTGCAATTCACGGAGAAGATGAGTGTCATACCCTTAGGGCAGGAAATGAGATGAAGGCTACCAAGGGTCAGAACCCCTCTATGGGACGGAGGATATCCAAGAGGGTTCAGATTGAGCTTTGGAATCATATTTTGTGTCCAATGAAGTGTTCATTATATAGAACTATATGTGATCCTATTCATGGAAGGAAAACAACACCATTATGAATTTAGAAGGTTTCATTATGCATAACTGGAGGAACAGTGAAAGAAAAGTCTACTTTATCATACATAGTGTTCGAATTATAAAGTCCTCATGTAATGGTAATGTACCTCTGAAGTCCCTAATATTGTATGAAAAATCACTACGACAAAATGCAAAGGCACCGAGAAGCATGTGGATAAAACCCATGTAGGGGAATCACATGCCAATAATCTTGTGACTTTAGAATTTGATATTTTTGATTTTTTCATCCCCCCATTTGTCAAGAAAATGATAGAGTGTGATAAGTGGGAAACCATCCTTGGATATAAGAAATACATTCTAGATAATTCCCTAGGGGACATGGATACACAAGATGAGTTTGATAGGCCTGTTGGGAGGCGAATCTGGGAAAACATTAACAAGGACAAGGGTTTGTGTATCCAAATACAACTTGTCTTATTAGCACATAGTTTGATGGAAAGAAGATTATTGAGGAAAATCTTATCCAATCATGGGACAAGGTAGAACTCAATATTGAGGAACTTCTTAATGAAAATCTGTATGAGAGGGAAAACCCCTATAACAGAGTCTACCAAGAGGTAAGGTTTCCAATAGGATAAATCTAAAAATCAAGGATCCAATAACAACTTCTGATTTTTTTTGATTGCCTAATAATGTTTTTGACTGGTTTCTCACTTTTTCATTTAAATTTTTTTTTTCTAATAAAGAAATTATTTTAGTAAGGAAAAATATAAAATGTACATAATTCAAAGATCATAATGAAAATTCATTTTAACAGATTTTTTAAAACATAAAACATAGATGAAAATTAATTTAAAAATTCAATGGATAATGGAAAATAAATTTCTTAAAAATAGTTTAAAATATATTGTCATGGAAGAAAATGACTTATTACTTCCTAGTGATATGATGCTGATTTTACTTTAAAACTTCTTTTCATATCACTTTGAGTACCAATGAGAGTAAAATTAAAAGCATACTTGAAAACATCCCAATTATTTTGAGCATAATATAATACATAGACATTTTGATGAGATAAATCACAAATTTCCAAAAAAGTACATTTAAACATAAATAATCCCAATTAAAAATCAGATCAAATAATATTTCCTCACCACTTTTGTAACCATGGAATTGTAAGCCTTGTGAAAAAAAATTAAAATAAAATACCAAATATCATAAATATATTTATTTTAATTATAAATAATTTCAATGGGGATTCAATTAATCCTTATAAAATAAGATAGGTGCATAACATAATATTTTTCCCAATAATGATTACATGAGATGATATATACATACCGCCTTGTTAAAATACTAGAAAATACCAATTGGATGAAGTTATTATAATTGTAACATTAAATACAATGAATTAACATGGAACTGTGATATAATATTAACAATTGTACCTATATAAACCTCATAAAAATAAATAGGAGCATAACATTGATATTGTCTCACTGAAAAAATATTAAGACAAAGATACTTTACCGCTATGGTAATCTTTAAATAATAAAATCATGGAATATAGAACATTATATGAATTTTTAAATCTCGATAAATTTCATGAAAATCATTATAAAATATATTCATTGCTATTATATACACCGCATGAAGTAAATAAGTAAGTAATATGTAATATATATCACAAAAATAAAAGTCAAAAAATTAATAACTCATGCCCGAATTAAATTTTATGCAGTCTAACATATTTTATAATGATATTTAATTAATTATAATTAAACACATAAACATATAAAAACCTATAATATCATTTATGAACCAATAATAATATTTCAACACCAAAATACTAGTAATTCTTTATTAAAATCATCATTTCCAATTGTTAACTATTTAATTATTCAAGTATGTTTTGGTTTATAATATTCAATACATTTTCATTGATCATAGGTGTATTGTAAATAGAAAATTAATCATTTAATAATTATAATATTAAATAATATTAAATAGATTTATTTAAATTTACATAGAGTTCTAATAAAAAATAATTACATCATTTCATGGTGAAAGTAGTCTGTATATTGTCCCAAGTGGTATCTCAATTTTTTGATATATTGAAAATATGTTATTTATTAATTAACCTAAAAAATATATTTTCGTAAATATCATAAATATATTTATTAAAAACAACATTATAAATATTCATGCGAGGTAATTATGGAAAATTAATCGTATCTCTTTGTGAAAGTTGTAGTCCACACGTAAGCATAAAATATAATTTAATTTCATATTTAATAGAGATAATATTAGAAAAATGTTATTTCATTAGAATTAGAAAATATAATTTTATGTAAAAGAAAATAATGTTATTATAAAGTAGTTGTTTTTATAGAATTAATGGATGTAAAATAAGAAGAAAAATAAAAATGTCAAGTTAAGATGACAATATCCTCTCTTAAAAAACTCCTTTCGATCTCCCCTTAAGGACCTGGGGGAATTTCATTTAAGAATACCAATAACCTCTTAAATTTAGTTAATAAGAGGTATTTTGTGTGTTCTTTTTTCAATATATCTTATGAATTGTAAGGAATATACTAAATTTTATGTCTTTTTTTGAAGAGTGGAGAGGGGCTCCATTGGAAATTTTTATAGGATTAAATTATTATGAAATAATTTGTTTGCTTCATGTGGAACCAAATTAATATATTTTTAATATATGATAATTATTTATCATTGTTATGTCATCCTAAAATATTTTTATATATTTATATGCCCTTTATCACTTATGATTTAGTTTAACCCCCCCCCCCCCACATGAACACTTTTAATGGGTTCTGTGATATCAGTTTTTTTACAACTTACGTGTAATGAATGTCCCAATAAAAGGAATATTAACCCATTAATGATTTTTTGATGTTATATATCCCCTCTTATTAATTTTTCTATCAGTAACACTTTTATTAATTTTAATTTTTTTTTATAATTTAATCTTTAACATCATATTCCATTAAATAAATTATTTGGTCTATTAACATATTTCACAATAAAAAACAAATTCCATAATTAAATTCAAAAATATACTTTTAAAACATACCTAATAAAATATATTTATCTATTAATTTAATTAAAAACCATATAACATCAAATAAATAATACTTTCAATGTTTTAGAATACCATTCTCTTGATTTGACAATTACTTTCACATGCATTTTGTAAAGATGGAATAATAATTGAAAGAAAATTATAAAATTATATTTTTTAAATAATTTACCATGAATAAAAGTAATTAATCATTAAATGATCAATTTATAATGAAGATTGCCTAATTTTTTCCCCATGGGAAAATATTATATTTAGTAAAAAAGATTGACCTTTTTATTCATTCTATATATAAAATAATATTAAGTTCATTAAATATAGTAATGGATAAAGTATTTCATATCATCAAATACTGAATTAATATGGTAAAAATAATGACATACTAGAGAAATAAGTTCTGTTTTTTACACATTTTTAAATCCTTATCATCGTATTTTAACATAAATTTTCTGATTTACCCTTCATTAGGAAACAAATATTTACCTCATTGACATTTTATTTTTCAGAAAAAGATGACCCATTTAGAATTTTTATCCATTATAATTAAAAATATAGAATCCATTTTTTTAATTCCAATCCCTATTTATTTCTGGAATTACTTTTAAAATGATCATACAAATGGCGGTGAAAATAATTTTATAGAAGAATGGATTATTTATTATAAAAATATTTTTATAAAAAAATTAATAATAAGATTGATTATAATGAAATTAATTAATTTATATATAGTTAAAAAATAATTAAATTTTCATTCAACTTCTAAATGAAATGAAAAAAATTAAATATTATAAATGAAAACAAAGTTATCATAATTTTCAATATTCGTTGAAAAATCAATCCTCTCCAAAAAATACAGATAATTCACCCTATGATAATGTCAATATGATGATTTCCAAAATCATATCCTTTTAATAAAATAAAATTTTTAAAATTTTTTATATTTATTATAATATCATCTCATAGAATGTAATAAACAACAATTTTTTAGGAATACAAATTTTTGATGTCTAAAATGACTTTAATAAAAATTGAGTTATTGTTTTCTAATAATTAATCATTAAATTTGTATTTAGTATGACTATTATAAAAACATTATATAAGTTTCTTTCTCATATTCATACCCAATGAAATAACATCTTAGTTATAATGATCATATTTAAAAAATAAAAATTTATATTTATATTTCATTTAACATAAAAGTTGATATTGTGTTTTAAGAATGATATCAAACATTCTATTCCCCTAAAATAATTTTTTTATGTTTTTTAATGCTCCCAAATAAATAAATTATTCCCTAAAACTCATTTATTTTTAATAAATGGTTTGATATTTTAAAATACATTAATTGAAGACAGAAATTATAGAAATATATAATAAAATATAATTTTAAAATGGGATTTTTCAAGCATAAGGGTCTCAAGATAAAACACATAAGGATCTTCCCATTTAGGTATAAAATTTATATAAAGTTAAACTATAGACATGGAGGGAAATAGTAACATCCAATAACTAATAAAGACTAATAGAGAACATGGTTTTGAGAATGTTAATGACCATAAAACCATAAATCGATGAGGTATAATAATGACAATCGTTTCTCTAGATTATATTTAGAAGGAAAAAATAATTTTTAAATAACATTTTCACATTTTTATTTATTGAATTTAACATTGAATATGAGAAAACATACTTATTTTATTTCTTTATGTTAATCATTGTAATTTAATCAATTTTTTGTATGGTCTAATTTTTTTCACTAATTTTCATCCCATATTCCATTGATGAATTTTCAGTATTATCTTTTCACATCTGAAGCAATAAAATATAATTTTATTAGATATTAATTTCAAAAGGAACTTGATTTTTTACACCTATCATTATTTAGTAATTGTAACAAAAAATGGTTAATAAATCCTTAGACAGTTGATATGAATAAACTATCATATAAAATATTATTCAATAACAATTCAAAAATATCTAATTAATCGTTTCAAAAAATAGATAAAATATAAAACTACTAAAAGAATTATTAACATTTATTCAACCCCATCCAAGTCATAATATTTACAATATAATATTAATAATTGTCCCTAATCAATATAATGTATCCCTTATTTTCAGATAAAAACATATCAATTCCTTAATCATATATTCCCCTAAAACATGATAATAACATGAATTTCCATAAAACATCAATGAAAACATTTATCTCCCTGAAAATTAAATCTATCCTTATTCAATAAATAAAGTCAGAAAATGTAAAATATGTTGTATGAGTCAAAAAATATAGTAAACTTCATCAATGATAACTGCAATAATTTTTCCATAAAATAACTATTCATTTTTAAGGGCACGATTAATATCCAATTTACATGATAAATATAATTCATCTCCTCATCCCAAGAAAACATTATTATCTAAAAATGATGTACATATTAGGGGTTGTTAATCACTCAATCATATGTTATCCAAAAATATCCCCTTCTTACAAAATCATTTTTCAATTTGACCTGAACCATTCAATAATTTATTCCAAATACATTATTAAAACTACTATACCCTTATTAGATGCTTCATTATTCTTATGAATACAATATCATTGATAAAAAAAGGTATAAAAATAATTATGTATCCCAATACATAATCAAACCAATCATCCAACTTCAATTATTAAATTAACATATTATTATCCTTGGAATTTAATTTAACCCATAGATTAAGATATTCTCTCCAATAATTCCCTTGTTTATCACACATAATAACAAGTACTATAACTGGTAATATATGATAAAAAATTTAACCACAATTCAATTATTTATTTTACTATGGTAATAATTTTTTTATATTACTCTTTTCATTTCATAATACATGTTATCATTCTTAAGATACATTATATTGAGTGTTTCTTCCCAAATTCCCTTCATGTAGGAAGTGTAATCTTCTTTCCTCAAAGGTCTTCAGCAGTTGAATTAACATGAAAATCCATTTTTATCATGTTATGTTAGTTAGGAAACACACCCATGTTGGTATTGATGATCAAATAAGTAGATAGAGGATTTCATAAAATCATAAGGTTACACATTACATCTCCCATTTCATTTTGTCTCTTAGGAAGAAAATTATTATATTTTATAAAACATTTAGTGTTTACAAAAATCATCTGGGTTCTATCCATTGATTCAAAACATAATACATAGTGTGAGAAATATTAACCATAGAAATAATTCATATATTTTTGGATAGTCATTCATAGAATATCTAAATCATGAAACCTTATTTACACATTATGAAACATTAGGATTATCATTATTCATTTGTGGTCATTATATTTTAAAACTATATATAATATTTTATCCTGAAAATATTACAGTCTTTCATTATATTTACTACAAAATCCAACCCTTTCCTATTTTTTAAACCAAGGATCATATCTACCATTTCTTCATCCACTTCTTAGTATCCGGGCATGGATGTATTCCGCTGGAATGAACACAATTTATAATTTAACAAAACATTAAAATGATATCATATATATAGCCTTACTCAAAATATTTTAACCACATATTTAAAATATATCTCCATAAAAATAAAAATTATCTACTCTTATTACAAATAATAGGACTTATACATTTCATACATAAAACTTTCATCTTAATGGATGAATATTAGTTAAATATCATTACAATACACAAAATAACTATATTGTTTTAGTGTATTTCAATACATGGATAAATGAATAAAATAAGTAATATCAACATCACATCCCACAATATTCATCACATATACTACATTTCATAGGAGTAATATACTTAAAATAAATCATCATATATTAAGTAACCAAAAAGACAATAAATGATGATCCTAGATGAACAATAAGGATAAATGTTCTAGATATAAGTCTATGATCATTTTTAAGAATAAAATGATCAATTTGGTATAAAAACATGAGAACAAAAATATATATTTTTGGAAAAAAATTCATAGATTTTATTTTTATGTTCTTTTTGAAATATTGGAAAATCAAAAGACAAAAATCAAAAGAGAATAAATATTCATTGTCCATGAGAAGATATCCTAAAATTATGATCCTTTCATAAAATAGCGGAATAAATAATGGAATATTAATATCCATAAATTCATATGTTTATGTCAAAAAAATAACATCATTGATTTCTGGACATAAAATCCTTATGGAAAATCATGCCCTATAATTACCAACATTCACTTCTCTATAATGTTTACCTAGTTAAATCCGTTTTCATTACCCAATGCATTAGAGGACTTTATTATTATGGGTTCACCCATAATATAGTCATAAAACATTCATATGTATTCCATAATATCAGAAAACCTCCGTCATATCAATATAAAATTACCCTTAAATATGTAATAGGTATCTTAAGCATATAAGCATCATTATTATAAAAAATTAATGATGTATTAAAATTCATTTTAGAATGAAAACATGATTCATTCCAATTACCACATCATCATAAACTAGACATGAAATAGTTTATATGGTATGACACTAAAATCACATAGGTAGAGAATAACACACTTTAAATAATTTTTTAATATATGAAACATTTGTATAAAATAATATTTAAATCAAGGCTTTAAAAACAAAGAAAATATTACAGTCATTCATTATATTTACTATAAAAATATTCTAGAGTATTTAGAAAATTATTTTATTTAAAATAAACCCTATTAAATTTTAAACGCAACATCATATTAATGAAAATTCATCGGTGTTTTAAAATTAAATCATATTATATATGTTAAAAAAATTCTTTTCATACTTTGGAAAATGATAAAAATTTCCTTATCCCTAACAAAGAGTATTCCATTTAAATAATTATATAAAATGTAAAAAATATGTTAAAATGGCTTGAAATAATCATTGGATAATATAAAAATGTTATTTAATTTTTTTTAAAAATATTAGCATGGAATTAAAATAACCCCCTCAATAAGGAACAATAACATCAGTTTTCCATAAAAAAAATTCTATTCTCTTGGAGTAAATACGACAAGAAAATAAGAAGAAAAAATATTAGAAATAACCTGATGGTAACATAATAATTAGAATTTTAGTGCATTTAAATTTTAAAATTACCACAAATTAAATGTAATCAATAATAATTCCAATTAAGAGTGCGGGAAAAAAATAAATCATTAGGGCTTTGGTAAATTTTGAATCATAGGATCCAGAAGAAACTAACATCATAGTAAATGTTAGATATTATCAATATAAGAAAATTTACTACATTATATGTCAAAGGGTGTATATTTACACCTCATAATATAATATAGTTGAATAACATATGTCATAATGTTGATGATTTGAGATGATAAAACATTACCATTTTAGTAACATATGAATCAATACCCATGCGGTGAAAAAAACTAAATTTTAATATTACATAACCTAAATTAATGTGGTTCCATGATGGAACTTCTAAATGGTTAATTATATACAACTCATAATAATAAATCAGTGTATAATATCAAACATGTCTCAATGAAAATTTATATATATGTAGAACCTCTATAATGTTTTTAACCGATGAATAAAAACCTCATGAAAGGGAGAAAAATATATATATATATTTAGTCCACATAATTTCAATGAAATCAATCATAAAAAACCTTCATTATATTTATATATACCACATAAAAAACACATGATAAATTAATATTTAAATATTACAAATATTGATATTTTATTTTTATATGGTCGGAAGAAAAAAAAATTTGTAGCTCAAATAACAGTATTAAAAATTATTTTCATTATTACAAAGTTCTAATTTATAATTTTTTATTGATTATAAAAATTATAAATATATTTCCAAATGTTTTTACTTTTAATAATACCCACCAATTTAATGGTTTGTGTTTAATAATAATATTTAAATTGTAGTATTTTTATAGTGTCCCACAATTTAGTTAAAGCACAGTGTTCCATATTAACAATGATATTGAGTTAATTATTGTAATTATTATTATTCTATGCTATATTTCCATGGTTTTGGAAATCATATTTGTTATTTTAAATCCTTTAAATGATTAAAATAATTTCATTTCCTAAATAATAATATCACATTGATTAAAATGTTTACTATGTTTGGAAAATACCTATATAATGATATTATTTTTCAAAACACACAATAGATTCTCCATAAATGCATAATACCTGAAAATATTCTTGAAACATAAGTTGTAAGGCTCATAATTGTTACATGTGGAATGAAAAATATGAAAGGATTGAGATAAAATTTTTATTAAGTGGTGTATAATTTATTTTCTTGGAATATTTGACAAGAATAAGTGAAAACAAGATCATAAGGGAAATATCCTAACATCATAAGTGATGAAAAAAACATATGTGTTATTCAAATTACATGTAAGAAGAAAACAAATACCCAATATATCATCCTGGAAACAAAAAAACTATAACATGAATTTAAATAATTTAACATAAATCATGAACTATGAGTACATAAGATCGTAATGAATGACATAATTTAATTGTGGGACAAACATTAACATAAGAAAACATTCATTTTGTGATCCACACTATCAGTTCACAAGAATATATGAAACTAAAATGTAGTCAAAATACCTAAATTATGAAATATTAACTCTTAACTAGTGCAATGGAGGGATATATATGACTCAATCTATAATTATTCCCAACTTATAAGTGCTACTAAAAAATTATACACTTTTCATATGAAAAATAACCCATGGAAATAAAATTAAATTCATTATAAAATGGAAATAATAAAATTTTCAAAAAACCCCCATGGAAATATAAAGTGTTTCATAAAAAATGAAAATGAAAATAAAATGGGTTTCTTGAAGCCATCTATTGTTATAAATTAATACAATCAATTTAATAATTTTATTATTAAAACATAATGAGAAACATTAATGACATAATTAAAGAAAATTTACATCGTAACATGAAACATAACTGCATTAGAGATATATCATGTTATGATAATGAAAAATAAATCATGAAATGTTATGTTAAAAAAATTGTATTATCATTGTTAAAGTCATAATTACCAGTCTATTTTAAAAAGTACATATTTTTTTAAGAATAATAAGTCATTATAGATCCGTTCATAGAAAAGGATTTGGATCATAAATATTTTTCCTAATAAATATAAAGTGAACATAATTGATAGTTGATAATTTAGTGAGTATGGGGTAATGGAAATTTAGAATAAAGTGTATAATCCCATATATTAAATTTGAGTTACCAAGTCTCATAGCATTTCAACAAATTTAAATCAAAGCTCATAAACGTAATTTATCACAAATATTAAAATCAAAATTATCTATTCCATAACATTATTCGTATTTATTTCCACATTTACTCTTCATTAAAATAATTCTCATCACATATTAGATTATTATAATATTTTTTCAACATTGCATGTTAATAATCTTGACTATTTGTAACAATGTTCATAAGAGTAATATCAATCATCCTTTTTCCCCCATATATCACAATTTAAATACAATTAATGGTCATAAAATTAATTTTTTACAAACACGTATAATTTTATAATTCCATCACATGGGATTTCAAGTAACATTACATAAAGAAAAAAATAATGGAGAAATATATTTGTGTTATTTACCAATATTGATGGATTAAATGATAAAGATTATTACCTTTTTATCCATAAAGATTCATATTCATTATATATAATACATATATAAAACATAAGTAATAATATAATATAAATAAAAACCATCTATGATGGTGGTAGTGAAAAGAAGAATTCATCATTCGATAGAGGTTGTAGTATTCACATAAGCATGATTAATGATACCATTTAAAAATAAATGGATTAAATGATATTATATGATAAATTTTCATTTATGAATAATATAAGTTATTTAAAAAATCTATAATTCGTCAAATTTATACTCTTTCACCATCCAAGAGAGGTAGTGATAAAAAACAAAAAAACGACGCTTTGTGGATGTGGAAGTCCACTAATAGAAATGATCGATGATATTTTGTTCTATTATTGGATTGATAGTATTGAGTAATTGATTAAGAATTAATATAACTACACTTTAGAATACTCGGGATATTTATACAATTTATGAAATAATTTTTATATGATACAATACAGTTTAGACTAAAATTAAAGTCTATGAGAATGTAATACTCATATCGTAGGCTTCATTTTACTTTAAAAAAACACCATGAAAATGAATGATTTATGAAAAATAAATTAGACTAAAATATTATGGAAAAAGGATAGGGTTCAATGAGTGAAAATTGGTAGATCTCCAAAAATAAATTTTATGTATAGGTGAGTCTTTATGCTGCAGAACTGTTACCTTTTTATAAGGGAAGTGAAGGTTAGTTTAAGAATTAACCATTTTATTTTCCATAATCTAATGATACTATTAAATGATAAATTGACAAAAAATTGAAAAAGGGTAAAGTAAATAGATTATAGGATCAAAATAACCCCAAAAATTTATTTTTAGACTACATTTATTGTTTTAGAACATTTAAAAAAATAATGATTAA
The DNA here is from genome assembly GCA_963277665.1 of Viscum album. Taxonomy (NCBI): domain Eukaryota; kingdom Viridiplantae; phylum Streptophyta; class Magnoliopsida; order Santalales; family Viscaceae; genus Viscum; species Viscum album. The sequence goes on from OY728125.1 coordinate 981,374,861, forward strand.
AGCAATTTAGTTTTACATTGGTAATTAACTATTAACCTTATAAATTATTTTCAATGAATAATTTTATGATTATACCTTTCACATAGTTTGATGTATTTGGTTTTAAATTTGGATGTAATTTTACTAGATAAAATCTTTTAATGTGTAAACTTTTACTTTTCAAATAAATGCACATAATATATAAATTGTTTTTAGAAAAAGTAAATTTATAGTTTTAAAATATTATCTACATGATAAGATTACCATAGAAAATATACTTTTTTAAATTAATATTTTCCATAAAAAATAAGGTTTTTTTTCAAATCAATCCAAAACCAAATTTCACTATCTAGACCATTAATTAAATTAAAAAATTTAAAAAACCACCTATTAAAGATAAATTTTTTATTTAGTTTAAAAAATGATGCAAATTGGATTTTTAATACCGTAGAATAAATTAAAACACATGGTTTTATTGCAAAAATACATATTTTATAATGAATATTTTTAAACTAATAAGACGTTATTAGGTAATTATAAAATCATAAAGATCATTATTTACAGAAAAAAATATTTTTTGAATAAAAAATAATCTTTCAAGAAAAATATCCAAAATCTTAAAAAGTAATTTTTTCAGGATTTCAAAAAAGAATTTATTATTATCAAAATTATGTTATTATTTTTATAATTTTTCTAAAAAATAAAATACATAATATAAAAAGATTAATTTTATTGAAAATAATTTTTTCAATATTTACTTATGTTAAATATTTATCATCTAATTGTAATAACTCTTAATGGTTTATAAACCTATTTTTATTATATATTTATCAATAATGATATTCTAATAGGTCATGGATCCTTTATATTTGAATTAGTGTGAAATAACATTTATTTAATATAACACCAGTTTTTTAAGGTTTATAATTTCAAGTCATTACATTCTACACCCATTAAAATAATTTTGTGATCAAAATTTTGTTACAAGAAAGTAAATAACAAAGGGTAATTTTATATCATCAAATCATCATGTTCATACTTAAAACCCACTTTTCAATTCCTATATTTTTTTTGACTTGATGAGTAATCATGTTCTACATCACTTTCTCTTTATTATATAAGATATTTACTAGTTGTTTCTCATATGAAATTTTGTGACCCAATTTAACAAATTATGAGATTTGAACATGTGAATAATTGATTATTTACTTTTCAAAATGTGATACCTAGAATGAAATTTTAATTTGGGAGTTTTTTAGTTGGGATTATTTAGAGATAATATATAAAACCAAAATGATCAAGGATCTAGAAGTAACTAATATACATAGGAATTAGCTTGCCTTTCATCCTGAATCTCATAACGGGGTTCACAGGAGATATCAAGAGGAATACCTTATCACCAAATTGAATCTATTTATCTCATTGATGGAAATATGTATAGATATTTTGTTCGATTTTAGTTTTTTCATGTTATAATAAATAGTTAAAACATTCTTACACATTCTTTGGAAAAGGCTAGGACCCATCGACTTCCTCTCTCCCACTTCATCCAAGAAAATTAGAGTCGTATCTTTTTTATATATAGGGTATCATATTGTTTTATATGAATGTTATAATGAATTTTTTTTTATAAATTACCCCACTGGGTGATGTGTTTATTCCAACATCCATAATAATCCATCAAATAATATTTCAGAATACTCTCTATAGTTTAAAGGGTCCTCTTAAACAGTCTATATATCTGAGGAGGATAAGTAATTCTAAAACTCGGCACTATCTCTAACCCTTTCTAAAGATAACTTCATAACATCAACGTAATATTCAGATCCTAATCATATACAATATAGAGTGGTACTCCATAATGTCTTTCAAAAAGACTTATGTAAATTTTGGTGATTTATTAATGGGATAAATTTTCATTTAATGAAATAAAATTCACTTAATTATTATTGTGATTGAATACCAACCAAATAACATTATGAGATTTAGAAGTCATAGTTGTGAAATGATGTAATATGTGGTGTTGTTCTTTTACTTATATATTAGTACCAGTATTGGTTGTACCATACCCTTACTACTATTTCATTTCACCTTATCTTCATCATACACTATGCATAAACATAAATATTTTAACATTTACCTCATAATATTATCCCAACAAATAAATATAAAGTAGTTATATGACATCTTTGGGCTTCTGAGTTGAGTTGGTAAAGAGTATATATGACCAGTGTTTTAAAGATCCTTTATTATTTTTGATGTTGATGGGACATATATCTATGTTCCAATCCTAATATCTCCATATTTATCATAGATAAACACTATAATATCCGTTAAATTTTTTATAGCTCTATTATATCTTTCTAGGATTCTATAATATTCACATAAATGGATGGTTCGACAATCACCTGGGAAATATTTAACTTCTCATATTCCCTCATAAATTAAGAATTAATCCATTGAAAATATGAGAATATTGTGACTCTTTTAACCCTTAGTATATTTAATGTTTCATTATAATTATTGAATAAAAAAACAATCACATTGTCTGTCTTCCCATGGTGGAAATATATTACGCATTCATAGTCTTGGATCAGTTCCGAAAATCTCATTTAGTGTATAATTAAATACCTATATTTCAATATATGTTTAAAAATATAATGTATTTTATAAATATTAAACCTCTAAACATAGGGAAAATTCTACCAAATTGTTAATTCCAAAGCACCACTTATAAGATTAAATCATGATTTGTGTAAATTTGACTAAATGTTTTTATTTTTGATGATGTATTAGAAATTATATTATCAATTTTCATGTGTATTCATCCTAAAACCTTATTTGAGATATAATTATATATTATTAAAAGATCCCCATTTTATGGTATTGAATGTATCATTTTGGGACCAATCATTTATTGAGTTAAAGAATTAATTGTTAAATTCTTTTTCTAAAAGGAACTTCAATCCATTCCATGTAAATTTGTTTATTCGATTTGATCTTCATGGGAGCTTTTTGACAATTTATCATTAATTTCATCCTAAAATACGAAAACATATAACATTTTTTACATTGGCTGGTATTGGAAATTTTTGGATAACATGTATTTTTATGGATTGATAGATATTTCTTTATTAGTGATCACATGACTCCATAATGACCAATTTCAATGAAAAAAATTCACATTTTTTAAATTTGGAATAAAATTTATCCTTTATTAACTTTATAGACACAATATGATAGTGATTGTCATGGTATTACATGGTAATCGAGTATATAAAAAAATCATCTAAAAATATGCAAATAAAAAATCTATGAAGTATCTAAATAATAAATTTATTTGATCTATGATGACGGTGGTGAAATTATTAAATTTTAATAGGTTCGTTATAAACTTAGAGTATTCATACATAACACATAATGTTTTCATTGAAATATCCTCCCTTTTGACCCTTTAATATTGAAATTCTAGTCAAAGGTAAATATTTGAGATGTACTGAGCTCATCTATAATGATCCAACGTGTCATAGATATAGGGTAACTTATATTTAATCATAATTTTGAAATATATAATCACATTAATGATAATGAGATGTCATATTAGTCCATCTTTATTCATAAAAGATAATTGATTCACCGCATACTGAGACACTAGGGTATATAAAAATCTTCTCTAAATTCATATATATCTACATTTTTAATTACTCAAATACAATGGGATATATTCAATATTGACTCTCTAATATATGAATAGATGTAGTTATAAGTTCAGTTGAGAACTCATCCTCGTGCTCTGGGGGGAGACCAAACTGTTCATCCCCGAATACATAACATTATTCTTAGAAAATGGGTGTGTCAAAAATACTGACTTTACCCCAGATCATATAGGCTATAAATCATTCATCTATGGGCATCAAAACTCATATTATAAAATATTATTTCAATGGGGGATCATCCATATATTATCACATGATAATATAATGATATTGAATATGAAATTATATATTTTTATCCTAGTATTTTTATGAAATTTATTTTGGGAAATAAAATCCACATAAAATATTATGAAAAATTAATCCAAAGGAAGAAGAATTAAATATTTTGACAATATCACACAAACAATTTCAATTCGATTAGATTTATAAATCATATATGTGATAATTGTTCCATTAAATGATTTCATAGATAGTTAAATTATCATTTATTGAGGTGGTGATTCAACATTACTTTTAAACTTCTGTGATGTATAATTATGTGTGTGGAATTATTTTAGATTCATTACAAATGTAAAATGAATGGAATAGAAAAAATAGCTCATTAGTGATGTGTAAAACCTAACATATATATCTCTAGGATTTAATTTAGGTTTATTCATATTTGATTCTTTATAACCACATTTCAGGATTCCATAATATAATTAATCTTTAATAATTGATTGTGTATATAATGTGATTAACCAAAGAATGAAAACTAAGAGTTCATATTCTTGTGAATATTTAAGCCTCTTTGTTTATTCACTAGGTCACATTTTATTCTGTACACAACTCACACACATTTTGAATATTACCACTAGGAACAACTATGACAAATCCTATAACAACATCCGTGTATACATGCATTTATTATAAAAAAAATATTACTTCGAAATTAAATAAAAAATTAAGATTCTATCGTATAATTGAACATATCCTGTAGAATATCCCCAAAGTATTTCATTATTTTATACAAGAAAATGTACAAAAATAAATGAAACGTTTATGTTATAACAACTATAGAGACACCTAATAGAAATTCCTTCATTTGATACCCGTAAATGATTTATATAATCACATTTCATAAATAACAATATCCCATGGAATGATTTGTTTAATGAATTCATAGACTGGTTACATAATATTCATATCTTCCAAAAGACATGATCACTTCACTTTAAACGTACCATAATAGACCATCATCTAGAAATCTCATTAGTAAAACTGATCCTCATAATTCAAGGAATAAGGACATAAGAAATGTGTTAGGTCAGACAATCAAAAATAGTTTAATAAACTATTCATATGGGATAATTTCATAGGAATATGTAAAAACATGAGCCTAACAGAAATAGAATAACATCATGATTCATTATTGTAAATCATATGTTAGATTCAATGTACATGTAATGAGAACATTGAAGAATACAATACCAAAATTGATATATAAATTTTATAGATTGATATATAAGAAATTAATATAAACCATATATCATTAGAGTATAATATCATAATTAACAACATCACATTATTGTTCCAAAAACATTATTATAGGGTTACACTACTTTAATAAGACACACCATTTTTGACCAGGTTTATGAAAAACTAAAATTTTCATAAAAACCAAATACCATGATATATAAACTCATCAATAATTAATTTGAGGGAGATGTTGGAAGTCACCCATTATTCATCCATAATAATATATTCCACATAAAAATAATTATCCTTTAACTAAATAATGAACCCTTTGAAATTAAATGTGTCTCATAAAACATCCGAATTGAAGTCAATAAATTTTCATAAATAACCCCAGCAAAAAATTTGATTTCAGAAAACATACATATTGAATTCATTCAAATTGCATAAATAACCCAAGTAAATAAAATGGGTTTCATAAAAAACCAAAATGGTTAGAAATAATATCATGAAATAAATCGTTTGCAACAAAAATGTTGATCATAGAAAATAATCACATGAATAAAAAAATAAATGTCGAAACCCAAAACATAACTCTAATGGAGATATGTTACATGACTATAATGAAAACAAGATTAAGAAAATATATTTTTGAAAACGTTTTATATTGATAATTTTAAAAGTCATATATATTTGTATTTTTTGAAAATTCATACATTGATTTTTTAAATCAAATTAAGTAAACACCAAACTATTCATGGATATTTATTTGAACGAAATAATATTTTGGTTTTGAAAAAAAATTAAAAACTCATTAGAAATGTAAAATATAGTCAACGTAAAGGAAGGGAAACAACAAAAACAAAGTGTATAACACAATTAATGAAATTAAACTTTCCATGTCCCTTAAATTTACCCTTTATATCAATAGAACTAATTTAACCACTTATATCGTGATGATAAACATATAAATTTCTTATTCTAGACACTTTTAATTTAAATTTAATTTATTCTATTCATTAATAATAACTATCGTCATTTTTTTGAGTTTTACAATATTTTTTTTGCATTGTGTTTTATAATAATGACCATTTTGAAATTTGTTAATAAAAATGTTATAGATGTTCCTTTTCCTCCAACATATCATCATTTAAAAAAATTATTTTATTTAAATTGATATTTTAAAAATACCTATAATGTAATAATTGAATTTTAGTGGAGTTTTAGGGATGTTTTACGATGCTAAAAATGGTGATGAACTAGTTTCTTTTTATTTATTGATACTGATGGATTTCCTAATAAGAATCATTAATATTTGTGTTTTCCATAATTAATAATATTAATTACATATATTACATATATATATATATCATAAATACTAAAAAATATAAATTAAAACCATCTATGATGGTGATAGTGAAATATGGAATGCAGAATTCCATAGTGGTGGTTGTCTACACGTATGCATGATTAATGATCTCATTTCACAATAAATGCATAAAATTATTGTATGTGATAAATTATTGTATCAATGAAATTAATTTTACGTAAACTACATTATTATTCATAACATACCGTTTTTTAAAAACATGATATGGTGTAAAGAAACCTGTATAATATCTCATCATGGAGGTGGTAGTCCACACATACACAAGATCGTTGTTACATTATTTTCTTTGGTTATTGAAATGAATGAATGATTTTTCTAAAATTAATATGATGACAATTCTGAATAATAAGTACATTTATTTAATTATATTTATAAGGTTAAATATGAATAATGGAGGATTGGATTGAAGGAAATAACTGAGATAAAGTATTACACATGTTGGAAGCTTGATGTTTCTTGTGTAAAAATCATTATAAATTAAGGTCATAATCAAAAAAATGGTGGTTATAATCATTTAGAAGTGGGAGATGGATTTATGAAAATAGTGTTTATAGAGTTTTAATCAGAATTATGATTGAAATGTGGGTCGTGATTTTTTCGAATTGCTGATTTTTTATATGTAAAGCGACGGGTGATTTTGAAATTTACAATTATTTGTTTTAATATATAGTCATTATTTAATGTTCAATTACCCCAAATTAGAGAAAATTAGACAATAATTTAATTTTTTTAAAACAAACGTCAAATACTCATTTTTTATACATCATTTATTATTTTAGTTCATTTATTTTTACATTTATTTTATTTTAGCATAATATACTTTTACCATGTCAATTAATTTTTATCATTAGTAATTAAATTAAATGAAAATATTGAGATAAGATATCTTTAAAAATTTGAAAATTTAGATTTAACCTTTGTATATTATTTTTCCAACTAAAATTTTTAACTTTGTGAAATTTTACTTTTAAAATAAACATATATAATTTGTAATTGTTTTTTAAAAAAAAAGTGTATTTTATGTTTACAACATTATGTAGAGGATAATATTAGAACATAAATAAGGTTAAATAATATTTTTTTTAATAAAGTAAATAATAGTTATGTTGCTTTAAAATCAAATCAAAATTTAATTAAAAAAATTAGGAGAAAAGATCGAACACCAGTTTTATTAAAGTAAATTTTTAATTTAGATCTATAAATGATGAAAATAGGAATTTTAAGCTAAAATAATATATTAATACGAAAAATTTTATTTTTTAAACTAATATTTTATTTCTTAAAAGGTCCTGTAAACTTATTGGATAAACATACCTTCTGATAATCTCCAAAAAATTACTATTTTCCCAAAAAATTCTACATTTCAATAAAAACTCAATGTTTTTCAAAAAAAAAAAATTTCCTACTAATTTAGATTTTATCTGATGAATTTAAAATTAAAATTTATTTTTTCAAATTTATATAATAAAATATGAAAAAGTTTAAAAGAAAATATATATTATCAAGAAAATGGATTTTGGGAAAATAATCATTTTCAATATTATCTAGTATTAATTATATATCTTCATAGGGTAATAAATTTTAATTGTGGATAATATTTGTGTCTATTTTAGATGTATATATAGTGTTGATCTAATAATTCATGGTTTTTTTAGGTTTGGTGTAGTAGAACACCTATTGTACGATAATATAAATTCTCTAATTATTTTTCTAATGTGGGAGAAAAGTTGTCCAATGTCATTTCACTTTCAGATATTTTTAGTTTGTAACAAAATAACTCTAATTAAATTATTTTATTTCTATTTTTCAATTTAAGGAAAAGGTAGGTATAATGGGAAAAGGTATTGTGAATAAAAAACTGAAACATTACATGTAGATCCAATGAAAAGAAAATTAATGCAATTTAGAAGAGAAAGGGAATTCTATCATGAGGTTTATCCATATAGAAAATTCATCATCTTGTTCATTATATCGTTAATAAACACACTCTATCATATGTGAAAACACTACATTCTAACCAAGTTATAAATATATAGTGGAATTGATATTCCCTAAGCACATTGCATATATATCCTCAATTAAGAGGTAATGATTATATAATAATAATTCAATACTTATATACCCACAAATAAGATTACACCCACATATAATCAACCTCATATTATCCTAAAGTAAATAAATAACATAAACCTATGTTCAACATCAGAGTACTCCCTAGGTAAATTAAGCAGTTCTGTTACACATAATCATACATATAAAAGTTCACATTAGATAATTGGAGAGAGAGTATAATGGAAGAACACGTGAATTAATAATATTTAAAATAGTATCACAAAAAATTAAAAGAAACTAATATAGTAAAAAAGAAATTAAAATAGTAAAATAAATTCTAATTATAATTCATCACCAATTGATCTCGCCCTACATAGAAGGGTTACATAATCTTTATATGTAAAAAGTATTATTGTGTCACCCTTAATAATTCATTAATGTGTCCCTTATTTCATACTGAGTCAATCATGGGGGTGCATTGTGGTCAATTGTCAATAGGAGGGGTATTTGGTTGAGATTTACCAAAATAGAATGTAGATATTTCACATCGACCATATTCACAGCATGAAACATGGTGCCACCCTTTGAAAATTAGTTTCCCATATTTAATTATAGTCTTTTATGTAATCATTTCACATGTTTTATTCCCTATTCTTTTCACATCATTAATAAGTCATTCATGACATGAATGGTGGTTTTCTAGAAAATACATCTCTTTTTTCTTGATTTTTATTTTTGATCCTTATAAACAAACCATGGGAATTTCATGACATCTAAAGTATTCTTTTAATTTAAATAATTATCCACTTTATTTTTTTAAAAAAATTTAATCATTCAATAAATCTTTATATATATGATTAAAACAATAATATATAATTGATAATTTTAAATTGCAATAAAATAATAATGTAATTAAAATTAAAAAAATTATTTTTGATGGTTCTATTGATTTCATTACACACAGAACTTTATTTTCCTTGAGAATTTAATCTCATGAATAAATTAAATAAGAACAAGATGCTAGATATATTTATATTTCAAATAAATAATATAGAAATATTTTCAATGGGAAAATGAAATTTCAAGTTCCATATTAAATATCATCCCAACAACAAAAACATTAAAGAGAGTAATAACATCTTATTAATTTCAATTTCCAAATTAGAAATGTGAATCTCTACCTTTCTTCCAGTTCCGTTTCTCTCTTTTTTAGGATTAAACAATATTTTTTGTGTCATACTTCAAAAAATATTTTTCTCTCTCATCAAATTAGTTAACATTTAAACGTAGAGTTATTATCATACATTAAATATATAAATCTTCTAAATGATTGTAATTGAAGTATTTTATTGACTTTGAAAATCAACCCAAATCATGGAATCATTATGAATTTTCAATAATATTCTAATGAATCATAGGTTAGAAGTTGTAGGGTAATTTTGTTTAAAAGAGTAATGATCAAATATGAGGTTAACTAAAGGAATAATGCATGATATAAAATGTAATGCATAATGGAAATCTCCCCTTGAAAATTAATAATCCCAATTAATATTCTCAATATATAAAGGTCGTGAATAATTAAATCTCAATGATTGATATAGAACCTCTTGAATCTTCTCAATATTTATTTTTTTCATCAAATTTTTTTTCATTTTATTTTACTTTTTTGAAAAAAAATTCTTTGAATGTATCTCACATCCCCATACTATCCCCATATGATTAAATCACAAGTCTATAAATAGTTATTTGTTTTTGTCCCAATTCAAAACTCATTATTTTTTTCTTCTTTATAAATGTTTTTAATTTTTTTCACTTTTTTTAGGAGGGGTAGTACTGAAAGACAATGAATGAACAAGATCCTTTCTCAATACCAAAAAAGGGTTTTCATGATTCTACCCAACCCAAAACCCTACTTGAAACATTTCAATGCTTTACGGGTGTTCTCAATCCCCACATAATGGAAATTGGTTCATGGGTATCATGTAACACATGTGGGATTGGTTTAGACCATGATTCCTAACCATAAAAACCCACTTAAATATTATATCACATCATAACCAACATTTTAAGCATAAGATTTCAAAGGAAAATACTACCACATGAGACAATCATTTTTCATTTACAGTCAATAAACATAATACTAAAATGAGGAAACGAAAAACTATACCAATAAAACCTCCATGTGGTATGTGGCCTGAAGCCCCATGCTACCACCACAAAAAATTGACAAAAGGAACAACTAGCATGAGGGGATACTGTCACTGAAACATGGATTCATTATTTCACCAGATTCAAACAATAAAAGGCCAACATACTCCTGAGGGTGCGTATTGGGTGTGAGAAAATGATCCCAGTATGATACTAACAAAACATTCGATGCATTAATATTGAAAGGGAAATTATCATTCTATATTTAAAATCATTTCTTTAAAAACTATTTGGAAATCAAAAACAAAGGAACACCAAAACATTCACACCATAAAACTAACTAATCATATGATGATGATTTTGGGATCAATAGAACTTTTTCGATGATCTCAATAATGGATTCTGCTTGATAATTTTCTATATGGTTCAATCACTAAGGTAAGAGTATTCTAGGGCCTTAACAAAATAGTTACTTATGGAGTCACCCATAGGGATTTAGTATTTTATTCAATTATTTAAAACCACTTTTACATTATCTCCACTCTTTTAGAAGACGTCTATTCTAATGATTGAAAACTCACATATGTTTAAAACCCTTTCACAATGTGGATTTCTTAAAAAAATCACAATAACACCTGAAAACCACTATGAAAACATATTTCAAAAACCCAATTAATTTTTAATCACCATTTAGATACCATGGGAAGCATTATAAAATAATCATTCAATGAAATGTCATTGAACCACATACCTATTTCTTGGAAACATCCTAAATTTAGTTAAAACCCCCAACTGCACCAAGGAGGGGTCATATTATAAATGATAATACCACAAAAATCTAGATAAGGCCAAATAAATCATGTATTATTCTATTTTAGGATAACCAATGTATAAAATAATATATAATAATGTGGATGAGGAATAACATAACAATTGAAAAAAAGGATCAACTTACATGATGGATTACTGACGATCCTAATCTATATAATAAGTGAAAAGAGCCCATGGGAGATGAGTAAGGGGAAAGGTGTGTGCCTATGGTTGGAGTGTATAATGGGTTTGAGTGAGGGATGATTATGGGTTAAATTAATTAAGGGGTATAACTGGAGTATCATAAATTCCAATGATGTTTGAGGACTCATAGTGTGGCCCCATGGTCTTCCAGGCCATGTTCCAAGCAGGTGGTTCCTCTATCCGAGCTAAAAACGATTCTATAGGTTTTCATGGAGGAGGGTGAGAACTCGTGCACCTATTAAATATCTTCAAACAGTCTCAATTTCCATGGAGCACAGTTATCCCACACACCAATTTCATAGGCCACACAGTGTGGGAAGCACCATTATCTTGGGAACACAGTTCCCACTAGGATGGTATATAGTTTATACTAACCATGTGACTATCATACTCTAGCTTTAATCATTTTAAAAATTCTTCTATGTTTCTATAAAAACAAATGTAAATACAAAGGAAACTATTAGACCAAATGTAAAAGAAGAAATATCTATGAATTATTCCATGAATGTGATATTTCTCCCCACCAGGAAAACATTTTACCCATGGAAATTCAAAATAGTGGTGAATTGGAGAAAAAATACATATATTATTCCTTCTACAAGTAACTTCTTTCTCATGTATCATGCTAACCATTTCCCCTATACTATAGAACTTGAACCAAGGGTATGGACATCACCCAAACACTTTATTTGGGAAATATAAAATCATTATTGGTTACAAAAACATAGATAAATTAGTCTTCATTACCAATTATTAAAAACTTGGCTCATGAGTCAGGGCTAGACTATACATTTCAATTTGGAGACAAATAATATGTTATGGATCGATGCCTACTAGGACAAAAAATCCAGTCGGTATGAAACCATAAAAACCATTCAGTAATCTCAAAAGTATTGACATACCTCTGTGTCGTAATCCCACCTTACCAAGATAGTGGTGACCCAAGTGAGGCACCAATTTTAGAAATAAATGGTCAACCAATGAGAATATAAAGTTTTGTAAGTGTGATTGGTATAATACCTATTGTGAATATGCACTCGCATCACATTCTACCTAATTAACCAAAATTTATATAATATATATTGCACAAGGAATGTTCCTAACAACAAGATCTTGCCTACTTCTTTCTAGTAAATAGTTAATCAGTATGACTTACCATAAAGTGCCTCTAAGGGGACCATATTTATTAAGTATTCGTAACTATAATTATATAACAGTTCAACTAATCCAAAATGGTAGTCACATAAGCCTCCCAAATCCATCACACATTCCCTTTGCATGTCTTCCAAAATATGATTTTTCTTTTCCATATGACTATCTGTTTGGGGATTGTATGACCTAATGAGTCTCACCTATGAACCAGTTTCCTTCTGAAGGAATTCCCCAAACAGATAGGTCAACTAGGAGTACATTTTTGAAATGATAGATCAACAAACACCATTAAGTCTTTCTATCAAAAAAACATATAACAATAATAACTCATCCAACTAGTTGGAATCTATAATTAGAATGAAAGGGAATAATTTTCTCAATCAACCAATCACAACCCATATGTGATTCATCCCCAAAGGTGTATGAGGTAATCGAATAATAAAATTCAGGGATAACTTGTCCCAAATACAGGTATGAATGTGTAGTTCTTGAAGAAAAAAAGGGCCTATAGTGCTCAAAATTATACTTTAAAAAACAACACCAAGATATAATGTTATCTATATCACTTATCATATATATCCCCCAAAACTGGTGACACATGTCTCAAAATATTTTGGTGGTACCAAGATGAACAACCTAATGAGATTTGAGGAAATCCTGAATCACCAACTTCTAAAATGATATTGGAACCATAAAGTGACCCTTGAAACAAAGAATTAAATTAGAAGATAATGCCCATTTATGTAATACCTCTCCATCATTTAGAGTTTATTTGGAGTGATGACACAATTCCTCAATAGTCTTTTATTCAGAGGACAACTCCAAAAGTGACCTAATTAACTGAATATTATCTAGGAATGTACCTCCACTATGATCCATTACTTATTGGTGTATTCAAACTAAATACACATCAAATGCCACTCATCACCAGTCAGTTTCTAGGCCTATAATAGAATTTTTCATCATAGGGAATCTTCTACCATATTCGCTTTTCTTGAGGAATAGACGATATCAGAATAAAACTCATGAAGGAACTTAACCCATAGACACTTCCTCATATTCAATACTTTTAGAGAAATGTTTTTCCAAACTCTTATTATCACAGTAGACTACTATTTTCTTCATAATGAGATAGTGACACCCCATTATTGAGGCCTAAATCACAACTTCTAGTTCATTTTCAGGGGTCAGGTAACTAGTTTCATGTGGTCAGAGTTATAAAGAGATATATTACAAAAAATTCCCCCTTGATATCAATACAAACCCCACACCCTTACTTGATCCACCATTAAAGAAACAAAATACATTTCTATACTAAAGAAAAATTGAAATAGGGGTGGTGGTACATTATCACAAGATATCATCAAAAGATGTCTCACATTCTAGAATCCATTCAATCCTAACCACTTTTTGGGTAAGCATGGTCAAGGGTTAAGAAATTTGAGAAATATTTTTTCAAAACCACCTATAAAACCCATATAGTCAAAAAATATCTAAATATCAATGTTGTTCCTTAGTTTCTCCCATGAAATCACTACATTGATCTTCATAGGGACCAATAAGACTTCGTACTCTAAGATAACATGTCATAGATGCATGAATTCTTGTATATAAAATGTATGCATAGAAATCAAAGAATAAAGAGAATGATTTTAAAGAGTTCCCACCATGATCCTCAAGCACTACCCATGATATCCCTCAGACCTAGAGTAGAGCATGATTTCATCCATAAACATGAAATAAAAGATTCACGATACCAATGAAACATCGGGTTTATAAGAGAAATGAATAGCATTATATAATTCTTAAACCTGAATGGATTGACCAAATTTTCAATGTTTATACACCTATTTTGGATGATTTTTGTGGGAATTCCAAACTAGCAAACCCATACCTGATGATACCAAGATAAGAGCTCAATCATGGAGAAACACCTTTCCCCCTTGAGTTATTAAAAAAGGTCATTAATATGAGGAAATTTGTGTTTATTCATAAGGGATAAATTATTAATTTTTTTATCAATTCAATATCATAGGTATCCGTCAAAAATTACAGATAACAACGCATGGGATAACCAAGGTGATATTCTAGAGCAAATGAATATGTTTGATTCAAAATTTTCTCACTATTTCATTAATTCCCGCAACTCAGTGGGGGGGGGGTTTATGATATGAGGGAAGAGATATTGATTGTGTTCCCAATGCCATCTCAATAGTAAATTACACATCTTGTTCAATAAGAAAACCCATGAAATCATCTAGAAACACAAATAGAAACTCATCTCCCATTGGAGGATACCCACTCTCAAAACAATTAAAATTATCCTCTTATATAAGTGATGAAACATAGAAAAAATTGTTTCCCATCTAAATCTATAGAGGTATATCTCACCCAGAACAATTATAGCATTCACTATGAATGAATTGGGAACTCCCATGTGGTGCCACAATGGTAACCCCTCATTGGTAACAATCGATATTCACTCAGAAGTGCACCATCCAATCCATGCTGAGAATCACATGAAAAATATTCATAACTAGAACTAAAATTTCTCATTCCATTTAAACCCCAATCAGAGTAAATATGAAGGATGGACACATAAAACATTTATATTTCATCATTTTATGTGGAGTGACTAATTCCATATCATATAAAATATACACAATTTTATATTTCAGAAGTTTTATAATATGGGTTGATAAAAGGAGTTATTATAACTCATATAAAATTATATATCATCTATGTATAATGTAATAATATTAGCACCTCAATCATTTGTAGGTCCTATATCTAATTAAACTAGTTCCTAGTCCATATAATGAAGGTTCTTCATAAATTTATAATACTGTAAATGTATAATAACTTTTCTCTCTACCTTATGTCGACTCTTCCTTATAGTAAATATAGTCCTCATACTACAACATCCAAATAGAGACATCATGGTTCTGTTTTGTTTTGATGAAAATGTGGTCCCCATAGAGGCTGAGGAACCAACACCACTCTGATATGGGAGTTCACTTATAAATATTTTCTACAAGTTCCCTATAATATTCCAATGGGTACACCACCTAGGTGGATAAGAACAAGTCTTGCATAGGGGATCAGGGGTTCCACACTAAGGGAACACGACATTGCCACCACCTGTCATTGTGGAAAAAGTTGGTTGAGATTTGTGACTTGAACCACCATCTCCATTATTCACATTCTCATTACTGCCCCTCTTATCTATAGACACACCATGAATTCCTTGTACCATTTCCAAAAGATACCTCATAGAAATAAAATTTACCAGCATGATCCTTATCTTCCATCAAGGATTGATCTACCACCACATCATAATTCTTCATCCTAATCAAGAATACAATGTATTTAATTTATTGTATAAACCCCATTTTAAATATTTGATCCCTTGTATTATCATTTAATAGTAACATGGGTGTGAAAAAAACCTATTATAAAAAGTGGTTGGCATATTCCAGCAGGTTTTGATACCCCAAATAATGGACTAAGAAATACCATGTCATGGAACAGGCCATGGACTCTAGGAAAGGCTACTCATTGATGATGATCATGAGGATCTTCCATCCCAAATTTTCAAAATTTCTTGATTGGAAAACTGATTCCCATCACCAATCACTATAAAATTCTAACATAAAAGAATTACAATCCAACTTTACTACATCAAGAGTACCAAGGAACACAAAAATCCTCTCAATCCATTAAATCATATCCTCCACCTCCTAGGGGTCCATGATACACTCTAAAGAATGATTTTTTAGGAAGTCCTGATATTTTTTATTTCTTAGAATTGTTTTGGTTTCATTGTCCTCAGTAAAAGAAGATACTGCTCTCAGATCTAGTGCTTAGACAGTCTAAACCACCACTTTTACTAGTCTATTATCAACTGGTTAAATATCATCATTTATAACCTCTTCCCACTATTTTATATGAAGAATTTGGGGATGCATGTTTATATATATATTTACAAAAACAAATGAAACCATCAATACATCACCTAGAACAATTTCAGTAGTGAATAGAATTAAACATTCACACATATCACCATAAACCCATAATGAAGATAATAAATTACCAAACTACACCACCCAAACTTAGTGTATACACAATGTCTTATAGCCTAAACTTCACACTTGGAGGTGAATTCCAAATATATCCCAAAAATTTATAAATGAATCATGTCTAAACATGTGATGTGTTCGGAAAAAACCCAATCACAACTAGAACCTCAATCGCCAAAAGTCCTTGCTTCTACCAACACATACTATTCCAAAAAAAAATGTCACGAATAAATTAAAAACATGCTCTGATAACATTTTTTCATGAACCAGTCAGGGCTACCATCCAAACCCACACACAACCTGATCCATGGAAACGCTTGAAGGGAATTCCTAATCCCCATGTATTCGAAAATATTTCATGGGATTAAGGTAGTTATTATGTGAATGTTTTATCCCATGAGATCAAAATATAAATAAACCACTTAAATCCTAAATCAAATCATAACCAAAAATTTTATTATAACTATTAAAATGAAAAATGCTATAACATGAGAAAATAATTAATCCTTAAAAATCAAAAATATAAAAATGTGAAAATGAACAACTAGACCAACAAAACAACCATGTATTATATGGTATGAAACACCTTCCACCATCACCACCAAATGAGTAAATGAACCACTAGAAAAAGGGACTACCATCACATTAAATAAGATACTTTAATTCACCTGATTCAAACAAAACAAGCTCTATATACACCTTGGGGTTCATGTTGGGAGTGAGCCAAAACTCCTATTTGGATACCAACAAAAGATACCATTCAATGAAATTAATAGAAAAATTAACATGATAGTAATAAACCAATATATTTAAAAACATAAAATATATTAATGGTTTTGGATGAATCATAATGGGTTTATAAAATTAATAAAAAATAAAAAATCATTTCTTCAAATATAATACATATATTAGGTCATTTATAAGTTTTATATCATTTCATAAATATCTTGTGGGACAGTATGATGTCATAATACACATAATGTATTTATACGGTTTTTAATTTTTACCAAAAAATTCAACTACCTTGAATTTGTTTTGAAAAATATACTATTTGGTAATTTCTACATTTTGATTCTGAAAATAATATTCATTTTATCCACATAATTTTCAAATTATGTTAACTTTAACATTGAAAATAAAATATATATTTATTTATAAATGCGGTGTTTCACGAAATTAAAAACTTTTGAACCCTTCTAAACATTATTCTAGACTACATAAAAATTAGGTGATCATATATATTTGATTAAAATTATTTTATAATAATATTTTATTTAAAAAACATTAATTCATAAATCAATTAATTGATCAAATTAAATTCACTAACAAAATTTAAATATTAACCAAGCATCCATTTGTGTTTTATTCTATCTAAATAATATTCATTTATAAATTAACAAAACTATGATGAAAATATATTCATTACACTATAAATATTAATTTAGACACACATATTTATACATTCTTGGTATATATCTATTTTATACAGTAAAAAAATTCTAGGAGTAAGGCTCGCGATAGTGAGACATTCATGTGGTGGTTCAATGAACATGGTCTGGCTCCTGATCTTGATGAGCTCGAACTTCCCCCATAAACAGTTTCTCTTATGCCTTAATTTTTTTTATCTCATGTTGGAATTAGTCAAGGAAAAATACCAATGATTCTATCCCCCTAATAAGTTCTAATAAATGGGCTTTATTGGGTACAATCTAAGTGGTTGATGACATCAATTCCTTTTTCATTGTCAATTAGATTTCTTAAGACCCTATATTTATACTAATCAATTTATCACTACTAAATAAATATATTATCAATGGTATAGATGATTAATTGTTATTTTAAATCTATATGATAAAACCAAATAAGATCATGTGTTTTCTATAACAATATCACCGAATACTAAATTTAATTAGATCAATAAGAGAATTTTATTTATAATAATTTGGGTCATTAAAATATTCCCCCATAAAGAAATTTTTCCTTTGAAATATTCTTTTCCAATATTAATAAATATCATGGAATCTCTGCTTCATCACCTCATTCGGTTCTAATTTTTTTTCTTAAAACATTTTCATTTTCAATAGGACATTAACAAGGAGAATTTTATTATACTATGGAACATTATATCTATGATTTAAGATCATCACCAGCTTATTCTCAAATGAATTTTCAATCTCCAATGCTTCCATCTATGTATTTATATCATGTGAGGTGTCTAGTATTTACATTTTCAATTGGGAAACATGGAAAATGTCATGATTGTGACATATGATAGATGGGAGTGATAGTCTGTAGGCCACTACTTTGATGAGATCGAGGATATGGATGGGGATGATGTATCTTTAACTAATATTTCCTATTTTACCAAATCATATAAAATTCATCCATTATGATATATAGATTAATATCATGATATCAATATAAAACTCTAGTTCTTATCCATGATTGTTAGTATAGATATTCTATAAACATTGAGACACGATTTGTTATTGAATATTTTTAACACATTCCATAATTTCCTTGACTGTTTCATGATCTTTCAGTCTTTGTTCCCTAACTTCATCCCAACATATAGGTGCTCTATAGCTCTTCCTAAAAAAGGCATCATTGGGAGACATTTGGATACTTGAGTGTAAATTGTTTTGTAATTGAAATTGGCCAAACGAAGATACCAATCCCACCATCGAATAATGTTATTTGAATACTATCTAAATGTATCATTTTGTGTCTTGATATTCCACTAATATTTGCATCTGTTTGAGGGTGATAATCCATTATTATGTTCCCCACAACATTTAGATTATGTTGATGAATTTTACAAAACATGGAGGTAATTCTAAGATTTTGATTAGATATAATTGATAGTGGTACTCCATGCAACATCACCACTTCATTGATGTATATTCATGAAAGTTTATATAGTGAGAAGTCCTCTAAAATTACAATTAATTGTGTTGTCTTTGTAAGATTGTCCACCTAACCCAGATAGTATTATTTCAACTGTATATCTTACAAAAATTTTGACAAAGTCAATGATGGTGTTTTCCCTTCTCCATGTAGTTATGGTTAATCGATGCCTCGTCTCCTTATATTTTTTTCTTTCCACCTTCACTTGTTCACCTAAAAGACATCTTAATTTATACTATTTCATCCCCTTCTTTATAATGTCCCATAAATAGTGTTCTTAGAGATCTTGATACATCTTTGTGCTTCTCAGTTGGATGGACAAGGTTGATCTATATATATTATCCAATGGATCCTTATTTAAATACAATTTTTGATGAAACACATAGTCATTACCCAAATATAACAACTCCATCATCATTAACATTAAACTATAATTATTTCCCTTTTATTATAGATTTCACATTCTTATGAATTCCTAATTCATTTTGTTAGGCATAATTTAACCTCTCCTGATGATACAGTTGATAATTCATTTGTGATAACATTTATGATGTTCCTACCTTTATGATTCTCATGTCTATACTTTTCAAATATAAGAAGATATGATCCATCTATATTCACATCAATTGTTGAGTTGTTGGATCCCTAATACTTAGATCACATGCTGCATTATTTTCCTTCTCATGATTGTGGTGTATTGAGCAGTCACTATCCTTGATCATCTATAACCATATTCATTTGCGAAAATTCATATCTTTCTATATGAATATAAACTTGAGGATTTTTTGATCTGCATATATTTCACACATATCCCTGAAGATATAATGTCACTAGATTTTCAATTTGAAGATAACTAAAGCCTTATCCAGATCACGTGTTTAGTAGTTTTGTTTGTGAGATTTCATCTTCCATAAATAATATTCTACTACTTTTTAATTATGCATTAACACACATTCCAATCTCTTCTTCGAAGCATCACTGAATACCAAGAAATATTTTCCACTTGTGGGTAGTGTGAGCATAATGGAAGTGATAAGCCTCTTTTTCAAATACTTGATGCTCCCAAAACATTCATCATTCAAATAAAACCATACTCCCGTCCATGTTCTCTTGGTTAGAGGATTTTTGAATCATTTAAAATTTATCAAAAATTGATGATATTACACATATAATACAATGAAACTTTCATATCACTCTTATTTTCATAGAGAACATGTCACATTGACCACTGTTTTATTTTGTTTTGTGTTTATAATTCCCATCAATATATTTTAAGATTCCTATCATGATATTATGGGATCTACATATACATATAAATATATTACTTTATTTGTAATTTGAATGGCCCAATGAGTTTCATTAATTATATAAGGCTAAATTAAAATATACCTTTATTAAAATTAGATCAGTGATACATAAATAAATTAATTAATTTTGAGGAAAGATCATGATAAATTCCTTATAAATAGTGAAATTATTATAATTATTTTTTAAAAGAAAATATTTTAATTTATTTATTTTATTAATGAAGTTGAAGAATAGATGGAAGTTTGGAAATTTATTTAAATAATGTGAGAAAATAAAGAAAATAAATTAGGGATTTGAAAACCAAGTATAACTGAATGAATATTGGGGTTATGTAGTTTTATGATTTGGGGGAAATAATATTTTAGTAGTTAAATAAATTTATCCATAGGTGATGTTATAGTTGAGATGAGGTGGATCCAATGGTCATGGTATCCCCTCATCAACACAACAATACCCTACTTCCTTTTCCCCTTTAATTTAGGTTTTTACCCAATAGAGTTTACCTCATTTTAATTTTTAATACTCAGTGCACAAAATGTGTAAGTGGTAATAGCTTATTATGGGAACCCAATTGTGTAATTAAAAGGATCCTTTCATATTTCTAAACCAATGGTCATGAATAATCCAAAACAAATGTATAGGATCTAGATAAACAAATTACAGAAATCTATGACATGAATAAACAATAAATATAATGTAACCTTCCCCCATATATACATAACCCTATCAAATGTCATGTTTTGAGCCCTCATAATTGTGATGTGAAAATTGGAGGAAATTAACAAAAATGAAAGCATCATGAATACCAGAGAGAACGTTATATAAAACCCATAAAATGATACTTATCCCCCAATAAGATGGTATCTAGAATGATTAAATGTATCAGCTTGGAACTCTCTTTATAAACATGCAAATAGATTTCTGTATCAATTAATACCATAAAAAATGGGTCAAAAGTATTTTTGGGTGGTCTTGGGATTTTAAAATCAGTCTCAGCCACCTGTTGTGTCAAACCTAGAAATTTTTTATGTTATTCTCACACTATCACATCATGTATATGATTTATAATTTTCAATATATGAGGAATTCAAAAATTCGTGGTTTTTTTCATATTATTTGAAAATAAATGAGTTATTATGGAATTCAATATTTTACATCACGCAACATTTTCCTGATGTGAATACTCAATTTTTAATATCTGAATCTCCATTTTGGATTTGTTCTTTACTTATAATCTCCCTTGTGGATTGACCATCCTAATGATGCACTAGGATATACTGTATCACGGGGTGATGTGTATTCTCTCATCAAATTTTGTCCTTTCTGTTCCATTTCCAAATATTTTTTTGTATCATTACAGTTATCAAAAAAATAAGATTAATTATAACATTTCAGGAATAATTAATAAATTATTTGGAGAAAACATTTTATTCAATCACCATCATATATAAGCACTAAATAATCATATTAGGATGGTGATTTAAAAGATACCAGATAGGTAATTGTTTTATATTTAAATCTCATTTTTATTAGTATTATTAATGATTATGTTCTCAATTATGAAATATGATGACCTACACCTCATGAAAATCATGAATTTCTTTATCCTCTAATTTTTTTCATGAGAATACATGGTTTTTTTCATTATAAATTCTTTAAGAACTCTTGAGATTAGAAAAACGTTTTTAAAGAATAATCAATAATATTTATCTATTTGGATGAAATTATTTTTATTCCATATTCATGATTTCTAAAATTACGTCAAATAATTTTTTTAATATTATATAATGGGTTTTTAAAGTCATATTAATCGATTATTTAATTTTTAAAGAATTTTATAAAATAAAATTTCTTTCAATTTTATTAATGAGTTTTTTTTACTTTTTTCAAAAATGTGAAAACCAAATTATTAAACATGTATAGAATAAATGTAGTTTCTCACCTTCATTATATATCAATGAACTAAAGAATCAACATTAATATTCCAAGGATAATTCAATGTAATGAATTTTCATATTGTGTTATGAATATTTCTTTTTTTTAAAAGTAATGTTTAATATATAAAGTATATTTTCATTAATAACATTTTCAATAATATTTAATGATTCCTTAATAATATTTAATTATTATTTTCAGGGAAAATAATATAGAAAATTTTATTGATTTTTTACATTTTAAAGAATTGATATTAAATGTGGAATATATATTTTCATCCATAAATGTTTTAAATGATCTTTAAATATTTGTCTATAATTTTCTATTTTTATTTTCATGGAAAATTATTTGGATAATGTTTTTCATTTTAAACATTCATTTTCATATTTAGATGTATATTTTCCCCAATAAATGATCCATGTGATCTTCCAATACCATTTTCAATCTAAGATGACGTATTTTGGTTCCACTTATGTTGTATTAAGGTTATGATTCAAAGATAAAATACTTTTTCTTCCCTCAAATGGTTTATGATTATGAACACAAATTTTTTATGACAACCATTCCTTTTCCATGGGTTATGATATGATGGAATGTTTATAAAACCCATTTCATTTCATTGGTTATGTTATAATATTTTTTTATGATCATGTGGTACATAAATGTATGAATTATCTGACCGGTGGGACTTGTATCTTCTTCCAATGAATTGGGTAATGATTAAAGTTATATATGATCAAAGAGTATGCGTGAGGATATCCAAAGACTGGAAGAGGGTACATATGAGGTTATCCAAAGCTCACAAGAGGGTAAATTGGAGGTTTCCCCAATTCCAAAGTATATAATATGTTGGTTTTCCCAAGACTAACATGTATGAATACCTTGGTGTATATCATTGGTATAATGTTTTCTTTGATTATTTTTTTGTCACAACTCTATATATTATGTAATTGATATATTATCCTTGATTATGTACTTATATTCATTTATCATTCATGTCTTATGAACATACCTGATATATTCCATGAATCATTATTTTGGTCAATGATATGTAGTGTATGGTTTTCAAATGTTATGTTCATATTCTCATTACCTTAAGATTATGTTATTTTTATGCGACCATTGATATATCTTTTGATTATAATTATTTATCACAATAGCTCACCCATTATTATTTTTTCTTCCCTATGTTATGAATAATGACCTAATGTATGATAATACTAAGAATGGTTCTATATATTAAAACATTAGTCGGAGAATATTTATTTCACCTATAAGTCATTAGTTTATGTGTCCATGTTTCCAATGTAACTATAAAAAAATGATTCTGGAATTTATCATTAGGTTATTAATTACTATTTATCTTTTAAGATGTAAGATTTATTTTTCATTAGTTTTGGCATTTAGAGTTTTAATGCATAAACTTAATACTTATTCTTTTTCTAAGTTTCTCTGATAAGGTGAATTTTTTTAATTGAATATTTTTCTTTTATCCATGAACATTCCTAGTTGATCCTTGTAAGAGAGACCATCCTCAAACTATAATTCATTTGAACTCAATAACTGTGATAAGATATGAATATACTTCATCAAGAGGGATATGTGGAATATATCATTTACATGAGACTGATTTTTGTATCATTCTAGTTGTAATGTAATAGCCCTAATGTAAAAAATAATATTAAATTGGTGAACATATATGGTATATATATTTACCTTATTCATACCAATCATGAATATTCTATGTAGAGATATATAAATATAATATTTATCCCTAACTATATACTCTGGGATATGATGAAGACTCTAATCATATTTATTTTATCATAAATGTGTATCTATGATGTGTTGAATATATATGTAATTCTTTTCCATTACATGAACGTATTTATGTGTCAAGAGATTATATTATATAACCTTTCCCGACCATGTTAATGTTTTATACATATTCCTCTCATGGTATTCGTAAAGATCTATAATAATTCTTCTGGAAAAAAAGATTTTTATATGAGAACACGTTCTATGGAAGATATTGATCCCAACCTCATTTATAACCCATAGATAAGAATATCAACATGAATTATAGAGTATTTATTATCCTTTCATGTTGATAATTTTTTCTATGGATGGTACACCATATTAAATCAAATCCTAGAGATCCAAAAATGTCAAATAAAATACTAGAATATATAGGTAATCCTCTAATATAAGTCATATATAATACTTAATAGTTTTAAATGAAGCCTCATCACTTCTAAAATTTATATATTATGAATTTTCCATTTTATGATTAGTCTTGAATGGTAATTAAGTGGTAAATATTTATTTGATGATATACCAAAACAACTATGGAATATATTACTTTGAACATCATCATAATAATAGTGACAAAATACGTGGTGATGATCTCACATTTAAATTTCGGTATAGGTAGTGGTTTCATCACCACCATTGATTTTTGTTCATAAACAATAAATTCTAAGAATGCCTATAATATAGATGTATATTATACAATATCCTTCTTCATATTTCCCAATAATAAGTTCATTAAATTTTATTTATACATAAATTTTCTCCTTATGTGGATAGATAATGTTTGTATACGAGAATTATCTAATAGTTCCATATTTATCTCAGGATTGTATTTCACTTATAATTAAGTCACAATTCAGAAAAATAAATATTTATACATGATTAACCATATAATTTTAACCTTCATTATTACTTCCAATTTCTTTTTTATCCCTACAATATCCATTGTAGACTCGTTAGTACCATATATGATATATTAATAAGAAATCATTTGAGCTTGACAAAATATTTCATTTCCAATAATGATTCTAATGTCCACAATTTTAATATCATAGAGGATTTGATCTCTTTGAAAACTTTTCATGTACAATTTTATAAGATTTTTTACATAAATAATTTTTCACATTATTTACTATTCTAGGATAGTAATGTTTTGATCAATCATAGTTCTTGAGTAGCTGTTGCCATATTTTTTTGCTTCATATAGATCAATTTTTATTTGAAAATATAATTTATTCTATTTTGGTCAATATATAAGTCACGCTTCATTCAATATAGATAATTCAACACTATCATTAATATAAATATTATCACCACAGACTCTTGATCATACACTATATAATATTTTCACAGACCACCAGATATCATGATACATGGGCTAACACATCATCATTTATGAATACAAAACTAAAGCCCTGTATCGATGCATAAGTGTATGTCCAAAATACTTAATTACATCATGGTAGTATTGATTTAGGTTTAGTGATTATCCTCTTCATTAATTTATTGGATTTCACATATTAATCATAAATCATGATTGAAATTAATCATTTTATTAATAACATGTAATGTTTTTTTGAAAATCATGATATGTTTCTCACAAACTGTTGAAAAAACCCAAATAGTGTGAGAATAGTATAGATTTATATTATAGATAATGGTATAGAGAAACATTATTTTTATGAAAATAACATATATCCTTTTTCTGGTGACAAAATTCAAAAATAAAATTATATTATCCATTTATAAGTCAAAAGTTTGTAATAATTTATATAACTTCTACTTTAGAATTGTCTTTATCATAATATCCAAATTCATATCATGTTCCTCCATTATTCTGGAGTATAAGGTAATATCATATTTAAATAACAAATAAAACATTTCATGGTAATCTCTAATGAATCTATTTACAAGTTTCGTGAGGATTAATGGAGCATCAGTGGCTCTGAATGGAAACACCATAAACATGTAGTGTCCATAAATTTTATGAAATGAAATATTTATAATATCACCATTTTTACTATTAGTTGATGATATCCCTTTGAATGATATAACATTAAGAAATATTGATCCCCTCATAGTATATTAAACAATTCATCGATCTATTATTGTGAAAAATTAATCTTTATCATGATTCAGTTGAGGTCATGATAATCAGTTAAAAGACACATTCGCCAATATTTTATCATGAAAAATAGTATTAAGAACCCCAATAATGAATCACCATGACGTATAAAATACTTTTCCAATATATCTTATATTTATTAATTCAACTCCAATTTTTTAATGGAGTTAATTATATAAGGAACCGTAGAAATTGGTAGAGATCAAGTTATATGTTATATTGGAAACTCAATACCCTGACCATGATAGAGATTGGAAAACTCTTTTAAAAATGCCTCAACATACTAAAAAACAATGGGAATTTCCACCATAATAATATACTAATATTTCTCTTTCAATTTAGTCATATGTATTTGCTTATATGGTAAAAATAGTTGGGATCTTATATAGGATCAGTTGATGGTTTGGGATTTGGAAATAAATTTCCACCTCCAAGTAGTTGACATTAACACTATATAATGAAGTACATTTCATGCCTTGTATTTCATGGGATACATATAATGTAAATAAAGAAATATTTTTTTGGAGTTTCATCTCATAATTTCTAATTGGGGAAACATCATACACTTAACATGAAATTATTTCACAAATAAGTCCTTTCATTAAAAAATAAACCTTTATTTATGGACAAGATG
Organism: Viscum album; assembly: GCA_963277665.1. Lineage (NCBI taxonomy): Eukaryota > Viridiplantae > Streptophyta > Magnoliopsida > Santalales > Viscaceae > Viscum > Viscum album. The sequence continues at coordinate 981,402,567 of OY728125.1, forward strand.
TCATAAATTTTTATGAAGGATTATTTTTTAATTGAATTAATATATATATGATCATCTAAGTAACATTTTATTCATGATTTTATACTAAGAATATTATTCTCTACTTGATAATCATTTTAAGAATTTTCCAAATCCATTACAAATATTGTAAATAAGGATAATAAGATTATTAATAATATTAAAATAATACTATGAACATATAATGAAAACCCAATAAGTGAAAAATGCATCCTATCATATATTTTTATATTTTTAAAACAATGTTATTCATGGTGCATCTTCTATCAGGTTCTCTACCCTAATTCACAAGAATAACTACATCTTTCCCTAATACCAACTATAATGATAATCATGTTTTATAAATTTTATTAAAACATTTTTAACACAAATATCCAACAAAAATACTAATAATTGATAATTAAAGTTTCATGTTTTATTAGGAACATGATTCTTAAACATGAATGTAAACTACATTATTTATGATTCCTTTATTGTATAAGTTCGAAGAACTTTTTAAATTTATCCACTTCATTGGATATCCTAGGGACATGCATAAATGAGAAGGTATTTATATATATCCCAATAAGGGTATGGAAACCCGTTTAATTAAGAGAATAATCATTATGAGCTAAATCAAGCATCAATGGAAATAAAAATTAATAATGATTGTAAAGGAAAAATGAATCCTTAATGCTTGTAATAAGAGATCATGAGTGATGGATATATGGAAAAATTAGAAAACATTCCATAAAAAGTATAGGTCATAGATCACATATAAGACATCAAAACAATATGGTTGAGGCTAACTACACCTAAACCATACATAAAAATATGGATCAGATTTACTGGAACTATCCCAAAAAAACATTATATACAAGGAGAAATACACTAGGCCTTTGCATAATGATATCCTGATATATAAGGTTTTACATATTAAATTGGGGGGGGGGGTGTTTAATTCTATAACAAATTATCACTTAATATTATATACATTTATATGTTGACATGTAAAAAGAAACCATATATAAAAAATAAGGACAATAAAACCTATTTATAATGATATGGGTTACATAATTATGTCTTTAAAACTAATTTATATATCATAATGATTCCCATGAAATGAAAAGAAAAAGTAATTTTACATGACAATAATGAAATGTAGAAATATAATTCCTTATGATAAGGCTCAAGATAAGGAAAACACTTAGAAAGGGGTGAATTATTAAGTGTCAAAATAAAATCCTTAAACAAGGTTGTATGAAATGGGTAAATAAAATAATAATAATTTTCATAAAACTCAAAATTAATTAAAATATTTTTCCATAATAAAATTTTTATATTTAGAAATATCATATGATTATAAAAATTACAAAATTATTGAATTTAAATAAATAATAAATAAAATAATTCCCTTTGTTCATGTTTTCATTAAATAATGTATTTGGAAGGGAAGCTTAAAAACAATCATATATACTGAAAAGAATGTGAAATAAATTAATTATATATAGATAAAACATATATATATAACATAAAAAATGACTATTTGAGGAATCTTGGGCGTGATAAACATAAATATAGATAATACAACCTAAAAATAGAGGGGGTTAGTGAAAAGAGGCCCTTAACGCGAGTCATTACTCATCTTAGAATGAATGCATAACCTAACTAACATTAAAACTAAATTATATTAATATGTTATTAATAGCATGTTTCATGTTTCATCAGTTATTTTTATTCTTATGTAATGAATTTATTTAGTAATTTTATCCATATCCACCGTGTTAGGAATTATTTTCCATGGTTCCCAATTTACATCAATGTCTTAGTAATGTTTAATGTTCTTGTTCAAAGGCTCAATAAATCTACAAGTTTTTTTATATATACGTCATGTATTTTTAAATATCAAAATGAATCCAACTACCAAAAACAATTCAACATAATCATCGTTAATGGAGTATAATTTTTTCAATTAATGGGTTTTAATTTTAACTCATTCTAGAAGTCATGATGAAATTAATTTTTTAATTTAATTATAACATTTTTTAACATTGAAATAATGAAAATCATACTAAAATATCATTATTAGGTTTATATTTTCCAATAAATTTATTTATTACAACCATTAACGAAGGAAGAATCAACTGTTTAGAAAAAATATCATCCTAGGTGGTTATAATGAGTTTATATGGATACTTGAATGTAAATAAATTATTATGTATATTATATGGAATTAACATAAAAAATTTAATATCATATGATAATTTATTTTATGTTATGGGACGTAGTTATATGATTTTTTAATAGTAATAATAATAAATAAAAAATTATAAAGGTAATATCAATATATTTATTTCTTACCTTACATTTATAGAAGTATACTTTTGTAATATGCTAAATATCTATAAGGATATTATTTCATTGAGTCTAAAATATAAATAATGATTTGAAAAGAGAATGGGATGAATTTTTATATTTATTGGGAATTTTAATAAAATTATATTTTTTAGATAACTATGGTGTTGAAGGGTTTTATTTATAATACATTGATAGGGGTGTTTTAGAATACAATAATATTTCCTTAAATATTGATAAATATTTTGATTAAATAGTAAGGGTATTATTATTTAAAAGAAAATGGTATATTAAAATATTCTTTCATATTTTAGAATCCTAAAAAAATCATTGATATATACAATTTAAAAATATTTTACTTATACTATACCTATACAATATTTTTCTATACATATGTACATTTCAATGTATAATTCCATTTGATAACAAATTTTATAATCATTTGGTATGCAGGACAAATTAACTCCTGAATATAGAGATATACCACTTGGGGTTCTAGAAGGACAACATGGAATTTTTTTATTTATATTCCATTACTAGTGAATAAATATTGGGTATATTAATTCCGAACATGTGTATCCCAAAATGGATAAAAATTAGTAATTTTGTAAGATCCAAACTATTCAAAATAAATCTTATAAGGGTATATATTAAAAAATTTAATATAAAATATCACCTTCCTTCATATGTAAAACAAATATTAACGGTTTATGTATTCAGAGGAATATTATTTTCTCTTATAGTATAAATAACTACATCCATATGATTCTTAACAAATCTCCTCTAATTATTTAATTTTAAATCGTCAATGATCACATATACACAATGTGGTAAACATTATTTACAATTTAAATAAATTCGTTCAATACACAACATCAGGAGAGTGGTGAAAATTAATTTTATGTATTAGCAAAATAATTTGAATTTTATATGGTATTTCCTATGAAAACATTAACGTCATTTAAAAATAATAATTACTTCATAATTATTTATATCCGCTTTTTCATTGAAAAATAATATTGGTTTCCCCATTTACTCATATTATAAGTATGTAAGACTATGAAATGATTTATTTTGTTTTTCTATAAGTTTGAAATATGTTGAAGGGTTTTATATGGTTTATTATCACCCAAGATGAAGTAAAATACAACACTATATCCCAAAAACAATCAGTAACAATCTATACATTTGTAAATAACTTGTTAGAGAATTATAATAGAATACCTTATAGATCTTTGATATGGACTATACGAGATTCACATGACCTTGATTTATATCACTATAGAAAACCTAGTGTGTTTCCCCATTCTTGTGTTTCTATGGATTTTATGTATATCAAAACACATGGGAATTACCTCCCTCTATCCACACTTTTAAATAACATTAACAAAATGTAGGAGATAAATGAAAGCTATAGTGTAATTCAACCAAGGGGGTTCATAACATTTTGATTCCCTAATATACAAATGTTTCACAATACATTAAACTATACATTTATAATCAAATAAAGGGTACTCTAATGTGTATATTAGTTTCTAAAATACTCTATATACACAATGAAATGATTCATAAATCATTTCATAATGTATTACTTTTCAGACCAGTGGAGATGAGTTTCATTTTATATCAATAATTTATGTGATTTTTATCATTGAATAAGTTTGTAATTATGTTTTCTTTTATATAGTATTTCATTTATCACAATTGTGGTTATTTTTTAACCAATTTTAATTTCCTAATACATGTGTAAGAGGTGTTTGGGGGATGCACATTTTTTCTAATGACTTTTATGTTAAGGCGATTTGAGGACGAAAAATCTTTGAACTACTAATTGAACTATAAGATAAATTAATTATGAGAATTATTAACATTGTATAAAATTAAATTTTACATGTGGTATTTTATAGGATAATATGGTTTGGTATTTTGTAATGCTTTACCCATAAAAATTATAAAACACTCAAATATAGCGACAAAAATCAATCCCGTATGTGTGTGAGTTATCTATGGAAACATTAAAGATATTTCTCAAACATATTGTCAATCATAAAGAATTGATAGTGCTATGACCTTCTTTGATAGACATGATAGGCATACATAGAGCCTGCATTGTGTTCAAAGTGTTTCAAAGGGCTTATGAAAGTCCATGCACCCCATTTAGGTGTTTGTGGTGTATCCAGGTGTCGACCCTAGTGATTGAATGAGTGAATGAAGACATGATGTGTAATATTATGGAGATTCATCCCAATTGAATAACCAATGAAGGACAAGGATACACAACATAGTTTTTTATCTAATTAAAATGATACATACAGAAAAAGGATCATTTGATGAAGATAATATCAGTCATTTGATAGAAATAGGATACTCTATTCTATAATGGGATTTCCCTAGATCAATTGTGAATGACATTGTCCATTTATCAAAGTCTAGAATTCCATGTTTTATCTACAATTAATTATATTCTCAGAATGATTTGGGTTTTATTTGAATATGATTCTTGATGTGATTGAAAATCATTCATTTAGAACATGCTACAATTCAATGAAAAATCATATATGGGATGTTTTCATGGATCTAATATGCATGTGTATGTTTGAGCATTAAGAGAGAATTATTTTATCATCACAAAAACATGATAATATCATTGTGAGAGAAAGATTATGGATAATGAATTGATGTTATGATTTTCAATATCACATAACATGGAACCCCAATGCCAAACATATTAATGATGATATCTTTATGGATGTTGATATCATACATGACTCAACATGAGTTATAGGAGATTATTTGCAGCAAGAAACTCATTGGATATGCAGTGAGACTCAAGTATAAAATGTGAGCATCTTTGGTTCAGGAAGCATATTTTCTGATAAAAGTATTGAGTGCTTGTTTTTAATAAAAACATAGAACACATGAAACCATTATTTCTTGATTAAGATATCCATGTGGTTTATTCTTGTGGAGTATATTTTTTTTTTGACACAGACATCATGGAGAACTAGTTGTATAAATCTTTTAACGATTTCATCAAAAGGAAAATTCATAAAAGTATCTATTGTTATGAAAATAAATATTTTTTATAATTCACTTTCATAATGACATAGGTAGTGTATGTAAAAGTGTGATACTCCATATTCATGATATTATGTGAAGGGTATAGACACCATATATACACTTTTGTAAATGGACAATGATATTGAAATAATAAAAATCACATGTTCACTTATGAGAAGGTGTTTGAGGACAATTAGATACTCATACATTTTCCATTGCAAAGTGTCTTGGAGTTTAATGAGATATTGTGAATATCATGAAATAAAATATAGAGGATACTAATTTATTTTGTTATAGTGTTTATAGTCTTGATAATCCCATGATTTATACCAAATTTGAATATTGTATTTCTTAAATAAATCCAATTGAGATTCAATAATATGTTGAGTTTCATTATAAATATTAAATATTGTATAAAATAATATTTAATTTTTTTCACCAGTTTCACACATTTGAGTGAGATAATGAATTAATCAAATTAATGACGTATTGAATCTCAAATATTTATTACAATGAGGTAACTAATCGTTTACTAGTGATCAAAATTATTTTATTACCAACAAAAAGCTATAATGGTGCATTAAGATTACATGAAAAGTGTGATATTGAATTCATATTGAATATGATCTTCAAAAGATCATTTCACAGTGGATTAGATCAATTTATGATTAAAAAATGATTTTTTGACTAGGGGTGGGGTATAAACTGAATCTGTGAAGGATTGAGGCAGTTCTGTATTTCTAGTCAAGAGGTTGAGAATATGATTGGTGGGGGGTATAACCCTCTGAGTAAGAAGAGTTAGATTAGTATGGGTATAACGAGGATCTACTAGATGATTGACTAATTATTTTTCTAAAAAAATTCTCCCTAAACATTTGTAATTAATAATTGGATTGTTGTAGTGTATCAATGTAGGGGGTTATAACCAACATCAAATGGAGTGATTGTTAGTATAGAACCTTGTAAATCATTAAGTAAATAGTGTTAACAACATTATTTGATGAGATGATAAGAGATATAATAATCCTGGATCTAAGGTTTCAAATTTCACATAGGATGAATTGAAAAGAAAAAATAGAATTAAAAGGGATCACTAATTCAACCCACTCCCTATTAATGATCTCACACTGGTCTAAGTTTTATAATTTTCATGTCGGGCAATCTCCTAAAATAGATCAAATATATTATTGAGGATTGGGAACATGAATTTAGTAAATATTAGGGTTGTTTCCACTTTCAATAGAGAGAAGTATCAGGGATAGATAAATAGGATGATATCATTTACAGTATCAATTTGTGTAGAAGTGAGACATATAGCTACAATGTCATTTAAACCATTTAATTAGAATACCCCTATAAATTTTTAATAAAATTGGAATCTATAAATTGATATAAATGTAAAAAAATGAAATCTCAAAATCAGTCTATATGAAGGTTTATAATTATTTTAAGTGAATTAATACTATAATGTAGATTTGGGACAAATTGGGTTGTAATTATGAGGTAAATTTCAATGTTACTGTATCCAAAATACATGTGAAGAGAAATAGAATTATAGATATATTAACGGATGATGGTGAAAATATTAATGACTAATTTAGGAGATTAAAAATGATTTTTATAGCATCAATTTTTCCCAATATGATGGATAACTATATAATTGTAAACAAACTAATGAAAATAATTATTGATATATTTGATATAATGGTTTCTTCATTATATTATTGAGAGGATCTATAATAGGATGGACATAATAATATTATCATAGTATGTGAAATGAGAAAAATAAAATTATTATTAACGAATGAAAGATATGATATGGACATTGAATCCATGATAAAAGTTAAATCTAAAATCGAAGAAGAAATAGAGTCAAATGATTTTAATATAAGTAAGAATAAGAAAGCTACAATCAAATGAATGCCTTATTTATAAGAAATTTTAAAAAGGAATAGTAGATTTGAAAAAGAAAAAAACACTTACATGATGGAAATGAAATGAAAATTTTCATTTTTATAGTAATTATCGAATAGGATGGTGATTTATATGGGTTCATATGAAAGAGATAAGAAGTCTTAAAAATGGATGATGAAGAATCACTATAAGTTGTTTGAATACAATGAATTTAATTTTATGAGCAGATAAATGAACGAATTTTCATTCTAATGAGTTTTTTCAGTAGATGGAATATCTTATATGAATCATTTTTATTTTTTGGGTAAATAAATGAAATATATATAATCATTTGATGGTGAAGAATTAGATAAGGGAATTTAATATCAATGGATGTTAAATTAAAATATGAATGAAACTTTAGTGGAAAATATGAAACTAGAGATGGAAAATAGAAAGTTGAGAAGAAAATATTACAAGATCATGTTTTAAGAATAAATAATTTTCTATGAATATGGAGAAAATTAAAATTAAAATAAGGGGATATAAGTTTATGATGGTTTGTTTATAAGGGAATATGAAAACTTTTGAAGAAATATGGTTGTAAAGGGAGTTTTTTTCAATTATAAATCAACACATGTTGAATGAATTTTACAAAAAAAATTAGAATTTAAGTGAATTTCTGATTGTATTGAATTATCATGGGAAAAATATTACAGATAATGATAAATAACTTTATAAAACATTGTCAATTTAAATTTTATCTCCTAAAGATTTGATAAATATTAAATAAGCCTTCACAATAGGAGTAAAACTTGAAGCTGAATAACTACTAAAAAATAAGAAGAAGTGTTTATATATATATAGTTTTTTTACACATAGTCATTTAATAAATATTTTTACCTCTAATAGTTTACTCCTGAAAAATAAGACTGAATTTTGATGGGGAAAAATAAAAATTAGGAAAACATCTTCCTAAAAGGAAGAGTGGAGTAGATTAGCTAGAATTTCTGCACCAAAGTAGAAACACCCACGAACTACGAAATTAAAAAAACTATAATATATACTATATAAATACAATCAAGCTATAAAATAATGATTCATTGGATTTTTTGGTATTTTGGAGTGTTTTTAAAAAAATTAATTATTTTTCTATAGGATATCACTACCAAGAATGATACGTTAATCAATGGGAATATAACCCAAATATATGTAATCGGATTATCATAAAAATATGCCTTTGGCCATGAAATAATATATACTATCAACAGAGAAAAAAATATGAGTTCGTGTATAATGTTTGGGGCAGATGTAGTCAAAAATGTCACAAATCCATGGAGAAAGATGTTATTTTACCAATATAGACTCCTCTCAATGAAAATGATATAGGAATTAAAAAAGTTAACAATTATATAGTCACCAATGAAATATATGAAAATATAAAAAAACATTATAACATTAAGAAATAATATTTTCATTATATCTTAACAAACTAGCCAATGCTAGAAAAATAGATAAATATTTGATGGCTTCAATGAAAAATGTAAAGCATGTGGTGAAAATGAAGAAATTAAGTGTTAATAATAAATTATTTAAACATTATAGCATTAAATTAAAAAATTTAATGGTGTAGACAAATCAATAATGGAACAAATAATTAAATAAAAATCCAACCATATAAAGAATAATACAAATTGATGTTCTAGAAACCATAGATAAATGTTTTTGGAGATGAAAAGGAAAATACTCAACATAATATGTGCTATTAATGCTGAAATATCAGTCGTAAATTCTTATAGAAATAAAATATATGGGTCATACATAGATGATCTTATGATGAAGATGACGAATGCCTGATTTGTATGAAACCATATCCTCAATATATCCTAAAAAACATTTTATTTCTCTCTTTATTAACTTTTTTTATTTAAACTAATATGTAAGGAATTAATGGAGAGGAGTAGGTCATCATGGGAAGAACCTATTTCTCTAGTAAGGAATGGAGTGTACCCATTTAGGGTAGAAACATTGAAAATGAGGTATGATCATCAAAATTTGACATCTTCCTTAATAATGTAAAAATATGTCTCAAAGGGATGTATGAGATCATGAGAATGATTAGAAGCATGCAGATTGAAATTTTAATCACTTGAAATGTTTTTAATGTGTTCATTAAGATGTGTGCTGGATATCCCATGAAATTATTTCTCAGATAACCCTTGAAATGAATAATTATTAGTAGTATGAAAGGAATATAACATTACAGAATATTTTCACTATATATTATAAAATTTTGTGGAAGAAAATTCTTTTATACTCTAAGATAGACCACATTTACATGTAGTTGATTAACTAAAAGATCATTTCTTTTTTTAAAAGTGTGATTTCATTACTTATGGTTATATATATTAGAAAATAGATTTTTTATGTTAGAGTATGTTGATGTAGAAGTGAGTACCCATAAACTCACCATTATATTTATAATTATTTTGGGGGAGAAGAAATATATTGGGATCTACATATTGAAATTATTAATTGTTTTGTGGTATTAACCAAAAATTAAAATGAGAGATTATAGAGACCATTATAAATGAGTATCATTATTTTCAATAATGTGTGAAAGATATGTGATTGATCAATGTTGCAGATATGTGTTCTACTACTCAGTATTATATATTTAATAATTGAGATGATTTTTTAAGTGGTATTAAATTCTAAAGACATGTGGAAGTGATGTCTGAAGAATTTAAATTTTTTTAGGTATTATAACGAAAATATTATAATTTTTTGTTTGGAAATGTAATTAATAAATGAAGTTGAAGATAAAAGATGTTGGAGAATTATTTAAACCCTAAAAATGTTTTTATTTCATCGGGAATTATTGAGGAGAATATGGTTGTTTTCTATCAATGGGTTTCATGAAACAATAGCAACATCCAACATTGAAGAGCCAACTCAATCCCACACATGTGGGAGGTGTCCTTAACCATGTAGGAGACGCAATTCCAAAAATTTATTAATGTATGAGTGTAGATAGATCTATGTAATGCATGAACATGAATTGTGGGATCATAGAGCTTGAAAAGTGTGAAAAATGGTGCAAAGGGATCCATGCAAGTTAGTCCAACACATGTATATGTATGTGGTGTATTCTGGTGCGGACCTCGGTTCCAACTCAGGTGTTGTATGAAATAATATGGAATATTAAGGTTCTCCAATGTAATTGAATATCTGGTGTGGGATAATGATACATGTTGAACAATTCATCCATTTAAACATTATAGATAAATGAATGGTCATTTGATGAAGAATATTTGAGACATCTAATCATCATGACTTATCATCTTATGCCTTAGGGTTTCCCTGGAGTGATTGTAAATTATGTTTTTTATGTTATAAATTTTTTATCACCATGTTATAACTAATTATTTTTAGGTTCTCGATATGATAATGGTCTTTAAGTAAGAGGTTGTACCATATGTATAAAATCCTTCATTTAGAACAATATACTCTTGAATAAAAAATGATGTTAATGTAGGTTATTAATGTATATAATATGAATAGATGAATCCAATAATTAAGGGAAAATTATTTTAACATCACATGGAACTGGGAAATATCACCAAAAGCAGAGTCCAATCATGATGAAATTCAGGCCATTATTTTCAATATCACATAATAGGGGAACCCACAGTTGAATAATTTAATAAAAAATTCATTGAGGATATTAATATATTCCTTCACAAAGAATTCATTTTTGGAGATTCTATGTTATGTGAAATAAAGAGGAAATGTCATGAGTCATAGTTATAAAATATGATCATGCCCAGATAATGAATCACTACTACAAATAATGACACTGAGCACTAATTTTCCAGAAAAAGTAGAAAATTTGTGAATCCTTTATTTATAGATGGGAATATCTATATGATTCATTCATCCAAAGGATAATGTTCTTAAATCCTATTTGGTCATGATGAATTGGATCTGTAAATATTCAACGGATTTTATAAGGAGTATTATTACCACAAAAGTCTATAGTTGTGCAAATAAGAATATTCTAACACTCACTTATGTGAAAGCATGGAGAATGTGAAGTGAATGGTGATATTGTGTCCCTATACACATAAAAATTATATTGAGACACTATATTTCCTTACATGAAAGAAAACTAATCTTAATGGATAATGGTTCACATTTTCAATTATGGTAAGGATTTTATTAACATTGAGATATAGAAACCTTGTTCATTTCAGTAAATATTGGATTTTGATGTCAAATAATGAATATAATCACATAAAATTATCTGGATAATAATTGGGAATGTTCATGGATTTATAGTTCTGGGAAACCCATGAATTATATTAGATGTTAATGAAGTATTTTTTAACTAAAACAAAATTTAATTCATTAATAATTTTGTTTGAATTGTAAAAGTATATTCACTCGTAAAATAATTTTTCAAAAATTTTGGTGGGCCACATTTATACATTTGATTGAGGTTGTGACTTCATCTAATGAATGAGGAGCATAAGACAAGGAATTTTCTGCACTAAGGAAACTAATATTATAATTATTTGATTAAAAAACATGCCATAATGTTTCTCAAAGTGTACATGATAATTTCTGATCCAATAAGCTCAAGGAGTATAATCATTAAAATATTTTTATATTGTGGATCATATCATATGAACATAAGAATAATATTTTCTAACTATTGGGTATAACCTATTGTGGGGGAGGAATGGAGATGGTATATTACCATTTCAGAACAGGATAATCAAATTGGGGGGACAAATAGTCTTGGAAGAATAGTTATATTATTGGGGGTATAATAATGATCAACTAGAGAGTTAAATTTGGTGGTGTATAACTAGTTACTACGCAAAACATAGTAATTGACAATGAGAATATAGTGGGGTATCCATGATGGAGGGTATAAACTACCTGGTAACGTTTTATCCTTAGAATCAAGACATGAAAATCCTTCAATTATGAGACATGTATTGAATGAATTATTTTAATAAATAATAAGTGGCACAAGAAGAGAAGATAAAGGATTCATCCACCAATATAGGTTGAATTTAAAGGAAATTATTTCTAAAAATAAAATGGATCGCTGATTCACCCCCACCATCACTTAGTTATCTCACACTAATCGGTGTTTTACACTCATCAACCATTAATCATTATTTAACATTTAAATAATTTCATTGTTCATTATAATTTGTATGAACTATCATCATATGTTGGTTGTAACTAATCATGATATCTAGTAAGGAAGACATTGGCTCAACTATGAATTATCATACAATATAATAATCTCACATTTAACCACCATAATATCTTATGTTACATTATATCATGTTGAAAATAAGGACATATCATAAGAGAGAAAATATTTTTCTGATCCCACACATATACCATTAAATAAACTATATCATTGTGTATTCTTCTATAGTTTATAATTCCATCAATATCGCAATTTCACAAAAAAACATATAGACATTGTGAGATTAAAACATATGTCAGAACATAGTAATAAGTTTTCGAACCATTTATAAAACAAATTGTCGATATTTTAAAGAAATAATTTTATAAAATATGTCACTACATTCCACCAACAGTTATATCATATTTAACAACTTATGAAAATTATTCCAAACATTGTTCTTAATATCATCTAATAAATAATTAGGATACATCTCACTATTTCATTAACTTTTTCCTTATATTTAAAACCATATAGTCTGACCCCAGTTTCCATTGTATAATTTAATATAATTATGATTTCCAATATCTTAAAATACAAGTAATGAACAGAATTTGTAAAATAATTAATTCTACTCAAGCTAAAACGTGTTTTATCACGATATACATCAAATGTATGTATCTTTATACATGTGTCAAACATATGAATCATATTCAATTAAACCTAACCATATAATATTATTTTAGAATACAATGAGTGAGAATGGGGAATTGTGTATGCCAATCCCAAATAGAAAACTCAAATTTTCTTGATTTTTTGAGTATAGAATGACCAGGTTCATGAATACATCACATGTTATTTATTTTAGCTGGTGGGATCCTAATATATCCCTAATAAAAATAGATAAATGAAACAAATACTACTTATATAGGGGTAGACATAAACTTATTTAGTCTATCATAATCATTATCCTAGATGTTATACTCATACTACAATTTGATAAATTACATCTTGTTTAAGCCTTAACGAATGGCATGATCATCAACATACATGGACACCCCATGCTTAACAAATCCCCAATGCCTGCATAATAATGGTATCAAAGTATAATGGTTCTATAATATGTATCATCCTTAACTCATATAGATCTATTCATTGTTAAATTTTCAACCTTTTCCTACATAATATATAGTGTATGGAACTCCATGTTTTATAATTGGTTTTTCATCAGGTTATGAAACCATATTTTGTTCCTTTTGAGAATATCTTATTGATCTCTCAAAAATCATACCCAATCGAACCATAAAATTCTACCATAATCATTAAAAATCCATTTTAAACATCATTTATGGATAAAAAATATTCATACATTAATAGGTCAATAAAAATTAAAATTTATCCAATATATGAAACCAATGTGAATACATGGAAAATTATAGATGATATTTTTTATCCCATAACATATTTTATATGAATAAAAAAATTTAGAATATTTAAAATGTTACAAAGAACCTATAAAATAATATACAATATCATATAATATTAGATATTCCTTATCATTTACATATTTTTTTCTATTTTATTTCACTCATTACATCTTTATGCAACTAATTACACATCTCTATGTTACCACCGTATATAGACTCCCATTATATGCCTTCTATATGTAACATTTATGATGAAATATTTATTAAATAATGGAGTGACCTTGGAATCACAACACTAATGTTTCACCCTTTGAAATAATTATTCAGACCTTTTTACTTTACTGCATACAATGTTACCATGATAATATGATACAAATAAGAAGAGAAACCAAAATGATTCAAGCATAGTGAAGGAGGTATAATGATGAAGTCATGACGATGAATTGGGATTTGATCCAGAAAATAGGATTTTGATATATTAAATTGGATTCCTTACCTCTAGTCCTTTAGAGTATTAAAAATTATAATATTAAAAAATTGGATGTGGGTCTATCATTGATGGAGGGATGAGGTTCGTACCCAACTATCCTAGAAAGTGTGTGTGTGTTTCATTTTCCTTTAACACCATAAGAACATAAAAAATATTTACTTCAATATAATATGTTATAAAAGTATAAATTCCACGATGTCCAGAACCCAATTTAGTCATTATTAATCAGTCCTAGTTGACCACATTAAATCAAGCATGACTTCATACATGACATAGGATTCAAACTAGCACTAATATTATTTGATCGTATGGTGGGGATATTATACCCCCATGATCAAAGTGTTTCATAATGGTATACAAGAATAGTGAGTAGTGAAAATAGTATAATAAATGAACCTTGGAAGCATAAGTCATCCAAATAAAATAAATAGAATATGAATAACCAATATCATATGAAAAATGATGTCATGTTTGTATTCAATATAAAATGGTTTGACATGGAAGTTGGGAAGAATTAATATACAACATGCAATTAAAAATGAACAAAGGGATTGAGGAAACTCCAATAGCCTGATGAAAATAAGCTCATGCATCTACTTCTATAATCAATATTATAATAGAAAATCATGTATCAATAGTCGAACCCTTTCCCTAGCCCCTACATGTATCCAAGAATCCTATTCATGTCCATGTTATTAGTTTGAATAGGGTGAAAGATATACCCATTTGGCCTCTAGAAATGGTGTCTATTTTGTTCTATAAAACTCATATAAAAGAGAAGTTCTAAGATATTAAAATGTAAAAAATAAATATAAATTATCATCAATTCGTCTCATACCCTATAAGGAAACTTGGTTGTCACTAACTACTTGAGCCTAAGCCGGGATACCTCTAATCATGTGTCAACTTATATAAATATAAGTATATGAATGTATATACATGTGTGTGTGTGTGTGTTTATATGAATTGTACATACTTTTACATATATATCCTGGTATATATGAATATAATAATATCTTTATCTCAAGGCATAACTCATGAATCCATGCATAGTTATAAGATTCTTATAGGGTAGTAAGGGATTTTATGCCCGAGTACCTTGAGTAAAAAGGGATTCTATTAATGATTATCATAATTAATAAGAGACTCTATGGCCATTTTCACAATTAACATTTAATTATAATTTAAATTATCAGAATTAACAATGGATTCAATGCTTGAGGATAGTATATTATACTACGTATTGGTTGGGATTTACAATAATCCAAGATATTGATTCAAACCAATCTATATTTCACTTAATGATTGAGTACTCCATAATTTATATAAGTGTCATGTGATAAGATCACATCATTCACATCTATTTGACATAAATTTGGCATTTCTTTTGTGACTATCCATGAAAACATAAAGTAATTTAGTACACATAATCATTTTTAATTTGAAGTGAATTTCATAATAATACCTCAATAGGTTACACTAGACAAAGGGGACTCACTAAAATGATTATGTGGGTGTATGTGGAAGTTTTTAACAGAGATAAAAAATAAATTTAGGAGAAATAATATTTTTAAGTAAACATGATGATTGTTAAGAATGTGGTATCATGATGCATGTTACAAAACAACTAAACATTTTGGTAAATTATATTCAAAAAAAACAAAATGGTGGTAGATGACTACCCATTATTTTTTTGGTTAATATGGTCTAAAATATAATAAATCCATATAATTGAAAAATACCATGAAAATATGGAATATTGGATAACTAGGATTTTGAATTCCATTTATAGATATAGATGAAAAAAGGATTCAGTTATATTTAAGAGATTAACAATATGTGTACAACGTGACCGATGACAATTGTAATATATAAAAGATGGGGGAAGAAGTTCAAGTGAAAACATGGAGTGGATGAAGAAAGGATCCCTAATGGAAGTGATACTATATAAAATAGGAGAAATAAGAAAAGATAAAGAGTTAGGGTTAAAAGGGCTTTGGTAAAAAATGAATTAACCCTTTAATTTTCATTAGACCAAGTGTTTCATGGTGTAAATGGGAAGCTTATATAAAAAGTATCCTTTTTGGAGTTTATGAAAAGGACTTCCTATGTACATTAAAATTTAATGCCATAAGATAGCCATTTATGGACTAATTTATCATCGATATGTGGTTTTCTTGTCTTATGGAATCTACTGAGGATTTCATATGGCATACAATGATTTATGCCACATATCAATAGTTTAAGGTATAAACTATTTTCATACTGAAACCTATAATAGTTGAAGAACCATTCGAAATCCTGAAAACCCATTACAAGAACCAAATTAAGAATTATAACATAGATAAAGTGTAAATATACCTATATGAAAATGTGGGATCTTTCAATCATGCCTCTCTAAAAAATCATCACCAAGTATCCCTTCTATTTGTGGTTGAGCATCATGTATAAATAAATACATCCATTACGTACATTCATCTTCAACTTTCTCCCAGGTGTTATCCTGTACATAAAAATACTACGACTTAACTCTTCTATGAGGAACTAAACTTTTTCAAGGTTCCTTCATCTTATAATATTTAATAAATATTGAATAACCATTAAATGAAACATCAACTTCCAATTCAAAATCCTCATGATCAAAATTTTTAGATGTTTTAATTGTAACAGAGAAGTTGAGATACACAGAATACATCACTCATGAATTTTTACCTTTGAGGAAGAGATATTTGGTTTCTTACTAGTGAGACTCCCTCCATGATCTTGAAAGGCCCAACATAATTAGGAAATATTATTCCCTATCTCGAAATTTGTGCATGATTCTACCTTGGAGAATCCTAGAAGAATACAAGATCTATGACCTTGAACTCAATAGGTATTCAATGGTGATTTACCAAAAAAAATTTCCTCGTCTGATCTATTGAATTACATTTCATGTTATGATAAACCTAATATTATGTATCTTGTATAAGAAATGATCCCAATTTCATTTCCTCTCCTTCCTATAACTAGTACAGGGGTGAGAGGTACAACCTACCATATATGGACATATAAGGATTCATTTTTGTAGTTTCTAGAAAGAAAATACTATATGAAAATTCAGAAAGAGGTAGGTGTTTTTCCCAAAAACCCCCAATTCCATGTACATATGCTTATAACATCTCTTCTAATATATAAATCATATGTTTGGGTTTCTCTTCAATATATGGGTGATAGGTTGTGATCAGAATCACCTATGAATTAAAAGGATTCATTAACGTATGCTAGAACCATGACATGAATGAAGAATAATTGTATATTATGAGAGTGTGAGGAACTCAATGATGGAGTACAATATCTCTTACACATAACCTTCTAATATAATCTAATAAAAATTCCTCTATGACTGGTTGGGAGTGACTGACCATTATAACCTTATCTATGATAACCCATACTACATCAAAGCCTCAATGTGACGTGGGTAAACCTATTAAAAATCCATTGTGACAACATCACATTTCCACTTGGGAATGGGAAACAACTCGTGATGCCCTGGTGGTCACTGGTGTTATACCATCACTTTCTAATAGGTGGAACACCGAGTAATGAAATTGGATATATTACTTTTCATCCATGACCACCAATAAAGGTGACACAAATCCCAGTACATGTTGAAGATACCGATTTGCACTATCCATGAAGAGGAATGGGAATAATGGTTCAATTCCACTTCTACGTATAGAGGTACCAAGACACTCCAATGAATTTTCAAGATACCATCCCAATCAACGACCCATCCAAGCTGTGTGTCATCACCAAAAATTCACAATTATAGGACCAAGCTCTCATAATAAAAATGAAATTATATCATCAATATATTCATACATATAGAGGTCTCTACTAAAGATATAAATATACTCAACCCATGATTCTCATGGGCCTATATGAAAATTTTAGAAAATATGGAAATAACAATCAATTAATTATTGACCTCATGAACTTTTTATGTATGAGTATTCATACCCAGATTGTATACCACAATATTTTTGTTTCCATGCATATATGTATTCTCAATATTAATAATGTTTATGAATTCTATCCATCTTAATCTCTTGAAATTCTATTAAGGTCATATAAATATGTACTTTAGGATTTTGTGGTTCAAGTACACCATAAAGATTCTCCTCTAAAGTGATTACTCTAACAATACTTGATACGAACCATAACTTGTAGCTCAAGATAATGATTTGGGTAATTAAACTCATGATTAATAATTTTATAATATCTATATGCCACAACTCAATCTATTAGCATCAGAATGGATCCTAGCCAGACACCTAAAGAATCAAAATAAACAATATTAGTTCTTCCCAGTTCAAGTAAAATCTATATTGGTGGTGAATTAATCCCTCCATTAAACCCCTAAAAGAATTTTTTTCATGCTTCAGACTATGTAAACAAGAATACTTTCTTGGTCAATCCTTTATGTTCTTCTTCAAACCATCATAAATCAAGAATGAAAATCCTCAAATATCCATCATTCCACATGAAACTCTATATATTAAAGATATTCTTGGGATTCTCTTAGGAAACCTTCACTCTCACCTTATTTTTTCAATAAATACTCATTCCTACGAGATGATGTGAACAATTAATTGGAATTAAACTATCTATTGATATTGTTTTATGAGCTTATCATACAACTGTTTCACTCTTAAAATATTATGTATCATCAAAATAATTTTGAAATGATCATGTGGAGTATGAGAATAAACCAAGTTGTCATCTATAAATACTAACAAAAATGAATCTAAATAAAGGTCGAATACCTGATTCATTAGGGAAATAAAAACTATAGGTGCATTCCTGAGATCGAAATACATTATCAAATACTCATAAAGGACCTAACTAATTCAATTTTTTTACATGATATGCCTTGTGGTGTAACATGAACATGGGGGTATTGTAACATATCGGTTATGGGTGCTATCTAGAGGTGCCCCATACCCAGTTGGTCACATGGCTTCAAGCACATTTCCCCAAACTTCAGAGGCTGCCGACTAGGAGCGAGGGCCTTGGTTGTGATATTAGAGAAATCATGCCCTCATTGGAAGAATAAAGAAGCATAAATAAACAAATAACAATAGCATAAGAAGTAATAACATGGAATAAGTAAACATTTGAAGACTGAATTAAATAAACAACAGGAGCACATATATAAATGACGCATGAAACATATGTCTAAGAAAATAGCCAAACAAGTCAAAATGCTAGAATACAGTACTAAACCAAAGAATTAAAAAAATATTAAATATTTCCTTTGCATCGTAAACTTCACCTTGGTCCCATGATCTCCAACTCTAAAGTAGTCAAGTACCTGAAGTATAAGGGCGCTTTCCCATATCTAGACTTGCAACAATATAATCTATTTGGGCCTCAAAGCATGAACCAAACCCGGTGTGAAATGAATCCTCGTAGGTAATCACCCAAATATTTGTTCCTAATAGTCAGTGAATATATATGGTAGGAAATATGAAAAAGAAGTAATAAACAATAAATTACTCAAAAGTAAACATTCCTTCAATTTCGATTAGAATAATTTATATTTAATAATATGACCAACAGATTTCAAATATAGGAAACCCTATGGGAATTTCATCACAACCTATCCCCCATGGTTAAGCCAACAATATCACATAACCTTATGGGTAGTTCTAATAGTTTTACCCCTCTTGTTTAATTTATAAAAAGAATATAACGAAGAAAATATGAGAAAGAACTCAATGTCATTCCCCACTGTACTCTCGTGTAATCAAAAACCCTCAGAGGAAGAACTCACCATCAATTTACCCTATATTCCTTTAATGGTAAACAAAAAACACTCTAAGGAGGCACTCAACATAAATTATTATTGTGATCTTGTAATGTATCTATAGACACTCTATGGGAGAACTCAACGTCAATCCACTATATGGTCTTACAGCGTGATTATTATAAAAGACACTCTGGGAAATCCCTCAGCATCAATTTCCCCTATGGTCTCACTACCATGTTCCTGCAGCCACTTGTAAAGAAATTTTACACAAATGATAATCAACTGACAATGTAAACCTCAATGTACTACTTGGATAACTGGCTACAAGGCATGACACAACATACCAGATATTCAATCACTCCATCCTAACAACAGTTCGAATGGAAAATGAAGTATCCTAACAAGAAAATCTAGACCAAAAGGTCAATATCAAGAAAACATGGGAAAACACATCCATGTAAAGGTAAATAACCCAACTCACAATCATAAATTCTCTACTCAAATACACAAGGCATGACAGGCAATAGAGGGGCTAAAAACCATAAACACGCAATAACCTGAACAAGGGTATTGGGCACTATGTCACATATAACTCAAAGAATAACTTTATAAAGGAATAAACCACCTACCTTGGAGTTGTAAGGATGATATATGTGAACATCCGGACTTGAATCGGCCTAGAATGCCATAGATCGACAAAAACAATCCAAATATTCAACCGATGATATCTTTTGATGGAGGATAAATCAAGATATTTGGTTCAAGAAGAAGGAAGAACTCACAGTGGAAATTATAATGTAGTCAATGGTAGTTGAATTGGAGAGTAGGCGGTGAGACATAGGCCCAAATAAGATTCGTGTCGTATGGTCCCTCCTGGACGATACAAATAGAGAAGAAGGTATTTCTGTGAATAAGATGTGACCCCGGATGTTTAAGGAGATAAAAATAATGTAAATGTCATGTTTTGTTAAGGTATATGGAGTGTACATTCCTTAACTGGCCTCTTCTTTAGTCGGTCTCTAGGTCACACCACACAGCTGTGTACTTGTCCAATTCGCAGTAGCATACGATCACCTGCGTCAACCAGTTAAACAGTGAATACTTATAAGTACACGGTGTGTACTAATAAAATTTACATAAACCCATATTTTCTTAAAAAAACAACTAGAAATGAAATACATATGTGAAAAGAATATACGAGTTCTTACAATCTTTCCCCCTATATAAATTAATCCCTGAATTTCCCAAGTAAGGTGGCATAGAGGAAGAAGAATCCTCAAACAGCTCTGTCCAGTGTTATTGTACATCATCCTCCCTCTCCCAAGTCTCATCAAGTACTCTCCATTGATTCCACTACACCCATATAATAGGAACATACCAACCACAGAGAATCTTTGATGCCACTTTTTAATATCCAAGTCCAGGGTTCGCCCATAGGTTTTGCAAACCTGGTTGGACACATGGCCTCACGCTCATTTCCTCAAACATCAGAGGCTTCCGACTAGAATCGAAGGCCTTGGTTGTGATAGTAGGGAAACTATTAGATCTTTTTAAGAGTAAATAATTTGAAATAAACATATAATAATAGTGTTATAAGTAATAACATGCAATAAGTAAATAGTGGATGATTAAAGAAATAAACAACTATAGCACATATATAAATGATGCATTACACAAATGTCTAGGAAAACCAAAAAACAAGTCACAATGATGTAATACAACACTAAACCAATGTTCAAAAGAAAATCAAGTAAAAAACACTTCACCATCGCAAGGCATAGCTTGGTCCCATGCTCTATAGCTCCAAAGAAGTCATGTACCAGAAGTAGAAGGGTGATTTCCCTTATCCAGGCCTGTAACAATATAATCTGTTTGGGCCCCAAATCCTAAACTAAATAGTGTGTGAGATAAAACTCTATAGGTAATCAGCCAAATATCTATGCCCAACAGTCAGGGAATATATATATGGCATGAAATAGGCAAATAAACTAATAACATAGTAAGTACTCAAAAGTGAACATTTATATAGTTTCAAATACAATCATTTTCATTTAACAATTTAACTAACCAATTAGAATTACATGCAACCCTCTACCAAAGTTCTCATAGCCTATCCCCACTAGTTCAACCAGCAGTATCATGTAACCCTCTGGGTAGTTCTCACAATCTAACCCATTTGGTTTAATTTACAAAAAGGATATAGTGAAGATTCTCTGAGGAAGCACTCAATTTATATTCCCCTATAGTCTTTTGTAATCAAAGTCTCTTTGAGGAAGAACTCACCATCAATTCCCCCAATAGGATTTTATCAGAGAACTACAGACACTTAGAGGAAGCACTCAATAATAATTCCTCTTGTGGTCTCATAACATATCTATATACATTCTGATGGATCACACAACCTCAACCCCCCCCCCCCTATGGTCTTGTAGCATGATAATTATAACAGAAAATCTAGGAAATCCATCATTGTAAATTTCCTCTATGGTCTCAAAACCAGTTTCCTGCTGCCACGTGTAAAGAAATCATACAAAAACAATAATCAGCAGCCAAAGTAAACATCATTGTACCATTTTACTAATTAGCTACAAGGCATGACCCAACATATATGATAAACAATCACTCCATCCTAAAAACACTAGGAATGGAAACCGAAGTAGCCTAATAGGAATATCTTGACCAAATGGAAAATATCTAGAAAACATGGGAAAAAACATCCATGGAATGGTAAATAACACTATTCACAATCATAAATCCTCTACTGAATCACACAAGGAATAACAGGAAATATCAGATCTAAAAACCATAAACATGAAACACACTGAACAAGAGTATTGGAAACATTTCAACATATAAATAATTGACTATCTATAAAAAGTCACAAACCACCTACCTTGGAATTTAATGGATGGTATATGTGAACCTCAAGGCTTGAATCCCCCTATAATGCAGTAGATCTAAAAATACTCTTAAAACATTTAACTAAGTATATATCATGAAGGAGTATAAATAAATATATGAAGTTCATGAATAAGTAAGAACTACCCATAGTGATTCTAATGAAATTGACAGTGGTTGAATTAAAGAAAAGACGATGATTCGGTGGCTCGGAGAAGACTTGCACCGTACTGTTTCTCTGGGATGAGATATGTGGAGAAGAAGATGTTTCTTTGAACGAGACACAACCCCAGTCCATTTAATGAAATAAAAAGAAACTACAAGAGTGTTTGTTTAGGGTACATGGCATGTACATTTCTTAACTGTCCTCCACTTTAGGTAGTCTCCTGGTCACCCCACACAACCTTGTACTCGACCATTACACATGCAGTACATGGTCAACTATGATAACCGGGTACATGGTGTGTACTTATAAGTACATGGCATATACTCCTAAAATTACTAGAAACTCATATTTTCCAAAAAAACAAATATAAATTAAAGACATAATGGAAATGAAGATATGTGTTCTTATAGGTATATCAATGTCACATAATTCTTTGACAACCCCCTAGATTCATGGAGCTAGACGAAGATGTTCCCTACCAGATGAAAAGGATCTTTGTTCTTCAAAATAAGCTGATTTAGCCTTTGGTCATCCACACAAAGAGTAATGGTACCATATTCCTTCTTAGTGAAATGGATAGAGAAAACCAATTATGAGGTATTGGGTCAAATAAAATCATTATATTCATAGTCATCTAGATTCTTCTTCAGTTCATGAGGCTCTGTAGGTTCCCTTAAATAAAGACAAATTGATATTGGTTTCACTCCTGGAAAAATATTAGTGGTGAATTACGACTCTCTCGTAGGAGGTAACATATAAAAATCCATCAAGGAAGATGTCCCTAAACCCATATATTATAGGATTGATATATTTTCATCATATTTCCTCATCATTCATGGAAATACTAGCATTATATCATATCACTCCACCCAAACCATGATTCTCTGGTATATTTGATCTCACATGGATATCCCATTAACACGTATGAATGTAGGTTCAACCATCAGGTAATTTTAAGTACACCGTTTAGTAACAGAAAACTACTTGACTGTGATAGGGTACTAACCAGACCATCTAAAGTGTGGTTTTTAATCCCATCATCTCAAGAAAAAATTGGTTATATAAAAAATATAACCACTTATCTCAATTTTCATTTCATACTTTGGTGTATGTTACTAGACTGTATCCCCGATGGTGTTTTCAGATTCATTACACAAAAAAATGTTCTCTATATATTGGACAACACATTCCATAAATTTAAAAAATAAGAAAAAATGATAGGATGATATATAGAATAAATCATATGATAAATTAAAAGCTATTTTAATATTACCTTGAACTGTAGGAGCCTTAAACTCTACTCCTATAGAATAAGATACTTGACTTGTAACTGGTATGATATAAATCCCTCACATGAAACATAAATTACCTAAATATAATCACTATATTAGAACTACAAATATGATCTCTAAATACATTGGAAACAACAAAATTCTCACTTTAACCAGCTTTTAGTACTAAAGTTACATTCCTGGAGAGGCACAATTACTCCTCATTTAGATAGTGGACCCGGAACATATCCTCTCCCCCTAGATGTATATGTGAAGTCCTAGTAAAAATATTGTGGAGTCACCAAACATTCATAACATTAGCATTATATAGGGTCCTAACAACATTGGGGTTTCATTTACATTGAATTCATAAAATATTGACAGACCATGTAATAATCAGTAAGTTTCATCCAACTGCATCATCCCCCATATGCAGACTCGAGGTGATGCATCTTAGTTCATGATAAAGTAAATCTCTATCTCGGTACTAAACATACCTATACTATATTATTATCATCTCTCAATTTACACTCAATAATGTTTGCTTGGATCACAATTTTTAATTGTAAGTCAACTCGAAAATATTCACAAGATATTAGATGGTGTATACGATCCTATCATCATAGTATTTAATTTTATCCAACTCATCAGATGCATGAGTCAATTTAAAGCATTGAATCTCTAGTAATTGATTTAAATACTTTACCATAAACAAATAACCCTATTAAAGGGTAATAAACTCACTAGCGTGGTTATAACTCGGGATATAATGAAATTTGTAATCATATATGTTTGTATGGAAGTATATCCTAGCCATATCCTGATGATAATCTTCCTGGGTAATCACATCCCACAAATGATTCATAGAATCACAAAGAAGATAACTTGAAATATTTATCCTCCTCTAAAGAGGCATCTCTAAATATTTCATGTTAGATAAAATGAACTATATCCATGAATCAGTACCTTGATGGCCACCTTCACCCGATAATATAGGATGATTATATTTTTGGAATTATCTTGTCAACCCTACATAGTAGGGGAAGGTCGTGGAACTCTCTATACAGATATCATAAATTTTAGGAATATTTATCCAAAAATAAGCACTAATTCTAAAATTAATAATTAAAAGATGTTCATAATGTGGAACTGCATAAGGTAATACTGGTGGATCAACTCCCACCACCTCTGAAGCATTATCATCACCACCCTAGTGGGAAAAGGCTTAAGGATTTCATGGTGCCATATAACTACAATTTACACGTGTGTACATCATATAAATTTTAACAATATGTAGGAACACAAATAACATAATAATATCAGTACATGAATTCCTATATTAGAGTCACACCCCTCTTATTCTAAAAAATAATGTTGTGAGAAATGTATTGGACCACAAGGAATCATAAGAGACACTTCCTTTTTCACACTACTAAGGCTATGATAGATTTAATGTCTCGCATATCATAATAGTAGTCCAACTATTTGTAGTGTCACTTTAATGGTATAGGGAAAACATACGTTATTTTTAAATTGGAATCCTCATTTAATGGTAATTTATTAATAATTTAAATTTAGATAATAATATACTCACTTATATGGATATGTTTATCCTGGCCCAGTTATAAGATTCATCATTCCCTTGTTATAATGTAATTATCATTATAAATTTCAATTGGCACTTCATGTAACAACATCATGGCCCATATATCTTGCATCATATATCATGTGTTATAAAAATATTTGACTTGCTGAATCACTATCCCTAATTTATATAACTATATGCATCATTAATATCAATTAGAATTAATGAAATATAAATCATGTAAAATATCATCGCATGTGCCTAGTGGTCTAAGGATCAAGCATGAAATATTTTCTTAATTAATGTACCACCGTTATTCATAACCAGATAAAACCATCTAGGTTGATGAAAATACTTTAAAAAGTCTAATTATTTTATCCTTAAAAGAAATGCTAGCACTTTCTAGAATAAAACATTCAAGAAACTATTAATATGTAGCAAGTAATGCACACTATAACATAAATGTATCATGGAATATATATTACATGTTAATACTTAGGTACCTACTATGATACATGATCAATACACTTTTCCTTAATAGGAAAAATGGAAAAAATAAATCCATAATATTAATATTAATAATAATTACAAAAAAAATGTGCATCACCCAACGGTGAAATAAATACAAAACTAATACATAAAACTAGAATAGAAACTACATACCCAGGTGACTCTGATTTCTTCATAAGTGGGTTAACTACTCCAGGGAACAATCTCATTATTGAATCATGAAACAGTCCTAGTAACCTATATAACAACCCAAAATAGTATGACAAAAGGAAAAAAGTAATTATTGGATGCCACTTTCTGAAATCCCCGACCTAGTTCACTCATATTTAATTGAGCCTAATAAGACACAAAGTCTTAATAACACCTCTCCATATGTCATAGGATACCAACTATATTTTAGGTTTAATTACAGAATTTCTTAGAGATTATACCCTCATGATCAAATTGAATCATAGTGGTATATAATAATAGTAAGAATCAAAACTCGTATAATCAAAGAACTGGGGACAAATAAGTCATAAAGATATAAAAAATGTGATATGAACAAAAATCATATAAAAAATTATGTCAAGTTGTTTATGTTATACTAAACTAGACTACATGGATTAAGATAAAAATACACATAAAACATGTTACAGAAAAATGATCAAATGACCAAGGATATCTCCATTACAATCATGAGAATAATATTGGGCCTATTATCACATACAATATCCTAGTATAGATAACCGGGAATCCATAAGAAGATCCTTTCACTAGTCCATACTTATAAAAAAGAAGTCTATTCGATTAACAATTGGTGGCCGAAAAGTGATGTGAGGTATACCCAGTAACACACCATCAAAAACATCTTGCTTGATAAAACTGGTTCATATAAAATGGCAGTGTGCGCATATAATAATTACAAATAGAATTATATACTTTAAAGAAGTTGGGTCTTGTCCTTAAAGGGAAACAATATGACACTAATTTCTTTATCCTAATCTGGGTTACCTATGAACATATCTCAACATTTTTATATATATATATATATTCATATAGTTATGAACATATATATATATGAAATATATATACAGTAACATATATATCCATATATATTGGTACATAATATTATCCAGGTCCCAATGCATAACTTAGGCATCCATACATACCCATAAGACTATCATAGGGTAGTAACATATGTATTTACCAATATTAAGAAGAAATATGGGATTTCATTCATGAGTATCATAATCTATTTGTTATTCCATTACCAAGTATCACAATTAATAAATTATACCATTATTGAGTATCATAATTAATATGGGGAATTGTGATCAAGTAGAGTGTATAATAATAAGTGGTAGTCATTCTTTAATATAATCCAATAGATGGGTTCCAACCATTAATAATTTTACATAGTCAAGGAATAATCCATAATGTATATAATGCATAGGTTACATGGCCATTCCATTAACTTATATTTAATTTATAGCGGTCATTTAATTTAGGAGTGTAGCCGAGAGAACTCAATTATAGTTTGGTCACATAATAATTTATATGTGGAAGGGAATTTTATAATCCCAACTCAAGAGGTGGCACTTGTCCAAGGAGAATTACTCCACCAAATTCAATGGTGTTAGTGGTACTTTCCAACATGCATAACAGATATATTTAGTATGAATCATTTTTTTCATGAAACTTTGGAAAATATGTCATGCATTACCACAAAGCATGATATAAAAAATATGATTGTAATGGAATAGTACTTGATAGTATTCTTTATGGAGATAAATAACTTCCCATCTAGCGTTTTATTCTAATCTAGTCTAGAACATTATAAATAAGAAGAAGATATTAATACCTTGATTCTACGGATTGTTTGCTCACAAGGATTTAACATTACACAAAAAGACATAAGTGAAGTAAGATTTTAAGATGATTTAAGAGAATTACAATTCAAATCTAACACCAACAAAACTAATAAAAATATAAAAATAATTGAGGAGAAGGTAAAAATACTAGATTTTAGTAGAGGAATAATGGAGCCTGAGTAGCTTTTTTGTTTGTGAAAAATGGGAGGAGTAAGGTAAGGGGGAGAGTTGTGGTTAAAGGGTCTAAGGGGAAACAAGAATTCAAGCTGTTATTGTCATGGGTCATAGGGTTTCTAGTGTAAATGGGAGACTAAAACCATAAATATCCATTTTTGGAGTCTTAATGAATTTTATATGACATTTATTAACATTATACAGCATAATATATCTATTTATGATGTATCATTCTTCCATATAGGGTATTATGGGCTTACGGTATCTACCAATGAATACTTATGGAATAAGGATGATTCAAGCTAAAAATATATAGTTTATGGCATAAACTATTTGTAGACCAAAACCTGTATAAGATAAAAAACATTATGAAGCCATAAAAACCATTACAAAGTCCAAATTATCAACCCAACCTTAACTAAAGATGAAACAAACATTGATAAAAAGGGAGGTTCTTAAAAATCCTTCTAATATTATCATCATCATCATACTTGTATATTTTCTATCAAAAATTAATATCATTTTATTTGGTATGTAATTTGACTATTTACATTATTCGTTACCAACACATCCAATACACTTATAGGATATTAAATTAAATTCTCTTCATCATAGTAACTAAAATAAACTCTTTAATTTTTTAATTATCGACACACCTAACCTCATAAAGGTATTAAGAATCATTATCATTGAATTTTACCAGTTTAATATATTATTTTTCATACTTTATACTTCCCAATGTCTCAATATACTAATATTAGCCTCTTTTAAACTATATTGTTTTGTGAAAATCATGTAGATTCACTCAAAGATTTTTTTTGTAAATAACTATAATTTCTTTTAGATGGAATATTTTAGAAAATAAATTATTATTAACAATATTTTATGTGTTATTCATGTGTTTGGATAAATTTTTAAAAAGAAGTTTTTCTGAGTAAAATATTCCATTTATTATTTTTAGAAACATGATTACTCCTATTTTAACAAATATTTTTTATAAATGATTTTATCCAAGATAACATTACATTCATAATTTTCTTTCCTCAAGAATGGTATAGATATTGATGAATCATATACCATATTAATTAAAACCATCACCTCATATAGTTTGTAAAAATACATTGTTTACAATCAAATCCCCATATCATTTAAGAGAAATATGATGAAATTACACACGCTTCATTTAGATTTATTCATGATTAATCCTCTGAATTAAATTACTTCATGTAATAACTCTGTTATACCTAAATTGAATAAAATAACATGATCCAGAAATTCAATATCTTAATCTCTGACTGTTATATATATACAAGAATTATATTTGATACAATTTGTTTCACATATGCTTCAAAATTGAGGAATTTAATTTTATAATATTGATACCAAACATGGACGGTGAATAGAGTTTCTCAAACTCCTTTAGGTATTTTGTATAATTCCATCAAATTGAAACACAACCCCTTCTTCCCAAAATTTATTATACACTTCAATAACATTGAATGTATAATTGAATAAGCCCTATTAAAATTTCCAAAAAATATTAGTACATCTTATATGATGTCTTCCACTTTGTACTGGAAATACAAAAAAAATTCTATCCCATATTTAGTTCATAAATCCTCAAAAATTAGATAAAATAGTTAAAAAAATTATTGAAATAATTCTCATTTTCAAAATCCTTCAAACAATAATAATCTAATGAATTTCAAATCCATAAATAAAACATTATAATATATTAATCACTAATATTTCCAATAATATTGAATATATATTCATAGAATAATGTTACCTTGGTAATTTTGCATCTAATTGTTTCGAAACCATAAAGAAATCACTTTATGTTTCTCATAAGCATATTGATTCACATAGTAAAGAACATCAACAATTTGTTACTCCAGTTTATACTACATTAATTCTTAGAATATTCCTTTCTTGCTAAAAAATGACACTCATGATTCATGACTAGTCTGTGATATTAGATTCAATAGGATTCCTTAAATGAAGAGTTGATCTGAAATTTATGTTGGATGGGGTTGATATAATTTTATATTAAAATAAATATTTATTTAGATTAGTGTCATGTTTTACATTTTTTAATAATGGATATAAATAAATATGGCCCCACTAAAATAAAGAAACTCCTTTTATTATTCATCATATAAATTAAAATAATAATACATATTTCACTAAGAAATAAGTCTACCTCATAATTTATCTCACCAGGTAGATATTTATGTTGTGTATCTTTCAAATAATATATGATATTACTAAATCATAGTTGAGAATAATTTTTTAGGTTCAATCCAACAATTTTATAAACTCAAAAGTATTCCTACTATATCATTCCTAATTTTTTCATAAATTATTGTAACCCAAAAATAACACAAAATATGAGGCACCTATATCATATGTTATAATCATTATATACATTCCATATATAAGATATTCCTGTGTAATCAATCATTAGCATGAAACTACACAGATGGATGATTGATTTCATGAAAAGTCATTACATTGGAAGGAATATAAAAATAATTATTTTTAAGGGTTTTTACTATCAGCATATTAAATCATATGTTTCCTTTATATGTTTTCATATTTCTATGGTTAATGATTTGATTCGTATTCCTTTCACAAAGTCAATTAGTTCTATAATTATTATTTTTTCCCTTTACATTATTCAATGATTATATTTCTAATTCCAATTAAAAGACGACAATATCCACAGATAACCAAATATATCATAATTCAATCTCAAAACCTAGTGTGATCCAATGTCAGGGAGAAAAAATATAAATCAATTTTCATACTTATCTTGTATCTTCAGAAATTATTTCATGATAACATAAATGCAGTTTAAAAATTTAAAATAAATAATACAACACAATTCAAAATACAATGATCATATTAATGAATATTAATATAGTGAATAAACTAAATAAATGAATAGTAATGAATATTAAAATAATTATTTAACTAAACAATCAAATAGTTAATAAATTTATATAGAAGAAAATTATTTAACAAAATTTCATAAATAAATAAGTTTGAGTGATTTTATAATTATGTTTGGGATAAACATAAAAAATCACTTTAGTACTATATAAACAATTAAAGTTTTCAATTTTTTTATTTTTTAATTAAATCCTAAATATTTAAAAACGTGTGATATTTTATGTATAACATTATGACTAACTAATAAAAATTTCATATTTTCCAAAAACCATCACATAATATAAAAATCAAATATTTACTTTTTAAAAACATTTATAACTTCATCGAAATTACCTTTTTGAATATTTGAAATCAAAATTTTAAAATAGCTCCATAAGATAAATAAAGATCATTCTCATTTATGAATCGATCCTAAGTAAATATATAAAAATTCATATTTTACCGTATTTTAAAATTTATAAATTCATTATAAACTATTTAATCTTCTAAATAAACCTTTAAAAAATAACATATATACTAAAATAGTTTTGTTCTTCTAAATCAACAGTGGATTTGGTTTTGAACCAATAGACCCATACTGATTTTTTTTTTGGAATTTTATCAAAAATATAATTTTTATTAGTTTATTTTATTAAAAATGACATAACCCATAGCCATTGAAAAAAATACATTATTTTATCAATGAAAATACCTTATTACAAAATTTCTCTACAATATAAATCACATAGAAACACATAGATAAAAGATTAAAAACATTATAAAGGAACAATGAATGAAATATGATGTATTTATAAGGGTTAAGAAACCGATAATAATGAAATTGTCACATGAACCTTAGAATAGTAATATGACCCTTATGAATATTAATATTTCAAATAGAATAGTGACCACTCCTACGAATTTATAAATAAAATTCAGGCATCTTGTAAATGAAAATATGGTATAATTATATTATAGTGTAACGAAAATAAATATTTTCAACATTATAGATTAGTTGGTGGATTTTTGTAAAACATAAATGTTAATATTAATATTTTATAAGGATTTTAATAAAATTTATTTTCTAAAAATTGATACATAAATTAATAATATGGTGTCTTATTATTATTAGGTATTTTTATGAGACCTAAATTAATTTTGGAAAGAATCATAAAATAAGTAATAATATTAAAAATATCATTTAATGAATAAACTATTTTTTAAATAAAAATTATATATCTCATATTTAGAAATATATTTTAATAAAATGGTGTTAATATTTTTATTTCTACACATTGAAAAATGGCAAGGGTATGTTTTTTTGTGATTTCTCTAAAATAACTAAATTTTGTGTGAATACATTAAATTATGAGTCATTATTTAATTACGAATAATTTAATCTCAAAATATTGAAATCTACATTATTATCTTAATATATTTAGTGATAATGTTAAAACTGTTCATATTCTTGAGCAATCATAACAAACTAATGAATAAAATAATGAGAAAAGACCCCTCTCCTCCCCTATAAATACCACACCTCAACACATATTCTCCTCACAGAAACCAAGAATTCAATCTTGTCTATTATATACAAAATATTATTCCCAAGCCCCACACCCATTTCTATGATCCATTGGAATCATAAAAAGTCCAAACCCATTGACCTAAGGAGGTTCTCAAGGAGGAGAAAATCAAGAAGTAAGATCCTCTTTCATTTTCTATAGATTAATTTTAAATTTAATTTTTTTATTTTACTATCATCAACTCCACTTATCCATGTGGCATGAAAACTCTAGTAGATTTTATATACTATAACTTTGTTTTTTAATGGAATAATTCATCAACCTATTTATTCCCTTTTATTTTTATTCTAAAAAAGAAAATATCATCTATGATGTGTCGATTTACCACCAACATGGATTAGGAATTTTTATTTCTCACTATCACCAACAAGGATGTTCCTAAAATAATAATTACTATCAAATAATGTTTTATTATAATTATTATAACTTATATAATGTTCTAGAACATATATATATATATTGTGATAAAATATCATGATGGTCATAAAATATTCCATGAATAGTTAAATAAAATTAATTAACTATTTATCTAATGATTCATCCTCATATCATATTGAAAAATTATATATAACATCATTTCATATTATATAATTTAATTATTAAAATATAATCCCAATTTTGGATAATTACCCTCATAAAACAATAACTTCCATTTGTGTATAAATGGGAACCGATCATGAAAATCATGAAAATGAAGACTCGCAGAATGATGTATTTGAACTCTACAACACATAATCATGGCCATAAATGATCATAATAGAATTATAATTAATAATATTCATGTATAAGAGGTTTATTATAAATTAATTATTCTATCTAATTTTAGTATACCTGATATTAATGTAATGATAGTATTCAGAATTATGGTCAGGGGAATCTCAACCCGATTTTCCATTCCTTGTGTTATTCCTCTTTTTTGAAAACATTTAGTGTGGATGTTATATTAATATTCCTAAAATATAATTTTATTATTATTACATTTTCTTTTATAGGATATAAATGTTTCTAATCTAATTTTGTGACAAATGTAAATATTTTTCAGAAGACCTCTTATTTCTAAAAAACACATCTTTTTCTTCTATTTAAATTGTTTCTTATTCATGTAATATTGATGATTATTATACCAAGAGAAATACTCACTTTTTATTTTAATAACCACATTTTTTATTCATGAATTTATTATTTTTGTCATTCTAATAAAAACACATTTTATTTCAGGATTTATTTTATGGAAAATATTGCTATTTTCAATGTGGTAAGCATGATTATGAAAATTTTATGTTGTGATGGTTTCCAAATTATTTTATTACACTCCAATGTGTTATCTAATATGAAGTATCTATTTAGAAAATGTGAAATATTCTTGGTAATGATTCTATATTTGTTTAAAATGATGATGTTATAACGATGAATATATGTCATGCATGAACATGATGCTATAATTGACCACAACTATCTATGGTAATTGAAAACTTATAGATGATGTTTCATCTTCTGTCATATCTATCTTCCTTGCCTATATCAAATATATCCTTTCATTATTCTTATTATTATTCTTTTGATATGTTATGATGTTATTGTTTATTCTCACCCATGTTACATGTCTGTTATTTATCTTCTTACATGGATTTTATCTCAAACATTATTTTCATATATATCCTCAAGAAAATACATTCTCTAAAGAGATCAAGAGGGAAAATAAGAAGCAAGAGAAGAATTAATTAAATAATATTTATGATTTATTAGGTAGATTTTTAATGGCCCTAATTTTCCAAAGACACTAAACCTTCTGATGTTGGTTTTGTAACGCTCTTATATTGTTGATGATTAAAATGATTTAATAGTCATGTAACAAAATTACGGAGACTTATGGTGGTATTGTAGAATTGATTAGTTAATTAGATAATTAGGAAAATAGAAAATTTTAGAAAACCCATAAGTATGAGGCTAAGTATATGTAAGAACCCAAGAATCTTTTTCAAAAAAATTATAAATGTGGGAATCACACAAGCTATGAATTTAGAGTTAATTTCCCAAAGTAAGAAATTATTTATTCATTAATTTTGTACAAATGTTTAATTCAAGACTTTTCTATTTTAGAAAATTTTGGGAACAAGGATAAACTATGATTGAAATCCTTATGAAGGATAATAAAATTAATCCTAGAATGGCATTGTCGATTCCTTGGGAAGAGGAGTTCAAATCTTCATGGTGATGCTTACCCAACTATCTCAAGATATGAAAACTAAACAGAAAAATATGAAACATAATCCTCCACCTAATAGTTATCAACTGGTTTTTGGGTCTTTTATGTTGTAATGACCACTGACATTTGGGGGATCTATCGATCCACGAGTGACAGAATAGTGGGTCAACTCACATGAGAATGTCCTTTTTGTAATAAATTGTTCTGAGACGGATAAAGTGACTCTATCTATTAATCATTTATATGGTGATGTTGAAAAATTTTGGGAATTTATTAAAAAAACAGGATGAAGAATGAAGTTTAACAGATAGATTCAGAATAATTTAAGAGAATATTTTTCAACATGTTATTACATAGATCTCTTCGTAAAAATATAGAGAGATAACTTATAGAGAAAAATAAAAAGGAAGGTGAATATATCATGGATTATGAATAAAAATTAGTATGTATTTCTATTTACACCACTATTTATTTATCAAAAATGATATAAAATAGATAGATTTGTTAGTGGTTGAAAACAATACTCTAGAAAGGCTATAAAATATGAGACATTGGGAATTTTGATTAAGGTATTCAATGTGATATCAAAACATAGATGGAGTTCATAGAATATTCCCACAGATGTGAAGATATGAAAAGAAAGATATATCTTCATGTTGGGGGATCAAAGGACAATGGTGGAAAGAAATCACTGCCACTCACAGGCCCAAAATGTGGGAAGAATGATCATGGAGATTCTTTAAAAGGGAAAGGGAAATTCTTCAAGTGTGGGAGAGGAGGTCACCAATCTATTGAATTTTGATGAGATAGGAGGAAGTCGGAAAATTTCATATAATAATGGAGAACACGACATTTTTTCAACACTTCAATTTTAGGGTGAAACAAAACTATACACGTGATTTCACTAAACCAATATTCATTGAGGGTAATTAGTGTCAGCAGCCACCCAATCCAAATGAGAAAGCAAAATATTTTGTCATCACTACTGTGGAGGTGGATCCTGAAAATTTTGTGGTGATAGTTATGTTTTTTATTCATTCAATAAAAGTCAGTATACAATTTTATTCTAGTTCTGTGCACTATTTTATATCATGTATGTTTAGTAGAACAATTCAACAGCACCTCAAAATATAGAGGTTGAGTTATTTGTATGAACCACAAATGGTAAAATGATTACATCCAACATATATAACTCCTCCAAAGTTAATTGTTATGCATTGGACATCCCATAAATTCTTTTTCTAACTTAATATGGTGGATTTTGAATCTATATTGGTCCTGGATTGGCCATCTTTATACAAATATAACAGAAACTCTGATAAAAGGGCGATCACTCATCATATCCTAGGTTATCCTTTAATTATGTACAAGTGTATGAAGGATGATAACTCTTATTGAAAGCCATCAACTCAATTATGGATATTATTTCTATTTGAGAAATTTTATCTTGCTCAAATGATTGAGACAAAGGAGTGAATCATGATCGAATATAATCCCATTGTGGGGGACTACACCGATGTGTTCCATGAAAAATTTTCTGGACTTGCACCATACTACGAGATTGAGTTCTCAATTTTCCATATTTCTAGATCTCTACCTATATTAATGAAACATTACAAAATTCCCACCATTGAGTTGGATTAACTAAACAACTAGTTACACGATAATATGGAAAATGTATTTATATGCTCGAGTGCTTGAACATGGGGTGCTCTAGTCCTCTTTATCAAGAATAATCATGGATCACTGCACCTATGCATTGATTATCATGAACTAGAAAAAATCATGATAGAAAAAATTATCTCCTTATATTGATAGATGACTTGTTTTATACACTATAATGGTCCAAGTATTTTTAAAAGGTATAACTTCGGTTGGGATATCACCAATTAATGGTCTGGAAGGAATATATTCCCAAGAATGCCTGTTGAACGAGGTATGGACACTATTAGTTCATGATGATTCCCTTAAAACTCACTAACACTCTAAAAATATTCATGGAAACAATGAATATAGTATTTAGATATTACCTAAACAAATATGTGGTATTTTTATGGATTATATCCTGATATACTCCAACCTAAACAAGGAACATGAAGAATAAATGAATATTGTGCTTGAGACATTGTGAAGTGAGTAACATTAGGGAAAGCGTAGTAAACATGAGTTTTATATGGAGTAATTATCATACTTGGGGCTTGTTATCACCAGTAAAGGAATATATTAGGACTATTCTAAAAAAAATTCCATCAACGAGTTTAACAATCCATCATTATTAATGGATATTTGAAATTTTCTTGGTCTATATTTCTATTACTGGTGATTCATGAAGAATTTATTAGTATTTTAAAACCCACTAACCAAGATTAATAGGAAGGGAGAACGTTTCTCTTGATTGATGAATGTGGATATTTATTCCAAGATTTAGAAGGATGGTTTTCACAATTACTATACTCACACTTGAAACAAGTCAATAACACTTTGTGTTATATAGTGATTATTTAAAGAATGAATTAGGATATTTACTGATGAAAAATGATAAAGTGACAGCCTATGCCTTTTGGTAATTGAAAATTCATGAGAAAAAATATCTCACGCATGATCTGGAGTCGGTAAATGTGATATTCTTAATGAAAATATAGTGGCATTATGTCTATGGGGAAAAGTGTGAATAATGTATTGATTATAAGAGCCTCAAATATATATTAACACATATGGATATTAATATAAACCACTGATGATTGTTATATACCATAAAGTATTATGAATTCTTAATCAACGTCCATCCTATAAAAGTGAATAAAGTGGTGGATTCTCTAGGTGTAAATGATCTTCCTACATCTTTAATGATGAGAATTGAGAAGGATCCAATCTTCTTATATTTTTAATGGATGGACATTGGAATAATAAAGAAGGAACATCTTTAATCTTTTCTAAAATGATTTACCAACCATCCATTATGGATAAAATAATGGATCCTCAAAAAATGATTTGAAAATTTAGAAGAAGGTGGATTCTGTCAGAAAGGGGAAATCCTCAGTGTTTAAAATTAATGATGAAGTAGTTGTAAGATTTTGGTCATGACTATGTCTACCTTTAAAACTAGAGATAATGAAATATATTATTAATGATGGACATATATCAACATTCTCTATTCACCCATGGATCATAAAGATGTATTGAGATCACTAATAGAACCATTGGTGGGAAAATATGATGAAAGATATCACAAAATATACATCACGGTTCCCAGTATATCAATAATTGATGGATGAAATAAAAAAATATAATGGTATGATGCAACCGTTACCCATACAAACATGGAAATGTGAAAAAATAACCATGGGATTTCCACCAAACATCTGAATACATCTATAGGAAACAATGTTATATGTATTATTGTGGATCATCGTACAAATACAGATCAATTTATCACAATATAACTGCATCAACTTTCATGGAAATACATCATTGAAGATCGAAAGTGGAATGGATTACCACTGTCTATTATATCTAGTTGAAATAATATTTTCACCTTTATGTTATAGAAAGTCTCCAAAATTCCCAAAACACAAAGATGATCTTCAATATAGATTCTCATACTCAATATTATGGTCAATCAGAGTGTACTATTTAGATATTGGAAGGCGTGCTGAGGTCATATTCAATGAAATTGAAAGGATTATGGGACCAACATCTGCCTCTGGTTGAGTTCTATTACATCAATTGTTTCCAATCGATCATCAAAATTTATTCATTTTAATCCCTTTAGGGGAAATATTCATAACACTGAAATGAGTGGAATAATCTAGAGAATGTAAGCTTCTAGGACCTGAAATGGTTGAATAAATGGTGTCATGGTTAAAATGATTCAGCAACACGCCATGGAATCCGAAATTTGATCGAAGTTTTATACATAAAATCATTGGTGGGACCTATAGTTTGAGATTATAGACCTGAAATTCATCCATATATCTTAATAGAAGAGAATCGTGTGAATTTGGAATAAGAAAATGATAAGTCACAGGTACATTGACCATTTGATATTCTTGATCATCATAGAGTTGTGGCAAATTGAATAGCACTTCAACCAACCATGTCTCAAGTACATGATGTATTAAATGTATCCCAATTATGTAAGAACATACAAAATCCCTCACATGTAATTAATCCATAGGTGGTATTTTTGGAAAATGTACTCTCTTACAAGGACTAATAAGTGATGATCTTTGACAATAGATATAAAGTTCAATGAAATAGGACTACTGACATAGTTAATGTACAATGTAGAGACCATAAGTACAAAGAGGCAACATAGAAATGAGAATAATTATTGAAGGACATGTACCCTCACATGTTTTTCCTATAGTTTGTATAAAGAAATTTCGAGGGTGAAATTTCAGAAGGGGGATGAATGTAACAACCCAAAATTTAATCAATGGAAACACCCTTCTTATAATAATTCTACAAAGTACAAATCACATAAAATTAAATATAGGACACAATAAAAACTTTATAGAAGAAAAATGAATGAAATAATAGGTATATATAGAAGTAAAGGATCCAATACTGATAAAATAGTAACTTTCCCCATAGAATAAAAATACAGCCCTTTGGTATTGAAATTTTTCAAATAGAATAGTAACCTCACCGATGAATATATAAAAAAATTAGGAATCATATAAATGAAAATATGATATAATTATACTATAGTATGTAAAAATTTATATTTTCAATATGGGAGATTATGTGTTGCTTTTTCAAAATAAAATTTTTTACTTACAATTTTTTAATGATTTTGAATAAAACTTATTTTCTAAAAAAATACAAAAAAATAATAATTTGGTTTCTTTTTATTATATGATAATTTAATGAGACATTAATTAATTTTACAAATCATCTTAAAACTAGTTATAATTTTAAAATTTATTTTTGATAATAAATGATAATTTTAAATAAATATTAAATTACTCATATTTATAAACATATATTAAAAAAATGGAGTTAATTTTTTTATTTCTACATATCCAAAAATGGTTAGGGTGAGTTTTTTGAAATTTTCTAGAACACCTGATTTTTTTGTGAATAATAAAATATGCTAATTTATGACAAAAGTTAAATTATGAAGTTTCAAGTAACTATTGATGAAAGGATAATGCAATCCAAAAATATAAAACAATACTTATTTATTTTAATATATATTGTGATACGGTTCCAAAAATTAATTTACTTGATCAAACATAATAAACTAATGAATAAAATAATGAGAAAACACCCCTCTCCTCTCCACTAAATCCACCACTCACCACCTCTTCTCCTCACACATTAAATTCCTTGATGATTGTCCATGATCCTCCTAATTTTCTTACCAATCCCCTCTTCCATGTCCATGGGACCTTGGTAAATTCAACAGACGAAACTATTTTCCCTATAGAGGTTCTCAGGGAGGAGAAAATCAATAGATAAAAGCCACTTTCCTTTTCTTTTAACTTCATTTATATTTAATTTAATTTCACATCATATCTTAAACTAAACATATAAATGTTTAATAATAACTCAAAAATCATTCATATAATATAATTTTAATATGTTAATTGAATAATTCAACTTCAAATACCATTCTTATTATGATTATTCTAAAAATGAAAATATCGTCTTCGGTGAATTCTTTTACCACCACTATAGATGATGAGTTTTTATTTTTTCACTACAGCCTTCATGGAAGGTAATAAATTAATTTTTTGTTTAAATAAAAATTTATTATACATATTCTAGGATATATAATGTTCTATAACCTATATATATATATGAAAATGGTGAAATAATCTCATAGTGGACGAAAAACACACCAAAATAAATTAAATCATTTTCATTAACTATTTTGCTGATGATTCATCCCCATATTGTACAGAAAAATTATATATAAGATAATTTAATTTTATTTATGTTCATTAATAACATATAATCTGAATTCTGGATAATTATCATCATTTTACACAAACATCCATACATGTATACAACAAAACTGATCATGAAAACCATGAAATTGTACACTCTCATAATGATATAATTGTGCTCTATAACACATCATAATGGAGATAAATGAACTTAATAAAATTATAATGAATAAAATACCTATATAAGTGGTTATTTATTTATCAATTAATTACTCTAATTTTAATAACAGAGGTATTAATGTTAAGATATAATTCAATCATAAGGCAAGGGGATTCTCAAACCTAATTTCCTCTGTTAGGGTTATTTATATTTCTTGCCAAATTTCATGGAAGATGTTATTTTCATATTACTAATATATATTTTAATTTTTATTACAATTTAGTTTTTCATATATACATATTTCTAATATTATTTTTTGAAAAAATGAAAAGATTATTCCAAACTAACTCTTCATTATAAGAAAATACTTCTTTTAATTCCCTGGAGATTGTTTCGTCTTTACTCAAGATTGATGATTATTATACCAAGTATGTTGTTACATTTTTTACTTTTGGAGCCCTAATGTTTATTCATAGAAGTATTATATATATAATTATCATCAAACACATTTCCTTTCAATTGGGTTTTTATGGTAAATGTTTTTATATGTTTTATGGGGTATTTACGATTATATAAATGTTGTGTTGTGATGGTTGTGCCCATAATTATATATCAATCCAATGAATTTGTAATTTGAGTTATATCATGATATAATGTGAAATATGTATTAGAATGATGATATATTTTCTTAAAATGATGATTTTATGAGGATTCACATATGTTATGCATGAACATGATTCTATCTCTAATCAAAACTATGTTTGGTAGTTGACAAAAAAAAGATGTTTCATTTTTAGGAATTTACAAATTATTTTTCATTATCTAATTCACCCCATCATGATTTTTATGATGATATTTATCTTATGTTATTATAATGATATTTATTCACACCAATGTCTCATGACTCTTTTCCATGCTTTTACTAGGATTGTATCCCACCCCTTATTTTGATGTATATCATCTTGTGAATACGTTAACTAAGGAGAAAAATAGGGCCAATAATATTCTAGATAAAAATGAATTAAATAATAATTATACTTTATTATATAAATTTTTTTTATGGTCCTCATTTTCTAAATACACTAAACCTTTGTATCTTGGTTATTTAATGCATTTATGTTGTTTATCATTAAAATTTTTTTGTAATCATGTATTATAATTAGGATTTATATAGTAATAATTAATTTTATTTTGGTTCATTAATACACATAAAAATTCGTGACTATTTTGGAATCCATTTTAGTTTCTCCACCAATCCATTTTATGAATAATGACTATTTTTTGAATTTTGTTATGCGGAGAGAAATTTTATTCACATGGATTCATTTTTGATTAGAATACTATTTTAAATATCGATTAATAAGATAAAAAATGTCTAGGAATAATATTTTTCAGTCCATGTGGTTTTGTTTATTATAAAATACTGCCTAACTAACCATAACATAGTGCCCCTTCATATGATTCTCTATTTGCACAATTTTTTTTTCAATACCCAAAAAAACTATTTTTTGTA
The DNA here is from genome assembly GCA_963277665.1 of Viscum album. Taxonomy (NCBI): domain Eukaryota; kingdom Viridiplantae; phylum Streptophyta; class Magnoliopsida; order Santalales; family Viscaceae; genus Viscum; species Viscum album. The sequence continues at coordinate 981,445,548 of OY728125.1, forward strand.
GATTATTCCAAGTGATTGTAAAATATGTACCATGAAACTAGTTTTTCATAAATTTTATTCCTTATTATATTTATTTAAAAAACCTAAATGGGTGAGCTGTGTTGGATTTTCATTGATACCTGGTAAATTAATTTTTATATATTTACTATCTCATTAAATATTAAAATAGTACTTTGATTGTTCTGCATTGATTCCCTGAAAGGGTTTTAATGGGATGATGTTCATCCATAACATATAATATGTTAACAATAAATCCAAAAATACGAGTACATTTATATAAATTTAGAATGAATTACATTAATAATAATTATGAGGCTTATGACATGTGGATTTTCTTATCCAAGCATCACATTAGCATGATTAAAACCTATGAGGACAAAATGATCAGTTCTTCCCAATTAGGATATCCAAGTATTATGGGAATCCCTTAAACATAGGAAGGATCTCCATCCATAAAATTTTTCAACAAAAAATATTTAAATTTTCGTGGGAAATAAGAGATTACGATTAATTTTTACAAGGAACATTATAACATATATATGCACAAGAATTCCTAGCTTTCCCAAACCATGATCCACCATATATATATAATACATCTAACGAGAATCTAAATAGGTATGGTGTTTCATAAATTTTAAATATATCCAAATTTTTTCATCAAATGTTTTTTTATAAATGACAATTAATTATGATCTATAGTTTCATAAAAAAATTCATGGGATATTCAAAATCCTTATAACAATCATCATTTGGTTCTTTTAACTATACCTGATACCTCATGTGGAAGATAGTTTCTTAGGTAATAATTTTCATATAATAATTAATATCATATATTTCCACCATGACATAGTGTTTTATTGTATGGCTAGGATGAAAGTGATATACAATGACTTATAATAATCCATGATGCAATATCACATAACCCTAATAGACGCGATGTCATATCTTATTCCATTTTACAATATAATTCTTTCATGATAATACTTATTTATGTTAATGTATTATTTAAAATCATATATAGTATGATTAATAGAAATTTAAAATTATAGAACAATTTTACATATATTTTATCACACATTTTTATAATAGAAAAATTATGTATATTATTATAAACGTTTCATTAGATCCATAAAGTGTTTATCCATAATATTTTAATTTTATATAATTTTTTTAAAAATATCTATTATTGATGTAATGAAATTTTTTTATAAATATTTATTTATAAGTAAGTCTAGCCTCCAATTAGGCAGTTCATGCAGTAAAAACAATACATGTTTCATCATCTAGAGAATAATAAATGTCCCTTTATTTTACAATGTCATTAGAAAGTCATTATGGTTTTACTGTAGAGAACATGGAATTTTATAATTATTTTTTTAGGATCTCTTAATCATTCCTTTTTAACAAAAGAATAATAAATCAATACATATTTTAATTAAATATTAAGGCCTTTACCTTAAATTTGGATTTAAATATTTTGATATTTAATATAGGGGTTATTTATTCTTCTGAAATCAAACATGTTTCTTAAATTTTTTTATAATCATGGGAAAATATGACAAATTTCTCACTTTGGGAGAAGAAAAAAATACATTATAAAATCATAAAAAATGTAAAAATAAAAAAATGATTTGTAATTGAGGATTAGAATGTGATAAGAAATTTTCTATGTTTTCATTCAAAATTATTTATGAACACTCCATTTTAATTACCAAAAAATGGTTGTATCTAGAAATAAAATTATTTTTTCCACTTCATTAGACAAATGTATCAAGCATTCAAAACTACATAATAACAATATCAAAAATAATATATTTTTTCCTAGGATAAAATTATATAACCATTAATTATATAAATATATGAATTAAATTGCAAATTTAATCTCGTCCATAGTATCCATAAAGGATAAATATCATAATCAAATTAAAATATCCCCTTAATTGAATCTCTAGTATTATCAGTTCTATTAGATTTATAATGTTTATTTTGTTATTGGACCTTATCAATTTTGATAAAAAATATAAAATTATAATGAACAATTTGTTTTACCCTTTTATCACATGATAGGAAAAAATATCGCTTAATAACTTCTTATAGAGAGAAATATTGGGGAGTGGAATTTAAATGTGTAGTCTCTACTTACTTATAATAATTATTATTATCCACCTCAAATGAATTTACTCCTCTAACCAAGGAGGGGATATATATATATTTCAACTCTTAAGACAATGGAAACAATTTTTGATGCTAATAGGGATATCATTTAATTTCCTCTGAATCTTTAATATATCAACATTGAATCCATCCTTATAAAAAATATGAAATTCTCATTTGGAATTTATGGTATATAATTAATCATTAAATTCCATGAAATTATTTTTAGTATCCTAAACTAGAGAGGTCGCTATAGTTAAATATGATTTAGAAACTAGTGGATTAATGTTTTGAATTGCCATGTTGACCAATATTCAATGAATTAATATCACCTTCCAGCCCAACAAAAAACACTACACCCAGAAAATCTATAGTCATCAATAAATATAAATTATTTTACAAATCCAATTCCTCAAGATACAAAAATTTGACCTTTTGAAACCTATAGTCCATTTAAAAGGATAATAGCATTAGAATAATATGTTTATGAAACCTCATTATATGTTGGCAAATCATCGACAAAATTTCCTTATTTATAAAGATACTCTTTGGAGTCTAATAAGTATCCCCTAGTATAATACATTATAACTGTATTATGGGAGAAATAACATAATTCCAGCAATAATTTCAGTGGAATTACAATTTCTATTATAGATTTTAATGATATAGTACCTTACTAAACATGGGTCACTTGGTTTAGTATTATCAAGCATTACAGAATTTAAATAATCTCTTTTCCATTTCACGTAGCATAAATTTAATAATAATTGTCTATTAAAATGGTTCCTATACCAAGAAAATATGAGTGATTATTCCAAATAATATATGAAAATACCTTGGTAACGTTATTTAGAATCACATTAAACCCTAAAATAGTATCCAAACCCACATTCTGAGTCTGCATATTCCGAATAATTTGTACAAAGATTCATGGACCTTTGAATATTCAGTCCCGAGATGCAAGGTCTATCGAATATCTGATAAGGAGATTAAAGGGTCTAATTCATAATCACATTTCTATTATTCATACATGGTTTGAGGGTAGTGTGGGGTAGATATTCTTGCTTCTATAACTTCTCATTATGACAATATTTTTATTTTATGTAACATGGGACCCTTTCCTCTAGAGGGTACTCAATTTTTTTGGGCGGAAGCTCTCAGAATTCATTATTTTAGAACACTTTAACTTTTTTTTGTAGGGTTTTCAACAACTCTTCCATCTAATAATTAAAATTTTTTTAGTGTGACATTGTATTCATGGATGACCATTTAGAAAACCATGTATATGTAATATGTGGGGATAAATGGGAAGATATGAATCTATAAGAATATCCAAATATTTTACACCTTATTAAAAATAAATTCAAATTGTATTATATATTAGGTTGAAAATTCCTCATTAATTCATTTCAGATCCACACATATGAAGGAATTTTTAAAGAAACAACAGCAAAAAAATGAACCCAAGTGATTTAAGGATGAGAGAAAATAATAACAGTGGTGTTAATCCTAATTGTAGAGGTAATATCACATGAAATGGAATATAATAATTTTCATAGATGTGTTGAAGTGGATGTCCAACCAAACTATCCTAAAGTCAAGAACTTATAAATCAAAATGACTAAGGGTGAATTGTTAACACATATGAATGACTATAGTAAAACCCTAGAATAAATAAAAACCTTTCATATTTAATATATATATATTTTCTTTATATTTTAAAGGAATACATAACTATGACTTCTCATACTACCAATCTATGATTAAAATCAAAAATATATGACCTAGTTAGTTACTTAAAGTGTCCAAACATGGATGTCCAAATTTAAATTTTATGAATAATGGAAAACATAATTGAGAAACTATTATCAAAATAGCCAAATATGTGAAATCCACTACCATAAATCATTTCTATAAATAATGTTAATAAATATGGAATAATATCATTGAAGATGTATGATGGTATGGAGGAAATTTTAAAATGAAGAGAATGATAGTCGTACAAACTCTTCATTGAAGCATTGGTTATATTTATGTCTGGGGTCTTATATATCATAAATTTTTCCCATTGGCCTATCTTTAGTTAAATATTTTTTTTCACTCTTAGCTTTTTTATCCTCATAAAAACAATAATTACATGGGATATACTGTTATTGACACAAAAATAAATTATGATACAAATTTTTTGGATAGTACTTATCACAATTATTACTGTATCATATAACCCTATAAATAAAATATCTTATAAAATATATTTATTTTTAAAAAATAGGATTATATTACAATGAAAAGAATTAATTAGGGAATATACCCATAAAATGTCATATATCTACACTTACAATAGTGATAATTCTTATTAATCATGCTAAAATTTGATTCTTTTACATTTACTCATCAAATAAATTGATTTTTTCTAGGATATAGTATATGGATGTTGTAGAGTCATTTCTAAAGGGAAATTCAAAATCTAAATTATTAGTTAAAATAATAATTATAAATTAAAATTTGGTGATTTATAATAATTATTCAAAATACTGGGAAGTTAACTTAACAACAAAACTAGTGAACATTAAAAAATAAAATTGGATTTCAGAGTGATGTGGTGTGGAAATTGTCACAATCCTACTTGTAATGCACTGACCCAAATTCGTAGTCAATAGGTCCCAAGCCAAGGTCACCAAAATGAAAAAAAATAACATTAGTCAATTTCATGAGTCTAAAAACTAGTGTCTAGGGATGAAACATTGTGATGTTCCCACATAGGTCGTATCCACTAAGAGATGCTCAAAAAATATTAGTCATCAGGGCCACAGGTGTACCACCCCATATGTTAGAGGCTACTAACTAATAGTGTGTTCTAAGGTATTAATGTGGTGTAACTATACCCCCATATCTAACAGAACAATTATAGAAAAATAAATAATGAATCAACCAAAACAATGACCATGAGATTATATTTGAAATAAATATATATAATAGTTAAATATAAATAAATTTTGATGAAATAAACCATACAGACTAATAGTTATACCAAAAAAAAAATTAATCCCTAATATTCTAGTGACATATACATGATAATAAAATGAAATAGAAGACTATTAGGATTTACATCCATCACTAGGCCTCACCACATCCCAATCTCCAAATCTCATCCAAGGTTAAAAACTCTATGTAGCATCTCTGAGACTCTGCCCAACCTAAACCTATAGTGAATAATGTCTACATTGTTACCCAATTTTGAAGGCTGACCGATAATAGTTTCAGTACTACTAATCATTCACCACCATGATAATATCATACATACCAGTAAATAAAGTGTAAACATTTCATGTCATTAGAATCATAATATAATAAAATGGTGATGACGAATAAATATATATCCACTATCGATCCTTATGTTCTATCATGACACACATAATTGTACAAAAAATAATTTTGAATGTTTCAAACAATATCTGGGAATTTCATATCTATATAACAACCAAAATCCATCACCACTAGCCTAAGAGTATCCTTTTTGGAAATTGCATCATATGAGTTAAGGTGTGGCTCTCCCCTGCTAGATATCACATCATTTGTTTCTAGATGTATGGTTCCCCCATCCATATTTCTAATCATTGTAGTATTGGTGGTACCTATCCCTTTTAATAAATCATATCCTCTTATATCATGGGTGTAGTTCCCTTTTCTATATATAACCTTTTCCGAGTCAAAAGATGGAAATCCCCCATATCTGGAATCACCTTATCCGAATTTTGAGGATTGTGTCTGTGGAACCCCAAAATATTATATTTATGCCTCAGTTCAATATGTAAAGAGAACCATAGAGCATGTCCAATAAATTTAGGAAATTACTTTATCATGTTAGAAGATTTTCAATCCCCCATATAGATCAAATTAGAGAATATGAGGCAACCAAAATAGATACCATGCATGAAGGATTGATTGTAGGACCATGTATTATGCAACCCATGTATCTTAGTACATCTTGATGGATAATGTTTCCCACTACAGTGTATAATGTTAATAAATTAATCCTCCTCATGCTCACATTATTTATATATGTTCTATTTTTACAAAGACAAATATCGCTACCCATTTTCCACACACACACTCTCGTGATCTATATTTCACTATGGCACCCATCGGGGTGCCCTATTTCTCATACCTAGTACGAGACCCATTATTGGATCATATAACATGTTCTCATTCCCAATACCCATCACCAAGATGTCATATTTTCCCTTATCATACTCATAATCATGCCATGAACTCACTATCCTCATAAAAAGCTTCCTTAACATCACTCTCATGATATGTCTTAAATCTCATCTTACATTCTAAGTTATCACTAGGTTGATCGTCACACCAAACCTATCATATATGATCTATAGAGTCTACCCACCAACGTAATCTCATATTGGTGGTGGCGGAAAACTTTCTCAATGACCATCATAATTATCCCTCAGTCAATAAGGCATCCCAAGGTTCCCACATGGCCTATACGTGCTAATCACCTCAACTCCCAACATCACTTTATAATTAGGTGTCTAGGGCTCATACACTGCGGCCAAAATGTTTTTTAACAAGATTTCATTCCTACCCCCACAGGATACCATCCATTTCAAGGACCTAAATTATCATCACGACATTGACCATAATCAGTTGATTCAATCAAGCTAATCTAACATATCAATTATTTCCCTTGAACTTTGTAAAATTCAGTCATAGATATTTTTCTTTAGTTAAACAGTGTATAATATTTTAATATATTGCAATACATTAGTGTTAAGAAAAAACATATGAAACGCAACATAAATCATATGTAAAAAAATCATGAGGACTAATAGGGGGCACCAACCTTAATAACGATTTTATTCTAATTTAATATAACCCTAAAACTGTTCTCTATGGTCATCCAAGTGCCATCGGCCCTCCAAAATCAACATGAAGACCTAAATTAATCCAAAACATTCAATTTAATTAATCATTTTCTAGTTATAATTAATTTATTATATAAATTTTAATTATCCAAAATATTTCCTAGTAGAATATTTTACTAAAAGATCACTATGAAACCTCATCACAATAAATCCACCACCATACAAGTTGGGATGATTTTTTCCATACACTCAAAACCACAAAGAGAGAAATCCCTAACTTCCAGAATCAAAAGCAATCCTAATTTCACATAATTTAGATTAATTAGCTAAATAAATTATTTTAGAAATGTTACTCAACTGACGTTATCCATGGTAATGAGGTATCACCCTTCAAGGCACCCTATTTCCATTCCTAGAAAATGTCCCATCAATATCGGTAGATTGCACAATGATGTGGTGGAATCATAACCAAAACCCCAAAAAAGAGTAACAAAATAAATAAAAATCTATGGAAGATGATAAAAAATTATTAAATAGAAGGAATACCACCTAAATTGACCAAATATTACCCCAAACCCCACCCCAATACATGGGGATATGAAGGAGGATAGTAGAGAGTCCATCCTAGTTAGGGTACACATTAGGGGGAAGAAGAAAAGTATTTGATCTCATAATAGTCAACAAGGGAGAATGGGGGAACCGATTCCTAAAATTCATGTGGGTAGGAAAATATCATCCACCATGGATTGTTCTATGCATTGGTACACCTCCATGTAGACCCTAATTGCCTAGAATGCATGAAAACTATTCAGTCAATCACCCAAAACTGCAATACCACATAGGCAACTGAAAACACAACCTCAAAAATACCAAATTTGTGGTTCTTTGATGTGATGATATTTCAAGTCACCATGCCTAGTAGGGTTCTACAGTGGGTATTTTGCCACACCTTTTTCACACATGCTTGACATGTATTCCCAATTCCATGTCCAAGGTTCCACACTCAAGACCTACTTATTTCTACCACCATCATGGAGTCCACCATGACTAGTCCTCCCTATAGTGGTGCACCTATAATAATGATTCTATATAATTTAACATGAATTCAACCATTATCATTTCTGAAGTTACAAAATACTTTCTAGAAAATTCTCCTCATATCAAAAACATCTCCTTGAGAAGTTCAAATGATTGGGACATGAATAAGGGTCTTGGCATTCAAAAAAACACTAACTCCGGAGAACCAAATCCAAAATTCCCCATTAATTATACCACTCAAAAGAAAATCAAATTTCACAATATCCGCACTATTTAACTAATCAACCATATAAATCTACAAATGCCTTCCAAGATAACTTTTGACTTATCTCTATTATTTATTCACAACAAACACATTGTGTTCTACTATGGAAAAACATCCTAGGTTTTTTAAATACTCCAATCATGATTTTTATAATTATTCAATGTCACGATATCATTAATCACCACCACAAAAACTCATATATAATAGATTAAAATAACCTTTAATCTCAAGATACAATGGTTTAACTGATCGATTAAACATCTATGTTATAGTTCCCGTGAATATGGTCCTTAAATTATATGGTATAATTCCAAAACATGGTTCTGGTCCATATTAGAATTAGTCTCATCTAGTGATTCTGTCTTACAAATGCACATCATCCCACCTTGGTTTATTTACATCTACCCACAACCAATTACACATTAGAATTTTGTATAGACCACCTCAATCTGAACTTTCAAAAAAAGGCTCTATTGAAGTTATTGACATGTAATTGCATCACCTGATTCATATGCCTCTACTATAGTAGGTACAAAAATATTTTTAGTGCCCATACTATGGATTATTGAAAATTCTCTGTGAAATTATATGTTTGGTTCCTCAAACAACTAAAATTATCTCCAAAAACCCTTCTTGACTAATGTTGCACCACCGATCTGACTCACACCTACACATAGTGACATGATGTAAATATCTCACTTATACCAAATCGTCAATGTGAAACACTAACCTCCACCCATTCTTGGATTGGGATAATTTCCTCTTGGTACCTTAAAAAAAATTATTCTTATGGTGGGTCACATCATCTAATGATCAATAGTGAACTATCCCCCATATTACATCGTATATATGTTACCATAAATGAAATATAAATTTTATACTTAATCACACCTCTTCACCCCTATTAATAGAAATTAATCCTTCGGAATCCTCTTACACCAAAACTCAAAGATTCCTCACGTCAAGGCACATACTGAGTTATACCATGCCATTCTACCCAAATACATTTATGATAGCCTTATCTATGTTAGGTACAACATTCCTCACTCTCATCAAATGCGTCAGTGCACCATACATCAGACTACACCATTAAATGAAGCGGTCCTTATCTTACACATGGCCTCCTTCTGATCAATAGTTTAATTGTACCATAAAATACCAATGCTCATTATTTTATTCAAATTTGAACCCATTAGGATGTACTTTATTTGTGACAGCGAGTGGTAGAAAAACCACATGATACCATGAGTCACATTCCACCAATCCAATGTTCACACAACTATATTATTTACCACTCTTTATAGCATATCAATCACATATATCTAGAATCAACCTTTTTTCTCCTCTTCCAAATCAAGAATATCATTATTCTGTGGTATTTCTTATAATAACCCACAAACCTGATCATTTCTCTCCAATCACAGGAATCCACCTACTATCTCATTGCACCCTGCAAATAAAATCCCTAATACATAAGGCACGACATCCAACTAATCCTACCCGAGAATTCAAACTTTTATTCCAATGAAATATCTATTTTATATTTCACGAAATAACTAATAAAAATCACATGAATAGATCTCAACCTGAATAATATACCCATGCTTCACATCTCCAAGGGAGTCAAAATTCATATTTGACCCCTCACCTATGTAACTATTGAATATAACCCACCACATTTTTTTCTAATAACTCATATCACATTTAATTAGAAATATCTCAAAATAACTAGGATCTCTTATATATTATAGAGGTCATATTTCATGTTAATCATAACTCATTGGAAACAACCTTACTCCTTCTTTAATGTGTCATAAGAAAAATCATGCATATAACTACCCACTCTATGGTTTCATTTACACATATCCATTATTGACATCTCCTTCCAACTCATCCACCAACTTGTGTACTCATTTAAAATTGAAATATGCATAGTGGACATCCCATCAATAATAAAAATATTTTTTCGTCCTCATTGATTCGTCATATGAGAGTATAACCTCTATAGGGATCATAATATATTTTTCGAAAATACATATATATTGTTGTCACCATTATATTATTTCTATAGTAATACCATAGCTTTATTTTTTAGTAATGTAGAATGTGACCAAAAATATATTTGGGAAGAGAAACTATAGATTTTCTTAAATACATTTTATGAAAAAGATATTTTATTTTCCAAAATTGTGTTATTAACAACCACTAGTGGTATACCATTAAGGAATATGATTTCGGTACTATCCTAAGGGTTACTAAACATCTCATATAAAGAGATATTATATAACAACCACCAAGAAGAATCTTTCCACGGATCTAAAAGACCTATCATTAGAGGGAAAATATATTGTGTCCCCTCATTGTAGAATGAAACCACCATGTTATATAAAAAACAAAGTATACTTTATTTCTTACATTTTAAAAAGGATAAAAATTCATCATCAGAGATATAAATCACACACAAGAATATGAATTTCATGTCAATACTATGTTTTGAATATGATTCTTATACATAATAATCATGAAAATGGTCCAAGATAAAAAAACATTGTAAAACATTAATCATAAAATGAAAATATTAAATGTATCACTATATCTGAAAAATATACCACCATAACAAAAAACAATGCCATATTTTTGGTAACCTTTAATTACAATCATAAATCATGTTACCATTTCACCATTATAATGTCCATTACAATCTATGACAAATTCTTTTATATATTTTCTACCAACTTCCGAAAATGTATGAATAACTGATACTCTAATTCTATCTATTATGTCAGTTAAAAAGGATATGTTACCACTATGGAACATCCTACCATGGGTTGTGTCCACTAAATTGTTCTCACGTTTTTAGAGTAGTTTTTTGGACCAATTGATTTTCTCTATATATATTAGTGACTAGGAACTAGTTGATGGGGTTTAAAGAAGTAATATTGAGAGGCTATATCCCAATATCAATTATAGAAGTAATATGAAAAAAAAATAATCATTCACAATAAAAAATAGAGTCCAAGGTAGAAATAATCATAATTTTCCGTAATAAATGAATTTAGAATCCTAAACTCAAAAAACTCATGTTTATTCCAAAAAAATATCACCCACAATGTTGGCCAAATATATATGATAAATAAAATAAATAATGGATATGGATGATGAATTAAAACCCTTTAGCCTCACCACATCTCGGTCTCCAAATTTTATCCAATCTATCCTTCTTATTCAAGACACAACTTTTCTCTGCCTAACCTGAACCTATGGTCTAGGAAGTCTACTCTGGTACCATGTACCATGACTTACCATGTAATGTATTGGTGAAAATCAATATAAAAACACTAATTTCATCTTGAAATTAACCCGAAAATGTAGTCTACGTAATCAATATGATCAAAATCATAAAATAAATAAATTGTAATGAGGAATAAAAAAATTAATCACTATTAATCAACAGGTTCTAACAGGTACTTTGGATAGAACCCAAACCTTCATCATCCTGTTTAGGAGTGACTTTGAGCACATCTTATAATTTTGACAACCAAAATATGTCACCTAGATCCAGAGTATACAATACAAGGAAAACACATCATCTGAATCTAGGGTTCTGGTTGCCCCCACTAGACATCCCATAATTTATGTATAGAGGTTTGGTTCAATATTCTAGATAACAAATCCTCCATGTCTGTAGTAAATATCACCCCATCAAGAAATCAGATCATTTGAGTTTAGGTATTTGGTTCCTCCAATTATATATCACCTCATCTGAGTCATTTGGTGTGGCTCTCCCCCACCAGACGTCACCACGTCCACCTATAAGGACAATGAACAAGGCTTCTCAATAATTTTTATCTACATATTAATGGACTGTGCATCTGACTATATGTAACCAATTAATTTGTTAATGGATTATTAATATTTGTGTTTGGGTATGATCCAAAATTACATCCAACCACATATATCAATGGAGTGCATCATAGGAATCCCAAACTAGAATCAATCATGAAGAAAACATTATAGGACCTTATCATAGGCATCCTAAAAAATTAAATACATATTAGTGGGTTGTGTGTCCCACACAATTTTCTTATATGAATCACCAAAAATAACATTAGATCACATCATTGATCAGGTATATAAGGTGAAACCAACAATCATAACAAATTATTTCATATATACACCCTCATAGGGTTAAAATATCATTAGGGACCCCATCGAAGATCCCTAAGTCTCATTTATATCAGCATAACCCACATGGGATACTCTATCATGTTACCATCTCTATGGAAAACTCCCATAATATAGAGATAATATAATTTCTAATTGTAGTTATAATATCATAGGGTCCATTCTAAAATCTTATTTAAATCCTTACTAGCATAACACTTAAGGGATGTATTAAATCTCACATCATGTCTCAAAGAAAGACTAGGTCGGTACTTACATGAAACCTATCAACCATTCAATATATGGTATACCCACCCAAGTCATCACATCTAAATGGGGGAGGAATGAATCCCTGATGGTTATCATAATAGTCCTTTGGTCTATAATGCATCCCAAGCCTCTCACATGTCCTACATAGTGAAATCATCTCGAACCAACACTCTAATCAATTAGAAGACATATATTCCATTAATTACATGGAAACTATATTATACTTACTTTATTTATTTTATAAACATATGGGTCACAACTATTTCAATGAATAAAATTATCATCAATGCCTCAACCATTTGTGTGTGAGGCAATGAAGACAATTCACATGCTCTATTGTTTCCATGGAACCTTTTTCATTCCACACATAATAATTTAATATTAATTTTTTAAAATAATACTATTTTTATCTACCTCACTTGTGATACCACATATATCCCATTTCACATAATAAATAATAATAATTGTAGGTAGATATATACTAACCAAATACCATAATTATTGTGTTATTCCTTTTTAATTCCACATAGAAACACTCACCAATACACATCCAAATATAATAAGCTACTGGAAATGCACATGAGGCCCTAACTCACACAAAAAAAATTCAATTGAAAATAATAATAATATAATAATAATTAATTAAGTAATTTCAACATTATTATCTAGAATAATTCTAGTACGAATTATTTCCTAAAATGCCCCTGAGTAACAACTTCACACAGAAACCCAGACTAAACACACATGAATAGTCTGTGACATAACCTTGATGCAATAAAATAAAAAATCACTAATATTAAAATTAAAGAAATATATAATCTAATACAGTATATCTGAAATCACCAAACCAATTCATCTATTGATGTAACTCAACTAAATCAGTGTAAAGCAATTTGCAATCACCATAAAGGGTCACCCTCTGTCCCCACAAGAAAAAATCTCCATCATTATTAGAAAATTACACAATCCATTGGTGGAATCAAAACTAAAATGATAATCATGTGAAATAATATAAAGAGGAAACTAAAGCGGGGTTAAAATAGTAAAATGGAGTATGAATCCAACCTTTAATACCAAATTATCACCTGAAAATTGTATCATGCCATAATCCCAGTAAAAAATTATTTTTTTTTCCTGAATTATATATATGAATTTTCTTTTCATGATCATATAATTTATATCCATATTTAAATGCATTTTAATTATTAAAATTTTAATTTTTTTAAAAAAATTTATTTCTTAATAAATTGACATTTTTAAATATGTGGTATTCTTATTAATAGATAATTTTCCTCACAAAAAATAGGGTAATATGATTTGATAATATTGTTTTTATAAAACTAAAATATTCATTAACATAACAATGCAATTATAAGAGATAATGGTTGTAACACTAAATTTTTTTTCTCAGATACGTATTCAAAAACTAATTTATAATTAATTAAATGAATAAATTCAAAAAATGTATAAAGTCAATTTATTTAATTATAATGTAGGACAAAAAATTAGTTGCATGGATTTAAACCTATGACAACATGAAATTAGATTTTCAAAAATTAATATTTCTAAATTATAGAAAATGGATTCTTGAATTAAATTTATTATTTTTTAAAAATTCACTTATAGAGATATATCTTTCAATAAAAGATTTTTTTTACACCTAGTGGATCAAATTATCTTATGGTGTTTTTTGAGAACATTATTCTTTTTATGAAAACAGAAAATTATGGTTTTTTGGGTATATTGATTCTAATAATATCTTTGTGTTATTAGAAATAAATAAAAAATCAGGAAATATATTATTCAAAGATAAATTCTTTATGAGTATAATCAATAATTTAAAAATATTGTTTGTATTTATAAATTTATACATGGAATTTTTGAACCATAATTATAAATTTACTCATTGACAATTTTTTATATTATACACATTAATTGAGGTGGTGGTGGGATTAATTGTATTTTATCCTTGGTTAATTGCTTAACCAAACCTCAATTTTTCATTAAATAAGTAAATAATTTATTTCCTTCCTCCCATAAGTTATTGTCTTTAATATTAAAATGAATCATATTTTAAAACATAAATACCACACCCTTCAAGTTTAAATTTCCTCCCATTCTTCTATCACACTCCACACCAAATCCAATGACTGTGAGTATACTCCTGACCCCCTAAAGATTATTTAAGTGTTGTTTTATGGGTTTAATGTGTCCCAAAATTGCTTCATTAATCTCATTTTTATGGTAAGTGTTCTCTCCCTCCTCTTTCCAATTCAAGTACATTATTGTAAGGATTTTTATTTAGAATTTTTTTTTCATTTGTTTATAGTTTTCCATTAATTCAAAAATTATATCTTATTAATGATATGTTATCCATATCTCTCAATATTCCCTTTTGTAAACATTAATGTTCACTCATTTAGTGGTCAAAATTATCCCTTAATTTCCCATGAAATGTCTATATGTGATGAATAACATGTCTTATTTTCATTCAACATAATTAAACTATATATAACTATCCTTCATTAATGGATAAATCCATGTACGAAACCCACCATCAATTATAATGGAATTAATAAATTAATTATTATGTTATATTATTTTTATACCACATTTAAAATTATACATGTGATGGGTGCACCCTAATGGCACTCTAATTCATTGGTTAATTTTTATATATCCTGATATTCCATTTATAGTGAATGTGAGGTTATACAATGAACAAAATTTTATGATTTCTTTGTTTTAATCATTGAAATATGATTATAATGTCTTAGTGTTCAGCCTTGAATTATTATTAAGATGGCATCTTTCATATTTTCACCACATTCATATGATTCCATGATTTTTATGTAGTTTATTTCTCCTGCCTCACTTCCATGTGATTATGTATGATTTTTATATCTTGAAATTATCATGATATTCTTATTTAATAAAGTCTATTAATTTTTTATAATGGTATGATTTTATTTTTTGTCTATAGGGTTTTATATATAACCACTTTATTTTATTTATCCCCATGTTATCCTATGTATAATTTATAGTTCTCTAGAATCTAATTGCACATTATAGAGTTTTTTATTGTAATGTTTTATTTTTTATGTTAATAGTTAATTTACCAAATTTCCCCTAAAAACTAGGCCTCTAAATCATTATGGATTTCATAATATGGATCTTTACGGTATGAATCATGAAATAAAATATATTGTGATTATGGGATTTATATAACCCCACCTTTGTCCTAGGTAAAATAATGTACGAAAGAAAATAATTCTTACTTGGCCATCCACACTCTGGGGAAGAATATGTAAGGTAACAGAAGCACTTAATAAGGACCAAAGTAAAAGAGTGTTGTCAACCATTTAAACCCACAGTGGGTAGAAAAACTCAATGAACCAATGCTTATTCCACAACATGATATTCTTCCTAGTAGCCCCAAATATCCCAAGACACCTCAAAAAATACCTCGATTCAGACCCCCACTTTTAATTTCACAAGTTCGACCTGTAACCACACCACACCCACCAAAATTCCCGAGCATGGTTCTCTACGATTTCATGGTCTGCCAAATATACACACCCACTATGTTTCCAACCACATGGAGTTGACCCACAAATTTCATAATGGTGAATCACAAAGATACATTCCCTATATATTGATCCATTATTTTTACCTAAACATCACTTCCCCCACCATATGTTCTACCATACCAATGTCCTCTTAAAATTGGTTCACATTTAGAAAACTGCAACTATATGTTCATTGGCAATCCTCCTACATGATTTCATGAGTACCGGAAATAGATTTAAGACTCTTCCCTCCTATAATAGATTTCTAAATATGAATTTTAAACACTATGAACCTTGATTTGAATCTCTGTTTAGAAAATCAACACCCACTATATATATCAAAATTCCAATTCCCCAATAATTTCACAATGAAAAATGAAACATGGTTTTCTAAATAACAATTTACGAATGGTTTCCATAAATGTAAATAAATAGATGTATGAAAATAAAATGTTACCTTTCCAGATTTTTTGTGGAAAATAGCATCAATTTAAATGATCTAGAATATAATAAAAAACAAAAAAAACTATACATTTAGAAACTAAAAAAATTAAACATATCTAATTGGGATAGATTATGAAATCCTCCAATGTATGATAAACGTGTATATGTCGGCCCTCAAAAAAAATTTGATTCATAAATGATTCTCCCTATTTTCTGATCTTTTTATACCATAAAAAATGATATCTGTAATAACATATAAATTTTAAATTAGGGGAATGATATCCATTTCATTGGTAATGATCATAAGGGATGTGTTAAATTAAATGATGACAATGTTTTCCCACAAATAAATTGAGAGGTAAAGATAACACTATTGAGTAGGTTTTGGTCGAATATATTTTGATTTCTCATATTCAATTCATTTATTTGTTTTATTCAACATCATTCTACTTACACTAATGATATTTGATGTCAATTTTTATTTTAAATAAAACTTTTTTCCATTTTATTTTTTTGTTTATTTACATTGAGGAAAATTTATTCCCCAATGAGAATGTTTCATTACACAGCACTAGTTTCTATCATTTAGAGATTTTGTAGTTGGAATGAAGTATTGTTGGAACAGAATGTTAGTCTTAGGTACTAGGTAATTAGGTTGGTGTGTTTCAGTACTACACAACATGGAAATTATATAGCTATAAAATTTCATTAATATTGTGAAATTCTATGGTCGAAGATTAATTTGGATCATGGTGGACATAATTATCTTTGGAATGCTGATCATAGAGATATTACTACAAAAAAACAATAAAAAAAATATATCCCCTAAAAATGGTAAGGAGGATACCAAGGTTTAGTAAAATCTAATTTTTATATAAAATAATTGAAATCTGGGAATATCTAATCATAACTACATAATATCCCTAATTAATATATCAAAGTTAATCATTTAATAAGATGAATCCATTTCTTTAATCAAAGTTAATGATTATCGATTTGGGAATTCGTTGTAAAGGTAGTTTCTCATTAGTTGTAGACCTTTGAGGCTTAAGAATTTACATTGGTCGAGAGGAAGGGAGGTCATGCTCATCACACCTTTTTGAGGGTAATTATTACCTACATCAGGACTCTCATATAGATTTATGTTATGTTAACAAATCTTTTTTAAATAAAAAAGTATGAAAATGAGTTTTACTTTATACATGTTATGTAATGATTTATTTTTATAGGATTTAAAGAATATTTTATATGTATTTGATGTTCTTCATCGATAGAGAACCATTCATATGTATTGGAGATTCATTGTCAATGGTATCATTCAATACGTTATATAGAATTATTTTGGTAATTATGATGACCATACTAGTTTTAAATCAACTCAGTGGGGCACATGAAGTTTATTATCATTCAGAAAGACATACATTATTTTTGAGTTCGGATCATACCCATAGATGGGCTACCTACGTATCCTTGTTAAAAATAAAGGAATCTGAACCCACGTAGTTTGATATGAAGCATATAGTTTAACATCATATGGGATGGGAAATAATTAATGAATGATGGGATTGAACCTTATAAATGCTTCCTACATACTCTAATTTTAAGGCAGAGATCAAAGTCCACGTAGTTCAAGTAAAGAAAAATGGGGTTTATGCATGGTTAATGTCCCAAAAAGAGATGTCATTATTAATTTTACACTCTAAGACCACGTGAGTCATGCTCGGTTTGAGAAAAAAGTGGTATTAGTAAATTTGAAAAAGGTGCCATGAAATTTGAAGTCATGAGAAATGATATAAGGGTTAAGTATATGAAGATCAGGAGCTAGTTTGGCAAAGAAGCCCTAGAGCAGGGTCCATAAAGTGATTTGTACTTTATCGAGATTTGGAATTTTAACTCGGGACTTACTCATGAAAATGAAGCTCAAATTAAGAGGGACACATGAATGGGTTTTATTCCTGAAAAGGAATCCCAAATCAAAAGAAAATAAGGTTGGGGATTACTCCTGATGTAGATTCCCAATTAATGGGAACTTATAACCTGGGGTGTAATCCTGAGGAGGAGTCCAAATGTTAAAAAAAATCATGATTAGGGCTTGAACCTAAAGAGGAGGCCCATTTTTAAAGTAAATTATGATTGGAACTTACTCTTGAGATAGATTCCCAAAGAATTCCTCTCATATAAGGATGCCAACAAAGGAACCATGCCATAAATGGATTTGAAGAAGGTTTTGAAGGCCATGTCTTGAAGAGGAGAGGTAAATTAGAGTAAAATAGGAGATTATGGAGGAGGTGTGCAAGTCCTGTTCTAGCGCGCAAGTCCTGGTCACGTAATAAGACTTGTGCGACATGAGCCACCTAGGGCGATGAAGAATCCACAGTGTAGTACATTGGAGACATTGAACACATGCCCTTAGTATCATCCCTAGAGGCTTCCAAAAGGTTGGCACGCAAGTTCCCTTGAGAGGTAAAGGCGATGTGCATGTTTTTAAATTTCCCTTAAGGGATGGACACTTGGGCATGCAAGCATTGATGAGTTCTAACACATAGGCCTTATTCTTCCTCTTTAGAGCTTCCATTCTAGGTAAAGAATTACCTTGAAATTTTTCAAAAGATGTTCGACATATACTTGGGTGACCGGATAATCAATCTGAGTTTTGGAAAATTCGTCCTCGAAATGGGGGGCCCACAGGGGCATTTTATGGGCCACCGGGCACCTTGGGTGATAATGTAATAGGCCACGCATGTGACTTCTGTGGCCCATTTGTGGCATCCAAGTGACTTGTGCGGCGCGCATGATACTTGCATGATGCCCTCCAAATGAGTTCCTAGTTCACCCCTTTGTCAATTTTTGATGTTCTTCAAAGGGTGACCCTCATTAGGCTTAAGGTATTCCGCTTTGACCTTCATTGTACTTTGTGATGGAAAGGAGAATCAACAAAATTCTCCCCTCAGAGTTGGTTCTAAAAAAGTAAAGAGGATTTGACTCTGAGGAAAACGAGAAACAAGGGTTCGGTGGCGCGCAACTATTGGCACACAGGTTCAGGCATGCAAGTTCAGGCTCAAAGGTTTGCGGGACTGCCTATATATATGTGTGTCACTTCACACAAACCATTCTGCCTTCAATGCATTTGAGCACTTGTCACACAAGTTTCTTCATTTCCTCGGTTGATCTCTTATCTTTGTGACACTCTTCTTCAGTGTGGATTTTGACATGCAGAGCCATATTGGCGAGGCATTACATGCACGACATGACTTGCATGAAAAAAATAGTGTGCCTTAATACCTTGGACATTTTTTTGTTTTCTTCACAGGTATTTCAAAAAAAGACTTACTAAAAAGTTCACTGTTGGATCCTTATAATGATTCAATGGCTCCCAAAATAATTAGATCGGCTAATGAGTTGGCTAGCAAAAGAATATATGATACAATGAACATCATTGCCAATGACTATTATGATATCTGCGAAAACACTCTTCCAAATTTTTCTATTTACATGAAGAAATAACATGTCAATTTCCCACATAGCATTTAATTACCTTTAAATGGCCATGGTTATTTGTAAGGAGTCAAATTTCCAGAAGCAAATAATTTTATTCCTCATTCCTGGTTTCATACAACCACCAATTTCGCTACAAAAAATGTTTCAGTTGTAGGATCATTTGTAAATGCTGGAATTGTGGAGAATGCATACATAATGCATCATAGACAATGTACTCCAGATCTGATGCCTCACAAGCCTGAGTTGAAACTGCATTGTTATCCCTCTATTTTACGAAATTCTCAGATTGATCAATCCATGGGATGGAAAAAGAGTTGTTATTTCCTTCCCAGAGGAGGTGTGAAGCCGGATTGTATGTGGGAATATTGGTTACGACAATCCTATGCAGATTTTGTCGAGGATCTGAAGGAAGATGAAATATATTAAGCCATCTGGACTTGGTAGACATATGTCTACAGGGATGATAATTTTGTGCCAGAGTTAATCAGCCACTGGAGCCTTATAACCAATTCTTTCCATTTGACTCATGGAGAAGTAGGAATCATCTTGTGGGATGTCAACAAGGTCTCATGTGCTCCAATTTTGGGAGATATGTATGATTAATTCACCCCCCCAGCAAGGTGACTTGGAATGATTCAAAGAAGACTCGGGCTTTGGATCGAGTGTTATTGAAAATTTTCCACAAGCTCAAGAATTCAAAGTCCACAAAAACTCCTTCTAGAAAGGATATTCATCCAGAGGAGTGGATGGATATATTTCTCATCATGGAGAAGGAGAAGGGGCCCACCTATACTCATCCTACCAGCTGCCCCAGAATAGAGAATAGGGGTTCTTTTGGAACATTTTAGCCAACTCTGGAAGTGGGAGAGTTTGAAAAGTGGGGGTATGAAGTAGATCATAGAATCCCAGATAAGACTTGTCTGGTGAGATTTTTAGATTCGTGGATCAGTGTCTATCTTATTCCAGTTAAAGATTCTAAGGGAGTCATTAGGCCAGGGACCTTTGTTGTTGCAGCAATGTTGGTTAGGAGAAAAATGGTTGGGTTGGCCACCCTGATTTTGGCGAAGATTCACAGGAGCATACTCCATGTCTATATGGGTAAGTACCCATTGAGAATAGTGGGACTATTCCATGTTTTTTGGGGATTTATTTCTACTCACTTTAGGACATACGCTATACAGAGTGGAGTACAGGTTCTTGGAAGTTCATTTAGGCCATTGGTGTAGGCATTTTCTGGAATTTTTCCATTGTCCCTCAATCCCTTTGGTCTGAAGGTGAGGATGAGCATGTTCAAGGAATTTAATTTATTTACTTATGGAAACCCGCCAACTGGGAAGTTTGTTGATGATGGAACATCTAGCTTGAAATTGAGGTCATATATGCTGGCTTGCAGAGATGGTGTATTGGCCACCAGAATTAACGGAGAGATTATATGTGAGGCCTATGCTCCATATAGATTTTTACACCAATTAAAGTGTCTGCATGAGATTGTTTTATCCCCTCCCGTGCATGTCAGGTCAGAGCAGCATCCAATGGTTACACGAAAACTATGGTTGTTGATAGCTATGGAGAAAACTGGGGTAGTGTTTGATCTACCTGTTTTTGGAGTGGTGAGTCAATTGACAACATGGTATGCCTAGAACTGGGTAGCATCATACCCAGAAGGGGTACTAAATCATCTTGTCCCTTGGGTGGGGACAAAAAAGAGAACTGTTAGGAAAGAATCCCTTTAATTGGAAGGTGACTCTTCCTCACCCAGATCTGATTCACTGGGTTCCTCACCCATGTCTTATTCACTGGATTCCCAGGATGGGTATGATGAGGCATGGCATGCATCAAAGCGGCCTCGTGCCAGATATAATCCTCCTAACAGAGTCAAGAGACCTACTCCATCAACTCCTGATGAGTTATATCATTGAGGCAATTAATCACCATTATTTTATAGACAAACAAGTTCCATATTTCATTTTCTCATCCTTTATCTATGATTGCAGGATCTGGGAACAAGTTGATGTCCCAGATTGTAGGACCCTCATCGTGGACTTCTCATGCACATGATGAATATTTACGACCAGAGGCTGTCCAGACATGGCAGAGTTTATATTGTGATGATGAAACTGCCTAGATGGACTTATACAAAGGGATACATATCCCCAGACTGTGGAATCTTTGAGCTTCTACGGATATCCTCTTCTTGGATAACCCCCATGAAGTGCAGGCTGGAATCAGAGAGTTGGAAATGATCATATATGAGATTGATGATTCCATTCCTATTACCATGTGGGTGAAGTAAATGATGAATCGTGGCACCACTGGTGGGATTGGTGCTTTAGTAGACGGGGAGTGGCATGATTACGTGGCTCTTGAAGATGTAAAGTTTATCCTTATTTTCATTAAAAGATAATGTCAGTAAAAGATTTGTTTGTCAAGGAAATTACATTCTTCATCCTGTAGCTTGTTAATAAAGGATCTACTGAGGTCCTTTCACTACAGTACAACCCTAGTAGCACGAACTTAGAGTTGCTGAATCTCCTCGCGATGCGGGCAAGGTATCTCTAGGCAGGAAAGCCATGGACGGGGAGTTAGAAAGGTATTTTCACTCCCTAATATTTTTATTTGGAGGTGAATATGTCAACACACCCAAATAGTCAAAGAAGCTAAGACATCGAAGGAATAATTCCACAGCTAAACACTTCATCAGTAGTGGTAAGTCATTCAGATAGTCATGAATCATAACTCATGAAATGGTTTCTCCTACTTCATGGGATTATAGGGGATTCTTCCATCTCCCCTTTAACAGAGTGGCCTGATGCTTCTATGAGGACGGCGAAGGGTTCTGGTGAATAGTCACAAATTCATGCTGATATGGCTGCTCCTGAAGAAACGTGGAGAGAAAAAGTGCTAGCTTTTGTTCCCAGTACTGCTTTTATTGGTACTGCAAGGAGAGAAGATCCTGCTTCTGGTAAATTAACAATTCTTCATAGAACATTGAATGAAGACATCAAATGACTTCCATTTTGTGATGCTTTAGGTTCAACAACTACACCAGAACAGTTGGCGACCACTGCAACAGACTCTGCAATTTTCTCTAAAGAAGTTGTTCAGGGTCGGAGGTTATAGTAAGAGGTTCGCCAAGACGACTTGTCAAATTCTCCCACTGGTGAGACTGCCCATGAATCTGAGATATCTCTAGATTAAATGATGAAAAATGTCACGTATTATGATGAAATTGTAGATCATGTTAAATTACCTTGTGATTTAGAAGATTATGGATGTGAGTGTTATCCTTCAACATGTTAAATTTTTTTATTACATCTCTGACCATGATTGTTTGAAATGTATAGTTTCATCTGAGCAAGCTACTGATTTTCCGATTCCAGAAGGGTGTAGAAAAAACATATAATTACAGAGACGCTAGCTCATGTGGAGCTTAACCCGACCGAGCTTCCTGAAATCCGTCCTGAAAATATTTTTGAATCTAGGAAAGATGAGGAGGATCCTTCTCATTCTGTTGATCTACCGTTGGGTAACAGATGATAATATATGTGGCTGTATTTAACTTTCAAGAAAGTTAATCAACATTTGTTATCCATTGGAACTAAACAAAGCTTTCAATTGACTATGCAGGGGTGTCAATTTCAGTGGCTAGATCCGGAGGTGAAGCCTCAGACTCAGCCCCCACAACAGTAGAATGTGATGTACCAAGGGTCAGGGGGGAAGGAGTAGAAAATGGCACTTATTTAAGTTCATTTATCACTAAATATATTCCCCCATATGATAGTGATGCTAAATCAGACCCAAATGTATAAAAGGCACTCCAATTCTCACGTCGTAAGGCATGAAAGATTATGTGGAAGATAATATCTGATGTGCCTCTTGAAGAACTGTATTCGAAGATCCCGCTATTATTATCCCTATCCGTCATGCTGGGACATGGTGTTTTTGGATATCAAGAGATCCGTACCGTGGTAAAACAAGTCATCTTTAGGAGGGAACAAGTGAAAAAGTTCCATGAAGATCTGCCCATAGTTAGGCTGTTGACCAATATCAGCAAATTTGAGGCTGTGGTGTCCCAAGCTCTGGTTGATAATGATACAATGCTGAAAGAGCTGAATCATAAGATCAAGGAGAATGTTTTCCATAAGATGCATCTTCATAAATAGTTATATGTTGTTACTGGGGAACTTGACCATCTTAAAAATTCATTAGAAGGAGTCCAGGAGAATGGTACGAAATCTATCGCAGATGCCAAGAAGGCACTCCATCAAGCTGAAAAGAGTGAAGTTGGTCGAGTGAATGATCTTCAAGTGGCTAATGATGAAGCATAGGATGTCGTAAATCAAATAAAAAGCTATTTTGAAAGCCTCTTGTAATTCATGAAAAAAAGAGAATATATTCCAATATGTTGATGTTCTTCTAATCTTGTGAATCAAATAAAAATACATTTCATCTTCAATCATTTTTACCTGCATTCTATTTATAATTACTTATATATTAATTTTTTTACCTAATCATATGGGCCTAATAAGCATAGGTTGATTTTTTCTAGTATTATACAAACAACCCCACAAATTGTGCATCTTTTGTTGCCCAATATTGCCTAAATCATATAATATGTGCTTTTCGCGAGCTGAGATTTGACTTTTTTTAGAGTTCCTTTTACAAGTTAGCAATTTAATGAGTACCATGTCTTTTGTTGGTAGTTTAAATTTATCCATGTCATAAATAAAAAGGCTAAAGTTTAAGGTCGAATAGGTTTGACCGAATGGATTAAAATTGAATCAATTCCTTGATAGTTTGTTTAAAAACATATTACAACATTCATGTATTGGGGAAAACATGTAAAATATGACATAAGAAATTTTGAATCTGAGGGATGATATGAAAAAAATGGCTAAAAGGAATTAGAAGAAGTATTTACTTAGAGTGAAGTTACCACTATTTGACAAACCTATTAGGGGTTGAATTATGTGGGGCCACTTAAGGGCATTAGCTGTATAATCAAATAATAGAATCGTTTCGCTGACAGGTCTGTTATGTAGACTAATTATGCAAGGCCACCTAGGGGCACGTGCTGCATAGTCAAGAAAAAGAACTTTTAAGAATTATACATTTCAATTGATAAAAGAAAGTAGAAGTTTATGGAGATTCAAATTTTCCAAAGCACTGAGCCTGTTATATGGAGAGAGGTACTTGAATATGGAGAGGACATTCCCAATCAATATTGTCAACGAATTGGATGAATGTCACTCATGTAAAGGTCTGACCCAAATGTAGGGAAGGAAAATATAAATCATTGACTTGAATACATTCATATCCTGAAAAAAAGTGTGGGAGAAATATGTTAATGATGGCTGTTTTTGTGGATCCCTACATATCGTCGTTAAGAAAAATACGGACAAAAGAGGTTTCCCCCCCAAAAATGAAATTACCATTATTTGATAAACCTATTAGGGGGTTTGAATTATACAGGCCCACTTAAGGGCATTGGAAGCATATTGAAATAATAGCATCATTTGGCTGACAGGTCTGTTATGTAGACTACTTATGCAAGGCCGCCTAAGGGCACATGATGCATGGTTAGGAAAAAGAATTTTTGGGTATCAGACATTTTGAGACCATAAGTCATGAAAAGGTTTATAGGGATCTGAATGTATTTAAGGTTAGGAGTATGACACATAAAAATGGGTATTGTCCAATGCATGAAGGAGATACATAGACTAATGAAAACCATAATCATGTTGTGGCTGAGTCTTGAATTGAGAATCTAGACTTCACTACATACTTCATTAGGATGAGAATCATGCCAAACTTAGTTCATGAAATACAGTTTAACATCATGTGGGATGAGAGCATAGGAGATCTTAGTTTAGGGTCGTAGAGTTCAGACCATAATGAGGGAGACACATTTTGTGTTTGTCAAAAACCTTATGTGAATAAAGACCAATGTTTTCATACCACATTCATGTTCTCACAGGGGGACTTTTCTGCCAAGGGATTGACAGTGGAGTTTGGGGTTAGGCCCAAATAATTGGGGCTGGGTTCGAGGGATTCTAGGACGTTTCTACGTATCGCATAAGAATGAGAATCAAGCAATACTTAGTTCTTGAAATACCTACAGTACAGATTTGGTTTGTACATGTGAAGGGTGAAAGGGGACTTTAGTGCAATGATGGTTGGATCCAAGATTAAAGGTTTAGGGATTTCCATGTATGCACCTAGTCCATGGAATATAACATGATTGGAGATCAATGTCAATAATTATTCCCTCTCAGGTGAGGGTGTCATAGACTGTTGTAGTTTATTTTCATACAGGAAAAAAGTGAGAATTGTTTAAGGTCATACTTATGGACCATTGCTGCATAGTTTAGCATCATTTAGCAGGGACATATTTCTATGTAGATTAATATCTTGCGGTGAGGAAAATGGGGGGATGTATAGTTTAAAGTCATATAGCAGGGACGATGATGAACCAATGTGAATATATTGGTTTAAGGGGGGGATTCACAGATCAACATTGTGTGAGATAGAGGTGAACCGATGTGAAGATATTGGTTTTGGGCTTGATCCTTGGGAGGTTGCCTATGTACCCAGCCTTGAAGGAAAGTATCAAAGTCCGTGTAGTACGATTGAGAATTAATTGGTGATTGAGTTGTACTTGAGGACAACCCGAAGATGGTGTTGAGACTTATGCATGGTTAGCAGCCCAGAGAGGGTGTTATGGTTGAAGCGTACACTAATATCATGTGATTCATGCTCAGTGTGAGAATCAAGAGGTAACAACAACCCTAAAAATGCAGAGTTTAACCTCGTGTGGGAAAAAAGGGTCACAATTTAACGTCATGTTGGAGATAGAGCGGCTATGCAGTTTAATGTCTTATAGCAATGTCAAAAGGGACCATGCTGGCTAAAGTCTTACAGTGAGGACTAAAGGGGGTATTTGGGTTACACAAAAAACTTTTTCAGGAATCATGCATTGGATGGAGTTGTAATGAGTTCTCCATCCATTGTGATTAATGAAAAAGATCCATTGGAGTATACCTTATGTATTGAATAAGATCCTTCCCACTTTTTCCCAATCTTTGGATGTTTCTTTCCTGGTATCATTGGAGTTTTGAGGATCAATTCCAATTTCCTTGAATGAATGAACAAGGATGAACATTTTTATTGAAATATCATGCTATTATATTCTGATAGACTTTCATGTGGTGCAGGGTGCACTATCTTTTTTTATCTAATCGTTCCACTTCATCTAATTACTTATAATATTATTCATCTATGGATTACTGATCACAAATGGATATTATGATAAAAGGAAATTTAACCTTAATGGGCAAGACTAATTTTGTTCCATGTACCAATGAATATAGATTTGACCACGTAACAGTGAGGGCGGTGGTCCTATACGACCATAAAGCATGAAACATTTTACTAGGCCATGATTTCTTATCTTTATCCACCATCTTTTGCACTATGTTTAAAGAGACTTATTGAAGGATTCTACTTGGCCATTGGCAGCTGCATGATACCGAGATGAATGGTTGGATTTGATGTTGTATTCTTGACACAACATTCTCACCTTGGATGAAAAATAGTTAGTTCCATTTTCCATCAATATGGTACGAGGGACACCAAATATGGTAATGATGTTAGAAATGACAAAGCTAACAATTCATTTAGAAATAACTTCTTTGAGAGGTATTTCCTCTGCCCATTTAGAAAAGAAGTCAGTATCAATAAGAATATACTTAAACTACTTGGATGTAGCTGGAGGATAAGGTCCTACTACATCCATTCCACAGGTGGAAAATGGCCATGAGTATTTAGTTGTTTGGAGCATCTCTGGGGGTTGATGAATGAAGTTGGAAGATACTTGTCAAGATTGACACATATTAGTCAAATCAACATAATCTTGCATCATTGAAGGCTATAAGTATCCAATTCATCAAATTTTACCAAAAAGTCTATGTCCAGACTGGTGGGCACCACAAACTCTTGCATGTACGTCATTCATGACAGCCATTGTCTCTTCACCATCAATACATCTGAAGATAATTCCATCAGAACCTCGCTTGTAGAGAATTTTTTAGTGATATGGGATATCATAAAGAGTAAAATTGTCTATATGTCACTGGACTTGTTCTTTCCGGCTCTATCATGTGGGAGTGTTCCATTTTGAAGGTACTCCCGGACAGGTATCATCCATCCTTTAGTACAACCATATGGTTCAATAATGGGACTAATTTCATTGATTTCTTCTCTTTTGATTTGAACAAGGTGAAACTACATGACGGTGGGAAAAATTGATGATTGTTTCATCCCTATTTGGATCTTCCAGGGCTGTGGAAAAATTTCCCAGTGCATCTGCTTGGGAATTGTTTGATTAAGGTACAGAAGAAAATGTCAGTTCTGAGGTCAATTCGACCATTAACTCTCAAACATAATCACACAAATGGATTAACTCTTCTTTTCTGATAGCATAATCCCCAATGATGTGTTTGATTAACAAAACTGAATCTCCTTTTAACCGCAAGTGATTCACCTGTGCCTGAAGTGCCAATTCCAATCCTACAATGAGAGATTGATATTCTGCTTCATTGTTTGTACCGCCTTCCAACAATAAGAAGGAATGGGGTAGCACTAACTTTTTGGAGAAATAATCACAATTCCTAACCCAACTTTTTTGAATTTAGGATCTTCCATTTTCTTTCCTGTTTGACTTCTAGAGGCACCATTAAATTATAGTTCCCATGTTTGAGGATTATCTTGAATAGAGAGGACTTGTTCATCAGGAAGTTCAATATTTAAAGATTTATCTTCTACGGATGGGTGCTCAGTGAGGACATTGGCAAGATCATGGCCCTTTATTTCCTGTTGAGACATATACTGGATATCAAACTGATGAAAAATAACTTCCCACCTTGACATATGTCTTGTATTCATTGGATGACTAAGGATAAATTTGAGTGTGTTATTGCGAGATAACAATTGGATATCAAGATGTTGCGGGTAGTGTCTAAATTTATGAACTGTAAATATTAATGCTAGGCAACACTTTTCAATACTTGATTATTGAGTTTATGCCTCATGCATAGTCCGACTGTGATAATATAGGCTATTTTCATTCCCACCATCATTCTTTTGGGCAAGGAAGGCACCCAATGATCGCTCTAAAGCTATCACATAGATAATAAGTGATCTTACTTTAACGGGGGGCATTAATACCATTGGACTCAAGAGATATCTCTTGAGAAAATCTAACGCTTCATGACATTCTTCAGTCCACTAGTAGGTGACTCCCTTCTTCATTAATTTGGTTAATGGTAAACACTTTCCAGTCAAATTGGTAATGAAACACCAAATATAGGCCATTCTTTCTTGAAGTCCTCTTGATTATTTCAAATTTCAAGGAGGTGACATATAAAGGTTTTATTTTTTCTTCTCAAGATCAACATCGATACCATGATGGCGTACAAAAAAGCCGAGAGATGTTCCTCTGGTTACCCTGAAAGCACTTTTATAGGGGTTCATCTTCAAATTGTGTTGTTGAAGTTTGTTGAATATGATATCCAAATCAGCCAAGTGATCAGAACATTTTCTGGATTTAAAATCCAAATCATACACTTAACATTCAACAAATCTCCCTATAAGGGTTTGATGATATGGTTCATGGCACATGGATACGTTGCACCTGCTTTTTTCATGTCAAAAGGGCATTACCCGATAGCAAAACACACAATAAGGACCTCTAAATGCTGTAGACTCCTCACCATTTAGGGCCATTCAAATTTGGTTGTACCTAGAATAACCATCCATGAAGGTAAGAGACTTGTAGCCTGCTATTGCATCAATTAAGAGTTCTGTGATCAGAACTGGAAAATCA
Organism: Viscum album; assembly: GCA_963277665.1. Lineage (NCBI taxonomy): Eukaryota > Viridiplantae > Streptophyta > Magnoliopsida > Santalales > Viscaceae > Viscum > Viscum album. Next base: position 981,475,716 of record OY728125.1, read on the forward strand.
TCCTTGGGACAATGACGATTAAGAAATCTGAAGTCAATGGAAACTATAATTCTTCCATTATTATTTTTTCATTGGGACATTATGAGCTATCCATTTCGGATACTAAACTTCTCTGATGAAGTTATCTTTGATAATCTTATCAACGTCAACTTCAATTTTAGAAGGATATGTTGGGTGTGTTCTTCTTACTGATTTCTTGAATCCTCGACGTTCTTCTAGAAAACCCAAATGATGAGTGGCAACATCGTGATCAAGACCTAGCATTTCAGTAAAATTCCATGCAAATACATCTCGATTTTTCTTTAAAAATGAAGTATACATTTCTTGCTCTTCAAGAGTCATGGACACACTAATTAAAGTGGGGTGTGGGTCTTCTTTTGTACCCAGATTTATTTCTCTGAGTTCATCCATTGTAGTTGAGATACCCTCTACAAATTATGGAGGGGAATCCCTGAGAACTTCCTCTTATTCTTAAATATGTTTTACTTATTTTTCTTCTACTTTCATAGTATATGAAAAAGCATAATTTCCATGATCATGGGAGAAGTGAAAATTTTAACATTTTGAAGAAGAGGCTACCATTTCTAACCCTATTGATGATGAAGGGTCTTCATGGTTTGATTGAGAGGAGATGATGGATTGAAAATCAGCATCATTATTTTCTTTTGGTATTGCTATATCTTCTTCTGGCCTGGTTGATGAAGTATTGAATTACTAGATTTCAGCAGACGAAATAAAGACATCTCTATTTAAGCTTTTATCATTGCTTGGCTAGTCAACAATTTCTCCCATGCTATCTGGCTTGATTTCCATAATTGACATTATGGAAGTTTTCATAAGAGTGTTTTTATTTGGGCCTATCCCATCAATTTGACTGATAAGAAGCACATAATATGTACTCATATGTATAAATGGGTTAACTTGAATCTTTTCCAATCCATATGGAGAATTAATATGAGTGACCTTTTTCATTGTGGATTTTCTCATTCCTTCCAAGTGATAAAACTTTGCCTTAATGTATTTAGATTCACATGTTTCGAATGAGGGGTTTTCACTATTCAATGTACCAATTTGACCATTGAAACAATATTTGAGACATTGATGGTATGAAAAAGGTACGACCACATGTTGATGTAACCAAGGTCTTCCATGAAAAATGTTGAAAGATGTGTCCTGACGAACAACCATGAATTCTGAATTAGAAACAGGGTCTCCAAACTAATTTTTGAGTGTAATTTTTCCCAGAGGTTCTTGTTCATTCTTATCATATCCTTGCAATATCAAAGTAGAATGAGATAAATCAGATTCGGTGAGGCCCAATTGAAGGAGTGTATTAATAGGAATGAGATTGACTCCAGATCCATTATCAATTAAAGCTCATCAAATGTCTATACCATTAACTTTTGCTGATAGATACAAAGGTCTGATATTTCCATGTACAACATCATCTTCATCTTCATCTATAAAAGATATCACTATATGGAATTCTTCAGGACCATTCTCTATATGGTAGAATTCAGCAGCAACAATTTTAGTTTCAAATTCTTGAGGACTTGACAAAGCCTCAATGAGTGCCTCCTGAAGAACTTTTGATAGATTCAAGGCATCCAGAATTGATAACGTGGTCGTTACATGGGCCAAATGTTTCAAGAAATCATACTTTTTGTCCAAAGGTCTGTGTTTCCCATCATTAAAATTTGGGTTTTCACGTGCCGTAGAAGTTGATGATTTGGAAGTAGATGCATCTCGTATCAGGGTAGGAGTTGGAAATACTCCTGGCTTCGGCGGATTAGATCGACTAGGTCTTTTTATATGCAGAGTGGAAAAAGGTGTAACCTCTAACTGATCATCCAAAATAACTGCACCAGGATTGAATCTTCCATGTGTGGAAGAACTTTCTTTTTCTTATTGAGCCCGTTGAAGGGTTTTCCATAAGTTTCTGGCACATATACAGTTCTAGCGGGGGTAGAATTGAAATAGTCACTTTTGGAATATCCAAGTCTTCCCATGTATCCTATACTTCTGTCTCTTCCTCTAAATCCCATGTTAGATAAAGAGAATTTAGACTCATCATGATTGAAACTGTTATTCACATAAGGATCTGTTAAATGAATCATGTTAACATAACCAAATATTAATTCTTCATCTGATGAAGATTCTGCTTGAATAACTATTTTAGGGTGTGGTGTTTTGTGGGGCAGTGCCCATTCTTTTGAAGTAGATTGCATAAAATCTGCTAGAGTCAAAGACAATTTAGGCTTTGACACGAGCTCGTCTTCTTCTGACTGCTATTTTCCTTAAAATTACACTGCTTCTTTGAGGATTTCCCTTCTGATGAAGTGGGTTTTGTTGTGAAATTCAGAGTAGAATACACAATTGGTTGATTCAATTATGTACGTAAAATGGAATAAGTTCAGTAGATCTTTTTCCTAACCATCCAATCATCATATTCCTATTCATTTTACTTTTGACTTCATGCCAGTCACCTTCTTACTCAGGATCAGTAGTAGTAACACATGCTACATGGGATGAAGAACCTTTTAGTTTAACCTGTCCAGAGTCCACCATCTTTTGCAGGAGGTCTTTGAAAACAAAACACTCCTGAATGGGATGCCCCAAAATCTTCTGAAATGGGAAATAATTGGGGAGGTCGTCATCTCCTTCCTTGTTCGGCCTTTTGGGCCTTGGAAACTGAACCAGATTGTTTTCTAGAGCTGAGATGCAGTAACCAAAAACATGATCATTCAGAAAAGAATAAACTTTTCTCTTCAAATCTTCAAACTGTTTCCGCCTTTGATATTTTTGATCATATTGACGAGGTGGTCATTATTGTTGACGTTTATGAGGTGGAGACCTTCGATATGACGAAGTTCATGATGTAGAAGTAGGTAAAGGTGTTGTTTTAAGTGTAACTCTAGCATTTTTTTCTTTCCCTATTCTCCTTCCTAGAACTGATGGAATTACACGAGTTTTGGCATTATTCTTCTTAAAATAGTATTCTATCTATTGAGAGATTGAAGAAAGGTCTCGAAACCCTTATATATATTTCATAGGGAACAACGGTGTTCGTTATTCATCACACAAATTTTCCACACAGATTGGCAACAATTGTTCTTGAAGGAGTGTTATGATTAAGGAATATATTAATCCCTTCCAGCATGCAATGAAATATGATTCTCTTTCATTCTCCCTGTGCTTACAATTGGTAAGATCGAAAACTGTCTTCTTTAGCAATGTTGATCTGAATTGAAGGAAGAATATTTGATGAAGATCTTCCGACCCAGTAATTGACCAGGATTGCAAACTTGAATACCGGAAAAAAGCAGGTCCTTGTAATGACTGTACAAAACACCTGAGTTAAAATTGTTCTTTTTGTTGAGGAGTTCCCATCATAGGATCACAATGAGAAACAAAATGTGCTATGTGTTGTTCTAGATCTCCCTAACAATTAATAATTGGGAATGTGGTACTTGAAAATTTTGATGGGGGAGGAATTGCATCCACCCATTTATGGTATGCTCTATTTTTTGGTTGAATTTGTGCACGCTTTCCTTCCATAGATTCCAACCAAGATGATTATGACTCAATGGTAGTCAGTAATTTTTGAGAAGCATCTTGTTGATCTTGGAACTGAGCAGGTTAAATAACTGGAGTTTGGATGGGTGTGGCGACCAGGACAGCCACTGTTGGTTGTATTACCAGCTGTTGTTGCGTATGACTCGTAGGATTGGACCTTTGAGGGCATACTTGTAAAGGGGGATATTCTTTATCTATCCCAATAACTATAACAAATTAGCTTGATTTATTAACTCAAGCATACTTAGGAGTAAGACTCCCTTGAAGTAGTTCTACATTTAACCTCCTTAGTTCCTTCATTTCTTATTCTTTATTTGTGAATCATTCCTCTAAGGAGGGTTATTGGATTTCTCCAAAGGTAGGGTTTGGTATAACTTGACTTTTACCCTTTTCCTTGGCATGTGCCTTTTTCGATTACCAGAGGGAATTACCTGAAAAAATATCTTTCCCTTGGGAAACCCTTTGTCTTCTAGTATTAACCCCTCCTTCATTCGTTTCTGTGTGCCCATCCTCTTGAATAGGAACATCTTCATCTGAACCCTCTGTGTGAGCCTCATGTTCGGGGGAATTAATGACAATGACATTAATGACATTTATCGATGCATAACACATTTCATCCCTTCATTCAGCGCTTCTGCGATATTGTCTTCATCCATGTCCTTTATTAGACATTGCATTTTGTTTGGTTGATCCCTCATGAACTTTTTGATGAACTGTAATTTGGAGGAAATTTCTTGATAATTAGGATCTAAATTCCTCTTGTGGATTCTTCCTTAATCAAGAGAACACTAGCTTTCACTGAGGAAGATATTGAGAATTTGAAAAAAAAAGTCCCCAGTCCTATGGACTAGGGCTATTCCTATTTTTCCTACTCAACTCCCTGAATCCTGTCTATTGATCATGAGGGTTGAGTTAAATGAGTCCCTAGTCTGGCAAGCTGATGTGGTTCTTGAGCTGCTATATCTTAAAATTTCTTAAAATACCTCTTCATTTTGTAGATTTTAGTCCAGAAGTTGGCTGTATGCCTCAACCTAAGTCTACTCAAATCACATGGCTCAGATGATTGATGGATTATTTCTGACACCTCTGTCAATTGATGATGTGCCTACTCTAAACGAGAATCATGTTTGATCTTCTCATTTTCTTGGTGCAAGAGTAATTCTAAAACTTGTTCTTTATATGCCTGATTTTGGGATGAACTAGTTGAGGAATGTTCTTGAGAAAGCCTTTGATTACGCACAAAACCAGATAGATGTGGTTAGCCATGGGCAATAACATTGCATGAAACCACTTTTGACGGTCTTTGTTGACTAGGGAGCATGGTGAAATGCAATGATCCATGAAAACCCCATCCACTAATATGAATAACAGATAAAAAAATTGGTAATTAACTAGCGCATCCTTTTCAACACTCCATGGCATGAATGCTGAAGGGCTCTCTAATTCTTTTCAACCAATGGATGTCAAGAAACAAAGAGAGGTGCCTTGTCAATTTGGCATTTCAACCCTTCTATTATCTTGACCTGATTCTAATATTTATCATAAGATAATATTTTCTCTTTTAAGTGACAAAGAGTTTTTCATTTTTTGAGATGAATATTGTGATTACAATCTTCTGTCAACGTTTCTGGAGTATCATACTGAGAGTTAGTAAAAGGCAAAAACATGACTGGTATTTCACAATTCCCCAGTTGTTTTCTCATATTCAGTACTTCCTCTTTGCCATTGAGGAAGATTATTCTACCTGATTGGACCAAAGATGGTGCTTCTTTGTTGCTTCATTAGATTCAACAAGATTGGTAGAGAATTCATTTTTCAAATTAGAAGATGAATGACCCAGGGGTGGTTGGTGAATGACCTACACCCCCCGGGTTGTCTTCTGATTGAGAAATTATTTCAACGGCTAGTGGTAAGGAATCATACATGACTGGATTTTCATTTTCAAGTGCCTCAAGATAAGAGGTATTTCTCATTACTACATTTTCCATTGATGAATTTTCCAGGAAATGCGAATTAATATTATGGAAAGGAAATTTTCAGCTAAATTCATCATCATGGGGAGGACCACCATGGTGGGTTACAATGAAAAATGAAACCTCTTGCTCCTTGGCCTTCTGGCCATGCAGTGGGTTATTGTGGATCTCATTTGAAGATGATACTTCGAGATTGACCGAATTGTCATGAAGAAAGGCTTCATGAGGAAGTGTCTCATGAAGACCTTAGGAATTACTGTTGTTAATTCTGGAATCTGTAAATGGGATAGTATAATCTTGAGTTGTAATATACAATTGTCCGAGGGATTCATGAACTCCATCATTGATCAAGGCCTTATTGAAGATTGGATCTTTATTTTTCAACTATGCTGACTGGGTTTTTTCTTGGATGCCTTATTACTCACATTAGAAACCACTTGTTGATGAAAATGGTTATTATGGATAGGTGTATGTGCCTGCTCAGGAGAAATGGTAATGTTAGACTGATTATATCCATTTAAATTGGGTGTATGTGCTCAACTTGATTGTCTGTATGACATGGCGGAGTATGCCCCACGACCCTCCTAGACTAGAACAGAGGTGTGTGTCTGCTCCGGAGTGAAAAATTGATGAGTCACTCCACTAATAGGGATAGATTTATGTTTCTTTCCATGTGATGTCACTGAAGTTGTTATAATATTCTGACATGTATCCAGAATATGTTTAGGGATTTTCTTCTGCTCATTCACCGTTATCAGAATGTGCTTGGTGACTTAAGCTTTTGGAACAGGAATATACACCCATTCCATGTTTGGAGTATGTGTATGTGCCTGCTCTTTTCCTCTTTTCCCCATCAATGGATATTGATAGTACTTATGCATAGGGTCAGAGAGTTGAGTCTGCTCTAGATTTGTCTTAGAGCATTCTGACTAACTTCTCATGATGCTACTAAACGAGAATGTTGCAGGCTTGATGAACATTTTAAGGTGTATGTGCCTGCTATGTATTCTCCTTCACGTATGGTTGATGGGTTTCCTTCAATACTAGTAGATGAGACTACTGACATAATTGGTGATTATAAATAAGTGTATGTTCCTTCTTACCAGTTGCCACCATATTATATTGGTGAGATTCTATGGATGCAGTCAGACGAGCCTCCTGACTGGATGATGATTTATAAACAGGTGTATGTGCCTTCCTATAGTACCCCATCAAAATTGCCTGACGGGATTTGTGGGTTACTTCCAGATGAGTCTTCTGGGAAGTGAAATCAGGACGGACGGGTGTATATGCCCGCATGTTGTTTTCCATCAAGTTAGATTGATGGACTTCTTCGGAGGGGGAAGAGGTAAAAACATGCTCCCTGTTGACCGAATTTCTTCTTTTACAGTTCGTCTTGCGTGCTTGGGTCTAAGGGAACTAAGCCGAACCCCTAGAGGTGATACCCTCAACATGTTGATGGTGCACTACCGCACGAGTCTGGCATCAATTTTCGGTGGGAGTCCTTAGGAAGGACTCTTGACTTCTTGAACTAAATCTTTGAGTGACCTCTTCATTCACCTACCTATAATATCGTATGGACTAGTTGTTTTGTTCTAGGGATAACAACCCGAAACGGTTGGAAACAGTGGTTGGCCCCACCTGCTTTTTTATCACTAGTCGTCGCTATCCGGACAACCCGGATGAGTTATTAACTTAGAGGTCTTGTTGAGCGGCCTCCAGAGTCGAGATGGTACCGTGTTGATGGTATTCCCTCACCAATGCATTCGAGACCCCGTGTTTTAGATTCTAAGTAGGTTATGTCATCCTCTGAGTGCATGAGGATCCAGAAGGATTAGTAGCCGAGGTATTCACAGGTGTGAAATTTAAAGAATCCCTTTCTCTATTCTAGGAAGATCTTGAAAAATATGGCATATTTGATATAATAGAAATAATCAAGATAATCTTGGCTTGAAAACAACTTTTGGATGAACACATATGTGTTTGATTTCTTTTTTGGCCCTTATATTGAATTTAATATGGGCATAACAAATAAGTAAAACATCATTTTAACTTAGTTAAAGATTCACATAAGGTTCACCATTTTTTGTTTCTTCTGGAAATGGGGATGACCTTTTTTTATAGGTTCAAAATTTACAATCAGTTTCAAACATGTTTATTCATAGAACAAGAAACATCCAATGATTCTATATCAATTTGGACCTACTTTCCAAAGGTAGGTTCTCATTAGTTGTTGACCGAAGAGGCTTAAGAATTTACATTGGTCGAGAGGATGGGAGGCCAGGCTTATCACACCGTTTTGAGGGGAATTATTACCTACTCTAGGACTCTCTTATCGATTTCAGTTATATTGACGAATCCATATTAATTCACCATGTATGAAAATGAGTTTTACTTTATATTTGGAAATCAATGATTGATATGTATGGAATTTAGGGAATATTTTATATGTATTTGAGGTTCTTCATCGATATAGAATCGTCTATATATATTGGATATTCTTAGTCTATGGTATCCTTAAAAACATTATATAGAAATATCTTGGTCATTATGATTACCATACTGGTTTTAAAGACACTGAGTGGGGAACTTGATGTTTATTGTCATTTAGAAAGACATGGATTATTTCAAAGATGAGATTGTACCCTCAGATGGGCTACCTACATATCCTTGTTAAACTGATAAGATTCAAAACCCATACAGTTCGATAGTAAGGATATAGTTTAATGTCATATGGGATAGGAATTAATTAATGAAAGATGAGCAAGAACCTTATAAAGGCTTCCTACATACTCTACTTTTATGGCAGAGATCAAAGTCCACGTAGTTTGGGTAATGAAAAATGGGGTTTATGCATGGTTAATATCCCAAAAAGAGATTTCATTATTACTTTTACACTCTAAGACCACGTAAGTCATGTTCGGTGTGAGAAAAAAGAGGCATCAGTAAATTTAACAATGGATTCATGAAAGATGCAGTCATGAGAAATGACGTGGGGCTTAAGTAAATGAAGATCAAGACTTAATTTAGGAAAGAAGTCCAGGAGCGGGGTCTATAAAGGTATTTGTACTTTATAGAGATTTGGAATTTTAACTCAAGAATTACTCCTGAAAAGGAAGCCCAAATTAAGTGGGACTTATGGTTGGGTTTTATTACTGAGAAGGAAGCCCAAATCAAAATAAAATAAGGTTGGGGATTACTCCTGAATAGGATTACCAATTAAAGAGAACTTATAACCTGGGGCTTAATCCTGAGGAGGAGGCCCAGGGTTAAAGGAACTTATTATTGGGGCTTGATCCAGAGGAGGAGGCCCAATGAAAAAAGAAATTATGATTGGGACATACTCATGAAAAGGAGGCCCAATGAATTCCTCTCAGATAAGGATGCCATCAAAGGAACCATGCCATAAATGTCTTTGAAGAAGGTTTTGAAGGCCATGTCTTGAATGAGGACATGTGAATATGAGGAAATTAGGTGATTAGGAAGGAGGTGTGAAAGTATTATTCTGGCACGCAAGTCCTGGTTGCGCAAGTATACTTGTACGACATGAGTCACCTTAGGAGATGAAGAATCCATATGGTATTACTTGGGAGGCATTGAACTCAAGCCCTTTGTATCATCCCTAGAGGCTTCTAAAAGGATGCCACACAAGTTCCCTTGAGAGGGAGAGGTAGAGCGCAAGTGTTTCCATTTCACATATAGGATAGACACTTAGGCGCACAAGAATTGATGAGTTCTAACACAGAGTCCTTATTATTCCTCTTTAGAGCCAGCCATTCTAGGTAAAGAATTACCTTAGAAGTGTTCATAAGATGTGAGAAAATGAATTGGGAGACCAAATCATGAATCTTAGTTTTGGAAAATTCATCCTTGAAAGGGGGGAATACAAGGGCTATTTATAGGCCACTAGGAACCTTGGGTGAAAAAAGGAATAGGGCATGCAAGTGACTTGCATGACCCATATGCGGTGCACAAATGACTTGCGCGGCACACAAGATACTTGCGCAACACCCTTCAAAAGAGTTCCTAGTTCATGCCATTGTCAATTTTTGATGTTCATCAAAGGGTGGAACATATTAGGCTTAAGATATTCCCCTTTTCCATTCGTTGGACTATGTGATGGAAAATAGATTCAATAAACACACTTATTGAATGAAAATTAAAGGAATCAAAACTAAATTAAATTCCCATAAATGAGAAATATGGTTGAGTTTTGTAAAAAAAATTAATGATTGAAGGTAATTTTTTGTTACATTATTATGTTTACCTGCCAATTAATTTTTTCTCAATATAGAAATCATATAAATAACATGTTTCATCTATTTATTGCTTCCTCTAACAAATTATTCGTTATTAAATTAGATTTGACATGATAATTATAATGTAATCCATATTTAGTAGTGTGAACCATAGAAATTTCTTTATATGACTATTTTCTTAAGTAATAAATATTTTTTGTAATCATTATTTAAATAAAATATTTACCCTTAAAATGATTAAAAAACAAATTTCTAGAATTTGGTGATATGGACTTCGACTAAGCGCATTTAGAAACATAATCAACATACGATCTAATATATATATAAATATAAATGATTTTCTAATGGACTATATAATAATAACAAAAAATTAGATGAAAAACACCTGAAAATATTAATTTTTGGGACTCTCATTTTTTTGAAGTTCATGTACAGTAAAATTTATCATATATATTGAAATTATCATAACAATCTATGTTGAGAATATGAAAATAAATCCAATTTGAATGGGTTTTTCTAGTAATATTTCAAATTTATAATGTTATATGGTATGTGAGGAGTAAAAATATTCTAGAATGATTTTCACTACTTCTTCATGGATACAGTAATTGATAATTTGAAATCAACATGTTTTATATAAGAAAGGATCACAACAAAAGTATTTTTTCAAAATGAATAATGATAATTTTCCAAATTCATTGTTTAATAAGTTTATATCCTTCCAATAGCTAATTAGATTGTTAAATTATCACATAAATGGTACATAAAATGGGTTCAATAAATATATAATCATTAATAAATGTATCTATGACGTTTATCTCTTATTATTAACTTATATTAAAAAAATTATCTAGAAAAAATAATATACCTCAAAATTCTTATTACCCTACTTTTATTTGATTTCCATTTAAACATGTTTTGTAAATAAATCCAATAATATTATTCATAGCCATGTATCCTTATTATTAATCAAATATTTTATTTTTCTCTAATTTTAATAAAGCATAACATTGAAGACACTAATATTGAGTCTCAAAATATTTAAAAAATTCTATTACGAAAAACTTATTCCCTTATATGTATTAGATAAAAAACAGCTCTATTAAAGTAAAACTATCATAGACTAGGGTGCCAAATTTTATATTTTTTACATTACTTATGTGTTTCTAAAAATATATATTAACTATTATCAAATTATATCATAATGAGTTGGCTGAAATATCGAGGTAACAGGTTTATTGTATAATTTTTTTGACCCATGGTTTTAAAAGGATTCATAGAAATTAATATCAAATGGAAATGTTTCCCTTTGTTAAAAATTTTGGTGACATTTCATGTTATATTTCTAAAATATTTTATAAATACAAAATCATAACATTCACGGTGTGTAGATGTTTTTATTCATCTAATTTATGTGGTGTCTAATAGCTACACGATTTCCATGATCTTTTATAGATTGACTTGTATTGCCTTATTAATATATAGTTCCCAAGTCTACGTCTATTAATTAACTTAAAAAAGAATCATTTACTAATTTAATATCTATAATATAAGATCACATTTAAATAATAAAATATCATGTTTTTCAAAAAATTCCTCAAAATATATATAAAAATAAATCAATTCATCGATGAACATCTCAAGAAATTTCTAAATTATTTTTATTTGATGTATGTCTCATATACAAGTAGAATGCAGCTCGATTAATACTTCAAAATACCAAGTATTGTTAATAATTATTTAATTCCATTTCTTATTAATATTAATGAGTAGATTTTATGGATTCACATTGATTATAAATTATTATATATTTTTTATTTTGAAAAAGAAATAGTTTTATTGTAACTAATGTTATTTCCATGTATTATATAATTTTATTCAAAAGGTAAATTTTTATATTTTGATACTTAATTGGTAAAATGGTTATATTTTTTTGATAATATATATAAAATATATATTAGGTGGATCTATTTGTGATTTTTCTAGAGGGATTTATTTTCAGTGAATATTGAAATATTCCAAATTTTATAGAAGCTGCAATTTATTTTCATGTATTTAAAAAGTCATTTTCTATTTTTATTGTATATAAAGTAAAAATTTCAAATATTACAATCATAATAATATTAATTCCATAAAATCAAAATTAATTATTATTTTGGTATAAATGACTTGTTTATGCGTAAAACAAAACTAAAATGGTTTTTTCGATGTGTTTTGTGAAATTATGTTAAATGTAATTTATAATATTTATAAAATATTAATCGTGAAAAAGTTTTTTCATATTTTTGATCAGTATATTCTAATTTATTAATTAGGTCAACTAAATATTCTGTCTTAATGAATAGTAATCATTGTATACAAATCACCATAGTAAAGGACAAAACATGCTAATTTTGTTTTGAAAAAACAAATAAGGTCACAATATCCCATATTAAATCGTATGGGCTTAGTGGATATGGACCCCAATAATATTAGATTCAAAATTGGATAGATTTGGGGATACTTTCCCTTGAATAATAGTTTAAATTATTTTACAACATTGAAAAATTTTTAGAGTGTCTCTCCACTCACTTATAAAGGGAACCCACTGCCTTCATTTATTCACGTACACTGGGAAATGTATCTCAAATAATAAATACCAAAATAAATTTGAAAAATCCCTCCCCATTTCATAGAGCTCCCATTTTCACCGATATTCCAACCAAGCAAGCTAATGGTGTAATCTCAAGGAGATATTACTAATAAGAGGTATAACTGTTAACTAGATTCTTTCATGTTCATTTATTCATCATCTACATTAAAATCACATATAAAAATTCTGATGTGATAATATAAGTATCAGAAACATATGAAAAAATAATTATTTCTTTTCAAAAATCATTTTTATCTCATTTTATTTCATATGGTAAATGAAAACACAACCCATGCATATGTGTGGAGAACCGTAGTTATGAAGTATTGTGTTTTTTTTTCATCACCACTAGATAATGTGAGCAATTGTGATGGATTTAAGGAATATATATAAAATTCATGTTATAATTATGATTCTCTAAAGATAATATATGACATAACTTCTAGCCCTTTATCATTTGATAAATGATAACATAGATTCTGTGAATGTGTGGACTACCACATAGACAAAGCGTTGTGACTCTTTTTTTATACATTAAATTAATGATTTATAAAAATCGTTTTTATTTAATAAAGTTATAATTTTATATTTATTAATTTTCTAGATATTATTTAATGCTGACATCTTTGACCATGTTAAACCTACCCATGTTGTTCTTAGATTATGATATGAACATACTCAAAATGGCCAACATTAACTTAACAAATTTACTTACTATAATAGACATTATAATATTTTAAATAAAAAAGGACAATGATAAGAAAATAATTTATAAAATATTTTTTTATAAATTATTTAATTAATATATGTTTATGATATAGGATTTTAATAACATAAATAGAGTGTCAGAATCGAGGTAAATGATTTTTCTGAAAACTTTATTTAAAGAGATTTATTATTTATCCTCTTTTTGAAATCCATATCCACATTCTATCAAAAGAATTATTTTTAAGATTATTATAATTAAATGTTTCTTAAAATACATTTTTGACCAATTTTGACATTCCTTATGATTGTTTTATAAGAATAATTTAAATTATTTCCATGTAGGTTATTTTTGAAATGGTTAGAAAATTGTGAAAGGAATATTTTGTTAGCATATAGTGAGTGATGGAAATTTATCAGTGTCATGATCATTATTTTTTTCAAATATTAGTCTAAAATTAATCATACATTTCCAAATTAATATCATATTTATTATTCTTTAGTGAATTTATATTTGGCATACATTCAAAGAAAATATATTTTTAACCATATTTTTTTGTAAATATTGAATGATCCTCAACATATATGTTGAGAAAAATAATATATGATATTAATTTATATAAATGAAATATTATATGGTTTTTATGGACATTATGTGACTCATAAATGTTTAATGATAACATGTGTTCCTAATATAGACCAATAATGCATCTGGTGATGAATTATTCTCTGGATAATATATGTTGTAATTTATATATTGGGTTATTCAAATTTTAAGATCATTTATATGAGTAATATGATGATGATATCAAAATTTTCCCACAATACTCTTCTTATATTTAAAATTATTTATCATGTATTTTTTTAATTCAGAAATAATAATAAAAAATTATGTTTAAATTAATGTTCATACACTTTTTTAAGGGTGAAAAGTAAGTTTTTCATGAAAATGTTTTCATGAGTACCTGTGTTTTACATGAAAACATCATCAATATAATATTTAATTTATGATTTATCAAGAGATGTTTCTTGAAAATTTCTATCAAATGATGCTTATTTAATGGGTGAAAAAATTAATACTTATGCTCAAATATTAATATCTAAAATGTATACAATGTTATGATATATTGAGATGTTCAAAATGGAATAATGAGTTTCATTATATTTTTATTCCTAACATATATTCTTATGAAAATGTAAAATTTCAAAATACTTTTCACCTGATATAAAGATCATTACAAATTATATAATTGTCTATCCTTACACATTAGGGATTTAAATTTATTTAAGTGAATATGATTTAAAATAAACCAGTGTTTAAATTTATAGATGATAATTTTCCAAATAAATTGATATGTAGTTGATGGTTCCATTTATTTTTAAGGTTTTGATATGTAAGAGTTATTTCCATAATTATATAAAAATATAATCCTAAATAATCAAGGGAATATAATAAATTTTAATCCATGCAGTTAAACTCATAAATATGGTTGATTAAGGCTTGTGACATTATAGTTGATATTAATAAAATTTGATAACATTAAAGGTTATAAAATTATTAAAATAGAAATTTGAGGTATGTTAATCTTTGAACTATATTATCATGGGAAAGATTTTAGGGTTTTCATGTTACTTTAACCAATATATTTCTATTTTATATTGTTTTTGTTAACCAAGAAAACTGGAGAAATGAAATGGAAAGGCATTAAGAGGATAATATCCTTACCAATTAGAATCCTAGAATGTATATAATTATAAAAAAATTGTTTTTTGTTTTGTTAACTCCATTCATTCATGGTATTAATAGTGGTACCCATGCTAGAGATTAACCAAAATATCCATATATGAACATGGATATAATGGTTCATTCCATAAAATAACACCACTAGTATCTGGTGGAACCTCTAATGCAATAGTAATAGAAGGATGTATCAGTCATCTCAAAATTATATTTTAGGTTTTCTGTTGTTCTAAATATAAAAAGGCAATTCAATTCATTAATCATTTCAATGGTGATGTTGTGTTTTCATTTTCCCTTATAAGCAAAAAAAGGAAAAGGACGAGTTTGATTCAATAGAGTGGACATTATTTAAATATCCTATCATTGAGAAGTATTTTCCCATGTTTGTTCAATGAGGTATGGAAATGAAATTTTATTATCTGAATAAAAATGAGAATTACATTATAGGAACCTATGAATATAATTTTAATATATTTTCCATGAATGAAAAAAAATCATTTGAGACCGTGATAGAACGTGTTTTATGATTTAATTCTGACTGAAACAAATGTTATGAAGAGATATGGACTATCCAGAATTTAAATGCATTACAAAATATTTTATGGAGAGCTGAGAAGGTTGAGATGGAATTTTATTACTTTTTATAAAAACTATTAAAAGTTGTTTGAGGTTTAATGAAATTTAAAATTATCTATTTAAAAAATATGATGGTTTGTGGCCTAAATTTCCCTCTTATGATAAATTTGTTAAAAATAATCATAGTGTATATTTAATGAAATCCGAAAATTTTTATCATTATGGTATGTATCATCATTTGGATCATGATTTCAAAGGGATTAATAATGGTAATAGTAAGTGAAAATGTGATAAGAAGGGAGTGGGAGTTTTTAAATGTATTGATAGTGGCGTTTTTGTTGATGTTTGTTTGATGAAGAGAATAAATAATTGGAATCATCAGGACCATAATTGATAGAGTGTGGAGAAGTAATTATCGGGTACCAAAAACATATACAACCATCTAATGATTCTCTAAATAATATTTGAGAGAATTAATTTTCAAATATGGATCTCAGATCAAGATATCATTATTGTATAGTAGATAAGGATAATAATATGAATATGATGTTACCTACTATGTATGATCATTAATAGTTTTTAGTAATTTTTTTCCTGTGGACTAATACTACTTATATATCCATGGATATTATGAATAGAGTTTTATATTGGTATTTGGTCAATTTGTAGTCTTTTTATATTGACAGAATTTCGGTTTATTCTAAAATTTATGAGGAAGAGGATATACTTCTAAGGATTTTTAGAAGAATTCTTGTAAACAAATTTGTATTTATATTTTTGAAAATGTGAAATTTGGTTGAAAAGTAATTATTTCTATTAATTAATTTTTTAAAGATGTCATAACTGTTGACCCTGCTACAAATACGGTGGTGTAAGAGCGCCCAAGACATACAAATGTCACTAAAATTAGAATATTTGTTTGATAATGAAGTTACTAATGAAAGTTTTTAAAAAAATCTCATTTATCGTTCTTAATAATTCAGTAAATGTGAAATGATATATATTAATTATAGGTATTAGGCCCCAGCCTTAAACAATACTTAATATTGAGTTTTTACAATATTACACATTGAGGATTTTTCAGGTTTAGAGTTTTAGAGAATTAGATCATAAATCATGCATTACACTCCACATTTAAACAAAGTGTTTACATAAAAGATAGTACTCATTTTTTCCATCATCGGAAACATATTTAAAATAAAACATAGATTATTTATTGACAATTCCTTGACACTATCATCATATCATGTACCTTTCCCTTGACCTGTGAAAAACATTTCAAAAACATGGAATGAGCATAAAACACTCAGGAAAGGATAAAAAAGTACGAAATGAAAACATTAGTCCATGTATGAAATCATAATTTACTCATAAAACATAAGAATTTTGACATACCTCCTCAAATCATGAATAAATCATTGAAATCATAATACATAAAGGTAACTTGAGGCATTCATAACATTCTTACGTAGGGAGTAACCCTCATGGTTACGTTTGGAATACCCATCACAGTATATTCCCTTAATCTATTCGGAGAAACCTTAACGTTTATCCCCTTAGCGTTACCCAATGCATTGGAGAGATCTATTGGGCTCACCCGCCCTTAGTTTATCATAGAACCACCCGTCTTCATAAGTAATGCCCAAGAACCATAACATAATTTTATCACATAAAACATGCATAAAGGAAACATAACATTTCCACATATCAATAACAATATATCAATACAACACATTGATATAATAAAAACATTATGAAAACCATTTTCAATAAAAAAATAAAATAAAAGTAAAACATGGTATTTATTTTTCATTTTATAAAAAGTTATGGCTTGTAGAGGAAGCCGAAACTCAAATAATGGTCACGGCGGCAGAGAAGTCTTTGTCACCGCATACGTACGAAAAAACATTCCTTTTTCAATTTAGTAAAATTATTTGTATAAAAAATTAATCCTTTTGACAATACATAAAATTCAAAGGGGTTTATACACCGTATAAAATAAGGTTGTGTATAAAACAAAATATGCCTCAATGAAAGGAGATTGAGACGAAGTCCCTTACCTTGTTTCTTACTTGACTCGATCGTTCTTTAATCTCCTGAATAATAAACTTGAGTTAATTTCTAATTTCTTAGTAACCTTTTTCAGGTTCATTATTCCTTTTATATCACTTATTACCATTTCATTAACACTATGTATTCATTTACGTTAATAACGGTCGTTCTAATGATCATTGATACTTGAGTCAAAAAGAAACTTTTTATAATTACAAGTTGTTCATGTATCCATTATATCTAAAGTTATATTAATGATGTAGATATAATATATATCATATATATCCAGTATATACATGAATTTATAATATTACATAACATTTAGAGGTATGAAATGAAATGCACCGTTTATGGAGATGGTAAGCCGTACATACGCATGAACGCTACTTTCATTTCTATTTCTTATTATATGGAATTAAATCATAATTATATAAAGGTATTTTATAATTCTATTATAATATCATATATAATATCATTAACTCCATCCTTTATACGTCCCACATCTGGCATTAATGAAACAAATCACTTTGAGGGGGCGGTAGTCCGCACATCCAAAAATGAAGACATTATATTTACCCATAATGGAAACCATAAAGGTATGCCAAAAATGAATAATAAAGAAGCTTAAGGAAAACATAAAAGTATTATATATCATATACATATATAGTGACATCTTAATGGCCACCTTATAAGGTGTTATAAGAATATTGAATAATCATCGTTTCGTGAGGCAGAAATTCACCATCCATAGAAACAATATTCTCTTTAACCATTAGATGAAGGTGTGTATAATTGTAGCTCTAACCCTTCTTATAAAAAAATACTAGTGTATTTAATATACTGGTTTTGTTACAAAATAAATGTATAAAAAGAGTTTAGGTTGTTGGAGAGGAAAAATAAAACAAAAGAACATTAGAGAAGACTTAACCTTTAAATCGGGTAACTCTTCTTGGTTTGAACCAAAATGGTTTCTTGAAGAGCTTTCTGCCTATGGTAAGGCATCTGGGATGATGAGAGGTATGTGTAGAGATAAAATGTGAAGGTATTGGCCATTCCAAAGGCTTGAGAAGTGTGGTTAAGGAGGTAGAGGTGGGGGCCTTTTATAAGAGGAGAGGAGGGGCACTCTTGGAAAGGTATAAAATGTTACTTTATTTTAAAATTATTTTCGGATTTCAAAGGACCAAAATTAATGTATTTAGAGGATAAGGTGATAAGGGTTCGAAATATACTCATAAAATAATTCTTTGAAAAGTGTATGTCTTAGATTTTACATTATCATTTCATTTTATTTAAATCGTTCATTATTGAGGTAATCACTGCATCATCATGATGTCATAAATAATTTAATTTATATAATTTCTAAAAATTATAAAACAAATACTATGATGAAGTAAATAGTTTTAGATTTATAATTAATATTTAATGTCTAATAGATCATTTATTTAGACAAAATTAAAAATGTTTTACTCGGTTGATACATTCTTTGTTTTATTGAACTTTCTTTGAAAATAAAAAGATAAAAAATTATTATCACACAAAAGTGATTTCATGGGGTCCTCAAGTTTGGAACAAGGCATCCCATGGTCGGCCATGACCCAAACAGTAGAATTAGGACACATGTTGGGGTTATTTTTTAATATTATGATATTATTTTATTATCGTTAACTACCCAATTACTAATTAATCAAGATAATCAAAGATAATTACCATCGTTACTATTCATAATGTCCAAAAACAAAAGAGTCTTAATTACATAATTTGTAACTTATGATTACAAATATGGAATCCATTTTACCGAATTCAAAACATAGAAATTTCAATAATGAATTTAAAAATAATTCTCGTTGTCAAAACTAATAGCGGGTTTTTTAGAAACAATATCTATGAAATGTTTGGCACTTGTTTATGCCCAATTCCAAAGTGAAATTTATTCTAATGACCAAAATTGTATTAAATGGTAAAAAATATTCTAATTACAATTTAAGACCAATTAAAATGATAATGTAACCATATAATTATATTAGACGAAAAAGCAGCTTTGATGTAAAATGCAGTATTTTCCACTATTCATTAACAAAATGAACATGGTCAGAAAAATACCAAAAATTAACTAAAGGTAAATTTCAATGTCCCAATCATAAATAATATGATTATTTTGAAAAATAAAGATTATGAAACTTTCAAAAGTTCTATTTTAAAATGGTTTTCCATCAAAAGTCAGTAAAACATTCTTTTAAAAATATTAGTGTATTCCATGCTTAAGATTGGATTTATTCTAATTTCAAGCCTCTAAAACACTATCTAATTCATAAATAGACATAGATAAAAATATCTATTATTCATTAATTACTTGGGATGTTACATCCTTCCCCCCTTTAGAAAATTATGTCCCTGTAATTTATTTACTTATCGAATAAGTGGGGGTATTTATCCGTCATTGCATTTTTAGATTCCCATGTTTCCTCTTCAATAATGTGGTTTTTACAAAAAACCTTTCCTTTATGAATCACCTTATTCCGAAACACCTGCTCCCTGTGGTCAACAATCTGGACCGGTTGATCCTCATAAGATAGGTTCTCTTCTAGCTGAAATACCTCTGGACTCAAAACATGATATGGATCTGGCATGTACTTCCTTAACATTGAAACATGAAAAAAAATTTGTACCTGAGATAAACTCGGAGGTAAAGCCACTCGGTATTAAACTAATCCAACTATCTCCAAAATTTTATATGGTCCAATGAACCTTGGAATCAACTTTCCTTTCTTACCAAATCGCATCACACTTTTCCATGGTGAGACTTTGAAAAAAACATGATCTCCTACCTCAAAAGAGAGATCCTTCCTCATGTTGTCCGCATAACTCTTCTGCCTACTCTAAGCTGTTCTCATGTGTCTCGGTATCAGCTGAACTTTTTCTTCCAACTCTTCTACCAATTCTGGTCCCATCAACTTCCTTTCACCCACTTCATCCCAGAAAGCTGGAGTTCGACACTGCTTCCCATATAATGCCTCAAATGGTGTCATTTGTATACTGGAATGAAAACTGTTATTATAAAAAACACATCCAAGAAAGATTTTGGTCCCAACTTTTCTAATAATCCATCGAACAAGCATGTATCATATCCTCCAAAGTCTGAATTGTTCATTCTGACTGCCCATCTGATTGAGGATGAAAAGTTGTACTAAAATTTAATTCAGGACCCAATGACTTCTGAAGGCCTTTCCAAAAGTTAGAAGTGAACCTGCGATCACGGTCAAATATAATAGAGAGAGGAACTCCATGTAACCTGAATATCTCTTTAAGATACAAACACGAAAGTTGATCTAGTGAAAAAATAATCTTGTATAGTAAGGAATTGATCATATTTAGTCAAGTGATCAACAATAACCCAGATTCCATTATTACCTCAAGGTGTATTTGGCAATCCCACAATGAAGTCCATGGATATATTCTTCCATTTCCACTCTGGTACTGGTAAAGGTTGAAGCATCCCTTTCGGTAATTGCCGCTCAGATTTTACCAGTTGACAAGTCAAACACTTCATTGTATGATCAGCAATATCCCTTTTCATTCTGTCACACCAGTAATTCTCCCGAAGATCTCTATACATCATAGTATATCCTGGATGAAACGATAGCGGAGAACTATGAGCTTCACATAACAACACTCTATTCAACTGTGAATCACACGACACAGACAATCTCTCCCCAAATCTCAAAACAAAATCATTATCAATGTTGAATTCTGGCAACATACCCTTCTGAACCGGCTATACCTTTTTCTGCAACTCGATGTCTTGCTTCTATGCTTGCTTAATTCTATCTCATAAAGAAGATTTCACTGATACCTGAAACAAAACTGAAGGAAATCTTGCACCAACAACTTCTATTCCAAGTTTCATCAAAGCCATAACCAAAGGATCATGTTCCATACGCAACATTGTTAATGAAGCATTACTTTTTCGACTCAAATCATCAGCCACTTTATTTTCTTTTCCGAGATGGTAATTAATTGTACAATCATAATCCTTGATTAACTCCATACATCTACTTTATCTCATGTTCAATTCTTTCTAGGTGAATATATACTTTAAACATTTGTGTCGGTATGTATTTCACACATTACTCCATACAAATGATGCCTCCAATTTTTTAAAGCGAAAACAACTGCAGCTAATTCCAAATCACATGTAGGGTAATTTACCACTTGTGTTTTCAACTATCGTTAAGCATAAGAAATTACCTGGTCATTATGAATTAGGATGCAACCAAGTCCTTTCAATGAAGAATCACTGTAGATAACAAACTCACCATTCCTGGAAGGTAGTACAAAAACTGGAGTATTCACCAATCTTCTTTTCAATTCCTGAAAACAATCATCACATTCTTTTGTCAAGATAAACTTAACACTCTTCCATGTTAGCTTAGTCATTGGACTAGATAACTGTGAAAAAATTCTAACAAACCTTCGGTAATAGCCTTCCAAACCATGGAAGCTATGAATCTCAGTTAAATTTGTGAGTCTTGGCCATTATTCAACAACCTTTGTTTTTTCAGGATCAACAATTATCCCATCTTTAGAAACAATATGACCATGGAAAGAGTTTTGTTGCAACCAAAACTCACACTTGCTGAATTTCCCATATAATTTATTTTCTTTTATGGTTTGAAAAATAACACTTAAATGTATTTCATGCTCCTCTTTACTTTTAGAAAACACCAAAATATCATCAATTAAAACAACCACAAACTTATCCAAGAACACATGGAAAATTCTATTCATAAGGTCCATGAATACAATCGATGCATTTGTTTGAACAAAAGGAATTACTAAAAATTCATAATGGCCATATCTTTTACAAAACTCGGTCTTTGGAATATCTGCTTCCTTTACCTTTAACTGATGGTACCCCGATCTCAGGTCAATCTTTCAAAAATACTGATCTCCCTGGAGCTGATCAAAAAAATCATCGATATGAGGCAAAGGATATTTGTTCTTAACAGTGATGTTATTCAAGGCTCTATAATCAATGAAAATTCTCATTGAACCAACTTTATTTTTAACAAATAAAACAGGATCACCACATGGTGATGTGATAGGTCGAATGAAATATTTTTCTAATAAATCTTGCAATTTCTCCTTCAACTCTAAAAGTTCAATTTGAGCCATTCGATAAGGGGGTTTTGAAATTGGATTAGCATTAGTAACTAAGTCAACAGTAAACTCAACATCCCAATCTGGTATTATTCCAGGAAACTCATCAGGAAAAACATCAGGATACTCATTTACCACTGGCACATCATTAATCTGAACAGTTCCCTTGTTTTCAACAATATGTGAAAGGTAACATTCATTTCCATATTTTACAAGTTTCTCGGCCTCTTGATATGTTATCAACAGTAAGGGTTCATTATTCTACACAAACTGAAAGACATTCTGAAAAGAAAATTCTTTAACTCTACTGTCAATCTTATCATGGTAAATAGAGAGCCAATTCATACCCAGGATAAAATCAAACTCTACTTGAGGTAAAACAATAAAGTTTTCAAGTAGGTTTTTTCCACAGATATAGATACGATTATTATTATAATTATTTTTTACTCACAATTCCCCCTAGGTGTTATTACCACAAGTTCGAGAGTCATTTCTTGAGACGGTATTCCCATTTTACTAGAAAAGTTTTCAGAGATGAAAGAATGTGTAGACCATGAATCAAACGACACACTGGCATAATCTGAGAAAACAAACAATTTACCTGATACCACTTCATTTGATGGCCCAACATCTGCTGAAGTAGTTGCAAAGGATTTCACCACCCCTTTTTTCTTGTATTATATCTACTTCCCATCACTCAAGCTCATTGTCGGACACTCATTTGCATAGTGACCCATTTCATTGCACTTAAAACATTTCACTAACTGTAAATCAAATTTGGTCTTACCATCACCCTGATCTTTTTCAGTGCAATCACGAGCCTTATGTCCCATCTTACCACATCGGTAGCACATCCCATAATTCAGAAGACATTTCTCGGCAATCCTTTTACCACATTTATCACAAATTGGAAACTTAGTTTTCTTACCGTCAGTCCTTTTTGAAGAATTCATTCCTTTCTCCTGCCACCTCGGTCTCTTCTTCTGTTGGTTGTTATAGAACACTTGATCATCAGAAAACTCTATTTCCACCATCTCAGCACATCGAACAAGATTTTCATAACTCTTTAACTCATGAGAAGCTAAAGCCCTTCGATATTTGGGCTTTAATCCAGAGTAAAAATGATTGATTTTACTATCAAGGTCATAGATAAAATTTGGAGCATACCCTGCCAATTGAGTGATCCTCTGTTCATAAGCAGCCACTCAGTCGTCCTCTTGCCTCAAGTCCAAAAATTGTTTTTCCATACTAAGTCAATCATCCTTAGGAAAATAACTCTCAAGAAATATACCTTTGAATTCACCCTAGTTGAGAGCATCAATCTCATCAGCATCCCTGATTTTTTTAACCATCGACCACCACTGATCTACCTCACCCTCCAAACGGTAAATAGCAAGACTAACCTTTTGATTTTTTGAATGCCCCATGACATCAAAAATCTTCTCCAGTGCTTTAATCCACCCTTCATTTAGAACAGGGTCAGATGATCCTCTGAATGATGGGGGATGTTGCCTCATGAAATTTTCCACCACTGACATGTTCCTCTACGGTTGATCTGGCTGATCTTGTGCATGGATACCACCACCATTTATCGCTTGAGTCAATTGTGACATTACTGCAAGAAACTGTTCAGTTCCAATTCTGACCATCTCAGGATGCTGGTTCGGAAGGTTATTTCCTTCTATATACCTTCCTAGCACTGCTTCCCTGTTTCCTCTGCGGAAAACCATTATAAACAAACATGTCTTAGATGAACCAACATGGTAATATTATTATGCTATATAATTTCAATTTGACCATAAAAAAATATTTTGGTATAATCATTTAATATAAATCTAACTCCTAAAGTTATCTAAACAGACCTTTGTTACCAAATATAAGGCCCCAGCCTTAAAAAATACTTAATCTTGAGTTATTACAAGATTACACATTGAGGATCTTTTCAGGTTTTGAGTTTTAGAGAATTAGAGCATAAATCACGTGTTACACTCCAAATTTAAAAAAATTGGTTATATAAAAGATAGTACTCATTTTTCCCATCATCGGAAACATATTTAAAATAAAACATAGATTCTTTCTTAACACTTCCTTGACAATATCATCACATCATGTACCTTTCCCTTGACCAGTGAAAAACATTTCAAAAACTTGGGATGAGCATAAAAAGCTCAGCAAGGGATAAAAAAGTAAGAAATGAAAACATTATTCCATGTATGAAATCATACTTTACTCGTAAAACATAAGAATTTTAACATACCTCATCAAATCATGAATAAATCATAGAAATCATAAGAAATAAAGGTAACTTGAAGCATTCATAACATTCTTACGTAGGGAGTAACCCTCATGATCACGTTTGGAAAACCCATTATAGTATATTCCCTAAATATCTTCAGAGAAACCTTAATGTTTAACCCCTTCGAGATACCCAATGCATTGGAGAGCTATATTGGGATCACCCGCCCTTAGTTTATCACGGAACCACCCGTCTTCATAAGAAATTCCCAATAACCATAACATAATTGTATAATAGAAAACATTCAAAAAAATAAAAAATTCCACATTTGAATTACAAGATATCAATACAACACATTTATATAATAAAAACATTATGAAAACCATTTTCAATGCCAAAATAAAAGAAAAGTAAAACATGGTATTTTTTTCATTTTAAAAAATGTTTTGGCTTATAGAGGAAGCCGAAACTCAAATAATGGTCACGGCGGCAGAGAAGTCATTGTTGCCGCATACGTACGATAAAAAAACATTCATATTGTCATTTAGTAAAATGATTCATATAAAAAAATATTCCTTTTTACTGGACATAAAAGCCAAAGGGTATTAAACTCCGTATAAAAGAAGGTTGCATATAAAACAGAATATGCCTCAATGAAAGGAGATTGAGACAAAGTCCCTTACTTCGTATCTAACTTGACTTGATCGTTCTTTAATCTCTTGAATAATAAACTTGAGTTAATTTATAATTTATTAAGAACCTTTTTCACGTTCATTATTCCTTTTATATCACTTATTACCAAGTCATGAACACTATGTAATTATTTATGTTAATAACGGTCATTTTGACAATCATTGTTACTTGAGTCAAAACTAAACTCTTTATAATTACTAGTTCTTCATGTATCCATTATATTAAGAGTTATATTCATGATTTAGATATCATATATTACATATATATCCAGTATATACATTCATTTATAATATTACATAACATTTAGAGGTACGAAATGAAATGCACCGTTCATTGAGTCGGTAAGTCGTACGTACGCATGAACGCTACTTAATTTCTATTTCGTATTTTATGGAATGGAATCATAATGATATAAAGGTTTATTATAATTATATTGTAATATCATATATAATATAATTAACTCTATCCTTTATACGTCCCACATATGGCATTAACGATTTAAATCACTTTGAGGGGGCGGTAGTCCGCACTTCCTAAAATGAAGATATCGCGTTTACCCATAATGGAAACCATAAAGGTATGCCAAAAATGAAAAATACAGAATATTATGGAAAACATAAACATATTATATATCATATATAAATATAGTGTCATATTAATGGCCACATTAGAAGGTGTTAGAAGAATATTGAACAATCATCGTTTCGTGAGGCAGAAATTCGCCATCCACAGAAAGAGTATGCTATTTAACCATTAGATGAAGGTGTGTGTAATTGTAGCTATAATCCGTTTTAAAAAAAAATCCTAGTATATTTAAGATACTGGTTTTTTAAAAAAATAAATTAATAAAAGGAGTTTAGGGTGTTGGAGAAGCAAAATAAAACAAAAGAACATTAGAGAAGACTTTACCTTTAAATCGGGTAACTCTTCTTGGTTTGACCAAAATGTTTTCTTGAAGAGCTTTCTGCCTAAGGTAACGCATCTAGGATGAAGAGAGGGATGTGGAGAGATAAAATTAGGATGTCTTGGCCGAGCTAAAATCTTTTGAAGTGTAGTTGAGGTGGTAGATGTGGGGGCCTTTTATAAGAGGAGAGGAGGGGAACTCTTGGAAAGGTATAAAATATTACGTTATTTTCAAATGAGTTTCAGATATTAAAGGTCCCAAATTGATGTATTTAAAGGATAAGATGATAATGGTTCGAAATATACTCATACAATAGGTCTTTGAAAAGTGTAAGTCTTATATTTTACATTATCTTTTCACATTATTTAAATCGTTCATTAATGAGGTAATCACTGCATCATCATGATCTCATAAATAATTTAATTTATTTAATGTCTAAAAATTACAAAAAAAATACTATGATGTAGGAATTAGTTTTAGCTTTCCAATGAATTTTTATAGTTTAATTGATAATATATGTAGACAATATTAAAAATGTTTTACTCAGGTGATACATTCTTTGTTATATTTAACTTTCGTTAAAAATAAAAAGATAAAAAGTCATTATCACACAAACGTGATTCCATGGGGTCTCCAAGTTTGGCACAAGGAATCCCATGGTATGAAATGACCCAACCAGTATAATTATGACACATGTTAGGGTCATATTTTATTATTATGATATTATTTTATTATCCTTAACTACCAGATTAATAATTAATCAAGATAAGTAAAGATAATTACCATCATTACTATCCATAATGTCCAAAAACAAAAGAGTCTTAATTAAGTAATTGGGACCTTCTGATTCCAAATATGGAATCCATTTTACCAAATTCCAAACATAGAAATTGCAATATTGAATTTAAAAATAATTCCTGTTGTCAAAACAAATAGCAAGTTTTTTAGAAACAATATTTATGAAAAGTTTGGCACTTGTTTATGCCCAATTGCAAAGTGAAATTTATTCTAATGAAAACCATTGGATTAAATGGTAAAAAAATATTCTAATTACACTTTAAGACCAATTAATAAGATAATAAAACCATATAATTATATTAGATGAAAAAGAAGTTTTGATGTAAAATGTTGTATTTTTCATTATTCATTAAAAAATGAACATGGTCTGAAAAATACCAAAAATTAACCCAAGGTAAATTTCAATGTCCCAATCATAATTAATATGTCTATTTTGACAAATAGAGATTATAAAATTGTCAAAAGGTCGATTTGAAAATGGTTTTCCATCAAAAGGCTGTAAAACAATCTTTTAAAAATATTTGTTTATACCATGTTTAAGACTGGATTTATTCTCATTTTAAGCCTCTAAAACACTATCTAATTCATAAATAGACATAGATAAAAATATCTATTATTAATACATACTTGGGATGTTACAACAGGTAAAAAAATATGAATAATGTTTCAAATCAATTAAATGACTACCAATTGATACCCCTATGTTGTCTGACCCATATTTATGTGGTGAATTTATTATTTATAGGTATTCTTTTTTAAATTTCCATGGATTTTTATTCATGCAAGAGGGTATGATAATATAACATTTATCGTGCTAATTGAAAATACTTGATTATAATTACCATACACATTGTCTTCAATTTTTTGTAGTTCATTATTCAAAAACAATGATGCATTTTTTTTACATTTTCTAAAATTATAAATAATTATTTATTATAAAATTTCAATGTATATACTCACTCAAAAAATTTTGAACATGTGGAAGAGAAGATTATTGGAACTGATAAATGATTGTAATTTTACCATTTACAAATATATATGTAATTTAAAAAAATGTATCTGATGCCTTGGAGGGAAAATTAATTTATCATTATCCCAACTATGTTTTAAATATAATACATTCATTAATGATTTAATAAATGTTGTCTTAAAATTGTATGTGCTAGAAATAATTTTTTTTTTCAGTTTTAGGGTAGTCATACATGTCTGGGGAAATTAATCAGGCTAATAAGGAAGGTCTAGGTTTGTAAGGATTACTGGAGTTAGATATTTCATTACATTTTTTAATTTAATTATTTCCCAAAACATTTATGATTTTTTAAAACAGTTTCTTTGATTCAAGTGATTCCTAATTTAAGATACATCTATCTAGTGAATATCATAGTTCTATACTTTATATTTACCCTAGAATAACATATATGTACATATACAATCATTAATGTTATTTCCAGGAGGGTATAAATTACAATATCTCTAATTTTTACATGAAATTTTTGAATATTAAATAGGTTAATACTGAGATACATCTATCTAAATGCATGCTTCATCCATTTATGATGTCTTAATGAAAATAATAAAATATTTCCATAGAATTAATGGTGGGACTACCAAATATATATTGAGTTTATACTGTTATTTAATTTAATTATTATTCTTTGGCTTACTCAATTAATTTTCATCCGTAATTCTGGTAGTAAGTCTTTAGATCAGATTAATAAACTAATAATTAATGATATTGTTAGATGAAATGTATTAACTCTCCCTATTTTATCTTATTGTGATCTAAAATTAACTCTAATTATTGGAATGTAATTTGAATTTCACTATTTATTGAGTTTAATTTACGAAATATTTTTATCATTGATTAGAAGGATCGATAAAGAAAAAAATACAGACATTAGATGATATGATATAAGCTTACCTATTGTATTTTTAAGAAATTTTAAATCAATATCTCTCTTCTTTTATTTTTTTTATAATAATAGTTTTCATTCCATTATAAAAATAGAACCTTTTGAGAAATTATATCAAAGGAATTATCTTAATCCATTATATTAGGATGAATGTATTCAATGTTGATTGGTAAAAAACAGGTAGAAAAATTGGTTGAGTAGGTAAGTGTGATGTAGTGGTACATTAGGGTAGCACAGAGTAGTTAGAAACATTACGCATATAAAAGGAAGAAATAATATTCATTTGATGTAGGTGATCATGTATTTATTAAAATATCTACAGGGAAGGCCGCTATTTTTTTTGGAAGAATGCAATGTTAATCCCTCATTTCATTGGTCTGTGCAAAATTCAGTAGAAATTTAGAATATTTTCATATTGAGAATCCTTACATATAATCATATCTGGGGTATATGGTGTCTTTCATGTTTTCTTGTTAAGAGAAAATATACCGAATGAATCTCATGTCTTGAGCAATGGGGAGGTATCGTTAGAAGAAAATATTTCATTTGGGAAAAAGCTTCTGTATATTATAGACTGCATATGACAGCTGTTACATAATAAGGTAACTCTCTTTGTTAAAGTATTCTCTGATAAACCCATGATTGAGGAAAAAATATGATAACCTAACAATTGTAACGAATGAAAAATATTCTTACTTTTCTAAAATATGAATAATATTACAAGGAATAAATATAAAAAAGGATATAAGAATGTGAAAGCCTTGTTAATTTCAATAATAAATAAATTTTATATCTTACTAATATTAATTATTAGATTTTATAGATTTACATTCACTACCGTAAGTTAAAATTATTTCTCAAATACAAAAAATAAATAGTTCTCTTCTATTTAAATTGTTTTCAATGTATTATATGATTCTTGTTAAATGATGAATTTATAAATTTTTTAAATTTAATTTTTTAATATAGACATAATTATTTATATCAGCATTTCAAATATAAATTCTCTAAATTTTTAATATTTTTTTAAAAAGATGGATTTCAGGGTGATTAGTGAAAAATATCGATTTACTTTCATTTATTTTCAATTATTTAAAATTAACCACTATATTTGGGATTGGTTTTAAAGTAACATTATCATATTTTTACTAAAAAGAATCTATTTAATTCCATATGATTTTATATTATGTTTTATTTCCGTATAAATTCATTTTTAACATTAAAAGCACATTTATAAAAAAAATCCCATTGAATTTGGTGATATTATATAAAAAGTAATTTCAACTGCCAATATTGAATGAATCCATAAATGTGGATTTTAACGTTTGAATTAAGTGGATACAATTTTTTAATATGGTAAATCTCATTGTTTTCCATAATAAATATTAGCTATGGTAAAAAGTTTCCACCATTGTAAAGGGTAAAATAGATAAAATAAGGTTAAAACTAAGCGATAATGTCAAAAAATATCATATTTAATATTATTATGTGATATTATTTTGGACCTTATCATCTTATATTGGAAATGGGATGGATTTAGGTTCAATTTTCCATCAATAATAATTTAAAATAATTTAATTCATTTAAAAAGTACAAGAGTGTCCCTCCCTTTAGTAATAAAAGTTCACTCCACCTCCTCCCTTATTCAAATATATTTAGAAATTTATATCCATCAATAACTACCCAAATAACATTCCAAAATACATAACCACATCTTAGATGTATTGTATTCACTAAAATATTGATCTATAATGATCAATGTGTATTCAAATTGCAGTTTTTCAAAGAAGAGGTATATAACTTTACCGAGTGCTTTCATTATTATTTCATCTTCCAACCCCAAGAAATGTTCCATAACCTTGGTGATATGATATCATCATTAACATCAATATAATACAATTTTACTATTAAGATGTGAAAAAAACTTATCATCCAATTTTATAGCTTATGTGAAATAGAAATATCTCTCATGCCAATGTATAACACCCGGACATTTTGTGAAATATTCTTTTTCAAATTAATTTAATATTTTTCATATTTTTCATTTCACACAACAGAAAATATAGTTTTTAAATATGAAATCCCTTTTTTATCTTTATTTCACTACATGAAAATCTTATATTAGATTTTGGTACATGCAACACTTTGTTTGGCATTTATTACACATAATTTTCTGTTTCTCCGATATATTACACAACATGCAAGGTAGTGTTTTAACCAAATAACAATATATAATTTAAATTATTAATAAGATATTATTTAAGTTACCACCTAGATATTGGATGTTAATTTATATAAATGATTAACTATAATTTGATAATATTATTTACACATGTATATAATATGAATGTTTTGGTTATCAATTAATATAAGTCAATTTATGAATCATTTGAAAAAATATAATTTTTTAGGAAACTATTTTCCTATATAAAAAAAATATCTCAATAAATTAATTAACATATTTTCATTTAATTTTTTTTAAAAAATATATAATATATTCAAATAATATTTTCGATACTTATCCAATATATTTGAAAGGTATGGGATAATAATAAATCCAACTTTCTGAATAAAAATTTATATGCTTCTAAATTTTTTTAAAACCTGTTAATAGGGATCCTATTTTAAACCAAATTTTAAGAACCTTTATTTTTTTCATATTTAAAAAAATTGATCAGAATATAAATATTATCATCGGGTGATTTTTTTTAATTTTTAAATGAATATCCATTTTTTTATGAATAGTTAAAATAATGGATTTGAATTCAATGTTTTTTTCCCATGTAAATTATTTATAATGTAAACATATATTTATAATTCTTTTAATGGTTTAATTAGATAAATTTTACATCATTTAATCAAATTTACATCATTGGAAAAAATCCCACATTGAAATTAGATTTAAAACTAACCAAAAATATCACAATTTGTACTTTAAAACCACCACATTGTCATAACCTCTATATGATTATATTTCAATTAATTTCATCAAATTATATGATTATAGTTTGGAAAAGTGGATTATGTATTTTCAATCACCATAATTTATAATATAAATATATTTCAACTTAGTTTCTGAGAAAAGGATTAGTAAATATTATTAAAATTAATTACAATGAGTAAGAGGAGAATTGGCATAACATGGGATTAAACCATACCCTTAAGGGCCAAAATTATCTATAAACTTTTTTAAAATCCAATTTGTGAACATTTATCAACCCAATAATATATTTTATTGAATTATTATAATATTTGAGCCACATGTCATATACAAAACATGGATGGAATTATCTTTTAAAAAATTTACAGGAATGTCACTTCTCTGCCACTATAAAAGGACACTCACACCTCCAAGTTATTCAAAAATCATGATCCATTTTTCTCAAAAAAAATATACTCAAATTACCTCTTAAATTCCCTTCCTTCCTTGTAATCACCCACTCATTCTCATTGGCTTGAGAGCATAAAGAGTTATTATTGGGCCATTGGGGACATCCCCAAGAATCCAAAAGCTAGAAATAAATGTTGAAGGGTTTCAAAGAACATTTGGGGATGATTGACCAATAAAAAGATAAACTAAAAAGAAACCATCCACAATCCATAGCACCTATATGATGCATGAACAAAATAATGACAAATCAGAAAATATTTTATACCAAATTGATCCCAAAAAAGTGATACAATGGAATTAAATTAGACATCAACATAAAAGTACATGATAACATAACAAGACACAAAAATAACCAAAATAATCCATGATCCACTAGCTTTGTGCTCTCTAGAAATCTGGCAGCTCAACAACTCAATAAGTAGTGTTATGAACCTGTTACACCTTACATTTTCCGACATCCCAAAATATGACATCTCCAAAAGAACCAATGTGCCAAAGTAAGGGTGAGTATAAAAATAAGTGGTATTTCTCCAATGACTTCCCTACTGATTCCACTAGGATAGAAGAGTTAACCAAATTAATATTAAACAATTTATATAAAAAAATTGTTTAAAATTGTTTATAACCAAATATAAACACTCCCAAAAATAGTTTACAACTAAATATAAAGTAAAACTATGTTAGTAAATTTTCAAGAAAGCCATTTTTTATGTATATATTTAAATAAATACTTAAAACATTTTATTAAAACAACATGGAATTCAAATAAACTTCAAACAACAACTACTACTAAAAATGCACGCAGCTTTATGACAGCTCCATACTCATGAGTGGTTTCTCATCAATCTACCAATTCATTTCAAGATAATTATTATCCATGTGCCATTGAACCTTTGAAACCTGTAACATGATCATATTTATATCATTCCCAGTAATGTAATATGATACAGACACTAGGTTTTCCAAAAACCAAAACCAACCTCAATCAATTTCATCTGTTTCAATTAAAACACTCATTGATTGAAAACATTCCAACCATCAAATTTCAAAAAAATTAAGAATTAAAAAAATTCATATATCTACTAGGAAAATTCTAAATAAATAATTTTTTAAAAACATTAGATGATCCATAATATAAAAATGGCCATATATAATTAAAAACTACTGTTTTTTTAACAAAACCCCCATTTTTCCAACTTTTCGACTACTCGTCACTAAAGGGGATTTAACAATTGAACATCAGAAAGAAAAAAAAATAAATTTTCAACAAAAAATAAATTTTAATGCCTAAAAATTAATTCTAGAAATGGGTGATTTGAGTAAATCTACCTTCTGTGTTCATTTCGATGAAAACCAATAACAGACAAAGAACACTCAAAGAATCCTGGTCAAGATTCCAAAAAACCACCCAAGATATCCCCTATCATGAATAACACCATATCAATCCTTATTTGGTCTCAAA
This sequence comes from Viscum album, assembly GCA_963277665.1. Classification (NCBI taxonomy): domain Eukaryota; kingdom Viridiplantae; phylum Streptophyta; class Magnoliopsida; order Santalales; family Viscaceae; genus Viscum; species Viscum album. The sequence goes on from OY728125.1 coordinate 981,509,784, forward strand.
AATATTATTTCTACCCACATAGGGCATATATATATTTAAAATATATGAAATAAGTTGATGAAATAAGAATATGGGAAAACAAAATGAAGAATGTGCACTTACAATTAGAATATACCATCAATTTACCATGGAATGTGTTCAGATAACTTCTAGATTGATGGGAGACCCTTATTTTGTCCATTGGGGAGATAAATTTCGTTTTAGGGTTGATTTGGGTCAAAATAGATCAAACATATGGCCAAACAAAATTACATTCACAAAGATTGGGAATTAATTTTGGCCTTACACAATTTGGCCATACCATGTGATGATTGTGTACCACATTTTTTACCCAAAACTCTTCAAATGTACGCCAAAGTCTCCCCCAACATCCCATATTACCTTTAAAAATAAGAAAACCATTAGGGATGGGTTTCATACTTGAATCTAGGGGTGATACATTCTCCCCACCATTGGTATTTCCATACTCAGAAGGTTTAAAGTGGTCAATATCCTCAAAGAGTTATGGCCATTGATCCTTCATTTCCTTCCTGTGTTCCCATGTATCATAAATAATCTGAACAATTTTCCATTAAACCCTCACAAAAAAGATGTTTTTTCCTTGCTAGAAATTCACTTTCCTATCCACAATCCACACCGGGATATGTATGAATGAAGCATCTACCTCTAGGTCAATGTGATCCAATCCGATCAAATGGTCAGGATCAGGTGGATAATTTTTCAACTGAGATATATGGAACATAATGAGCCCCGAAATGAACCATTGTCTAAATGCCAACTAATATTCCACCTCTCCAACTCTTTCCAGTATCTTGAAAGGTCCAATGTATCTGGGAGATAATTTTCCCTTCTTCCAAAAATGATGACTTCCAATCCATGTAGAGATCCATAAGAACATATGATCACTCACTATAAATATGAACGATCATTAGTGATGATCCTCATATGATTCCTAATGACTGTGAGCTGTATCTATTCTATTTTTGATAAACCAGACATTTTCCATCATTTCATGGACAAGGCTTGACCCAACTAATTAAGTGTCAACTGTTTACACCAAACATTGTTCAAAATGATAAGAACACCCATGACATGCTTCGATGGGGGAAATATTTATCGATGCATGATAACTGCTATTGTATGTTAAATCCAAAAATGGAATGTTCTCTTCAAATGATCCCCCAAAATCCAATACAGAATCCCATAACATTTCTTCGAACACCTGTATCATCATTTTAGATTTCCCATCTGTCTGAGGATGATACATCATACATATAGCCAACTAATATTCTAGGGATCTCTATAAGGATTTCAGATATGAGATAATAACCTCATATCATTATCTATGACTATCAAAAATTGTATTCCATGTCTCTTTACCTCTTCCTGTGTATTGATTATGGAAATAAACTCCACCGCATGAGCTTCACGAATTGGAATAAAATGGGCTGACATAGTGAGGACATCCCCTATCACCCATATGGAATCATGTTTCTAGGATATTCATGGGAGACCTATAACAAAATCCATTGCTATATACAGCCATTTCCCCACTAGAATTGGTAAATACTACAACATACCTGATTACCACTGATATTCTTCCATAACAACCAAACAAGTTTAGAATATCTAAATAAACTCATCCACTCTTCACTTCAATCCATTCCACCAAAGCAATGACTTCAATTCCTTATACATCTTCTCTATCATCATATGTAAATCCCTTCTTGAATGTAATTATGCATTAATATGTTTCTCCTAATAGGCTATTGGTACAACCATATGATATATTAACCAAAAAACTAAAGTACCATCATGTTTCCATCCCACTATAGTCTCTCCATCATTCAGTTTTGAACTCATAAGAATTAATTCTTCATCAGATGTATGTACATCATTAACAATTTTTTCCAAATCAGGAACTAATAATACTGAGAAGAAAACCACATCATCACCTAGGTTTTTTCATTGCACATAGATATCTACTAAGACCAACATCTACAACCACTCCTTTGAATCTTCCCTTTCTAATTGAGCATATGACATACTTCTTAATGAATCATCCACCAAATTTCATCTTCCTAGTGTATACATCATGTTGATGTTAAACATCTAGATATACTCCATCCATCTCCTTTGACTCGGATTTAGATCCCTTTATGAGAAAATGTGTTCCAAGCAATTATGATCAGTGAACACGATGAATTTCTCACCAAAGAGATAGTGACCCCATGTATTTAATGAATAAATGACCACATATAACCCCAAATTATGTGTTGGGTAATTTATTTCATGTACTCTCCACTATATGGAACCATAGGAAACCACGTGGTATCCCTATAAGAGAATTCATCCCAACCTAGATCTCAAAGCATCATAGTAGACCATATACCCCTATCTTAGTTTTGGAAAACCCACAATATGTGCCATTGCCACACACAATTTTTTATCTCGAAAAGACTTTTGAAATTATTCACTCCACTGGAAACAAACATTTTTCTTTATCAACACTTCCATTGGTGACACTAGTCATGGGAAGTCATTAAAAATGGCAATAATACCCAATGAGACCTAGAAATATTCATATCTCCAAAATATTCTTCAACAATTTCCCAGAGATAAAATCTTCAATATTTTCAGTATCCACTAAAATTCCCTTTTCATAAATCACATGGCACAAAAATCATACATCTTATATCAAATTGCAACAATTAGATAGTGTATCATAGTAATGGCGATCTCTCCATATTTGTAACTCTATCACTAGGTGTTCCTCATGCTCAGACCTAATCTTTGAAAACACTATGATTTCATCCAAAAACACCACAACAAAATAGTGTAGGTGTCACTGAAATCTTTGATTCATCATATCCATCAGGACCACTTGTGAATTTGTTATACCAAATGTCATGACAACATATGCAGAGTGGCCATAACTTCTTCTGAAAGCATTCTTCAGAATATCTTCCTTCAGAACTCCCGATTGGTGATATCTTGACTGAAATTAAATCATTGATAACCACTGATCTCCCCCCAATTGATTGAATAGATCATCAATTCATGGAAGAAAATAAATATTTTTTATCATAACTTTGTTAAGCATGCAATAATTAATTCACAACCGAAGATTTATATCTAATTTCATCCTAAATAAGACTGATGATGCCCACATAGATGTACTTATCCTAATAAACCCTTTTCATTCTTGGTACTTTAACTCTACATTAATCTCCCATAATTATGTTTGCTCCATACTCTAAGAGGGAAGGGGTATATAACTAGTCCCTAGAAGGATATCAATTGTAAACTCCACTTCCCTTTTAAGTGGTAACCCAAAAAAAATTATGAACCACATTAAGAAATTGATCCACTATAGCTATAAAACAACTATCATTGATCTCTTATGTCAATTCCATAGTCAACGCTTCCATTTGATAAGATATTTTCCTACCGCTAGTGGGAACAATATTTTTGCACCTGTTTCTATAACCCTCTAAAGAGAAGCTCGATGCCATCCTCAGTTGTGAATCTAATGGTCCCAATATAATAATTGATGTGATCCTTTCTCAATGTTGTCTAATCCATTACTATGATTACATCAAAGACCTCTATCTCTAGCACTGAGAACCCCTACTTCTTCTCAACTCCATCAATAGTTATAGAACACACTCTATAAACAATGGCCCGAAATTCTATTTCAAATAGAGGGGCTTATAGTTTTATTACAGAAGGTATAATTTCATGTTTCAATCTCAGAAAACTATCCATATGATAAGTAATATATGAATGTGATTCACTCATATCAAACAACACTTGTATAAGAGTATAATTTATTAGAATCATACCTCACACCATAAATAGTCTAACTTGATAATCCAGAGTCCCCTACTCTGCTTCATATAACATCTTTTTCATTGAATAATGATCATTGTTTCCTTGGAGAAATTTCCCCTATTGTGGAGTCATCATGTTCTTTGAGTCCCCATTGAAATCTCTACTCTACTAGTCACTCTAATTCTTATATCCCCTCCCTATTGAAGCATAAGATGACTAAGAAAACTGAGAAGTGTCCAGATAACTTGACCTAGGAGTACTCTAACAATATCAATGGATTTGTTCCATTTTTTTTTGAAATTGTTTCATTTAATAGGTTTTTAATACATTATTTTATTATTAGGATTAATAAACCATAATGATAATATCTTAGATGGCCCTTTTTTAGGAGGAAGATTTATTGATCTTGTTGTTTTACTCTGATTCCCATTGCCACCCTGTAAAAGGTGTTCCTCTTCTTTTTTCTCCTAGAAGTGGAGTTCCCACCATTTCTTATTGTTATCATTATGCTTCCTCCTCCCAAAGCTCCTGAGATATCCCACTCATCCACTGATTCCATTTTTACCATCTCCATACAATCAACAAGACAAACTACCAAAATCTTTGACCGAATCTCCTACCTAAGCCCCGAATCGATGATATGTACCATAAATATCAATATTACTGCAACTTCATGGGAAAAGTGCACAAAATTAAGTAATTTATCCTCATATTAAGTAATAGAGAAGTTCTTCCACTTAAGGCTGTAAATTTCTATTTTTCTTAGAATACTAAAAGTGTGAGGATAGAATATTTTGTAAAACTATTCCTCATAAATCCTCCCAACTAATGTACAGATCTAATATAAGTTTAAAAACCAAATCCCACCACATGAATGCAAGGTTAGCCAGAATATATGTTTCAAATTTCACCTTTAATTCCACCGTGGAGCTGATGAACTCGATGATTCGATTCAGTTTGTTTTGGCTACCCTCTTCCCACTCTCATTACGAATCACCATTGAAGATGGGTGGATTATACTTCTAAAATTAGATTAAGTGGTCCACCTTTCATGGGTCCTCCTTTCAGTTCCCCTTTCCCATGTCTTGGAATTCTTGGACTATACTTCAGACTAGATCTTGGTTCACCTATGTATGAGGTGCAATCACATATTCAGCTACTTCCTCCAGTTTTTTTCTACACCTCTTACCATGTGTCATTTCTAAAAAAACAATGCATCATGTTTGTCTAATTATTCAAGAAATTCATTGTCCTGGAATATCAAAATATATAAAATAACTATGAAAGAATTTATTTAATAATCAAACACATTTCAAGAAAAACCTCTGTTTATTTTGAAAATTAAAACATATTCAAAATTTATTAATTATTATCTTTTCAAATTCATTCATTTGGATACAGTTTTATTCATTCTTTCCAAAACTAAAACTATGCTATGAATAATATTTCATTTCACAAAATGAGATACACATTCCTAGTGGGAATTATTTAGTTGGAAATTCATGTGATTCTGGTCTCATTGGATATACCCATGACAATGAGACACCATAATCCTACTAGTGTTTCCAAAACACATATGTTCCCAACTCCCTGGTAACTTGAAGCTAAGAATAAAAAGGTTAGCTACTTATTTTTATGCTCTACATTTCATTTATTGAAAATAATACTATTTTTTATAATACCACCAATGGAAAAGATAAGAAGGATTTAAAATCCATCAACATGAAAACTCAAGACTAATTATTCCACAGAGAAGGGGCCAAGATGATACTATTTCTAATAAACCACTCATTCTCATTGGAAAAAGTACACAATGAGTCATTACTGGGCCTTAAGTGACATCACCAAGATGCCGAAGGCTAGAAATGAATTACCAAGGGTTTAAAAGACCTAAGGGAGATTATTTACCCTTTAAGAGATAAAGTATAAACTATAAAACCACAATCCATAGCTACAATATGATGCATGATCAAAATGATGATAATTCACAAAATATTTTATACCAACGTGATCCCAAAAAAAGATTTGAAATAAAATAAAACTAAAAAACAACCTAACAGATGAAGATAACTCAACAATAAACCAAAATAACCAAAAAACTCTAGGCTCCACCAGCTCTTTACAGGACCACCACCTGACAGAACAATAACTAAAGATGTAGTGCTAAAAACATGTTGTCCCCTACCTTTTCACACATCTAAGAAGATGAAATCTACAAAAGAACCAAATCTACAAAGAAATGGTGAGAATAAACTGAGAAGGTTTTACCCAATGACTTCCCTACTCACACCATAAGGATATAAGTGTTATCCTAATTTATATATAGCATTTCATATAAACCAATTTCTGAAAAAAGATTATAATTAATTTTAATCACTTCTCAAAATAGTTTATACAAAATATAAACAAAAACCATGTGAAACAATTTTCCACCCAAATATAATCTGGATAAAAAATGTAATAAATCCTTAAAAACATTCTAAAATATAATTTTCCAACCATTTAACACTATGAAACAACAACTACATAAAATTTAGTCATCATTATGATAGTTTCATACTCATGAGCAGTTTCTCATCGATCTAACAAGTAATCAAAGGGTAATTATTCCACATGTTCCATTTAACATTTAGGACCAAGAATACTATCATATTAAAACCATTCCTAGTAATTCTATATGATATAAATTCTAGGTTTTCCAAAAACCAAAACCAATTTCAATCAATATCACATATTTCAATAAAAACATCCAAATATTGAAAAGATTCAACCATCTAATTTCAAAACCATAAAAAATTTGAAAAATCCATATATCTACTAGAAAAAATATAAATAAATCAATATTATCAAATTATAGAAGATACATAATTTAAAAATCCCCATTTAAAATTAAAAACTAGGGTTTTTCACAAAATGCCCAATTTTCCATTTTTTCCACCACCGATCACTAAAGTGAATTAAACAATATTAATGTTTAAAAAACAATCCAAATTGCATCAAAAACTAAATTTTAAATCATTACAATAAATTCATAAAAGGTGAGATGAAATTGAATCCACATACTTTTCACATTTCGATGAAAATCTACAATGGATGAAGAATACTCAAGAATCCTTGTCAAAATTCCAAGAAACTGCCCAAAATCTCCTCCCCTATCCATAAAAACAATAGATATAACCTTATGTTTCCTCAACCATATTATATATACCCACATGGTTCATATATCTAATAAAAAATATGAAAGAGTAATTAGATCAAAAACCCCATAAAGAAAATGATGTTGAACATGCACTTACTGCAAGAATCTTCCTTCAATTCACCAAGGAATGTGATCAGATAACTTCCATATTGAAAGGAGAACCTACTTTGGACTTTTGGGGAGAAAATATTCATGTTATTGTTGATTTGGGTCATAATATATCAAACAAATAGCCAAACATAAAATTATATCCACAGAGATAATGAATTAGTTTTGGCATTTCTCGGTTTGGCCACACAATTTGGCCAAACCGTGTATTGACCATGCAACCCCTTATTTTACCCAAAACACTCCAAATATAATCTAAATTCTTCCCAAACATCCTTCACAATAATTAAACATAAGAAAAGAATCATCTAAGGGATAAATAACAGAAACCGAGGGTGTTACATTCCTCGTAGAATCCTCAATTCGGGAATAAATCCACACAAGGAAGCTCTTTAGAGAAAAGGAAAATGAGTTACCTAAAGAAGAGGTAATATCCCTGTTCTAGCTAATTTCCTTTATTTTATTTCACCAAAAACACAATTTTTATTATTATTTATTCTTTAATAACACAATTATCCTAATTATCCTATGTTTTTAATATTCTATGGTTTAAACATTGACTTCCACATACTTTCATCTAAGGGATAATGAACATACCATTCTTGTGTACGAAAAACAATAACCTCATGAAATGATGTTATTCCTTTTACATTTACCACCTCTCATGGTTTGTAATTATGATGAAAAACATAATTTTAAATTTAATATATGATATTTATTACTATTTATTCATATTAATTTATTATATAACACATAGCTTATTGATTTCCATTTTGGGAAAGTCCGATAATTTTGTTCGAGCAAGTGTGGACTAGCGCCTCCTCAAAGCGATGTGATTAATTCACACCATACATAGACTGTATTAAGGATGAGTTTAGTGAAATAATAAGATATATATTAACAAGTAATTCTATAGTAATTAATATATATATATATATATCACTTAATTTTATTTATTCAATTAGATAATAAAACTGAAACAACATTCATGAAAACGTACAACTTACCGTCTCCATGAATGGTGTATTCTATTTTATACTTTTATATTATATATATTATTTTATATAAATATATAATGAATACATAATATATTTATAAAATTTTTAAAATTCAATAAATAATTATATCATGATCTATGTAAAAGGATCAAAATTAAAAATTCAAAACATATCTGAAAAATAAAGAAAATATTACCAGAAACATAACATTAACACTGTGATTTTAATAATAGGGCAATATAATTTCATAAATAAATAATATATCTTATTACATATAATAATATGGATATGTTTTACGTTTCTAATTAACTTATATTTATTATATATGAGTTTTCAACATGTATTAAGAAATTCAATACTTAAGGTATGGGCATTTCCTCTCACTTTTAATGTTCATGAGATGAAATCCATAACCACAAATCATTTCATGTATTTGGTTTGTATACTACTCATTAATGTATTATATGGTTATTATACTAAAATATATAGGTATTTTGATATCTATTTGATTATCTTTATTTCATGGGGTCTATTTTTCATATGTTACCATATCAGTAAAGTAATTATATATCAATTTTCATTCTCTGAGACACATTCCATGTTATGAACAAATATTTTTCTATGAGATGTATAAAATTTCTCTAACAGGTTATATAATAAATATAATTATTTTAATAATAGTTTAAAGTTTACTTAATTTTATTATTTTCATTTTATTATGATTCAATGTTATCAAAGTGGTACCAGTTTATTGAAACAATCTCTTCATTTGTCGAGGTTATTTATGATTATGCTTCCATTAATGAAATATAATAATCCCTATATTAGGAACACTTTTGAAATTTATTAACCTCAATTTACAAATAATATCTTCATCTTAAATTAACATTTTTCACACTTTCGTAATTAATAAAATTACGAAATTTATTTCATGAAAATAAGACTTTATTTATCCATTCAATCATAAATCAATGATATTTAAAAATAATTTTCTCAAAAAATGGTTTCAATTATGTTTTAATATTATAGTATTATATTTAATGGAATATTTTACCCATTTTTCTATTCAAAATATTTGTTTTGAAAGTAATCTTCCCCTTTTTTTTCTGATCATGGAACTTTTATAATCATTTAGAGTGAAAATAATTAATGTTCACCATGTAAAGAATCACATATCATCATATCTATCATTTCATTTAAGCATAAATTATACTTATATATTTATTTTAAAAAATTACTAATATTCGTTAAAATCATTTTTTGTGGTATTCAATGAAAATGGTTTGAAAATTTTTTCAAGGTTATTTTAAATGTTTTCAAAGAATGTTGTTTCTAAATTTTTTTCATGCATTATTTTATTTTTTTAATGAAATTTTATAGAGATATGGTCCGAGTATATGATTCATTTAAATTAACTAAATGGTATATGTTTTTATTTCATGATAGGAAAATATTTTATCTTTAATGGGTTATACATTGAAAAAATCTTATGAAACCTCCTTCCTTTAATTGGATATTCATAGATGAAATGATTATGAAAACATTACGCTTTAGATTGTTTTTGTTGTGATTAAATATTTATGATACTAATTTCATTTCATTGGATATGATATGGTTTATTAAGATTTTATGACCCACATAAGTATAATTTCATTATGATATGTGTGGGACCTATATATCCCTCCAATTCATTGGGTAAAAATTTATATATCGTTAGATAATTATGGGAATCCAATAGACAAGATTGTCCCACTATAGGAAGATTGGGAAACATGATCCACTATGGGAATATGGGGAAACCTAATACATTGTGGGAATATGGGAAAACTCGATTGAATATGGGAAGATGGGGAAACGCGGTCCTCTGTGGGAAGATGGGGAAACCAAATCCATTATGGGAAGATGGGGAAACTTGATCCCTTATAAGAAAAGGAATTTGAATGTTGATGGTGTTGTGTCCCGGAAAATAGGTGTAGCTCCCATGGCATTCCATGATATGTGTTTGGCCACAAGGCTTGACTTATAGGGACATATATTAATTTTTTTCCAAATATTCTATGAATTATGCCAATGATATGCTCACAAGGTCCAGCATCATGATTATATTAAGATTTATTTCATATAAAATACCTATATTTATGACATGTCTCATGTTAATAATCTTTAATATGGATGTTATTATCTTCAAATGGTATGATCATGTTCTCATACCTTTATCATCATGTTATGATTAGGTATTTCCTTCATTTACCATTACTAAGAATTTGATCTAAACCCTTTCTTCTGTTGCCTTTCCACAGGTCTAGAATAAATGTATTTAAGGTGAATTACTAAGTGGGGATAACATTTAGGGAAACATTAATGATATTTCACTGAGTTGGAATATTTTTTCCATGTTTCCAAATACACTAAATTAATATTGGTTTAAAACTTCTGTTTTTATAATTTTTAATATATTCTTCAGAATGATGTAATTTCTATGTACATTAAGATAGGTTTCATGTAGTTGGTATTGTAGGGATTTTTTAGTCAACATTTGGAAGATAGAATGATAAATCATTAGTGAGATCCCTAGTAATAATACAAAGGATATGTCTAGGGATGTATTTAAGGCTAAGTCTAAGGTTAATGAAATGTATAGGAAAACATCCTATAATTTTTGTATAGGATAAAGATAGTGTTTTTCCGAGAAGTACATCCCTATATGGATATACTTCCCTTTTACATGTTTATCCGCTTGCGTTCAAAGTTTCCTTTTGAAGCACAATAATTAAGTATTAATTACCTTTACTTGTATGTTCTTTTTCATAGTTATCTACGGGAAATAGATTAACACGTACCATCAATCAATGTGATAGGGAATATGAATAGTTTCTTAATGACATGACTGATATAATGGGAATGGGTCTTTAAAACCTCAGGATAGTACTCTATCAGCTAGATCAAGTTATGAATAATAATATTAATCATGTGTAAAACCCTCCTCCTCCAGGTAAAGTGAATGAGGTCATTGACTCCTTCATGTGGAAAAGTCCTCCTTTGTTTAGTGTAGCTTCTGATACCCTCCTAACGGAACAGTGGATTCACACCATTTAAAAGATATTTTATTTCATCAAGTGATTAAAAGAAGAGAATTGCATATTGGCGGTCTATTGTTTTGATGGGGAAGCTGATCAGTGGTGGACACTGATCAAGAATATGAAGCCCTGAGAGGAAATAGATTCCATGGATTGGGAGAAATTCAAGTAATTTTTTTTTCAATAAATATTTTGCCTGAATCATCCATCTTAAGATGAAAAGAGAGTTACTTATACTCAGGCAAAACAAAGATGAGCCCATTGGGGAATACGAAGAAAACATCATAAGAATTTCAAGTTATGCCTTTGTCTTTATCTTAAACACCAAATGTATGGTAGAACACTTCTTTAGTAGAATAAACATGATTATATGAAAAGAGTTGGAGATTCAAGACTTTGACAGTTTTGAGAAGATTTTTTGTTGTTCCCTCATGGATGAAATATAGATCAGAGACTCTTAGTTGAATCTTAGGACCGATTACCAAAAATGGAAATTGGAATCTAATGTTGGGGATTTTAGAAATAAATTCCATGATGGAAAGAATCATGTCCATCCCATGTGTACATATTTTTGGAAGAAGCATCATGGAAACATTCTAAAGGGAACCATGAGTTCTTTCAAATGTGGAATGAAGGGACATCTGGGTAAAAACAACCAATAGGATATGAAGAATCTTGCTAATGTGGAATAATTAAGGAAGGATTTTATAAATTCTTAGCTAGTGTTGACGTGTTACAACTACATGGAATATGGGAATTATGTGAACAATTTCCCTAAGCAAAGGGTTGTCGAAGGAAATCAACAACATCCTCCAAGGTAGTAAGGAAGGGATTATTCTATAACTACTATTGTGGTGGATCCAGACAGTGATGTGGAGACCGGTTCACTAGTTATTCATTCCATAATAGTGAATGTATTATTTGATTATGGTTTTACTCATTCTTTTTATCTTGAAATTTTAGTATAACTACTCAAAAACCACCTCTAAATTTGGATGATATTAATCTGTGAGAATAGAGATTTGGGAAATTACCGCATCTATGGTTTATAACTCCTCCTCAGTTAAATTTTTTGGACTGTATCGTCCAGAACGTCTCATCATACTTTGTATAGTGGAGTTCGATTCTATCTTGGGAATGGATTCGATATCATTAACTAAAGACAACATCAACTTTCAGGAAAGGTAGATAACTCTTCATATCCAGAAAAATCCTAAAATTCTCTTCAATTGTAATGAGGAAGATGAATCTCCTTTAGAATCATTTTCTCATGTGTGGATATTAATTCCTTATGAGCAGTCATGTCTAGCTCTAATGATTTAGACAAAGGAGATAATCAAGATTGAATACACACCCTTCGTGAGCGATTAAACAGATGTATTCCCTAAATAGTTTCCTATACTTTGACCTGATTGAGAGGTTGACTTATCAATTTAAAATATTCCTGAATCTTAGACTTTATCAAGGACACATTATTTAATGACCACCGTAGAGCTGGAGGAGTTGAAGAATAACTTATAGGTGAATCTGGAGAATGGTTTTATATGCTCGAGTGTTTTTCCATTGGGTGTGCCAATCCTCTTCATACAGATGAAATATGGTTCAATTTGCATATACATTGATTATCAGGAGCTCAATAAAATCCCAATAATGAACATGTATCCCCTTCCATAGATAGATGACTTGTTCAATCACCATCATGGGGCTAGTTTTTTCTCAAACGTAGTCCTTCGGTCGGAATATCACTAATTAAAGGTGACAAGAGAAGATATTCTCAATACAAACATTCAAATAAAGAATGGACCTTATTATTTCATAGTGATTACCTTAGTACTCACTAATGATCTATAAATTTTCATGGATTTAATGAATATATTCTATAGCGATTTCCTCGAAATATTTTTTTAAAGTCTCTATCGATAATATTCTGATAAATTCCAAGAGAACGGTGGAACATGAAGAACATTTGAGTACCATGTTAAATACTTTGTGGAAGGAGACTCTATATTCAATGAATAGAAAATATGAGTTCTTGAGGGAGGATGTATCATTATTGGTGAATGTTATCACTATAAAAGGGATATCAGTGGACCCTTTCATGAGAAAGTTAATTGAAAAGAGTCCCAAGCTAGAATATGTAATGGAGATCCACAAAATTCAGGGTCTTGATAGATATTAATGATGATTTGTGAAAAACAGTCCATGATTTTCAAACCCAATTACAAAGCTGAGATGGGAGGGAGTAATGTTTTTTCGGGCTTAAAAATATAATGAACGTTTAAATGAGTTAAAAAAGAGGCTTATCATTATGCTAGTACTTAACACTTACAACAACTAGGGAACTCCTTGTGGTGTACAGTGATGATTAAAAAAGGGATTTGGTTGTGTGCTGATGAAAAATTATAATGTGATAGAATATGCCTCATGGTGGATAGAAATCCATTAGAAAAACAATCCTATGCATGATCTGTGGATGGCAGTTGTGATATTTGAATTAAAAGTCTGGCGGCATTATCTCTATGGGGATAAGTGTGAGATATATACTGATCAAAATAGTCTCAAATAAATATTCACACAAAAAGAGAATAATATTAATCCATGATGATGGATAGATATCATCAAGGATTATGACTGCTCAATACACTACCATCTTGGTAAGGCAAATAAGGTAGCGAGTGCTTTGAGTAGAGAGGATCCAACGTCTTTATCAATGATGATAATTGAAAAGGATCTGATCTTCTTATATTTTCAATGAATGGTAATGGGAATATTTAAGAGAGGAACATAATCAATCCTTTCTAAAATAATTTCTAAACAATCCCTCATTGATAAAATACAAGATACAAGAAATAAAAAATGACAAAATTCAAAGAAGGGTGGAAGCCATTGAAAATGGGAAATCCTCTAAGTTCATGATTGATGAGGAAGTGGTTGTAAATTTTGGGTCTATATTATATATACCATCTGATCCATAGATAACAAATGATCTTCTGAAAGATGCACATAGCTCAACATTCTCATTTCACCCAGGGAGCACAAAGATGAATCAAGATCCCTAAGAGAGATTTTGGTGGGACAATATTAAGAAAGAGATTATTGAGTATACATCAATTTGAATTTTAATTAAAAATGTGAGAGTTGAAAGAAACAAGTCTAAGGAGATGATGCAGTAAATAACCATACCAAATAGAAGTGGTAGAACATTACCATGGACTTTTTCATTGGACATCCATGGTATCTAGATGAAACAATTTTATATTGGACATTATGGATCTTCTTACAAATATAACTCACATTATTGAAATTTAATAGGACTCCCCATTGGGTCAACATTCATGAATATAGGTCAAATTTGTGAGATGGGAGCATGGAGGACCACTATCTATATAATTCGACCGAGATCTGAGATTCACCTCGATGTTCTAGAAAACTCTCTAGCATGATCTAAGAATTGAACTAAACTTCAATATAGGCTATAATCCTCAAACCACTGGCCAATATGAGAAGAATATTTAAAAAGTGGAAGATATATTGAGATCATGATCTATGGCATTCAAAGGAGGGTGGTACCAATATCTTCATTGGTTGAATTCTCCTATAACAACAGTTTCCACTCGAGCATATGAATGGAACTATATGATGCCCTTAATGGTTAAAGGTGAAAACCCCCAACATATTGGGATGATGTTAGTGATCATATGATTCTAGGACTTGAAATGGTTGACGAAATAGTTGATCAGGAGAAAACCATTCAGCAGCACATCAAGGTAGACCAATATATGGAGAAAGAGTTATGTAGACAATCATTGATGAGACCATGTGTTCAATGTTGGAGACATGGTATTTATACACATATCTCCACGTAATAAGGTAATGAGGTTTGGGATGAATGTAAAGATAATTCCCCAGTACATTTGACCCTTTGAGATGCTTGATCATATCGGGGTTGTGACCTATCGACTATCACTTCCACCTACCCATGTCCAAGGTACACAATGTCTTCCATGTACCACTCATAAGGATGTATATATCAGATCCTTCACATGAACTCTTTTAAGAGGTGTTATAGTCAGATGATTATATTTATTATGAGGAGAAGTGAGTGAAGATATTGGATCGTAAAGATAATCTTCTACATAACAAGACTACTCACCTAGTCAATCTACTATGGAAGAACCATATGTACGTAGAGGCATCATGGGAACTGGACGAGGAAATGATGGAAAAGTATTTGCAGTTGTTTATGGCTTACAATGTAAAAACAATTATAGTGAAATTTCATAACGTAATAATAATGTAATGATCCAATGCTTCATAAATGTAGGATACCTTCTTATAATTGTTTCATATAATCACACAAAATTACAAAACAATGAACTATTAATTACTATGTGACCATTAAACATAATATTGTCACATTTGTGAGTTTAATTTTGAAAATTTGACGACACTATTTCGATCAAGAAGATGTTTGGAGTCCGATGGAAGATACATAGTTTTTGTTGAATAGTAACCTACCCTTATGATTTTTAATATAACCCTTATGTATAATAAATCCCCCCAAAGAATATTAACTTCACCCTTTAATTTATAAATATAATTTAGGCATCTTATTAGTGATAATATAACCATAGTAAAAGTATTGGTATTTTTTATGTCATAAATAAATAATTAAAAATAATTATGTAATTTAAAAGAAAATATATTTTCCAAAAAGAAGTTTTTAAATTACTAATTTCATGTATTCAGGTTTTAAGATAATTTTATAAGACCTTATTTAATTTTTGAAAGATTTATAAAATCACATATTGTTTTAAAATTAGTATTTTTCAAGAAAAATAAAATTTTAATAAAAAAACTAAATTAAATATATTTAGATTTTTTTTTAAAAATAGAAGTTATTTTTTAGATTCCACACGTTGATAAATGGTTACTTGGATTTTTTATGGATTTTTTAAAATACATGAATTTCTTATTAATAAAAGGGTACAGTAATCCATTGTATATATACATTATAAGTTAAATAGACTATTCCTAATATCATGGATGATGTGAGAACCCTAGGATAGAATTCACATAACCTTATTACTATTTTTGATTATGTAATCATAACTATTTCTTACCTAATAGAAAAATAATAAACTAATGATTTAAATATTTTGAAAACACTCCTCCACTCCACTATAAAAACCACCCACACATTCCACTTATATTCACTCCTCTCAAGACTTGTGCTTTCCTAAAAATGATCAAATATCTCCCTATGATCCTCCCATATTTAAAGAATCCCTTCATCTCCTAAAAATAACAAATTACTTCCAATTAAAAGGCTCTCCAGGAAGAATGATTCAGGAGGTAAATTCCACTCTTCAATTATTTTACATTCTTTTCAAGTTTATTTGTTTTCTTTTCAATACGTACCTATCACATTAAAAATTTTATGACTACAACAGGAAATTAATTTTAGTATAATGTTTTTATGATAATGTAATAATTCATTATCATCTCTCATTTATTATTAAATTAAACTAGTAGTAAAGACACCATCTGGGAAGTGATAATTTAACACATTCAGGGACGTTGGGTTTTCAATTTCTTTTATCATCTCCAATCTTGGTCATGAAACCATTTTTGTTATGGCTAAACCAAATAATTTTTTTAATATAACCTATGTGAGGTTTTATAATCTTTTTGTATAAATTATCTTAAATTATAATGAAAAATGATTTCATAGTGATAAAAAGCTCCAATAATCCAAAATGTTTAACACGAAAATTTTATATAATGATTCAAAATCACTCCAATTAACAAAACTATATTTAAAACCCAGTAACGTTATAGATGATCAATAATAAATTATAGCTCCCATTTGGTACAACCATCCCCATTTTACATGGTTTTACTTTCGTGAATAAAAGTAAAAATATTGTAAAAACCATCAAAACAAATAGACGCAAGCAATGAAATTGAACCAGTTAACCCATCAAAAAAGTTATTAATGAACATAAAAAGGATACACTAAAACTTTTACATATATAATAGGTTATGTAATTATTAATTAATGAACCTAATTTGATTATTCAGGTAATTAATATCAACTGGAGAACACCATCAGTGACTTAAGGTATGGGATCATCTCTATATCACTTTTATTGGAGAATTCCCCTATGTTATTACATTTTATGTGTTGTTCCTATAGATAGGGTATGATTTTGTACCCCCCCCCCCCACCCCACACCACCCTCATGATTTATAAGTGATTATAAACCCCTTTATCTCTTATTAATCAATCTTATGTACACTTAATACCATGTCGACAATCCGTAAGGGATTCTACCCAAACCTCCTTTATTTGTTCGGGTTACTTCATCTTTCATATTACAAAAATGAATTTATTTTATATTTTTTCGTGAATATTATAAATGATATGTAAATTTACTAAATTAATTTATCAAGACCCTTCATCATTCTCTTTTGGGGATTTACATGTTTTTAAGTGATTTTCCACTAAATACATCTGAAAAAGAAAACCTGTTCTGAGGGAACTTCATAAATTCATTCTTGATTTCAGGTGAACATTATCTTATATTTTAAGCCACCATTATCTTTATAAAATCAGTAATTTTATTATGAAAAACTTATTTTTTAACTTCTGGTTTTATATAAAGTATAGTTACCTTTTCTAATTTTAAGGCTCTATAGAATTTTCCTTAAAACAACAAAAAAATGTTTTAATGAAAAAAATTCTTAAATACCTTTCTTATATGTTGTCACTCAAATTTGAAATCAATTACCATGATACATGGATATTTTTCCTTATGAATATAGGTGTATATTTTAGTTCTTTTATTTCATTGGCACTTTTATGATACTCTCATTTGTTATGCTTTATGACATGATTATAGTACCCAACTATTTCCAAGGGTAACCCTTATATTTATGTATGATTGATTATGTGTGATTCATTATGTGAAAAATAATATTCATTAAAAGTTAACATTGTTTCACCTAGAAATGAATCCATTTCATTAGGTAAATTTGAGTCTCATAAGATGGTATTAGTGACAGTCTTGGCGATTAGCCTTGGATTGTGCTACCATGGACGACGGTCTTGGCAGTTAGACTTAGCATGTGCTACCATGTGCAATGGCCTTGGTGGTTATCCTTGAAATATGATACAGTAATGTTTTATGTTTATTCCACATTACTATGACTCACTGTTTGTATGATTCCATGTTTATATGTTATGATTCCATATGTTAAATTCCTTTTTATATCACCATGTCATGCCTTCTAACCCATGTTCCAATGCTTTTATCTTATGGTTATTCCATTACTAAGCTATTTAGCCCACCTATTTATTCATTTGTTCCCATAGGTACCCTATATAGATGTTTGAGCACAATGGATGTTAGGTGATCAATTTAAATATTAAATAGAGAACTATTTTATTTAGTTCAAGGTTTTTCGTTTTATGTACCTAGTCATCCAAGACACTATACATTACGATCAGTGGATTTTACTCTGATGTAAAATATATGCATAAAATCATGTAATGTAATATGTAAAAGGTTAGGGTCTATATACACATTCTGATATATGGGGGGAAATTTTATGCTAATTAATTTCTCAATTTTATAAACTATTTTAATTTCATCTTCGGAGGTGTTTAAATGGTAACCATTTATAGAAAGGTTAAATTAATCCTCAGATGAAATTTTGGGGATTAATGTATTATCTCACTAGAAGAGGGTTTATTCATATTGGATAACTTATTCTAATTTATCTTTATAGATGGTAAATAATGATTGATGGGATTAATTCTCATGGATCTCATGAACTATTAGTACTTTATGAATGAAAAATTAACCTTCATTTCATAGAGTAAAAGATGAAGGGGAAATCGATCAAGGCACCCCCAATAGTTAATATTGTGCATATAAAGTGGAATAAAATCAAGTAATTATATATTATTGGGAAGTTTATTTAAATTTAGGAAAAATTACATTTTAAACAAAATGGTTATCATAGTACCTTCAAGTTTGATGAATCAAATGGCCCCTTATATCATCAAAATTTATGGCTTCATGATTGTTAAATTTATCAAAACTATATTCTCTATTATTATCTAATATAACAAGATATTTATATTTCTCTTAAAATTCCATTTTTTCACTTCCAATCTATTTTATCTTATGTTGGAAACTAGTTTTGAGTTACTCTAGGAGTTCATTTTGTTTCTATCTTTTCTATTTTGATTTATGTTAATATTAATTTGTATGGTGTGGTTTTTATGAAAGGAACCTTCATGTTTGAAACCATTGATAAACCATAATAATTTTTTATAAAAATACATTTTAATGGGGGTAAAAGTTAACACCATAAGATTTTTTGAAATAATTTTCTCAAAATAATTTTTTCTTTTTGATATTTTTTATTTCACACAACACTGAAGAAAGTTTTTAAATATTAAAAAAATTATTTTCCTTTAATGAACTACATGAAGGACTCATATTATAAGTATTTACATGAAAAACCATGTTTGAATTTTTTTACACAAAATTTTGATTTCCTTCGATTACTTGTGTAACAAGCAAGCCTGAATTTTTACCAAACTATAATATACTCTTAATATTATTAATAACATATTATTATAGCTACCACCTATCTATTGAAATTGAATATTTGAATTTGATTAAATAATTTGTGAAAATATGATTTACACAAGTATATAAAATTAATATTTTGGTGATCAATTAGTATATGTACATGTAAGAACAAATTAACAATAAATAAATTAATTTTCAAGGAAAACAAGTTTTCTCTTCACAACCTCAATTTTATCTCAATAAAATAATCAAAAAAATTGTTTAATGTTTTTACGAATATTTATATATAATATATTCAATAAATATTTTTTATACTTATCTAATTTATTTAACATGTATACCATAAGAATAGATCCAATTTTACTAATAAAATGACATATTCTTATAAAAAGCAATTTTACCTCCTTTTATTGGGAACCAAATTTTTAAATACAAATTTGGAACTTTTTTTTGTCTTATATTCCAAAATAAACATCATAAATTTAATTATAACAAAAAAATGATCTTTGGTTTAATTTTTCATATTTTCCTATGATGTTTTATTTTTTGACGAATGTGGAAATATAATGGATTTAAATTCAAATCAATTTTTATTGAAATTTTTAAAAATTGAATCCATATTTGTAATCATAATAATATATAATTTAAAATAATTTCAACATATTTTTTTACAAAATTATTAGTGAATGTACTTAAAATTAATTACTGTAATAAATAAAGAAAATTAGTTTAACAAGTTACTAACTATTAAACTTAAGGGACAAAATAACATAGAAACTTTTCCAAAATACAGTATAAGGACATATTAATACCTTATATTCCCATGAACCTATTTTAGTTTATTATTGGAGCCACACTTCATAGAAAAAATAAGGGTGGAATTCCATTTTCCAAAATTTATAAGAATGTCACTCCTCCTCCAATATAATAGATAACTCACCCATCCCCACTTATTAAAATTAATAGGTACCTTTTAAATGAAAAAAAACATATTATATTATCACCCAACATCCCTAATTTCCTCCTTGATCTATCGATCTGAGAATAAATCCATACAAGGAATCCCTTTTCTGAAAAGCAATAGCAGTTATCCCAAGAAGTGGTAGTATACATCCTCAGAATCCTTTATTTTATTTTCTTTTACTAAAACCTCAATTATCCATATCATATAATTATATAATAACACCACTATCATCAATATAATTTTATTTAATTATATTAATGGTTATAACTACACAAACACACACTCCAATCAAATGGGTAATAAACTTAATGTTCTTCTGTATAACAAACTATCACCTCACGAAACTATGTTGCTCATTATTCAATTACATGCACTCATAGTTAGAAATTATGAGATATATTGTATTTGTAATA
Organism: Viscum album; assembly: GCA_963277665.1. Classification (NCBI taxonomy): domain Eukaryota; kingdom Viridiplantae; phylum Streptophyta; class Magnoliopsida; order Santalales; family Viscaceae; genus Viscum; species Viscum album. Next base: position 981,530,986 of record OY728125.1, read on the forward strand.
TTTTTAAATGATATTTTTATTTTATTTATCATTATATAATTATTATATGAAACATTATTACATTACATCCATTTTGTCTACGGACGATAATTTGTTTTGGGCGATTGTGGACTACAGCTTCCTCAAAGTGATGTGATTCTTCACACCATACGTGGAATATATTAAGGATTTGTTTAGTGGAAATATATGATACATATAAAGTAATAATTATATTATTATTTATATATATCACATTATTCATTTCATTACGACCATAAAACATAAACAACATCTATGCGTATGTACGGTATATCTTCTCCATGAACTGTGTATTCCACTCCATAAATAAATATTATATAGAATATTATAAATATATATACGTATTATATATGATATTTAAACCATGTTTTACATTTTTTAAATAACTAATTCATAATCAATGTAAAAGGATCAATAATAACATATCAAAACTTATACAAAAAATAAAGCATATATTACCCGAAACATAACATTAACATGGAATTGTTAATAAGTGGTAAATATAAATTAATAACCAAATAAAATATTGTATTATAAATAATAATATGTTTACACTATAGATTTATGTAAAACATATATTTATATTACATTATGTTTTAATTTGTATGATGAAAGTCAATAATTAGGGTAAGGGAGTTTTATCTCACTTTTTATTTCCACGAGATACATGCCTTATTTACCACTCATTATGTTTTTGTGGTGTTTATACTATCCATGAATGATTTATATTATTCAAATACATAAATTAATTGGTATTCACATATACATTTCATGATACTTATTTCATGGTGTCTATGTTTCAAATGTTACCAAATCAGTAATGTAATAATATCTAAAATTTCATTCATTGCAATATATTCCATGTTATGCACATATATTTTTCAATGATGTGTATATAATTCCTCTAGAATGTTATATAATTAATCAAACAATTTTAATTATATTTTAATTTTATGTAATTTTATACATTCCACTGAATTATAATTCAATGTTACCAAAGTGGTAAAAGATTCTTGAAATAATATAATCAATTATCATGATTTTTTAGGATTATGATTCCATTAATGAAATATTATTATCTATATATCAACAAACCTCCATAAAATTCTTCCCTTGTTTTTAGTCAAAATTAAATCACATTTTAGTACCATATTCCCCTATTTTTTTCTTAATATAATTATGAGAATATTTTTATAACAAATTGACATCATGTCTCTTTTTGGTCAGAAATCATTGTTCATTCAAAACCATATTTTTTTTAAAATGAATTAAATAATTTGTTAAAATAACCCAATGATATGTAAATACAATTTTAGTGGATTTTTTTCCTATATATAAAGCATATTTAAAAGGAATATTGTTTTTATTTTCCATTCATGGAACTTTTCCAAACATTAAAGTGAAAAACGAATGATCAGAATGTTTGGATATACCCACCATCATGAACATCCTTTCCTTGAAGATTCTTTTAAAAGTTTACTTTCTTATGTTTTTAGAAAATTGGTTTGCTCATATTCTGGAAAAAAATTATATTGTTTTAAAGGATAATTGTTTCAAATTTATTTTGAAGCTTCTATTATAAGCATTCAAGGATAATGGATTTGAAAAATGTTTTCAAGGTTCATTTATTATTTTTCTAGAAAAAAGGATTTTAAAAATTGTTTATTGGCATCTTTAATAAGTTTTCAAGGAAAATGGTTTAAAAAAAATTCAAGTTTCATTAATATGTTCTCAGGAGAAATGGGTTTTTTAAATTATTTCAAGATTTCATTATATGTTTTCAATGTATTGTCAATTAAAAAGGTTTTCAAAATGCTTTGTGTTTTGAAATCTATTTTTCAAAGAGTAAAGGATATTTTCCTAAACAAATGTTTTAAATTATTTTTCATGATTCCATTTCATGATTTCAAAATTTTTCAGGGGAATTTATATTAAATTTTTTGTATATATCAAAAGGTGACATTCAAAGAAATGTTATCTTCCATGTGATCTTTCAAAATCATTCTCTATATAATATAATATCCTTGGTAATAGATTATGATTTAATATGAATATTATCCATAGATGCAATTCATATTATTTCTCAAAATGTACAATGTTTTCTTGGCATATCGGAAAACTCATTTCTCTTCATCGGGATATACCATGATAAAATATTACAAAACCTTATACTTTTCACCCATTATTCTAGGATTTAATGATTATGAAACCTATATACTTTCCACAGGAAATTATATGATTAAATTTTTATGATACTCATTTCATTTTATAGGTTATGATATGGTTTCTTATGATCATGTGAAGCACATGTGAATGATCTCCCTCCAATGATTAGGTTAAAGATTTATATCTTATTAGATAATGATGGGAATCATGTTGATGGGATTTTTCCACTATGGGAATATAGATAAACCTAATCCACAATGGGGAGATGGGGAAATATGGTCCACTATTGGAATAGGGGGAAACACTATCCACTATAAAATATGTGGAAACCTATACCACAATGGGTATATGGGGAAATGGATCCCTTAAAAGTAAATGAATGTGTCTGGGATGGTGGTGTGTCCTTCCTTGTTAGTATATACCACATGAATTTTCCAGATATGTTATTCGAAATGATCATTGAATTATAGTGGATGAAATTTCATGTTTATGTGTTTTCCACAACTTATATGTCCTATGACTATGATATGATCACATGGTTCATGTTCTTTATTATATAATGATTCATATATTATGAAATATAAAAACATTATGTCAATTGTCATGATTTTTATCTTTGAATAGTAGGTTATGATCTTACAATATTATTCTAATGATAACATACCATTATGTTAATTTTATTCATACATATTTCATATATTTAAACTTAATGAGATTTCTATCTCACCCCATTCAATTATTTTTCTCTCCCTAGGTTATGAAAATAAAAATTTATGTATAATTACTAAGTGGAAAATAATTGCAAGAAATATTGATGATCTTTCACTCTGATAGTTTTTTTTTCATGTTTCTAATGTAACTAAACTAATATTTTTTTGGAATATGTTTTTATAATTTGTTATGCACTCTGAAAAAAATGAGGTATGTTCTATGTACGTTATGCCTGGGTCGTTATAGTATGTGTATACTATATCCTCTATGAAGTTATGTGTCTATTATTTCAACACCACCACAAAAGGATGGTTGTAGTTATATATTAACATAATATATGTGATCTTTATGTCATAATTATTATTATATAGTGATAATATATTTCATTCCTTAATACTATTCAATCAGTTGTGAAATGATCATGTCTCTTGTGTGTATGTGTGGAAAACCAAATCCATGAAGTGATGTGATTCATTTTTTAATGTATTTCAATAATGAATGGTTTTAAATTTATTTTTAATTTATAATCATGGAAATAATTTCCTTAATAACATTATTTATATAATATAACAAAGTTTAGTATGACCATGATCATGCTAATAATGTTATTTTTTGGAATTATGAACTAAACATATGAAAAACATCTGACATGATCATAACTAAGTTAATAACTATATATAAGACATGGTAACAATTGAAATAAAAGGAATAGTAATAAACTAATAATTATGAAATTATTTCTTAAGAGATATTATAATTAATATATGTTTTTTATTCAATATTTAATGTGTATGTGTGACAAGTAGGGATCTATGAAAGATATTTTTAATCGAAACCATAATTTAAATGTTTGAATATTTTTTGTTATATTTTTCTCCATATCCATATTATATAAAATATTTTAATAATGTTTTTAATATAAAAAAAATTATATTAAACATCCCCTTAAATAATTTATGAAATTATTTATATTGTTTTTTAAATAACACATTTTGACATTTTTTCAAAAGGGTAATTTTTTAAAACTATTCCAAAAGTGTTAAAGAAAACTTATTCTTTTCAAATATGACATGAGAAAATTTTAGACCATCATGAAAATTATTATTTATGTATATTACTATATAATATTTTATTTTCTTAATTAATATTATAATTCTTCTTATTTTTCAATTCTTTTAATATTATTATCAAGGAATAGTTATATTTATCCTTATATTTACTTAAAACTCGAATGTTCTACTACATGTGTGCCAAAAAATATTCTATGAGATTTAATGATGTACATAAAATATTATATGTTTTTGATATACATTATGGTCAATATAAGTATTAAATGATTATGTGTGATCCAAACATATCTCACCAATGCATTGTGAAATGATTTTTTTTCTATAGATTATATATTGGAATTAATCGAGTAGGTTATTCAATTTTAACGGGTTCTTGTAAGTGTATTTGTATGAGTGATATGAGGATGATGTTCCAAGGTACCTACAGGACAATTATATGATTTAATAATTTTTTTCATACAATTAATTTTATTTTATAAGGTAATATTTTGATTTTATGATTAATCGAATGCTTATGCACAATTTTATGTGCAAAAAGTATGTTTATTTGAAAATATTTTCATGAGTACTCATGATAAACAATTAAATATCATGATTTTTATATTTCTCCATTATGAATTATTTTGTTTTGGTTTATTACAATCATGTAACAAATATTCTAAATTTTTAATTAAAAAATGAATATTTAACATTAATTTCTAAAACGTAAAAAATAAAAATTTTCTTATAGAATTTTTGGATTTTCCAAATTGACTAATGTGTTTTTTTGTATCGTATAATGAGGTTTTATTGATGATAACAAGTTTTAAAATGTTCTCAAAAAGAATTAATTGTGATTAGAAACTAGGTAATTGTATGTCATTACACTGTAGGGATTCATATTTAATTAAGAAAACAAGTTTTAACTGAAACTGGTGTTTATATTTAGAAATAATGTATTTGTGAGAAAGAATTTATATTGAGTTGTAGTATCAAAATTATTTTTTAATGGTTTTATATATAAATTTTTTTATCCAAATTATCCTATAATATAAAACCAAATTATTGTGTGAATTTAATAAATTCTAAACATTATTATATTATGTTCTTTACTGACATTATGTTCTTTGCAATTATAAAAAATATTCTTTTGAGATTTTAAATATAAAAACATTTCATCCACTATCCCACAAATTAACATAAATACACTTTTATTAATCCTTATTTACATATCCTTGTACCAAAAATTTATGGGTCATCGATGATTTATTTTGAGGAATTATTTATCAAGAATAGTCTATGTAACCTTTTTTTATAGGCACTTATATGAAAACCTATTCCAATTAATATTTTATTTTAATATACTTATATATGAAATCTTAAATTTCTTATTTTTTAAGCGAATTATTTTCATTATCATTTACTTCTATTGATTTGATAATCATTTGAACCAATCGTAAATATATGAACACTAGACAAGTTAACTTAATAAGCCACTCATTATTCATAATTATATTTATATAAAGTATTGGTAAGAGAAATAATTATAATGAGTTTTATATTATGTATAATAATTTAATAAGTCTGTGGATTCCTCATCATAGAACACACATCCATAACACATAGGAATATATTTATAGTTTATCATATGATATGAAATATATATAATATGCACTAATGTATATAGTTTCATGTGTTATACTAGTTATGGAGTAGTTAAATGTCCAATGCACTAAGAATTATATTTTATATCAATTAATTTGGTAAATTTTTTACTAATGATATATTATGTATAAGGTAATAATGGGTATCCTTTCCCATTATGATATATAGACTTAGTGGTTTTACTTATTACATGACATCTTTAAGGTTTACTATAGTGAAACAATTTATGATATAATTATTCATTCATTAAATATGGTACATTTTTATTGATTATTATTCTCATGTATAATCATTTTATCATGAATGCTTCACTAAAATTTTAGATTTTTCTTAGATACACCAACACTTTTAAGATAAATCTGTATTAGGGAATGTAACATCTTCATTTCTTTTTAGCATAAATAGCAATGAAAATATGAATATTATGGTATTTGGATATTTATGTCCTATTTTTATATCTAAAACCTATCTATAGAGTTCAATAATAAATAACATATATATATTTTTATATTTCATGATTCTTAAATACAAAAGTTTTTATGATTATATGAATTCAATAAACATAGATTTATATTTTTATATTAAAAAATATATGACCCTATTGTATTTGATCATGAATCACACATTAGGGAAATCAAGGTTGGAATGAAAGGATAGTTTTTATAGAATAAAAAATTATGTTCAAATGGATCCTGATAAAATGTTACACACTATATTTTTTAAAGATAATATTTTTTTTCTAGATTTAAAATGAATAATGATGGAAATCAAAGTGTATGTAAATTTGAATTTTTTATTTTATTATATGACTTGAAATAAAATTTAGAATTTTTATATATGAAATAAGATATTTAAAAATAGATATTTTATAAGAGTTTTTTTTTATGGACAAAATATATTTTCTGGGCAGAGAATTTGACACTAATAACAATACTAGAATATATTTACGATAATTAAATAAAAAATTGTTAGACTATTTATTAATTATTTTCAATTTAATTATTCATGTTCATACCCTTATTCTGGATATCACAAAACCTATTTAATTAAGGAAAAATATTATAAATAATCGTATGAATAAATGTTGTGATTTTTTAATTAAAAATAAACAAACATACATTGACCCCATATTAATATTTGTTTATAGGATAATTATTTAATTTTTCATAACGAATTTAATTTTTCTATTCATTTAATGATGATTTTTTAAATTTTTGGAATTTTTTCATCGAGGTTTAGGTTATTGGAATTGTGGATGGGTATTTAATTGGAAGAGATAAAGGTAATGCATCTCCAAACCTGTAATCATTTTAATTTATATATAATAGTTGATTTTTTGGATAATGTTTTTGGGTATTAAGTTAGTATTTAATTCTAGTTTGAACATATAACAGTTTAAATCAAGAAGGATCAATTTTAAAACATGAATATTTTTGTCATAATATAATCTTCATGAATGGGTATCACCACTCACAACCTCATTCTGTAATTTTTATTTTTTTTCAATTTAATTTTTTTTATTTAAAATTCATATAGTTTGTATAATGTTTTGTGTCAGTTATGTTTTAATTTTAAAAATTAAAAATCCCCACATCAAATGAAATTAATAATAGGTATTTAAATATATATTAAATGGGTAATAGTTTTTGAGTTAATTTATTATGATAAATATGTGTCAGTTATACCCATCATGAATTTTACGGGTCAATTAATTTATGTTTAAATGTGCATAAATTTTTTTAAAGGATGCATATGAATGAATTATAGTGTTTAATAAATATTATCATTCGGTGGAATATGATTAGGTTGAGGATTCTATGTTGTGTTTATTTCAATATAAAAACATGGGGCTTTTATTTTATGTATTTTCCTAACACTTTTTATCGTTATTTGTGAACCCAGACAAAAAACCCTAAAAACTAAATTCATAAGACAAATTAAATATTTTTAAAAATTATATTATACAAATATAGTGACCATCGTACCATGTTCATTTGGGAAATGATATTCCAATAGCATTGAACCAAAGGGATACAAAGTAACATGGCTCCATTCCTTAAAATCATTTTACTCACAAACAATGGTCCAACCCTCATGGGAGAAGAATCAACATGCATGATTCTTATGAGGATATGAATTCCCCATCCATACTCATCATACTTCTTATAATATAGTGTGATGTTCCCTGATCACTAGGGTGAATCCCCATAAAACATGATGACTCTTTTAATAAAGATATGTTCTGTAGAAATCATCAAACCACACTTTCCACCAAGCCCAAATGACCAAAAAGATACATTCCATTAATGAAACACCAAATAGAAGTTGTGATCCTACACTCATAATCCTTGTAGGGAAGTAAAAAAAACTTATATCACCAATACAAAATGGAAAATGAACTAACACCACTCTAGGTAGGAAGGTTTATTAATTAGATTGGGGGAGACCAATGAGTATTGGATCAGAGAATACGGAGCCGGAGACCACTACATTTTTTAATTCTTTAATTAAATCTAAAATAGAATAATAAAATAAGAGTAATGTGTATAAACCGAACCCAATATGAACAGTAGAAGTAATGAGGATAACTTAAGGGAAATTCAATGACTCGTGAATTATCATAGTGGTTAAACCCATTAAAACCCAAATTCAACAAGTAATGTGACCATACAACTACCAACAGAATTAAAACTATAAGAAATAATGTGGAATAATGTGACGTAACATATGGGGGAGTATTCACCCAAGGATACTGAGATATCCCTCCACTCCAAAACCAAGAGGGAACCCATTCGAGTTTTATATTTTAATTTTAATATTATTAAAATTTACTTTAATGTTTATTATGATTTAGAACCACATATGATAAATAGAGGATAGAACATGTATTCTTTATAATATCTCAGCTACCAATGATTCTCTGATAAGGAACCAAATCATTTTAGCTTCTCTAGGTCTCAGATAAATGGATAAAGTAAGTCTAATGTACCCTACTTATTAATAGAAAGTCACACTAAATACATATTATAAAAACCTCACAATGAATTCAAAGATAAAATTAAATGATAATGTGGATATGAAACAATTTACATGGTTCATACATTCATGAATTATCTAATGGGGAAAACTTTAAAACATTTTTTCATTTGTAATAAAATGATAAGGATCATTGTAGCATAAGTTAAATGGATTATAGTTAATCTGATGTATAAGTATTTTGATCAATTATTTCAAATCAACAATGATTCATCATATAGTCACAACTATATTTTATAGATGTTATTATTTGGTAAAATATGATTCATTTTCATCCATGAAGAATGTTGTACCATCCATTAACCTCAAAATTCATCAAATATTCCACCATATTAAATGATGATGCAATTAGATTGTTCACAACCTTTATCCGGTTAACATAAACTAGCTTGAAATGCTCATTAAAAGTTCACCAACTCATGGGTACCATAATGGAATAATTAAGATGCTCATACCATTTCCTTCACAAGGTTCGGATGAATGTTTATAGTTCTTCAATCTCATAATAGGAATATAGTTCCATGAATAATATCAACATGAAAAAAATACCCCAATATAATATTTCTTCATGGGATTCCATCAGCATCATCTAACACATGGTAGAAAATGTACCATTCTTTCATGAATATAGTATTTCCCACCATATTTTTATGCACACAATTCCTTTAGAGGTATAGTATATCTTTCAAATTTCTAGGACTAAAACATTATTGAAAATGTTTCAAGGAATTTTCTTCCCATTTATCTTTCACATACCTAATATCATTTGGTATATTATAATCAAGATGAAATTTTATTTTAGTTTAATATTTTATATTCTTGAATGGAACACTAGATTTAAAAAGCATTGGATTGAACTTTGACAATAATGGAATAATACTATTCCTTGTAGTGTCCTATTCTTCTACTCTAACATGATTATAAATCAGAAAAAAAACTATTTTTCATCTTCTAGAAGAGCTTTAAATTCAACCTTTGTATAATACAAAGTAAACACATTCTATATTCAAGACATCGATCTTACTGGTATTCCACAAAATTTATAAATGAATCCAATCATGCTCTTCCATGTGTCTAAATCACTATAAAAAGATACATCTTGGAAAAATGTAAGGTATCGGAATCACCTATTAAAAAATTGTGTATTATGAACCCTTTTATTCCTTGTATGTTCAAATATATAGAGTGTAGAAATTTTTATCTGGGGTTTGACAAAAAATTAATAGTAATCCATATATAAAGGAGAAATATATCCATTTACCTATATTTTTATAAAACATGCATCAAATAACTAATGTATACTAATGTTTCTCTATATACCACGATTCATCTTATCATGACTGTTCAACTTCCTTACCTGACATGTAGTGTATGGAAAGAGATGTTAGATATCATTAAATTAGATTTACCTCAATTTATTTGGGATCTTCTTGATAAAATCTTTATAGGATTACACCATAGTACCATTTTTTAATCCTTATAAATCATCACGCCCAATATCATCATATATAGATCATGATCCTTTATATAAAAAATTAATGAAAACATAACAATAATCTCTTGAATCCCATGGATCTGTAAACCCTCCAGAAACATGTAATCCACTTAGAGTGGAACTATGCTCTAAGAACCATCATCCCACCCATTTAGATTGAAACATTGATAAAAACCACATCTAGTGAGGCCTTCTACATTCCAAATAATGTATAAATTCTAGTTCAGATGATGAGGATCTAGTTTGAAGACATAGAGGCCTCATTTACTCTTATAAGAAAATCCATCAATATAATGACCTTTAAAATATTGGGGTTGATTTATGTAGATCTCCTCCTATATGTCACCAAGAATAAATATGGTCTAATATCCACCTTATCTAACTGGATTCAATCATATTTGACAAGAGTCAACACTAAAAGTATTGAAGTATTCTTAATTACTATTTAAAATATTTATAAGAAATATATTCCATGCTTCTATTGGAATACTTTCACCACCAATTTCCCCTTGTATCTTATACATTTATCATTTACTTCCTTTATGGTAAACAAATATATTTTTTATACATCTATTTATTTATAGTAGTTTGAACACATCCCATATTCTATAGAATATAATGAAATTTAATTATTTTTACATTATTGAATCCAATTACAATGATTCAAAATGTTTCAATACTTTTTCGGGGATTCTAGTTCCCCAAAATATGTTATATGTAATTTTTTTCTTGTCCATGTACCATTGAAGTGGTATCCTACCTATTTAATTTCATCAAAAATACGTTTTGGGAAACCTCTTCTTCCATTACTTCAATCTTAGATGTTATGACTATCGAATAATAATCATTCAGATATTTCCATTAGGCTTCATTAGAGCATTATCATTATAAAAATTCATTTATAAGTATTATTTTGGGGGAACATTTGCTGATATCTAGAGTTACCATAACTTTTAATCATTTGGTTCTAAAATCTAGATCAAATTTCATTTTAGTAGTGGCATTCATTCCCTTTACATTTGTTTTATATAAGTACTAATTCTTTCAAAGGAACATCTCAATGAATAGAATGTACCAACATCCAATGAATGTTTTCTTACCATTATCTCATATTCTAAAAACATAATATTCATTTCAATTTCCCTTGAAAAAATTGACTTTGGGTGTCACCTATATCATGTCTTTTACCTATTCATTGATTTGATCAAAATATATCCTTACAATGATTTTTATAATTCTATCTTATTTTTCCTTACATGCCCGTAACTCTCCCATTACACTTTTCATATACTTGCTGACAAAATTATATTGGATAAGTATAATGTCTTGCTTAATAATTTTTCATAAAAGGGTTTGGTAATTCTAGGGTGACCATGGATAGATATTTTCTTATAATTAAATTTACAGCTCATCATCACTACCCACTCACTATGTTATGGCGTTTCAGGTACAATCCTCTCGATCTATATCCCCTTCTTTTAAAAGATTTTTGAAATGTTTTTTTCCACTAAATTCTACTCTATTTTTGGTATTTGGGAACAATAATATCCTTCCAGTCTAAAATTCATTAATTTATTTAAATTATATGATGTAATAAAAATATCATACTTATACATAAAAAAATATTCATAAACCTTCCTTGTTTTATCATCATCAAATGTGAAAAAAGCGATGTGATCCATTATTATATAGAAATGTAGAAGTTCCCCATATGGATAAGTGAACTAACTCCATATTATGGGATTGGATCTTCCTTCATTTATTGTTGAATAAAATGATCAATTTTTTTCTCAAAAGACAACTCTCAAAATTTATGATTTTTTATCATGATTCATAATTCCCTACCAATCTAGAACACTGACACTCTTCTCAATAAAGTGAATGAGTAGGTAATTTAGAACATCAAATCTCCTAATTTAATAACTTCTTCTATTAAAATTATATCTTAACTCCTTGTCTAATATAGTGTATCATCCTTTAATCCTCTTTCAACAACCATGGATCCTCAAGTCACTTTCCAGAATCCATTTTCTTGGTCTATTCCATAGTGAACGCCATCCAACTACCACATTGAGATGGTATAATTACGATTACCTTTAATTTTCCTCACATCCATTAGTTACTAATATAAAATATTTTCATCCAAATATCCACATTTACCATTATAATCACTTCTAAAAAAACATAATCAATCCATTTAAAATTCCCAATACTTTTAGATATATAGCCTATCAGTTACATATAGCATACCATTAAGTAATGGGATACGTTAGAGTCAACCAAAAATGACTCTATTGAGACATTGGAGTTTAGTTGAAATTTTTTTATTTCTTCTATTGTTTCAATTGAGTTTTTAGATTTGGGAAGATTTTAATTGTCACCATTATTTATAATTTCTATTGTTCCTTTGATGATTTTTATTATTCCCACAATTCCATTTTGAACGTCCTCAATTTGTTAGATTTCCTCAACACTTATACCAAGACCTATCTTCTAGTTATTAATGATTTCCTCTCTGGGGTGAGTATCTACTTCTATCAAAAATAATATCATTTATGAAAGGTACATGTAACATTCTTCATTGGATTTCCTCAGTTAGTATAATGTTCTGAACATATTTGAAAATAAGATTAGTATTTATGAAATAATTTATTATTCTATTAAGAATACCAACATAACATTAAAGTGACTATGCGAGTAGAATGATTTCTCCAGCATCATTCATAAAAAATACATTTACTACTATGATTGGGATCTGGATCATGGTGAAATAAATAATAGGATTCTCTACTAAAATTCCATTATTGACCCTCATAATAATTATAATTATCATTATAATCACCTTGTTCAAAGTGTTTTTTATAATACCTTTCTATTAGGTCATCCATCACCTCAATTATATTCTTCTTCTCCTAGATGTTGAAGGTCAAGTTCTATTCCAGTGATATCCTCGCTAATCTATGTGGTTTTCTATCCATCATTATCCATTCACACTTCTTCATATTATCTACGTTCTCTCCACCAAATAAAATTTCATGGTTAGGTTGTATGAAATAGTATTCTATCTATATTATCTATAATCCATTGTTAGTTCCATAGAACCAAAAATCTAAACATTAACATCTTCTTTTATCATATTTTCTAATTAATGTATTCCCAACCACAACTAATATGATTTTCGGGAATGTATTAATGTTATGTGTGTTCTCCATTGTGATAATACAAAAGCTATTATGTAAATTGTTGGGAAGTGGAAGATTAGATGATGAATGAATAAAATAAATTTTATTATCTAGATTATTTAAAAATGCCTATCAAAGGTTGTAAAAAAAGAATATTATATTTTTCTTTTGTAGAATAAATGGTAGATAGGGTCATCTCACTTGAACTGTATCATAGTCAGTTCAACCACAAATTTCATTCCAACTATTATAATTATATATTTTGTTTTTAATATTTTTTAAAATAATGTTTTGTGTTTTTTTAGGAGTAAATAAATTAAAAAATAAAGACATCATGAAGATGAAGAAAATATAATTTTTATGAAAAATTGATGTATTTCTTGGGATTAGTTACATGGGTTTCTTAATTATTTAATTCAATTTGACCATCCATTAGTTTATGTACACGGATTATTATTCTCTACCCTGAGTGGTATTTTTATCATTCATAGGAAATCTATTTCAAAAAATAATTCTCTATATACTTGATATTAATTAAAAATTAAATATATATCCCTGAGAATGTAGAATATATCCACACCAATGAAATTTTTTCTCATCAACTAAAAAATAGATTCTAAAAAATTTAAAATTAAGAAACAACAATTAAGAACACCATGAAAACTCCGCCAATTGTATGCCCCATGTTAGTCACATTCCATTGCATGGTGGAATATGAACATAAATGAAAGAGATAAAAGAGAGATAAAGAGATTATTTTTGTAAGATAAAGAGGGAGGGAAAAAGAAATGGTAAAAATTAATTAAATATATAAAGATGTATCATACTACAAAAGGAATGCAAATAAATTTGAAAAGAAAAAAATCATTGCAGTGATGTGTAGTGGTGAATCCTCGGGAATTTATTGACTTTCAATTAACCCTATTCTCTTATTTATAGGCCTAAAAGATGATCGTGTCATCATAAATGGGCTTTAAATGACCCAAAATTTCCCTCATTCCTTCAATGGGTCATAAAAATGGGTATTGGGAATTATGAAATTGAATCATTCCATTATTTGCTGCTCCCAATGGTTCCACAATGTATTATTATATTCACGATTAGTAATGTGTGGCGAAAAACAATTCATGGCTTACTTTTCACACTATATTAATGGCTTCTATCCAATTGTGAATGACATTCACAATTTTAATTGTTTATTTCTAGCCAATTTCACCCAATTTCTTCCTCATTCATCATTTTTGAGTTCTGGGTCATGAATTAAATTATCCGTAGTCATGGTACATTATCTTCATATCAAATTCATTTCTTCATCAAGCTCAACTAAACTAATTTTTTTGTTTCTCAATAGTTTTTGGTATTATTGAATTAATTACAAAAACAATTAAACATGGGAAATAATAATACATTAATGTGTAAAAATATTTTGTTTTATATAAGAAATTTTATGAAATATATGACACTATTAATGATCTAACATGCAATTGATTCCATTCTATAGAACGAACCACCAAAACATCCTCATGTCTTTATGAACCAGAATTAGGAATTTTGTGGCATAATTATTGTTAATAGTAAATTTCAACTCCCACTCATTCTAAATAACTCCAAATTCAATCCAACTATTAAAGAAAAGATAAATAGGATATGAAATGAAATATATGGAAGGGTATTTAGTTTTATGTCAATGATAGAAGACTAATAAAATTATTTCATTGGAAATAAAATGTTTGCAAACATTGTTGATTAAGAGACAATTAACACTATTAATATCATATAAATTTATTTGATTGATTAATTTCATTCAATAGTGATCCATCACCATCTGGTCACACCTCTGTTATGTAATATTCATAATCATGTAATATAGGATACACTACCATCTAGGAAACATAGTCAACCATCTATTAATCTCTCTATTCTTTAGTGACTTCCACCTCCTCGTTCATTATATCTAGTATCACACTCAAAAACTCTATTGGGGTAATATGGACCATCCTTAAAATACCATTATATGTTTTCCATCATCAAAATTTCATACCTTTATGTTGAATACACTATTTTTGAAACATTCAGAAGGAAATTTTGAACTTATATAATTTCTCCATCCAGTTAGTTAAATCTAGTACACTGAAGAGTCCCCACATTCCAAAAAACCAAACATATGATTATTTATTCAATTGATTGCCTCAGTATCCTCCACTAATTAAGAAAAACGCACTCTCTTACTGTGTAAATTTACTATTCTCCACCATCATCCATTCACTATAGTCCTACTAATCCATAGTGTGGCCTCAGACATTCAAGTAATAAAACATTCATGAACATTTCTAGAGGATGTTTTTTACTATTTATCCACGATATCTCTAATACCTTATCTTTTAATATATTTTAGATGAAATGTAATTTTAGTTCATCAGATTTCATTCATTCAATAACCATTGTATTCTTTGTAAGGTTGATAACAATACAACTGTTACAAAGTAAAACTACTACTTTTATTTGATTACCAAGCTCCATGAAAAATTGTATCAATCATACTAAATCATTTCTGACTGTCATAATAGATATGAATTATGATTACATTATTGTAAAATTAAATTGAGGATGCATCTAAGTTATCTTGTAAACCATTTTTCCACAAAATGTAAATACAAATCCCATTATGTTATTCTATGTCTCTAAATAACATGGAAAATTCTCATCTATCATTATTTGAAAGGGTTCATCATCACCAAAATAGAGCGTTCTGTCTAATGATCACTTAAAAATTCCATTGATAATATCAATGTCTTCCTAATATTCCCTCCTAGAATTTGACATAATTAGTATTATGAATATAAAAAATGGAAATATCTGGACACATATATATCATCACATAAGTCACGATTCTGATAATCGATGCATAAGAAACATTCTCCATGAACTTATCTTCATATTGTAATTTTGGTGTCCATTCCTTGGATATCATGAACTATTTTTAAAGATGTATTGATACAATTTTACATCCAATTAAAGAAAATTTCTCAATTTCATACCATATTAACATATTATATGAAAACATAAGAGTACCATATTCTTTATGCCTATCTATCCTCATACCCAAAATTTTTATAGCTTTACCAAGTGCCATCATTTCATATTTTCCAGAAACCATTAACTTCAACACATAGATATTTTGGATATCTAGAACCACCAAAAACATGACATCCACAAAGAGTAGTATTATAAAATATGTAACACCCCAAGCTTCTACGGTACACTTCTCTTTGAATAATGCGAAAGCGTGTGTTGTACGCAACATCGAGTTCTAATACACCACAACCAATCAAACTAGCCGTTATGAATAGTAATACATACTTTTTGAAATTTTATAAATTTTATCTCTCAAAATGGACTTCATTTTTCGATTTGTAATATCGAATTTAGCCTTGGGTGAAATTTTGGATCTTTTCGGATAACATTTATATTTTGATTAATAGTGAAAATTATAAATTTTAATTAAAAACAACTTTTTTAGTTGAAATACTTTATATTGGTAAATTATGAATTTGAGTGACTTTAAATTATATTTAGAATATATTTTTACCATTTAATACAATGTTGGTCATCGTACATAATTTTACAATTATACCGGACATAAACAAGTGTCAATCTTTTTATAGTTATTATCTCTTAAAAACACGTTTTTTGTTTTAACAACTGGAAATAATTTTAAATTAATTTCTGCCACTTCTGTGTTTTGAATTTGGAAAAATGTATTCCATATTTGGAATCAAAATTTTCATATTTTGTAAATAGGTAACTTTTTTTTAGACATTTTGAATAATTACTTCGGTAAATATTTTATTTACCATGGTTAAGGGTAAATCCCGTAAAAAATGGTTAACAAATAATATTATAATAATACTAAATTATCCTAAAACGTGTCCTACCCTTTTTTGTGGAGACATGTCCGACCATGGGTATATTTGGGTCTATTTTGGGACCCCATGGAGCCATTTGTAGGTGATAGTGACACATTTTTTTAATTAAGTTAAAATAAATACAAAAATGACATAAGCATATATCTTTTAGAAAAACAATTTTTACACAGGGTTATATATGTTTTATTTTCAACTATAAATATTTATTAGAATGATAAACAGATTTTCTACATAATTATATTTTATTTATATTTTTATACATTATATATTTAATTTATTATTGACACAATTGTGATGCAGTAATTACTAAATTAATAAACAATTAAAATAATTGATATTATAAACACCAAAATAAATATAATTTCAGACTTTTTATGTATTACAATAATTTTTGAGGATAATATGACATGTTAGGATTTCTTTAATTAACTTTTTTCGAAGTAATAATTCTGTTATAAGTTTTAAAAAAATCAATTATTCAATAGTGTCAAAACTGACATAAAAGAGTTTTTAAAACAAATATTATATTATTAATTGATATTAAATTCCTAAAAATCTATGGTTCGGCCAATAGACTTATATCATGATATTTGTATCATTAATGGACCACTTTGGGGTCTCTTGGATGTATATTGTATGTTTATTAACCATATAATATAAAAATACGAAGAGACATTGTAAAAGTGAAACTAATTAACTAAGAGTTAATACTTAAAGATATGGTTAATATAGTAACCCAAACCTATCTAAATCCTATTGGTTGAGTAGTCTTCAACCTATAACCCCTTTAACATTTACATAATCCACTTTTGAGACATTATAAACCGAATATGAATTTATTATAAAATAATATTTCTAGCTTTTCCAAAGGTGCCCCTCACCTCTCTTATAAAAGGGCACTCCTCCATCTCATTAATTCACACGTAAAATCCATTTCGTTCGGCAAAAATCTACACAAATGCTCTCCCAACTTCCCACACATTATCCTAGAGGCCCTCCTTTAGTCAGAAAGCCAACCTAAGGATCTCTTTTGATCAAATCAAAAGGAAGAACCCGAAGAAGAGGTAACGATTTCACCTCCCCTTTTCAAGTTCCTTTCTTCGTCCACTTCTTATTTCTTTATTATTACCATTATAAAATAATAACTCTAGTATCTTATATATACTATGATGTTATTATAAATATGGTACAACCATATTCAGTATTCAATCCACCCTTTGAATAACATGTCACCATATGTGCGTACGTACGGCTTACCATCTCCACGTCGTGGTGTAATTGTTATTCAATAAATTATTATTTGGATGGGTATAATAATGATTTATAATTCATGTAAATAATAAATATAACATGATAATGATTATGTATATATGATATACCATCCAATTATATATTATTTTAATATCAAAATAATGATATTTTCGCTCATGCGTACGTACGGACTACCGTCTCCACGAACACGATGAGATTCATCTCCATCGTATCCATTCAAGTATAATTATCATTTGATGATTTAAAAATACTAAAAATAGAAATTAATTTAAATGAGTTTTTATTTCATCTATGTCAACATCCTTTGATGGATTTTATGCTTATTTGAAGTTGATTTATTATGATAAAAAACTTCTATATTGTATTGAAGGTTTTGTGATATGTTTGACTGTGGATGTGCTATTTTTATACCATTCATGGTTTATGGATGAAGTATTTAATTTTCGTATTCTAGTTTTAATACGAATGTTTATGTTATGTTTAAACCTATTCATATGAGGAATTCATTGGACTTAATATGTGAAGGGTGGAGCCCGCTATAGCTCCTTGATGCATCGGTAGGTCTCATGAGACAAACTAGTGTATTGGCACAAGGCCTTGGCAAAATCTTATTTGTAGTCTTGGTATGAGGCCTTGGCTATGTGGTTATGATAGTCTAGAATTATGCATTCCATCATTTTGAAAGTAGTTATTGATATTGCATGTGGTTATTCTATTAGTAGAATATCCATGTGAATAAGTAAATGGCATTATTTCATTTTATTTTTGCCATTCTATGTTGAAGTTCAAGTTTAAAAGGATTTTCTTTTAGTTATACATTTACTTAAGTGATTATTCTTATTTATGAAAGTTTCGGCTATAATGTTATCCTTACTGGGCATTTGAGCTCCCCCCCTTTTCTATGTTTTATTTTTCCCAGGATGTGAAGAAGTAATTTATGAATGACCTGTAGGGATAATATGAGGGGATAAGAGTGTGGAATATAGAGACTATATTGTTTTAGTTTTCATTTTATGATGTAATTTAAACTTTATTAATATATCTAGTGTTACCAAGGCTACTAAACAAATCGGTCTTTCGAGATTTTATCTTTCTCGTGATCATGCCAATGTTATGTAATAATGCACCAACTCTGGGTAACTGGGGTCGGGGCGTTACAGTTTGTATCAGAGGAAGTTTAGTACAAACCTTGGAAGCTATATTTAGATAAAATCTAATTTGTGCACATAGATTTAAGATGGAATTTGAGGATTAGTATAGAAGAACTTTCTATAATTTTGGTATTGTAGAGATTTTGTGAGTTTTCCGAGCAATAAATCCATGTCTGGAGACAAGTAGGTAGAGGCGACTCTGGCACAGATGTACCTAGGGGTAAAACCCAAAAACACCTCATTGAGATAGACTCGAACGGGAACTGGTGCACGACAATGGGCCTTGCTGCACTCTTGGTTACGACACTCCCAGGGGATATGCTTAGGATAACTTTCATTTTCTTTACAAATCATTATGAAGGGTTTATGAGTATATACTTCCTCAAAGAAAACATTCTTATGATTATGGATTATATCCATAAAGAGTTCAATTTATTTTATGTGTTTTATAAGTATAGAATTATGTATTTTGATTCATAAACTGATCTAGTTTATGTCATTGTTTGGAAATGGAACCTAGTGGAAGAAATGGAAACCTTATCAGTGCATGCACTCCATGTAGGGATTTCCATCCTGCTAAAGATAATTATAGTGGAGCTGGTGATGAAAATGGTGCTGATCAGCTAATCACTATACTGGGACAACTCACTCAGGTTATGAATAAAAACCTTACCCGTATAGAGCACCCTGATCTGCAGCGTGGAGGATCAATGTTTGATTGCTTCATGAGGCAACAATCAACAACATTCAATGGGAGTACAAATCCCTTAGTATCTGAGCAATGGATAAATTCCCTAGAGAAAATATTTCAGGCTTTGGGGAGTAGTGAAAGGGGAAACGTTATCATGGAAGTTTACTGCCTTACAGGAGATGTTGATCAATGGTGGTAATTGATTCAAAACATGAAGGAAGATGATGAAGTATCAAATATGGAATGGAGGGAGTTTAAAGATCTGTTTTTAGAAAAATACTTTCCTCGTGACCATCGAGCAGATATGGAAAGGAAATTTCTGAGTCTGACGCAAAAGGAGGCTTAGAATGTTGCAAAGTATGAGGATAACTTTACAAGGTTAGCATGGTATGCTAGAGAGTATGTATGTAACCCAAGAATTAAGATTGATCATTTCTTTGATGGGTTAAAACCATTTCTCCGTCGAGCATTGGTATCAAAATCCTTCTCATCATAAGAAGACATTGTCTCATGTGTTATCAAGACATAAAAGGAATTCCCAGAGTCTTATGACTTTAAAGCAAAGCAAGAGAAGTAGAGATCTTCTGATCAATCTGGGAATGGAAATAAGGGTAAGATTGGAAAGTTTGAATATCCATCCCGAGGTAAATGTGAGAAAAACACCCTGGTACTTTCGTGAAGGGAATGGGTGTCTATTACAAGTGTGGTGAAAAAGGCCACCAAGCTCATGACTGCGAAGGGAAGAAAGAAACTACCAATGTTCAGTGCTACAATTGTAGGGAGATGGGACATTATGAAAATGAATGTTCTAAATATCAGGGGAAATTACCTCAGAAAAGGCCAAGGGATCAAGGCCAAGCTTATGAAATCACTACTGCTGAGGTAGATGCTCTGAAAGACGTGGTGGTAGGTAATTTAATGGTTTCCTCAGGTTTAGCAAGGATCATCGCATTGTTTCATATCTTCCCAGTTTTCTAAGAAAATTATATATTTCCAATTTGATTTAACAAAGGATTTGTCGGTTAAAACTCATAAGGGAAGTATCATTGCAACAATGTTTTGTGAATCAGTCCCTATTAGAGCACATAAATATTTTTTATCTGCTGATCTCATCATCATACCTATCATTGAGTCTAATATAATCCTCGGTATGGATTGGCTTTCATACCATGATGCGAAAATTTATTGTAAGAAGAAGGAGGTTATGATTTTTAATTATGATGATAAGGAACACCTTATCTTTAGAGCAGAATCATCACCACCTAATTCTTATCTATATCCAACCCCAATAGCTCAACTAAATTCAATTATTGGGGAGGAAGATAATGAAATGACTGTGGGTGAGGAAAGGGATGTTTAAATAGAGGATGTGCCTATTGTGAATGAATATGTAGATGTGTTTCCGGAAGATTTACCTGGACATCTTCCAGAACGAGAAGTTGAATTTTCCATTGATTTAATTCCTGGATCAAAGCCTATATCGAAGACCCCTTATAGAATGGACATTGTGGAATTAGTCGAGCTAAAGAAACAACTAGAGAAATTGAGTAATAAGGGATTTATTCTCCCTAGTGTTTCTCCATGGGGAGCCCCTGTTCTTTTTGTTAAAAAGAAAGATCGATCTATGAGGTTATGTATCGACTACAGGGAGATCAATGCTATAACAATAAAGAACAAGTATCCCCTACATCGCATTGATGATATATTTGACCAACTACATGGAGATCAATACTTTTCAAAGATTGGACTTCGATCAGAATACCATCAGTTTTGTTTGAAAATGGAAGACATTCCGAAGACAACATTTAGAATTAGGTACAGGCATTAAGAGTTTACAGTAATGCCTTTTGGATTGACTAATTCACCCTATGTATTCATAGATCTGATGAATAACGTTTTCAAGGAATATCTCGATGAATTTTTGGTGGTATTTATTGAGGATATCTTGGTATACTCCAAAAGCTACGAAGATCATGAAAATCACTTGCGCATTATCCTGGAGACTCTGAGAAGACATGAATTATATTGGAAGTTTAGCAAGTGTGAATTCTGGCTTCAAGAGATTTCTTTTCATGGCCATATTGTCTCTAAATATGGAATCTTTGTTGATCCTTCTAAGACGAAGGCAATCAAAGAATGGCCAGAACCTATGATTATAACTGAGGTACACAGTTTTATTGGTTTGGAAGGTTATTATTGACATTTCATCCAGAAATTTTCCCAGTTGGCTAACCCATTAACAAATCTAACACGTAAAGGGGTTAAAATTTTTTTGTACAAAAGAGTGTGAAGAATGTTTCTAAGAACTGAAGAGATAATTATCCAATGCTCCTATATTGACTCTACCATCGAGGAATGATGGGTTCGTTATTTATAATGATGCATCAAAGAAAGGACTTGGTTGTGTCCTTATGAAGAATGATATAGTTATTGCCTATGAATCACGACAGTTGAGAATTCATGAACAAAACTATCCTACTCATGATCTCGAGTTAGCAGATGTGCTCTTTGCTTTGAAAATATGGAGGCACTACCTCTATGGTGAAAAATGTGATTTTTATACTGATCACAAGAGTTTGAAGTATATTTTTACACAAAAGGAACTCAACATGAGGCAAATGAGATGGCTTGAATTACTCAAGGATTATGATTGTACGATACACTACCACCCGGGGAAAGCAAACAAGGTGGCAGATGCCTTAAGCAGAAACGGTCAAGGAGTTTTGAACAATATGAGAATTGAAAGGGATCCAATTTTCATGTATCTATGGAAGATGGACATGGGAATAACCGAGGAATGTGAAACATCAATGATTTTTCAAATGGTTGCCAAACCATGTTTACTAGAAAGGATTAAGTGTTCTCAGACCGATGATGAAGAATTTCAAAATAAGATTAAAGCTATGAATGATGGGAGATTGAGAGACTTTGTGTATGAAGAAGGAATTTTGAAATTCGGGAAGAGACTTTCTGTTCCTGATATACCTGATATAAAAAGGGAATTGTTGGATGATTCTCATAGTTCCAATTTACCAATACACCCTATGAGCACCAAAATGTATAGATATTTGAAGGAACATTTTTGGTGGGATAACATAAAGAGGGAGATTTCCGATTTTGTGTCAATATGTATGGTTTGTGAACAAGTGAAAGATGGAAGGCAACAACCTGGAGGAGTCATGCAACCTCTTCCCATACCTGAGTGGAAATGGGACAATATTACTATGGGCATTGTCATGGGGATACAAAAGACTCCTAGAAGGAACGATACAATATGGGTAATTGTTGATCGTCTTACCATGTCAGCACATGTTCATGATATAAGAGAATATCTACCATTGGAATGTCTAGTAAGACGTTATATTGATGATGTTATGAGACTTCATGGAGTACCCCTATCGACTGTTTCTGATAGGGATCCCCATTTTACATCAAGATTCTGGAAAAGTCTTCAGAAAGCCTTGGATACTAAACTTCATTTGAGCACTGCCTACCACCCTCGAACAGATGGACAATCAGAACGAACTATTCAAACCTTAGAAGATAAGTTCAGATCCTGCTCACATGACTATCAGGGTATGTGGGATCAATATTTACCTCTGGTAGAATTTTCCTATAACAATATCTTCCATTCAAGTATTTAGATGGCACCATATGAAGTGTTATACGGAAAGAGATATCACACGCCAACCTTTTGGGATGAAGTTGGTGAAAGAAAACTTATAGGTCCAGAACTGGTGGAGGAAACGATGGAAAAGGTGAAGGTAATCCAAAATCACATCAAAGCAGCTCAAAGTAGGCAAAAGATTTATGCCGATAATCGAAGAAAGGATTTGGAATTTCAAGTGGGTGATCATGTTTTCTTGAAGGTATCTCAATGTATGGGGGTCATACATTTTGGTAAGAAAGGTAAATTGATTCCCAGGTACATTGGACCTTTCGAAATTCTAGAATGAATTGGGGCTGTAGCTTACCGATTGGAAATGCTGCTAAGTCTCTCCAAAGTTCACGATGTGTTCCACGTATCTCTATTGAGGAAATACATGCCTGACCCAACGCATGTACTCACCTATGAGGAATTAGAACCGGAACACGAACTGTCTTATTGTGAAGAGCCCTTCAGGATTCTCGATACGAGAGAACAGGTACTGAGAAACCGGAAGACGCGTCTGGTAAATGTTTTGTGGAGAAACCATAAGATGGAAGAGGCAACGTGGGAACCCGAGGAACTTATGATGAAGAACCACCCGATTCTTTTCATGCGGTAGTATTCTAGAAATTTTGAGGATGAAATTATTTGAAGGTGGGGAGAATGTAACATCCCAAGCTTCTACGGTACGCTTCTCTTTGAATAATGTGATAGCGTGTGTTGTACGCAACATCGAGTTCCAAATCACCACAACCAATCAAACTAGCAGTTATGAACAGTAATACCATGTTTTTGAAATTTAATAAATTTTATCTCTCAAAATGGACTTCAATTTTGGATTATGAATATCGAATTTAGCCTAGGGTGAAATTTTGGAACTTTTCGGATAACATTTATATTTTGATGAATAGTGAAAATTACTAAATTTTAATTAAAAACAACTTTTTTAATCAAAATAATTTATATTGATAAATTATGAATTTGAGTGGTTTTAAAGTATATTTAGAATATATTTTTACAATTTAATAAAATTTTGGTCATTTTACATAATTTTACAGTTAAACCGGACATAAACAAGTGTCAATCTTTTTATAGTTATTATCTCTTCAAAACACGTTTTTTGTTTTAACAATGAGAATTAATTTTAAATTAATTTCTACCACTTATGTGTTTCAAATTTGGAAAAATGGATTCCATATTTGGAATCAGGATTTTCATATTGTGTAAATAGGTAACTTTTATTTTTAGACATTTTGAATAATTACTTCGGTAAATATTTTATTTACCACGGTTAAGGGTAAATCCGGTAAATAAGGGTTAAAAAATAATATTATAATAATACTAAATTACCCTAAAACGTGTACTAACCTTATTAGTGGATAAAGTTTCTACCATGGTCATATTTGGGTCGATTTTGGGACCCCATGGAGCCACTTTTAGATGATAGGGACACTTTGTTTTAATTAAGTTAAAATAAATACAAAAATGACATAAGCATATATCTTTTAGAAAAACAATTTTTACATAGGGTTATATATGTTTTATTTTCAACTATAAATATTAATTAGAAAGATACCAAGATTTCATAAAAAAGTATATTTTATTTAGAATTTTTAGACATTATATAATTTAATTTATTTATGACACAATGGTGATGCAGTAATTACTAAATTAATAAAAAAATAACATAATTGATATTATAAAAACCCAAATATAGATAATTTCAGACTTTTTATGAATTAAACTAATTTTATAGGATAATATGACATGTTAGGATTGATTTAATTAACTTTTTTCTTAGTAATCATTCTGTTATTATTTAAAAAAAATCAATTATTGAATAGTGTCAAAATTGACATAAAAGAGTTTTTTAAAAATATATTATATTTTTAATTGATATTAAATTCCTAAAAATATACGGTTCGGCCAAAATACTTATATAATGATATTTTTATCATTAATGGACCACTTGGGGAATCTTGGATGTGTATTTTATGTTTATTAACCATATAAAATAAAAATACAAAGAGACATTGTAAAAGTGAAACTAATTAAATAAGAGTTAATACTTAAAGATAAGGTTAATATAGTAACCCAAACCAGTCTAAATCCTATTGGTTGAGTGGTTTTAGACCTATCCTCACCTTAAACTTTAAATAATACACTTTGGAGCCATTATAAACCGAATATAAATTTATTATAAAATAATATTTCTAGCTTTTCCAAAGGTTCCCCTCACCCCTCTTATAAAAGGGAACTCCTCATTATCATTAATTCACACCTTAGAATCCTTTTGGTTTGGAAAACCTCTGCCCAAATACTCTATCAACTTCCCAAAATTTATCCTAGAGGCCCTCATTTAGTCAGAAATCCAATCTATGGATCCCTTTTGATCAAATCAAAAGGAAGAACCCGAAGAAGAGGTAATGATTTCACCACCCATTTTCAAGTTCCTTTCTTCTTCCACTTCTTCTTTATTTGTTATTATCATTCTAAAATAATAAATCCAGTATATTATTTATACTGTGATGTTATTATAAATATGGTATAGCCATATTCAGTATTCAATCCACCCTTTGAATAACATGTCACCATACGTGCGTACGTACGGCTTACCGTCTCCACATCGTGGTGTAATTGTTATTCAATAAATTATTATTTGGATGGGTATAATAATGATTTATAATTCATGTAAATTATAAATATAACATGATAATGATTCTATATATATGATATAACATCCAATTATATATTATTTTATTATCAAAATAATGATATTGTCGCTCGTGTGTACGTATGGACTATCGTCTCCACGAACGTGATGAGATTCATTCTACATCGTATCCATTCAAGTATAATTATCATTTGATGATTAATAATAGTATTTAAAGACTTGATATCATTATGAATATTAATAAGAGACAACCTATCCATAACAAACATGGCTTATGTAACAAAACATATTAAGGAAAATGAGTAAGTTAATACCCGAAATGACGATAATTCTAAGATATTATTAACAAAGCAATGTTGAAAGATCATATAGGATATCATATTATTGTATATGATTCTTGAATAATTTAATAAAAATTATTTCACCATTATATCGGAGGTTAAACTCCCCTCAAAAAAGGAAATGTACAAGGTAAGGGTTTATTTCGCAATCTCTTCATTATCCGAGGTTATTTATACATACTAAACTACTGGGACTTCTTTATCATCCACATCCATGTTTCTTAAAAATTTATTTAAAAACATTTTTAATATTTACTAGAATATGGGTTAAATTCATTTATACCCTTTGTTGACATTTATTAAGAGGTTTATAAAGGAATAGTTTTGTCGTTTTCCAAACAAGGTGCTTTTTAACCTTTTCGACAGAATTAAGGTAAAAATGTTTTTTAACTTCTACGGAGGGTGTGGCTATTTTCCGCCGTTATAAAATCTTTGAAGATTCACTTACAAGATTATATGAATATTTTCAAATAAAATGTTATATTTTATAAATATATAACTCTTAAATGATTTCAAAATAAAAAGATATATTACTTTAAAATGATTTTTGATTTCATCTATGTCAACATCCTTTGATGGATTTTACGCTTATTTGAAGTTGATTTATTATGATACAAAACTTCTATATTGTATTGATGGTTTTGTGATATGTTTGATTGTGGATGTGCTATTTTTAAACCATTCATGGTTTATGGATGAATCATTTACATTTCGTATGGTATTTTTAATATGAATGTTTATGTTATGTTTAAACCTGTTCATATGAGGAATTCATTGGACTTAATATGTGACGGGTGGAGCCCGCTATAGCTCCTTGATGCATCGGTAGGTCTCATTAGACAAACTAGTGTCCTGGAACATGGCCTTGGGAAAATCATATTTTTAGTATTGGAACGAGGCCTTGGATTTGTGGTTATGATAGTCTGACATTATGCACTCCATCATTATGAAAGTGGTTATTGATATTGCATGTGATTTTTATATTAGTAGGATATCCATGTGAATAAGTAAATGGCATTATTTCATTTTATTTTTTCCATACTATGTTTAAGTTCAAGATTAAAAGGCTTTTGTTTTAGTTATACATTTCTTTAAATGTTTATTCTTATTTATGAAAGTTTCCGCTATATTGTTATCCTTACTGGGCATTTGAGCTCACCCCTTTTCTATGTTTTATTTTTCCCAGGATGTGAAGAAGTAATTTTTGAATGACCTGCAGGGATAATATGAGGGGATAAGAGTGTGGAATATGAAGACTATATTTTTTTAGTTTTCAATTTATGATGTAATGTAAAAATTATTAATATATCTAGTGTTACCAAGGCTACTAAACGAATCGGTCTTTCGAGATTTGATCTTTCTTGTGATCATGCCAAAGTTATGTTATAATGCACCGACTCTGGGTAACTGGGGTCGGGGCGTTACAAAATAAGTCCAATCATCACATAACAGTTGATAATAAGAATGATTAAAGTCATAACTAAAGTGACCTTCCTCTTTCATGAAATCCCCAAAGACCTGGTTCAATTGATGAAGATTATGTTTCAATATATAAAGGATTCATTTAAAATTATAAATAATTACAACCTTCTGATTATCATTTAAACCATTAAAATTATTCTTGTATATCTCTTTCTCCAAGTTAAGATTATGAAGGGATGTCTTACCATCCATCATCACTATGTTTAGATCATCAAAAGCGATAACAATCAAATGTACCTATATTTTATTTCTCTTAAACACAAGGTAAAATATATTAGATAAATTTATCACATAATTCTATGGGAATAATTTCATCCCCAGTCACGACTTTTATATTATACTTCCATGATATTCTTCTTGAAATGAAATCCCAATTTTCAATCTAGTTCTCTCTTTCCTTCTGATATTTCAGTCAAATACCATGTACTATTAAACACAATTGAATATAGTTTTTCTTCAATAGACAACTCCCACTTCTTCAAGACATAATGAATTGCTACATATTCTTGGAAACTTTTTTTACTAGAATCAATTATAATTAACAATTCTTCATCATCCTCAAACCCCTAAACTTACCATATCAATCAAAAATATCTAAAACTAGTTTGGAATATATACTTACGGTGTAAGGATTTATAGGGAACATACAATAAACTAATCATTTTCTAGAGATTTTCCATAGGTTTAATCATATTATAAACTTTCCGCAATGTCTTTTGTGAGATAAATTTCTATAAAATATTCTGAGATATCTGTAGTTATCAAAACTTGTGATATTTCTATTATATCATTTAGATCAACTTATACATTAGTAATTTTACTCATTCCTTAAAATATTGATTCATCAAATTTAGGATCTTTTAAAAGGATCTTCTCATAAAAAAAATAATATTTCTAATTATGAGCGTTGTGTTTTTTTTCAATATCCCATATACTAAATTGAAAATATTTATTTTGATACCCCATGAGAAAATATTCTTTATAATTCTTTATAACCATTTCATTATCCTTTGCATAAATAATTTAATAAGATAAATTATAAATATATTAATGTTTCAAACATTTGGTGGCTTACCAAACTATATATCTTCCAAGATACTTTTTTTCTTTATAAATGAACAGACTTATATTTGACACATATGATTCCACATTGATTTCTTCTAGACATATAGCTTTGGGTATTATCGATTTCACTTACATAAATATTTCATTCCCAGATAATGTTCAGTATAACCCTTCATCCACACCATTATACTATGATGTTCACAATACTGTCCTCTCGATCACAATACCCTTCTTCTAAGAGATTTTATAAAAGTAACTTTAAATGTATTCACCATAATTGACATACTTGATGTTCATTAACATTTGACTATGATCCAATTTATCCATTCTGATACAATATTAAAAATAACTAAAAATTAAAAGTTATGCATAAATAAATAAACTCATACATGCCATGTTGCCTCATTGATTAATGTAAAAAAATTAAATTGATTATCTATGAGATCATACTGGATTTCATTTTCATACATCTAAGTAACATAAATCCCATGTATAGGCTCTAGTATTTTATCCATTCATATGGAATGAAACCCTATTTTGTATTCCCATCACAAAATATTCTAAACAATATATTCCTATAAGATCTAGAATCCAAATATGCAACCCATCTAGAATATGTTTTATCTTCTCGCTAGGGTGATTGATTATATAAAACCATACCTCTAGTTCTTATGTGTTTGTACTTCATGCTATATCATGTCAACCTAATCATCCACTCGAATACAGGGTCTCATATTTTACCCCTATCAGAAAAAAGGACCATATATTAACATTCTAGGCTCCTGTGGTGATGATTATTTCATGGCCTACATTATCAAGCTACCCCACAAAGATGAGAATCTTTTAATTACCCGGAATGTGACCCACCTCCATGATTCATTGGAACCACCCATTTTTATCCAATTTTCCATGTCCCTTTTAAATAACTTTTAAATATTCCTCATCAACCATATAAATATTATGATATATTCCAAACACATAAAAAATCATCAACCTATGATCTTCCATTCTTTGAAACGATACATCAGAGTCAACCACCAAATACACTATTGGGATGCATTTTTTTAATAGAGATTTACTGCCTTTTTCTATTGTATTAATATATTTTGAACTTATTGAACATTTCTTTATGACACCATATTTGTATTTCGATGTTTTCTCTGATGATTTCCTAGATTCACACAATTTCATCATGTAAGTCCTGGATAATTATAATTTCTATGAATCTCCTCCCAGTGCATATCTTCTAGTCATATACAAATCCTTTTAGGTGAGTTTTACCTTCCATCAACATTCATATAATTTCAAAAGAGTACATGGATCTTTATTCTTCATAGTCTAACATTATGTATCACATTGTGGGAATTTTCGAACAACATATCAGTCTTTCTATATGATTTTTTCTACCATAGTAACAATAAAATCTGATGATTATGGTACTGGTGAGGGTAGAATGTTTTCCTACACATCATCCATAATATTTAAATTCACTACTATGAGCAAGCTCTATATCATGATGAAACTATTCACATGATATCTCCCTAACCTTTTTTCTGATAACAACATGACAAATATTATTCTCATTATAAATAATGTGTTCATGTTTTATTTTTTTCATGTGTCTATGATTCCATCAGCTTAGATTTAGTCTTATTCTCTAATATAATTAATGTCGTGTTCTTTTCCAATGATAGCATCATTAATACAAGTGGTTCTTGTTTAAATATTTTTTAACGCATTTATATCTTGTCAGGATTATCTGTAAAAACGAAATTTTGGGATCCTTTTTGTGATATTTTAATCAATATTTATTATGTATAATCCATATTAATTTTTGTATAAGTGATCAATATAATCCAATCCATCATTAATTTGAATCTCATATGATTATAGTACCCCAAAATAAAATCAACATCATTCTTAGGAAATTATGGATTTTACATCAGTTTCTATGTGAGATGAAACAAGATCTTGGATATAACTTTCTGGGTATCATAACCTCCGACAATATATGAATGATAGATCATTTATTCTAGAAAAGAACACACATGAGGATGATTTTATGATATATAGCTAACCCATAATAATTTCCTAATATATTAGAGAACCAAAACTAGGAATTCTATTGCATTCTAATCACTAGATACCTTTTTCACCCAATAAACCTATTGAAAAACAAAAAAAGTATTCAAAGGGTTAATATAATGATAATTTGGATTCATAAATATTTATATTGTTTAGAAATTCATCATATATCCAAATGAGACTTATAAAAACATTATTTTTTAAGAAATAAAATTATATTGATAATTGAAGAAAAAGATCAAATGGCTACACTAAACATAAAGTACAAGTAATTCCATGGATTCATTAAATTAAATAATGATATATCATCATCGGGTTTTAGCTCTATATTATAGAGATAATTAACAAATTAAATAGTTTTCATTTATATTTTATAAACATAGTTTTCCATCTACAGACCTCACCATTTTTTAATGTATTAAAATTTATTAACAGCTATAGTTGGTAGACTATTCATAGCCTTTATTAGTATATCATTTATTTTCATGGAGAAATTTTTGAAATCATTATAAATTTATTAAACTATACTTTCATGCTAACGTTTCAAATTTTGTTTTCACCACATGGTTGGGAAAATTTTCTAGAGTCTCTCCTTCTACTAAATTGAATCTGGTTACTTAAAGAATCATCACAGTACCAACCAGAATCATAAGAATTGATATGTGTTTAGGGTAATATTTCAAATATATAGTTTTATTAAATTTTATTTTCTCAAATGTGTTTTGTATTTTTTATCATAATAGAACAAATTAAATGAAATACTTGGATTTCCATAAAATGTGGAGAAAAAATAATTATAAATGTGGAACATTTCCCATGATTAGATTATAGAATGAATCTTAGAAGTGATAAATCACTTTGGGATTTATTTTAATTATATTTTATATGCTTTTAAAATGTTTAACTAAATTAAATATCAAATATATTAAATTATAAGGTCCCACACTAGTTAACTGAATTCATAGGAGATGACAATGATCAAGAATGTGAAGGGATGCTGCTAAGAAATTATTATGTATTTAATTTTAAATATATATAATGGGATTGGTGGGAGATTTATTTCCCCTCCCCTTGTAAAATTAACTGTAATTTAATAAATTATTATCATATTTATGAGAATAAATATTTGATGTCATAGGATAAGATCCCTTTTTCATTTGGTTGATGTTTCTAGTTTAAGCAATTTTAAATGTTTTATTATTAGATGAATAAATATATATATATATATACTATGGGTTTTTTGAATGAAAATTATCTCGAGAACAATTAATTTAATTTTACTTGTATGTTCATTATGTTCTTAGAAGATAATAACGTTTATTCCTTAAGTTATTCTTCAAATAATTTTCTTGTATATATAGTTATTATAAGAATTAATTTTGGATGGTGATGATATATTATCTATATAAATTATTTTACATGGGTTTAGTATATATGTGTTACTGTCAAAAAACTCTTATGAAAGGATGTATGTTGTGGTACTTTATTCGATGTGATCAATTATGTATTGATTGAGGGGTGTGATATGAAATTATTTCAACTTAGTAGTGCATGAATAGTTTTCTTATGAAATAAAAATTTATAGTTATCCCTCTTGGTAGAGGGAGGTGTATTTTTACAAGATTATATCCATTTATTTTTATTATTTTTGGTTTTATGTATCATAAATTTTATTTTTCATGTGATACATTTTTCCGATTTTCTAATTCAATGCAATTCATTATATATTTATGTATATATTTTATTGGATAATTATATCAAATGAGACTAGAAATTATACATGAAACCACTTTTATCACACTCACTCATGGGATTTTATGACATTAATGATACCATACAATGTTATTGTACTCACACAAAAATACTAATCATGGTGTTTCTTAAATGTTTTCATGAATATGAATTAATTAGATACTCAAATTAACAGATGTTCCCATAAACAGTATTGATACATGTAATGATTATTACATGCATGGGTTTGAGTCGTTGAATATGGTAGTTCATTCACTTTTCTCCTTCATATAATTAATAATATTTTTTAATTATTATCCAAAAGAAAAAATATTATCAATTGTTATTATAACCTAGGATGAACATATAATTTTATAAAACAATATTCAATTAGTATAATATTTTTTTATACAAAACTAATGTTTTTCTATCCAATTTTTCAATCATGGATTTTATCAAAAGGTGTTTCTGGGGTTTTCAAGATATAAATATGAATTGATATATATATTTTAAATTTTATGAATTTTTAATGTTTTAAATAAATATCTTATTTTACATTCTAAATTTTAATGTATTGAAATTAGTCATAAACCTCTATTATTTTGTGAAATGTAATTGGGTGTACAGGTAACTCAATGAAAAATAATTTTTTTATGTTGGTACATTGTAAATTATATAAGACCAATTTTGTTATTCCGTAAATGGATGATTCCAAATATAATGAAAATAATTAGAGAACATGGGAGGTAAACAATGTGTATTCATGGAATGAATTACAATAAATAAATACCAAGATTATATGCTTATTCAGGTATTGAGTATTGGAATTCTATAAATTAATAAAGTGATGCATATGAAACCAATAAACTGTACAGAAAAAAAAAATTAGATATATATATATGAATTAATCTATACCTTGAATATGTTCAATAAATTATATCATATCATATATTAGGTGTGGACATGATTATCCTGCCTTGTTATTAATTTCTCAAAGGTAAAATGATTTGAAATCTTTATGATTTCAATATTTTTATAATTGGAAATAACTTTCTCAAGGTTTATGGGATCAAAAAACTATAGTGTTATAAAATGATGTGTGGATTAAGTATATTATTTTCTTAAAAATTGATTATAGAAATATTTTAATAAATTTGAGTTTAAAATTTTGAAATTATTATTTGGGTTGATTAAAATGGGATTAATTTATTTAAAATTTGTTATTTTATTGAAATTTATTTAAATATAATTAATTAATTTTTTTCATTTTATTTGGAATGGGTAGCATTACTATTATGGAATATTATAATAAATTTGAACTATATTTTATGGGTTTTGTAATATATCTAATGGTATTTTCTATTTTTTAATCATGTGATAAAAATGATTTAATGTTTTTGGTATTGGGAAAGGATTTTATTATGAGTTCACCAAGGAAATCTAATGACTGGAGAAAAATATTGTGGGAAAACATTTTGATCTATAAAATTGTAATTGTTTCCCTTAAAGATGGGTTTCCATATGGTTCAAAAATAGTTTATTTCAGGGGTTGAATGGTGTCAAATCACTAATTTAGGGTTTTATATCTTAGAATGGTCTCAAACGGGTTTCATTTATTGACCCTAAAACATCCAATGGCTCTTATATCCATGATTCATGGAACTAAATTCCAAAGGCAGACACTAATGTTTTCATTTGGCCGGAGGCAATTGAGAACTCACATTGGTCGATAGGATGAGAATTAGGGCTCATCACACCCTTCTAGGGGGAACTATTCCCTTTTCTTGTACTCTCTTATAGATTTACGATATTTTCATGAATCACTAGTTAATTCCCAAATATGCATATTACATATTACACTTAGGCAATTATCCATCGTGACTATGCATGGGTTCAGAATAATTTTCATGTATTTCAGGTTCTCCATCAATGGACGGATCTGTATGTATCTATGATTCTCCTACAATGCTACCCTTTTATTGATTTTTAGGGATATTTTGATCTTTTACTGGGATAATGTTGGTTTGAAGATGCATGATTGGGTGCTCAAGAGTTTATCATAACCCAGGGGTAGAATTTTTTTCTGATATTGGAATAAAACCCATGAAATAGGCTTCCAATGTATCCAAAAAACTTGAATTAGACTCCATGTAGTTCATTATTTTTTAATTTGACACATAACCTTTTGAGGTCATTTGATGAGCACCCAACCATGCAGTTTAAGGTCATTTGGCAAGGATGTCCAGTTGGAAGAAGAATGGTCAAAGATGGTATAGTACTTATGTAATGGTTGTTGAAGGGTCCCATAAGATGATGTATTGTCTTGTTTGAACATGATCCTACATGAGATATGGCCCAAAGAAAAAAAGGGTGGATTAGGGTGGTGGGTTTGAATCATCGGGAGGAATCCTACTTATCCTAGTTAGTTAGTAATAAAGTCAAGGTGTTCGGTAGGATTTGGGATTATACCTTAGAGGGGGACCATTTAATAGGGGCATTATTGGTGCTTATGCATTGAAGCTTCCCATTTTGAGGGACATGGTTGGGTATTACACATGGTTTCGACCCATGTGGATTGAATATGGGTCTTACATCAATTGAGAAGGCCCATTTCTTTCTACTTAATTAGGAATATGTCTTTTTGATGGTAGAATTATAGTTTCGATAATTATACAGCGTAGGAGGTGCATTGTTTTTTGTTTCATGTGGATACCATAATCGACATTGAGTTCTTTAAACACATGTGTCATGATCGGTGTGACAAAAGAGATTAATAAGTAGAATCTATGATCACATGATCTCACACCATGAACTAATGGATGGTTCTGGAGAACAAAGGGATGGATAAAGGGGCTTCAAGTGTGGCTTTTTCCTCTCTTGTTTTCATATCTTGGATATACACATTCAGTGATCTATCATGATTTTCCATAAAAATAGAATAAGTGGAGAAGAAAGGGCCATCTCATACAAGAATTTATAGGGTCTTACTAGATGATAAGTGCCCTAAAATTGTTTCTGAGAAATAGAGGCATGTTCAATAGTATCACACCCCAAAGGGAAAGGATTGGGGTTCCTTTAAATCCCATGAGTAGAGAATTTTATGTGACTACCCCATGTTTATAACAATTATTACACTAGAAATGTAAATTGGAGGTCATTCAGAGGGTCCTCCCCATTACTATGTGAATCCTATTTCCATTTTTAAGAAAACATTAATGGAAATATTGATGTGCATGATGATCTTATCATACATGACACGTGGCTATGGAAGGGGCCATAGGCTAATTTTGGTATACTGCTTCAAAGAGGGGCCAATATGTGGACTAATGATATGGCAGAATAGAATGGTCTTAGCTGAAGAATACAACATCCTAGGATGCCTAATCCATTATAGAATCTTCATACATGGGATGGGGTTACCACCTTATTGAATGTTTCTATGCAGGTAAGAGGACCACCCACATAGTATTATGTATATGGAGATGGGTTCATCCCATGTAGTGTTTCTCTTCATGTGACTAGGTTCTACCTGCGTATGATCTTGCTACACAGATCTATGTTCCACCCACATAACATTTTGTTACTAGGGGAAAAGCCCCTCCCATGTATTATTTTTTCTATGGGGTGTATGGTACTGTCTGCATAGTTTTTTACTATATGGGATGCTTATTTTCAAAGGGGTCATAATTTTTTCCAAACACGAATGCATCCTCAAGGGGAAATGGGGTTTATAGACCATCAGATGATTTATTATTTCATCTTTAACTATATGTGGATAGTTTCGCATGTAGGGAATCATCAAAGAGCACCAATTTTCATGGTTCCTTACTTCATATTTCTTTAGTTCGTACATCCGGATGTGGCTCTCTCCCTCCTCTTTTTTGGTCCCCTCAAGTTATATTTATTGAAGGGTAGAGGGACCAAATAAAAGTATATTTGGTAAATAATTATGGTCCACAATTCTTATTATTTTCTATCCCGTGGAGAATTTCCCAGCCGGTGAATGACTTTGTCATCGAGGAGGTCAATTGCAGGGGAGATAATCACTACCTTGTTCCCACAAATGACAAAGGTTTCATTTGCGGGATAATGATAGTACCACCTCATCACGTGATCTATTTTTTCATGGGGTATATCCATTTTATAGTGCATAAATAATTTCTTCCCTCCTAAAAACGACTTCAGATATGTTTGCCGGTGACATTTCTACTGTCACAATCCCCCGAACTATTTAGTGTATGGGTTCTTTGAAAAGCATTGGATATCCAAGTAGAGTAGCAGATTGGGAATCGATTCTTACGTCATGAGTAAGTCCCATTTTAATATTGTTCGTTAATATTATTATGGATTTCCTTTATACCATTTTCCAAATTTATTGAAATATTTCAATATTTTTTGCATAGATTTTAGGACACAAAAATGACCCCATTATAATGGGGTCCAATCTGGGGGAAGATGAGGCTATTTTGATATAGAATGCAGTCATGTTTTTAACTGTTTTGTGGTATAAAAGTGTAGCCATAGGAAGGGACCATGCCTTTATAAAAGATGCTAACCCATTCATCATATATAGATTTTTATTTTAAACTTGGTACTCTATATAATTCACTCAACTGTATAATTATTCCACAGACCACCTCCTTTTGCAGCTAACTTTCACATAATATAATTTCATTACACATGAACTAAAAACCATTATTGTGAATGGTATGTTTTAACCAAGAATGGTAACTATCAATATTCCATAGCGAGGAAGGATTCTTTGTGGAAGGATTTTTCCATACTCCATCATTCCACTAGCCAAATATTTGCATCCCATCGCATTTATGAAATGATGGTTAATAGGCTAATATACATCATGAAATATGGGTTCCATGACTTCTGTAATTTTCCAATTTTTTAGAAAAATAACTCCTTCAATATGGAATTTGGATGTATACAACAAGATAGATCCTCCACAGACTACCTCTACTACTGCTTCTACTCTCTCGACTGCAGACAAAAGGGGGAATGCTAGGATTGACTCGGTTGACAACAAAACCCATATCTTCCAAAGTTATTATCTCTTATCAAACCAATGTAGTTTCATACTAATAGTTTATTCGGTCTCAGATAGGCTACCCATTAATGGATTCAGTATACTATATGATGTGAAGATTTTGTCACATTGTTTGGAAAACCAACATGTAACTTGCATACTTGAAAATAGTAACATCCCTCAGGGGAACATCTCTTCAAAGAGGATTCCCATTCGAAATTACTACCCTATTGGGTACCTTTTGAACTACACCCCTCGATCAATAGAGGAAACTATGTAGGAATTTGATGATAATGTTTATTATTACCAAAGTATTTTGAGGAATGTTATAAAAAATGAGCAACAGGGATAGTTGTCAAAATGTAATCTTCGACCATGGGGATCATTCATCTAGGATTGGGGGTGTCCCTTTTGTGTCCATCCAAGCAATGAGGTATTAAATATTGAGTTGTTGGTTGTGGGGATATATAAGGAATTATTGTTATACTATAATTATTCTCATTGAAGCCAAATTTTAATCCCACAAATTTTAAGAAGGTGAAGCCTTGATACCAACAACTTCCACATGGTACATATGGAATTCGGATTCAGCCTTAGGGAAGCCTAGATGATTTCGGAGGTTCCCTTCAATGTTGATATGTAGGATGAATTTCACCCACCCTTATAAATATATGATGATATAGACATAAACTCCCCCCCTCCTACCAAGAAACATATTTCCATGTTAATGTCTATTTCCCTCGGAATTCCGGGATGACCTCCTGGATGGGAGATTCAAACGTTCTGATCAGTTTGTTACGGGTTTGTTCGTAGAAACGGAAACATCCAATGATTCCACATCCACTTGGACCTAATGTCCAAAGGTAGGAGCTTCATTAGTTTGTGAACTGATGAGGCTTAGGAATTTTCATTGGTCGAGAGGATGGGAGGTCGGACTCATCACACCTTTTTTAGGTGAATTATTGTCTATTCCGGGACTCTCTTTATAGATTTAAGTTATGTTCGTGAATCCTTATTATATTACCAAGTATAAAATGAGCTTTCCTTCAGTTTAACAATCAATTATTAAATATGTAAGCAATTTAGAGAATCTTTTATATGTATTCGAGGTTCTTCATCAATAGAGAATCATCTATATCTATTTAGAGATTCTTAGTCAATGGTATCCTTCAAAATATTTATATAAAAGTCTCTTGGTCATTATGATGACCAGGATGGTTTTAAAGCCACTCAGTGGGGCACTTGAATTTTTATTGTCATTCAGAAGGACATGAATTATTTCAGAGTTGGGATCGAACCCATAGATGGGCTACCTATATATCCTTTGTTTTGGAAAAGGAATCAGAACCCACGTAGTTCGAGTAAGGGAGTATAATGTTTATAATTGATGGCTCAAATAAGGATGTCATAATTACTTTTACTCTCTAAGCTCATGTGAGTCATGCTCGGTGTGAGAAACAAGAGGTATTGGTAAAAATTATACAATTGTGCCATGAAAGATGCAATCATAAGAAGTAATGTGGGGCTTATGTATGTATGACTGCCCAAATAAATGAAGGTTAGGATTTACTTTAGGGAGAAAATCCAAGAACATGGTCCATAAAGGAATATGTGCTTCATGGAGATTTGAATACTCTAACTTGTAACTTATTCCTGAAAAGGAGACCCAAATTAGGAGAGGATTGATTACTAGGTTTTACTCCTGAGAAGGAATCCCAGATCAAACGTAAATTAGGACTGGTTAAAGAGATTTTAAGGAACTTGGGGCATATTCCTAAAAAGGAAGCCCAATTTAGAAGATCTGGGGCTTACCCCTAAGAAGGATGCCCAAAAATTAAGGGACTTGGGGCTTACTCCTAAAGAGGATTCCCATAATTATGACTGGGACTTATTCCTGAAAAGGAGGCCCAGGTTAGGGGACTTGGGGCTTACTCCTAAAAAGGAAGCCCAAGATTATGACTGGGACTTATTCCTGAAAAGGAGACCCAGGTTTAAGGTATTAAGGTTTGGGGCTTACTCCTGAGGAGGATGCCCAGATTTGAGAATTTTAAGAATTTGGGGCTTACTCCTGAGGAGGATGCCCAGATTTAAGACTTAAGACTGAGGATTATTCCTGAAAAGGAGACCCCGGTTAAGGATTCTCTCATCTTAAAGGATGAGGTTGAATGAATTAACTCTCCATATTTGGTGACATAAATATATTTAAATCACTAGGTTTTGAGAGATATTCTACATAATTCCTTTCAGATAAGGACGTCAAATCACGAAATCATGCCATAAATAGATTTGAAGAGTGTCTTGAAGACTGAATCTTGAAAAGGAAAGGTGTAATGAATTAAGATGGTTGAAATGGGAAAGAAAGGCACCCAAAAAGGAAGGGGCGCGCAAGTCTTGGAAGGCGCACAGGTGCTGCGGCGACGCACAAGTATTGGTCGCGCAGGTATACCTGCGCGACATGGTGGGTACTTGTGTGATATTCAACCAGCATTTGAAATACTTGAGCGACTCTTCATTAAAGCCTTTATAATCCTCTTGAGGTTCATCCAAAAAAGGGACGCGCAAGTTCTATCGAAGGAGTAAGGCGGCGCGCAAGTGTGGTCACTTCCCTTAAGGGCTGGCCAATCAGGCCCGCAAGTGTTGATGAGTTTCAGCACTTAGGCCTTACTCCCTCTCTTTAGATCTTCCGTTCTAGGTAAGAAATTACCTTAGAAGTGTTCCGGAAGCTTTGAAAAGAGACTTGGGCATCGGGAGCTTCAATCCGAGTTTCTGAAAAACAGATCTCTCGAATTGGGGTCCCACAGGGTCTATTTATAGGCAGGAGAAGACCCCAGGTGGTTTCCGGGCGGTTATCAATTAGGTCGCGCAAGTCACTTGCGCGCCAAGGTACGTCGCGCAAGTCCACTTGTGTGACCATGAGGAAACTTGCGCGGCCTATGGGAAAAGTTTTCCTTGTTCATCCCTTTGTCGATTTTTGATGTTTTCTTCAAAGGTTGAATCACTTTGTGCTCATATATTCCCCTTTTCCGATCTTTAGATTCTGTGACGAAAGGAGCTTCAACAAAATTCCCCCCTCAGAGTTGTATCCGGAGAGAAATAGAGGATTTTACTCTGAGGAAATTGAATACATCCAAAGGAAAAGGTGGCGCACAAGTCTTGATGGCGCAAAGGGCGGGGCGCAAGTTCTCTCCTCACAAGCCTTAAGCGCACTGGGTACGGCGCGCAGATAGGCTTCCTGGCCTATAAATACACATCTTTTGGCTGTGTATAGTATCTGATCCCGAATTTCTCGAGCTCTCGCCATGAAAGCCATTTTCGCCGCGCAATTCTTTTTTTCCACTGTTTCCTCACATCCGCACTACTCTCAAGGTAACAGGACTTGCGCGGTGATACCTGTGCGAAAAAAACTTGCGCGGCACATGTAACACTTGTGTGACATCTCCATACTTGCGTGCCTTAATGCCTTAGCCATTTTTTTATTTCTTTCACAAAGTTTGTGAAAAATTAATTCATTTATAAATTAACTTATTCAACTCTTTGTGCATAATTAATGGCTCTTAGACCCGGATTAATTGATGAACTAGCTAGCAAGCAGATAGATGATATGATGAACATCATTGGCCATGATTATTATACTGTCAAAGAGAGTACTCTTCCAAATTTGGCTATGTATCTGAAGAAATATCATCTCAACTTTCCTCAAAGCACTTATCTACCTTTGTATGGATATGGTCATCAACAAGAAGTCATTATTCCATAAGTAAAGAATTATCTTCCATTTTCGTGGTTTTAGAATTATACCAACTTTTCTTCAGCAAATATCTCAGGTGGTGGAGTATTTCTAACTGCTGGAACAGTGGAGAAGGCCTATATGATGCATCATAGCCCTTGCACACCAGATCTGAAAAACATACACCTGAGCTTCAACCACATTGTCATCCTTCGATCTTCCGAAATGCTCAGATGGATCAATCCAAAGGCTGGAAGAAAAGTTTGGACTTCTGTCCTGGGGGAGGTGTGAAGCCAACTTGGATGTCGGTATACTGGGTGCGATAGACCTGCGCAGAGTTTATTGAGGATCTTAAGAGAGATGCAATATATGAGGCTGTCTGGGTTGGGCAAAAATATGTTTATAGACATGATAACTTCGTGCCAGAGATACTCAGGCACTGGAGCCCAGCAACTAATTTGTTCCATTTGACTCATGGAGAAGTAGGTATCAGTTTTTGGGATGTCCACAAGATCTCAGGGGCTCCAATTTTGGGCCATATGTATGATGAATTTGTTCTTCCCAAGGTGACTTGTAATGATTCAGAGAAGACTCCTGCTTTAGCTCGAGAATTATTTAACATCTTCCACAGGCTCAAGAGTTCAGAGACCTCATTAACTCATTTTAGAAAAGATATTCATCCGGAAGAATGGATGAATGTGTTTCTTATTGAGAAGAAGGGGATGGAGCCAAAAGAAAATGGATCCAAGAAAAAGAAATCCAAGGATACCAGGACCAAACTTCCTACCACCTGTCCAAAAACTGAGAAGAGAGGAGCTCCTGGCACATTCTGGCCAACTCTAGAAGCAGGAGAGTTTGAGAAGTGGGGATATGAAGTGAATCAAAGAATTACAAAGAAATCTCGTCTGGCGGGTTTCTTGGCAATGTGGCACAGTGTGTATCTCTTGCCGGTCAGGGATTCGCAGGGAGGCGTTAGGCCAGGGACCTTCGTCATTGCTGCAAAGTTGGCTGAGGGAGAAATGGTTGGGTTAGCTACCCCCATTTTAGCAAAGATTCACAGGAGTTTACTTCATGTCTTTCTAGGTAAATCTCCTTTAAGAATAGTGGGACCATTCCAGGTTTTGTGGGGATGGATCTCCACTCACTTCAGGACTTACAATGTACAAAATGGATTACAAATTCCTGGAAGCTCTTTCAGACTGTCAGTGCAAGCATTCTCTGGAATTGCTCCATTAGATGTTAATGGTTATGACATGAAAGTGTGGCTGAGCATGTTTAAGGAATTCAACTTATTTCTCTATAGAAGTCTGCCATCCGGGCAGTTTGTTGATGATGGGACAACCCATTTGGATTTGAGGTCATACATGCTAGCTTGCAGGGATGGTGTGTTAGTATCCAGGATTGATGGAGAGATCATATGTGAGGCCTATTCTCTATATATATTTGCACGCCAATTCAAATGTCTACAACAGATTGTTGTATCCCCTCCGGTACATGTCAGGTTAGAGCAACATCTGATGGTTGCTCGACATCTATGGCTGCTGACATCAAGAGAGAAGACTGGTGCAGTATTTGATCTACCAGTTGAAAAAGAGGCACATAATTTGACTACATATTATGCCGAACACTGGATAG
This sequence comes from Viscum album, assembly GCA_963277665.1. Lineage (NCBI taxonomy): Eukaryota > Viridiplantae > Streptophyta > Magnoliopsida > Santalales > Viscaceae > Viscum > Viscum album. The sequence continues at coordinate 981,574,775 of OY728125.1, forward strand.
CATCATACCCCAAAGGGATATTGAATCACCTAGTATATCAAGTGGGAAAGAGGAATAGGACTGTAGAGAAAGAACCCCTTCCTCATGAAGGTGACGCTTCCCCACCTAAAATAGGTTCAACAGACTCCTCTTCTAGAACTGATTCATCAGATTATCATGATGGGGATGATGAGGCACAACCGGAAGCAAAGCGGTTTCGTGCCCAATATAATCCTCCGGCTAGAATTAAAAGACCCACTCCATCAAATCCTGGTGAGTTGTTTCATTATAGTAATTTCAATCACTGATACTTTATAAAGTAATAAGTCTTACTTTCTTCTTCTCTATCTGTAGCTGCAGGAGATGGGAAGAAATTAAAATCAAAAATTGTAGGACCTTCTTCATAGCCTTCATATCTAAGACTAGAGGTTGTTCAGCTATGGCAGGGCTTATACAGTGGTACTGAGACCGCCTGGCTGGATTTGTGTGAGGGCCTACAACTTCCTGGAATAGGAAATCTTATAGCTTCTAAAAATCTTCAATACGAAGATAACCCCAATGAAGTGCGAACTTACATCAGAGAGCTGGAAATTCTGATATATGCCACTGATGACTCTGTTCCTATCACCAGGAAGGTGAAGGAAATGATTGATCGTGGCGCCATTGAGGGGGCCGGTGGTTCTGGAGATGAGGAATGGCAAGAGTACGTGGCTCCTGAAGATGTAAGTTTTCTTTCCTTATTTTCTTTGCAACTTGATTTCAGTTGAAGCATTGTTACTTAAAGAAGTTATTTTCTTCATCTCGCAGCTTGCAAAGAAAGGAACTGGGGTTCCTTCGCCATAGTATATCCCTAGTGGTACTGCTATCGGGGCTTCTGCTGATTCTCCTCGCGAACCAGGCAAGATATCTCCAGGCCAGCAGGCCATGAATGAGGCACTGGACATAGCCTTCCATTCACCAATCCAAGTGCCAATAAGGGAGACTACTGATACTCCGAAAAAACAAAAGAAGCAAAGGCAACGAAGGAGTAAATCCATAGCTAAACGATTCATTAGTAGTAGTAAGTCCTTCGAATAATCATGAGTTTATACTCATAATCACATGGTTACTCATATTTCTGAGGATTGTAGGGGCTTCTTCAATTTCCCCCTTGAGGGAAGGGACTGACCCTCCTTAAAAGGCCGTGGAGGGTGCTGTAGAACGATCACAGACCCAAGCTGACTTGGTTGTTCCTGTAGAAGAGATAGCATCCATTCCCAGTATCCCTCCTACTGCTGAAGATGATGTCCAGGGTCAGGGGTTGCAGGACATAAGTCGGCAAGAAGATGTAGAAAATGCTCCCACTGGTGAGACTAACCAGGATTCTAAAATATCATTGGATGAAATGATGAATCAAGGAATGACTTTCGAAGAATTTTATGATCATGCTAAGTTGTCATGTGATTTAGAAGACCTTGGGCGTGAGTGCTACCCTTCGTCCAATTTGTTTTTTTAAGATTTACACTTCTAACAATGAATGAAAACAATATGCAGTCTCTTCTGTAGAAGCTGCTGAACTGCCAATGCCGGAAGAGGGTGTGGACATTAATGTCAACCCTACCATTGCAGAAACATTAGCTCAAGTAGAGCTAAACCCAATAATCCCTCCTGAGACCCATCTTGAAAATCCTGTTGAGACCGGGAAAGATGGGGAGAAGTCTTCTCAAGTTGCTGAACTATCCTTGGGTAAGGGATAACAATATTTGTGATTTTACTTTATTCGCAAGACAATCTATTCTTTTTTTATCCTTTGAAGCTAACAAAATATTTCAATTAATCATACAGGGCCATCAACTACAATGACTAGATCCGGAGGTGAGGCCTTAGCCTCTGCCCCAACAGGAATTGAAAGTGAAGAAGCACAAATCAGGGTGGGGGGGGGGAAAGCAGGACATGGCACTTCTTTAAGTGCATTAATTCCAGATTACATGCCCCCCTCTAACGATGATGTTGAATCAGATCCATAGATTCTTAAAGCATTCATCTTTTCACGACGTAAGGCATGGAACAACATATAGAACATCATATCCGGGGTGCCTTTAAAAGAGCTACCATTGAAAATTCCTCGATTGTCATCCAAATTTGTTATACTAGGACTTGGTGGTTTTGGATATGAAAAGATCCATGCCACGGTGAAACAGATCATTTTCAAGAGGGAGCATGCTCAAAAAAGTCCGATGATTTGATAAGAGTGAAAATGTCAGTCAACATAGGCGAATTTGAGGCTGCGGTATCCCAAGCTGAAGCTGATTATGATGCCAAGATGAAGGAGCTGAAGCATAAAATCAAAGAAAAAGTCGTCCAGTAGGTGCAACTCCAGCAACAGTTAGATGCTGTTATTGGGGAACATGATCAGCTTAATAAATCAATAGATGAAACTCATATGAATGGCATGAAAGCCATCACAAATGCTAAGAAGGCACTTCATCAAGCTGAAAAGAGTGAAGCTGGTCAAGTGCATGAGATTCAAGTAACTGCTGATAAATCTCAGGATGCTGTAAATCAAATGAAGAGTTATGTTGAAAGCCTCTTGTAATTATTGAAAGAAAAGAAGAGACTCCAGTCTGTGGATGTTCTTCTAACTCTTGTGTATCAATGAAAAACACTTTCATCTTCAATCATTTGTACCTGCATTCTTTCACTACCTGCTTCAATTTTACTTAAGCCAATGGGCTTAGTAAGTAGAGTTTGATTTTTTACTATGATTATTACAAATAACCCGACAAACTTTGAACCTTTTAATTTCTCAATATTACCTAAATCGTACAAAAATGTATATTTAGTGAGCTGGAACTTGACTTTTATTCAGAGTTCCTTTATCTTTTGTGGTCAGTTTAAAGTCACGTGTGCCGGACATAAAGGGACTAATGTTTAAGGTCGAAATAGCTTTGACGAAAATGGATTAAAATTGATTCAATTCCTTGACAATTTATCTGAAAACATATTACCATACTCAAGTATGAGGGAAAAATGTATGCTATGACTTAAGAATATTTGAATCTGAGGAATGATACGAAAAAGAGCTAAAAGGAATTAGAAGAAGTAGTTTCCAAGAATGAAGTTACCATTATTTAACAAACCCGTTAGGGGGTTGAATTATGCAGGGCCACCTAAGGGCGTTGGCTGCATAGTTAAATAAAATAGTATCTTTTGGCTAACAAGTCTGTTATGTAGACTGTTTATGCAAGGCCACCTATGGGCACGTGCTACATAGTCAGGCAAAAACAACTCTCAGAGATTTACATTCCTAGTGCTAAAAGCCAGTGAAAGTTTATGGAGATTCAATTTTTATAAATTATAGAGTTTTTTATATAGAAAGAGGTACTTGAATATGGAGAATATATTTCCAGACAAGATTATCGAAGAACTGGATGAATATCACTCCTACGAAGGTCTGACCCAAACGTAGGGAAGGAGAATATAAACCATAGACTTGAATACTTTCAGATCATGAAAAATTATATGGGAGAAATATGTTAAGGGTGGCTATTTTTTGCGGATCCCTACATACTGTCATTTAAGACAAATAAGGACAAAAGATGCATTCTTCCCATGAATGAAGTTACCATTATTTAACAAACTCGTTAGGGGGTTGAATTATGTAGGGCCACCTAAGGGAATTGGCTGCATAGTTAAATAAAATAGTATCTTTTGGCTAATAAGTCTGTTATGTGGACTGTTTATGCAAGGCCACCTATGGACACGTACTACATAGTCAGGGAAAAAGAATTCTCAGAAGTTTGACCTTTTTGTGACTAAAAGTCATGAAAAGGGTTATGAAGATCTAAAAATATTTAAGGTTAGGATTATAACACATAAATATGGGTATTGTCCAACGTATATAGAGATACATAGGTCAATCATAACCATAATCATGTTGTGGATGGGTCCTGAATTGAAATTTTGGACTTCACTATGTATCTCATAAGAATGAAAATCAAGCCATACGTAGTTCATGAAATGCAGTTTAACATCGTGCAGGACGAAAGCATGAGAGATCTTAGTTTAGGGTCATAGAGTTCGGACCATAATAATGAATACACAGTGTGTGTTTTCATGAGGACTTTTCAGCCAAGGGAATGAAAGTGAAATTTGAGGTTAGGCCCAAAAGACATGGGGCTGGATTCGAGGGATACTCGAACGTTCCTACGTATCCCATAAGGATGGGAAACAAACCCACATAGTTCTAGAACTACCCTTTGTACAAATTTGGTTCGTACATGTGAAGGGTGAAAGGGGACTTTAGTGCAATGATTGTTTAACATGAGATAAAAAGTTTAGGCATTACCATGTATGCACATAGTCTTTTGGAATGAAACATGATTGAAAAATCAATGTCAATAATAGTTCTCTCTCAAATGAAGAAATCAAAGAGTATAGTTGTTTATTATCGTACCGGACAAAAGTGTTTCATATTTAACATCATATAACATGGACGAAAGTGAATCAATGTAAAGATATTGATTCTAGGGGCGGTTTCATGAATCAACATCATATGGTGGTGAACCGATGTGAAGAGATTGTTTTTGGGCTTGAAACTTGGGAGGTTGCCTATGTACCCAGCCTGGAAGGCAAGGATCAAAGTCCTTGTAGTTCAATTAAATAATGAATTAATGATCAAGTTGTTCTTGGGGACAACGATCTAATAAAAAAAATGTTGTTGGGACTTATAATGGTTAGTGGCCCAAAGAGAGTGTTACGGCTGAGGTTTTCTCTAAGATCACGTGAGTCATACTCGGTGTGAGAAACAAGAGGTAACAACAACCTTAACGATGCATAGTTTAATGTCATGTAGGACATATAAAGGGACTATACAGTTTAAAGTCTTGCAGTTAGGATTATTGGTGTTGTGCAGTTTAGTGTCATGTAGCAGGGACAAAATACAGTTTAATGTCTTGTATGACGTATTATGAACTTTCTGTATAGTTTAGCATCATGTAGTTAGGATGATGGGAACAATAGAGTTTAACGTCTTGCTGGACGTAAGGGACATTTATACAGTTTAGGGTCATGTAGTTAGGACGTCACTGTTTAAGGTCTTGCTGGACGTAAGGGCCTTTTATACAGTTTAGCATCATGTAGTTATGACGTCACAGTTTAACGTCTTGCCGGACCTAAGGGACTTTTATACATTTTATCATCATGTAGTTAGGACGTCACATTTTAACGTCTTGCTGGACGTAAGGTACTTTTATTCAGTTTAGCGTCATGTAGTTAGGACGTCACATTTTAACGTCTTGCTGGATGTAAGGGACTTGCAAATAGTTTAGGGTCACATGCATGGACAGTTGATCATGTAGTTTAAGGTTATACAGGACCTAGTTGTAGTCTAAGGTCATACTGGACCATTTAGGGAACTTTTTCACAGTTTAACGTCGTGTGGGACGAAGTTTCGGTTTATGGTCATATTGGACCATTGCTGTATAGTTTAACATCATATAGCAAGGACAAACTAGTGATACATAGTTTAGTGTCATGTTGCGGGGACATAATATGAATACTTTGTAGTTTATACAAAATATTTCTTCAAAATTATGGCATTAGTTGGAGTAGTAATGTGTTCTCCATCCATCGAGGTTAATGAATAAGCTCCATTGGAGTAGACCCTATGTATTGAATAAGGTCCTTCCCATTTTAGCTCAAGCTTGGGAGGTTTCTTTCCTGGTTTCATTGGAGTTCTGAGAACTCATACCAATTCTCCCTAAATGAATGAACGAAGACGAAATTTTTTGTTAAAAGCTCGTGCTATTCGATTCTGATAGATTTCCAAGTGGTGGAAAGTGCACAATCTTTTCTCATCTAATAGTTCCAATACAATCAACCGCTTTTGGGATTGCTCATCTGTAGATAACTGATCACAAATGGCTACTCTGAGTGAGGTCAATTGAACTTCAATTTGCAAGACTGCTTTTGTTCCATATACCAATGAATATGGAGTTGACCGCGTTGCATTACGGGTGGTAGTCTGATAAGCCCATAAAGCATGAAAGAGTTTATCAGGCCATGACCTCTTATCTTTATCCACCATCTTTTGAAGTATATTTGAAAGAGTCTTGTTAAATTCTTATATTTGGCCATTGGCTGCCGCATGGTACCGAGAAGAATGGTTGTATTTAATGTTGTACTCTTGATACAATTTCTTCACCTCAGAAGAACAGAAGTTGGTGCCATTGTCCGTAAATATGGTATGAGGGACACCAAATATAGCAATGATGTTATATTTGATGATTCTAACAATGCATTTAGAACTGACTTCTTTGAGAGGTACTACCTCTGCCCATTTTGAAAAGAAATCAGTAGCAGTGAGAATGTACTTAAACTGCTTGGTCGTAGCTGAAGGGTAAGGTCCCACCACATCCATTCCCGATGTGGAAAATGGCCATGAGTACTTAGCTGTATGAAGCAACTCTGGAGGTTGATGAATGAAGTTGGCATGTACTTGACATGAACGACACTTCTTTGTGAAATCAACACAATCTTGTATCATTGAAGGCCAAAAGTATCCAAGCCTTCGAATTTGATCGGACAATCTATGTCCAGACTGGTGGGCACCACGGACTCCTGCATGAACTTCTTTCATGAAAGCCATTGTCTCTTCACCATCAATGCATCTGAAGAGAACTCCATCAAAACAACGTTTGTAGAGAATTTTCTCTAGGTGATTTGGTCCATCATAAAGAGTAAAATTGACCACACATCGCCGGATTTGTTCTTTCTCGGCTCTATCAAGTGGAAGTGTTCCATTTTGAAGGTATTCCCTGATAGGTGACATACATCCTATAGTATGACCATACGGTTCAGGAATGGGACTAATTTCATTAATTTCCTCTGTTCTGGCTTGAACATAAGGTGAAATTGCATGACGGTGGGCAATACTGATGGTTGTCTCGTCCCGATTTGGATCTGCTAGAGCTATGGCTATATTATCCAGTGCATTAGCTTGAGCATTTTGTGATCTTGGGACATAAGAAAATGTCGGTTCTGAAGGGAATTCCGCCATTAACTTTCTAACGTAATCATACAAAGGGATTAACTCATCTTTTCTGATGGCATAATCCCCATTGACTTGTTTGATTACCAAGTATGAATCACCTTTCACCTTTAAGTGATTCAATTGTGCTTGAAGCGCTAACTCCAAGCCCGTGATAAGAGCTTGGTATTTGGCTTCATTATTGGTACCACCTTCCCACAATAAAAAGGAATAAGGTAACAATGCCTTATCTGGAGAAATGAGTACAATTCCTAAACCAACATTGTTGAATTTAGGATTTTCCATTTTCTTCCCTGTTGGACTTCTGGAAGCACCATCATAATACAATTCCCATGTTTGAGGACACTCTTGAATAGAAAAAACATCCTCATCAGGGAGTTCAATATCTGAAGACGTGTCTTCCACTGAAGGATGTTCAGCCAGGAAATCAGCCAGAGCTTGGCTCTTTATTTCCTTTTGAGATACATACTGAATGTCGAACTGCTACAAAATAACTGCCCACCTTTCTAGATGTCCTGTAAGCATTAGACGACTAAGGATGAATTTGAGTGGATTATTGTGAGATACCAATTGGAGCTCATGATGTTGCAGGTAGTGTCTCAGTTTCTGAACTGCAAAGATTAATGCCAGGCAGCACTTCTCAATACTTGAATACCGGGTTTCTGCTTCAAGCATAGTTCTACTGAGATAGTAGAGGCTATTTTCATTCCCAGCATCATTCTTTTGAGCAAGAAAAGAACCCAATGATCACTCTAGAGATGTCACATAGAAGATAAGTGGTCTACCTTCAACAGGTGGCATGAGTACTGGTGGACTCAAGAGGAATTTCTTGAGAACATCAAACGCTTCTTAACATTCTTTAGTCCACTGGTAAGTGACTTCTTTTTTGAATAATTTGGTAAAGGGTAAACTTTTGCCTGCCAAATTGGCGATGAAACGCCGAATATATGCTAAGTGTCATTGAAGTCCTCTTAATTCTTTCAAATTATGAGGAGGTGACATACCAAGGATTGACTTGGTCTTCTCAGGATCGACGTCAATACCACGATGGCGTACAACAAAGCCGAAGAATTTTCATGAGGTTACCCCAAAAGAACATTTTAAGGGGTTAATCTTCAAATTATGTTGTCGAAGCTTGTGGAATATGACTTCCAAATCAGCCAAGTGATTAGAACGTTGTTTGGATTTAACCACCAAATCGTCTACATAGCATTCAACAAACATCCCTAAGAAAGATTTGTAGATACGATGCATGCCACGTTGATATGTTGCACCTGCATTCTTTAAACCAAAGGGCATCACCCGGTAACAAAACACACCTTGAGGGGCTCTGAAGGATGTAGATTCCTCATCTTCTGGGGCCATTCGGATCTGATTATATTCGGAATATCCATCCATGAAGGAAAGTACATCACAGCCAGTCGTCGCATCAATTAAGAGTTCTGTAATCAGAACTGGGAAATCATCTTTAGGAAAATACTGATTAAGATATCTGAAATAGATGAAAACCCTAATTTGTCCGTTCTTCTTCTTTACAGGGACAATATTAGCCAACCACTTATGATACTGAACTTCTCTGATGAAGTTAGCTTTGATCAGCTTATCCACTTCAGCTTCAATTTTGGAAGCATAAGTTGGGTGTGTTCTTCTCGCGGCTTGCTTAAATCCTCGATGTTCTTTTGGTAAACCCATATGATGAGTACCAATATCAGGATCAAGCCCAAGAATTTCTGTATAGTTCAAAACAAAAATATCTTTATTTTGCTTTAGAAAAGAAGTATACATTTCTTGCTCTTCAAGGGTCATGGACGCACTAATTAAAGTGGGGCGTGGATCTTTCTCTGTACCCAGATTTATTTCTCTGAGTTCATCCACAGTGGTAGAGATACCCTCTTCAAATTCTGGAGGAGCATCTCTAAGATCTTCCTCTTCCTCTTCATGATGTGCTATTTCTTCCATTTCAACTTGCATAGTATATGACAAAATGAAATTTTCATGATCAGAAGAGATGTCAAAATTTGCACATTTTGAAGAAGAAGCTTCCATTTCCGACCCTATTGATGATAAAGGGCCTTCTTTGGGAAATAAAGAGGAGATGATGGATTGAAAATTGACATCATTATTCACCTAAGATGTTGCTATAACTTCATCTGGCCTGATTGGCGAAGTATAGACCTGTTGGATGTCAGCAGATGAAATGAATACGTCATCACTTGTGCTTTCGTCACTGTTTGGTAGGTTACCAATTTCTCCCGTGTTGTCTGGCTCAATTTCCGTAATTGACATTATGGATCTTTCTATAAGAGTATTTTGATTTGGGCCTATTTTTCCAATTTGACTGATAGGTAACACATAATCTATACTCACATGTGTAAATGGATTTATTGGAATTTTCTCCAAACCATATGGAGCATTAACTTTGGTTATTTCCTTCATTGTAGATTTCTCTCTTCTCTTCATGTGATAAAATTCCACCTCAATGTACTGAGATTCACATGTCTTGAACGGGGCTTTATCACCACACAATGTTCTAACTTGACCATTGAAACAGTATTTGAGACATTTATGGTATGATGAAGGGATAGCTGCATACTGATATAGCCAGGGTCTTCCAAGTAAGACGTTGAAAGCTGAGTCTTGATCAGCAATCCTGAAACCCGAATTGGATACAAGATCTCCAAACTGAGTTCTGAGTGTAACTTCGCCCAGTGGTTCTTGTTCATTTTTATCATATCCTTGTAACATCATGGTATAAGGAGATAAATCAGATTCTGTGAGTCCCAATCGACGAAGTGTACGAATGGGCATAAGGTTGACTCCTGAACCATTGTCAATGAAATCTCTTCGGATATCTACACCATTGACTTTGCCAGATAAGTACGGAGGTTTTATGTTCCCATGCACAACATCATATTCATCTTTATCAGTAAAAGATATCACTGAATGACATTCTGCAGGATTATTCTCTATGTGATAGACGTCAGCTGCAGTAATTTCAGCTTCAAACTCATGAGGACTTGACAAAGCTTCGATGAGTGCTTCCCGAAGATCTTTTGACATATTCAAAGCATCCAAAATTGATAACATGGCTGGTACTTGTGCCAAGTGTTTCAATATATCATACTTTTGATCTAAAGTTCTACGTTTCCCAACACGAATATGTTGTTTAGCAGGTACCTTGGAAGTAGAGGCTTTGGAAGCTGATGCATCTTGTATTGGGAAAGGAGTTGGCAAAATCCTTGGTTTTGGAAGATTAGACCAATTAGATCCATTTACATGCTGAGATAAAGAATATGGAACCTTCAATCGGTCTTCTAAAATAACTGTGCCAAGACTGAGTTGGCTATTAGCAGAAAAACCTGCTTGTTCTTTTTGAGCTCGCTGAAGGGCTTTACCACGAGTTTCTGCTACATACACAGTGCTAGTAGGGGTAGAATTGGAGTAGTGGCTTCGGAAAGATCCACATATTCCCCTGTATCCTAAACCTCGGGAACTTCCTTGGATTCCCTTATTTGATACAATGAATTCAGGATCTTCAAAATTGATATTATGACTAGAATACGGATCTGTTAATTGAATCATATTAACAGAACTGAAGATTAACTCTTCATCTAATAAAGATTCTGCCTGACTAGCCTGTTTAGGCTGTGCCGTTTGATGGGGCGGTGCCCATGGTTTTGAAGTAGATGGCATAATGTCTGCCAGATTCAAAGAAAATTTAGGCTTTGACACATACTCATCTTCTTCTGATTCTTTTTTCTTCTTTGAATCAATCTGTTTCTTTGAGGACTTTCCCTCTGACGAAGAGGTTTTTACCACAATATTCATGGCAGAAGAAACAATTGGTTTCTATAATTGTGTTCGAAAAATGGAATGAGTCTGGTTGATTGTCTTTCTGACCATCCAATCATCATACATCTGTGCATTTTTTCTTTTGACTTCTTGCCATTCACCTTCATCCTCTGTAACTATAGCAGTAACACATGCTACCTAAGTCAAAGAACCTTTCAACTTGACTTGTCCCAAGTCGACCGTCTTTTTCAGGAGGTCTTTAAAGACAAAACACTACTGGATAGGATGCCCCAACATTTGAAGAAAGGGACAATAATTGGGACGGTCTTCATCTCCTTCCTTGTTTGGCCTCTTGGGCACTGGTAATTGAACCAAATTATTTTCCAGTGCTGAAATGAAGTAACCAGGAACTTGCTCATTTCAAAAAGATTATGTTTTACTCTTTAAATCCTCAAATTGTTTTCTTCGTTGATCTCATTGATCAATTGGACGAAACGGCCTTTGTTGTTGGCGTTCAGGAGGTGGATCCCTTCGAGAATATGAAGGTTTTGAAGTAGAAATAGGTACAGGGGCTTGTTTAAGCATAACTGTGGCAGTTTTTTCTTTACCCATTCTCCTTCATGAAGCTGAGGGAATTACACGATATTTAACCTTAGCCTGTATAAGGGAATCTTCAATCTGCTGAGCGATTGAAGTAAGGTCTCCAAACCCTCTTGTGTATTTCACAGGGATCAATGGCGTGCGAAATTCGTCATGCAAATTTGCGACACAGATTGGAAACATCTCTTCCTGAGGGAGTGCTAAACTCAGGGAATATGTTAATCCCTTCCAGTGAGCAATGAAATCAGAGACTCTTTCATTCTCCCTTTGTTTGCAGTTTGTAAGATCGAAAAATGTCGTTTTTGGCAACGTTGAGCTGAACTAAAGAAGGAATTTTTGGTGAAGATCCTCCCATCCGATTATTGACCGGGATTGCAAGCTTGTATACCAGACAAAAGCTGGTCCTTTCAAGGTTTGCACGAAGTATCTGAGTTTCACTGCTTTTTGCTGCTCTGGAGTTCCCATCCTATGATCACATCAAGACAAGTAATGCGTCAAATGTTGTTCAGGATCGCTTGATCCATTGAAAGTATGGAAAACATGGCTTCCAAAACTAGATGGAGGAGAAATTGAATCTATCCATTCAGGGTAAACTTTCCTTTCTGGTTGAACTTGTGCCTGTTTCCCTTCCATAGTTTCTAACCGAGCTGTTAATAACTCAATAGTAGTTATTAACTTTTGAGAAACATCAGGTTGAATTTGGTCTTGGGTAGGTGCAATGAATGGAGCTTGGACAGACGTGGTGATTGGTGCTGCAACTGATGGTAGCACTGCCAACCGTTGTTGCGTTTGACCCGTAGGATTAGACCTCGGAGGGTGTACTGATAAAGGAGGATATTCCTGATCCATCTCAATAGCTATTACAAATTCCTTCGGCTGTCGGACTTCCGCATTCTTAAGAAGAAGACTACTCTGAAGTAGTTCTTCATTCAACCTTCTTAATTATTTCATTTCTTCCTCTTGTTGTGTAAACCTTTTCTCTAATGAGAGTGATTGACCTTATCCAGAGGAAGGATATGTAACCTGATTCTTTCCCCTCCCCTTGTTGGATGCTTTTTGGAGAGAAGGAAGTGGATTACCTAGGTTCTGAGTAATACTTTGACTTCGTGTACGCACACCTCCTTCATTTGTATCGGTGCGTACATTTTCTTGAGCAGGACGTTCTTTATCTGAGTCCCCTGAGTGAGTCTCCTCTGGTGGATTACCAACAATGTCATTGATGACATTTATTGATGTATAATGCATCACATCCCTTCTATCAACATTTTTGTGATGTTATCTTCTTTCATGTCTTTGATGAGACATTGACTTTTGTTGATTTATTCTTTTAGGAACTTCTTGACAAGATATAACCTGGAGGGTATCTCCTGGTAATTTGGCTCTTCGTTCCTCTTGGGGCTTCTTCCCCAATCGAGAAAAGACCAATATTCTCTGAGAAGAGGATTGATGATTTGAAAGAGTCCCCAGTCTCAAGAACTGGGGATGTTCCTGCTGCTTCCACTCAACTCCTCGAATCCCATTTGTTGACTCTGAGGGTTGGGTTAAAGGAGTCCCCAGTCTGACAAGCTGGGGTGGCTCTTGACATGCTATGTCTGAGACCTTCTTAAAATCTCTCTTTATCTTGCGAATCATAGTTCGGAAATTAGCTGGATGCATTAGCATGTATCCACTTTTATCACCTGGTTTAGCAGACCGTTGGATGATTTCCGAAATGTCTGTCATTTGATGATGTGTTTTCTCCATACGAGAGGCTTGTGCAATATTCTCACCTGTTTGATGTAGGAGCAATTCAACAACTTTTTCCCTATATGCTTGATTTTGAGAGGAACTAGTTGAAGCATGTTCTTGAGAAAGCTTTTGTTTATGAACAAAGCCCATTGACTGTGGCCGGCCATGGGAAATAACATTGCATGAGACCATTTTCGGCGGGCTTTGCTGACTGGAAAGCGCTGTAAAATGTAGTGCTCCGTGACCACCCCATCCTCTGATATGAACACCAGATGGAGCATTGGCAATTAACTGACGCAATTTTCTTAGTGCGCCAAGGCATGAACGTTGAAGGGTTCTCTGCTTCTTTTCAGCATTCGGATACCGAGAGACTGATAGAGATGCCAAATCAATCTGATGTTGTAGACCTTCTATTATCTTAAGATGATTTTCATATTCATCATAATATAATACCTTCTTCTTCAATTGACAAAGAGTTTTCCATATGTTGAGACGAATATCATGGACTCCATCTTCCGTTAACATCTTTGGAATGTCATACTGGGAGTCAGCCAAAGGCCAAAACATGACAGGTACCTCACTTTTCGCCAGTTTTTTCCTCATGTTCATCATTTCCTCTTCATCATTAAATGAAGATTCTTCTACCTGTTTTGACCAGAGTTGGTGTTTCCTTGTTGCTTCTTCAGATTCAACAGGATTGGTAGAGAGATCATTGATCAAACAAGAAGATGCATGACTTAGGGGTGGTTCGGAGAATGACCTACACCCTGGGCTATCATATGATTGAGAAAGTATTTCACTTGCTAGCGATAAAGCATCAGACATGACTGGTTTCGCATTTGCAAGTGCCTCAAGATAAGAGGGCTTTCTCGGCACTACATTGTCCACTGGAGTATTTTCTAGGCAATGTGAATCACTACTGCGAAGAGGACTTTCGCAGGGAAATTCATCATCATGGGGAGGACCACCATAATGGGGTACAACAAAAGATAAGATCTCTTACTCCTTGGTCTTCTGACCACATAGAGGGTTCCTGTGGCTCTCATCTGAAGAAGAAACTTCAAGTTTGACCGAATTTTCATGAAGAAAGCCTTCATGAGGAAGTGTCTGTTGAAGACTTTCGGAATTAATGTTCCCGTTATTGGGAACTGAGGGAGTAGAATCTTGAATTCCAACAGATAAATGTCTGAGGGCTTCAAGAACTCCAGCATCGAGCAAGGCCTTGTTACAGATTGGTCTTTGATCTCCTGACTGTGCTGGGCAGATCTTTTTCTTAGATGCCTTCTCACTCACTTTGGAAACCACTTGTTGATGAAAGTGGTCACTCTGAGAAGGTGTATGTGCCTGATCAGGAAGGATGGTCAGGTTAGGCTGACGATCTCCACTCAAATCAGGTGTTTGTGCCTGGCTTGGTTGTCCGTATGATATGGGGGAGTATGCCCCATAACCCTCTTGGACTGGAACAGATGTGTGTGTCTATTCCGGAGTGAATTGTTGATGTGTCACTCCAATGCTAGGGATAGATTTATGTGTCTTTCCCTGAGATGATGCTGAAGCTGTTATGATATCCTGGAAAGCATCCAGAATATGAGCAGGAATTTTCTTCTGCTGTTTCACCATTGACAAAATATGTTTGGTGACTTCAGCTACCGGAACGGGGATATACGTCCATTCCAGGCTTGGAGTAGGTGTATGTGCCTGCTCTTGTCCTCATTTTCTTGTCAGTGAATCCTGACAGTACTCAAGTGTGGAGGCATAGAGTTGAGTCTGCCTGCTGTTTTTCGTTGGAGCTTTCTGACTGACTTCTCCGTGTTGGAACCACATTGTGTATAAGGATGTATTTGTTGTCAATAGTTGTCAATGCAGATAAAAATGAAGGTGATCATGAAATACTCCGATGAAGTAGAGGAGTGGTGATTCAGATGATTGTTGTGCAGATCTTAAGTTCAAAGAACATGTGTCAAAGGTGATACATTGTTTACAACAATGAAGAATGTGAGGAGTAATCCATTCGAGGATGATTAAAGAAGAATGAGGTTTTTGGATGAAGACCATGCAATTGCTCATGATTACATGAGAACCATGCTAGAGACTTCTTGACGGATTGAATCACATGTTTTGCATGAAGTTGATCATGACAGCCATGCTAGAGACTTCTTGACGGATTGAATCACATGCTTTGCATGAAGTTGATCATGACAGTTGATGAAGAAGACAATGTGCCAATGAGTTGACTTCTGAGATGGCCATGCGGAGATTGAAATTATGAGATGGCCATGCACATCAAATTGTATCAGAAGATAATGGTACTAAAGTTGTTCCTTCAAAGAATACATATCACAATAGTGGAGTTTGTGATAAAAGCCAAAGAGTTGCTGAAGGATACAGATCACCAAGAAGAAGTGTTGTTGAGGTGATCGTGCTTGTTGACAAAGCAAACAAACGACATTCACTTTGTTGAAAAAGGAGATTCCATGGGGACATGTCGAGTTCAAGAGTTGTGGTCAACGATCTATGTTTGATTCATGATCTTCGACAGAGGAATAGATGATCTGGAGGCGGTACAAAAAGAGCAGATACAAGGTGGCGCTATTTCCCAGTGTTTGCCAAATTTTTGGGGCTCAAAATCGGAAAATGAAGACATGGATTGTCTGCAAAAGGAGGTTCGCACAAAAAGGAAGTGGTGCGCGAAATATAAGAGGCTTGCGCGAAATACTTGAGCTGGGCGCACAAAATTAGCGGGTTGCGCGAAATCTTGAAGTGTGGCGCGCGAAATAGCGGATGAAGTATTTCGCGCAAAAGATGTTTCGAGGTCCGAAGCTCGGAAAATGGAAAAGGCATGAGGTGCGAGAAATTATGGAGCAGTGCGCGGAAAATGGTTGTGCGCGGAAGATTTGTATTTCGCGATCAAAGCGGATTACGCGCTCAGGGAGGGTTTTTCGCGCGGGGTCGATTTTGCCTATAAATATGAAGTGACCCTCCTCCATTCAGTAGAGTTCAAGACATAGAAAATACCCGAGCTCTGGTGCGTGAAATTAAAGTTAGAAAGGGTGTTGTGCGTAAACTTATAGTTTACACGTAAAGTCAAATTGCGCGAAAAGCAAAGGCTGCGCAGAAATTTGGTGATTGGCGCGTAAAAGGAAGATTGCGCGAAAAGTGGATTTCGCGCAAGAGTAGTGAATTGCACACAAGGAAGTTCCCAGGCTGCGCGTAATATTTGGAAGTTGCGTGAAAAAGTAATTTCGCGCAAACCATAGAAATTGCACGCAAGACACCGTAAGGGTTGCGCGTAAAAATTGAGGTTGCCCGGTACATCCGGTGCAAAGTGAGATTCATCTGCGGGTGAAAGTTGGACTTCAACAGAGCATCTACATACAGAGGAAGATGCATTCCTTCATGAAAAAGAAGATACCTACAGGTCTATAAACTGTGACTGAATCCCTTCCAAGCGCAGTGAGCTTAGGAAGAGGAAGAAGGTGATCCTCTCCACCGGCAGTGAGCTAGGGGGAGTCAACGGGATTGACTCGAAGGACGCAGTGAGCTATCCCTAAACAATTTTAAAGGCAGTGAGCCTGGGACAGAGTGTCTGTACCCGAACATTTGTATCCGCAGCTAGTGAAGCATAGTGGATTTAGGTACGACCGGCAACCTATCGACGTATACTCCTTGAACGTAGCCCTTAGTGGTGAACCAAGTAAAAATAGTTGTGTCATCTGTCTCTGCATGTGAATGTTTAATTGCTGATCATATCCATCATACAGGTTTAAGTAGTTCCTACCAACGTGGGAACAAGATCCACAACTAAAAGAAGAAAAAGTTGCCACCCTGATTCACCCCTCCCCTCTCAGGGTGTCCCGGGGTCCTTCAAGTGGTATCAGATGGAGGTTAACGTATGTTGGATATTCTCCAGTAATTCTATTGAGAAGAGGATTTGAATTTCTTTCCTAGAGTCAACAATGAAGAGCAGTCTTGATAATGACGCAGTCATTTCTGAGCAGAAATCTACATCCACCAAGACTTTGACAAATAGGAAAAAGAAAGAGAAGAAGATGATGAAGAAGTCCCCCACATCCAAAGAAGATATAGTGTCTTGTTCTCCATGCCATTCCAATAATGAAGAAACATTAGGCTTGGAAAGTATCAAGAAGGTGGCTCAGAACTCATCCATAGGAAAGGATGATACCCCTAATTCGGGCTTTTAGGAAAAACTCAGAACATATCTGCATGATATTCCAGAAGAAAGGGTTGCTATTATTTGTAGCCTATTCCAATCTATGCAGGTTGAGATCAATCGATTAGAAAGGGAAGCTGACAATATGGAAAAAGGGTTGGAAATAAAAGTTATGGAAAGTATGAAGCTCATCAAACGGGTGAAAGTATTTGAAGAAGAAGAGGAAGTCAATAAGACTTTAAAAGAAAGGATCCATGCACTTGAAGCTGAGCTGAAGAAGAGCAATGAAGTCAAGAATTTTTGTTTGGAAGAAACTTCCATTAAATTCAGGGAACTTGACTCTTTGTTACAAAACAAAGTTAAGATGAATGAAGATGAGGTTGAAAGGTTGAAGAAGACTTGTGAAGAGAAGATGATCACGATTGAAGATCAGAAGATCATCCTCAATATTGTGGGTCAAAAATTGGAAGCTCAGTTGACCAAGATTGAGAACACACATATTGAGACTTCACAAAAGAATGAAATGAGTGATGCTTGCACTCAATGTTCGTTGGAGGAGTCTAAAGGTGAAATGCCTCCAACATGTGATAAGAAGATTATGACAACTCTTGACTATCCACATCAAGAATCAGTTGATATTGGTACCCAATGCTCACTGGTGGATTCTATTGTCAAAAGACCTCCAACATGTGATAATAAGATCATGACTTAACTCTTTGATCTATCACAAGCAACTGAGAAAGTGAAGGTACCATCCAAACCATCTTGTACTCATATTTCTCAATATACTCCTACAATCAGTGCAGGTGGGAAGAAAAGTTCTAAACAAGTATAGATGAGGAAAGGTGAGAAGAATAAACCTACCACCATGGCTAGGGTGGATGAGAAGAAAAAGGAGGATGTGGGTTCCTCAAATAGAGAACAAAAGATTAAGAAGATGGCCCAACAACTTAATACAGAAGACACAAAGAAGAAAAGATTTGTGGGTCAATGTTGGTGCTGCAATAGATTTGGGCACTGTGCACTGGATTGTTTTTATAATCCCTTTCATGGAAAAGCACAGGGAAAGCCTATATCAAAGGGGAGGAAGCAGGAGAAGAAGAAGAAACATCCACAGGTCCAGAGGCATCTTTTTACAGCAAACAGATTTGGAATTCTTGATAACATTTGTGATGCATGAAACGGCAGTGGTCACAAGAATGGTGCATGCCTAGGTCAACAGATATCCAGAGCTGATAAGAACAGAAGACCACACAAGCCATCTAAGTATGAAGAACGTACCTTGGGAAGAAATCAGAAGAATATGGTGAACACACATCTCCCCAAAAAGATATCAAGTAGGCAAGCTGAGAAGACCCAGGATTTTAGATCCATGAAATTGAAGGGTCGTTCATCCAAGAGAAACACTAAGTGGGATGAATCTCGGATGAACCCATGTGGAAGACCTAAACCAGCTGCAAAAGTTCCAAATGACATATTGGTCATCTGGCCAAAAGATTTGAAAAGAATAAGGAAACTTGAAGATGAGAAGGCCAAGGCTGGTGACAAAGGAAAAGGAAAACATTCACATGATGAAGACATAGTGCAGGAGAGTTTGCAAACAAAGAGAAACACACGTATCAAAGAAGTTCTGTGTGAGAGATGCGAGAAGTCTGGTCACATTGCAAAAGGTTGCCTAACCTTAATACCAGAGCAAGAAGAAGTCCTTAAGAGGAGTAAGAATGTATCATTCATGATGGCTGCTAAGCGGAACAATTCTCCACACAAAGCAGAAGTGAATGTGAACAGGTCCATGCCACACCGAAAGATGTCAGAATACATGTTCAAATGTACAGGCATGAAGACTGGAGTGAACAGAGGAACTTGGTTTAGAAAAGAACCTCAACCAAGAAAGTCATCTTGATGAAGCAAGAAGGAACCACCTTATTCACGTAATCATTTATGTATTGTATTTGTACTAATAATGTAGGGAATTGAAGGTGAAGCATGCTCTCAGGGGGAGAGCCTGAGATGTAGTGAATGCTGTCAACTCTTGATAGCCAAGCTGAAGAAGTTTCCATACTTAGTAGATTCTTCAATTGATATTTAAAGATTATGATGATGAAGGATCACTCTTGATGAAGATGATGAGGAGTGTTTCCCTTGCGGGGGAGAAGAATGAATAAGCTTCCATAATCACTGTTTCAATCAATATCAACTCCAAGTGGACTCAAAAGAAGTTATTCTGTGAATTTCTTGAAGAACACACCAATGAAGAAGCTATGTCATTTCTCAATCACTATCCCTTGGTTACTCAGATCATAGATTATTTTACAAAGGGGGAGTAACTGTATTGATCAGTGACATAAAGAGAATGGAAGTGACCCAAGGTCACTTATCCTGTCGATTTCACTTGAATGTTTTTGATCTATTTGCTGAAGTGAGTGCAGGAGTTTCAGGTTGATTATTATCTATCATATTTGATCTTCTTCTACCTGAAATAAAAGTGGTAAACCCTTGAAGACAAGATACATGAGTTCTCATCTCACGTTGGTATCATGATCTGTGAATAATGGACAACATTGTTGACTTAATCAAATCCTCTTTTTTTCTACATCGAGCATTTCTCAAGTAGACTTATAGTGAAATGATTAATGAAACTTTGCTTAAGTGAGGATTGATACCCTCCCTACCATGCGCTTTGTATTTCTTGTCAATAAGGGGGAGAGAAAGTGAAATGCAGAAGATTCTCATTTTGACATTGACGTATTCATTTCAGAAGATGTTTAAGGTATTGACAACAAAATACAAAGGGGGAGATTGTTGGAACCACTTTGTGTATAAGGTTGTATTTGTTGTCAATAGTTGTCAATGAAGATCAAAATAAATGTGATCATGAAATACACCGATGAAGTAGAGGAGTGGTGATTCAGATGATTTCTGTGCTGATCTTAAGTTCAAAGAACATGTGTCAAAGGTGATACATTCTTTACAACAATGAAGAATGTGAGGAGTAATCCTTTCGAGGATGATTAAAGAAGAATGAGGTTTTTGGATGAAGACCATGTAATTACTCATGATTGCATGAGAACCATGCTAGAGACTTCTTGACGGATTGAATCACATGTTTTGCATGAAGTTGATCATGACAGCCATGCTAGAGACTTCTTGACGGATTGAATCACATGCTTTGCATGATGTTGATCATGACAGTTGATGAAGAAGACAATGTGCCAATGAGTTGACTTCTGAGATGGCCATGCAGAGATTGCAATTATGAGATGGCCATGCACATCACATTGTATCAGAAGATAATGGTACTAAAGTTGTTCCTTCAAAGAATACATATCACAATAGTGGAGTTTGTGATAAAAGCCAAAGAGTTGCTGAAGGATACAGATCACCAAGAAGAAGTGCTGTTGAGGTCATTGTGCTTGTTGACAAAGCAAACAAACGACATACACATTTGTTGACAAAGGAGATTCCATGGTGACATGTCGGGTTCAAGAGTTGTGGTCAATGATCTATGTTTGATTCATGATCTTCGACAGAGGAATGGATGATCTGGAGGCGGTACAAAAAGAGCAGATACAAGGTGGCACTGTTTCCCAGTGTTTTCCAAATTTTTGGGCCTCAAAATCGGAAAATGAAGACATGGATTGTCTGCAAAAGGAGGTTCGCACAAAAAGGAAGTGGTGCACGAAATATAAGAGGCTTGCGCGAAATACTTGAGCTGGGCGCACAAAATTAGCGGGTTGCGCGAAATCATGAAGTGTGGCGCGCGAAATAGCGGATAAAGTATTTCGCGCAAAAGATGTTTCGAGGTCCAAAGCTCGGAAAATGGAAAAGGCATGAGGTGCGTGAAATTATGGAGCAGTGCGCGGAAAATGGTTGTGCGCGGAAGATTTGTATTTCGCAATCAAAGCGGATTACGCACTCAAGGAGGGTTTTTCGCGCGGGGTCGATTTTGCCTATATATATGAAGTGACCCTCCTACATTCAATAGAGTTCAAGACATAGAAAATACCCGAGCTCTGGTGTGTGAAATTGAAGTTAGAAAGGGTGTTGCGCGTAAACTTAAAGTTTGCGCGTAAAGTCAGATTGCGCTAAAAGCAAAGGCTGCGCAAAAAATTTGGTGATTGGCGCGTAAAAGGAAGATTGCGCGAAAAGTGGATTTCGCGCAAGAGTAGTGAATTGCACGCAAGGCAGTTTCCAGGCTGCGCGTAATATTTGGTAGTTTCACGAAAAAGGAATTTCGCGCAAACCATAGAAATTGCGCGCAAGACACCGTAAGGGTTTCGCGTAAAAATTGAGGTTGCCCGGTACATCCGGTGCAATGTGAGATTCATCTGCGGGTGAAAGTTGGACTTCAACAGAGCATCTACATACAGAGGAAGATGAATTCCTTCATGAAAATGAAGAGACCTACAGGTCTATAAACTGTGACTGAATCCCTTCCAAGAGCAGTGAGCTTAGGAAGAGGAAGAAGGTGATCCTCTCCACCAGCAGTGAGCCAGGGGGAGTCAACGGGAGTGACCCGAAGGATGCAGTGAGCTATCCCTAAACAATTGTAAAGGCAGTGAGCCTGGGACAGAGTGTCTGTACCCGAACATTTGTATCCGCAGCTAGTGAAGCATAATGGATTTAGGTACGACCAGCAACCTGTCGGCGTATACTCCTTGGACGTAGCCCTTAGTGGTGAACCAAGTAAAAATAGCTGTGTCATCTGTCTCTGCATGTGAATGTTTAATTGTTGATCATATCCATCATACAGGTTTAAGTAGTTCCTACCAACGTGGTAACAAGATCCACAACTAAAAGAAGAAAAAGTTTCCACCCTGATTCACCCCTCCCCTCTCAGGGTGTACCGGGGTCCTTCACTCCGTGAGTTACCAAACGACACTGTTAGTAGGCTTGATTAGTACTAGCAGGTGTATGTGCCTGCTGAATACACTTCGCCAAACGCAGTTGAAAAGATCCATCATATGTAGTCAGGCGAGCCTGCTGACTAACTGATGATGTATAAGCGGGTGTATGTTCCTGCCTATAGTACTCCGCCGGAATTGCCTGGCGGGATTGGCTTGATGCTTCCAGATGAGTCTGCTGGGCAGCGGAATTAAAATGGACAGGTGTGTGTGTATGTTCGTTTTTCGCCACCATGTTAGGTTGGTGGACTTCTCCGGAAATGGCAGGGATGAAAACCTGCCCATTGTTAACCAGATTCCGTCTCTGGCGGTTCATCTTTCCTGCTCGGGTTCGAGGAACCTGAGCTGAATTCTTGGAGTCGGTACCCTCATCGTGTTGAGGGAGCACTTCCGCACGAGTCTGGCGGCAATTGTTGATGGGAGCCCTCGGGAAGGACTCTTGTCTTTTTGAATTAAGGCCCTGAGGGACCTGCTCATTCACTTCCTCAGAGTAAGGGAGCGAATGGAAATTGTGTTCTGGGGATAACGACCCGAAACGGTTGGAGACGGTAGTCAGCACCGCCTGCCTCTTGATCAGTGGTCATCATTGTCTGGACGACATGTGTGAGTTGTTCATTTGGAGGGCCTGTCGGGTAGCCTCCAGAGTTGGGATGGTACCGTGTTGAAGGTACTCCTTAACCAGCGCATTTGATACCCGACGTTGAAGACGCTGAGTAGGTGATGTCATCCTCAGAGAGGATGACGATCTAGTAGGAATATCAGCAGTGGTATTTGCAATAGCAGTATTCACAGATGTGAATTTGAGAGCATCCATTATGGAAATACAGAAGATCTTGGAAAAGAGTGCATGTTTGATATAACAGACGTAATCAAGATAAAATTCAGCCACTTCATCCTTTGGATGAGCACACATATCAATGATTGTTTTTGGTATCCCTCTTATTGATTTTTAAATAGGGGCTTAACAAAATAGGTAAAACATCATTTTAACATTGGTTAAGGATTCACGTCGGGTTCACCATTTTTTGTTTCCCTCATAATTCGGGGATGACCTCCTGGATGGGAGATTCAAACGTTCCGATCGGTTTCTAAGGGGTTTGTTCATAGAACCGAAAAGATCCAATGATTCCACATCCACTTGGATCTACTTTCCAAAGGTAGGTGCTTCATTAGTTTGTGAACTGATGAGGCCTAGGAATTTTCATTGGTCGAGAGGATAGGAGGTCAGACTCATCACACCTTTTTAAGGGGAATTATTGTCTATTCTGGGACTCTCTTTATAGATTTATGTTATGTTCATGAATCCTTATTCTATTACCAAGTATAAAATGATCTTTCCTTCAGTTTAACAATCAATGATTAAATATGTAAGAAATTTAGAGAATCTTTTATATGTATTCGAGGTTCTTCATCAATAGAGAATCATCTATATCTATTTAGAGATTCTTGGTCAATGGTATCCTACAAAATATTTATATAAAAGTCTCTTGGTCATTATGATGACCAGGCTGGTTTTAAAGCCACTCAGTGGGGCACTTGAAGTTTTATTGTCATTCATAAGGACATGAATTATTTAAGAGTTGGGATCGAACCCATAGATGGGCTACCTATGCATCCTTTGTTTTGGAAAAGGAATCAGAACCCACGTAGTTTGAGTAAGGGAGTATAATTTTTATGATTTATGGCTCAAAGAAGGATGTCATAATTACTTTTACTCTCTAAGCTCACTTGAGTCATGCTCGGTGTGAGAAACAAGAGGTATTGGTAAAAATTAGACAATTGTTCCATGAAAGATGCAATCATAAGAAGTAATGTGGGGCTTATGTATGTATGACTGCCCAGATAAATGAAGGTTAGGACTTACGTTATGGAGAAAATCAAGGAACATGGTCCATAAAGGTATATGTGCTTCATGGAGATTTGAATACTCTAACTTGGGACTTATTCTTGAAAAGGAGACCCAAATTAGGAGAGGATTGATAACTGGGTTTTACTCCTGAGAAGGAATCCCATATCAAACGTAAATTAGGACTTGTTAAAGAGAATTTAAGGGACTTGGGGATTATTCCTGAAAAGGAAGCCCAAATTAGAGGATCTGGGGATTACTCCTAAGAAGGATGCCCAAAAATTAGGGGACTTGGGGCTTACTCCTAAAGAGGATGCCCATAATTATGACTGGGACTTATTCTTGAAAAGGAGACCCAGGTTTAAGGTATTATGGTTTGGGGCTTACTCCTGAGGAGGATGCCCAGATTTGGGAATTTTAAGAATTTGGTGCTTACTCCTGAGGAGGATGCCCAGATTTAAGACTTAAGACTGAGGATTATTCCTGAAAAAGGAGACCCCGGTTAAGGATTATCTCATCGTAAAGGATGAGGTTGAATGAATGAACTCTCCATATATGGTGACATAAAGATATTTAAACCACTAGGTTTTGAGAGATATTCTACAGAATTCCTTTTAGATAAGGAAGCCAAATCAAGAAATCATTCCATAAATGGATTTGAAGAGTGTCTTGAAGACTGAATCTTGGAAAGGAAAGGTGTAATGGCTTAATATGGTTGAAATGGGCAAGAAAGCCACCCAAAAAGGAAGGGGCGCGCAAGTCTTGGAAGGCACGCAGTTTCTGCGGCGGCGCGCAAGTATTGGTCGCGCAGGTATACCCGAGCGACATGGTGGGTACTTTCGCGATATTCAACCAGCATTTGAAATACTTGAGAGACTCTTCATTAAAGCCTTTAGAATCCTCTTGAGGTTCATCCAAAAAAAGGGACATGAAAGTTCTATCGAAGGAGTAAGGCGGCGCACAAGTGTGGTCACTTCCCTTAAGGGATGGCCAATCAGGCGCTCAAGTGTTGATGAGTTTCAACACTTAGGCCTTACTCCCTCTCTTTAGATCTTCCGATCTAGGTAAGAAATTACCTAATAAGTGTTCCAGAAGCTTTGAAAAGAGACTTGGGCGTCGGGATCTTCAATCTGAGTTTCTGAAAAACAGATCTTCTGAATGGGGGGCCAACAGGGTCTATTTATATGCAGGAGAAGACCCCAGGCGGTTACCGGGCGGTTATCAATTAGGTCGCGCAAGTCACTTGCGCGCCAAGGTGCATCGCGCAAGTCCACTTGCACGACCATGAGGAAACTTGCGCGGTCTATGGGAAAAGTTTTCCTTGTTCATCCCTTTGTCGATTTTTGATGTTATCTTCAAAGGTTGAATCACTTTGTGCTCATATATTCCCCTTTTCCGATCTTTAGATTCTGTGACGAAAGGAGCGTCAACAATGTCCCTTTTGAAAGATGAACATCATCCAAAACAATAAATTACATTTTATAATTGGGATAACACATCATATAAGATAATTGGTCTATAGACCTGTATATAGAGATTGATGACATTTCAAACATTTGAAACTCAATGGAGTATAGGTTCAAACAATCATGTTCGGCAAGAGGTCCAGTTCAACAAATATGGGTGGTAAATAAAGCCTAATGATGACCAGATATTATGATCGACATCCTTCCTAGCAATTTTTCTGGGTAGTTGGCTACTATCTGTGATTGATTTCGATACTAGAGTCAGATTCATGACTTTTATAATGTTATCTCAATGGGTCACTGATAGATGTATTGCCGATTCCATCCTGGTATTTTCTAAAATCTATCATTTTATAGAAAATATTACCAAGGGGAAACCACCATAATATATAGATTTCCCTTTACATATTATATGGGGTTTTGTGAAACTCATATGGGAGGCTACACATTCATAAACCCTCATTTGATTCCATGTTATACCATCCCTCCACAACTTCAAATCATTAGTGGGGTCATGCCATCAGACTGGAAGGAGTCAGAAATGATGGAACTGATCAACAATTTGGAACTTATCACCTATGATCATTACTATTCCCCCTTTAGTACTTTGGTAATTGATGAATCCACTAATGTTTTCATGTGAGGATTTATTTTCTAAAAGAGAGATGGAATCTTGGTTGCTAAGAATGAGGGAGAACTTATTTGTGAGGGATATGCACCCAATGGATTTGTCCAACAATTCAACTGGATCAAGATGAGGTGTGTTCTTTACCTTAATAGCACACAGTGATAGATGCATCTAATTATATCTTGACAACTTTGGCTGATATTTACTCTAGATGAAACCGTATTCTGTATTTGGATCCCAAACCCCATGGGGTTCAAGCCTTTACTCAGAAGATCCTATGCTGAATTTTGGAACCAATCATACCCAGAAGGTCAACTGGAAAAACCATTTCCTATTTTTGGGGCCTAGAATCCACTTGAGGCCCAAGGGAAACAAAATAAAGCATGTACGAATTCTTGGACAAAAAATCAGCAACAAAGATCTATTATTTCTGAACCCATAAGGATGGGTTTCTAAGCTCCTTCTATGACCTCCCACAGTATCATCACTTCTGTCGAAGATAAATATTCCATCCTTTTTGAAGCTTCTTTTCCAAGGGCCTAGATGGAATGAGATTATTTGAGGGGCATTCATCCTTCAAGTTATTTTTTGTCAATTCATCAATAGAAATATATTTCATTAACTGAGTATGGCTATGTGTTAGCACCAGCTGATATTTCTTTTGACGACGACCCTAATATGGTGAATTTTTTAGCATCAAGAGATTGATACTTCGATAATTTCTGACATAATCATCTTACTTGTTTAGGACAATCCAATTCCATGATGAGGTCAGAGGTTAACGAGGATGACTCTAATGATGTCCATGACTCTCGTGGTGACGATGAAGTCAACATTCCATTTATAATTGGAGTGGGGGGAAGTCCTCATTTCCTTCAAGGCTCTCACAAGTTCTCTACCCTAGAGGGTTTCAAGGAAGTAGAAGAGCATATAATGTAGTTTTGGTGAATGGACACCGCCTCACATCCCATGATGTATCCTCTACCATTATCAATACCTATTACCGAAGCATTCTTAGAGGATTGTAAGGCATGAGATACATTATGGGTGAGCTCATCTACTAAAGATAACTATGGGACAATTAAGGAACAGACCATTATGCTAGAGGGATTTGGACCAGTCAATAATCTAGTAATGCATTCATCTGGTGAAAATACATGTTCAGTATAAATATACCTAGAATAGATGGATATGTGCATGTACTCCTTAAAGGACATTCCTTATTGATATGATCCAGTGGAGGACATGGTGATAATCACAATCGATCCATATGATACTAATGAATAGGAAGTATGTATCCACTCTTTTATTTACAATTATAACTTTAAACCCTTAAATCTGGTACCTATTAGAGTCTAGGGATATTTGGGATACACATGATTTTATGGAATATACCCCGAGGGGTGCTGCTGCTACGTAGGATATTCATTCAAACAGGGGAATCACTAGAGAGGGCGCCCCCAGTGTGATAAATCATTTGAAGGTAGTCCTTGCACATCTTTCCTAGGAATTTACTCCTCTAGCACCACCCAATTCTCCTTCTAGAGGGACCTCTCCATTGAATATCATGAAGTCTCTATAGGCATCACAATATATGCTACATCTGAAATCTATGACAATAGTTGACTATCACATTTCATTATTTGGATGTCATACTATGCACCTTCATTTGATGACCAATAATCGGTCACGTAACTTGGTGAAGTCCTGATGAGGAAGAAGGCAAAAAATTACCAGATTTCTATAGATCCTACTTCCTCAAGGGTAGTGGTGGTACCCACAATGGAAACATTTGAGCAGGATAGGGTCGCAAGAACAATTAAGGCCATTGGGGGATCTGAAGCCCCATGATGGGCTCTGTTCAGGATCAAATGTCTTCTTTCCCAAGAGTGAGATAGCTTTCAAAGGTCAAATCTTCAACTGATCTTTTTGATACAACCCCTATTGGGATGAATGTAGGATGTTATAATTGGTGGATGAGCTAAATGGGTAACCATGGACAACTGAGGATATTAGAGAGATCCCATATTCTAGGAGGTCGATTACTTCAGATCAAATGACTTGTACCCCATAGAGTGGCTATCTTCTAGGGTAGGTGTTCTTATGGATCATATTGTTCCCAAGAGTCTAGGGAGCACAACCATTGATGAAGGGATGGCTCGGGCCCTGGAAGAATCTGAATCAGCTATCATCCCAAATTTGGTGATGATTATTTCTGAAATCTCGACATTGGTGGGCGGCCTTCTAGAAATTACTAACATGGTTGAGCATGACTCAACACCTTAGTTATCTTTGACGGAACCTACAGTTTATTTTCAAACTAAATATGTAGAAACCAATTTTTTGGATATTGATGAAACAATAGTAGTCTGAATTGTTAACTTACCAACAAGTGAAGTTGAGTTATACAACCTTCAAATCATTAGGTTTTCTTCCATGATTTTTGTGTAGATTGTTTCAACCATTTAAATTCCGGATTTCATGGAATAGTTATGGAATATACAAATTTTTTCTACAATATCCCAACTTTATGACATTACAAGGGATTTAGCTATCAGAGAGTCAATTCATAAAGATTCTATAGTGAAAACGATCACTATGTTGGAGATTATCCTTGAATACATTACACCATATAAAAGTGACTCTCATATTGACCGAGAGGGATTTGACTACCTACATACTGCTTGTCATAAAATATGGAAGTATATATGGAACCTTTTCACTCAAGACCCCATGAAAGAATTACCAATGTGACTACCCAAGTTACATCACCTATTTTCATTCCTGGGGTTTGGGGGATTTGATTACCACGCAATTTGTCGCATAATGAAAAAGATGATAACTACTCATGGTTAAGATAGCACACTCCACTCTCATCTCTTGACTACAGTGTCTATGTCTCATCTTTCCACTACTCAATATATCCTATATAACAAAGCTATCAGGAATGAAAGAATATTTGTGTGGCGATAATATAAAGTTGTAGAGTGCAGAACCACAATTTATCTACCTCATAAAGAGGTGTAGTGGATTAGACAAGATCTAGAGTAGCTCAAACAAGAATTGGATCATGTTGAGACAACAATTGATGATTATAAATTGATGGAACTTTGTTAGGCCCCTGAGGGATCGGGGTTGGAGCTGGTTAATCCATATGAATCTACCTAGTTACTACTATAATTATAATTTTATTCTTATTTGGAGAGGTTACAGGTTTTGGTTTTCATTTATTCCCAATAGATGAGACGAAAATTTCTTTTCACCCCAATGAATATCTTCCATATTCTCCTACAATTCCAATTAATTATAGTGGATCACATTTTTAAAGATAATTCCCAATGAATATTTTTTTTAACCACAACCTAGGAACAAAAATGGGATGTATAATATGAATCACAAATTTTTTCTAAGATGAGGGACTCAGCATGCGTAGTTTTACTATTATTAGGGTTATATGAAAACCCCTATGAACATTGTGTCTTTTCTTTTACAACACCATTTTTTACGTCCACCAAGATGGAATCATAGTGGGTATGAAATGAATTTTTCTTAGGCCGCCCATTTGGGGTTTTGAACCTAACAAGATGTGTGACTCTTAAATTTTTTTTATCTTGCTATCTTTCCTAAACCATGTATATTGTAGGTATAAAATTATTATATTTGAATTTTACGTAGGGTTCCCTTTATGGATTTTTAACCTCGTGAGTTTTGTGTCTCTTTTCATGGGAATTTCATAGTCTTATAAACTGAACCATTTTTATTGATATTTTATGTCAAACAACATTGACTATAAATTTTGGGGATAGGGCCCCACTAATGTTTATTAGATGAGAACATCCTAATAATTTTCAGACAAGAATGATAGATTTTCTGTGACCGTGGTTTTATCATTTATGAATCTAATACAAGATATGGGGAATGTATGTGAGGAGTAACCATAATAATGTTTTCTAATATGATTTTTTGTAAGTGTAAAATGGTAAAAAAATCCTCTCATGAGGATGAATATTCATTTTTTGATATCCCCCTTTTTGGGAAACATAGGTAGTTCTAACTAGGCCATATTATTAATTGTAAAAAAAAATTCTTCTTGACACTACCCTTCCATTTCTGATGGCCTGGTAATATTAATGAAATTTATGTCTCTCAAGAAAATCAATAGTGGCCTGTAAAGGGAGTAATATCTAAAAAGTATGAGGGTGTCTCTTCTGGCATTGATCATGAATGGGAAACCACTCTCACACAAAATTGAATTTTATAAAGGATTGTTGAAGAATTGTGTAGTTCAGCTTCATAAAACTAGGACATAGATGGTGAAATTTTACATAATATGTTACATATATTAAAGATTTAAAATTTAAAACCACTTTGATATGAATAAGGGGTAAATTATTCACCCCTTTCATGGTAGTCTTGACAATAATGTTCTATGATATTTAGGAATGAAGTTGGAGAAGATTGTCAACTGTAATCTAGGTGGTTTCCAAATCAACTAAATGATGTGGGATGTAAATGTCATGGGGGAAAAAGGTTGGAAAATACTCTCTGGGGAAAAAATTTCATTTTCTTGAAAAGACTTTTTTATTGAAAATTAATGCAGAGATGACTTGGGCATATTATGAATAGTAAAAAAAAGCTTTCCCCAAGACACTAGCCCTCCATATCCAATGGCTACAGAGGTTTATGGGGATTCAGATCATTTTGGAAATGGAGTATGGTTCATAAAAGGAGGGTTCAGAAACATAAAAGGATCATTACATGTCAAAATTAACAAGAATAAGTAGATACATATCCCCTATGAAGGTATAAGGAGGTTCTATATTATGGTATAACCTATTCAATAATAAGGGACACATTTTGTTTGTTAAAGGACCCAACATTTTAGAACCGAGCATCGTTACATATCTTGAAAGGATGAGAATAAATTGATCCATAGTTCTAGAAAACCCATTCCTTTTAATGTAATACAAAAATGTAATTGGTTATGTTGTTTAGCATCTTGCGTTAAGGACATTATCCATCAGACATGAAGAAAATGGGAAATTTTGACAGGGGCCAAAACTAGAGTGCTTGGAATGACTATGTATCATGACATGGTAAGTATCAATCAATACATAGTTATTGGAAGGCCCCCCTATATGATAATAAAACACATGTATAGACAAAGGGGAATTTCAATTTGGATATGAGATGGAGAATAGAGTGAGACTCATTTTAATTCACCTATGATGATCATGATCACACATAGGTGTGCAACTTTTTTTTAATATAGGCTCACCAATGGGATAAAGCTCATATTGGTCTTTTTTATGAAGATCTACTTCATGCACAAGAACGTAGAGGGAACACTATTTATTTGTCTGAAAATTTCTCGTGTAGGTTACACCCATACATAAGTAAAGAGGGGACATATTTATCTTGCGGCTAGACCCAATATGTGAGGATTATGGGTCACTATGTATCTGGTGTTGATAGGAATCAGGCCACATTTCATTCATAGTATCATGTAATTTTACTGTCATTTGATTATGACATCAGGACCAGTAGTTTTAGTTTATATGACTATGACCAGATGTAATAGTAACCAAGAATAACTAGAGGCTAGTCATGTCACGATGATTGAACATGCCTAAAATGAGAGGGGGACGGAATGTGTAAATCATTGATGTTGGGATTCTTGGAATAGTAGAAATGATATTGGGTGTGGAATCCATTAGGGTGTGTGAACATCAGAAAATCCTCACTTGAGGATGGATATTCCTTTGGTTTACATTCCATTCATTTGGTGGTAAACATATATCGAGCCAACTAGGTCATATTATGAATTTTCAAACAAATTTGTTCTCATTAAACAATACCTCCACTTCTGATTGCATGGGTGGTTTATGAAGATCTATAATTGTATAGGTAAAAATGTTTTATGAATTGAAGGGATGTTTATAACAACATAAGAAGCATTCAGACCATGATATTCCATGGTGCTTGATACTCCCTATAAATATGTGACTCGTATTTATGGGGGTTTCTTTTTCTTTGATGGATCATTGAATGAGGAACCTAATTTTGAGATCTCCAGTATAAATTTGCAAACAAGAGATGGGTATTTTTTTTTCTTTTCTGTTCTGTTCACCAATTTTAGGGACTAGTTCATGATTCCTCTCTGTCACTATATATCTTGTCAAATCAATAATCAAGACACATGTTGTTCTTGAGTAATGGGAACCTTGTGAAGGACTGAATCATACAATGGGCGGAGGGAATTCCCATTTTTATCATGGTTGGCCCCGATATTGGAGATTCGAGCATCACTACATATCACCTATCAATAGGAATCAAGTTGTATGTAGTTCATCGAACATGGAATGAAAGATGGCTGATGATGGGGGCAAGTTTCTCTTTTGAGTGGTCATCTTGATGGTGTTGTGTAGTTTTTCAGCATGTCTCTAGGATTATAGTTTTCCCATTGTTTACCGTCAGACTGTTTGGACACTACTGTTATGCAGTTTATCGTCATATTTCTTGGATGATGGTAGAAAAGTTTAACATCAGGTTGTGAGGTTAGAGTGAGAAGAAGGGTTCCATGGGGAGGTTCTTGGATTTGTTTATATGAATTTATGTTAATGAGGGCCAAAGATGACATATTACAAACCACACACTTTTAAAGGAAACTCACTACTGGGGACAATATGGTTGGAATAATCACATGTGTTCCCAAAGACGAAATGTTTTGGCATCTCTATATATCCCATTTGGATTGGAATCAAATCATATATAGTTCAGGATATCAAAATTCCATGCATAGTATATGACCATATGCATGTATGGTTTATTTTTTTTCTCTAGGGTTGGCCAGTCCACTGATAATTCATCCATGTGTTGCTATGTATGTTATAAAAACAAGATTCAAGCCACACATACTTATAGATAATGTGACTAGCTATGTGAATTTGGATCTCACTCAGGAATAGTAGCATTTCATATTTCTGTCACATAAATTTGGATCATGCATGGAGAATTATTGATTAAAATGATGCCCCTGTTGCAGTTTAACATAATGTGGTAAAGGCATTATGTCCATGATTAATGTCGTGGAGTTGAGAATCCAGATGATATGCAGTTTAACATAAAGTGTTTAAGATAATGGCGCAATAGAGTTTATCTTCATGCAATAAAGACAATGTTTCCATGTAATTAATGGGTGTGTGGTGAGGATGGTGTTTCCATTTAGTTTATCATTATATGGTAAGAATGATGTTTCTATGAAATTTATCGTTCTGAATTAAGGACGATGTTTCCATTTAGTTTATCATCATGTGGTGATGAAAACATTTCCATGCATTTTATCATCATGTGTTAAGGAATACGTTTCCACATAGTTTATCATTATTTGGTAACAACAGTCGATGTGTAATTACATGAAACATTTATTTATGATCCTATCATTGGTGGAAACCATAGGTATCTTTCTATCTATTTAAATTAGGGAATATGCTGCATTAGAATATACAATATTTATGGAATATGGTCCTTCCAATTTTTCTTCTAGATTTTGAGGTTTCATTCTATGTATCATCAGAGTCCTAATAACCAACATAATTTCTCCTTCTGGAAAAGACAGTATGTGAACCATCTTATTAAAGGATCGTTCAATTCAAACTAGGTAAACCTTTAAATAGTTAGAGGTATACAATCTTTTTTCATTAAGGAAATACAATTCATCATGCCTTCTATGAGATTTCTCATCTGTGGATAATTGATCATAGATGGAATCACGGTGAGATGGAAATTGAACTTCGGTGGAAAAGAACACCTATGTACCATACACTAACGAGAATTTCATTATATGTGTGGAAATTCCATTCACGGTTCAGTAGGCACACAATGATTTTAGGAGCCTATTCAGCAATGAATTCTATAATGTCATCCATCTTATTAATTATATTAGATGTAGTCTTTTTGATTAAATCTATTTTTTCATTAGTCACTTCATGTTAGTGGGATGAATAATTGGACTTTGATATTATACTCTTGATATAGTTTCTCCAATTATATAGAATATAATTTGTTATTTTTTTCATCAGTTTTGAATGTGGGACACCAAATCCGGTGATGATATTGGCTATCACAAAGATTGAAATAGTTTCATGGACTGAAAATTTTTAGGGGTAATACATCTACCCATATAGTGATCATGCCAAAGTTATGTAATAATGCACCAACACTGCGTAACTGGGGTCGGGGAATTACAGTTGGTATCATAGGAAGTTTAGTACAAACCTTGGAAACTAAATGAAGATAAACATTGATTAGAGTACATTACCCTAAGATAATGTTTGAGGATTAGAATAGAATAACATCCTATAATTTTGGTAATGTATATTTTTTGTGAATTTTCCAAGAAATACATCCATGTCTAGATACGAGCAGGTAGAGGTGGCTCTGGAACAGATGTAGCTAGGAGCGAAATCTCCGACAAGGAGTTTTGAGCTTGAGTCGGGGTATCTTGGTACATGACATTGGGCCTTGCTACACTCTTGGTTACAACCCTCCTAAGTGATATGCTTAGGATAATTCACATTTTAATTATTATCCACTAAGAAGGATTTAGGAGTAAATACTTCCTCAAAGAAAACATTTTATGGTTATATATTATATGCATAATCTTTTCAATTTACGTTTGGTATTTTACTTGTTTGGAATTAGGCATTGTTGTTCATAAACTAACCTACTGTATGCTATTGTTTAGAAATGTTTCCTAATCGAAGGAATGATAACTCCAATAATACGCATGATCCCAAGATTAAAAAGGATCATATATTTCATTATAATGAACTAACATTTAGAAGGGAAATAGTCTTCCACATATTCTCATCATATGTAGAAATAAAATAATGTGTTATTAAGATACATAAATAATTATCTATGTCTTACGGATTTGAAGGGATGAAAGATAAGAAAAGGATGTAATAAGGAAATATGGATAAAGGGTAGAGGGTAAAGATAGATTTTCCCATATGTGATAATTGTGGAATGAATCACCTTAGTAAATACATGAAGGGAATGTGAGTTTGTTATAAGTGTGGATAAAAAGGACACCGAGTACGTTATAACAAGGGTAAGAAAAAGGATTCAAATTTAAAATTCTTCATCTGTAAGGAGTTGGGACACTACGTGAATCAATGTCCAAATCATCAGTGTATACCCTAAATGCTTCTATTGGAAAATAATCACGTTATGATACAACTGAAGATGAAGAGGAATGATTATTTTTTTTATTTTGTTATTAAATTATTTTGTCATTTGATTATTGTATTAATGATGTACATGTTCTAAGAATTATATATTATATACTTATTGTACTGCAGTACTATTTAATTAAGGACTTGAGATTGTCTGGAACCAGGAAAAGTGACTCAATAGATGGATAAAGTTTTGGGAAAATATATGGTTGAGAGAATGATGAACCTTAATATGGTTCTGATACATAGTTAGTGATTTTGGATTAATATATCTTTGATTTCAATAAATTATATTGGATATTCTTGACTTCCTTGAAACTGATTAATGATTTTAATATACCATCATTTTTGGAGTTTACAACATTTTGGATATATGGAGTATATCCAGTACTCTATAAAGAATAAGGGAGTTTGAATGTAATCAATAATGTTTTATGGTAATTCAAGGTGTTACCATGTTTTAAAAGAATACATGATGATGGAATTCAGTTGTTATTACGTGGAAAAAAGGATGTTCATTGTGTTTACCTTCCTTATAAATTTTGGATTGTGAGTTTGGACAAAAGTATTTTGGATAAGTCTAAATGTTGGAATAGATTAAGTTGGACATTGGTTACTATTTTTTTAAGGTTAAAAACATCTTAATATTATTTTTTGGAATTTTATAAAAAGTAAAATTGAGAGTTGGGGAAATAACTCGTTGCGTCCAGCAAGGCCACGAGACTTGAACCTGCAACCGAAGGGTGACAATGGTTCATCACCTACCACTGGACTACATGATGTCAGAGATTTTATGATATAGTTTTTTGAAATAGTATGAAAAATGAATTGAAAATTTATTATTATTGGAACCCAATATGGTTAGGATAAATAGAATACATTTGAATTTTTTTATATTTTAAAGAGAAAGATGAGTTGGTGGTAGGAATTAGTTGAATGATGACACTCTACTGGTGATGTATCTTTTTCCTCTTATTCTATGAATAAATTAATTCTTAATCATTATGAGAGGGATCTAAAAACCAAATTTTTTTTATCCTAATACCTTATGTTTTGTTAAACCGATGATATTTTAAATCATTATAGATTGATGGCTTTGAAGCCCTCAATTTTACACTAATTTGTGATTGATGACCTCAATCACTCCCTATATATATTTATTTCTTACCTAAAATTGTGTGTCTATAATTCCCACCAATGTTCTTTTAATTGAGATCAAAATTTGATGGTGACTTTTTCATTTCCCTTTCCCTCTTATTAAGACTAATATTTATTAACCCAATTTTCGATGTAGGTTTTTCAGAATGGTATTTTTCTACTATTAACCATTTATTATCGATGAACAATTTCAAACAGGGAGGACACAATTTATTGAAAGAGGGGAGAATTTAACACCCCAATAATTCATATTTTCTTACGTCTTCAATGTAATTCAATAACTTGTGCTACATGAAACACTGAGTTCAAGTGCACCATGACTTACCAAACTAGTCGTTCAAAAGATGTTATGAATAGTATTAACTTAATTTTGAATTTTATATATTCCATATAATTTTAACATATAAATTATGTTTTTCCTAGACATAACATAAAAACAAATTACATTTTTCAAATAAATGGAGTATTTTTTAGAAAATGAAATTTTACCGCCTTTTAATGGGGAACCCTTTTTAAATCCAATATTTGACAATTTTATATATTTAATTTCATTAAATTAAATTCTTATTTAAAAGTGGGAAGTAAAAATTTATTCTGGATAAATATTTTGGTACTTTTAGGATATCTTTCATATTTTGATGAAAAGTTTAAAATAATAAATTTGAATTGAAAAACAATTAATTGAAATAATTTATTATATCAAATTATGCATTTGAATGGTTTGGAAGTATAATTAGATTATATTGCAACCATTTAATACAATTTAGGTCATTATAAGTAATTCCACATTAAAATTTGACTAAAACACATGTCAATATTTTGATAGTTTTTACTTTTTAAAAACCCACTTTTTGGTTTTAACAGTAGGAATTATTTTTAGATAAATTAATTAAACTAATATATTTTGAATTTTGTGAAATATAATTCATTTTTTAATTGGGAATATCAAAATTATCTTATAGTGAATTTTTTGTATTTTACTGAAAACATCCAATTTTTGATGAATAGTGAAAAACAATACATTATTGTTTAAAACCAACTTTTTATTTAAATAATTATTTATTTTAATTAAATTCATTTTTAGTCAAAATAGATATATAATACCAATATATGTTCAATGTAATTCATTGGAGTCATTTTATAATAAAATTAGATGTATAAATTTTTATTGAACTTTTACTGTCTTTTACCCACCTTCTAGGAGAATTTGCAAATTTACATTAAAATACATTTTATCACTTATGTGAGTGGAATTTAAAAAATCCGAGAGGCAATGATCACATCAGTAAGTAAAATGTGGTTCAATCAGTTAAAAATAATTATAGGTGAATGGTATCTTTTGAGTTGTATTTACCACGGTTTAAAGTAAAAAAGGGTAATTAAAGGTAAAAATGATATTATAATTATCCTAACATATGTCCTTATTGTATTGGATAAGTGTAATTCTACCAAAAATCATCTTAGAAATAAAATATGATACTTTTGGTCCACATTGATTAGAGTAGGTCATTTATTATTATTTTATTTTAAGAATAGTTAAAAGTGATAAATTCAATGTTTAATTACTAAACCATATTTAATATAGAGGTATAAATAAGATAAATTAGACTATAAATATTAATTAGAAAGCAGAAAATATTTTCTACAACATGGTATTTTATTTATAAAATTTATACATTAAATAATTAAATTTATTTATGACACAATGATGATGCAGTAATTACCTTATTAATGAATGAATCAAATAAATTGTACTAAAAATATTAAAATAAATAAAATTTCAACGTTTATATAACATCCATTAATTTTCAAGGTGAATATGACATTTTATGGTTGACTCGATGTATCTTTTTCGTAGTAATCAATTTATGATGACTTTCACTAAAACAAAATACTAAATATTGTTAAAATTTTTATAAATGAGGTTTTTTAAATATTATATTATTAAATTATATAATATTCTTAAAAATATGAGGTTCAGCCGAAGGGATTAAATAATATTATATATGTCAGTATTGAACCAATTGAGTTTCTCTTGGAAGTTTAGAGTAATTTTATTAACCATATAGTGTAAGAATACAAGAAGACACTATAAAAGTTAAACTATTTAACGAAGAGTTAAATATAAAAGATAAGGTTATTATGGAGACCTAAACCTATATAAAACATTTTGGTTGAGTGGATTCCAAACCATCCCCTCCTTATCATAGAAATAAACAATTTTTTAGAAATTATAAACTAAAAAGGATTTTATTATAAAATAATATTTCAATCCTTTCCTAAAGTGACCCTCACCTCTTTTATAAAAAAGTACTTCGGCTTCTCCCAAAATCACACCTCCAATGCCATTTGGATCGGCCAACCCCTACCCAAATCATCTCCCAACATACCTCCCTTATACCTAGAGTCCTTACATTGATCATAAATCCAATTAAAAGTTCCCTTTTGATCAAATGAAAAGGAAGCACCTGAAGAAGAAGTAATAATTTCATCACCTCTTTCAAGTTCTTTTCTTCTTCCACTTCCTATTTCTTTATTTTTTATATACAAAAACATTAAATCCAGTATCTTCTACATACTGTGATATTATTATAATGATGAAACATCTATATTCAATACTCTATCCATCTTATGAATGAAAAAGTCATCATACGTGCGAACATACGGCTTACCGTCTCCACGTCGTGGTGTAGTTTGTTATTCAAATACCTCATTATTTTTATGGGTATAATAATGTGTATAACTGATGTAAATAATAAATATAACATGTTTATTATTCTATATATGTGATATATCATCCAGTTACATGTGATTTAACTATCAATATAATGATATTGTCCCTCATGCGTACTTACAGATTACCGTCTCCACAAATGCGATGAGATTCATTCCCCATCGCAATCATTATTGAATAATTTTCACTTTATGATTAAAAATAATTTTTAGTAACTTTATATAATCCAGGATATTAATCAAATACATCCTATCCATAACAATGATTGTTTATGTAACCAAGCATATAAAGGAAAATGAAACAGTTAAAACCAAAAAACGACGATACTACTAAACTTTTATTAACAATGCAATAATAGAGGATCATATATGGAATCATATTTTTGTATATAGCTATTGTATTATTTAATAACAATGATTTAACTATTACACAGTCAGTTAACATACCATCTACTAAGTAAAATTACAAGGTAAGGGTTAATACCTCAATCTCATCGTTATTCGATATTGTTTATGTGTAATTTTTTACTGGGAAATAATTATTATAAATTTCCATGTTTCATAAAATCGTTTTCAAAAGGATTGGTTTTAAGGGCCTATTTGACTAAAAAATAATTTTAGATGGTTTAAATATTTATATTTCTAAATAATTCTCATTAATTTTTATGTTTTAAAATTGGAGTTGATGATTTATTATTATGGAAATGAATGTTTTAAAATGTTAATTCCATTAAAATGTTTCAAAGTGTTATGGGACACTTGGATTCAAAAATTAATTTTAAATTTCTTCCTTTCAAAATTGTGTGAATTTTAAATGTTTTCATGAAAATGGGGTATTTCTCTCAAAGGTTTTTACAAATAATTTTCAACTGTCAACATACTTTTTGAATATTATTTGTGATTAATGTTGAAAAATTATAAATAAAATCATATATATTATATTTAATGAGTTATAATATGTTTTACTATGTATGTTTAATTTTTATACCATTCATGGTTTATGGTTAAATTATTGACATTTCATATGCTAGTTTTAATATGAATGTTTGTGTTATTTTTCATCCTTTTAATATGAGGAATGCATTGGACATAGTTAGTGATGGGTGGAGCCTGATATTTCTCATCGATGAATCAGTAGGTCTCATGAGACAAACTAGTGTCTTTCCAAAAGGCCTTGAAAATTTTTATTTTTATTATTTTCACAAGGCCTTGACTATGTTGTTATGAAGTCTGGAATTATGCATTCCATCATTATAAAATTAGCTATTGTTATTAGGTGTGATTATTCAACTAGTAGAATATCAATGTGAATAAGTAAATAGAATTTTTTGATTTATATTTTCCAAATTATCCGGAAGTTTATGTTTAAAAGGATTTTGTTTTAGTTTTACAAATTTCCTTCATTATTTATTCTTATTTATGATGTTTTTTTTATATTGTTATCCTTACTGAGCATCTGATCTCACCCCTTTATCTATTTTATTTTCCCAAGGATGTGTAGATGTATATTATTGTTGAAATGAAGGGATAGGATTAGGGATATAATTGTGTTCAAATGGGACAAAATGTTGTTCCTGTTTTTATCTAATTATGTAGTGTATAACTTAGGCATGTATCTAGTACTTCTAAGGTTACTAAACTGATCGGTATTTTGGGGTTTGACCCCTAGTGATCATGCCAATGATATGTAATAATGCACTGAATATGGGTTACTGGGGTCAATGCATTACCTATAATCCCTAGGTTATCAATATTGAATTTTATTAAATTTATTTAAATGGGTTTGAATATATTTTTCATGCTGTGTTGATATGTAGTGTCATCATTTCTCAAGAAAACATGCATTACACAATAAAAAATACTCCCTAGGGTACCTAATAGTGATGGATTTTTCACCTTCATGGTAAATTCATATGTGGTTATACCATAAATAACCATCCATGACAGATATATTAGGATATTTGGTTATTTCATTAATCAATAGTTCGGTTATCATGATTAGGAAAT
The DNA here is from genome assembly GCA_963277665.1 of Viscum album. Lineage (NCBI taxonomy): Eukaryota > Viridiplantae > Streptophyta > Magnoliopsida > Santalales > Viscaceae > Viscum > Viscum album. Next base: position 981,616,056 of record OY728125.1, read on the forward strand.
CATCATTTGGCCATTGTCAGTTGAGATCCCCTAAATCGATAATTTTTTTTTCTTTTATTGTTTTTGATGGAGACTATTTCAGAAAACCAAATAGGGAATTGGACATCCAGATTGAATTTAGATCTAATGATATGGTAAAATTTAGTCTCTATGTTAGTATCATGTGTATGGTGCATTATTTTACATTCTTTTTTATAGCCTCGACGATCCTTTGGCATGCCCTAGAGGTGAGTGGCCACCTCAAGATCAAGGCATGCTATATTTTTTGTGTTGTAGGGTAAGATACCTAGATTAATCTATAGGAAAGAGGAATATATCTCTTTCTCTACTAAAGGCATGGAGGCTCCAATCATGGTGGTTCATGGGTCTTTTTCTATACCCATATTTATTTCCTTAAGATTATCAATGGTGGAAGAGGCGCCCTCCTAAAATGTTGGAAGAGAATCCCTAAGGTCATTATCTACTTGTTGTTCTTCTTCATCCTCATCCTCTTGTTATGATGGTGAAAAAATTATATGATTAGTCTCTACAGTTTAGAGAAGATTAAAGATTTTGGTATTCAAAATATGAAGTGACTTCTTCTGACCTGGCTCAGAGTGGAGGATTTTCTTGAGAAGACTGAGTGGTGTTTGGAGGCGTGTATTTAAATAATTTGATGGAAAACATGTCATATTTTATATTAGTTTGAAAGGAATATATTTTCAAGGTATATGGGGGTGGATTGTGGAAATTTATATTCGATCATTCATCATTATCTTATGGGATAATATATTTTATAATAATGTCAGACATAGTGGATAGGACTAAAATCAGGAGTAGTGATGAACATGAATATGATTTTGGATTCATGTGATCAATTTCATTGACCCATAAGACATAGTCTTCACCGATATTACTAAATGGGTCAGTCAAAATCATTTCTAGGCCATTTGGGTTGGTGACCAATTCAATAACATCAACCACGTGTTGTTTCCATTTCCCCTAATAGAATCCTATATCAATATAATATAGATCCAAGGATTCGAACATGAGCTTATCGGTGTATATCAACCTGACTTTTCCATAGATGTTGTATTTAATGCTTTGATGATATAATGATGGAATTTGTTTGTGTTGATGATACCATTTCTATCCTAGAAGGAAGTTGAATTCCATGTTTTTTCAAATGAAAAAGAATTTTATTTTAGATTTGAAGTATCCAAATTGGGCCTTGACCTTGATTTGTACCATTGGATTATGATGAATTTTTGCAAAGACATATAGTGTTATTAAGGAATGTTCCAGATTATTTTCATCATAGGCTAGTTAGTGAAGTGTTCTAAATTGGTTGAGATTAACCCTACAGCAATTATCAATGAAACATTTCTAGACATTGAAAGAATTATCCTACCGAACACATACAAGGATATGAAATTCCCATGTATAATGGATTAATCATCCGGATTTTTAAGGGAGATAACCATATTGAATTAATCATAATTGGTCATTGTTTCATGTACATCAGTGGTAGCTACAAAAGGTTCAAATTCATGTGGGATTAGAAAATATTCCATGAGTGCTTCCTAGAGATATTTTGACAAACCCAAGGCATACATGTCGATAGTTTGGCTAGTACCAAGGATAATATTTTCTTCTATATAGGAGGGAAGTGCATCCCAGTTTGGGGATTCTCTTTCACAAGCACATTAGGGTAATTATTAATAGATGAAGATGATTTGTTTCTTGGGATAAGAGATGGATGTGTTCCCATTCTTGAAGGGTTGTACTGGGTTTTCCTGTCTTCACACCAAGGGTGATTAGACACATGCTACTCTTCTAAAGGATATTCTATAATTGTTGAGATAGAGTGTATTATTTAATGTTTAAGGGAATTTCATTGTTCATAATGTTTCCAGAAAAAGGATCTTCTTCATGTTTCAATAGCATTGATGGTTTCAGCATGAGTGTGCCAAAAAATTTGGCTTTTTTCCGGGCTACACCTTCCATTGTATCCATGTATCCTAAAACCTCTTCCTCCATATACTCTACCAGGTGTGGGTTACATGGTCCCATATCCATGCTCATAATAGGATAATGGATTCCTTAATTTAATGACATTAATGGAGCCAAAGATCAACTCCTCATATGATGGTTACACTGCCTAACTAAATGACTTTGGTGGATCTATTTTGTTGGGAAGTTTCCATTAATTAAAATATAAGGGCATAAAATATATGATGGCCAAGGATAGACATTTCCGTGTTGTAGATTATAATTTTTACAGATTCCCCCTTCCTTTCTAGTCATTCACCTTTTTAGATGATCTTCTCTTGGAGGTTTATGGGGTCGGAGATATCAATTGTGTTGTAGTATGAGAAGCTAGGGGAGTAGTTGATTGTTTCAACTATTCCCAGGGAATAAAATGGGTTCAGTTGATCATCCTTTGATTTACCCATATATCAATCTTATATTATGTCCTTCTAGAAACATCATTCCACTCACCTCCTCTATTAGGGTCAGTAGTGCAAACATATGCCACTTGTGTAGGCAGTAGTCCAACATTTACTTCCCCACAGTCTATCGTTATCTGTAAAAGGTCATTTAAGGGGAAGACTTCATGAATGAGATGTATCAATATCTAGTGAAAGGAGAAACAATATTACTATTCATCATGATTGACATCATCATCCCATTTTGGTTCTGGTAGTTCAAATCAATTATACTTCATAGAGGATTAAAAATATCCACATACGTGATCATATCGAAATGAGTAAAAATTATTCCTTCATTCCTAGAATTGATCACTCTTGGTTACCCTTCACTCCTCTAATCATGATAGGGGTTTCTTTTAACTCCCCATGAGATCAGCTGGATATGGTGCAAGCCTTGGATATGGATCAAGTGTAGGGGATAGCTTATTTGTGATAGAGACCACTTTATATTTTCCAACTATTTTTCTCAGTGATGGAATTAACAAGGACATGAATTCATTATTCTATATGGAGTCCTAAATTACTTGGTAAATGAAGAGGAAATCCTAGAACCCACTTGTATATATCATTAGGATGATTGGTGTTCACGTCTTCTCACAGAGGTTATTAATGCACATACCAAGCACAAACGTCTTGGGGAGGGGCTAGTTCAAAAAGTCGGTCAGCCCTTTCCATCTAGAAATGTTTTTTGATACTCTATATTTCTCCATTAATTTTCAATTTGTGGTAACACAAACTGTTGTATTTGGTAGTATTAATATGAATTGGAAGAGGAAACATCAATGGAGGTCCACTCATCTTATTATAAACTGAGATGGAAAATCGGTATACGATATGAATGTTGATGCTTGCGGAGTCCATATAAAGTATCTGAGTTCCACCTCATCTTGTTTCTATAGGGTTCTTATCATGGGATAACAATAAGATGTATAATGTGTTAGATATTGTTCCAATTCACTAGATACATCAAATATTGGATACATTAGGCCCCTAAAATTTGGCATCAACGTGGTTTCACTCACCCAATCAAGGTAATGTTTTTTTGGCATTACCCTTGAAATCCAATCTTCCATGTATTCCAATAATGATACCAATTAATAGATGATATTTATAATCCCATGATGTGTGATATGTTGAACATGAGCTCAGACATGCATCGTAGGGGGATGAGATTTAAAAAGTTTCTTTTTCAGTACATGAGGCATATGTCATTCAACGTACATCTTTTCAGGATTTTACAAAACATGTTATAACTATTTTTTTAATGGAGGGAAATCATTAAAGACATCGTGATTTGGTATAGGTAGAATAATGGTCCAGGCACCGTGGTGGGGGGTTTTCTTGTCCATACTTCATTTGATGGGAGAAAACCTTGTGGCTGAGGTGCAATTTATGTAAGTGTACATTGAATGACTTATTAGGGTGCATATTCAATAGGAATGCTAAATCATAGTAATTCATAGTTGATTCATCTCAACTATTTAATTTAATCTCTTTAATAAGAAAATGTTTTTTCATGAAAATGGGTTTCATTCTCATCGATAGGAAGTGGTAGGAAATACACAATATTACTAATGTTTTGATCTCTGGTTGGGATTCGATCAGGAGGTGGTGGATGATTTCTTATAGGAACACCCAAATATAAGGGAATCCTATGTTTTTGGTAAACATTACCTCATTATCTATGTGTATCATATTTCTGGAGGAACCATCTTCTCCTTTGACTTCTTCATATGCATAATTTTGGGGGTGATCCACTGGATTAACATCCTTGAAGGTCATTGATTCATAATGTATTTTCAACAATGTACTATTTTTTGAATGGTGTGGGGTTATGTGAACACTTTTTTAGATCTATTGCTTTCATTCAGGGATCCTCTTTGGGCATCTTAGAAAATTGTTACTCGGAGGGAGCCCCTATATGGTCTTGACGTACACCTTTCTTCATGGGGAAATAAGTCACGAGATGGGATAGATTGGGGAACATTTCTGTATGTTACCTTCCATAAATAGAGATAGAGTGATTTGTATTAGGAAGGTTGTTGATCTAAAAATTCCCCAAGCCCTATGGGCTTGGGCTGCTCAAATTATCTTTTTACTGTAACATGACATGAATTTTTCAGTCTTAATGGGGTATTTTGTTTTGTTAAAAATTCCCCAAACCTTATGTGTTGGGCTAATCCTGTATTATGGATGTTCGTACTCTATTACTACTTTACTAATCTCGTGTATTCCCATTCAATTTTCAGCTAGATATGTTTTATTTATACATATGATCTATTTATTTCTGATGGCATTAAGAGTTATTGATGATTTTCTTCCCTTAAACAAGAAGCCTTCTAATTTTTTTCAGTTCCCTAGTTCTGGTGTTTTTTGATGGATTTACCTCATCAGGCCTAATGCTTTTGAGACTTAATAAAGGATGATTCTTATTTGGAATACCACCATTCCTAAGAAGAGATTCATTTTAATTACCTCCATGGGATAATAACATTATAAGATTCCCTTTTCAATGGGATCTACCAAATGAGCTGTGGAGTAAAATGCAATGATCCATTTTCTCCCTATCCCAAAATATGAACACTATACGGGTAATCACTGATAAGGTGATTCGGTGTATGTAATGCATTGTGTTAGGTCAGTTTGAGATATTTCTATCACCTCTCTAATTGTGGTTTCCAAGAAGACAGATGGTCTTTAATGTCAATTTGACAATGAATCACTTATAATATTTTAACATGGTCTATTTACCCATTAGAGGGTAATAATTATGTTTTCAACTGGTAGATAGTTTTCCAGATATTTAGACAAATTTTATATATTCATTCTCTTAACAACTCCCTTGGTATGTTGAATTGAGAAGTGGTTGTTGAAAAAAAACATAACAGGTGTGCCATCCTTATCCAATTGTCTTTTTAAAAGAAACATATCTTTTTGTTCTTCTTCCGGTGACACTTCCACATATTCTGCCCAACACTAATGATTCTTGCTTATTTTTTCACATGAAGCATGGCTAATAGGGGTCTCATTGATATGTATATTGTATATGGTGGATCAAAAGATGTGAATTTCTAAATCCATAGACTATTTGGGAAAATATTTTTTTTGTTATTAAATGGATATCTACGAAAATTTACCCCATACCTACATGCACCTCCACAAAGAAGGTATTTCTAGTATTTAACATGGGAAGGGGAAGTCCTTCTTGTTGACATGAATTATCACTATGGGGAAGACATTCAAAATTCGTACCAAAATAGTGAATACTGCCGTCATGGTATTATGTGTGACTTAAAAGAGAATTTGTACTATGTTTACACTAACGATGTCCATCGGTGAAGATGAAAATAAGGGGAGGAACTTCTTGTTGTAATAAGAGATCACTATGTTAAGGAGGTTTGTAGTTCGTGTCATAATGGTGAGGACTACCATCATCAATTTATCTCTGGTTGGAGAGACAATTTATATAGTGTATTGACTGGGGAGTACCATCACAGATGAAGAAATTATGGGGAGGACCCTATTGTTGTAATAATATGTCACTATTAGGAGGACCTTCATAGTTGGTTCCATAATTTCAAGGACTACTATCATGTCTTGATATCTGAATGTAGGCAGAATATCAATAGCATGTACCCTAGGGAAGACCAATAGTGTGGATGATATTTATGGGAGGACCATATTTCTTCCAAATCTTATAATGATGAAGAGGGATTCCATGATTCTCATTAGGAGACAATATCTCATGATCAGTCATTTATTATCCATGAAGTATGCGTTCATGTTATGTACTCTAGGGAGGACCTTTTGAGCTGCTAGTAACAATGTTACCTAAGTATCTCCACAAATTCTATTTCCAATTCCATAAATTTATAATGGATTAATAGGTTCCTAAGACACTACTAAGAGGTATTTGATGTCTTCAAGAACTATATCATCTAGTAGAGTAAAAAATAATCTATTTGTTTTCTAGTTTCCTTTGGGATGATTTATTTCATGGAACTCTCTTGCATGGGAATGTGGCCACTTGTAGTAGCTAAAGAATTTCATATATGGGTGCCTGTTATATTGGCTCTCATAGGGATGCCAGGATATACTGACAAGCTACTAGAGTTCTGGAAAGGATATGTGATTTTCATAGAGTGCCCACTGAAGTGGACCGATGCCCTAAATTGGAATAGATATTAATTATCTATCGTATTTCCAATTTTTCAAGGGATATTTCTAGAGACCCTCATGTAAATGATCAAGGATACATTTATACTCTGGAGAGACCACCTCATGTTGTCTAGGAGTGTCCAAATTAGGGAGGTGGGATTGTGGACCTGACGATTATGTCTTGACAAGACTATAGGATATTGTTAGGAATTTATGTATGATCATCCACCATTTCCAGGATTTTTTGAGATACATATTTGGCTGGAATAGGAAGATATTCCCATTCTAATGTCATAGAAGGAATATATTCCAGCTACAATCCCCTATTTTCAGCCAGTAAGAACTGACAGTTCTCCTATGTGAGTGAAATGGAATGAATATGTCCCCGACATGTAACTGGGATATGCAAGATCCTTTCTCTTATTACCACTATAATTTATTGGTTGGATTCATATTTTTGAGCATGTATTTTCATCTACTTGTCTTCCACCCAATTTTGATGACAATATTGATATGCCTTTGCAGGACTTTGACAATGCATTTATTTGGTTTCCATGGTATTTTACTGGTGTAATTCATGTACGATAACACTTGTTTTTATATTCCTATAATTCTCCACCGTATTTTCATAGTGGGATTGAAGAGAGGAAGAAGGAATTTTCATTTTCACAAAATTTTATGTCGTTTTTGACCGACATGAATCATAAGAGAGAGTCGAATATATGTCTGCCCATAATTTTCCACCGTATTTTCAAGGTGTGATTCTTCAGTATGAATGAGGGTGATAAACTATTCGTAATTAATTGATTACTAATCTTTTTGTATTGACCAAGGGAGTCCAGTCCATTTAACTTAAATAGGGGCCCTTGTGTTGGAATTCTCTTAATGGTGAGGATACTAGGCCACACAACATTGCATGTGATCATTTATGGTGGGGTTACTTATGAGTACCCCTGTGTTACAATATTGAATCCATTGGGGATGACATTATCATCCTCCCTAACATAAGGGTGGAAGAAATTATCGCATTCTAGGGACTGTACCTTGAAACAATTGGAGAGGAGTTGGGGGGTCTCATAGTTCTTGATAGTGAACCATCACTGGGCAGATGTCTGGTATGTCTTTTTGGCCTAGATAGATTCCATAGCTACGTCCAGTTATGGTAGAGTACCATTATGGTGATACTCATTATCTAGTTCTTTTGAGGCCCATTGTTAATGTTGTTGGGTGGGTGATGGAGTCCTCTACATTATGGAGGACCCCACTGGTGTTTTGTTTGTCCCACATGTATGTGAAAACATTTTAGGCTCCATTAGCTTGATGTAATTTTATAACAGTTATTGAAATATATGTTAGACATACATAAAAACAATCATCTTTAAAGTATAATTTCATTACCACATGCATAATTGAAGGACTCACCCGACCCTCTAACATTTTGCATGCGAATAGGACCTGAAGTTGGGTAATATCACTACCTTGGTTAAGGATTCATGTTAGGTTCAAAATTTTCAATTCCCTCAAATTTTTGTTTATAACCAGTTTATGAATGGTTTATTGAAATGGGAATAATGGTGTAAAATAACTAAAATTCGGTAATAGGTCTTTGAATGTTCTCCAGTGAGTTTTGTTCTTGGATCCAGAAACACACAATGGCTCTCATATACATGATTAATGGAACTACTTTCCAAAGGCAAGAACTCATTTGGGTAATTTGTCCCATGACACTTGAGAACTGACACTACTAAAGGGGAATGGAAATCGATCCCATGACACCTTTTTTGGGGAACTATTAATTATTCTAGGAATCTCTTATAGATTTATGATAAGCTCATGATACCTATATTCATTAAAAAATGTGTATATTATAGATATTAATGATGCAATGATCCATCCTAACTATGCATGGGTTCAGAGTTATCTATATGTATATGAGGATCTACATAAATGGAGGGATCTATATTTATCCTACGATGTCCATCAATAATCCCCTTTTTGGAACGATAATGGATCCTTTTTTTGTTTATTGGAATGACACTGGTTTTAAGAGGCATGCTGGGGTAGTCTATAGTTTATCATCATCTAGGGGGTGGGGAGTTGTTTTGATTTATGGGATCGAATCCATGAACTAGGATTACTATGTATCCTCATAATATAACCTATAACCCACTTTGTTAGGTACATCTTAACTAAACACATTACCATTTAAGGTCGTGTGATGAGGATCCAACCATGCAGTTTAAGGTTATATGGAAATGAAGTCCAGGTTGACGGTTCTTAATCATAGATGGTGTTGGAATTATGAGGAGGCCTCCAGAGGGACCCAGAGGAGATTTTGTCTACCAGGAGAACATAACATTACTAGGGATATGTCCTAGAAAGCACTAGCTTGGATTAGGGTTCAGGTTTTGGACAACTGAGAGGATTCTTTCACATACCAATTCGTTGGGAATCAATGTTCATGTTGTTCAGTAGGACTGGGACATAAACCTCGGAGGATTCCATTTTAATTGGGGGAATTATTGGGAAGTACACATAAAATATACCCATTTGTGGTGACATGGTTGGGGAATATGCATGGTGGCCTCACAAGTGGATTGATGTTCATCCTTATATCTATGGAGAGGGAACTATTGGTTCTTCTTCATCTATAATATGGCCCTTAGATGGTTGAATTACAGTTTTAGGACATATACCATATAAGATAACCATTTTTGTTTTGGGATCATTTGGATATCATACTTTCCACTAGCCACTAATCATATTTGTTTCATGATCGGTGTGAGAAACCAGAAGAAGTAATATATTTGATGATCACATGATCTCACCCCATTGTGTTGATTTATGTTTCTTGAGCGTAATGGGAAGAAGAAAGGGGAATTGTGTGATCTCATTTCCCACTTGATTTCGTATCATGGATAGTCACATTCAATGTTCTATCTAGATACATCTATGGTATAAGTTATGAGGAGAATAAATAATCACCTCATCCATGAAAATTTGGGGGCTTACCTCTCGAGGAGTTCCATAAAATTAGTTCTGGGGAAGATATGGATATTGAACATTGTCCCTCATTGAAGGGAAATTACTATAGTTCCTCTAAATTCCTTGAATAGAGAATTTCACATGAGTTTCCCATTGTCAGAACCCTCATTTCCATTGGAATGTATACTCGAGGTCATTCATATGGTCCGCCATATTACTGGGGATGATCAAGAGTCTCCTCTTACCATTGGTATGTAAAATAAAATGGACATAATGATGTGTAAAATAATATTATAATATTTTTTTGTGGATTTAAGGGGGAATTATCCTGATTATAGTATACAAGTTTATGGAGGGGCAAACATGGGGACGAATAATACAATAGAATAGAAAGGTTGGGAATAGAGATTAGAACACCTTAGGATGCCTCATCCATCATATAATCTTCTGGTGCCGGATGTGGTCCCATTCGCATAGCATTTTTCTATGTGAGTAAGGGTGTACTCCATGTAACATTGTTCTAGGTGGGCCTAGTTTTGCCCTGTGTATAATTTCACTTCATGGGATAGGTTCTACCCACATAGAACATTTCTACCTGGGTCTGATTTCTTCTTGTGTAATATTTTTTCATGTGGGGTAGAGTTCTTCCCACATAGCATTCATCAACGTAGGGTAGGTTTCTTCCCATATAGTGTTTTGATATGTGTGATGCCTTTGGAAAATGGGCTATCTATTAATATCTTATTGTATTGTGTATGCTGGGGGATATTGTGTTTACAGACCACCAAATGATTAATTATTTCCTCCTAAATGTTTTGCGACAAGTTTTACCTTCATAGAATCTTCAATGGGATCCATTTTTTAGGGTTCCCTTCTTCAACTCTCTATAATTCCTATATCTTGGGGTGAATCTCTCTCACCCCCCTTTTTAGGTCCCCCATTAGGTATATTTAGAGAAGGGTGGTGGGACTAGATACCGATGTGGTCGTTCACTTGTGGTGGGTTGTGATCCTTCTTTTTTGAGAGCCCATAGAGGATGCAATGGCCAATGAATGACTTAGAAGTTGGGGACGTCATTTTCAAGGGAAGAAATCACCACCTCTTTCCCACAAATGTCTTGGGTTTTCTTCGAAGGAATCTAATAGTACCGCATCATACTATGAACTAATTTTTGTTATGGAGGATATTGTATTCATAGTAATAAATCACTGCCACCCTCCCAAAAAATGACAATAGTTTTTTCTGCGGGCACTGGAACCACCATCTCAATCCCATTTACTATTTAGTTCATGGGTTATTTTCAAAGAAGACAATTTTATTCCAGAGCTATGGTTCGTGAAGGGGTTCATGCTCCATGGTCACATCCACTTTGAATATTTTTATTTGATCTTCTTTCACAATTCCTTTATAAAATTTTACTAATTTATAAAAACATATCAATCTTATTTAAAAATAGTTCAGGAACCTTCAATAATAAAGGGTTAGTATATTTTTTTATCAATCCATGAGTGGGTGGGGTTATGATTCTATTCATTATTGTCACATAATTTGTATGGCTCTTTGTGTTCATAATTTTAACCCCTATATTATAATATAAAAATATTATTTTTAATAATTACTACATTTATTTATAGAAATTTTTTTCAGAGTTTCAAATATGATTATATATTCTTAATTAAATTTATTTTTTTCAAAAACTATGAATATCTAATCATTTTTAAATGAAATTTATAATTTTTAGAAATTATATTTTTTATTTTATAGAATTATGACATTTAACTATTGTGTATGAATTTTTAATTAAAATGAATTTTGTCAGACCCTGAGTTTTATTTTTTATGTTGAATTATGATTTTATATTTCAATTTAATTTTATGGGTTTGGATTATAAGATATAATATTATAAGTTTAATTTTTACAATATTTTGGTGCTCTTGCCTTGAATTTTGAATTGGGGCCTTGATGTATTGATTTTTATGATCATGTTCATCTTGATTCTTGGTAGGGTAAGAAAAACATTAATAAAAGGGGTTTCTACATAATAATAATATGTTTAATGTAATTTTTTTTTGATGAGATATTATTAAGACATTGGAAAAAACTAGTAAAATCATAGTTATGATTCAGATTTGGTGGGTCCTTTTAGTTGGAAAAAATACATGGCTAAGGGAAGGGATATTAATAAATGCCTAATAGTATTGGAAAATTATCACAGTGAGTTGAAATGTAATCAATGATAGTTGATTAACACAATTAAGATATTTGGATCAATGACATGGAACAGAAAACAACCTCTATGGACATCGGTTGGTCATAAAATGAGTATGAAATAAGGTTTTAAGGAATATAATTGGGTAAAAATTACTAGATTTTTACGTTTACTATCTAATGATATCCTTTTCAATAATGGGGAGGCTTATAGTGGGGGGAGGGTTATAAGACCCCCCAAATTTTAAATGTATAAAATTTTGTTTTTATTTAAAATGAAAAATATATCTCATAAAACATGGGAAAATTTAATTTTTTATCTTTTTTTATAATGGATAGAATTAATTATATATTTTAATTTAGGTTGGGTGAGATTTATAAGATACCAATGGAGTTTTGGGGTATTTTTAAAAGTTTCATTAATTTAGTTAACAATTCAGTTCATTTTGGTTTTATGAAAAAACCTATATAATTTATTCGTAAACTAATAAATGGATTAGTTATTTGAAAATGATTTTAGATTTAATTTTAGTGGTTAAAAACAATATTATTGTTAGTGGTCGACTATGGAGAGTTGAAGAAAAATAACTTAAATAATATAGATAATTTTATAAACATGAATTATTTATAAAGTGGAAGGAAAAACATTGAACTGTTAAGATAATGGTTATAGTCACTCCAGATATAGAGGAAGTACCCATTTTGGAACACGTTAACATTGGATATTAGGTGTTAGTATATTGATATTTCTTCGGTACCACTAATTGTCATGTGTATCTAGAATGAATGTTGATCAATCCCAATGGGATAACTTTAAAGAGAGAAAAATTATTTTTTAATGAAATTAAATGATTTTATTTTTTTATATATTGGGTTCTATCAGTAACCCCCTTGGACTCCCTATACTTTTTATTCATCATCATTCCACATTACCTCATCAACCAATATATTAATATATTAGTGTTCAAAATTAAAATTTGACATAAAGGTTTTGATTATTCCCACTAATCTTATATTCCTCTATATTCATTAATTTTTATATTTTTATTGTTTTTTAAATGTATTTTGGTATATATTTATTATATTTCTCATATTATATTGATGAAATTATGATATTTCATTTATAACAACTTGAGATTACAACTATAGTGATGTACAAGTCATTGAAAAAAAAAATTATATGACACATCTTAATTTCAATAAATTCTTTTATTATAAATATTATTCGAATATTTTTTAGATAAATAAAATGGGTTTAAATTTCAGGGGTAGTTAGGAATCCTCTTGATGATTATGGTGGGAATATAATCCATAAAAGAATATTTTACTGTTAAATTAATATAATGATGTGGGTTCTAGCTTCTAAAAATTAATTTATCAGTCATATATTGTCTCAACATTATGATTATTGAGTGAGAATTCTTCTTTAACTATATAATTATATTGTTTAGCATTGGTATGACTTAAGGGTAACAATATGATATTTCATAATTCTAGTTTTATAAGACAAGTAAATTTTATGGGTATTACAATAATCCCTCCTGGTGGTGTAGGATGAACTATTTTATAATTTTATATCTTATATTTCAGGATATTTTATATTTATCATATAATGAATTATCCTTTTTGTGTGAACTAGGTTATGTATATTATATAAATTTAGAATATATTACAAATAAAAATTGGTTTGGGTCTTTATTTGTAGTTTTTATAGGATCATATTATATCCAATTAAATGAAAATAACCCAATTGATTGATCAATCTATCATCATAAAATCCACATGAGTACGATGAAAATAAATTTAAAATAGTTGTACCAATTTCCCTACGTATCCATATTTTAGGACCATAATAGATCATGTTTTAGAGATATCACCAAATGACATCAGATGGAATATCACCTTTATAGGCAGTACATCAGTCATGATAATCATTATACACATTGAGAGGATCCTATAAACTAAAAAGATGTTCTAGAAACTTTTTCAAAGAGAAATACTAAGGAACCAATGGAGAATATAACTTTATATTTTTCTAGAATATATCACAAAGACACTGATAGGAGAAATCACTCCTTATATATACACCCTACATCTACATAGGGATATTGATTATCATCTATCAAATCCTATAAGGCATCAAGTTTTAACATGATGTGTTCACATTGGGATATTCATGGTCATTGAATATTTCTATGACCATAATAAGATTATCATTCCATAAATTAATATTCCTAATAATTCATAAAAAATGGATAACTTTTTAAAATATTTGGTTGTTGCCCTCATTCTTGATATCCCATATAGTAATCCATATCATTGAAATTGATATTGTCATCTACAATCTAGAAAACCTTTACTAACATGGTTATATCATATTATATAATATATAAAATTTATATATCCCATAATATAATATTGGTTAATTGAAATATATGACTCCCCCTTTTCGTGTATATCTAATAATATTTCACATAAACTAAAATGATATAAGGAATTCATAAAAAGAATCAAAAATTTTTGGGAATCCAAACTATTGGTCGGATTGGATACTCAAGAGGGGGGGTGAATTGAGTTCCAATTAAAAATTTCTGTTAAAAATATTTCTATTAATATCCCCCAAATTAAATAACAAGCTAAACTGTATTGAATTTGTAATATAGTAAAGGATCAGTTAGGTTCTCAAGAGATTGATTTTTTATCAGTTAGTCTAATATGAAGATTAATTAACATTTGAAACTAACCTAATTATTTAAAATAAATACAAACACTTGCTAGTTTATCTATCAGAGTTACATTAAAATAGATTTGTTTTTAAAGTGCATAGCAGCAGAATATACGATATATTTTAAAACCAAATAAATAAGCACATCAGTTTTAACTAAGAGGTTCTGTCCCAAGCTGAGACTTATTCCTCTCAAAAAATTTATATAAACTTTAATCCACACCCTGGATCGGGGTTAAAAAATTGTACAGAGACTTTCCATGTCCTATGACCTCTACCAAAGTTCTTCGTGGGAAAAACAAAACAATAACACACATGTTATCCAGGTCATACATGAACTCTATCACTATCCAATGTGGGAGCTACAAGTATTTAGAAGGTTTCAGTGAGGATATTAGATATCCTCTAGTTCAGCAATGAAGATATTCGGTGTCTAAAAATACAAAAGACACACACTACTCAATATGAAAATAAGAAAATCACAATATAGGTAAAAAGATTATAGATGAGTTTAGAAGGATCTGTGTGATATAAATGTAGCTCTGGACTACGTTTGGATTGAGCATATGTTGTTTGAGTCCTTATTTTAATTTTTCTGAGAAACAGAGGGTCATAGTTCTGTTCCTTGACTTTCTTGACATGAAGTTTTGATCGAGGTTGTAGTAGGATTTGCTGCACAGCAATGTCCCTCACCTTCCAACAAAAGTTATTCTCTTCTTTTAGGTATGGTCCATATGTTCTTTTGTGTCAGATTCCTATCTTCATATATCACTACACCCAAAATCTTTTTCACTTCATTTCAACCCCCAATTTTATGCAGAGCTTTTGCCTTTTCTTTTATAGCTCAAGTTTTCCAACAAGAAGCATGATTGCTTCTATAAGTATGAGTTACAGTTCTTGTAATTCCAAACACTATCATTAATTAATAGCAGGTGCATTAAAACCATAAAATATGACTGTTGCTAAATTAAAAAATAGAAATTATGTTTAGAGAAGTAGTGACTGGTTTCCATCGGTAGCTATTTCTATCAGTCAGCTTGTATTGGTAGATATTATATATCGGTAGCTGTTACTCTTTATAATAGTATCTCTATGTTTTGGTATCTCTTTCTATCGGTGGATCCTTCTAATAGTAGATCCTCTTATCTGTAGCTTCTTTGTAATGGTAGCTCTTTTGTAATGGTATCCATCTGTATAGGTGGACTGTGTATTTGTATCGATGGACTTCCTATCGGTAGCTGTCTATCTTTCTATTTGTATCGGTAGCTTGTATCGGGGACTACGTATCAATGACCTTTACTTATCAGTATACTATGTACTGGTAGGTCTGTATCAGTCGACTTGTGCATACTGGTAGACCTATTCTATCGGTATCTCTTCTTCTATCGGTAACTGTTATGCATATCAGTGACCTTATATATAGCAGTAGACTATGTTTGTCTGTATCTATGAACTTTATTTTGGTAGCTCTTTATATATCAGTAGATCTGTCTGTTTTTCTGTATCAGTAGAAATGTGCATACCGGTGGACTTAACCATTATCTGTTCTGTGCAAATCTTATCCAGATTCAGTTAGAATTATTTCAATGTTTGTATAAACATAGATAAACACTGACTAACACATTCCAATTATTATTTTGATATTTTTATCAACTCAATAGTATGATGTCATAGATTCGAAGAATTAATATATAGATAAACATTATTTGGGATTATCAAGGCATATTGAAACATAATTGAGATTATCAAAACAGGTGAGGTCAACAATCTTCCCATTTTTGATAACCACAACTTATGGTTTATAATCTAAAATAATCAATAATGTATCAGTATAAAATACAATGGTTATTATTTCTTAGTGTGAGTAATGTATCATAGGATATAGTATTAAATTCATTTGTATCAAAGATAATAAAAAAACAATGTACTATAATTAAATGTATTATGCTCATAAATATTAAGCTCATATGTCTCATATTTCTCATGTTAGAATTAAAAAACCAATGTATTAGAGGTGGAATATAATGGTTCTTCCTATAAATTCTCCCCCTTCATATTATTTCTAGTTTGTATTAATTCTCATATAGATTATGCTCATATTTCTCCCCTTTTCGTATATTTCTCCCATTTTTCTTATATTTCTTCCCCTTTGTGATTAGCAAAAACGAGTAAATAAAGGATGAGAGAAGTAACATAACGTAAGAGATAATGAAAGCATTTAAATATTACATGATGAAAAAATACATATAAATTCAGAATTGAATCAAAAATAATACAAGTGATTATTATCAAAGGTCCTAGACACTAATCATCCACCTTATGAATGTCCACTTTGAATTTGGATTTGGGTTTGGAGGGAGACACCGGATGGGAAGATTCAGAAGAAGGCTTGAGAGTTTTAGAAAGCACTACTGAAGGTTGAGCAACAAATATTGTCCTTGCCCAGTAGTGGGTAGCTCTCTGTGTGATCATAAAAGTGAGGCTCTGCATGGCATGGACTAGAGCCATATAAGGAATGGAGGCAGACTGACTAGAGGCAGGAAGAGCTGGAGGTTTAAGGATAGGAGAGTTGTCTACATGTAAAAATGGCAGCAACAGATTCTTAATGTCCATTATGATCCCTCCTCCTCTTTCCGTAGTAGAGATAAAGTCATCCTTGTTCTCCATAAATTTGTCTAGAGAAGGAGTCAACTCCCTAAGCTTGTTGACTTGTTCTTCGAAAGCGTGATTGACTGGGGGTATCTTCATGTTCTATAACATAATCTTGAAATGGTTGTTGAGATGAGGCTTGGTATAGACCCTTTGTAAATAGTAATCCACATTGTCTTTTACCTCTTTCTGAGAAGCAGTGGATTCTCTCATAAAATTATGACCAATTTTCCTGATATCCCTAGTGGTAGTCACCACATGGGTCGAAGCAGCAGTGTCTACAGATCCACTAGTAGAGGAATGTCCAAACACATCTCTCATCACAGATCGAATTTGATCAATATCCAAATAAGGCTTGGTGTAACTTAGAGGTACAACAGTAAAGGCTACTATTTCCTTAAAATATTTAGTCATCCCACTTATTAGATTTTTCACAAGAGTCATGGGTGCTGACATGATACTCCATGGACTTTGAAAATCCCTAAAAAACAACCACAAATTACCTTAATACATTTATAATGTAATTGATATCACAACTCATTTGATCTTGAGAACTACACAAGGTAGTTAGAGAAGCAATAGACTGCTTCATGGAAACAACAACTCATGTCCAACTCTCAATCTAATAATGACATACTATTATCTCATTCATCATCTCTGTCACAGGGCCTGAAATCATACACCCAAGAGAATGTTCTAAATATTTTTCCATATTTATCATCTCTTAAACAAACCAATTTATTAAATCTGCAATAGATGTAGTCCAAGTCTCTTTCTACTCAACCTTTAAAGACTCAAGATCAGCATTAGTAACCTGATTGTTAGGCACAACTACAGGTTCTATTTATATCAGAATACTAGCCACAGATTCATTCATACTAGATTGAATGGATGATATTAAATGTCTTAAGATCAGACTTATACTACTCAAGATCGTCTTTCCGTATCACATCCTCAGGTAAAAACTCAAAATAGACATTATAGTTAACTTGTGGTCTATTCATGGGTGTCTCATCTTCAGAATGAGGATATTCCAACCCACAAACTACGAAACCTGGCTCTTCTGCCCAGTCTTTAATTCCATCAGCTACTGAAACATTGCCTAGCCTAGTTGGATGCTCCCCCTCAACTGGTGCATTCTCCTGTATATTTATAGATATAGCACCCTCAGCAGCTTGGTCTTCCTCAGAAGAATCATCCACAATCATCTATATTTCTCCAACAGCAGGAGGCTCCTGAAGAATAGGTGCAGGTCTATCTACTTCAACAATTTCCTCAGTAGTCATTAAGGAGTTCCCAATCAATGGATTGAGACTCAAGCAGGCAGAAGAAAATGCTTCAGTTTCATTTTCATTTTCTTCTTCATTCTCTGGGGCAGTCTGGTCTTCCTCATCAACAGGTGCTTCTTCATTGCTTTCTTTCAATACTATTTCCTTTACAGATGATAGCACTTCAGTAACAGGACATGGAGGGAAGTACGGATACCTTCCATCAGCTATAGAGGAATCCTCCTCATCACTATCATCGCAATACTGAGGTTCCTCTCCATTAGGTCCGAGAATTGGATCCCTCACATACTTAGGCCTAGAAGGATGATCCATAGGATTAAACTTATCATACAGATTCTCATCATCACTGACCCATTCTCTACTCCATGGATGCCAATTAATCTTCATGTATTTAAAAATAGTGATTGTAATGGAAAAATTATTCCTTACTACCACAGTCTCATCCTGAGACTCAGCTACTCCCTTCACTTTGATCATTACTGAAATTAACATTGCAATGAATAAAGAATTGCTTTTTTATTTGGTCCTAGTAATATCTTCAATCTAAGTCACCAGAAGCCTACACAAATTTACCTTGACTCCATGTCTTAATAGATGTAGCAAATAAATATCTTGGTATTTCAGATTTACAAAATCCCCTCTTCGTGGACATATCACATGTTGGATGGACTTGAATTTTAACTGATTCTCTCCATCCATTTCGGTATCAAATACCTTTCGTGGTGTACCATCTCCTGTTAGTTCTTCCAAAGAATCTCCATATTCAAAGATTTCACTGGTAGGAGTTACTGATTTCATGAAATACCCAAAAATTCCTTCATGTGGAACCTTCATGCACTCATCCCACTCAATAGAAGAAAAAGATATTTTATTTTCATTCACTACTGATTCCATCCATTTCTAAACATCTGATTTCTCAAAATGAACAAACTCATATAATTCTTTTACCAGCTTCAGATAATAAATACCATTGTCATTTGAGAAGCATTCTACCCATTTCTGGTCCTCCAGTACTTCTAGAACTAAGGATTTACTATTCATCAACCATTCCGTGCATATCTCTTTCTCAACAACTATTACCCTTTGAATGAGATACAGATTTATAGGTTTCCTCAATTAAATTACAATACTCGACTCTCCTTTGAGTCTCTTGCAATTCACCTCATCATCCTTTCTGTTGACTGATGGTCTCTTCACTCTTTCCATTCTACGAATCTCAAGGCTTATGGTACGAGAGAAACAAAGGTTTGGGAGTTAAGGCTTGAAGGTAAAGGGTTTGAGGTGGATCGAGATGATGTTATCATTTAGGAATCAAAATATATATAAATAAAACATAATAAGTAAAATATAAATGATATAGATTTCATCGGCTAAAGATATGGAGGTTTAAAAATAGAGAAATCTAACGGTAATACTTACTGGTGAGTATTCCTAACAGTGAGGTAATTCTATCTGTGAGGTCCACTAATAGTGAGGTATATCGTTAATGTTCATACCGATGAGGTATATGAGTGAGGTTCATACCAGTGAGGTTTCTAATGGTGAGGTTTCTAATAGTGAGGGTTTCAACGGTGAGGTTTCTAACGGTGAGGTTTCTAATAGTGAGGTTTCTAAGGGTGAGGTTTCTAACGGTGAGGTTTCTAATGGTGAGGTTTCTAACAGTGAGGTTTCTAACGGTGAGGTTTCTAACAGTGAGGTTGCTAATGGTGAGGTTTCTAATGGTGAGGTTTCTAACAAACAAAGTCTATCATTATTATAACATGTCTATTATAACTTAATCTATCTGAACATAAAATCTCGGTGAAAATGTTAGCTAATTGATGTTCAGTACCTATAAATTCAAGATTAATATCACCCTTTTGGTAATGATCTCTCAGAAAGTGGTTCATTACATCAATGTGTTTGGTCCTAGAGTGAGATATAGGATTCTTAGAGATGTTAATCGCTCTATTGTTATCACAGTTTATAGATACATTTCTAAACTGATATCCATAGTCAAATAATGTATGTTTCATCCACATAATTTGTGAACAACAGCTACCAGTAGCAATGAATTTTGCTTCAGATGTTGACAATGCAACAAAAATCATCTATTTACTACACCACAATACCAAGGACTTACCTAGAAATGATATGTTAGAGAAGTGCTCTTTCGATCTAACATGAAACCACTAAAGTCAGTATCTGAATAACTTATTAAATCGAATGATTGTCCTTTTGGATAAATAAATCCTAAGTTAGTAGAATGTTTATGATATTTGAAAATTCTTTTAACATCAAGCAAGTGTTACTCTTTTGGATTAGCTAGAAATATTGCACACATACACACACTAAACATAATATCTGGTTGACTTGTAGTAAGATAAAGAAGACTCCCAATCATACCTCTGTAGTTGGTTTGATCCACTGGTTCTCCAGTTTCATCAGCATCCAACTTACAATTAGTACTCATAGGTGTATCACTTTTGTTAATACTATCTAAACTGAAATGTTTTAAAGAAACCTTTGTATAATTATTTTGATTAAAAATAATACCATTTTCATTTTGGAAAATGTGAAATCCAAGAAAATATTTGAGTTCTCCAATTAAAATCATTTCAAATTCATTTTCCTTACTCTTTAAAAATCAACACACAAATCATTTTTGGAAGATCCAAAAATAATATCATCAACATAGATTTTCACTATTAAAACATCTTTAGAAATTCTTTTAATAAAGAGAGTTGGATCATCAATCTTTTTAGAAAACCCATTTAAAATACGAAAACTACTAATTCTATCATACCAAGCTCATGGAGATTATTTTAAACCATATAAAGATTTAGAGAGCTTAAAAACTCGATTCGGAAAATGAGGATTAGTAAATCTAGGTGTGTGTTCAACAAAAACATCTTCAATTATAAAACCATTTAGAAAATCTCTTTTAACATCCATTTTATATAACTTGAAATTTAGATGATCAGCATATGAAAGTATAATCCTAATAGATTCTAGTCAAGCTATAGGTGAAAATGGTTCCTCATAGTCTACTCCTTCCTCTTGACGATATCCTTGTACAACTAGCCTTGATTTGTTTCTAACAATGTTTCCTGATTCATCAACATTATTTCTAAAACCCCATTTAGTGCATATGGTCAATCTATCATTAGGTCTGTCAACTAATTTCCATAAATTGTTTCTTTCAAAATGATTTAATTCATCTTTCATATCCATTACCAAAACATTCATCATTAATTGCATAATTGATATTTTTAGGTTCTAACTGTGAATGAAAGGCATGATGTTCAACCTGGTTCCTTAGAGAAGCTCTAGTCTATGTCCCTCTATCAATATTTCCAACAACATCATCTAAAGGATGATTCTTTAGAATCCTAGTTGATCTAGTAAAGGTAGGAATATAAATTTTTGTTTCTTCTCTATGTTCGGGTTCACAAAGAGAAGATTTTGGAATATTTTCAGAACTGGTTGTCTTCACAAGAGGTTCAATGTTTTTTTCATTAAGGACCAGAATAGATAGATCTTCTTCAAGATATTCAAGAGAAGACTTAGGTTCATGTAGATTAAATTCATCAATTTTTTTGTGAAGATATTCTCCCAATCATTTGGTTATTTTGTTAAATACTCTATAAGTTTTACTGGTAAGAGAGTATACTTAAAATATTCCCTCATCTCTTTAAGAAGCAAACTTTTCAAGATTATCCTTAGTATTAATAATAAAGACTTTGCAACCAAAAACACTAATGTAACTAACTTTAGGGTTCCTGTTATTGAATAGTTTATAAGGGGTCTTTTTAAGAACAGGTCTAATCAAGTCTCTATTTATAATATAACAATCTGTATTCATAGCTTCAGCACAAAAATAAATGGTTAAATCATACTCATTTAGCATATTTCTTGCAATTTTCTGAAGAGTTCTATTACTTCTTTCTACTAAACCATTCTGTTGAGGTGTCATAGGGGCAGAAAAGTTGTGACTATTTCCATTGTGTGAGAAGTAAGATTCAAACACATGATTTTCAAACTCACGACCATGATCACTTCTCAAGGTATTAATTTTAAGTCCACTAAGGTACTCTACATACATGGAGTATTTTATAAATTATGAAAAAGCTTCACTTTTGTGAGCAAGAAAGTATACCCAAGTGTATCTAGAAAAGTCATCTAATAAGACATAGACATAGTGCATCCGATTTAAACTAGAAACTCTAGATGGTACAAACAAGTACATGTGTACCAACTTGAGAGGTTGAGAAGTTGAAATATCTTTCGTTAATTTAAACGAAAAATTATGTTGCTTTCCCTTTTGATAGGGAGTAAAAACTTTTTCGGATGGAAATTTTAGTTGAGGTAGGTCTCTAACTAAATTTTTTTAGTCTGTTTATTAAGTTAATGAACATTGTAGTGTCATAATAATATATTCCAAAGACAAGATTCTTTAAAAAAATCATTTAAACAAGTAACATTTTGTTTGGCTGAATAATTAAAATCTACAACATAAACATTTTCATTTCTCAAGGAAGAAAAATACTAAAACATTTTTTGAATTAAAAACATGTTAATAATAATTTTCAAATTTAACATTGAAACCATCATCACACAACTGAGAAATTTTTAACAGGTTGTATTTTAATCCATCAACTAATAATACTTTAGAAATTAATACTGAATCTGTGGTACCAATCTGGCCTAGGCCGATGATATTTATTTTTGTATTGTCACCAAAGGTGACATGTCTTCCATCAACCTTGATTAAACTCTTGAAACATGAGAAAACTCCAGTCATATGCATTGAATATCTGTTTTCCATGTACCATATCTTCTTATAGGAACTCTTCAAGCATGTCTCCTACAAAACAGGTTTAAACAAAAAAAGATTTTGGTACCCTGATATTCTTGGGTCCAGATAGGTTAGTAAGAAAAACATTTGGTACCCAGATTTTTCTAATGGGTCTCATACAATTAATTGATTCAAATGATTTTTAAGGATAAAATTTTTTTGATCTATAAAAATGTGAATAACTAGTTGAAGCAAATGAATTTCCAGAACTAGAACTAGCAGCTTTCTGTCCAGATTTAGGAATAAATATATTTTTAGTTATCTTTCTCTATCTAGGCTGATAGTGTATTCCAGTGGTACATTTTGGTGCCAATTGTTTTCCTAGAATTTGAGTTATAGTATTCTTTCCATTTGTGAACTTTTCTAAATATTTTCTAAGTTTCTCATTGGAAAATTTATGTTCAGTATTCTCCTTTAACATTTAATCATTCTTTTCCTTTTCTACTTCTAATGGAGATTGTACAGTGCTAGTTAAAACATGTTGTTCCTTTAATGACTTGTACTTATCTTTCATCTCAGTGAAGGTATCTTATAACATTTTACAGTATTCAAATAACTCTTCATTATACATGTTATCAGAATCAGAATCATCACCATAATAATATGAATTTAAAGGAGTATCCAATGTTACCTCAAATGTGTTTGTCATGAAACACATATATCATTTTGAGATTTTTCATCCTGATATGAATCAGAATCAATAGATCTATCATCTGTAGCACTCCAGGTTTCCTTCATAGATTTCTTATAGTTTCTTTCCTTATAATCATATTTCTTTTTGAACTTCAATTTTGGACAGTCAGCCTTAATGTGCCCTTTCCTTTTGCATTCGCAACAGACTATCTCATTTGACTTATCATCTCTCTTACAATCTTTATTCCAATTACCACAATGGTCATATTTACCCTTATAGTTTGGTCTTCTAAAAATTCCTTCTTCATGTAGAATTTCTTGAATCTCCTGGCTATTTGACACATCTCACCATCACTATCAGAATCTGAACATTTACATGTTGAGCTTTCAGTAGTTATGTGAACATTCTCCTTGTCCTTGCTCTTTGTGGGAGTATACTTAAATACCACTGACTTCCTCTTTGGCTCATCATCTTCCTCCTTTATTACTTTCAGCTCTTCATCATACATCATTAGCTTACCAATCAGCTCTTTAATAGATAGTGAACTTACATCACATGATTCTCTAATTAAAACTGATGCTCCTCTCCATATGTTTGGAAGACATCTTAACAACCTCAAGATTTTCTCTTTAGCTAGAATAACCTTTCCAAGTGAGGTCATTGTATTTACAATTTCCATGAACCTGAGATACATGTCAGAAATAGGTTCATCATGCTTCATTTTAAAATTATCATACTTAATAGTAAAAGTGTTTAGTCTCCTTTCCTTATCATTGGTTGTTCCCTTGTGGGAAATAGCCAAAGTGTCACAAATTTCATAATCATTTTTACAAGAAGAAATTCGATTAAATTCATAATATCTTAAATCACAATATAGGGCATTCATTACTTTACAATTATTATTGTAAGTAGTTTTAGTAGGTTCATTCCAAGTAGTTCTTTCAGTTTCTAGGATTTTATACTGAGTCTCTATAACAGTCTAGATATGAAATCACATACCTTCTAAATGAATTTTCATTTTTAGTTTCCATTGGTCATTATTAACACCATTAAAGATAGGTGTCCTATTGGTAGAAGCACTTTCTAATCTATTATCCATGATTAGATTTTAGAAAATATATTTAATGAGATAAAATTTAGAAATAATAGAAATTTTGAGATCGTTAAGATAAAACTAAAATCACAGTTCAAAACACATTGTTTGGAAATCATTTATTAATAAACAAACAACCCTATGATACCAAATGTTGGTCGGAGTGGATACTCAAGAGGGGGGTGGGTGAATTGAGTTCCAATTAAAAAAATTCTATAAAAAAGGTTTCTATTAAAATCCATTAAATTAAATAACAAGTTAAACTATAATAAATTTGTAATTAAGTAAAGGTTAATCTAGGTTCTCAAGAGATTGATTAGTTCTCAGTTAATATAATTTGAAGATTAATTATCTTTTGAAAATATCCTTATTCTTTACAATAAATACAAACACTTGTTATTTTAACTATCAGAGTTACTTTAAAATAGATTTCTATTTAAAGTACATAGTAGCAGAATATAAGATATATTTTAAAACCAAGTAAATAAGAACAATATTTGTAAGCAAGAGTTTCGGTCTCAAGATGAGACTTCGTCCTCCCAAAAAAATTATATAAACTTATATCCACACACTGGATCGGGGTTAAATAATAGTACACAGACTGTCCAGGTCCTATGACCTCTACCACAGTTCATCATGGGAAAAACAGAACAATAGCACACAAGATATCCAGGTCACATTTGACCTATACCGCTATCCACAGTAAGAAATAACATAATTCAGAAGGTTTGAGTGAGGATTTTAGTTATCCTTCGGTTTAGCACAATAGATAGTGTGTGTCTAAAAATAGAGAACACAAACACTACTCAATATGTAAATAATCAAATCACAACAAAGCTAAGAAGATAAGAGATGAGTTTTGAAGGCTATGTGTGATAGAAATGCAGCTATGGACTCCTTTTGGATTGAGCATATATTGTTTGAGTCCTTATTTTAATTTTTCTGAGAAATAGAGTGTTGCCATTCTGTTCCTTGAGATTTATAACATGAAGTTTTGTTCGATGTTGTAGTAGGCTTTGCTGCCCAATAATGTCCCTCGACTTATAGAAAAATTTAATCTCTTCTTTTATCTCTAGTGCATATGTTATTTTTTATCAGATGCTTATCTTCATATATCACCACACCCATTATCTTTTTCACTTCATTTCAACACCCACTTTTATGCACGGCTTATGTCTTTAATTTTATAGCTCAAGTAGTCTGACAAGATGCATGATTTCTTCTGCATGTATGAGGTAGGATTCCTGATATTACAGCCACTATCATTAATTAATAGCAGGTGCATTAAAAACATCAAATATGAATATTGATAAATAAACAAATAAAAATAGAGTTCAGAGAAACAGTGACTGGTTTCCATCGGTAGCTCTTTCAATCTGTAAGCTTGTATTGGTAGCTCTTCTGTATCGGTGGCTGTTACTCTTTATAACAGTAGCTCTATGTTTTGATATCTCTTTTTATCGTTACCTCCTTATATTAGTATCTCATATTATCAGTAGCTTCTATGTAACAATATCTCTTTTGTAATGGTATCCATCTGTTTTGGTAGACTGTGTATTTGTATTGGTGGACTTCCTATCGGTAGCTTTCTGCCTGTCTGTTTGTATCGGTAGCTTGTATCGATAACTACATATCAATGACTTTTACTTATCAGTACACTATGTACCAGTTGGTCTGTATCAGTTTACTTTTGTATACCGGTAGACATATTCTATAGGTAGATCTTCTTCTATCGGTAGATGGTATGCATATCATTGACCTTATCCATATCAGTAGACTTTGTCTGTCTGTATCAGTGAACTCCATATCAGTAGCTCTTGATATAACAATAAGTCTGTCTGTTTGTCTGCAACAGTAGCTATGTGTATACTGGTGTACTTAACACTTATCTGATCTATGCAAAACATATCCATATTGAGTTACAATTATTTCAATGTATGTATAAACATATATAAACATTGAATAACATATTCCAATGATATTTTGATATTTTTATCAACTCAATAGTCGGATGTCATAGATTGAAAGAATTAATATATAGAAAATATATATTTGGGATTATCAAAGCATATTGAAACATAATTGAGATTATCAAAATAGGTGAGGTCAACACACAGAATGTTTTTTTTTTGTATATGGTTTGTCAAACATTTTTAAGCATATAACAAACGTTTGGTTTGGACTTTAGTCTATATTATAAGGCATGTTTATATGAAAATATGGAACTTCATAGAATTGGTAACAAATATTAATTACCTAGTTAATATATTTATTTACATTTAACAATATAAATATACCAGTTCTTCTCAACATATAATGTGGTTTATCATGATATCGATCAAACACAATTTTATATCCCTGTGAATAAATATTCTATGTGGTGTGTCAAAAATAAAACAGGTATACCTATATAATCAATAAATAATTTTTGATGAGTAACCACTATATATAAAACATTTCAATCAAGTATAGGTCGTCTAATATATTCATGAATCTATAATATATATGGACTAATTTAAATTAATACATCACATTTAATTCACCCACATAGCTAAGAAATTCGCAATTCATCCTTCTATCATGATCATACATTTCCTCCATCAAATTAAATCAATGGATTAAGGGTTTTTCCATATCATATAAATATAAAAAAATTATATCTTCATTAATTTATTATTATTTATATGATCTCCAACATAACTATCCAACCATTGATTAGGTAAGACACATGGATTTCCTATGAAATGATTCAAAGTTTGATGGTTATCATTCTTGGTATTTCACCTACCTTATAGAATGGGGAAACATAATCAGTATAGAAACCTAGATCTATTAGTGACTATATAACATTACATTATATATAATTTATCATGAAAATCCATGTAATAATTCTTATCTATTAAATTTTATCATGAGATTATTCTTCATACATTAAACAACTATATAAATATAAAACTATATTGGAATAATATTATCCTTAATATATCATCATAATCCATCATATATTATGAATCTCATTTAATAGGGGAAAAATAAAACTTTTACATTGAGGGGATAATATCATTACACTATTCATTTAATATAAATACATCATACATGAATGAATAATAATGTATTATTCTTTTATTATTAAACCGTGATATATTTTATAACCATTAAATCTAATAAATTTGTTATCTAACACCAAGAGATTCAACATAAAAAACATAATATTTTAATAAGGTTATTATAAAAGGATATACAATATTTATTGCGATAGAAACCCACCAAACCTTTTCACTACCCCTATGAATTATATCTCAATTGAGTTGGTTGTTTTAAAGGATGTTTCCCCGTTTATTGAGATCAAGTTTTCAATAAATGATAAGTTGTACTGTCAATGTAAATGTAAATCTGAAATATTCCCTCAATATTAGGAACAAACCCATGTTTGGTTATAATATTCTTTATCCATAAGCATATTTCACAATATATGACATTTTAAGACATTAAAACTCTATTGTGAAGTCTAATACATTGAATAATTTGTACTTATTCCTATGGATAGGTAAAAAGTTTAAGATAAAAATAAAACTATATAGATATATCATATAATCTATTTTTTATTCAAACATATCATTAATTTTATCCCATTAAAAGAACATATCATCACCTTTAAACACCAAGAATATATCCTTAAATTTTATTAATGATATTAATGACTGTTATCGAGTGACGCACTAGGATTGGACGACTATCTATTTTCATTATCAAATGACAAGAAAGATTTTTTATAATCAATAGAAAGACATACATGATTTATCCTATGGAATATGTATAAGGAATACTTACCATACATTCTATATTGTTAAAAGGATATTGAATCTTTTTTATGATTCCAATCATACAACAGAGGTAATGTACCCTTCTTGTTTTTTCCATATTAATCCATTTTAGAACTTTGTTGATATATTTTCTAAAATTTATTTATGAAACATTCATTTTCCATTAATATATACCTTCATACCTAGTATCTATGTTTCTTTACCCATGTCATTCATCATGACTCATTTTTAAAATAACATATTCATTGAATAAAAAGTAAGGGTATCATTTATAATAACAATGATTGCATCCTCGTAAAATTTAAAGAATACGGTTACACTCCACCTAATTTTCATATATGTATAATAATAAACCACATTAATCATAAAATGAAAAACTTTCATTGTATCCCCAAACCAGATGTTTCAAATCAATGAATATATATTCAATCCATAAATAGATCGCATATTTAACACCATAGAAAACACGTTTGATACATAAAAACATTTTAGTTGTATCATATGCATGTCCTATACTAAATTCTCATAATAGAAATATGTTTTGATATACATTTTTTTTATATTATAATGACAATGATACATTGTGAAAAAATTATCTAAATATAAATTATCATCATAATTGATGATATGGTATCTTTATAGCCTATTCCATGAATTTTTTTACCACTATTTTGACTAGGTGATATGTTTAAGAGACAAGCTATTATCCATGTTGGTTTTCTTATATAAAACCTACATATAATGGGTCTCCCCCTTCAAGTGAATCCATGAAAATATTAATTTGTTTAGTGTACATGGATAACATTTCAGATCTAATGATTAAATTTCTTGATATTTCTAAATATCCCTAAATCCAAACATCCAATTAACTTTTGATATATGTTATATTAATATAAGTAAACACAAATTAATCACAAATTTCTATAAGAAATTTATATCTCTATTTATCTTGATGAATACTACTAAAAATTTTACTTTACTTCGAAACCAAAGTCAGTATTTCATGCACAACACATTATAGAACCGACTCCACTGCCATCTCATGACCGCTCATTGTTTATTGGATTTGAACATATTTATGTTAAAATTTCCTCTGACATTATATTTATTTTATATACTTCTTCTAATGTAATGTAAGAATTATGGACACACAAAATATACACATTCTTAAAGAACAAACATAATCAATCCACAAACATTATTTTCATGGAAAATCTTTTCAAATAATATCACATAGTTTACTTGGGATAACAAAACAATATGAATTTATATATCTTAGGTATAAATTTATCAAAATTCAAATGTTGTATTTTTTCATCAAAACCCCAAATCATAATAATTTATACATTTGTATTTTTCTTAGACCATATCCTATAAGATGTTTTTATGATTTCTTTAGAGTAAACAATAGTATGTATGAGGGTATTTGTCTAAAATTATATCCTTAAAATGATATTGTAAAGAAACATAAAATAATCATTGGATTTATTATGTCTAAAATGGAAAATTTTATTCTCATAGATTCTACATTACAATGAATTGTTCTAAGAGGATTATATTACAAAAATATTTCCCTATCTCTCATAATATCATTAAACTTCTATATCAAGTATTTCCCACAATGATCTAATCATAGAATATTAATATTTTTATAATCTAATATCATAATTAATTTTGAATATATTTTAATTTTCAAATATTTCAAACTTTTGACTTTGTAGAAACAGAAAATTATACTAACTAATTTAATTAATGATGTTTACAAAGTAAATACAGTAATTGAACTTGTATTTACTAATTATTACACATACAACACTTTTGGTTTGATATAATATTCCACCTAACAAATATATTATTCTAGTAAATGTTTATGTGTTCTTTTTTCAAAATAAATAAGATTCATATAATTAAATCAAAAAAACAATCCATCTTTATGGAGACTTTGACTATATTTCTCATTTATTTATCCACAGAAATAATGTTAAATATATATAAGGTATTAAAAAACATTAAAATTGTTATAATTAATGTTATAGACTGGATTATATATATATTGTATGTACCATTAATCATATTCCAAATTCCATAATACATTTAGTCCATATATATATATATATAATAACTCATATCTATAATAATAAATACAATAATTTTAACATATCCAAATGGCTTCAAACCATTTTAATATGATGGGGAGCCATTGGTATAGCCTATACCAACAGTTTCCAAAACTTTTAGGTGATAGTATTTGGGGTATATACATATAAAAAATTCTTTGAACCCATTTTTGAATATCCCCTAGACTTCCCCTAAACCAATAGTTAAATCAAACCATTAGTATAAATGATATAATAAGGGTTTGTTAAACTATAAATATAACCTTTCATCATTATACAATCTTGTAGACCTACCAATTTTGGTATTGAAATTGCACACACCTCATAATCTTGTGCCCACCTCGCAAAAAATATTTATCCAATATATAAAAATTGATAAAAAATTTAATGAATGGAAATTTTCACAGTACACATTAGAAAAATCACATATATATTATATTTTATAGTTGATAATTTGATAAGTATAAAAAAACACTTATATGAAATCATTTTCAGAAAGTAGACATCATGTGTCATAAATATCAATCAGAAATATTTAGGATATTTTCCTATCATGAACACCACAGTCATCACCAAAATCAGTAATATACTTACCACATTCATTATCACCATCACAATCACCATAACCATCACCATAATCATCTTAATTATCACTTATATCATCACAATATTAATCAATCTTTACCATTTTGTTAAAATCACCAAGATAGTCATTATATTGGCCACCGCTATGAACTTCATTAACATTTAATAGTACGTCAAATAAGTAATGAGTAATCCAAATTCATGTAAAAAACTTATTGTGGTATCTGGTGTAAGATATGGACATAATGATTCTATAAAATTTATAAATTTTTCATTGGTCATTAGACATCATTCACACTCATTCAGAATTATTTTTTGACCTCTCTTATCTCTGATTGATCCTCAATTTCCTCTGTAGAAACTATTTCCAACTAAGTCCTACAAGAAATGTTATAGTGTCCACATTAAGTATAATATGTAGTGTAAAAATAACACATTCATAGTCAATAGTGTACTCTCCCTTCATTCACATATTACGGTATCTTGTGCAAAAGATCATTTGGCCCAATGTTGTCATTTTACATATTATCAAAGAGGATAAAAATATATTTTTTCTAATATAAATTAAATATATATCTAAAAATCCATATTATAATTTTAATGGAAAAATAATTACAATAATTTTTTCACTTTTCAATTACAAAACATACATATTTATTCTTTTCACATAAGAAAAAATGTTTTTATAGAGGTACAATACCATAAAAATTCATAACTACCATCTAAAATTATATTTAATAAATAAACTAATTATTCAAAAATATTGTATTTCAATACAAAATTCCACATTATAAAAATTACATTACTAAAAATAACCAAATCCAATTGTTATCCTTGGTTGAAACAAACTCTTCTGTTTTTTTCAACTCTTTGTAGGAGAACATCACTACCAATTTGTCTATCTTCTACCATATTTGAAAATGAAATAATATTATTTATAACTGAATGGACTATCTTCACACTTGGTGGGAAACGAATAAATATTCCAACTTCCTTGAATCAAGGACTATATGGGGTCCTCCTATAACCCTATATAATAGAAAATGTACCCTCCCCAGGGGGCATTGATCTGGTTAGATATGATTCTCTTTGTCTCCTATAAATTATACCACTATCATTCCCTTTCGATCCCTTGTGATTTTCCAAATAAAAAAAATCATATGTTTCAATTAATAATTACAATTAATTCAATAAAATTTTATTGAAATGTATAGTATTATCCATAAATAATCAAAACATTAAGAAATCAAACGAAAATAGATAATTTTTTTCATTTTAGTGAACCAATATTTAGACTAGATTGTTTTTATTTTATTGGGTCATGTTAATTTATTATTGGTTCAACTATGTTTGGATAAATTCACTTCGAGTTTAATTTTTAGGTTTATTTAGCACTTGAGGATTCAATTCATATTTTTTAAATTATGAAAAAAATATTAAATTTTCAGTTTAATAGGGTATAAAAAGTGCTAATTTTATATCTAACATCATCCCATAGAAATTTTAGGCTAGGAACCACTACCACTATAATGGTGAGAAAATAGTTATCTCTTAAGGAATGGATTTTATTTAAAATATAAAAAATTATTAATCACATGATATTATATATATTTATATATATACTGTTATACTCACTATAGTAACTATATGAGGAAATACCATATCTCTCATGTGGTGAATATTATCATACATCCTCTTCCATCATATCTCATTAGTATTTTTCATTTTCTATATTGGGAAATAAATTTTCATATAATTATGAATTTATAACTAATTTTTCTTCCAAAAAATAAAGAAGTGGTGATGTAGAATAATTAATTGATATAAATTATATATATATACACACATCATAATAAATTTTATATTATATAGATTTAAAACAAAAATTCATATTATTACACACACAAATATCAATCAAGTTTAGAGTTTTAGAGAGTTTGTTCAAAACACATTTATATTATCCCACATATTACAATATTGGAACATCTATTATAATCCCCTTTTCCAATGAAACCAACCATTTTAAAATAAAACTTAATTCCTTTTCATGAAAAAACATCATCACTTTCAACATGCCTTTAAATTTCACCCAACCTACTATTAAAACCATTTACAAAACAATTTGAAATGTGTGATGAGTGAAAAAAATATTAGTTAGGGACAAAAAAAATAGAAATATATTATACCAGTAAAAAACATTAAATCCCATAAATGTTTTACCTTATTCTGAATATTATCAAATAAGTTAAAAGAAGTCATTTACATATGAAAATATCGAACATAAGTATCTAAAATCGATTTTAACCTATAAAAAACAAATATAATTCACAAAGGAATCTTAGGGAATCATTTTCATATCACTCTTACATATATAGTATACCTCACAGTTACACCTGGAATGACAATAAATGTTATAAATGCTGAAAAATTCTTAGTTATATACAAAATAACCATCACAAATATACATCAAATAACCCTCATTGTCAACTTCCAAACACAAAATCTTACCCAATGCATTGAAGAGTTATAACTTTTATCACCTTGTGAATTTTTTATATTGGGAAAACCAATTTTTCTTGAGATATAATAGGGATGAATATATCTTATAATAATTTTCACAATCACTCATTTCACATAAATAATTATCAAGTACCATTATATGAACAAACCATTTAATAGTTTAACCCTTTAATCATAATGCCTCTAAAAATTCACTTTTGAATTGGTATGAAAAACACAATCATATAAAAAAATACAATTTTTTAATAAATTAACATAAAAATATCCAAAAAAGTTGTTATTAATGGATAAAAATGAATTATTTTGATGTAATTAAATATTCAAATAATCGGTGTAGTGGTAAGACAATCCATTGACACCACATATGTTAAAATAGAACATTCATGTTTTCTTTTGTAACAAGACAATCCATTGACACCTCATATGTTAAAATAGAACATTCTTGTTTTCTTTTGTAATGAAAGTCAAAACATTCCGAAAAAATACCTTTTTAAACCCATGGAAAGAATTTAAAATGAGATATGAAATTAATTTTATAATAATTATATGTCAATATATACATAGAAATAAAAAAATTTCAATAATATGGACATGGAATAATAAGAGTATTTGATGAAACTTTAAATGCGAGGTTTTAAAATAAATTTACATTCCTTCTGCAAAAATTCCCACATGCGTTCATTATATTCATAAGTATTACAATTAATTTAATTTTTCACATTCTTGAGAACCATTTTAATTTTTATTATTACATTTATTTCACAATTTACCGTGTTAAAAAAATAATTAATGAATTGAGTTCTCATTAGATGTTTTGATGATATTCAACATCATATCTCCAAAATGAGTTTGGGGTGTTGATTATATTCAATTATTCCATTATTCTATCATATATAAAATAATTATAATGAAATAATATTCATTTTTATATGTCAATTATAATTCTAAAACCAATCAATAAATATATATATGAAAAATGAACTATGTTACAGTCATCTAAATAGTAGCTCATACATACATACGATTGAATTTTCCATTTGTAAATGATATTTATTGAATAATGTTTAGTAAAATTTTATATTTATAAATTGATAATTATATAACAAATACCATATTTTCTATTTCGAAATACATACATACATACACACAGATATATATATATATATATATTATTTATGTGATGCAGTGACGAAAAATGAATCACATTACTTTGTGGACTTGGTAGTCTATACGTACACAAGAACAACGTTATCATTTTCTACTAAATGAAAATGTAAAAAATTAAAGGTTATATTATTTTTTTAGAATGAAAAATATTTAATTAATATTATTAAAATACAATAACTCCATCATTATAACCATCATTTAGTGGATTTTGGGGAAAATAAATTACATCGTTTTAGGAGGTGGTAGTCCACCGTACACACAAACAATGGTTTCATTCTCCATATGATAGAGGATGGAGATTGATATAGTTTAGTCCATCCAAAAATATTATCTCAATATATGGAGGATAATTTTCTTATTTTATTATGGTTCAATAACATTTGAAGGTGTTGGAAAAATAAATAATACTAAATCATGTGGTTAAAAACTATACATCTTCCTCGGAAAATATCCTTTCCTTAACACCAAGATTCATCTAATATTGGTATTCATAAAATTATAAGACCTCTAGAAAGTGGGAAGTTTTGTATTTATGTTATTTAGTGACGGATTGTCTAACTAAAAATCTATGTATGTTTAAATAAATGAGAAGAAGGTGTTCCTTTTTATAATATAGTTGAGGGAAAATATTTGGATTTCATAAAATAATAATTTTTTATACATTTATTTTCATGAAAAATTTCTCAAATATATTCTCTTCAAAACTAGAAAAATTATTAGTTAAAATATATTAAAATTTTGAAATTTTCTAAATCTTTTACTACATTTTAAACCTTATTATTTTTTAGCTCCACGTTACCCCAGTTAACACTTACCATTATAAAAATGTTTTTTGACAATTTTTGGGTCATCATAGTTAAAATAAATGGATTAACAGTTCATAAATGGACCAAATTTGATATTTTACACCATGTTCTAATCTATTTTAAAAATAATATATTTTTATATATTTTATATCATTTAATAAAATATAATTTTCATAATAAATCAATAACATACGTTTTAGAACTATTCATTTACTTTGACTCTTATAACATCATGAAAATACATGAATTTGGATAAAAATTATTTATAAATCCCTAGAATGTTATTTTTTTAAAAAAGAATTGTGTATCATGAAATTTTTTATATTGTTAAACTTAAAATGTTTTTAATATAATTTATTTTATTTTTTCTGTTAATTGAATAATTACTCTATCAGTGACGTGTAATATTTTATGGAAATTATTTACTAAAAATATTATAGATCAATTTATATGATGGATATAAATGATATATATTTCAAAATAATATTTATAACTAAACATATCATCTTTTTATCTACATGTTAAAAATAATATATTTATTAAAATCAAGAGTTTGATATTTTATACATTTCAATATATAAAATATTATTAAGTTCATAATCACATGAAAATGATAAAATGCCATATATTCAACCTTTTTATGATTTTTGATATGACATGGCCATACAATAAAATTTAAGCATGTGTTAGTGTCCTTTTTTTCTTTAACAGTTTATTTTAAACATCAATTACTTAATTTATTGTTTATTATGGTAAAATTGTTACCAAGGATACTTTTTTTATTGAACCCAAATAAAAGGAGCTTAATTAAAAAATTTATACCTCATGATTAGAAATATGGAATCTTTTTTTCAGATTAAAAATTCATAAGTGGTATAATATACTTTACAATAATGTTGAAAATGTGATGAAAATAGTTATTTTGAGAATTTTTTCTAATTATAAAAATTATTTATAATATATTAAAATTAAAAAAAATTATGAAAACTGTTATTGAATTTTTTTTAAGAAATTAATAATTAATATTTATAAATAATCCAAGATACAATTTTAATTTTTATATAGATGAAAATATAAAACAATTTACAAAAAAATTGTATTTTAACTATTTATTAAAAAATCAATATTATTATAAAAATATCAAAAAATTTCCCTGAGATATTTTTTATATTATTATTTTGAAAATTATTTTCAATTTTTTAAATATATTTTCTAAAATTTATAGGTATTAGTTTATAATATTCTCTCACAAAAAAATAATTTCACAAGAAAACGTCTTTTTTCAGAAAAAAATGATTTACCATGAAATTGAGTGATTATTTATATATAATTTATAAATAAATTTTCATTTATTTTGAAATTTATATATAATTCATAATTTGTTCTATCCTATTAATACCTGCCAATTGAACAGCTATGTTATAATGGTCATATCTAAATAATAATATTTTGTAGTTTATTTAAGGTCGGTGTTGCATATCGTGTAAAATATCAAATCTAATATCCTTTAAAATATCATGGTGTTATTATATCCCCCAATGTAAAATTGAATCATATTAGTGTAAAAATAATCTCAAAATTAATGTTTTTCCATCATAAAATACCATTTTTTTCAACTCCCACATCATAAAAAGTGCTAATAATACAAAATCTTGATAAGAGGGAATGGGATGTATGAAGCTCATCTAGAACAATAAATTACCTGGTTTACAAGAAGAAAAAAATTAATGGGATGTGAAAATATTTACATTTAAGAGAAAAATGACCCCCAATGACTAATATAGTGTGATAGAGAACATGGTCAGGAGAAAGGTAATGATTATACAATCATTAAACAATGATGGGTGAAGCAGTCATCTATTCATCAAATATAAATTTGATAAGATAATTTTCATTCAATATCATATTCTATAGAGTTGAGGAATTTTATTAATATATATAATAAAATCATATGGGACCATGATTACTTTTAAAATATAATTTCATCCATTAATAAATTTTGACCCCAATATCATACTTTCACTAAATAGTGGGTATTCAAAATGAACATTCAATTACTGAATAACTAAAATAAAATTCAATGGTTCCAATAGTTCACCTAAATTATAAAATGTTGTTACTCTTATCCTCATACATTAAAAAAATAAAATTTTTAAAACAACATTATATAATAACCTAAATGAATAAACCTTTATATATACTAATATAATATTTATCTTCAAGGACCCAATAATAAAACCCAAATTTCAACATAGATCCTTCAACAAATTACTATACGTAAAATTACACTATATATTCTTGAACAATATGGAAAACCAAAAATCAAAATAATTTTATCACACATACATATGGTATTAATTTAACATTTCTCACTCTCAAATTCATATACGAAAATATATACATTCCCTAATCAGATAATCTTAAAAATATGCTATTAATTTTCATGAATAACATGAACCACTATAAAAAAATAAAATCAAATATTTATAAAAAATATAATTTATCCATTATTCCTAAAATAAAATACCTATATTTTTTACCTTATTCATATATGTTTCCTAACACATTGAACTTATTTTGAAATAACATTAATCACTTAATCCCCAAATCGCATTTTGAGGCCACAGTAATCTACACCATAAAAGATATTTTCTCAAAATGAACTTAATCATTATCTATTACATAATTTATGTAAATAAAATTTTTCATAATAACTTGGACATCACATAGGCATGTTATAGCCATTGTGCCTTTATAACAATTCAGTTGTGGCTTAATGTCTACCAGATTAACTGGGTATGATGTGTTGTCAACCGTCCTATAGTTTTTTCATTTTATAAAATTATATATTTCTTAATATGTTCTATAAAATATAAAAATAATAATAAAATATCATATAAATCATAATGGTTATCAATATATTTAAAAATAATTCCATAAAAATAAAATATTATTCTTCCTCGAATAAGTTTTTCTAATGTGAGACTTAAGGGTTACATAAAACAAAAAAAAACCTAAAAAACTCAAAAAAACAAATTGAACATATTCCTACCACATAAAACCTAAAAAAGTAGTGTATAATCCTGTGATCATATTTTCATCCATACATAAACCACTACATCCCAACTCTTTAATCCATATATGTGGACACCCTAATCTTTCAACTCTATTCATAATCCATTTATAATGTTTTTCTTTATTTTTCCATAATATTTATTTCTAATAAACAAGTTTTGATTCACATTCAATAATTAAACACATTAAATATAGAATCCATAATGAAATCCATACCTTTCATATGTAATTTTTAGATTCATAATATTTATCAATAATGGTATTAGGAATTTCTAAACGTTCATCATTATGGTCTTGTTGATCATGTTATTGAGATTCCCCCTAGGAATAAAATTTTAAAACATTCTATACTCACAACATTTAGAAAATTCAAAGTTTTACTTATAAAGAACATCCATATTATATACGGAGTTAACTGAAAAAAATTCTTTTTCAAAGGATTGTTATTGTTTTGTGCCCTCCTTTACCATAATAGAACAAAAATCAACCCATTATATTAAGAATTATTCCTAGGTTATTCTTCCCATATCAATGACATGTAGGTTGTTGAATATTTTTACCTTTATTATATTTATCACATGAAAATTCATGTTTATTCACTTCCAAATTATTTAATATGTTGAGAAACTAACCTTGGTTCATGTTTTCGATCATAACTTTTGGTGGACGGTTAAGAATAACTAGATGATTATTAACTACAACTATAATTTCATTTAGTTTTATATTCAAATAGACAAAACATTTCCTTCACATCCATTTTTCACTTTTTCCCCACTAGATCCATCCATTTACTAAACCAAAAATGATAGTGTGATCATATAAATAAAATTACAATATATAATCTTCGAATAATGATAAACAATAATACATCTGTAACCATGGTACCATAAACTCTTTTATATATATCCAAAATAATAACAATTCTCACTAGAAACCATTATTAATTATTATAGAGGAATTTTACCATATGTTAAATTATATATTAACTTATGAATTTATCAATACCATGTTATCATAACAACTTTAATGGTATGGTCTTATTACTAGTGAGGATCATTAAAAGTCCATTTTTTTTATTATCAACGTCACTTTTTTGGAGAAAGTGAAAAACCCCAAGATCATCCAGGGCAAGCACTAAAGGAATAAACATAGGTGTTAAAATGAATCTTGAGCCTATAAGCATTATTATCCCCAAAAAGTATCTTGTAAATATAAGTTATTGGTGTTTCTGGAGCATCATTTAGAAGGTATTCCAAGCAGGACACCATCATGTCCCACACTTGCATGTACTCCTCCCATGTGATCTTCTCTTCATTGATTCCTCTTTTCAAAATATTCTTGTTCTTGTCTATAAATTCACTCTATCTACTATTAGTAAGCAACTGAATAGGACTTCCAATAATATTATCATCATCCTCTATAGAGGCATTCATAACGAGGGATTATTCTTCCATAACATCTCTAGAATGTAGGAGAAACTCTAAAGGAATATCCTCCTATAGGTCACCCCTAGGGAAGGCTACCCCGTAACCCCCTCCTCCAAAACAATCAAAATTCTAGTAGGATTGGTAGTACTTCCCTTCACCTTGTCTTTCTCTTTTAAAAAAAATCTAGTCTCCATAGGTAGAGGTGAATATGAGAAGCCATTTTTGGACTTTCTTACTTCCTTTTCACCCCTTCTTCATCCTCTAATTGAATGGTTCTTTATTATGGAATTATACATCAATGTAATAAGTAAACTGACTAGATGACTCTCCATCAGATTCCTACCAAGGAAAATCACCCACTTGATCATGACCTTAAATCAATAATCCCTCAAAGAGGTTACCAAACATAGTTTTTGGGGACTAACTCCTCGGTCATGGTCTTATCCAAGCCTTTGTCTCTTGAGGATGATCTTTTCTAGATGAATCCTGAACTGTAAGCACAACATTAGCATCTAAAGTATCCTTACTGACCTTAGTATTTCCCTCCTCCACCTATCTTGCGTCCACTTTTGGGCTTAGACCATTTTCATTCCAACTAATTGAAGACTCCACTGGTAAAGAACCCTAAACCCAGGCATTAGTTGCATACTTCATCACACAAGGTTGAGGATCCTCCAAGTCCATAATCAGCCATCTGAAAATTTCATTAACCAAAGGGTTTCCATCCCGACGGTCCTTTTGAACTTCCGTTGCCACCTTCTCCTCTTCCACATACACCTGACTACTGGTTACTCCATTTCAAACTAGAGTCATACCACCACCTATAACATCCATATCACCCTGCATCTCCAACTATCTAGAACCGTTTTGGAAACATCTGGTGGGAGAACGATTTTCATAAAAACCATGCACAAATCCAACCAATATTCCTATGAAACTAAATGTTTATATCGATACTCTTCTCCTATAGTTATCTAAACAAAATCAGGAGGGGTTTATAAAGAATCAATTTCCACAGAAGCACAAGTATTTATCAGATTAAAATGTACTTGACTTCGGGTGTCAGCACATAATAACCTACCAACTACATTCCCTAGTATCCAAAAGATCAAAGGATTCTGAAAAATAAAATGGAAAGATAGGAAAGTTCACCCAAATCATAACTGAGGGAGGGTCACGCTTCATGTGAAACTCATAATTCCATCTGAAGAGAAAATATTTGGACCTGTTACTACTGTGTGAAGTGAAATCCCATGCTTTTATGAGATCCAATTCTGAAGTAATGACAATGATGACACTCTTCCTATCGAGAAACCCCATAGTAGCCCATTATTTCAAATCCCTTGAGCCTAAAGAAAACCTATCAAATTAATCCTTTATATCAATACTTTTCTCTAATACCAAGTTTAAGGACCCAACCATATACATTACATATATGAGTGTAATTAAAAAGAATTCAATTTAATACAAAAAATGAACTTTTAAATTTACATTACTATATATTTAGGTTATAAATCATATATACATAACCATATATTATAATGTGAAATATTATATTCAGTATCCTTCTTTCCCATAAAAAAAACATTGAAAATAAAACATGATTTCTTTTCTTGAAAAATATTCAAGAAATTCAATTTGGACTATTCTTTTTTGTTATTATTCATTAAAACCATATGGATAACATTTATAACCTGGGATGAAAATAATTAATTAAAGGATATAAAAAATAATGGAATTAGTTAGTCCGTTGGAAACATTTATATCATTTAAAAATTTACCTTTATCATAATATTATCACAGTTGATTCAGGAAAAAATTTCCATATGAGTTGAATACACATATTTTTCACAATTAAATCCTATAAAACCTATAAAAACATAGATAATACATGTTGGGAACATGTGGAATAATTTTCATATTACTCTTTCAGATACATTAACCATCATGATTACATAAGAAATAAATATCCTAGTTATTCCTAGAATAACCATCAATGTTACACCTGAAATAACCAAAATGGGTTTACAAGGAATAACCCTCCTAGTAAACTTGAAATCATAATCTTTTAAAATGTACTGGGGATCTAAATGGGGGCTCACCCTTCATCTAATCTATATTAGGCTCAACCGTGTCTCAAGAGATATAATTGGGAAAAAAACTAATGTATATTATTTATTAATATCACCAATTTATTATATTTTATTATCATATGACATATGATTAATAAAACAATTTATTCCAACACCTTTTTTTGAACATATTTGCGGCATGTTTTTTCAATGTGAGTCAATATGTGTCTGGAGAATTTGTATGATGTGGGGATGTCTGTAGAATTTTTATTGATCCTTATAATTGTTTAGTATGCTATTCTCATAAAAATATCCATGAATAATGTGATAATGTTTTTTATTGATCCTAAATAGAAAAACATGTGCAATGGATATCAAAATGTGTTTTCAAAAACATTATTAAAATAAATTAATACCATTCAAATTTATATTTTGTTTGATGAGTTGAGAATAAGAATATTGTGATGTTGACATGTAAATAAGTTTTGGTTTCATATTTCATATAATATCACTATGTATTTGAATATGGACTTACTTACAAATATGATCCAATCCAATTAATAGTTGTTTTGGTTGATATTAACTGATTCTGATTTGGATATTAATTTCAACCATGCTCATGGAAGCATCCCGAGATATCCTGAGGGTGGTAGAGGATACATAGTTTCCCCTCGGTGCAT
Source organism: Viscum album (assembly GCA_963277665.1). Lineage (NCBI taxonomy): Eukaryota > Viridiplantae > Streptophyta > Magnoliopsida > Santalales > Viscaceae > Viscum > Viscum album. The sequence goes on from OY728125.1 coordinate 981,659,378, forward strand.
GTAAAACTATATATAAGGCTTACAGAGTGCATGCTGATGGCCTGTATAATATGGTATGGTAGCTTCCTGGGCTATAGACCCATTGTGCGTGCAATGAAGATTGGTGTTTATTAATGGTATCCAGCTCCAACGAGCAGCAATCACTAATTTTCTTATTATTTTGATGCAAACAACATTGATTATTCGATATAGGACATGCCACAATGTGGATTATTGTTCACATACATTAAATGATAGGCATAAAACACCCCCATCCGCTCATGGAATTAGATCATCATCATCCTCTCATGTTCAAAGTCCTTAATAGAAAAGAGTTTCAAGATGAGGAACCTCATACCAATCCATTCTCCATGTTACCTCAACCCTGCCATCTAGGAATATGAAAACCTATAATGATATATTTTCCCCAAAGAATGAAAATGATTTTTATAGATATTTTTTTGGGATTAATGATATGAGATGAAGAGATTCATAGTTTGTTTCTATTAATAAATTATACATGGACATTATTTGACATTGATAGTCCTATGAAAATGAAAATTCTATGCGAAGCTGATGATTTCTATGTGATGCCCCCAATGAAATTAAATGTTATATAGTGATGATAGTATTCTTTCATGATGTGGTTTTTGATGCATTGTTATGTGATCAAAGGACTCCCCAACTATAATTTCACTTTGTGAACAACATGATAACCTAGTCCTATACAATCATGAATTCTATGCTATAAATATTCTATGCTAACAAAGTTATTTTTTGGGACAGTTTGTGTTAAAGGAATTGAATTTTCATTGGGGTGTGAATTTATGTTTTAAAACGTGTATTTCGTAGTGGATATTCATACTAATTTAATCCATAAAGTATTGTGGAATGATTAAAATATTATACTGAAGATAATAAATAATTCTATGAAGATTACATTTTTTAAGGAAGTCATATATCAAATGAAATTTTATATAGGAATGTATGTATGCTTATGTGGTCGAATACTGAATCAGAGTTTTGAGGATTATTTATATATTTATTTATGATGGATGCATTATAGTGATCAATGTATGTGGAGGTTATTATACTACTTTAAATTGCTTACCATGTGGTTATAATTATCATATGATAACTTCTTGTATAACTAGTGAATAGTCCTCTATATGTACTGAGTTGATTACTATATGATATTTAACTTGAGTGTCCATAAGTGTTGAATTGAATAGAAAACGTTCTGATTAAATTATTAGTTACTAATAGCATAGATATATAAAGTGTGGTTAATGAGGTTTAGATTATATATTTGAATAAAAGATTTTGTATCTTATAACATACATATCATATTTATAAGAAATTATTTTTGTAGAAAGTATATAGAAATTATTTTAAATAATTGTATTATATACATGGTGGTAATTTTTAATACTCTTTGTACATCATATATATTGGAGATATGAAGTACTAGTTCAGTCACATTCTTTAGAAAGTTATCATATTATTTTTTATTTATTTTAGAAGATCAAAAGAAAATATCTTCATAAATTCCTTTAAAATCATAAAAAAATTCATAAATGATCTTCATTGTGTTTTTAATCATTTTTGTAACCGAAAGTGTGATCCTATTACACATATTAGACTCTAGAAAGTGTAGTGGGAATCTATGATAGTGAAGAACTGTAAATTGTAGCTTCTTGTGATTATAATATTGGATCTATGATTGGAGATTCCAACTACTCTCAAAAAAGAGTGGGCTCATATTGTGACTGAAACTGGAAAAAATATTGTGTCCATGAGCTATTTATTTTTATGACGTCTAGAATAGGTTGAGTTATTATAAGAGTGAATCATATACAAAAAGGTAAAAAGTGGTTCATTTAAAAAGAAATAAAAATTTAAAAATCGCCCATGATTAATTCTCCTCCCCCACCGTCTCATTGGTGAATCTCATCCCTGATCACTTCACATTTAGTCATAAATCTTTTGAAAAAAACTATTTTGAACCCATATGAAAAACACTTTCAGATATAAAATAATAAGTTTCTTTTATGAAAATAATTTCAATACGCAAATACCAAAAAAGGAAAAGTATGTTTTTATTTTGAGAAAACATGAATTCTTAAAATGTTATCAATACATTAAATAATTTTTCTAATAGTGGTAAAACTTTTAAAAACTATATATTTTAAAATAGAACATTTATTTTGACATTTCTATGAAAATTTAAACCATTTTCTAATATGATTCCTTTTTATAAACATTGAATAAAATATAATAGAAACGTAAAATGTAAATTATAATTATTTTATATTAACAAAATACTCATGTAAAATATTTTTAAAAATATAGAAGTGTTATAAAATGTGGTTTGTGAGAATATTTAAATGAGTACACTTAAAAGAATATCCATTACCATGTGACCAACATATCATGTGTATTTAATATATTTATAAATAATAAAATTTTGTTAATTACTTAATTTATTGAGAAAAGTTTCCATGTTAATATTTCATTTTCCCTCAATTATTACCATATAATAAATAATTACTTAATTAATTGAGTTCTCATCGAGCATTCTGAAGATAGTAATCTCATATGTCCAAAATCACTTTGGAAGGTTGAAAATGGTCAATTGGTAAATTATACAATCATATGCTAAAAAATAATGAAATGATTATAATTTTTATTCCTCAGTTCTTCTTTTAAAACCAATAATGAAATGTTGTTATGAAAAAATTGAAAAAAGATACAATCATAGGGATGATAGGTCATATGCGTAGAAGAGTAATGTTTTCATTTTTCGATGATCATTATGAAAAGAAAGAAAGAATAAATTTTCCATTTCATAATGGTAATTATATAAAAATAATATATCCTTTCTTTTAAAATACTTATATTTATCATCCATGTGATGTGGGGATGAAAATGAATTGTGTTGCTTCGTGGATGTGGTAATACAGACGTACGCATGATCGAAATTATCATTTGATAGTGAATGGATTGGTATGAAATTAAATGAGGAACAATTTTCAAAGAATGATAAATACGTCATAAATATATAATATATATATATATATTCCATCCTTATAAATATCTTTGAGATGTGGTAGTTGGAAAAAAATTAACATCGGTTCATGAGGGGGTAGTCAATCGTACACATGAATGATTGATTCCTTTCACATTTGATGGATACTGGATATAGATATAGGTTATGAAATTAATATAATAAGATCAAATATTATGGAGGATAATATTTTAATTATTTTATCATGTTCAAAGAATATTTAAAATAGGTGGATCCGGAAATTAAATTAAAACATGCCGTTAAGAACTATACGTATTCTTTGGAGAATATCATTTTCATATGACATTATGACCATTAATATCTATATTATTCACTAAATATGGCCTATAGAACATATATATGGATTTGGGTATTATTGTTTCCTTGAAATTGTTCGAAAGAAAAGGTCATTAAATGTGAATATATTAAAATAATAGGTTCTCATTTATAAGAGAGGGGAAGGGGAACTCTTTGTAATTCGTAAACTATTAAATTAATATAAATAATTTATAATGAAAAATAGGAAAATGAATTATTATATTAAAATATTATATCTATATGGTTATATATAATCTCATAAAATTAAATTTGGAAAGCTTTATATCACAATTTTACCTTCATCCTTTTTTTTAACCCCTATTAACACTTTTCACACTTACCGCGATAAAACGAACATTTAATCTTTAAAGGTCATGATATATTGAATAATTAGAAAAAAACCTAAATGGACCATGTTTGATATTATAAACCATATAATAATCACATGGATGAAGATATTTTAATTAGTGATTCTATATCATTTAATACAGTATTATTTACGTAAAATACCAATAATAGCAACTTTAAAACTATTCATTTACATTGGAATTTATACGATAAAGAAACCAAATGAAATTTATAAAAATATTTCAAAACATAATTAACATGTTATATTTATCTATTAATATTATTTTTCACATTAATTAATTAAAATTATACAAATTTTAAATAATTTAATATTAATAATTTTATTTTCCTATTAATGGAATAATTACTATGTTACTATTTTATAAATATTTTTGTAACTATTTATTCACTAAAAATTTAAATTAAATAGTCATAATAAATATAATGACTTAATATTTAAAAATATTATTTATAAGGAACATAACCTCAGGTTACCCCATTGTAAAAAATATTATAATTATTAAAAATAAGAGTGGCATTTTGTATATTTCATTTCATGTAATATTAAAAAAGACATAATAACATCCAAATAAAAACTATATGGAATTTACATGAAATTATAATGTTTTTTAGACTAGATATATTAATAAATTAAATTTTATACAAGTGTTAGGGTCAATTTTTATCATTATCATTATATTTTTAACATTATTTTCTAGATTGACCTTTTATATTGGTAAAAAATTAAATATGTTACTATTCATATTATCCTAACATAATAAGGATCCATTTACCAAATTTGGACCTCAAGATTATATATTTTTATTGAATTTTAAATTATTCAAATATATATGTGTGTGTGATTAAAATGAAACTAACAAAACCTAATGAGAAAATTATTTTCAGAAAAATGGAGTTTTTAAATATAATTTTTATTTTTAATAAATTAAAGACAAAAATTAATTAAAAATAATATAATTGGTTTCTTATAATTATAAAAAATAATTCAATCTAAAAAATAATAAAAAATTGTAATTTTATTTACAAAAAGATTAAAAATAATACAAAATTGTTATTAAAAAATTATTTATGTCAAATTATTTTAAAAAAATTAGATTGAAACAATTTTCCACATATACACATAATATAATTTATATATTAATATTTCAAAAATAATTTTAATTTATTCAAATAAATTATATAAAATCATTAAAAATTAATTATAATATTTTCTCACAAAAAATAGTAAAAATAATTTTCGAAAAAAATGTCTATTTGAAGGATAAAATCATTTTTATAAATAATATATTATTATTTATAAAGAAATAAACAATAAGTTTTTATTTATTTTGAAAATTATATTTATATTTTAAAATGAGGTTAACTTTATTTATACACTATTATTCAATGGATATGTTATAATGGTCATATTTAAAATTTAATTTTTCTTGGTTCAATATAGCTTGTTGTTGTGTGTCATATAGGATATCAAATATGATGCCTTTATTTAAACATTTTGGGGTTTTATAATCATCCTAAACCAATTACAGGTAATTTAATAATATAATAATTACATATTAAGTGTTAATCCTTACAAAACATAAAATTTGTATCACAGAAATTTAAACACATTCTAATTAGCAAGTTCAAAATGTATATGATCTGGTTTTCATACAATATTTTCAATTTGATCCAATTTAGATTTGGTTGGGTGATTTTGATCATTTTGATCATTAAATTGGATATTTTCGTCCTTTTTTAGTATAGTTCATTCATTTTATTTTTTTCATTATTATTAATTTAGTATTTTTTTAGTTCAATTTCCCGTGATTTTTTCTAATTGAATTGTTCCATCCTGAGAAATTCAAGTTAATCTAGACTAATTTTACTGATAACACATATGGTTGATTCTATTTATTACCCACCAAAAAATCTGGTTCACATTCCACTATAAAAAATATTCTCTTTGATTCATCATAAGTAATAAATTGATTGTGGTCAATGGGGGAATTTATTGTGGAATTTTTATCCCCAACATCATTAAAACAAATTATTTGGATTACTTGGATAATGACACTAAATTAAGTTCTTGGATGACCATTCACATAACTTTATTTCTTCAATGATGAAAAAAATATGGAAAATTATTAGCATGGATGTGGTTCATGTCAATAACTCCAAATCTATAGTCATTAATAAATGGTATGTGTCTCCTCATTGAATCAAACCACTTTAACTTCATCGTAAAAACTCAAACATTAATGTATTATTCCAATATTACTATTTTTTCAAAAACCCCATAATAAGATATATTATTAGTCATATTATATGATTAACTAGCATAAAAATCTATTCTTTTAGTAACTATAACATTATCATGTTGTCTTCTCATGATCGATGATCGATTAGTTATAACATATTTATTCCCACTAATAAAAATTTATTTGAATTCATGAACCATTAATTTTGGACCTATATCCAATTATCATATTTCATTAGAGATATATTTAGTAATAAGTTTTTTATCTTAAATGAAAAATAATATATAAAATAAATAAATAAATATTTATTTTATTTTATTTTTTTGACATATTATTTATACCATCAATTCCTATAAAACATGATATTATTTAATATTAAATGACTTTATGGTTCTCAAATATAATGAATAGTGATTTATATTTATAACATTAGTATGTCCCCAACACAAAAATAATGAATCATTTTAACCTGTATGTACAATTACATGGGATTAGATATCATATACATGTTATATTTACTAATTTTATGTAGTAATTAAAACAACAATAGTTAAACAAGACGGTGTGATATACCATGTTCTACTCGTAAAGTATTAATATAGTAAATGTATATAATCTAGTTATTTATCATTTTGGAGAAGTGATATAAAACTATGATCAATTTTCCTGTACAACTCTTCTTCATTTCTCATTAGTTGTTGATGTTTCATGGTCACATCAACAAAATATAATTAGTTAAAATAAATACATTCTTTATACATGTAACCATTCCTAATATATAATTTATGATGATTTATATTCCAAATGTTATACCTCGATGTGTAAATATTATTTTATTTGGATATATCCAAGGAAATTAAATATCTCCCTAAATAGTAACATCTATTAGAAGACAAATAGATAGATGTAACATTTATCTTAAAAGTTGTTGATGAAAAACATTCCCTAAGTCAAACAAAATTTATGGTTCTACTTCCTACATTTTTTCAAGAAAAAATAGGAAACATTTTTAAAATAATGATATCGATAAAAAATAGCAATAAAATCACTTTCACCCATACATTATTGGATAATATATGATGAATTTATATTGAAATCAACTCATGTTGAATGATGTGATAATCATGAAAATTCAACTATTTCATATTCAATAATTTTTTATCAACCAATTTTCATATGTTTTTTTGATAACCATCAGTAACTATGAAATCATATTATTCATACAAAAACATATATTTTCCCTGATGGTGTCACCACATATGAGGAACAAAAAATATTCCATTGACATTCATAAATATACAATGGATTCAACTCTAATTTGATACCCAAATAGATTAAGTCTTGATAAGATTATAAATCTTATTTTGTATTATCATTGACAATTATAAGGATTCAAATAAATATTTACCATTTTTTTCAATGCTAATTACCTCTGAATAAGTTTGTAATAAATTATTTAACAAATAAAAAAACACAAATAATAAACTTTTATTATTCCAATTGTAATTGGACTTAGTGAAAACATTATTCTACTCTCAATATTTCATTTGATCTTTCATTAATGAAAGACTAATAAATTTTAATTTATAGAGAATCTTATTTCTAGACATATGTTGAGGTGGACTATTTATTACAATTGTATTGTTACACATTCGAATATTAGTCCTATATAGAAAATCTATTGGAAAATCATCATTTTTATATAAACATAGATCTACAACGATATTTTTATCTTTTGGATCATGTATTATTTTCACCATCATGAATAGAATGTTTCCCCTTCATTCTCATTCAAATATAATTTCATAATAAGGAAAATTATTTGAAATACTCATAATTGTTTCTTACATGTAAATTATGTCTTTTAAACAATCACCAAATAGGCGCACACCTACATTGAAATGATTCTTCAACTCTTTTATTAATGATTGAATGTATAAATATATATTATTTCATGTATTATAAGGTCTATGTATGAGTATACATAAGAAAATAAATGGTTTTTTATTCAACCATGGATGAAGGAAATAAATTATATTGAAAATGGGCACTTTTATATATGATGTGAGAATCAAAAAAATAGATTATAACAGTAACATTATACAATCAATCACATTTAATAAACCTCAATTGAAAAATCATTATATCGAGAAATAAGTTTCTTCTACATTACGCTATATTTAGGATGAGAAAACACAACATTATATATATTTATATTTGTATCATACCATCACATATTTATTAATATTTTATCAAACATGAAAATATTTTTTGTTTCTAGAAAACAATTGAATGTGACATGTTACTTTCTATTACACAAGAAATTTAATTCTTTAATCATTTGGATTCCATAAAGATCATCCACATTTTTAATAGTTATTTAGGAAAATGGATTCCCTACAGAATAATCTGAAATCATTTAGACAAGAAAGAATTTTGATTTAATAAAATCAATTTCTACTAATTAAATTTCAATTCATGTATGTTTTTTTTGGGAACATCAATATCCTGTGGATGTATATCCTCAAATATGGTTTGAATATAATTGATTTAAAAACAATGTATTCCATTTATTTTTTCCCATGAAACATTCAATGAAAAAAATAAATGTTTTAATGTTGTTCCACATTCCTCATATATTGGAGTCATTAAATAATCCTTCAATTTTTTCACCATATAAATACAATCCTTTTAATTACATGAATCTCATATAATTATATCATTATGTACTTACATTTACATACATTATTTCTCTTAGTAATGAATAAATATAAACCTGGTATATAATAAAATCCATAATCTAGTCCTCACATTCAAATCATGACAATTTTGATTCGTTATTTTCTCTGTATTATGATACATCAAATAATAATTTTTCTAAAAACAACATTTTTTGTGATTTGTATATAACAAAATTGGGAATTAACCATGGGTTTCCAACATAATTATAACATGTGTAGTATATATGACCTATACTAAAAGCATTTTTAAATGAAAAATATGTAAAACAATACAACATGTTTTTAAAATTTATTGAGATGTAATATATATCATACATCTATATTTTATCCATTTAGTTAAAAATTAAATCTAAAAACGCTATATTTCAAACCGAAATTTTTTTAAAATAATATTGAGGTCAAATTCAAACTAAATTTCAGTAAAAGAGAGTTGATCATTTTATTTGAATAACATTGATTTTTTTTTTAAAAAATATCGAATTCATATCCATTTTAAATCAGTATATATTTATGGTCATAAAGAAAAAAAAATTAACATACGTGAACATTTAAGTATAAATTATACATATTTTATCAGGAGAAAAACAATTTGAAAATGTAATAGTCTATTTGAAAATATTTTTAAATGCATATTTATCTCTTATATATTTAATTTGATAAATCAATCCCCTTAGATAACATAATACCACATATATAAAATAATAATATTGTTATCCATTATATTAATGAGTAATAACTATACATAATACCACATAAAAAATTCCACTAATGTAAACAAAATTGGGTTCCAATTATGTGATGTGAATATTTCAAATTTAATTAATAATTTAATAGAATAAATTTTAATAATGTTGATTTATGAAGTGTAATTAGAATTTATTAGGACGACAAGCACCCAAAATTATAAAACAAAACATGGAATCATGGGAACAATAATTATTTATAATGTAATATAAAAACTAAAGAATCTATCAAAAAAACATTTTACAAACATTTATTGTTTATGATGTGATTCTCTCAAAAATAATGTTTATTGAAACCATGAATGCCCACATTACATTATATTTATATAAACCTAATAATTTAGAAAATAAATCATATATAACTCATAACTTTCATATAAAATCACAAAAAATTCATAAAACTCCCTTAGAGAAAATATGACTTGAAAAAATATTATTGATTCATGACCTATAACATGTTAAGAAAAATAAAAATTAATTCATTATCAATTTAGGGAATGAAATTTAGAAACATAAAAATAAAAATATATTTCTCTCATGTAAGATCTTATATACTAGAAAAAACTAATATAAATCAATACTATGTATATTTATAGAATAATTGAAAAAAATCTATATAGGATCGATTTAAAATATAAAATAAAACAATGTATATTAATCAGGATCTATGGTATTTATATTTTTCTAAATCTAAACATTATTATTCTAAAAATTGAATTCATTTTGGTTTGTCTATAACTATATTATATTTATTTTAAACTAATTAGGTGTTTTGTGTGTAATATGACATGTCAAATGGTTACTGAAAATAACCAGTTAAAGGAATAAGGCATAAAAACATTTCCTGTTGCATATCAAAATAATGTAAATGGTGGTTTATATAAATATATTTTTTATCATATTTAACTAAATTTTATTAATATTTTCATGTAACTAAATTAAATTCCATCCTTATCCAATATTTCATACACCTACCCATTTAAAATAATGTAAAACTTATACAAAATATATAGATTAAATTTTATGTAAATAGTGTGTTCTTGGAAATACTGATTTAACGTAAAAAAGAATACATCAATATAATTATTTTTTATAATAGTTTTATAAAATGAATTTTCTTATATAAATCAAATCTATACTCAACATTTTATAAAATGTAGACTAATATATATATTTATTCCATATATTTAATTTAAAAAGAAAACATGTTTAGTACCTGAAATAAAAAATTTCAATTTTTAAAATGAAACCTTAAAATTACTAATTTTATTATCCCCTAATACATTCAAAAAATAATAGAGTAATATAAGGATTAATTACTAATTTACATAATATATGAAAAAATTAAGAAATTTGTATTATATTTATATAAAAGTGTTTGTATCTAAATTCAAAAACTAAATTTCATAAAATCATATTTATTACGAAATATCATAGAAAACATATTCAAAATAAACCCTCATTCAATGAGTAAGGAAAATATTGATATAAATAAATCTGGGTACTGTTTTTTACATAGAAAAAATGAAAATGATGTCTAACATAATATTTGAGGGATTTATAACCCAACAAATCTATGATCAAGATGAATGGAATAAAAACACCATGTAAGGTTAGATCACCAGGGAAAGGAATATAAAATCATGATGTTAGTGATATGGGATGGGTTGGCCTCTTGGATATAAATTTTGTTTGAAGGTTGTATTAACTATTTTATAAAACCATTGGAATAACCTACCTCTATACCAATATATTATAAAAACCATTAGTATATCCTTCCCATAAATAGTATATACCAATGGTTTTTTAAAACGAATCGTATAATTTGGTTGATATATATCCCATTTCATGTAGAGAGTGAATGGAAAAAAAATATTTCCCTAATAATATTTAGAAAAAAAATTTATGATGATGGAATACAAATATTAATATATTTCTAATTCCAAATATAATCCATTAATTAAACCTATGTCACAAGTGTCTACATCTAATGAATCATTTCAGATTATATATACATTATGTCATAATTGGTGGTAACATTATTATACTAGTATAACATATAAGTGATCACATCCCTAAGAACCAAATATTTTATTCGTCTTAGAAAACTACACACAATTTTTAGTATCATATTTCATTTGAAAACATAAAATAAAACGATGTAATTTATTTGAGAACACCATAGTCTCCTTTAACATATCCCTTAATATCTATCATAAAAAAGTTCTTTTCATCCTAATGATATAAAACATAATTAAGGGGCGATATCATATTCTCACAATGTCTTTGCCTACTATGGTAGCTAAATATGTCTAGAATAATGTGGCAAGAAATAAATGACAATTAAATAATTACATGTAAATAATCACATGAAATAAAAACATATCAATTGATATTACTACTATTAAAATAATTCTGAGGGAACCAAAAAAATATTTTTTTAGTGATGGAATGCATAATTACATATATTTTAAACAAACCATCGAGCCGCATTCCAAGACAAGTAAAGCACACTATCGAATCCTTGTGCCATAACATCGTATATAAATTCGAAACTCCAAATAAAAATACCAAAGTTAGTTTTTATCTTGGTACAAAAAAATACCTGATGGAATATTTTATTTGAATCCCCACCCATCACATAATAAATATAAGATATTCATAATATGGATAAAAAATATAACAAATTTAAAATGTATTCAATATAAATATGCATCCCTATTATACGAACAATCATATAGAAAAGAAATATTTATTGAAAATAATATATAGATATATAGTGGGTGGAATAATAATGGCATAACCTCGTAAAAACATATGATTTATTATAGGAATTTTACATAGAAAAATATATATTCAAAATATCCCGAAAAATTCTGGAGAAAATACTCTTTTAACGTTAAAAAGACTTATTTAAAAATTTCCAATTTTTTATGCCTTATATTTTAGTTGAAAATATCATTTTAAATATTTTAAATATTTTTTAAATAATTGAGTGGTCATGATGGTGGGAAATTTTATTCATCTTGTATACGTGAAAAGTAATTTCTTTCACACTTTTGTAAAAAGGTAAAAATATACCTCATCCAGAATATCACAATAAGGTTCCATTTAAAACAATTTTTATAAATTAAAAAATTGATAAATATTAATTTGAAAATAATTATTAGTATGGAAAATATTATTAAAAAATTTAAAGGAAAATGTGGATATGGAAGAAAATGAATCAAGTTTAAGTTAAAAAAAAGTAAATTTTCCAAAAAAACATATTATTTCAGTATCTTATGTATATAAAGAGTGGAAAACGAATTAAAAAAACAATATTTTATGAATAAATAGTTTTTTATAATTTATATAGAGATTAACATTGTAATAAAAAATAATTTTTATAGTAAAGACATAAATATAAACAATCTTAAATAATTATAATATTGTGAGATAATCCATTACATCGGGATTTAAATCATATTTATGTGTCCAAACATATTTTATAATAATTAGTGAAATATTATTATTATATCCTTGAACATTTCGGTTTAATATTTGCAAACATTATTTTCTAATATTATTATATCACTAGTTTATTAACAATTTTTTTAACATCATACTTTCGTGTAATATCTTCTTCATTATTCAGGAATGTTTTGGTATGCCTATTTATGTCCATAAAATTTTATTTTGGTTCCATTAACACGTGAACTTTAAACACTATATAAATATAATATATGATTATTGTATATTTATTGAGAGGAATTTATAAATTTTATAGATAGAAAAAAGAATTGCATTGTTCATTGAGATGGTAGTTTGAATGTATGCATGAACATTGTTTTTTATTTTTGACGGATGTAATGAAAGATCAATAAATGTTATATTACCATTACATGATATTGTTATATATTTTAAATCAGATATATCCATAAAATATATCTTATTAACATTTATATTAACTAAAAATAAAAAATGGATCACATCATTTCATAGAGGTGGTATCCCACACATGCGCTTGATAAACATTATCATTTTACAACATATTGAATGGTGAGGTGGATATAATATAATAATTATAGAAGAATAATTATTTCATAAAAATCATATATAAATATTAAATGAATCATATTACTAATCCACAATATATGGTGATAAAAATGAATTGTGTCACTATGGGGAGGCAAAATATCAAATGTATGCATTAGAGAAAATTTAAATTCTCATTTAATGGAAAAAATGATGAATTTTCCATCTTTCCCCGAGTGCCACTAGACCAAGTCCTAAGATGGTGGACCACAAGACTTGAATCACATCCCCCAAAACTTTTGAGGCAACTGACTAGCTATGAAGGAATTGGCTGAGTCAGTGGGGACACTATTCCCTTGTAGGATAAGGCATTTCTCAACAATAAATAATATATGAACAAGCAGAGGAATTATTGAAAAAAATATAGCAGCAAAAGCATGTTATTGGACCACCCAAATTAATAATAACTATCCAACATTATTATTCATAATAGATACCATGATGATGTCAATGTACGATTCAAAAAGTAAATAAATCAATTTGTAGAGGTATGTGGTATATTCATTGACTGCATGATAGTAAAATTGCCAAAAGACCAAAACTACCACATGGAATCTAGATCATAGGCTTGGGCCGCTTCCCCCAAACCTCAATCCAAAACGGAAAATCAATAAAGAAAGGGATCGACATGCTTCCTTATATACATGCCTCCAAATATAATGTCTACTAAGGTACCAAACAACACTTGAGACGGGTGTGAGGTATAATCTCAGTATGCTGGTACACATGGTTTCTAGACCTTTCAATTTCGAAATGTAGGAAAATAGAAATGTTCCAATGAATAATAAACGTATGAAATTAAATAAGTAAAATACCGGTAACATGGGTTTGGTTCCAAGATGGACACTCATCCCATACTACCCACTTGGACATGAGTCGGATTCTCCAATGAAATACCTATTAAGGTAGAATATATATAATAAGGCCTAAGTAGAATGATATTCAAAAAAAAGAACATACCCCCAAGATTGTGCTTTGGATTGGGGTCTAATCCTTATTTCAAAATGAGGCACACTAAAGGTGAAATAGATGTATCAAAAAGAATAAGAAAACACCATGTGGTATCAATAGAGGCATCTCAAGCATTTATATTAAAACCATTAATTTTAAATGTGGTTTTTACAACCATCACTAATGTATCACTGTGGTATATCCATTTAAATATTCAATACCATCCATCACGTCCAAGGAAATCCTTTCAAAAATATAAAGTATCGCTCATGGTATGGTAATTATGAGTCTTTCATGGGTATCACACTTAAGGGACCAAGTGTCAACTGAGGCTTGGTGTAGAAATCTTTCCAATGAGTCTATCCTCAGCTTCCCCGTAGAGAACCATTTTTACCCAATAGGATAGTAAAAATCCTAGGGAAGACGTTACCTAGAGAGCCTAAAACACTATTTTCCTAGTGCGTTGTGTGGTTCCCTATCAAGCATGGAGAGTCCAATTGTCAGTTCTTAATAGAGGACCCATATTATCTCCCTGAACCGATTTCATTAAAAACAACAGTAGAGGGATATATATCATAGAGAAGTTATTCATGACCAAATACCTTTAAGGAACCAGTTATTGTCACGTGCTTACTAATTATTCATGATTCATAGTTGCAACAAATAATAATAACACAATATTGAAAAAAACTATAAATTTATTATTATATGTAGAGGAAACAATATTTAAAAATTGATGAGCATGATAACACTTATAAAAAAATTATTTTGGAAAAACAAATTCTAAGGAAAACCAAATTTCGGTATTTTGAATCATCCTAAATAATAAAATTAATTGGAACTTCAACCCAAATTATCACACATAGACACATAATTGAAAAATTAATGATACAAAACACAATGTAAATTTTCTAATATCTTAATCACACTCAAAGGGGTGTCAAATGGTATAGAAAAAACATAGCAAGTGGTTCAACTAAAACAAAGGGCACATAGATCAAGGAAAAATAGTTTTATGAAATTAATATGCATTATTTTGGATTTTCTAGTAGGCACCGATGAGCATAAAAATAGTAAGAAGGGAATGAAGAAAAAAAATGATAGGAAATAACCTAGGAACCCTACCTCTTAGTCATAGTATACCACCTCCCACAACATCCATTGATTTGGCTTAAATTGGATGAAATCGAAGGATTTAACGAAAAACCCAAATTTCAGGTAAAAAACATCCTGGAAATATTGCATAAAAAAGATAGGATGAAACCCAAAACTAATTAATTAGGGTGATAATCCTTTCCTATATATTTAGAACGCTTTAGAAGGTGAATAATTAATAGGATAATTGATATTGCAGCGGGTATCCGAAGCCGAGAAGGTGAGAGGAACACCACTTTGATAGAGGGTGTGATGCAAAGGAGGGGAGGTAGAAAAGAAGGGAGGAAAAAAGAATTGAAAAGAATAGAAAAGAGGAAAAAATAAAACAAAAAATATAAAATAAGGTAAAATAAAATAAAATAAAAGAATGTATAAAAAAATGAAAAAATATTAAAATGAGTTAATCCCATTTTAATTATTTTCACTTTTATTATAACTAATTATTATTATTATTTATTTATAATTCATTTT
The DNA here is from genome assembly GCA_963277665.1 of Viscum album. NCBI lineage: Eukaryota > Viridiplantae > Streptophyta > Magnoliopsida > Santalales > Viscaceae > Viscum > Viscum album. The sequence continues at coordinate 981,675,489 of OY728125.1, forward strand.
TCATTTCTATATATTTAATAAAATATATATTATTCATTTAAATACTCTTAATTACTTGTTACCTAAATCATTTCACTAGGTCATGTTGGATTATTATTCATAATCCCACGCAACCATGAAAAAAAATTGATGTTAGAGACCTACAATAGACAGTGAGGGAATGTTCCCTAGGTTTCATTATGGAATTAGACTAAAATTTAAACAGTACATACCATGGTTAAAGATTTTATGTTACAACTTCCCCTCCTTAGGAAAACTCATCCTCAATATACCCTTCTAAGGGTAGGGGAATATCATCTGTTAATAGTTTCAAACAATTCACACACACACCTGTCTCCCACTCCTATGTCTCATATTGAATGTATCTTTGCTTCCATAGTATGAATACTTGTGGAATTGACATACCTCTTATAAACTTTGTACTACTATCAATGATAAAAATTGAACACTACTTGAAGGATTCATCCTCCTCAATCTTGATGTAATCATGATTAAATGAATGAGATAGGTCTGGATGATAATATATAGGATGAGATACATGGAAGAAATTGTGCAAGGCATGGTACCTCTGGGGTAAGAGAAACTAATAGTCCAGAATCCTAACTCTCTCTACTATCTCAAACATCCTGACATAACACAGTGATAACTTCCCTGGTGTCCTAATTATCCTAGAACCCATCCTCAATGAAACACGTAGAACGACCCGATGTTCCACCTCAAATTCCGGAGGTCTATCACAACAATTGGTATAAGACTTCTATTTGGAATGAGTAGTAGACATATGGTTCTGAAGTTGTAGGAGAATATCATATGTCTCCTGAATTAGATGAGTACTTGATGAACTGCCTCAATTCTTTTAGCCCACATAGAGGTGAACGTGGTAGTCTACCATAGATGGCCTCAAAAGGAACTATCTGAATTATTTCATAGAATATGTTATTATAGGAAAACTGAACATGAGGATAATTATTCCCCCAAGAACTTCCAAAATCTAGGATACATTCCAGCAGCATATCCTCTAACACCTAAATGGTCTGCTCGGAATGCCTATCAATATGGGGGTTATATGCATTACTCAAAAGAACCTGTAATCCCAATTCCTTTTTCAACCCTTTCCAGAATCAACATGTGAAATAGAAATCTCATTCTGACATGATATAATGTAGAATTCCATAAATTTGAACTATCATCCAAATGTAAATCCTCTCTAACTCATCAATATAGTAGGTTTCCTGGATAGGTTGGAAGTTCCTGACTTTGGTCAACACATCTATTTTCACCCATACTACATTGCCTCCTCATGAAGATCTCGGAAATCAGGTAACAAAATACATGGTGAATTTTTTTCTTTTCCACTCATGAATGGATTGATGTTGTTGGAGTACATTAGGTCATTGGTTCTCTTCCTTCACCTGCTGACAAGTGAAGCCCAGTGTAATGAAACCCACAAATTTCTTTTTCATACTAGTCCACCAGTTCTGGTGATGCATATTTATCTACAAATTTGTAACTCTAAGATGCAATTCTTAAATAAGGATATGAGATTACCTCCTCAACTCATCCAAAATATCATAAGGGACCCAAACATGGCCAATAAAGAGTAGAGTTTCACTTCCAGAAATAACATAACTAGGAGGTGAGTTCTCTCTTGTGACAATATCCCTCAAAATGAGGCCCTCTCAATCATAAAACAATCACTGGGGAACTCAGTCTAGAATAGATTACATCACTACACGAGCATCTTGAAATGGATGTACATGCAACACTTGAACCACTAGATGTATCTATGAAAACAAAACCACCATCTTCCACTAACTAATGGCTACCTAGATGGTGTGTGTTTTTCTTTTAGCGTCTCAATGAATCATGAACGACATTACCCTTACCATATGTATAATGTTCTCAATGTCAAATTACTGCATGTATTTGACCCACCTAAGATGACTCAAATTTATGTCTCTCTATGAAAGGATATTTTTCATTATTTTGTGATCTGTGTAAATAAAGATCCTCTCACCCAAAATGTATTGTCTCAACAAACACATATAATGAACCAAAACATCAAATTTTAGGTCATGTGTAAGATAGTCCACTCATTTACTCTTAGGTGGTGGGATACATAAGCCATGAACCGATCACTCTACAGCATAAATGCAGCCAGTCTAACTCTAGAAGCCCCACTGTAAATAGTATAACTTCTACCTGCATCAAGAAGAATTAGGATTAGAGTTTATGCTAGTCATGCCTTAAACATTTGAATACTTTACTAACAAATATTTGAGTAAATGAACTACACACCATTCTTTGTTGGAGCTCTAAGAGGTTATACTATGAGAGATAAATCCAAAATTAAATTCCTAGAATTTCTAGAAAGCCCCATGAAACTATGTATTTCAAATACACTCTTTGTCCAATCCTAGGAAACCACAAAACTTACCTTCTCTGGGTATACTGATATGCATTCATCATATATTATATTACCAAATAAGTGAAACTTATTGATCAAAAAGTGGAATTTACTGAGCTTCATGTATAGATGCGTATCTCTCAGTGTACTCAACATGATCTCAATATGGGATGCATGGTCATATCTAGAGTGCAGAAAATCAAAGATGTCATCTATAAAGACTACCACAACATAATCAAGGTATGGGTGGAAAACCCAATTCATCAGATCCATGAAAAATGTTGGGGAGTTCATCAGACAAAACAACATATCCAAATACTCATATTAGTCGTACATACTTCAGTATGTTCTATGTGTTATATCCAATTTTTCCACATACACCTGATGATAGACCGAACATAGATCAATCTTGGGGAAAACATTTCTCCTCTAAGTCGACTGAAGATGATGTCTATATAAGGAAATCGATATCGCTATTTTTCCATAATCAGGTTCAGTCGATGGTAATCCATTCACAATCTAAGGATTTCACCCCCCCCCCCATCACAGCTAAGAGGATTGGTGAACTCTGCGAAGATGTGGTAGGTCTGATAAAACCCTTAACCTCAAGAAATTAGAGCTCTAGGAGATGAAGAATAGAAGTGATTCTAATAACTACAGGCCTAGATCACTCAAAAAGATCCTTTCAAGCTGATCTGTCCCTCTTCCTAGCCCAAAATGCTGGGTCCATCTTGTTCTTTTGGGATATCTCATTCTCTCTAGTGTATATATGTTCCTGCCTTGGGTTTTGTAAAGGAAACTAAATGGTGATAACAATACACTTGGGTATGAAATTGAATGATCTAGTCCGTACCTGGAATGAAATAAAAGATGATCATCTTGAGGACGAAGAATTTCCCAAAGAAATAATACATATATTTCACAAGGGGCACTCCTACCACTGGCATATTCCCCCTATTCTGACCCCCAAAGGAGTGTCGAGAGAGACAAAAATATAGAAGTAATCAATGTCATGACCCTAACTCTCAGTAGTTACAAAAGATATTAATGATTGTAAAGAACTACATTCAAAAAGGGGGAAAACTAAGGTTGAGTCCACAAGGTTAGTACCTCTAACAGTAGAGGTCACTGGGCTCTTCACTACTAGTGTTGGTTGCACTGCATTCATATGGCCCTTACCTTGGCCCTAAGATGCCACCTTACTAGACTGATCTGGTCCACATTCCTGACACTGGTATTCTGGAACAAGATTTCCTCTAACAAAACCTCTATTTCCTTTGTCTGATTGGAGGGGGGAAATGGTCTCTCAATCCGACATGGATCCATATATCCCAAACCTGATGGAGGTGCTAGAACAAATTCTTTTTCACTAAATGTTGAAGTGAAAAAACATCAAAAATATTGAAGGTGACCCACCTTGTTCCTATCTTGTAACTTCATCGAGTTCCTCATGCACTAGGGATTCTTATGGATGGGCCTACTGTATAGATGACATATGATAGTTCTATTAGTTTGTAAAATTTATCTGGAATTTCCCCCACATGCGCTCTCAGAATGGTGTTTCTTACTGCCTGAAGAACCATTACCCTACATCAGAACTAAACTGCCCTAGATCACTATATCAAATTCTTTGAGATTTTGTAATCTAATTAGGGACTAATTTACAATAATTATAATGGTCATCAAATAAAATACATTCACCTATAAAGAGATATCATTTCCAAGTCGCTCCTCAAAGAACCTCATAGTCATCTGTGTGTCACTTTTCAGTGAAGGAAAAACACATTTGAGCTCAGTGAAGAATGTAGAATACTCTAACACTATCATAGATCCCTATTGATGATGTAAGAACTAATTTTCAGGATATTCCCTCATAGTCTAATAGAAAAGTGATCATATAAATCCATTTATAAGTTTGTACAAACCATGTCTCGGGGTAGCTCAGCCATAGACATGACATCCCACTAACTATCAGTAGAGTCATGAAGCATAAAGATAGAAATATGTACCCTATTCTCTAGAATAATCCCAATACTCTCAATGAGGGATTTCATATTATGTATCCATGACTATTCATCATTGGGACCTCCATCCCCTGAGAATGTGAGAGGATGTTGTGGTAGAAATTTTGGCGTATGCTCTGCCGTAGTCTGGGTAGGATTGGTAAAAGTATAAACTGACCATATGAACCTGGAAAGATTATCCCTTAACAGGGCATCAACACCCAATGTATTATCAGAAGGAGGTACCATATGAGGCGCTATAGGTGACACTGAAGAAGGTTCCATACCCACCATCTTTAGAATGTTCTCATCGCTACTCTCTTGGTGTAAACCATGAAGATTTAGCATCAACATTGTTTTACAATTTCCAAATGCACTCGTTAGATGAGATTCTATAGAATATGAGGTAAACATTTAAAAGAGAAGTAATAAGTGGAATAGTACAATGCCTACATGGAAATTTCATAGTTGGTAAGGAAGGTAGGTAAAGAGGGTAGGTACGTTGCCAGCCTTAGGGTATTACACAAATGATAGCCCGAACCATGAAATGAGTCTAGATAAAAAGAGAATAGGTTTTAGATGTATCACAATGAAACATTCATAATTTATATTTATAACAAAAAATTACTTCAAGATATTACAACTAAACACAACAACACACACATTCATATAGGCATATACACAGTGAATGTAGATATGGCATGGCAATATAAATTACATTTTAATCCCTATTGTTCCTAATATGATGAATTTAAAATGAAATTCCCTCATGTCATCAGGATATAATAGTCAAAATCAACATCTCAGTAAAACTAATATAGATAATAGCATAATACATATGTTTCACCGAATAGTGAAGTCGTTTAAAATATAAATGGTATAATCAATAACTGAAATACCCATCCTAAAAAAAATTGGTTTTCCCATATATATGGGTTAGCTATATCTATACATAATGTACTCAAAATTCCAATGTCATAGTCCCCTATCTAACCCAAATAGTAATACAAAAGGAAATAAATATACCTAATTTGATATTACTTTGTAGTGTCTCACCCAGAGTACCATTGAAGCAGGTCTTGAGAATATGGGCCACAAGACCCCAAGCGCATCTCCCCAACTTCCAGAGGTGGTAAACTAGCAGTGATGGTATTGGGTGGTCTGTGGGTAGACTATTCCCTCAAAGTATAAGATATTACACAATAGAAAATAATATATGAACATGGTGTGGAATCATAGAAAAAAAAATAAATATATGCAGAACTAGATAAACAACCCAATAGAATAAATAATAATTGTAGAAGAGGAATTATAATAACAGATTCCATGAGGATGTCAATATATGATTCCCAAAGTAAATATATTAAAGTGATGGGGAACGGGTTAAAATTATATTATACATGCCGATAAAACTACAAAAAAACCAAAACCTGCCACATCGAGTCTAAAGCATAGGCGTAGTCCTCTTCCACCAATGATCCATCCCAAAAAACAAAGCAATCAAGCACCAATAGTGGAACACTTCCTTTTATCTATACCAATGAACATAAAATCTATTTATGTACCAAATGATACTTGATAATAGTGTGAGGTATAATCTCAGTAGGACATCACCCATAGTTTCTAGACCATTCTATTTCATGTTGTAGACAAATTATAGAGTTCCAATGAATTATAAATGTAAAAAATAAAAAAAACTAAAAGAACTAAAATTTATAATAGGTTACTAAATGGGAACCCATCCCATACCACATACTTCTGCCTCATTCAGAAGTCTTAATATGATACCTTGTAAAGTAGAATAAATAGAAAGATCTATGTAACATGACTGTCAAACGAAATTTTAATACCCCCAATCTTGTGCTTTAGCTTGGGGTATAATCCATATATAAAAACATGGAGAACTAAAGTCTCAATCTTGGTATTCAGAAACAATAAACAAATATATTAAGAATCAATTATTGTATCCTATGTATTTATATTAAAATAATGAATTTCAGAGGTAGATCATGAACTTTTATCTATTTTGTCTCTATAGTAAATCCATTTAGATATTTGATGCCACCTAACCCATCCAAGGAGATCCTTTAGAATGTCCATGTATTTACCTTGGTATGGTAACTATGATTCCATATCAAAAATCTCAAAAAAGGGATCATGTACTAACAAAGTCATGGTGTGACCATCTTGTGAATGGGTCTATCCTTGGATGCCCATTAGTGAACCGGTATCACTCAATGGTATAAAATATCATGGGGAATCCCTTGAATGGTAAGTGTAAAAAATCTCTTTTTAAGCGTGTTCTATGCTAAACTATCAATCCAGGAGAGTCCAATTGTGGATTTAGAATATAGGACCCACATTCTCTCCCCGTCCTGATTTCATTTAAAACAAAAAAAGAGGCAAATATATCGCAGATAAATCATCCATGATTTCATCCCATTAATTGAACATTTAATTCCACATGCTTAAAAATTATTCAAGCATAATAGTCATAGATAATAATAATTAAACAATATTAAAAAACTAGAACTTTATCTGTTTATGAAAAGGAAACAACATTTAATAATAGAAACGCATGTCAAGACTCATAACAAAATTATTTATGAAGTAAAAATTCAAAGTAAAAATAAATTCATGGTATATGATTCATCCTAAATAATTTATTCAAATAGAAAATCAACCCAAATTATAATACACAATCACATAATTGATAATTTAATGATTTCGGGCCAAAGGTAAAAAGTCCAATATTATCAGCACACCAAAAGGGGTTTCCAACATCATAACAATGAACTAAGAAGGATTTACCTTAAGAAAAGGTCCCAAAGATCAAGTAAAGTAGTTTAATTAAACTAATATACATTATTTTGGATTTTTAGGTAGGCAGCGGCGAGTTGAACAACACTATGTTTTGAACGAAGCTATGAAATTACAAGAAAGAACATAGGCACCATATCCCATAGTTTTAGTATTCCCCTTGTCTTGGGAAAACATTTATTTTACCTAAAACGGAAGAAATCAATGTATTTGTCAAAAACCTAATTTTTGATAAAAACTATCCACAAAAGATTGCCCGACGAATAGAGTATCAACTCCAAAACTAATTGTTGTAGATGATATGCCTAATAGAGAGATTCAATGCGCTTCAAATAGAGATGAAATATGGGGAGAATCAGAGGTAAAATGGGATTCCAAAGTGGGGGAGGAGTCACGCACACCCCTTGGATAGGGGTCATGACACACATGAGGAGAAAGAGAGAATAGAGGAGTGAAAAAATAATGAAATGAAAGGAATAGAGGAGAGGAAAAAATGAAAAATAAAAAAATAATGAAAATCAAACTAAAATAAAAAGGATGGAGAAATGAATAAAAAATAATACTAATAATGGGTTAATCAATTTTTTATGATTTTCATTTTATTCTAACCACAATATATTTTATTTTTATTTCAATTCCTTTTTTATTTCATTTTATTTATTTAAATTTTGTTTATTTGTTTGAAACCTATTAATTAATTTCAACCAGAAACAATATGGTAGGGAACAATGGATTATTTTTAAAAACCCTACAAAATGATAAAAAATAAATTATTTGCTTCTTGAGACCTGCAACATACCACACAGTCGTGTGACCTAGGTCCCTTTATGGAATTGGACTAAAAATTAAATTGTCCATAGTGTGGTTAAAGTCATGAATTTTCAATGGATAATGGTGATTTTATAATCACATGAACATCTTATTATATATAGGATAATGGAGATATTATATTATGATAAATAACAATTATTTAGATGAGGAAAAATAAGATGTTAAGAAGAAAGTGATTAGTTAAAGAAATCATATCTTCTTTCAAATAACTCATTACGATCCCAACTTAAGGATCTTGTGACTAGTAATTTGGGAATTCTAACAAATATATAATATGTATAAGTATTTCTAGAAGGCTGATGGGTAGGTTTTTGTAGATCTATATGTCTCATTATGGTGGAATGTATAAAATTAGGGTGTATTTTTATAATTGAGGGGAAGGGAATCCTTATAATTAAAAAAAAGTATTACAGTAATATAAATTATTTTTTCATGACCAAATGGTTATGAATTCATAGAATTTTATTATTGTATTATTTTATGTTGAAATATTCATATAAAAAAATCTGGACATGTTTGGGGTATTTCTTCACCCTTATCTTTTTATTTTAAACCTTGATTAACACATATGACAATTACGGTTTGTTAATCATTTCTTCCTTTTAAGAGTTAATAATGTTCCTATAAAATTAAAAAGTACCCATAAATGTATAATGGTTGTTTTGTAAAATAATATAGAATTAATTTGGCTAAATTTATGTTTTTTTAATTTTAAATCCTTTAAAATAATATTATTTATTATAAATGTTCATTAATGTCATTTTTAGAACAATTAATTTAATTATAATATTAATACATGAATGAAAAGGGGGAATTCGAATGTAATCATTTAATATAGCTCTAATATTTCATATTAATCTATAAAATCCATGAAAAATATAAATCACTTGAATTATATTAATTTAAGTATTTTTAATCAAATTTTATTATTTTATGATTAATTAAATAAATATTATTTATACATTTTCTATGCATTTAAGGAAACTATTTATTTACAAAAAAATTAAATAAATAACAGTTATTAAAAATGTTTATTACACTCAATATATCAATTTAATTTCATTTCACCTAGTTTTCTCCCTATATGAACATATAACAGATGTTTAAATCTAAGAGAGTCAAATTTTGTAACTTTCTTTGATTTAAATATTATATTGGAACTTTCATAAAAATATTCCTATTAAACCATCGGAATTAGAGCCTAAATTTATAAATATTGACTTTCATTCATCCAATAAAAATTTAGACGTAAATTATGACCTTATAACTTAGTTTTAACCTATATTAAACATATTTACCAATTATTGAGGTGAAAGATTTTACCACAATAACTATTAAAAGTAAGAAAAAATAAGAGTGGGATATATAGAAATTTAAAACCTCATGATTCCAAAGATGAAAATAATTTTTCAAGGATCAATTTATATAAGTAGTGAAACTTTATTTTAAATTATGTCTAAAAAATGTGTCCAAAACACTTTTTAGAGAATGAAGGTTTTAAATATTTAATCAGATTAGTTTTTATATAATATCTAGAAAAAATATTTGATGAATTTTTTATCAATATATTGTGTATATAATATATTAATTTCATTAAAAAAACACCAATACTGATTAATTTAATATATTAACAGAAAATACATTCCATGCAGAAAAATAATTTTTAGAAAAATATCACTTTTGTTTTTAAATGATTTTTAAATTTATAATTTTTTAATAACTAGAGAATTCAAATTTTAAATGTGTAGACCATTAGTTTTGAGTATTTTTTTAGTCTTATTCATACCTAACAATTTTAGAGCATGGTTATAATGGTATACGATATTATAATTCAATGAGACTTGGGGTTTTAGGTAACGAAAGCTATCAAAAAATTTATTTATAGTGAATATTTACATAAAATTCTTTGGTGTTATCTTCTAACCCCTTGACATTAATTTATCTGATGAAAATTATCACTCCAAAGTAAAAAATGAGGATATATATGTTTTATTACATCATGCATCTCCCAATCAACTTCTTGGAATTTTTTATTTATCTAGAGAACATTAATAAGGTGATTAGTCTAGTTATATAGAAATTTATCATTAGGATTAAATATTTCTACCTATTGTTATTCATAAGAAAAATCATTCTCTATTGGTATTAACATTTATTTTAGTACATGTGTTGGTTAAAGTATATACATCCTCTAGAGTGACACATGGAACACATCAAAAACATGATAACAGTTCAGTGGAATCACCAAGTGATAATCTACCATCCTCACTATTTTAATAACATCAAAAGGGATATTATACCTATGGTTCAGTTTTATCTTATATCCAAATCACATTACCCCTTTCAATTGATAAATTGTTTGAACTACCGTCTCCCTAACATCAATCCTAAGATCTCACCAATGATTAATGGCACAACGTTTTTGTCGATTCGGATCTCCCTTGATGTGTGGCTGAATAGCTCAAACATTCTCATCCTTTTTGCCGACTAGATCGGGGCCCAATAGATTTATTTATCCTACTACATCCTATGAAATTTGACTTATACAATTCATTCTGTATATGTTTTCACAGTCATTCATGTGAATTATTTATTGAATGTTATTATTTTATGAAAACTCAACCAGAGGAAGGTGTTCATCCCATGAAATATTGAAATCTATATAACAGATCTCGACATATCAAATAGGTTTTAAATGGTTCCCACATCCTAAAAATATATCTGATTATAATATATCATTCTGAAAAATATCAATATACCTTGATCCTACTAAATAATTCCACAAAAACATCAAGGTAACACTCAGATCCCAAAAGATGCAATAATTAGTTTTACTCCACGAAACCTTACCACAACCATAATTAATATTTTGGAATATTGATCAAGATATAAATAAATTTTGATAGAAATAATATCTACTGAATTTGATAGGTGATATACTATATCCCAAATATCACTGTTCCCCTTAAAAGTGTCTGGGTGTCCAAAAATGAAATTCATGGTGATGTTTTCCCACTTCCATCTAGGTACGGGTAACTGTTGTAAAATCCTCTTAAACATGTGTCCCTAAGATTTAAATTAAAAATATTTCAGGCATAGAAACACATAACCAAAAATACAGCTCTTCATGTTATCCCACTATAAATAATCTTTAAGATCACTATTCATTTTTTATACAATGGATGAATTGAGAAAGATAAACTGTGAGTCTAATCTTATAGCTCCTTATCTAACTGTGGTTTGGATGAAACAAACACATGGTTCCTAAACATTATCATTCTTTCATAATCAAGGTTAACTGTAGGAAAATTTCATACCTAATTTTCAAGTTCACATGTTTCTTTTGTGCCTCTTTCATATTCACCTTGATAGATGGTTAAACAAACATTAGTGAAAGATAATATTTTCATCCAAAATTCAATATTTCAAGATCTATCTTTTATACATCTATTAATTCTGAATATTTTGTAATCCTCATCATAGATAAGGTATAATGATCCTTTTAAATTAGATAGTTTGAAAACATGTTTTCCATCTCAAGTTAGTAATATATTGATCAATCATAATATTTAATCATCTTTAACAATCGTACTTAGCTCATATTCAGCTTTTTATATTTAAATATATAGTTCACACATTCAATATCTTTATTTATATCAAACGTTTTACCATCTATATAATTCATCCAAACCTTCAATGACTAAATTATTTTTCCCAACTCCAAAAAATGATTTTGTTTATTTTTTCCCTTATCCTATAATTTTCATAATTCATAAGCTAAAACCATATAAATTTTCATGATAATGTATCATATTCATTTCATTGATTCAACGCTATGGATCAATTTTTTTCCACTGTAGGGTAGTGTGTTTACATGTATGATGACTAACCTTCAAGTTAGTTCATTTAACATTTCCTCACATTCACATATCCAAAGGAACTTGGATCATTTCTAATTCAACCTTGTGATTAGATTTTATATTCAGCTGAAATGTTCTAATAAAGAATCGATAATATCAAACCAAACCAAAAAAACATTGGATCTACATTAGAATGGTTGGTATTGGAAAATGTAAAATAACATTTATAAATTATGGATCAATATATATATATATATATATATCCAAATATGAGATTATATGGCCAATTAATGAAATTATTTCAAACCAAAATTCATATATTGTAAATTTACCCTAAAAATTATCATTACTCATGGTCTTCACCACATTCTCAAATGTTTTTAATAGAATTAAATTATCTTGTAATATATAATAATATCATTTATAGATAATAAATGAAACATATTAAGTTAACCTATAAAGCATATATTATTTAAATCCATTATAGTATCAATATCAATGGTAAGTCCAAATAGAATTAGTATAAATTCATTATGACCATACACCATATAGAAAGTTGACTTGGGTATATCCTCATTCATCATCCATATTTTATGAAATCAAGATCCTAGATAGATACTGGAATAATATATAGACCCTAAAAATTGATCAAATAGATCATCAAAACCAGAAAATGAAATCCTTTTCTTAATAACTATTTTGGTAAGATCTAAATATTCAATGCCAAGATGCATCAATCGTTATTTTTTATTAACAAAAAGATTATGTGCACAAAATGAACACGAAATATATCAAATAAATCACTTATAAAAGTTTTAATTAAGTTGTATCATTAAATATTTTAAATCAATCAAGGCCACAATATAGGGATTATCTAATATAAGCACAAAAACATGTATGAGTTTTGGTGAAAACACAACTTCATGAATTCGTGGATAACTAGGAATTTCCATATTAAATGCCTAACTATATTCTAAAATAATTGAAGCATTAACAATATTTATTTATTTTCCAAAAATTTGAGATAGATATCCCTAATAAATATGTAGAACTACCCATAGGATAAAAGAAAATTCAATTGGGTTTTATAGTTTATCCTCACACTGAAATATGATTAAACATTGATCCAAAATATCAAATATAGAGTCCTTTTCTCGACAATTGAAATTAGAGAAATATTGATAGATTCAACACATTCCCAAAATATCAAAAAAATCAACTAGGTAAACAATAAAAAGATTCATAGGAATAATCGTATCCTAACCTCATATAAGATATTAGATATATACATGTGATATGGTAATATTACCATTAAATATTTTCACCACTAACCCAATATCCAATCATTGAGGATGTGATATGATACCATTATAAAATTAATTTTCTAAAAATGATTTTCTAGAACTGGAATCATGTAATAAATTTACGATATTAGAATGGATGGTAATTTTACCTTTCACCTTGGCACAATGAACCTCCACTTTAGTTGTAGTAATTTTATGAGTTTATCATTCTTCCCATTCTTTTTTTGTTGAATTTTCTATTTATGTTTGGGAAATTAGTCAGAGTACTACCTAATTTCCTTATATTTAAATAATTTACTTTTCTATATTTTCCCATAACCTAAAATTCATGATCATGATGACCATTGTATATACACATTATGAAAACTCATTTTACTTTTAGGCTTCAACCAAGGTAGTTCATTACACAAGTATGAGACATTGTAAAATTCTTATTTCTATTCTTCCCCTTATACTTTTTTCTCAACTATCTAATTCATATATTTCATTATGTAAAATATATAACACATGGAGGATTATTTCAATGTCTTGAAAATACATGATACTATATAATCACAAGATAATAATGTTTGGGAGTCTAGTTTTTTTATTAATTGGATTTTACCCATCAAATAAATGATCAATTTTTTATTTGGATTATGTGCATAGTATGTAGCATGACTTACTAAACATGTAATGTATTATTCATAAATAAAAACATTTTCCTCTTTATTTTTTCATAAAAATAATAATTTTATATCAATAGATTCTTATTTTTCATAAAAAAAATATTTTCCATTAAAATTTCCTCAAAATCCATACATTTTATTCGTGTTATTTTATCTGCATCCATAATGATTTGAATTAATGACCATTAATGATCTTCATCACTTATCATTTGATAAAAATCCATGGAAGTTGTTTCTCATTAATTACATCCCAATGTGAGAAATATCATCTATAAGGAACTTGAATAATCATAAACAATAAATATATTTATTGTACCATCGAATAATGGGGCTTTTTGATGCATGAAGTGGTCTACCATTGTTACATTATGTTGTGGGTCAGTATGTTGATTTAAAAAAGAAGTGTTATTATTCATAACATTATTTTATATCCCAAATATAGTAATAATTTGATTATAAGAAATGGTAACTATTGTTCAAGAAAAATTATCTTTCTCATGAGGGAAATCCATAAATGGATTATTTTCATTGATATGGTTTCTATTCCATCTACTATGCACCACTTCTATAAAACTCCAATATTTTAAAAGAATAAAATTATATCTAATAGTTTAAAGGAAAGAAAAAAACTGAATTTATCTTGTGTTACACATAACACTCAGTTTATCTTAATATACACAAAATAATAACTTTCTTCAATATCATGTATTACATGCAAGACCGTGTTCTACCAAACAATAATATACTATTAATATTATTATTTAACATGAGAGTTATCACCATTCCATTAGAATGGATGGTTTTGATTGAATAATCTATATTATGATGATATTTTCCAATCATGTATATTTAACGTATTGTTTTGGTACCAATTATCTATAAATGTAAAAAAAAGTCTTTTGAAATTAAAAAGATATCTTTTTCGGAAAAAATAAACTCATTTAAATGCGAAAAAGTATGTTTTATACCAATAACAATAAAGAATCGCCTTTCATGGATTATATTAATGATGTTTATATGTAATAAATTATATCTAAAGTTCAATATTCATAATATGTTTTTTCTAGATAATATATAAAAATAAATCAAATTTTATGATCAAAACACGTATTTTTTCAAAAAAAAAAATCATTTTATATCATTTTTATCGCACACTAATTTAATAAATAACTTTTTAAAATTTAAAAAATTTAATTTGAAAAAATAAACATAATTATTGATATTGTAACATCAAAATTAACTTAGGGTGATGTTTTGGTATTTTTTTAATGGTTTTAATTTTTAATGAATAATGAAAATAAAGAATTTTAATTGAAAACTATATTTTCCCTGAATTATTTAAAAAGTTAAAAAATATTATTAATTTGATTTAAAGTTAAAAATTTTACATTTATAAATCTATTAATATCAAATATCTCATTAAAAATATTTCAAATTAAATTTTTATATAAAAACATTATCAACTTCTGAACTTATTTACCATAAAAAAATTCTTGCTAATCACATCTGTAGGATTAATTTTAAATAAATTTCTACCAATTATGTGATTTTAATTTCTAAAAATGGATTTTAAGTATATAGTTATAATAATTTATATTTTCAAATAATGACAACATAATTTTTTACAAAATTGATTAGGGAAACAATTAAATTTAATTATAGTAATTATCGTATAATAAAGTTTACATAGTGGTTAAACATATGGTATAAGATGTAAAAATGACCTAAAACATCACCGAATATATATTTTATCGACACATATCTTCCCTTATGAACATATAATCATATTTAATGAGTTTTTGGGTTACAATTCCATGAACTTGATCCATATAATAAGTTAGGGAAAGAAAAAGATCAAAAATGTAACTTTCATCATTAAAATTTGTATAGAGAACGAGTGATAGGAAAAACTACATAGGCTTTGTTATAAAAATTATTATTAAACCAAAAATAAACTATATAATAGAATTACTTTTTGTAAATTTTTAGATATGTTATAATTACATTAGATACTTAAGAAACACAAATGCATGGATTATTTAGTTAATAATTTAATAAAATAAATTATAATAAAATATTAACTGTGAGTTAAATTGAATGAATTTTTGTGTTCCATTATTTTTTATTGATATTTAATTATAATTATCTATTAAATTAATAAAATTTAACACCATTATTGTCTTCTTATTTTTAAATTCCAATTAAATAAATAATGTCAAAATTGGAAATAATATTTTATCCTGATTTTAAAATATTTAAAATTAATTTTATTTTAATTAATTTTTAAATATTTAAAAAATAAAAAATAATTTATATTAATGGATCAATTTATATTTTATAATTAACATATTTTACCCTAAATATAAAAAAACTGTGTTGTCATGGTTAGGGTTATAGTAGTGTTCTTGCGTGTTACATCAACTTCTGTTTAAATTAATTTCGAACAAACATGATATCATTATTTTATAATTTTGATTAAATACTTAAAATAATATGGTAGAAATTTTCTAATATGTATCATTTTAAATTATACATAATGGATTATTTACATAGGATAGAAACCTTTTAACATAATGAAAAATGAAAATGAAAAAATTAAATATTCTTAAGTGTTAAGTGAAAAATATTGATAATAATAATTATTTATTTTTCTGGAGCTGTGCATCGTTCAAATACTCTCTTAAATAAATTATTATTTAATTTTTTAGGAACATGAAGTATCTTACTAATAAAAATATTAAATACTTTTGAGTATTTATAAGAATGCCACTCCACCTCAACTATAAAAAGGCACTATTTCTTCACACTTCGTCACATCTCTAAAGACATTTGGATCATCCAAACGCTACCCAAATTACCTCAATAAATATACTTCCTCATACTATAATAATTATTTTCTTAATGAATGAATATTTTCAATATTTTAGTTCATGACTAGGGAGGATACATAAAGAAGATATCGTGTTCTTCTAATATCATTTTTAGTTGATTTCCTTCCCTACCTCCTTCAATTACTATTATATGATACTCATATAATAACCTCAGTGTACTAAATATGATGATATTTTTTTATGTTAATTTTTTAACCTAAAAACACACACATCTAGGAAATTGGTTTTGAAATCATCATTCGTGCGTACAACAGACTACTACCTCACGAAATTATGTCATTGTTTATTCAATTACCACATCTCATGGTTATCAATAATGATGGGTATATAGTTTATATATGATATTTATGATATTTATAACATAATAATTCCATTTAGTTATTATGTCATATACAAATTTTTTTTATTACATTTCATATGGGATACTGTAACATCGCTCATGCATAGGGCGGACTACTGCATCACGAAACGATGAGAATAGTTTTTGACTACTAGTTTCAGGGAAGGAAATAGGTGTAAATATAATAAATTTAAAAGAAATAAATTAAATAAATATGATATTAATTTCATATTTATATTTATAGAAATATAATATATCATTTTCTTCTTACCATTTCACACATTGAAAAAATGATAATGTTGCTGGTAGATGTGTGGACTATCATCTCTTCAAAGCATTGTGATTACTTTTACATCACAAGAATTGTATATATAATTTTTTATAATTAAGTACAATTTTATTTATGATATAATTATATTATTTTGAAGAAAAAATGTTTCTTACCTTCATTCTGTAATGATCATTGAAAAATGGTATGTAACTAATACGCACGTACGACCTACTATCTCTAAGATCGCAATGTTGGTTCATTTCTCAAAAAATTATTTCATGAATGGTTTTAAAATTATTATTCATGAATCAATATGATTATTATTTAATGACTATTTTTCTATATATATTTAAATAATTTAATATTTAACCATATTCAACCTACATAAGTAGTTGTTGACAAAAAAGTCAAATGTAGTCAAAACATTCTACTTAATGATAATTGATTTTGAAATTATATTTAAATTTCTAATAAGTACAATAAAATTAATATAATACTTGGAAAATTTTTTCTATAATGAAAATAATTACTATAAGATGTCTATTAAAAAAGATAAAGAACATGTGTGAAGAATTATACTCAATGTAAGTGTTTTTCTTGTCTTTCTTTTTTATGTGAGATACAATACATACTAACCAATTATTTTTTATGGTCTATATAACAACCATGAATTTATTTTGATATTAATATAAAAAAATATTGGGATTTAAAAATCCATTTTAGCATCTCCCTTTCATGAATATAATAGTTTCAATGATACCAAATCAGTAAGTGATTTTTTGTCTCAAATTTCCTTCTTTGAAAAGTTTGTTATATTATTAATCTATCATTATTTATGAGGTGTAAATGCTTCCCCTTTGACTTTTTATATAATTAATATCATTTTTTTATGATTTTGTATGTTTCATTCAATGATATTCATTTTTGGGATTAGGATTCAATTTCTCCAAAGTAGTAAGAGTCGTTTGTTATAGTCTTATCGTTTAGAAGGATTTTTTATGATTATGTATTCATAGTTAAAATCTACTAATTTTGTTAATTATTTTCTCGGATTTTTATTCATATTATTTCGATTTAATTATGCCAATTTTTTAATAATTTATTTCTTATTAATTTTGATAATTTCTTTAAGAAAATCTAACATAATTTCTCTCTCCAGTTGGTAATTTGTGTTATTTCAAAACCAGGTTTTCCAAAAATGATTTCTAGAATATTTGAAAAAATATTATTAATGATGAAATTATATTTTCATAAAGAAATGTTTTAAATTACATTAAAAATAATCTTTTATAACATTACAACAATTTTTTTATGAAATGTATGATCAAAATATTTTATATTTTAAAAAGTTATTTTCAAAATAAAAAGGGTATTTTTTAAAAAATATTTTTATTTATATTTTAATTATATTTCCACGAATCAACATCAAAAACCCTTGTTTGAAATTATGATCCAATAGAGATAATTTTTAATCAAAACATCTTTAATCCTTTTAAAGGAGGATTAAGATTATTTTAAAGAGATCAG
Organism: Viscum album; assembly: GCA_963277665.1. Taxonomy (NCBI): domain Eukaryota; kingdom Viridiplantae; phylum Streptophyta; class Magnoliopsida; order Santalales; family Viscaceae; genus Viscum; species Viscum album. The sequence goes on from OY728125.1 coordinate 981,694,411, forward strand.
TACTGAACACATTTATTTTTCAAGGGTTAACCACATTTAAAAGAAATTATTTTGGAACCCATTTATTTTACAAAAATTTACCATCTTCAAAATATATTTCTATGGAGAAAATTATTTTTCCAGAGTTTAATCTTATTTGAAATAGGTTCAGATAAAACCCATTTATTTTCCAAGCATTGATTACATTATAAGGAATTGTACACATTTCTATGAGTTTTATGATGAAATATATATGTATTTTATACATATAGTGGTTCATGGAAATATAAATGATGGGTTCAGCCAAATAGAACTAGATGAGCATGTTTTTTTTAAAATAATCTGTGCAACTAAATAAGTCTCTAATGACTTGGATATTCATTATGTTCTATGGAGAATTATATTAGATACTGGACATATAGTTATTCAAATTTGTAAGGGTTCAACAAGGGTATAATAAGGGTTCAGTAAGGATTATATGAGATGATGTTCTAAGATACCAACATGTTTTTTCTATTCATACTAAGTCATTATGAGGTTTCATTTTATCAATATTGATATCATATGGCACATAATTATATTTTATTATGATTTTTTCTTTAGTAAACTCTATATTCCCTATATTAATATCTAATTATCAAAGTATTTATGGGAATGAATACAGATATTTTATACTCATGAAATTTGATTATTTGACCATACTTTTATTCACATCTAATGATCTTTAGTGACATTCAATTTGTAATGATTATGTTTATTATTATTGAGCATTATATCCCATCCTTCATAGGTTGCCATTGCACCATGTTATAAAGAAATAAATTGAATGTAATATATCTAAAATGTATTTCATAAGTATAATTATATTCTCTTCATTAGAAAAATATTGGAGTGTTCATTAGGGAGAAAGGCTCGTTTAATGTCATGTGATTTGTTTATGAATTATTTTTTCCACATTAACTAAAACAAAAAAAAACCTAAATGGTCTTCTAGGATATAAATGATCAAATTTTTACTTCTTATGTTTTAAGGTATAAATGGAATGAAACCACTCCACCCTTATCAGAATCATGTCCATAAATGTAATCTTTACAATTTTATAATCAAATCTGTGAGTATAGGTTATTGGATCTTATAGTTGGTATCAATGGGTTTCATTAGAAAACAATGGATATTATTATGTTTCCATGTGTGGTTATATTAAGATATTTTTATATAACCATTGGACTATAATACTAAGTTTCATCATATGTTTAATGTCTTAGACAACCCATTTGAGTGTTTTATGTACTAAAATTGTATGAGGATATTAATGAAATTTTAGGATATGTTTTACTATGATGATGTATATGTAAACCTCAGTTAAATGTGAAGTATTCCATTAATTTTTCAGTAATAATTATTAAGATATTTATATTCTATAGGTTTTATATGGTCTTACATATTGTGATAATTAACGGAATAAAAGTTTTATTATATAGATAAACACTACATTTAATAGTGATTTTGTGAAAAAATGTTTAATGTTACTCAAAAAAATATTTCTATTGTTTTTGGTATGAAATATGAATGGAATGAGATAACCTGTAGAGTTAAAACAATCATTAATTTTTAGGTTATTGAGGTTATTTAGGATATAGGGTTATTGGATGATTTAGTTTCAACTTTGTGTTTTACCTTAATCTTTTGGCTACTAATTTTTCATAGGAAGGTTTATTCATTTTGGGAATTCTCTTAACATTTTATAACATTTTGGTTAGTGGTTAATGTTTTAAGACAAGAGGAATACCTAGTTATCCATTTTATGGTTATGTGGTCTTCAAATTTGTACTTTAGTGACTAATGAATGAAACATTCATCCATAATTCTCATTATTTAGATAAAAATATGATATTTTGGTTGAAAATTGACAAAAGTATGAAATTTTACTCATCTAGTAAGTATATATATGTATTCTCTTAGTGTAGATGCATATAAAATTCCTTAACTGTAGGAAAATTATCCTAAAAGTGTTATCTTGTTACCCTCATCTTTGATTATATCAATGATATTTTTAATGCCTATTTTATTTATGGTTTTCTAATTTTTAATATTATATTCTTCATTCATTTTATAGTAATTGATGATCTTGGTCACTATATATCCTTATTTGGGCTTGATATTTGTCATCAATTCTCATAACATCAGTTACCACAAATTCTCTCTTACATAGAGACCTGGTTATATATTTTATTTGATGTCCCTCACACTTATATTTAAATTTTATCAATAATTAGTATTAATAACCCCTTTTAATTATGTATGTTTACTACAAAATTATATTTAAATTTCTAACATTTTATTACTTATATAAATTTTAAATTATAATGTTGAAATTTATTAGGGGGTAGGTGTAACACCTTCATAATTTGAAAGAAGAAAATTATATTAGATACAATAAAGGATATAAAACCATATGTTTATCTTATGTTACAAACTTCACTAATTTTATCATACAATACATGTAACAACATGTTTCTTCAATATCTTGCGTAAAACGTAAGACTGAGTTGTAACACGATAATATACTATTAACATTATTTTTTAACATGATAGTTTTCATCTTCTCATTAGAATGGTGGATAGGAAAATAAATAAATTAATTATAAAACCTTGTTTCGTACATGTATATATAATAAATTCTTTGGGGACTAATTAAATATAAATGAAAATAAAACCCTTTTGAAAATAAAAGGAAATATTTTGCTGATAAAATATATTCAAATGTGCACAATTGAATTTTATGACAATAAATTATAAATAATCACTATTTTTGATTAAATTAATTACTCTAATTTAAAATATATTCATTATAATTTTTAACATTCATCATATACGTTTTCTAAACAATAGATAAAAATAAATACAATATTACTCTTAAAACTTGATTTTTTCTAAAAATCTGTTTTGTCACCTTTTATGCCACACTTATTTAAAAAATAATTTTGAAAATTTGAAAATTTTAATTTGAAAAAATATACTTATTTTCTTAAATCGGAATACCAAAGTTATATTAAGGTGATTATTTGGTATTTTTTTGAAAAGTATTAATTGTTTAAGAATAATGAAAAATACTAGCTTTTAATGGTAGTCTATCATTTTGACTAAATAATTTAAAATGTAAAATTATATTTTTAATTGATTTTAAAATAAAAATAGATAAATTAGACATATTTTAATTCAATATATGTTTTTCTAAAAAATTATTAAATTATTTTATCAAAAAAAATTAGTGAAATTTTGAACATTTTCTCCTAAAAAACTTGTTTTCTCATCTCAAATAAGGGATTATATTTTAATTAATTTATTCACATATGAGAATTTAATTTTAAATAATGAATTCTATATTTTTAATAATAATAATTTATATTATCTATTGAGTTTATCTTAAGTTAATTCTTATGTTATTACTGAAACTAATTTCAATTATTTATAGTGATTAAGGTAAAAATGAGTTTACTTTTTGACTAATGTTATAATATATGATTTAAAAATAATCTAATTCATTTCTAAAGCCTAATTTATGGAAATATCTAATCAATTTAGACCTTTTTCTAAAATTATATTATTTTTTGGTACATGTTTCGTAGAATTTGACCCATATATTAAATTAAGAAAAGAAAACGGTAAAAAATGAACATTTCTTTCTTTAAATTTCATTAAATAATTGATGAAAGAGGAAAACAACATTGGTTTTGGTAATAAATATTATATTTAAATAAAAATAATTTTTTTTATCATAATAAATGATATTTAATTTTAAGAGATGATATATTTTTATTCAATGCATAAAAAACAACTACACATTTCTTATTTAGTTAATAATTAAATGAGAAAAGTGATACTACAAATACTAAAATGATGATAAATAAATTTAAACATTGTTTTAAATTATTATTTTTATATGAATATATCATGATAAATATATTATAATAAAATATATTTTAATTCCATTATTGCTTCGTATTTGTTATGTTCAAATTAAATAAATATTTAGAAAAATGGTATTAATGTTATATTTTTATTTACAATTACTAAAAAATCTATCATCTATAAATTTATTTCCAAATTTTAATTAATATAAAATATGAGTCATTAATGGAAAAATTTATTTTTTATAATGAACATATTAAAAAAAATAAAAAAACCTTTTTAGCTCTATTAGGTTTAGAGTTGTGTTCTTATGCGTTATAAGCCATTTTTTTAATATTAATTTCCAAAACCCATTGAACCTTTAATTTATAACATGGATTTAATATTTAAAACCATAGAGTCTAAATTTTAAAATATTTACAACATTTAATAAGTATTAATTCAAAAATCACATAGGTTATAAAACTTATTACATTAATAATAAACTAAAATGGAAAAAATAAGGAAATTTGGGATTTAAGGGGGAAAATGATTAAAAAAACAATTCTGTATAATGGAATTATCGACCAAATATTCCCTCCCATAAATTATTATTCAATTTTTTATGAAAATTAGGTAATTTAGACCCCACAATAGAAAATACATTTGAGTATTTACAATAATTTTTCTCCTCCTCCACTATAAAAAGGAACTCACACTCCACACTTCTACACATCAATCAAGCCTTTTGGCTCATCCAGCCCATACCAAAACCATCTAAAAACATTTCTTCCCCATATAATAATCCAATTTTGGGAATAAAGTAATACGCTCATGGTTATATTGTAAACTGATAGATGATTCATGGAGAATTGGTAATGTTCTTATAAAAGAGTTTTTGTTTAATTTACTTATCCACCTAGTTAAATTATTATTATACAATGATTATATAATAACCATAGTATGCTCAATATATTCAAATTTGTTTGGTTATGGTAAAAACCTACACTCATACACACTTCCATAAAAGGGGTTATGAAATCATCATCCGTGTGTTTGACAGACTTCCCCCTCCTGAAATGATGTTGCTTGTTTTTTCAATACCACCTATCACTATTGGACATAATGATAAAAATACTATTTATATATGATATTAATGATATTTAAGACATTATAACACCCCTATAGTAATTATATCATATACAGACATTTTATATTCCATTCGGTTATGTATACGATAATATTAATCATGTGTACGAGAGACTACCGCCTCAAGAAGGGATGTGAAGGGTTTTTCATACACCTGTTATAGGGAATGAAATATGGGTAACTATAATGAAAATATATAATATTAATGAAAAAATTATGATATTAATTAAATACTTGTATTTCTAGAAATTTAATACATCATTTTCTTTTTTCCATTTCACAGACATAAAAACTGATAACATCATTCAAGGATTTGTGGACTACCTCATCCTTGAAGCAATTTCATTCATTTTATATCATACTAATGATATATATAATTATATAAATTTTAATATAATGGTATTTATTATATAATTATCATTCTGTAATGACAAAATATTAGTTACCTTATTTCTATAATGATCATTAAAAATTGAAATGTTACTCTTTTATACGTACGACCTACAGACTCTATTACCGTAACATTAGTTCATTTTTCATAACCATATTTCATAATTTGTTTTAAAATTATAATTTTTGTATAAATATATAATTATTTCGTGATTACTATTCTTTATATATTTAAATAATTAACCTTTAAACCATATTATACCTACATAAGTAGTTTTTAACACATAGTCTAAATATTGTCCACATATCGAACTTAAAACTGACTGATTAAGTGATTTTAAATAATTTTTTTATATTTTTAATTAAATTAAAATTTAACTTATAAAATTATATCAATAAATTAAATAATTGATCTATTTTTATTATTCATAAGGATAATTAAAACTTTTGTTGAATCATACACAAGGTAATGTTTTTTCTCCTCTCACTTTAATTTTTATGAGTTACATTGGATATTCACAAATTATTTTTGTTATAAAGTATGTACTAAAAATGAGTCTATTTTATAATTCAGATAATTAAATTTATGTGTATTTAAATTTCCATTTTAGTATCACTCATTCATAAGGTGTTTTGTTTCAATGTTTCCTAAAAGGTAAGTAATTTTTGTCTAAAGTTTCTTTCTTTGAGGCTTATGTTATGTTATACACCTATATTCTTTTATCTTGTGTATATATGGTCCATTTGACATGTTATTTAATGAATCTATATAACATAATTATATTATATGATTCATTAAATTATAATATTTCACGGTCAATGTGATTCAATATTAACAAATTGGTAAAGTCTTTTGTTACAATCACATTATTTATTGAGATTGTATGTGATTAACTCTATGATGTAAAATATTATATATCTCACAGTTTCTCTTATCCATTGGTTATTCCTAATTTTTTCAAGAAATCATACCATTTTTCACTCATCATTACTATAAATTTTTAACAATGGTGTTTATGAAAAATATGAGTTAATTTTCCTCTTATGTAGAATATTTGTGTTATTCTAATATCATGATTTATAAAAAATGAATTAAAAATGTTTAGTAAAGTGTTCTTAAATCCAAAATGATATTTTCCTCCTAAAAATTGAAATTATTTTTAATAGATTTTTTTAAAAAGAATTCAAGGTCATTTCAAGAAATTTATTTAAAAAGTTTTTTATATTTTAAAATGTGATTATCAGAATAAAAAGGGTGATTTCTTTAAAAAAAATATAATAATGGTATTTTAATAGTATTTCCACTAATGAATGTTGACAAAACATGTTTCACATATGCTGTAATGGGAATATTTTGTAATAATTACATCCTCATTACTTCTTGAGAGGATTAATACTATTTCAAAATGATTTTTATAGAAGATGTATCTATTATACGAGTTAACAATGTTTCAAAAATATTGTTATAAAAGATGTTTCTTTTTCATAGGCTAACCATGATTCAATGAGATTTTTATACAACCTATTTCTTATCAATGGCTTAATCATGTATTTGAGATAATGACGTGAAATCTATTTCCATTCCATGTGTTAACGAAGTTTTAAAAGAATAATGATTTTTTATATGAGTTTTATGATGAAAACTCTATGTTTTTTATTTTTATAGATGTTCTTGAAAATTATAAATTATGGGTGTTCCCAGATTTCCCCAGGTAATAGAATTAATTATTATATGGTTTGTGTGCCTATATAGCTCTCTAATGTATTGGGTAATAATTATGTTCTCTAGAGAATTATTTCAAAATATATTATTATAGTTATTCAAAATTTTAAGGGTTCGATAAGGATTCTATAATGGTTTTATAGGGATTATATCAGATCATGTTCCAATATACCAATATTTTTTTTCTGTACTTTCTATGGTTTTATGATGTATCATTTTGTCAATATTGTTACCACATTGAAGTTGGTTGTTGATTCTTATTAATATTTTATTTTGATGATTCCTTATTCCATGTTTACTTGTTTTATGATTAAGGTATTGATGGGTATGAATAATCAAATGTTATGCTCATGCTAATTGATTATGTCATCATACCCTAATTCACTACTTATGATCAATGATGATGCACAATTTCTAATGCTTTATTTACCCTCACTAGGAATTTGATCTCACCCTTCTAATGATTTCTTTTACACAGGTTATAATGATATGCATTAAATAAATAATCTATAGTACAGACTTCATATGGATGATTATGAAAACTTAATTAGAAAATGAAAATCTAGTTTAAATGGGATAAATTCTCATTTTAAGTAATACGAATTGTTTATGTTTGATTTTGTCATAATTATCGAAAATTCTAAACCTCATATGTCCCCTTTTATATAAATGATCCAATTTCTCCATTTTATGTTTTATAGTATGGATAGAAAAAATATGTCCCCCTTATTGACAAAATGTCAGAAATATAATGTTTTCAGCAATGAATTTTGGAGTGTGGGTTCTTGGATATTATAATTTCAATGAAATGGAATATATTAGATTATATCATAAAATCATTATTTATAATTTATAATTTTAAAACTAGAGAAACAATTAAGACTAACTAGAGAATTTATACACAAATAATCCCAGAATCTTAGACTTTGTTTCTCTAGGAATATTCTAAATGTTTTTCTTAGGGTTACACTCACAAATTTCTTTTAAAAAATTGTTTTTCCAAAGTTTTCTACTAAAAATGAACTTATAACAACTATAAATACCCTAACTCTAGTATCCAAGAGCTGGAGGATACACTATTTCATTAACATAAGATACATGTTATCATAACCCAATGGAATAGATAATTTTCATGTCTACGAATACTAGATATATACTTTAGTTCGAAATTACATAGAAAGACATAAAATAAAACAAAATATATTTATTGAATACAAAATATTCCCCTTTATCATATCCTTGAATATCAATCACGAAACTCTTCCAAGTATCCTTAAGGAAGGGTAAAAAATAACATGTTGGGCTCAGATGTATAGTAAAGATATGCATAATGTAGAAGCTAAATACGATATGAATGATATGGAATGGGAAACATTGTAGTAAAATAATGAAATATAAACAATCAAATGATCTAAAAAATACATGGATATAATTTCTTTTATAATATCTCAAATATTTCATTAATTGATTTTATAATAATAGAAATCATAGTTATAGGTATCTAAAACATACTTTCAATGCCTCAGGCCAAGACATATAAAACCTACTATGAAGGCCTCATGCTTAGACATATTACCTAATGATGTAATTCCTCCTATAAATACTGATTCTATTTAACCTCATGTGTCCTACTAATTTGTGGAGAGGCTACATAATTCTAGGCCCCACCTATCACGTAATACGTCCAATGTTTTCATCATATGAATATATTTCACAACATAATATACATGCCTTAAAATAAATAACTATTTCTATTTGAATAAAAGAAATAAATAATATCAATATCTATAATAAATCATCCATATAAATATAAAACAATTTATCATAAGAGTATAACCATAGTCAAACATAAGATTAAAAAAAGGATGTTGATAAGGTTTAATATACTTTCAATAGCTTACAATAAAATTTCTTGAGAAAAATTTCATTTTTCGCTCAAAAATACATTATTTAATTAATTTCTAAATATTAATGAAAATCAATTTCATTAAAATTTTATTTTTAAACATGGAACATAAGTTTCAATGAAATTAGTGAACATTATTGTGCAAATTTTGTTCATGTGGAAGAAGTTAAATAACATCCCTTTCAAACTATTTCAAAAATGTAAAAGTACCTCCTCTAGAAAATGAAAATAAAATTAATTTTAATGAATTTTAAAAACATTAAATATTGGGTAAATATTTCTATGATAAAAAATTTTATAATTATAAAAACAATATTAAAAATCATTTATATGAAAATATCGATATGGAATAAAATGATTTTTGAAAAAGTATAAAAACAAACATAGTTATCCCTAGAAACCAAATTTATATATATTGAAAACATAAAGAGAAAGTAATGAATGGAAATATTATAATTTAAGTAAATTAATATAATATAATAAATTTTATTTTATTTATCATATAACGATCAATAAATTTTCCCATCTAAGAATCAAATATATATTAAGCCGAATACTGATGAGATTGTGAAATAAACTCTTAAATCATGTTTCAACTCATATTTATCTATACAAACCTATTTTATAAAAATTCTATATTTACTATAAATCATTATCACAATGATACATGTATATCATACCAAATATTATTTAGATTTAATTATTTATCACTCGTTTATTAACAAGTCATTATTAAAATCATTATTTCAATTAATAATTTCATTATTATTTACTTCCATTTTGGTTCAGTAGATTCTATAATTTTAATTTTATCGTGGATAGATCATATAAAAAATTACATGATATACATATCATATAAATTCATTATATATTTCATTATATTAATCGATAAAATTTATAGAATGAAAAATGAATTACATCATTCATAGAGATGGTTAGTCATATGTATGCTTGATTGTTACTTTTATTATCAGTGAAAGTGAATATATAATGGTAAATAATAAATAACCTTTCTAAAAAAATATTATTACATATAAGTCAAATATATTCATTAAATACATCCATTTTACCATGTATATAAAATAGAAATAAATAACAGATCACACAATTTCATGGATGTGGTAGTCTACATATACACAGGAGCAACATTATAATTTTACAACCGATAATAAGGTAGGGACCTGGATGTGATTTTATAATTAAATAACTATAATAATTTCACAAATATAACATAAAAACATTAAACCCTTCATAATTCCCATTGAAAAAATATGGTGATTAAAATTGAATTTTATCACATTGTGGAGATAGTAAGTCATACATCGACATGATCAATTCCTTAACTAATATTTTAAAGAGAACATTTGTGGAAATGTTGAATTAATAATCATAATGAATTTTTTAATTAGTATAATAAAGTTATTATTCTATTATAAATAACAATGTTTTAGAGGTGGTAAAAGAAGAGTTAAAATGAAAGTGATTTGTTAAGAAGATTACATCTTCTATGGAAGAACTCCATTAGATATCCAAATGGGGACCATTAGGTTTATATTATTTGAATAATAAAAACATAATAATATGTAAAAATATGTTTATAAGAGTAAGAGTTTTGTTTTTGGAGATATATATGTCTCAAAGAGGTGTAATGTATAGAAATGAGATGTGTTCTTTAATAATTAAAAGGAGGGTCATTCTGGGAATTTTTTAATTTATTTAATTAATATAAATAAATTTTCATTAAATAGTGTCTCAAAATTGATAATATTTAATTATAAGATTATGATAGTTTTAAATCTTATCATTTAATAAACTCTGTACTTTTTGGGTATATTTTTAACCCTTAACTTTTAGTTTTAACCCATGTTAAACCTTTCGAAAATTCCTAAAAAAAATATGTTTTATACACATCAAGGGTTACTAATGATAGTATAAAATTATAAATTACCCACAATGGGAATATTTTTTAATTTAAATCCATTTCCAATTAATTTGGATGAATCTTATTTTTTAGGAAATTTTAAATCCATTAAAAATATTATTTATTATAAAATATCATTAATGTAATTTTTAACACTATTATTTTAATTTGAATTTAAATAAATATATTCGTAGGGGTATTTAGAATATAATTATTTAATATAATACTTATATGTAATATTCATCAAAAAATTTAATATACACAATAATTCACTTAATTACTACATTTTTAATGTGTTTAATATCATTTAACTCAATAATTGTTTTTCAATATTGTGTATGATTATAAGGTATTTATACGATACCCAAAATTAATAAAAAAAATTCCAGAAATAAAATATATTTTTTAATATCAAAATATCCACTTATATTCATTGAACTATTTTCCCCCTATTAGAATGTTTATTTGACAATTAATACAACATATGTGATATTTTTTTATCTTTCATTAACTTAAATATTATATTGGTGATTTTCATTGAAATGTTCCCATTTAATAAATAAAATTAGATAATAAGGTGATGATGTTCTAATTAACTTTACCTAATAAAATTTATGATGAAAATAATGACCTTATCACTTATTTTTATCCATGATTAATGGGATTTTCCCTTTACCAAGGTGAAATGTTTTTCCAAAGATACAATTCATATTGACCAACAAATAAAAAGTGCCTAATAACAAATTTTGAAACACATGAATTGAATTATGGAGTAATTTTTTAAAGATTAAATTTTTATATATGGGAAAAATTAATTTTAAAATAAGTTCACAAAAAGAGAAAATATAGTGTTTTAACAAAATAAAAATTTTAATCATAAAATTATATTTATTCATCTATCATTTCTAGAAAAAATATTAAATAATTGTTAAAAAAATTATTTGATTATAAAATATATAAACTTCTTTGAATACATTCTACAATAGTGATTTCTTTATTTTATTAATATAAAGATACTTTTCAGACATAAAATAAATTCGGTAAAAAAATATATATTTTATTTTAAATTGGGTTTTATTTTTATTTATAATTAATTGATTAACAATGGATTTATTTTATACATATTTAAACCATTCATTTTATTAATTTAGTTATAACTATTCATACATTTTAAATTAATGTCTAGGTTATAAAGACATGAAATATTGAAATTCATTTAATCTTAGTGTCGCATGTATCACAACATATCAATAAATTTTAGTTGAAGTGAAATTATTTAATAAAATCCCCATGTGTTATGGAAAAAACTATTATGGAATTTACAATTGGAATATCTACTACAAATTTCAATAAATTTATAGAAAAAACGTTTATTGTTTTATAAATTATTGTTTACATTGTATTTAGTATATCATAATTTCAATATATATACACGACTTATATGAGGAGTTGAGGGCGCTTAAATATTTCTAAGGAACTGTTATGGGTGAATTGGTGATGCTTGGATAATTGTAATGAATCCATACTATGGAATAAGTTGAATTCATGTAAATATATCTTTGTAAAACATGTGATGATTTTTTGTGATGGACATAAATGTATGTGACTTGGTTAAGAAGGAAACATTGTTTATAATAGTGTCTGGAAGAATAATTAAGTCTATGTTATGTGAATTTATTTTTTAATGAAGACGCTTCATTAGAGAAGAATAAAGGAGGATTTGGATTTCCATGTATATATTTGTCTAACTCCTTATTTAAGATTTTTCTATAAAAAAGTGGGATTCAACAGTTCATGTTATCCCATGGGACCCAAGTGTAGCCACTGTTGAGGTGTACATGAGAGTATACCATAATATATCCATAAAGAGATAGGGGTACTATCAAAGCCAACAAAATAGCATCCATCCTTAAGGGGATTTCATATATTGGTGAGCACGTTTCTAGGGACTATAAAGTGTGCTCATGCAAGTGTGAAATGGTTAGGATGGTTTCCCACTTGGCCAAATCCTATGGTGTGTGCATGTGTAATTAGTTCTGATACCTGGTATATAGCTCGGAACAAAGATGACATATACTAGATGTTATGTAGAGGCAATCCTATATGATTTTTTGATTTGTGACAATGTTATTTGGGAATTGTTCACCCATCCAATAAAAATATAGAACTGAAAACATTCTTTTGATATGATATTAGATTTTAATGTGAGCCATCTGATGAATGTGGAAGATCTATTCTTCTTCATTAATTTTATTTCTTCATGAAGAAAACCTTCAGTGAAAAGGTTTAGAAGACAATGAATGGTAATACATCTCGATCTACATGAGGTTCCTTCATTGGACTTCAGATGTCTAAATATGAACTAAATATAGATTTCCGAAAAGCCATAAATATTATTTTTTATGATGAAGTTTTTGGTGAAGAGTGCTTCATAAGGTGGTGTTTGTGAACACTTATTTAGTCCACAGTGATATATGGTGTGAATCTATATATAAAATTAGTTTCTTTTCAAAGTAGGTGAAGTCATTTGTGAATTGTGATGAGAAATTTTTGATGTTTATTGATGAACCATCACAGTTCATGAACCTCATAAGATCCTAATACAATTCTGATGAAGTAGGAAACATGCAGCATGTGGAAAATATTATGGCCTAATTAAATATTTCTTTAGAATCATTTTGATACTACTACATGATGATATGATTTATATGTTGATATATGGATAATGAAATTTTTGGATATGTAAACTATGTGAAAAAATTTTGTTGACTATTTTTACTTGAAAAGGAATTCTATTTTCATTAGTATTCCATATCTTGAGAGAACATAATATTGAGAGTAAAAATATAGTATGGATATATGAGTTTGTGGAATAAAATTAAAAAATTTAAAATTTATTGTGGTGAGTGTTTTTTATGATTGTTTGTAGTGATGAAATGAAAACAAAATCATATCAAATAACAAGTGTTGATGGATATTTGTGATATTTGAGGACACTATTCTTCAAAATTCTATACAAGCACATAGAATGTGATAATCATTTCATTTTAAGATAAAGGATATGATTTAAATCATTAAACCTATTTTACCAGATGATCATGTGCTAAACTAATTAATGACATCTTATTTGTTTTTAATAAATACATGGTTTAATCTCAAGTAATATGATATCATTAATCTTGGAGAATTATGTCATTGTGAGAGGATGCATTCATCTTGATCCAATATATTTCTTCCAAGAACATTGTGTTTTTAAAAAAAGGTGTAAATTCCATTAAATGAAATGTTATGATATATGATTTTCAGAAGGAGTGCATGCTAATTACACTATGTTTTAATTGAATAATGATATTCACATACATTAAAAATAGCCTATATACTATTTACAGAAATAGTATACGATGAATTAAAGAAAGTGGACCAATAAATCAATTTAGGGTACTATTTGAAGATTACACAATGCACATGTAAATCAAGAAAACATAAAATTAGTAAGAATTATGTGAGATACACAAGATTTCGTAATGAATCTCAGTAGATATTTTGATGATATATTATTCTATGTTGTTGATGATTATACATTAAATAAATTAATACTAATGGACTTATGTCTACCAATTACACACAATAATTAGGGTCATGAATTCATTTAAAGAATCTAGAAAAATTCCCTAATAAGTAATCTAAGGAAGGTATGATCATTTTCCAAGATAATAAGTAAGATTGAATAGATCCATAATATACTTTCAGGGGAAGACAATAAAGTCAGACAATTTAGTGATCCGATAATAACTACATCACTCAAGATCTGGTTTGAATGAATTTAATAACAAGCATGATTATTTCAATATATTGATGAAGATCTTGAAGTTGTACATATGTGAAATAGATCATGTACACACATGGAGGAAGATCAATTTCATGTTTTGAAGAAGAAACTAGAAGAAAATATAGATCTTTCAATTTTTGAATCAACAACATTGAGAATAAGGAGCTTCTAACTGGGGTGTCTAACCAATTATTGAAGATACTCAAGGAAGGGGTGTCAAAGTAATCTATATGATGTAGTAGATAATATGGTTGGGTTTCTATCAAAACATGGTAGAATATTTTGTTTCTAATTTGTAGAAGTAGGATCAATTGAAGGACTTACATATGGGGTGTATATATAGTTTTGTCCATATTCATTGTAATCATCTTCTTATATAGTTGATTATCAATGTTGAAGGTAATAACCAACATGTTAAGGAGTATGTCTGTGTATATAAACTAGAAAAATACTATTTCATGTTTTGTTACAGATTATTTCATCATACGAATTGTGTTTTTGATTTATCACTAAGTGGATCGTGAACCATAAAATTTTTGATAGAATGAATTGAAATGAAACTAATTTTAAAAAGTAATCCACGGATTCAGCACCCCCCCTAATTGATCAATCTATCCTAGGGAATTATAAATATTGTTAGATAACATGTCCCTACAATGATCTAAAATCCTTCCCTGGTTATTTTTAATATCCATTATGAAGTACATATTTCATGATGGGTTTTGAGTTACCTCACATAGAGAAAAAGGAATTTACTCCTAAGGATAAAAATATTGGGATTTCATCCATTACTCATATGAATGAAAAGAGATTATTTGAAATGTATCAAAATAAAAATACAACACTTAATATAAAAGTACTACCAAAAATGTAATTACAATTATAAATGTAGTAATTATCTATTTATTTTTATTACTCTATGGAACAATGTTCAATAAGAGTGGATATAGAATCACTTGGTGATCATCATTTTGAATTCAAATAAAATATTTATAAATTTCTTAAAGAATAATTCAAGTGTATATTTGGTACCATCATGGGGATCATTTTGATAAATCCCAACAAGAAGTAGTAGTTAAAGAAATAGAGGATAAACTATATTAGAATTCCAGAAATAGAATCACTCACACTGACTAGGTAGTAGAAAAGGAACATTCTAATTTTCATATTAAAGAAGAATTGACAAGGTATAACAAAGAAAATTTAGTTTTTGATATATTTTTTAATAATCCACTCTATGATATAAAAATATTCATAAATTGTCTATGTATATAAAGAATGCTCAATTAGATATCAAATACTAGAGGACCAAGTGAATTGAATTATTATTTCATGAAATGTTTATATTTCATGATGTGGATGTTAAAAATATGTGGAATGGTGGTGGAGATAACATCCCATTTGTTGACTATTAGAAGAATTCCCTCAATGTGGGATATCATTATTTGAAAATTTAATTGCTAAATTTTTAAAATACTTATATTAAGACTTAAAAATAATTTATGAATTTATTGCCTGCAACACAATGATATTTTATGGATTTGACTATTAAATAATCTTCATAATGTGGAATGAAGATCATTACATCCCCTAATTTTCTATCCAAATTAGTATTGAAGAAAGAGTCATCATCCATATCTCATTGTAATAATTTTTCTAACACTTTTTCTACAAAATTTTAATATTTTAATAAATATTTCACTCAAATATTGACAAAGAGTAGTGGAGAATATCCTACTAGCATGTTGATGTTGGAAAGAAGTATGTTAATATTTATAAGTGTTGTTCACCATAGGAATCTAAATAGTTAGATAGAAAGGACTAATAATATTTTGCTGAAAATTAGGGACAACATACAAAAAATAAATGAATTGCTAGGTTTGTTAGTTAGGTTTGGTGTTGTAATAGATTTGGAAACTTTTTATTGAATTTTTTTAAAAAATAATTTAAATTCATAAAAAAATTTAGCCTATTTCAAGGGTAATAATTACATAGAAGAAGGTGACACAACATTCACAAATATTTTCAAGATCAAAAAGATTTGAAATTCCTAGTTATTTTGTTGGTGTTTACAATAAAAGTAGTCATAGAAGTGATACATGGAAATCTCAAAATTTATAAATAAATGAGAGTCCACATGGTAATGAAGTGACAAAAAGAGTAAAAACATACATAATGATGTAAATCAAATGACTCCTAATATGTTTCCAGATATGTAATCCATGTACGAAATACATAAGAAATATCATATACAATCAATTCAAAGAGGATAAAATTAATGTTGTATATTTTAGGAAATATATTAATATAAATGGACTTGTGAATCGATGTTGAATCCTCAGAAAAATATTCCCATATTTACCAAAACATTATTGTTATTTTTTAACTAATTTGGGAAACAATAAAAAGTAAGAAAAAGTATAATATAAATATAAATCTAAAGATAAAATTCTGATTCAACATGAAGAAAGTAAATCTCAAGAGAATTTTTTATCAAAATAAAAATCCTTTATTTACAATGGTCTGTGTGAGAGATTTAATAATAATGTACATAAGTTGAGAAGATTTTTCACTACTTTTCTTGCATAAGATGATATATTTACGACAATGAATCTAGAAATATAAGATTCATATGAAATTATGACTAATGAGAGTAAACAATATCACAATATAAAATGATAGGTTTTATAAGATCTATTTTACCAAAGGATAATTCATATTGGATAATTAAATGTTTAAGAATGAATACTAGATAAAGTGGAGAAACATGATTGATATAACCATCTAAACCATTATATAAATATTGAAGAAAAATTAAATCCAAATTTATCCTTTATAACAAATTGTGTATTCTTGTTTAGAATTAAAGGAATTAAAGTTGTATCACGGTGCTAGAGGGAGAACCATAAAATCAATGAATGTTGGTATATTATTGATAGAAAGAATGTGTGTATATTATCAATATTGGACATCAATATATGGAATTACATATCAGGGAATTTAAAATTGAAATATTTTAAAATACATTCTATAAAAGACACACCATCAGGAATATGTATATTTGTTTTTTCCTTGAGGGGATCTATGTTAAGAATAAAGAATTCCAAAAAAAATTAATATAATTTTGATATATTATGGGAGAAAACTGATAAAAAAATCTTGACATATAATAATCAATCACAAATCCATAATATATATCAATTAATGATCATAATCAATTGTGGATAATATTATACTATATAGGGGTAGATATATGTATCGAACTTGAACGTTGTGATGTTTTAGTTATTTTTTGTGATGGATCTAGCATTTGATTGATAAATGAAATTATTTATGTCCCCTAATATAATATTTTTAAATTTATGAGAATGATTATACATGAATTATATTTTATATATTTCATTAAAATCCATGGTTTTATCTATCTTGTTGTCTAAACTTGGCCGACACCCATAGAATTATAGTTGACTAACTATAGGATCATTGCTAAGAGAACAAGTTGAGATCGTTCCTCTCTTAAAAATGATCCTGAAATTTTAATATAAGGGAGAGAACAATATTTTTAGATATATATGTGATAAGAATACTCTGCATACCATTTTCATTTTTTGTTAATAATGGGGATAAAATTATTGACATTATAGTGTGAATACGTTTTTAAAATATATACTACGGGTGGATTGAAAAGAATAAGTTGATTATTGAGAAAAGAATTTTGTTTTTACTTTCAGTATATCATAATATAAATATACGGATACGACCTATATAGTGAGATTAGGATTCATTAATTTGTCTAGATATTTTTCATGGATGAATTCGGTGATGCTTGGAGAATTATTATGAATCCATCATATGACATTGGATGTCAGGCTTGGACAATTATTCTTCGTAAAAATGTGATTGATATTTGAGTTATTTTTAAAAGTCTAAGATATGTGTTAAGAATGAAATAATGTTTAAAATATTATATGTAATGTTAAATAATTCCATGATATGTAAATTCCATATTTCATGAGGACACTTGAGAAGATAAGTAGAAAGGAGTATTTTTTTCTACCATGTATATATTTGGCTAACTATTTATTTTAGAGTTTACTATAAAAAATTGGAAACAACCCTTAAATCTAGACAAAGGTACCCAAGTGCAGAATCATTCGAGGTGGGCACAAGGGTCAATCCCAAGCCAACAAAAATCAGGTAGTATTTTTTTCTAAGCCCATAGAAGATTCACTATGCATAATGGGCTTGGATATTCTTTGGGCCCATGCATAGGGCCCTTAGAGTGCATTCTCATTAATTCGTAAAGGTTGGACTAGTATCCCATAGGTTCAAAGCCCATGGTGTGTTCTAGTGATACCTATAGAACACTTGGATTAAAATAAGTAATGTTTTATTTATTATTTGTATGAATATAATGTCTTTTGGTGATGCTTGGGAGGGTTTGGAAGATGTTTGGAATGTTTTAATAGATTTTGTAAGGGTTCACGGTTGGTGAACGGTTTATGAAGACCATGAAACACCTACCTGATACCATGGAAAATGTGACAATAACTAATTGTAAGAAGCACAATAAGGTGTATGGTTTGTCCAAACCATACGACCTCCTATGAGAATCGTTGATAAGTGGGATAGTGGGTTTTTGAATACCTGGCTCACAGTCTGTCTAAACATACGAGAGAACCTCACAAGGTCCCCCTATGGATAGTAGATGGTGCATGTTTAGCACATTATTTTTCTAACTGTGTGACTAACCATGTACAGATTAAAAAAAGATCCACAAATTTTGGATCAATGTCTCCCTTAAGAATTAAACCATTGTTCATTCCCCAAAATAGACATAACATGATATTTTCTCCTATAAAAGAATGTAGATGCCTCTATCAACAATATAAAGGTTATTCGATGTCATATCATGGTGCATCAATGTTATATGCATGTGGTAAGTATTTGTTTTTTAGTTGGGGTGAGTTTTAATTGGTTGTTCTTCCATATTTCACTTGGTTTCAAAGATCTATCTTCTTTATAGACTTATCAGAGGGTAAAATTAGAAATATGATTATATTTGGATTTTCTGATTCTAAGGGATGTGATCAAAGATGGTTTTTTGGATATGAAACCCATTTTTCTTGTTTTTTTGTGTCATTCGTCATTTTCATAATAAAAGTCATGGTATGTGGCATTACTCTAAACTCCACCAATTAGAACATAATGTATTAGATTCAAATTGTTTTTTTAATTGGTTAGGAAATTGATGATAACTGTTTATTTGAAACCCTCTTTGATGAAGGATTATATAATTGTGCAAATTTGTAGTTATATGGAATTTAAAATTTGTCCATGCTTTTAAAATGATGAATTTAAAATTATTTCTTGGTTTGGATACATGAAAACTTTTTTCCAACAAAAGGTTTGTTTTATTGAAATTATTATCCTGGATGAAATTAAATAAATTTATGGTTTTATTGAAATTTTTTCATTGAAATGTTTTCAATAATATTATGGATTTATTAAAATGTATGAAATCATTATTTAGAATTGGTTTTTCTTAATATGGTTTTGTGTGTTGATAGAGAAAATATTTTCAATTAATTTATATCGAATATCATTGTTTTAAACCCACAAAATTGTTCCTCTAAGATTAATTGTTTCATTTTTATAATAATGGTGTTATTTTGAGCTGAATAGTAAAAATTGGCCATTTTGGATTTTTAACAGTTTTAAATTATTTCGGTAGGTTGGCCATAACATTATCTACACTGATCCAAATTTCAAAATTCTTTCTTTTACAGATTCTACACATCCAGGGATTCATTTAATATATTTGGACCAAAATCTGAATCGGACGTATTGAAGCTCAAAAGAAGTTCACAAGTTGGCTCAAGAAAACTGTTTTCAGTTCTGTCTAGTTTTAATGTGGAATCCATAACTCATCCACTATGGGCCCAAAGCAAGTGAAATTCGGTGAGTGGACGCGCAAGGAGTTTTGGAGCATCTTTTATGAAGGAAGAACCGAGTGAAGTGGCCGTTTATTGGGTCATTAATGCACCCTAATCCGGAGGATTTCGTTTTGGAGAGTCTGACTGGACAGAATAAATGTTCAAGGTAAAACGGCCATAACTCTCGGAATACTTGTCCACATCCGCTGGAATTTTGAGGCGACACGGAAAAGGGAATTATGAACAACATTTATGAAGAGCTCAATGCGTGAAGATGTCATTTAATGGGGATAAAACGCGTCGACATTCGGGGGAAACATTCTGGCTATAAAAGGAGGAGAGCTCCACCCTCTCAAGGCATCCATTCTCCATCCATTCTCCACCTCATTCCTTCCCGGACACCAAGAAGAAGATATTTTCAGTTTTTTTTTTTATTTATTTTATTTTTCATAGTTTGTTAATTCCTTCTTCTTCCCCATTCAACTCGATTACCCTTACCATGGTGGGGTACACTTTTGGAGTGATTAGGGAAGGTTTGGTTTTCAACATTGTAATGCTTGAGTTCTTGGACACACTTGAATAAATTTCTTTCTTCTTAAAAGTTGTATTCAATTTCTTATAGTGGATTTTATAATCAAGTGCGATCGTTCTTGAATATTAATTCCGTTATTGATTTTTTCCTTGGTAAAATAATCAATATCTCCCTCCACTAATTTCTAGTTTATATACGATGGAATAAACTAGGAATTAGTGGTGAAGTACTCGACGATCGTCAGTACGTGTAAAAGGAGTAGTGAATGTTCTTGATTGTTTGGGACAAACAAAACCCGATCGGGTATTGCCCATTTCAATTAAGGATATTCAATACAACTATTTTACAATGGAAGGAGAGTTGACCAAATCGAGATCTTGGTAAGGTTTTCTCTCACAATAACAATTTCACCAAGAAAGTGAGAGGAAACGATTGTGGAAACTCACTTTAATCAACTAAGAAGAAGAGGTTTGAATTAAATTGAACAAGGATATAATTATAATTAGGAAACCGACCCCGGCCTAATCACCCTTTTAATTTCATTGTTTTTCAATCATTTGAATTTCAAATTTCCGTTCACAACATTTTTACCCCCGTTTTAAAGTGACAACCCATTTTCTGTGCACTCCTCTTCGGGAGACATCCTAGGTCAACCACATTACTACATTTTAACTTTGGAAAAAAAAATTTTGCCACACCCTACGACAGGCGTGCATCAAACTTGGCGCCGTTGCCGGGGAGTTAGTGCCACAAACTAATTGTAAATATTTGACTTTTTCAATTTAAAAAAAATCTTTTACCATGATGTTTTCAAATGATTATTTTTTTTAATTCATGGAATAATTACCCACCAGTGCGAGAACCAATTATTGAATCACCTTGGTCTATAGAGTATAAAGTTTTTTTCTTGGCTAGACAAATTCGAGGAGCTCGAATCAAAATCATCATAGAGGATGAATTCAAGGATCTCATTGAAAACCATAAAGAGAACCTCGAATACCCAGTTTTGGAGGGTTTGGCAAGAGAATTAATTGAACTTCAGGAGTATTTTACAGAATTTTATCAAGAAATTATCAATGTACAACACAAAGAAGAAGAAGTTCACAAGGATATTGAATCCCAATTTGAAAGAATTAGTCAAACAGTTCAAAACCTCGAGACCTCAATACAGTGGATAGCGGAACAAGTACATGCATCCCAGGATCCTCAACTAGAGCCAGAACAAGAACCAGAACCAGAAAAATTGATGGAAGAAGTATCCTCACAAATCCATCATGTTGAAGAACCCATGGAGGCCTTGATGAAATTAAAAGAAGATACATTGAGCCCATCTCAATCAATGTTGGATAATATTTATGAAGATGATTTAGCTATTGAAATGCATATGGGAGAAAAAAAAGATCTGGATAACTTCTGGAATGAGTGTGAGGAACTTCTTGAGCCAACTATTCCTCATAATGTAGATTATTCAGCAACATTGAAAGAAGAAACCAACCAAGCAGTGGAATTTGAAGAGAAGATAGAGGAGTCTGACTAACTACCTCTATCTAAGGAAATTCAACTCCAAGAGCCACCTCCCATTGAAGAACCAATTGAAGCCAAACAAGATCAGGGATTTAATCTTTTCATAAACTCATTATCTTTTGATTTTTTTGAAACTAAATTGAGTATTACCTCCCCTTGTTTTAATTTTTCAGATTAATCCAACACTTTTATTTCCTTGGAGGGAGAATATGGATCTGAAGAGGAACATCTAGAGCTCCCCAAACATGTTGAACATTTAATAGAGGGAGTACAAGAGAAGATCAAAGTGGATTTTCTGGTGGAAAATGAGACACAAGATACTTACTTTGAAAGGGAAGAATTTGATATTTATTCTTCATGCTTTAATTTTTTTCAAATAGAATTAAACTCTGACATTCCCTTTGATTTTCCCCCAGATGTATCATACCATCATCAACCACTGGAGAGTAAAGATTATGTTTTTCTTGTGGAACCCAAGAAGGAGGAGGCTCTGTACTTCATCCTAACCCCACCATGCACGGTGTACCACATTAAGAAGGGGGTGGATCTGGTGTACTCTATCTATGGATTCCTCCTCAACAAGAACAATGAAATGAAAGATGGGAAGATCCACATGTGGTGGTTCAAATCAATGAAACCTCATCCACCATCAGATTGGGGATAACTTATTAGAACTGCCCCTCTGGAGGCAGTCAAAACCCAGGGCCCACTTGGGGGATTAAACCAAGATTTATATTTTTTTTATTCAATTTCTATTTTCATTTCTTTTAATAAATTTCTTATGTTATGTTTTTACTTTTTTAGGTTTTCAAAGAGAAACACTTTGGAGCCAAACTCAACGTTGCATTGCCAATAAGTCAGGTTGTACCTCTCCTTGACACTTTCTTGATGTCGTGATTCATTTTAAAACTGGATTACATGTTAAATAAACTTGAATGCATTGAGGAAACTGCATCATTTAAGTGTGGGAGAGGGAACCTTTGTAGTATAGGATTTTCATTTGAGGTTTGTTTTCAAAAAAAGAAATTTGTGTGTTTTCAAATTTGTGTTTGTTTATTTTTCAATTTTTGGTGTAACTTTTGAGCTGAAATGATTATCAATACCATTTTTGAAACCCATTTCAATGAGTGAACCAATCTATTTCATGAAACCAATCTTAAATGAATGCTGAAATAACTTTGTTTCAAGTTCAAATCTTTTGGGAATTTATGAAAAGTACACTGATTTTTGAATCTCATGCCATATATCACTGTCTATATCTTTGAAATAACTTTCCTGTGAGGCTTCTGAACCATTTTTGTCATATTCTTTTCATTCACCTCATTTCTTGAGAGAACCAGACCATGCTTTCTTTAACCAGAATTTGATTTATTCCTTTCAAAACTTGAGGGTTGGGGTACGTGTGTTTTAAATTATTGAGGAATTTATTTTGTTTGAATCCCCCTTATCAAAATAATACTTTTCATTATGGCCCAACTTTACATTTATCCTTCATTGTAGCCCCTAGTATCCATGAATTTCCTGTTAGGTTAGCCACATTACAAGCCAATTTTCCCTATCATACCTGCTCTTGAAGTAAAATTGCATGATCTAGTTGAACTTAAGTGTGGGGGAAGATGTATTGTGGTGTACTACCTCATTCGGTTATACTTTGGGTGGAAAATAAATTGTGGAAGAGATGTGTGTGATGCTGAAAAATTATTCTGTTAAAAACTGTGCCTTTTCTGGAGCTTTTATGACAAGAGAAGATGTGCCTTTCTGGAGCATCCAAAAGAGAAGCTGTGCCTTTCTGGAGCTTCCAAAAGAAAGCTGTGCCTATCTGGAGCTTTAAAAGAAATTATGTTTGAAAAGATTGAAATGTTTGCTGCTGAGCTGATTGAATGATGATGAATCCTATTTTCAACAAAGGGGATGTGAAGGAGACCATATTTGAGTGAAAACTATAATCTTGCAATTCTGCTTCAATAAGAGCCAAGCCTTCCTTTTTTGGCCTCAGAACTTTTAACATCTAAATCCTACCAACCGGAAGCCACAGAACAACCGTGAAAAGTCCTCATGAGAAACACATGTCCTTGAGTCACATCGGGTGGAGAAGTAGGAATTTATCAAACCTATGGTGACTCTTGTGTGAGTTTGGATGAGAAAAGCCTTGTTCAGCCTTTACATTTGTGAGATGAGAGAAAATTCAAGTGAGGTAGGTGTTTTGTGTGCATGGGATAAGAAATTAAGTGGAAATATATTAAAATATTAAATTGAGAACTTGAAATAACAGTTTTTGTTGAGGCATGATATCTTTTTGTTTCTTGAAATTGATTTGATTGATCTCATTGATATGTGTTTTGATTTTGATTTGATTTGATTTTTACTTGTCCAGGAGTCCAAGTGCTAAGTGTAGGGGAATTGATAGAGAAATTATTTTCAATTAATTTATATTGAATATCATTGTTTTAAACCCACAAAATTTTTCCTCTAAGATTAATTGTTTCATTTTTATAATAATGGTGTTATTTTGAGCTGAATAGTAAAAATTGGCCATTTTGGATTTTTAACAGTTTTAAATTATTTCGGTAGGTTGGCCATAACATTATCTACACTGATCCAAATTGAAAAATTATTTCTTTTTCATATTCTACACATCCAGGGATTCATTTAATATATTTGGACCAAAATCTGAATCGGACATATGGAAGCTCAAAAGAATCTCACAAGTTGGCTCAAGAAAACTGTTTTCAGTTCTTCCTAGTTTTGATTTGGGATCCATAACTCATCCACTATGGGCCCAAAGCAAGTGAAATTCGGTGAGTGGACGCGCAAGGAGTTTTTGAGCATCTTTTATGAAGGACTAACCGAGTGAAGTGGCCGTTTATTGGGTAATTAATGCACCCTAATCCGGAGGATTTCGTTTTGGAGAGTCTGACTGGACATAATAAATGCTCAAGGTAAAACGGCCATAACTCTCGGAATACATGTCCACATCCGCTGGAATTTTGAGGCGACGCGGACAACGGAATTATGAACGACATTCATGAAGGGCTCAATGCGTGAAGATATCATTTAATGGGGATAAAACGCGTCGACATTCGGGGGAATGATTCTGGCTATAAAAGGAGGAGAGCTCCACCCTCTCAAGGCATCCATTCTCCATCCATTCTCCACCCCATTCCTTCCGGGACACCAAGAAGAAGATATTTTCAGTTTTATTTTTTATTTATTTTATTTTTCATAGTTTTTTAATGCCTTCTTCTTCCCCATTCAACTCGATTACCCTTACCATGGTGGGGTAAACTTTTGGAGTGATTGGGGAAGGGTTGGTTTTCTACATTGTAATGCTTCAGTTCTTGGACACAATTGAATAAATTTCTTTCTTCTTCAAAGTTGTTTTCAATTTCTTATAGAGGATTGTATAATCAAGTGCGATCGTTCTTGAATATTAATTCCGTTATTGACTTTTTCCTTGGTAAAATAATCAATATCTCCCTCCACTAATTTCTGGTTTATATACGATGGAATAAACCAGGAATTAGTGGTGAATTACTCGACGATCATCAGTACGTGTAAAAGGTGTAGTGAATGTTATTGATTGTTTGGGACAAACAAAACCCGATCGGGTATTGCCCATTTCAATTAAGGATATTCAATACAACTATTTTACACATGGAAGGAGATTTGACCAAACCGAGATCTTGGTAAGGTTTTCTCTCACAATAACAATTTCACCAAGGAAGTGAGAGGAAATGATTGTGGAAACTCACTTTAATCAACTAAGAAGAAGAGGTTTGAATTAAATTGAACAAGGATAGAATTATAATTAGGAAACCGACCCCGGCCTAATCACCCTTTTAATTTCATTGTTTTTCAATCATTTGAATTTCAAATTTCTGTTCACAACATTTTTACCCCCGTTTTAAAGTGACAACCCATTTTGTGTGCACTCCTCTTCAGGAGAAATCCTAGTTCAACCACATTACTACATTTTAACTTAGGAAAAAAAAAATTTCCATTCCCTACGACAGGCGTGCGTCATGTGTTCATATGAATTCAAAAAAGATAAGATTATGAAGTCATACCCATCATTAGTGGGAAGGATAAGGGTCAGGACTTTCCCCCATCAAAATGATTTATTATGTGATTCTAATGTGAAAGGATGGTTCACTAATTGTGAGTATAGGGAGGTCCAAGTCACATGCATTGTTGGAAGTGTTGATGTGTGGAATGGAATTTTTTATGGGAAAATAGAACTTGTGGAATTTTATTTGAAGTTTTGTATGGTTACATTCCTTGAAATAATATATTTTTTAAATATTATTTAGATATGGAAATTTTTTGATATTACATTATAAATTATTTTTAATGTGTTTGATGTAAATTATTTTATATAAATGTGCTAATATGTTCTATTGTAGTGGATTGATTAAGGAATTCATTTAGGGAATGCAAAGCGAGTTTCATTACCCTCCCATGCATTGTCAATTTGGTTCTTGTGTAGATATTGTTTGTCAATACATAGGAAAAGATAAATTATCACACTTATCTAGTGGTTCATAGTGATACATGGATTTTTTTTCTTGAGTGGAGCATGGATCATGTTGTATATTGGATTTATGTATTTTTCATTCACTTTTGATAGTGGTGTTTCTATTTCTACTTTGATGTTTTGTATTATTCTAATGTGGCATTCTTTGTAGTAGATTTTGATATAAATTTCATTACCCTAAGTGTTTTTTATTTTAAATCACACATCATATTATAGTTTATTATTTTTTAATGTTTGTTTTAGCATTTACTTTCAAGGAAAAATTCCCCCCACAGGGTAATGAAGCCCTTGAAATTTATTTCCATACATTGGTTCCATGGGGATGTCCCTTATAGATAACTAATGTTTTGTCTCAATTTTATGATAATTATAAAAAGAGCTATGTTACATGTAGATTCAGTCTTGGTCCTTCCGATTATATTTCTATAATATGTGGTCATTAGTTTTTTTCAATCTCCGAGATGAATTAATTCTGATTTTGTCTTAGAGTTGATATTCTATAATGGATTTGTATTTTCATGAATTGAAATATAGATCATAAAAATACATAGAGAACCTTTTTATATATAACATCATGTTTCCATTGATATGGGTACATAATTTTTATCAATACAGTTATAGGATTTTATATCTAATTATTGTGGTTTTTGAAAATTAGATGAGCATGAAATTCATTATAGAAATGATTTACCACTAGTAGTTCATATTTCAGTTTGAGAAATGATTTATGATTTTGGGTGAAATTGAAAATATGTTAATATTGTTTTCAATTGTTGTATTTTGAAAAGGGACTGGTTATAGTGTTTTGAAAACTGTTTTATTTTCAAAATCATGGTAAAAATTTCAAAAAATGATGAACATAGAAAAGTGTTTAGTTATAGAAATAATTGTTCTGATAGATGATATAGTAAAATTAGAATATATAAAGACTTTATTTGCTATAGGGTGATATATATGCCATTTTTTGTGTTTTTAGAAAATCACATGTGGTACTTTCCATTGGAACTAACTGTAAGAAGTTTCTTAGAATGTGATTGGACATAAACCATAGGTTGACCATTATCAAATTCATCAAATAGTTTATACATTTCATGTTTTGTATATAAGGAATATGCGGGGTAAACCAAGTCAAGTGTACCATTTTGATCAGTTCTATAAGAATAATCCATCCGTCATGCAGGGTCATTTGGAACTAGATAAGTTGAGGTGTGGCCAAAGGGGGTGAATTAAATATTTTATTTCCATTAAACACCATTAGAGATGAAATTCAAGCTAGAAATTTTTATAATGGAAGATCTTTCATGCTAGTTGTGGGATTTAGATCTTCGTGTTAAACTAAACCATGGCCTTGAAGGGGTTGATTTTGAATAATTGTTCAAAAAATTATTTAATCCTCACACATTACTAATTCAATGAGTGAATGAATTTTTTAGATTGATGTAGTAAATCAATTATGTCTTGGAGTATGCTGCCAAATTCATGAATTTCGTTCATTTTTTCACCTAGAGTTGATGATAGTGTATCCTTAAATTCATGCATCTTTTAATTAGATTTGAGGTGGGAGATTGCATCAGAGATTTCTATTCTCTATGTAATATATTATACCAATATGGTTAATAGAGTGCCGGTAGATGAAGGGGACTCCTCAGGAGCTGGAAGATGAGGAAGTATGATGATACCCATGGTAAATGGTGGGAAAACTAATGCTAGGATCAATCTAATGAAAGTCACCTATTTCCAAGATGGGAGTATTGATCAGAATGAAATGGTCTAATAAGTGAATATTACTTCAAAACAAAAGATCCTTCCTAGATGATTTAAATGTGGTTTGTTCAACCACATGATGTCATAGTGTATTGTGCCACCTAGATCATGCCACAACTAAAATTAGATAGGGAGTTTTCAAAACTATTTTCATAGTTCTTTGAGGTTAGTTGATTAGGACACTTTTCATGGGTCACAGGTGCCATATTCTTTGATGGGATAAGGGTGTAAGAATCCATCTCTCCATCAACAAAAAAGTGTAATACATAGTGATTATTGGAATACCCTGAACACTCAGCAAGAGAAAAATCAATAGGGCAATAATGAACAAACCATAGTGAGTAAGAGTTTATATGAATCTATGAAAGTTCACATGGATGATCAATCTAGACAATCGACAGTGAGTGGTAACACTCTTTTGATTTAACCCCCTATGAACTATTTGATTGATATAGGTCTTTACCATTCCATAAATTCTTCTTTCACTATTGATTTTTTGGTTTTAAATTTTTTGATGATGCCATATATGTTAAAATATCAATTTCCTCTGGGTCATTGTGAATGTCAGGATTTTGGGTGTAGACCATGTTCTATAATTGTGGACAGAAACGAGCTGATGTAGGATTTATCAGTGATGGAGTTGGAATTATATGACATAACTCTTGGTATGGATTGGTTTATACTGTTCAGGGCCTTAATCGACTGTTATACTAGAAAGTTTGATTTTATAAATGAATATGTTGTCGAGCATCTCATTAGAGGTGAAAGGAAGGTAAAGGCTAGTGAAGTGGGCTTGTAAGAACCGTATGATGGAATGATCTCATACCAACTGTTAGACCTAAAATTGGCATCGATGGAAGATATCTAGAATAGAAGTGTTCTAGATATTGTAGATCAGTTTTCTGATGATTTTCCTGAGAATTTATTTGGGATTACACCTCGGAGTGAAGTGGATTTTAGTATTTTTCTCATCCCAAATACCATTATTATTTCTCATATATCTTATTAGATATAACAAATTGAACAAAAATAATTTAAAGTGTAGATGGAATATTGGGAAAGAAAATTTTTAATTTGTCTAAGAACGTCCTTGTTAGCTAAACCAGTCTTGTTTCTCAAAAAGGAGGATTGAACACTAAACCTGTGAATATATTATCATATGACTAAAAAAGTTGAGATAAAGAAAAGGTATTATCTTCCATGAATTTGAGATGTATTTTTTCAATTGAGGGGTTATAATTGTTCTATATGATAGACTGTTTCTCATGATATCTCCAATTGTAGTTTCAAAAGGAGGATTTTCCAAAAACAACATTTAGAAGTAGATATTTTCATTATGAGTATATGGTATTTAATTTCAGTCATAAAAATGTACTAAAGTTATTTATGGAATTGAATAATAGGATATTTTAGTGATATCTGTATTCTTTGGTGGTGGTGTCTTTGGATGACATATTTGTGTATTCAATAGAAAGGGTTGAGCCTAACAAATACTTGGAAAATGTTTTGGGAATCTTGATGGATCATCATCTGTATGAAAATTTATCAAATAGTTATTTTTAGATCAATATGATCTATTTCATATCCATTTTAACTTTGTAAGGGGTGTTTTTGTATTCAGAATAGATTTAATTTGTTATCTATTGGAAACCTACAAATAATATCCTCGAGATATAGAGTTTCCTTCATCTATTTGGTTATTACCGTTGCTTGGTTCATAAACTATCATGATTATCATCCTACATGACATAATTGAAAAGGAATGATGATCCATTCCAATGGAATGGGGAATTTTATATTTCTTTTCAAGATCATAAAGTCTTCCTCAAATCAATATTAATCTTGATTTTTCTAGAATCAAGACAAGGGTATGTGGTGTATTATGACGCTCCAGGATCTAGGTTGGGATGTGTTATATTTCAATGAGACCATATTTTTGCATATGGATAAATTCATTTATGATTTCATGAGAAGAACATCCCAACACATGATTTTTAGATATTTTTCATAGTCCATGGTTTGAATACCTATTTTTATAACCTCTTTGGTGAGAAATTAACTATGTTTAGAGGTTATAAGAGCTTCAAACAAGATTTATGACAAATGGATTTGAACTTGAGATATAGAATATGAATGGATTATCTCAAAATGTTTAACTTTTACATAGTGCATACACCGAGTAAATGAAATTCCATGGTATATGCATTAAGCTGATAGATATATTATAATTCGGAAAACGAATCTTCGGATCAGTGGCAGTTGATACTGGTCATAGCCAACAAGCACATGGATTATGAAGACTGAGATGATGTTAGAACCTTATTTCATATTTCATTTTTTCTTCATTTTGTTATGATGGTTAAAGATATATTCAAATATAATGCAGAGTGTCTAGCTATGAGGAGAAAACTCAATGGTGGTGAGATCATTGGGGGCCCTATGTTGGATTGGAGTTCAGTGTTGTGGTTTTGAAATAGAATGTTCATACCTTTGGCTTGGAAGGAACAACTCCTTCATGTGTACCACCATTCATGGTGGGTTTTCACCAAGAAATACAAAATATGTCTAAGGAATTGAAATCATAGTTCTAGTGGGTCATTATGAAAAGTAAAGTGGTTATTTTTTTAAGAATATTATTTCCTTTTATGTAGTTTATGGAAAGATATAACTTATAGGAAGGTATGTTGTTGTCTCAACATTTTCATGTTTGGAAATGGGAAAATTTATATAGGGATTTTGTAACAGGTTTCACAATAATGGTTTGGAAAATGATTCCATATGAGTGATAGTGGATCATGTCACAATTTCAGCACATTTCCTCACTATTCATGAAACTCATAAGCTTGAGTACATGTAATAAAATATATATCCGAGAAGTGGTAAAGAAGAATGGTATACCAGTTTAAATAGTTTTGGACAGAGATATTAGGTTTACCTATTATTTTTATAAATACTAACATAAATCCCTTAGGACTCTATTGACAATGATAATAAAGTTCCATCATCAAAATAACGGGCAATACTGATGATTATACAAACATTGGAAGAGATTTTGCAAGCTTCTGAAATTAATTTTAGTGGCTAATGGGATGATAAAGTTATGTTGGTGGAGTTCAAGTATAATAATAGTCGTCAAGCCTAGATACATTTGAATTCTATTGAAGCAATGTATCGTATTCCTTGTCGTTCTCCACTGTAGGGTGGACCATTGCGAGACAACACTATTTGGGATGAGCCTTGTCAATGAGATGATGGAGAAGATTAATTTGGTTAGGAAACATATGGAGATACTACATAGTTGCTAAAAATCAAATGTGGATCATCATTGGTGGACACTGATATTGTAGGTGAGTGTTCATGTGTTCTTGATGATCTCTCTGAGGTGTGGACATCATCATTTTGGAAATCATGGAAACTTATCTCTTCAACACATAGGCCCTTTTGAGATAGATGAATGAGTTTTATAGGTTTCATATTTGTTGGAGTTTCCACCAATATTTATTATAGGGGATAATTTTTTTCAAGTATCTCAATTGAAAAAGTATTCTCTTAATCCATACCACGTGATCAGATGGAATAAATTTGAAAATGATTTGGATGATTTTTTTGTTAATATCTTAGGGGAAATTTTTTATAGGAAATTGAAATTGCTTCTTTGAAAAAGAATCGTCTTAGTTTGGGTTTTTCGTAAACATTGTGAGATTCAAGAAGAGGATTGGGAACATCAAAAAGAGAAGATCGAGAAATTACGTGATATATTTTGGGACACCAGTATTTTCATCTTTTTAGGGATAGAAATTCCAATGGTGTTGAGAAAGTAGCACTATAGGATTCATGTATATAACCATTTCTTAATAATTTTTAAGTATATAAAATTTTTAGAAGAATTGTGGAATGGTTTTCAAGATGTTTGGAATTGTTTTTGAGGATTTTATATGATTAAAAGGTTAGTACATGGTTTATGAAAATTGTAAAACACCTATAAGGAATCGTGCACAATGAGTGAGGATATAAGGGGAAGGCACACAAGCAGATACATGATTTTTTGAAACTATATGGCCTTCTAGGAGAAACAATTCGTAGTTGGATTCTGGAATTTTTGCATGGCTGGAACACGATTTGTCTAAATGTGTGAGCCAAACATATTAGGTCCTCCCTTGAGACAGATGATAGCCTATGGTTTAGGAATGGTTTGTCTAAAGTTGTGACTAACCATGGTAATTTTAAAAATATAATCCACAAATTGTTGATGTAGGACGCAATTAAGAATTAACCCCTTATGTTTTCTCCAGAACATCCCTCACATGATATTTCTTCCTCTTACAGACATTAGAGGCTTATCTCATTGATCCATATATGATCATAAGGCTTATCTTGGTTTATTGATGTAATATTCTCATGTTCTGTCTTCATTTTTTGTATTTGTTCTTGGTTTTCCTTAGGTCTATATATCTATTTCTATCATTTTCTTAAATATATGACTAATGTGGATAGATCTAATGGTGTTAATTCAAAATATAATTAAATTTGTGTTTTTTATACTACGGGAAGACATATCAGCTGTGTTTTTGGAGATTCAACCCGATTTCATTCCATTCATCGTTTTATTCATAAATCATGAGGCAGGTTCACTCTATACACCACATATTAGAACATGATGACTTAGTTTTAGATTTATTATTTTCACAAAAAAATTATGAAATTTTTGTAATTTTTTATTGTAAACCCTTATTATTTATGTTTGTAGAGTAGAGGAAGTTGGGCGTTTTGTGGAAA
This sequence comes from Viscum album, assembly GCA_963277665.1. Taxonomy (NCBI): domain Eukaryota; kingdom Viridiplantae; phylum Streptophyta; class Magnoliopsida; order Santalales; family Viscaceae; genus Viscum; species Viscum album. The sequence continues at coordinate 981,728,265 of OY728125.1, forward strand.
GTGATATTAGTGACATGATTTTAAATTGATGATTTTAAAATGATTTTCTAGTTTTCATGCATGTAAAACTATTCTCAAAAAACGTTTTTTTGTTGAAATGGTTGGATTGAAAGGTTTTCAATAACATTACATTTTTCTTGATATGTTTGGTCTTAAATATTTTCAATAATTTTTGGTTTTATTCCAATGTCTATAAATGTTTTTTTCATTGGTTTTTGGAATAATGTTTGTCTGAGTTCATGTGATTTTAGGGTGGACAAGGGTGTGAAGTCTACCCCTTCATTAGTGGGATGGATATGGTTCAGGAATTTCCTCTGCCAAAGTGGTTCGTTTTTTGATGGATTAATGAAAGAAGACTCACCACTTTCTAGTATAGGGAGGTCTAAGTCACATGCATGGTTCCATGTGTGGATATGGGGTATGTAATTTTTTTACCAAAATGGAACATGTGGAATGATTTAATGTATTATTTGGGTTCCTTCCTTAGATAAATGGATATAGTTGGAAAACTATTTTGTTATGTCAATTATATGATGTTCTCTTATAAATTAATGGTGTGAGTAGGGAAGTCATTTGGGGAAAGCCTAGTGAGTTTCATTACTCACTACTGATTAAGAAATTTTGTACTTTTATAGATATTGTTTTTCAAGACACATGAAAATGTAAAGAATCACACTTCTCTAGTGGTGCATAGTGATATTGGGGTTTTTTTTAGAGTGGAGCATTGAAAATTTTGGATCTTAGAGTTATGTATTTTTCATTGATTTTAGTTGGTTGTGTGCCACTATGTACTTATATGTTTTACAGTCTTCCACTATGGTAAGCATTTTGGTGGTTTTGATATAAATGTAATTACATTGTGTTTTTTAACATTTAATATCATAAAAAATGTTGTAGTTTATTTGGTTATGGATTTTTTGGTTTGATCATTTACTTTCAAGGTAAAATCACCACCCCCTCCTGATTTTAATAAATCTCATATCATTTATTTATAGAATTTGGATGCTTGGGGATGTTTCTTAAGCCCAAAAAATCTTACACATCCTTCTTAATTTAATGAGGAGAAGAAAAATATTAAATAACTGTTGTGGATCCCTGATATCCAGATCAATGAAAAGATAAAACATCTTATTTAATATACTAGATTCAATCCATATTTCATTTTTGATGTGAGATAGTACTATGTGCATAACTTTTAACTATCCATTAAAAATATGAAAATGACTATAGTTGTTTGATCTGATTACCCATTTAAATGTGAACCAACATATGAATTTGGGATAACTCTTCTTCTTATTGTGTATGAGCTCTTCATGAACCAACACTTCACAGACCAAGGTTTTAGGATGAATAACCATATAGGAACTCTATCTCCTTGAAGTATCTTTAATGTTATTTAGATGTTAAAAAATTAGAAAAGTAAATATTTCCCAAAAATTGTGCAAATGATTTATGATAATGAATATTTCACAAGAAATTACTTCAGTATGAGTTGTTTAAAGTCTATTTTATATGTCATATTGTAATCCTATGAAATGACTCATTGGATATAAGATTATTTTTAAAGGATTTGAAGTCATTTTTGGATAGTGATGAGAAATTTTTAGTGTTCCCAGATGTACCATAGTGTTTGTGAACCACATATAATCCTACTGCTATTGGGATGAATCCATCAACATGATGTAGGCTTAAAATACTATATAGTAATGAAATATTCTTCTAGAAATGCAGTGATATTGCTATGTGAAGAGAGGATTGATATATCGATATATAGAGAAGGGAGCTCTGAGAGGTGAACACTACATAAATGGTTTTTGTTCATTTCTCCACATAAAATATAGAATTTTATGCATATCATTACTACATTATAATGGATAACATGATATGGTGAGTTATAATAATGTATGGATGTATTATTCTGTGGATTTATATGCGGGAATTTAAATTTTTTTATGGTGTGTGTTCTAGATGAGTTTTTTCTTTGAATAAATGAAACTATAAAGTCTATATAATTCTATATAGGGAATATTATATTGATAAATTTAAGACATTATTCTATAAAATTATACATAAACATGAATTATGTGATGACCTTTTCATATGTGGATAATGGTGACTAGTTAAATTCTTAAAAAAATTAATATGATCAAGTGTTAAACAGCTTGTTAAACACTTCTTTATTGTATATGAATACATGGTTAGCACTCAACTAATTTGATATTGATTATTTCTTAGAATTCTATCATCATAATAGGAGGATTTCATATTTCTAAAATTGAGTTCCATAGAGAACATTTTATCTTTTGCAAAGGAAGGATTTCCATGAATAGAAATACTATGCTAAATGATTTTCTGATGGAATACTATTCTAATATAACTTTTTTTAATTTCATATAGAGACTACCACATAACAAAAAAATATCCAACTTTTGATTTGAAACCTCGGTATGTGAATCATCATGAATGTTGAACAACAAATCAATTTAGGGTACTATTTGAAGTTTACATGGTGGATAAGTAAATAATATCCACATATCATTATTTATAATTTCATTTAATACTACTAATTTCATGATGTATTTGAGTTGACATTTAGAATAAATATTATTTTTAGTACTTTATGTTTCAATCTTGCATAAAATAATATTACAGAAATAGTGTGTGTCAATTAAAAAATTCAATTAATATTGGGAATTCACATGATGTGGGAAGAATAATTACCCAAGTAGTAATTTGTGGAATATCTAATCATTAAATAATGATTTGATGTTTAAGAGACTAAAGGTTAAAAATAATTTCAAGAGAAATATAGTTAGGTCTAATAATTAAGTAATCTAAGAAGAACTACATCTTTCAAGATATGGTGTGAAAGAGTTTCAATACGAAAATCTTTATTTCTAGAAGCTATTGACGATCTTGATGGTTTACAAAAATGAAAAAGTTACATTACACATGTGGAGTAAAATTTATTTCATGTTTTTTAATAGAAACCATAAGTAAATGGAAAAAATTATATTTGTGGATCAACAACATTGAAAAATAGGATCTTATGATTTATGTGTCTAACTAGTCTAGGAGAAGGAGAAGAGAATATGGTTGGGGTGTCTAACCAACTGAAGGAGTATAACCAATTTCTTCATTATTCACTGTATTCACATTTTTATATACTTGATAATACATGTTGTGGGACTAACAAACACGAAAATGACTAGGTCATTACACCAAACCATATAAATAACATTTTATTTACCTAAATAGTTATTTCTACAAAAGTTGTGATTTCGAGAGATATCACTTTGTGAATCAAGAACCATAAAAATTTCAAGATTTTCAATTGAAAATATAATAATTTTGAAAAGTAATCAACTGATTTACCCCCTCTTAGAGGTATATTAAAACTAGGGCACTAGAAATTTTCATATACATTGGATTTGTTTTTAATAATTAGAATTGTGTGAGGAACACCTAGTATCTAATAGCCATGAGTTAGAGTTTAATAAATTTATTTCAATGAAATTAACTTCCATATGTCATGTATGTCTCCCTTTAAAAAAGAATTATCCTAAAAAAATTACAAAGTATATTGTAGGTTATATTTATAATAAAAATTGGAATTATAATATTGATATAATCCAAGATCTACCGAAAAGGTATATTTATGAGTGAGTATATTTTTTGAATTTTTTTCATAAAATTATTATAATAAATATACTCCAACTAATATAATAACGTCATACATCAGAGCCTTTTGTGTTCCATGATCCATATTTCCCTTTGAAACAAGTCTGATTTGTAATTGTTCTCATTAAATTGTTGTTATGTTATTAGTCATTTGAATTATATAACTTATGACTCTAGGATAGTTGTGTGGAAGAATATTTTCCTGAATCCCTGATATATATATTTATATATATAACATTATTCCTCATGTTTCCTAACTCTTATGGTAACCCCACTATGTTTTATAAAAATCCTACCATGGGATGTTGGTTCCTAAGTAGTTGGATTATCCATTTCAACCATACCATATACAAGACATTCAATGGTAACCCTACTTGGAAGAACCCAATTATTTTAATTTTCATGATCTTGACATTTTTTAATGGGAATGAATCAAACACAAAATTTTTAATGGGTGTTATTGTTAAATTTATACAATTTTGGAATACATCACATTCATATTATATCCATAACAACTATATATAATTAATTAATTATTATCTCATATTTTATTCCATTATGTATAAATTATTCAAATAATTTATATTTGGAACCACTACTCAGTCCACAAAATTAAAAGGTTTTAACTATATTTGTCTATAACTCTATACACAACTCATATTATTTTTTACTCAATAAAAATAGAATCCAAACAAATTTTCACTTATTTCAATTCCTCATATTAACGAGGTTCCTGAAAACATATCTTTGAAAGGATTATAATTATATAAAATCAACAATAACATAAGATTAATCTTGGATCAATATATAGACAACCCGAAATTTTTTAAAGAGTCATAATCCCCTTTGTAAAATTGGATGTCTAACTCAATATCCCTATAAAAAATTGTAATTTACTAATGACATTTTTCAATTTCATAATATCCTTAATACCATGTATTTATAAACTATATTAAATATTTAAATTTCAAGATAATAAAATCATAACCCTCTAATGTTAATGTAGAAGAAAATTATGCTTTATGTTTTTATACACATCATGGAATGATAATTTTATAAGTTGCGATTTGTCACATTTATTTGATCATACAAATTATTCACATTTTAAACAATATTATTAAATAAATATTTAAATAAATGACTAAATAAATAAATATTTTTAATCATATTATAAATTTTATAAATCAAAATGAATATTTCATATTTTGTTTATGTATAAAAAGACTATATTTATAATACTAAACACTTATATTTTATAAAACTTAGGATAATTTTTATATAAATAAATTATATATCAATTACAATAAGATACTTTATTTTTCAATACACAGTTTTTTATCATGAATTACAATAACTTTTATTATTAGATGCAATATAGTGTAGAAAAATATGATATAATGAATCATACCCTATGACTAAACCATACGTAACCTATGACTAATAAAAATAATGAATTCCAAATGATGATATACTATATCATAAAAAATGTCATTATAATCCATTGACTACCATTTAATGACATCATACCATACCATATAATATCACCACAATAATATTACAATATATATTATATTCCTAAAATTAGTTTAATTTTTTTTTTCAAAGATGAATATTTCTTCAATACTACTGATGGGGTTTAAAGGACCTTATGTCCATTTTAATAGAAGATACTAAATATAAATCTCAATATAAGATAATTGAATCAATTTGAGAATAAATAACATCCACTGAAAATTTTTCAAGCACCTTTTAAGGGTGAAAAATCATTGATGAACTTAATGAAATTTTTTATGGAGATCACCAAGAGAAAGGATACAGACTCTCACCTCCACAACTATTATACCATCCACTTAAATTCATTTATTCAATAAGAGGATACTATAAATCTTAAAGGACTTCAAACAAATTATATTTGGATATAAATACTAAAAATATAGAGAAAATTTATTTATCATTGGAAATAAAAAGTATCACACCCAAAAATAAATTAAACCATAACTTATGTTGACCTTTTCCATTAAATGGAAAATATTGAGAGATGACCACCAATGCATGATCACTAACATGGGTTACATAGAGCATGATCATTGGGGTGTTTATTATCATCGATTTGTTTAAAATTCCAAAATATGTTTTTTGTTCAATAAATGAATCTTCATGATGATTCAAAATTTAAGAATAATGATTATTAAGAGATGTAAATATTTTATGCACTTGAAATACAATATGACAATCCATATCATTCAAAATGTGATAGTTATTTCATAACAATATAATCATTTGATGATATTGTATTATCATAATTCATTGTATGAAAATATTCATATTTTATATTAAAATATAAATGAATCGTATAGTATGATTCACCTTTTTATTGTATATATAACAATTTTAACATACAACAGACCCCTTTACATGCATCCAAAATTTTCACACACACTCATGGGTGTTAAGGGAATTGGTAAAATCATATTGACTCATTGTACTCACCCATTTATCATCTACATTTTTTTCTCTATATATACATGATGAATAATTATTTGGATGTAATTATTTCTTATGGAGACTATTTGAATAATGATCAAGTATTAAAGAGTTTAGAAACCTTGTAGAGTTTGAATAGTATGAAATGGTAGCTAATTTATTTTTGAATTGGTAAAATTTATTATATTTTGTGTTTATAAACTGAATGAAAAAGTATTTGATGTTAAATATTATCATAGTTGTTGTATTTTATTTTCAATGTGTTCTTGTAGTATTTTATTTAAATATTTTATATTATTTAGTTTTTAAATAATAAAATTTTCTGGTTCAACTTTGTAGATCTTTATTTATTCTTATAAGAGTGTGTAAATTCCTATTATATGAATATGTAATACTAAAATTTCAAAAATATTTTTTAGTATCTTTAAATGGATAAATTAGCGTATTTTTTCCCAAATTTATTTTTTTAGCAATTTACTCTAGTAAATTTCCTCTATTATTTAGAGAAATTATTCAAATCATATATGTTTTGAGCTCCAATTGAGGTATTTTATGTTAATTTTCTATTGAAAACCTTTTTTCCAGGAGAAATAGTCCAAACGTGACTTAATATATATTAGTTGGATAAAAATATAAATTGAAGTGAATTATTTGTGAGATTTATAAATATTTATATTAACCAATTATTTAATCTTGAATTAATAATTAGTTATTCTTTTTTCTGTATGAATGGGTAAAGAATCTGTGAAAATAGAATCAACAACAGGTGTAATGTAAATTCCAAATAAGATGAATTTGAAAATGTACAATGAAATATAGAGGATTATTGGGTGAATAGAATCATGATGGTATTAATGTAAATTCTATTATTTATATACAATAATGATCAATAATATTATTGAACTCCGTTAATCTATTAATTCAATTTTTAAAATAACTCATGAACTAGAAACCTCCCTTATTTAGTGAGTCTACCAATCCAATAGTGGTTAAAATGATTATATTCTCCTTAAATAATTTATCCACTATGAGGGAATTTTAAAAAAAGAAAATTATTATGCTAGTAGTTTATTATATTGATTTCAAATAAAACCCAACAGAAATTCAAATAATTATGACAATGGATTGGTGGGGAGTAAGATCAATGATATAAAGCTTTCGAAATTCTAGTACATAAGAAATGATTCCATTTAATGACTTATATAAAAAAGAAAGTATAATTTATATATATAAATAAATATTAGGGAAATTAATATGTTGATTTTGAGTTTAAAATTACTCAGTTAGTAATATATACTTTAGAATTTACATTGTACTAAAAATTAAAATCAGAATATTTTACAATATCATAAAACTAAATATTTAAATAATTTTTTTCACTATACATTATCAAATTTATGGGCATATTTTTATTATTGTTGTGAAGTCATAGATAGAGTTTTAAAATAAATCATTTTTTATGAGATCATTTATAATAATATAAAGGTTGAGAATCATTTCAAATACTCAATTGATAAACAAGAACAAATATTTACTATCGGAAATGACACACTTCATTAATGTGTAATGAAAATATCTAGTAATTTTTTAAAAGTATCTATAATACATTTGAATGTGGTAAAAGAGGAAATCAAGAAATTTATTTCCCCAACAATACGAATCAAACTCACTCAAATAATTATTTTGTAAGGAAGGAACAATATTTTTTTTTCAAATTTATTACCTTATAGTGAGATGATTTAATTGGGATAAATACAAGAATATTTACAAAAATTTTATGTTTATAATATTTAAAAAAAATAAGTTTTTAGGATCACCAAATCCATAGTGTGTATTCTTGTGCATATACTTACATATAAACTCAATTGTATGTAACAAATCATATTTCCAAATTGAATTTATTAATCTGATGTAGAATATAATAATATTTTTTGTAATATTAATATATTAACTAATTTATATCATGTAGATATAATTTAACACATAATGGAATATATGTTAAAGATTCTATAAAAATATTTAATAGTGTGATAGCTTCTACTTAGATATAAACTAATTATTCTATTATATTTTATAAGGAAGTATTATGTTAAAATTTATTTATTCTTCCCTTATATTAATTTACAATTATTTTGGGAATGGGTTGTATCTCTTATTATAGGGTTCATACAAATATTTGGGGTAATATATTACATTTAATCTCTTAATATCATAAATAAATTAAAAAATATAACTATTTTATTTAAATTTCTTCATGGATATCATCCTATGAATTAGAAATATTAATAACATATAATGGGTATGTACATATCACCCAAAAAATAAAAGAATTGGAGGGAATGAATACATAATTTGTTCTCATTATACATTTGTGAGTAGATTTATTCCATTAAGATTTTCATAGTCCTACCTAGAAAAATAAGTACAATCTAATAAACACATTATTGGATTCAAACCTATAGAGATGAAATAATTTATAATGATGTTAATTTAATTGGATAATCTAAATTTGTGGTAATGAAATATTATAGATAAGGTATTAATTTATCAAAATTTATCACTATTAGATTCTCTTACTAATTTTTTAAAAAATAAATATGTTTCATCATGGTTGTTTATTAACTATACAGACATAAATAATATTATAATTAACAAATGTGAGTCCTAGTGGAAATTGTAGTTACATCAAAGGGGGTAAATAAGGTGACATTTTTTTAAAATTAATTTCTATTTTCATCAATCACTATTAATATTTTGACAAATATTTTTATTATGTTCTTATGGATCTACATATACACTCTAAATGCCCAATAATGCACAGAATGTAGTCAGTAAAAGACATATTACCACACCTAGTATATTTAAATTTTTCAACCCCAATGAGGGATTTTTGTTGTCACTCTATTTTGGTTGAGTATGTAGAAAAAATTAACACTATTAAACTATATCGATTACAAAATAATACGAATATATCACCATTGTCCCAATTCTAACAAGGAGTTGGTAGAACTATCATTTTTCCATTATGTATTTATTTCCATTTACCAATTATACATTGTGGTAGTGGTTATCTCTCTAAATCCAATTAGTCTCTTAACTAGTATGTATATTGTTATAATTGATCATTCAAATATTCAATAGTCCAACTTATAAAAAAATCTACTTATATATATTTGACGTCACTAGATCAAGTTGTGATGTCATATTCCTTGGAAACAAGATTTCAAATTCAAGAATATAATTAGTGATAACACAAGACTTTCAGCTTTATTTTATTTAATGATTCATATATAAATGAAAAGGATCTATAGGTAATATTCTAACTCGTGAATTATTATTCTTCAATCATCATGAGTGATATAAAACTATAGAAGGGATTTAACATCCCTAATTTCTATAATATTAGGATATCATAGAGAATGTTCCCTTATATTTATCCTTCATGATATTCTTCTTCCTTGATGGACAGGTATTTAAATTCATGATTTCTCTCTCCCACTATCTCTTTTATATATGGGTTATTCTTATGAAATCTTATATTAGATACTCTTCAGTTTTTTATGACTCGTTGATTTTTCAAGATAATAAATGACTTGGTTCTAGTAATCTATTTTATTCATTCTCTTCATATATATTTTTTATACCACATTAGTATTACAACACATCAATTATCCATTGATTGAAGTATTAATTGATATTTAATTGATTAAAAAATTAGATCTTTTATATCTACTAAAAACATAGTCTATTATCGTTGGAATATATCTAAATAATTGTGGAAACTTTTTATCTATAAGAACAATGTTAATTTAATTTTTCCATGTCTGTATGGATATAAGAATAAAATATTTTTAGTGAAACAAATCCTTCTTGAAATTATTTGATTCTGGAATTTTTCTAGATCCACATGGATGTAATATGTAATCAAATATCATTGTGTTTAAATAACCCATGAATTTCAATCCAATACCCTCTATAGTGTGGCTATCTGATCATGAAATTTTTGTGAATAAATTAACTTGACCAACTTCATCTAGAATATAATATTTATCATTCATTCACGATGTGAAAATCATATCCATGATGTGAAACAAGGTTTTATCATGTTTAATACAAAATAATTTAAACAATAATTATTTTTATTTCCATCAACAACATTTCTAGAATAATTCTATTTAATTTACTTTGAATATTTCCTTCTTTAAGTTTAACATTTTTAAACTAAAAAATATTTTTATAAGAAATATTATTTATTAAATAAAAATTATGATTAATAAAGTATAAAATTTATATAGACGTAATTTTTTATGTATTACTTTAGATTTTTAACATATCCACATTCCAATATATTTGGAAAACGTATCTCACCTTCCATTAATAGATACTATTTATCCTAGTTTATGTCCATAAAATTAATAATGTTATTTAACTTTTAAAATACATATAATATAAAACCATTTATATCTTCTGTATCTCAGGTATTATATATATATATATTTTGAGTTTAGAAGTTCTCTTAGATAAATTTCTTACACATCTTTCTATGAATATTACGTATTCGAGGAACATACAACTTTAAAAGTTTTTTATATGCTATCAAAAAAGTTGTTCTGTATACAGTGAAATCCCACTGCATTCACAATTTTATTTTATATGAAAAAATAAATGAGAATGAAATTAATTTCCCAATCTTCATCTTTTACACCAGAATTACATAATTATTCCAATAAAATAATAATATCAAAATGCCTTTGATGTATACTTTCAGCCACTCAAATACAACTCAAAAACAATATATATGTATTTTGAAAATATCATAATAATTTTTATTTTATTATCACTTATTTCAAATGAATTAAATCATATAAATACTCAATATTGAGTAATTTAAGGTTTATCCACTACCACGACATTTTAAACCCATAAATATTAGTGTTTATACATCATCCTTCTGATATTAATCACTAATTATATCATCCTACATGTTTACCGATGAGGTGAACACACCATTACATACATAAATATTACATCATTTTAGAGGAATATTCAATGCATATCATAATAATAAATGCCCTATAACTATAAATGGTTAGTGTATTTGAATACAAGATACATAATAATCTTATTTCATGAAAGGTATTTATCATTTTCTACTACGATAGTCTCATATGTTTCACTTCTTAAACATACGACACTTACGATATTTCTTCCTAACATGGGGAAGGGAAACATAATAATGGGATAGATCAGATGCCTTGTAAGGGTAAACCTACAAGATATCAATAAATTATTAGATACAATAATATCATTTGTATAATTTAACAAGAATATAATTTTATCTTTTTAAATTAAAACTACACAGTTTATATATCATAATCATGACATAAAGATTTTGCAAACAATATAAAATGAATCATAAATGAATCAATTATCATGTTCCTTATGATTATATTATAAGAATATGAACATGTCAAATTGAGTGGAATAAAAAATTATCCACTATCATTATCATAGGAAAAAAATGTCAATGATACCATCTAATACAATCATTTCATATTCAACCTTGCCTAACCACCCAAATATAGGCTTCAGCCACGGGATAAACGTTGTTGTGCCCTCTTTTGGGATGGTATAAATTCTAATGTGCCCCATTTTAGGATTTTTATAACAACTCTCAACCACTTTTACCTCATGAATATAACGACCCATAATTTACATACATTGTTAATACTTCAAAATTGAAGCATACTTATTACAACATATAACAAAACCATGAAAGGACCGTATAGGTATAGTGTCATTAGAAACTGGGAAACCCAAACAACTGGTTCATAAATCATCTACATTGCCTCCCATTTATTTCATCATATCTAGAGTCCCTTTTGGAATATTCTACTTAATAACCTTATTCCCGACCTAGGAAAATAAATCATTAAAAAAGGGTGAGCTCAAATTATCAATAAGGGTAAACAAAAGAAGTATCAATCACATCATATTCATAAGAACATAACATTTTGGAAATCATTACCTGCAAAAGAGATCATAATTTCATAACATGGGATAAATCATAGTAGTGAAATGTAATCCCAATAATCATAACTTAAAACATGAAACGTTGTGACATATACACAAAATCATAGAGAATAATTTCTTAGTAGTCAAGACTCATTTACAAGACAATTTTAGCGGACAAGGTCCATTTCTTAACCGAGTTCAATCCTTGTTTCAGTCCTGTATCACTGAACCGGATTAACCTGCCGTTCCAGACATGTCTATCTCATGAGATATAAATCTTTACCCAATGCATTGGAAGGAGATATAGGTCCCAGAAATCTCATAATTAAACCATTTTTATGTGTGCCACAAAATCGTAAATCATACATCATAGCATAACCCATGCAATAAAATTGGGATTCTTAAACATCGTGCTATCATAACATAATCCATATAAGATAAAAGGACTTCATAAAAATAATTCCATCACAAAATAATCAAATCAATGTAAAAAATAGTTATAGAAACAGAACCCTATATTATCTTAAATGGAAAATAATTTTGATAAAACACTTGAACTCCATTCTTGGGGAAAATATTTTTTCGACATCAAAAACATTTTCCTTTCTTAAAATGTCATATAATTTTAAAATAAAAGAAGTTGATTAAAAATAAACTTGAAAACATGTAAAGGAAGCTTCATGGAAATAATGTTATATGAAATCATAAAAATCCATTCATTTCGTATAAGTTAAAAAAACATTCTTCTCGTACTTTGGCCAGAAAAGTCAAAAAGTACCTCGTACGAAAAAAGACAAAAGATTCGTTTCATATCATTTACTAAAAACTCACTGAAGGTTAAAATTGGATTTAACCAATTTTATGAGGATAGAAATAATATTACATATCGAGGAAACATGGATGTTGATGATAAATACACCCCAGTAAATACCAATGTATAAACAATCTCGGATAAAAATGAGATTGTCAGATTTTCCCTTACCTTAGGTCTGATTTTCTTCGTAAGTGTCTGAACCTCCTGTATAATGATTTAAATAATGTCATTTACTTCTTATATAATCATACTCATTGTTATCATATCATATATGGTCATATTCTTAGCTTATTATTAGTAATATTTCATTGCTACTTGTTATTTGGGTGTTTATTACTTTTTGTTCTTATGCGTGTTTTGTCGAATAAATTCTTATTCTTCTTTTTAGGTTATAGATTCCAAATTTCCAGAATGGTATTAGTGTAATATATATATTATTTATTCATTAAATCCATTTATATAATCATTATTCAATGAATATTATGTTGAACGAGTCGCATCACATCATGGAGACGATATTCTGTACGTACGCACGAGTGATGATATTGTTCCCATGATCATGGAATTGTATTAGAGTGTATGTATACTATTTAAGAATCAATATAAATTTACAATAATCATATATATTTATTCATTACACCATTATATTCATCCAAGAAAGGTGGTGGTGGAAAATAGATTACACCACGGCGTGGAGACGGTATTCTGTACGTACGCACGCGTGGTGATTTAGTTTTCCATAGGATGGATAAAAGGTGAAATAGGGTTATTTAATTTTTATAAAAACATATAAGTATATGAGTGATATTGATGTTATTACTTCATAATGAAACAACTAAATAGAAAGAAGTTGGAGAAGAATGGAGTTGGAAAGGATCAATAATCGATATTACCTCTTCTTTGATGTGCCTCTTCTTAAACTCCTCTAAGGGCACTAGGGTTGCTCTTTTAAGAAGACCATAAACTCTAGGATATTTCTGGAGAAGTGGAGAAGATAAATTGGCAGGTTTTGGCCGATCCTTAAGGCTCAATGTGGTGTGAGGAGGGGATGGACGAGGTGCCCTTTTATAAGGGAGAAGAGGGGCGCCTTTGGAAAAACTAAAAATATTATTTTATTATAATGTCATATTCGGTTTTTAATAGCTCCAAATTGATTTTTTTAGAAGATAAGGTGGGTATGTGTCTAAATCCTCTCATCCAATATAATTTGGAAAAGTTTAGATTACTATTTTTACCTTATCATTTAGATTTAACTGTAAGTTCAATAATTTTACTTTTACCGTGTCTTCTTGTTTTCTTACACTATAAGGTTAATAAACTTACTATAACAAGCCAAAAGAACCCCAATTTGACTAATATTAAGATATATAACCTCATCTATGTCATTTGGCCTAACCATTGATTTTTAGGAATAAAATAACAATTAATAATATAACATGTTTTAAAAAAACTACTTTATGTCAATTTTGACACTATTTGGTAATTGATTTTTGTTAAAATCAAAACAGAATTATCAGTTCAAAAAAAGTAAATTAAATCAATATTAACATGTCATATTAACCTATAAAATTAGTTTAATTCATATAAAGTCTCAAATTACATTTATTTGGGTATTTATAACACCAATAATGTTAATATTTCATTAATAAGGTAATATCTCCATCATCATTGTGTCATAAATAATTTAAGTAATTTAATGTCTAAAAATTATAAATAAACTTCCATTGTGTAGGAAATATGTTTATATTTCTAATGATATTTATAGTCGAATTTATCTTATGTATAACTCTATATTAAAAATGTTTTAGTTATTAAACTTTAATTTTAACTATTTTAACTATTCTTTATATAAAATAATATTAAATGTCCTAATCTATTCCAAGTGGACCTAAAGGGTAAAAGTTTATCCCTAAGGTTGTTTTTGGTCGAATTAAACTTATAAAATAGAATTAGGACATTGTTAGGGAACTAATAATATCATTTTTACCCATAATTACCCTATTTACTTTTAACAGTGGTAAATAAAAGTAAAAAGTTACTATTCCCAAAAAATTATTTTCATATCATTGAACCACATTTTAGTACTTGATATTAACCGTGTCTCTCAAATTTTCTTAATTCCACTCACAGAAGTGGTAAAATTATGTTTTATATGAATTTTCAAATTCTCCTAGGAGGTGGGTAAAAGACTGTCAAATGTTCAATAAAATTTTTATATATCTAAAATTATTATAAAATGACTCCAATGAATTAAATTGATCTTATATACGTATTATGTATCAATTTTGACCCAATATAAATTTAAGTAAAATAAATAATTATTTTAATAAAAAGTCAGTTTTTAAATAGTAACCTAGTGTTTTCACGATTCATCAAAATTGAAAGTTTTCAGAAAAATACCAAAAACTCACCATAAGATAATTTCGATATTACGAATCCAAAAATGAAATCCATTTTGAAAGATAAAATTTTTAAAATTTCAAAAAGTGGGAATTACTATTCATAACGGGTAGTTTTAATAATATTTTAATAGCATATCATTGTTTAGTGATACTCAGTATTGCGTACAATGCAAGCTATTGAGGAAGGCCGCGATTGCATGTAAAGCAAGACAAGATAGTGTTGTGTGTAGTGAGAGATTCCTTTGATGATGTGTATATAACATAGAAACAAAATATTTCTCATAAAAATCTCGGGTGTTACATTCTACCCCCCTTAAAATGAATTTCTCCATCGAAATTCGTCACTTTGTAACAAACAGATGAGGATACCTCTCCATCATCATATCCTCAATCTCCCATGTAGATTCTTCTAATTGGTGGTTCCTTTATAAAACATTCACTAAGCGAGTGGTCCTATTCCAAAGGACTTTTTCGCTACGATCCAGAATCTATATCGGTTGTTCTTCATAAGAAAGATCTTGCTCCAGCGGTACAGCTTCTAAGCTAAGTACATATAAAGGATCAGGTATATACTTTCTCAGGAGAGATACATGGAACACATCATGAACTTGAGAGATATTTGGTGGAAGTTCCAATCGGTAAGCAACCTTCCCAACGCGATCCAGTATTTTGAAAGGACCGATATACCTAGGGCTCAACTTTCCCTTCATTCCAAATCTCATTACTCTCTTCCAAGGAGATATTCGTAATAACACTTTATCACCCACTTCAAATTCTAGGTCTTTTCTTCGATTATCGGCATAACTTTTTTGTCGACTCTAAGCTGCTCTTATGTGTTGTTAAATAGATCTAACCTTTTCTGCCATCTCATCAAAAATATCAGGTCCTAATAGCTTTCTTTCCTCAACATCATCCCAGCAAGTTGGAGTTCGGCATTTCTTTCCATAGAGATCTTCATAAGGAGCCATCTGAATACTAGAGTGAAAGTTATTATTATAATAAAATTACAACAAAGGTAGATGTTGATCCCAACTACCATTTAAATCCATAGATCAATCTCTTAACATATCTTCTAGAGTTTGAATTGTTCTCTCAGACTGACCATCTGTCTGAGGATGATAAGCAGTGCTGAAACTCAACTATGTATCCAGAGAATGCTGTAGAATTCACCAGAACATTGAGGTAAACCTCGGATCCCGATCAGATATAATGGAAAGTGGTAATCCGGTAAATCTTACCGCTTCCTTTACATATATCCTGGCAATCTGATCAAGAGAGAAATCCTCTCTAATAGCAATCAAGTGTGCCGACTTCATAAGATGATCAACTATAACCCAGATAGCATTATTGCCTTTGGATGTTTTAGGAAGTCCAGTTACAATGACCATAGTGATGTTTTCCCATTTCCATTCAGGTATGGGTAATGGTTGTAACTTCCCGTTAGACTTTTGTCTCTCATCTTTAACATGCTGACAAACCAAGCATCGAGAGACATATTTAGCAACATCTCTTTTCATGCCATCCCACCAGATGTACTCTTTCAGGTCTCTATACATCTTTGTGCTTCCAGGATGAATAGAGAATGAAGAACTATGAACCTCATCCAGCAGCTCCTTCATTAATTCTGGGATGGGAGGAACATAAACCTGATTCCTAAACTTTATTATCCCATCATAATCAAGGGTGAATTCAGGAACATTTCTCACCTTCTTTTGTAACTCTACATCTTTTTTTGTGCCTCTTTAATCTTCACAAGTATAGATGGTTGAACATTCATTTTAGAAAGATAAGATTTCTCCCCTTCCATTATAATTCCAAGATCAATCCTTTGTAAATCCATAAATATTGGATCTTTTGTGATCCTCATCATGGATAAGCTAGCATGGTCTCGTAGACTTAATGTGTGTGCCACATTGTTTGCTTTCCCTGGGTGGTAATGAATTGAGCAGTCGTAATCCTTAATCAGCTCCAACCATCTTCTTCGATGCATATTCAGCTCCTTCTGTGTCAAAACATACTTTAAACATTTATGATCAGTATAAATATCACACCATTCACCATAAAGATAGGGCCTCCAAATCTTTAATGCAAATATTACCACAGCTAACTCCAAATCATGAGTTGGGTAATTTTTCTCCGGGATTTTCAACTGGCGTGAGGCATACGCTATCACCATATCATTTTTCATAAGAACACACCCCAAGCCCTTCTTGGATGAATCATTGTAGATCACAAACCATTCTCCACTACAAGGAAGTGTGAGTACAGGTGCACTGGACAACCTTCGTTTCAACTCCTTGAAATTCTGTTCACATTCCTTCTTCCACACAATCTTAACTCCTTTTCGAGTCAAACTGGTGAGTGGATTAGATAATCATGAAAAATCTTTCATAAAACGTCGATAATATCCATCCCAACCAAGAAAACATAAGATCTCAGTTACTGTTGTTGGTCTCGACCATCTTTCGATAACCTTTGTTTTTGCTGCATCCACAAATATCCCCTCTTTTGAGATTATGTGACCCAAAAATGAAACTTTTTGAAGCCAAAATTCACACTTGGTAAATTTGGCATAAATATTCTCCTCTTTCAGTGTTTTCAATAAAATTCTCAAGTGATCTTCATGTTCTTCCTTTCTCTTCGAATAGACAATAATATCGTCTATAAAGACTACATCAAACGGATAAAGATAGTCTCTAAAGACTCTATTCATTATATCCAAGAAGATAGTAGGGGCATTAGAAAGACCAAATGGCATCACTATAAATTCTTAGTGTCCATACATTGTATGGAAATCCGTCTTTGGTATATCCTCCCTTTTGGCTCTTAACTGATGATACCCTGAACGAATATAAATCTTGGAATAGTATTGAGCTCCGCATAGTTGGTCAAATAAGTCATCAATGCGTGGGAGAGGATATTTGTTCTTCATAGTGATCTTGTTAAGTTCTCAATAATCAATTCAGAGTCTCGTTGATCCATATTTCTTCTTATCAAAAAGAATAGGTTCTCCCCAAGGTGACGCACTAGGGCGTATGAATCCTTTATCAAGATTCTCTTGGAGGCGCTTCTTCAATTCCTACAACTCAATTGGGGCCATTCTATAAGGTGTCTTTGAAATAGGTAAAGGACCCTGTACGAGTTCTATTGAAAACTCAACTTCACAATTTGGTGGAAGACCTGGCAATTCCTCCAGAAAAACATCATCAAACTCTCGTACAATGGAAATATTCTTAATCGTGAGTTTCTCGCCAACCATTTGAGATAAATAACCTTTATTTAGTGGAAGCATGACCCATAAGATGGAAGAAAGTTCCACTGGATGGTTATGTTCATACTTGCATTGATAGACAATCATAGATTGATCTAGAATATGAATTGTGACTTCACATCTTTGGATATTGATATGAGCTCCATATAAATAAAGCCAATCCATGCATAGAATCACATCAAATTCCACTATAGGAAGGATCACAAGATTTGCAGGAAACACTTTCCCACAAACTTCAATCGGAGAAGAATTATAAACTTTCGATGCGACTGTTGTGCCATTAGGGTTGTCACATCTAACTCAACATCTAATTTTTGAGGTAATATGGCGATACCCTTAGAAAATTCTTCAAAAATAATAGAGTGGGTAGATCCAAAATCAAATAAAATATTTTCTACTTTAGAGTTGATGGTAAGTGTACCTTTCACCACTTCGTTATCATACTCCACATCGCTGATAGAAATTGCATGTGACTTTCCTTTGTCTTTGGACTTAAGAGTTTATTGACGTCGATCATCATAAAAAGCCCTTGGATTTGGGCATTGATTGGGAAAATGACCAATTTACTTTCACTTGAAACATTAAATTATAGGAGGTGCACTCTGGGTAGCCTTTTCTTTGTTCGTGTAACTAGATATCTTCTTCCCATCATTGCGGTATTCAAATGCCCGATGACCTTCCTTTCCATATTTGAAACATTTCCTTGTCCCTTTAAGACAACTCCCTCCAAGTTTCTTTCCACACATTGAGCATAAGGAAAAACTCATCTTCTTTTCAGTGTTCTCTTTATATTTTCCTTTGAATTCCATTTCCCTCTTCTTATCAAACCCATATGATTGATGGGTTACTCCAATCTCCATCTCAACCTTGAGAGCACATCTAACAATTTCCTCGTCTCTATTGAAGTCCCTTATGGATAACACCTTTCGAAGACATGGTTTTAAGCCACTAAAGAATTTATCAATATTACTATCAGGTTGGATAATAATCCCAAAAGTGTACCTTGAAAGTATTGTAAAATTTGCTTCATAGGTACCAACCGATTAATTATCCTTTTGCTTCAGTTCAACAAAACTCTTTCTCCATCTTTGTTCGAAGAATAGGAGGGAAGTACTTATTGAAAAATAAGTTCTTGAACTCGTCCCATTCCTTGGATTCAATTTCATCTCATTGCCTCGTATTCTAAATACGATTCCACCATTAATCAACATCACCTTCAAAACGATACACGGCTAAGATTACTTTTTCATGTTCAGAACATTGAAGAACTAAAAATATCTTTTCAGTGGTATTGATCCATTGTTCAGCAACTAATGGATCAGAAGACCCGCTGAATGAGGGTGGATGCTGCCTCATGTAGGATTCAATAGAATATTTCTCCTTCCTTTGCTCGTTTGGAAGTCCTGCATGATTCATATCTTGAGAATGTAGTGTGAGCATGGCTAAAAGATTTTTCATTCCATCTCCCATAACGTTTGGTTGCTCAGGGGGACAATCACTACATTGCATGTCACATTCTGCGTTAACACGGTTCCTTCAGGTTCCAGCCATTGACAAAAACCAAGAAGAATAGTGTGAGATAAACTAATTATAACAGGAAAACCACATAATCATGAATAAAATTTCATGCTTTAGGTCTTATCATAGGTTATTCATTTCCATTTCTAAAACACTAAGATTGTGTTCTATTCTTAGACTAATCCTTTGGGTTTTTACTAAGGCTTTCACATCCTAGTTTACAAAGGATGACTATACCATTCCTTTGATACCAACTATAATGACCCATACTTTACAAACATTGTTAATACTTCCAAACTGAAGCATAATTATTAAAACATATAACAAAACCATGAAAGGACCGTATAGGTATAATGTCTTTAGAAACTGGGAAACATAAACAACATGTTCATAAAGCATCTACATTTCCTCCCATTTATTTCATCATATCTAGAGTCCCTTTTGGTATATCCTACTTAATAAACTTCTTCCTGACCTGGGGAAAGAAAACATAAAAATGGGTGAGCTCAAATGCTCAATAAGGTTAAACAAAAGATATATCAATAACATCATATTCATAAGAACATAACATTTTTGAAATCCTAACCTGAAAAAGAGATCATAATTTCATAACATGGGATAAATCATAGTATTGAAATGTAATCACAATAATCATAAAATAAAACATGAAACATTGTGGAATACACACATAATCATAGAGAATCATTTCTTAGTAGTCAAGACTCATTACCAATACTATCTTAGTGGACAAATTCCATTTCTGAACCGAGTTCACTCCTTGTTTTAGTCCTGTATCACTCAACCGGATTAACCTGCAATTCCAGCCATGTCTATCTCATGAGATATAAATCATTACCCAATGAATTAGAGGGAGATATAGGTCCCACCGATCTCATAATGAAACCATTCTTATGTGTGCCACAAAATCATAAATCATACATCATAGCATAACCCATGTAATAAAAATGGGATTCTTAAACATCGTTCCATCATAACATAATCCATATAAGATAAAAGGACTTCATAAAAATAATTCCATCATAACATAATCAAATCAATGTAGAAATAGGGATAGAAACATAACCCTGTATTATCTTAGATGGAAAATAATTTTGATAAAACACTTGAACTCCATTCTTGTGGAAAATATCCTTTCTACATCAAAAACATTTTCCTTTCTTAAAATGTCATATAATTTTAAAATAAAAGAAGTTGATTAATAATAAACTTCAAAACATTTTAAGGAAGCTTCATGGAAATAAAGTTATATGAAATCATACAAATACATTCATGTCGTATAAGGTAAGAAAACATTCTTCTCGTAATTTGTCCAGAAAAGTCAAAAAGTACCTCATACGAAAAACGACAAAAGATTCCTTTCATAACTTTTACTAAAAACACACAGAAATGTAAAATTGGATTTAAACAATTGTATGAGGATAGAAATTATATTACATATTGAGGAAACATGGATGTTGATGATAAATACACCCCATTAAATACCAAGTATAAACAATCTCGGATAAAAATGAGATTGTGAGATTTTCCCTTACCTTAGGTCTGATTTTCTTTGTAAGTGTCTGATCCTCTTGTACAATGATTTAAATAATGTCATTGACCTGTTCCAGAATCATAATCATTGTTATGATATCATATATTGTCATATTCTATGCTTCTTATTATTAATATTTCATTGATATTTTTTATTCGGGTGATTATTACTTTTTGTTCTTATGCGTGTTTTGTCGAATAAATTCTTATTCTTCCTTTTAGGTTATAGATGACCCATTTTTAGAATGGTATTAGTGTAATATATATCATATTTATTCATTCAGTTCATTTATATAATCATTATGTAATGAAGATCATGTAGAAAGAGTCACATTACATCGTGGAGATGGTATTCCGTTCGTACGCACGAGTGATGATATTGTTCCCATGATCGTGGAATTGTATTGAAGTGTATTCATACTATTTCAGAGTGAATATATCTTTAAAATAATCATATATAGTTATTCTTTACACCATTATACACATTCAAGTAAGGTGGTGGTGGAAAATAGATTACACCACGGCATGGAGACGGTATTCTGTATGTACGCACGTGTGGTGATTTCATTTTCCGTAGGATGGATAAAAGGTGAAATAGGGTCATTTAATATTTATAATAACATATCAGTATATGAGTGATACTTATGTTATTAATTAATAATGAATCAAATAAATAAGAATAAGTTGAAGAAAAATGAAATTGGAAAGGATCGGTAATGGATATTACCTCTGCTTTGACGCGCCTCTTCTTAAACTCTTATTAGGGCACTAGGGTTGGTCTTTTAAGAAGACCAGGACCCCTATGATATCTCTAGGGAAGTGGGGAAGAGAAATTATCTGGGTTTTGACGATCATGAAGGCTCAAAGTGGTGTGAGGAGGAGAGGGAGGAGGTGCCCTTTTATAAGGGAGGAGAGGGGCACCTTTGGAAAAACAAAAAATATTATTTTATTATAAAGTCATATTCGGTTTTTAATAGCTCCAAATTGATTTTTTTTCGAAGATAAGGTGGGGATGGGTCGAAATACTCTATTCCAATAGAATTTGGACAAGTTTAGGTTACTATTGTAACCTTATTATTTAGATTTTACAATAAGTTCAATAATTTTACTTTTACCATGTCTTCTTGTTTTCTTACACTATAAGGTTAATAAACATACTATAACAAGAAAAAAGAAACAAATAGTCTTTATTAGTAATATATACATCCCTATCTAAGCCATTTGGATGAAATTTAGATTTTTAGGACTAAAATAACAATTAATAATATAATATTTGTTTTTTAAAAAACTATTTTATGTCAATTTTGAAACTATTTGGTAATTGATTTTTTGTGAAAATCAAAACAAAATTATTAGTTCAAAAAAAGTTAATTAAATCAATACTAACATGTCATATTAACCTATAAAATTAGTGTAATTTATAAAAAGACTCAAATTACATTTATTTGGGTACTTATAACATCAATTATGTTAATATTTCATTAATAATGTAATTTCTGCATCATCATTGTGTCATAAATAAATTAAATTATTTAATGTCTAAAAATTATAAATAAAATTCCATTATGTAGGAAATATTTTTAGATTTCTAATGAATATTTTTAGTCGAATATTTCTTATATATAACCCTATATTAATAATGTTTTAGTTATTAAACATTGATTTTAACTATTTTAACTATTCTTTAAATAAAATAATATTAAATGTCCTAATCTAATCCAAGTGGACCTAAAGGGTAATATTTTATCCCTAAGGTTGTTTTTGGTTGAATTACACTTATCTAATAGAATTAGGACATGTTTTAGGGTAATAATAATATCATTTTTACCTATAATTAACTTGTTTACTTTTAACCATGTTAAATAAAAGTAAAAAGTTACTATTCACCAAAAATTATTTTCATCTCATTGAACCACATTTTAGTCCTTGATATTAACCGTGTCTCTCATATTTTTGAAATTCCACTCACAGAAGCTGTGAAATTATGTTCTATTTGAATTTTCAAATTCTTCTAGGAGGTGGGTAAAAGACGGTTAAAAGTTCAATAAACTTTCTATATATCTAAAATTATTATAAAATGAATGTAATGAATTACATTGAACATATATAGGTATTATGTATAAATTTTGACCATAAATAAATTTAAATAAAATAAATAATTATTTAAATAAAAAAGTTGGTTTTTAAATAATATCCTAGTGTTTTCACTATTAATCAAAATAGAAAGTTTTTAGAAAAATACCAAAAACTCACCCTAAGCTAATTTTGTTATTACAAATCAAAAAATGAAGTCCATTTTTAATGATAAAAATTGTAAAATTTCAAAAAATGGGTATTACTATTCATAACGGCTAGTTTTAATAATATTTTAATAGCATATCGTTGTTTAGTGAAACTCGGTATTGCGTACAATGCAAGTTATCGAGGAAGGCTACAATTATGTATAAAGAAATCCAAGATAGTGTTGTTTGAAGTGAAATATAATTTTGATTATGTGTATACAACATAAAAACAAAATATTTCTAATAAAAATATTGGGTGTTACAATGAATATTAATAATTTGTCAATTAATTAAATGTATATAACAGACCCACCTATCACATAATCAAAATATATTAAAATATATGGCATATGATCCTGAATCCTTTTATCATTTATTCATATCTTAACCAGTAGAAAAAAATGGGCATCACTAATATCCTCTAATCATAATCATAAAAAATAAATTCAATGAATGTGTGTGGTTTCATTGAATCATATGCCCAATAATCCATAAATAACAACAATAATTATTTTCATAGATAAAAATATATTTAAAAGATCACCACAACATTTCTTTGGGAAAATCTGATTTTAGATGCAAAATAACGTTTTAAAAATATAAAAATATATATAATATTAGAAAAAAAACATCATCGAAAATAATCATGGAATCATTTAATGTAATATTGAAATATGATATTAATCCTAATGGTGGAAAATATAATCATTCTGTTTAAGTTGATACAAATATTTTGTTCACACCATTGGTAAAACGTTCTTTAATCAGAAAATATAAAAAAATTATTTTCAAAACTTTTTATAATATTTTATAAATGTATAAAAATGACATTAAAAAATCATTTTATAAGATTCAAAATATTCTTGAATGAACTTTAATGAAAATATGGTCTTGGAAGAAGAGAGTCCAAACTGAAGAGAGAAATAATGTCAGATTTCATTAAAAATATTATTTCAAACATTTTAGAACATAGAGAGATAAAAATAAAAGTAAGACATATAATATCAATAAATATTTGTGTTATCAGAGATAAAAGTAATTTTTTTATAGATATATCATGTATTTTCATCATGAGAAAATATATGAGTAAATAATCCAGGTAAATAAAGTGAGACTATGAAATAAAATCCTTACCTCATGTCAGAATTTCTAACATAAAAACCATTTATGTCCTATAAAATAAATTTAAATTTATTATAATTATAAAATAAAATTATACTTATACTTATAATACCATACATTGATCAGTTTTAACACTTATCACTCATTCATTAACAATATGTCATTACGAGAATCATTTTTAGTGTTAAGTACTTCATTTTTCATGTATGTTTTTTAGTTGTTATAGTCCATATAATTAAATTATGGTTCATTACACACATAATGTTAATAATAATATTAATTTAATATTAAATAATTTTATACATATTTATAACCATTCATATAAAGTAGAGATGAAAAATTAATTACTGCACATAGTGGATACATTGGTCCATACATTAGAGATGATTCCACTTTTCGATGGATTTAGTGGGAAAACTAATATTTCACAATTATATAACTATAATAATATATTTAATATCATTTATATTCAGTATCTCTATAATTATAATCATAAATGGGAAGGAGTGGTGTAAAATGAATTCCATCAAGACAAGGATGTGGTAGTCCATACATAAGCACAAGCGATGGAAATACTCTACAATTGGTAGCCTAGAGCTAATGGTTACATTAATAAACTTGAACTAGATACAATTAATTACATCCCAAAATATCAAATAGTTTACTATACTTGGTAAATTTGATATATACTTTAATCTCACTATACAATTGAAATAGTAAATAAAAAAACATAGTGAAAGTAAATATTCTGAATCCTTGAATATCATTCAATGATTTGTTATACATATCTTAGGGAAAGGAAAACATATAAATATTTATCTCAAATTCTTATTAAGGTTTGAATATAGTATACCATTCGAATACTAAAAATGTCAAAATCAATATGGCATGGTAAATAACATGTATAACATTCCTGTTATTTAATAAATTGTTTGTGAAGAATAACATGTTTGGAGTAAATGATGATCAAATAATTCCATATAAATATTTACATGATCTTAAAATATATAAATTTATATTATTCAAAATAGTCACATGGATTTCAATAATTGATTTCATAATTATTGAATGAATTATGTTAGACATCATAAACATACCACAAAGACCTCATACAAGGATATTTTATATAAATAGGTAAGTCTGTGACCAAATACCCAAACTAGATTATCTCATGAGACATAATGATACACCTAGGGTCTATAAAAGGCCCACCCTTCCATTAACAAGTCTAATTCATTAATCATATGGATAAAAAATACATCTAAATCAACATACCTTAATAATCAATAACTATCAATATTACCAGAAGTAGCATAATGAATTTCAATAATTTCATTGATTATAATACATGCAAAGAATTAAAAATAATTATTTCATTATAATATATCATTTGTGGGTAAAATATTTAATAAACGATAATTCTCACTGGTGAATATAAATACCAAATAAATATCATTAAAAACACTCTTTAGGAAAATTCCATTTTCACATTGAAATTCACTTAAAACATTCTTGAATACTATGAGATTGTTTTACTTTTAATGATTATTGGAAACAAATAAAATAATTTTCAAATCATTGGGAGGTCATAACATAATTAAATTTTATTCATTTCATGTACCTCCAAAAAAATATTCCATTAAATTTTTTTATCAAATTCAAATGGTGCCACATTGGAAAAATAATAAGATGATTCCATTGAAAATATATTTTTTAAGTCCTAAATGTGAATAAATGTCTTTATTAAATTATTACAAAATATTAAAAACATTCTCTAAAATATTTTATGGAAAATATTACCATTATGTAAAAATATTCTCGATTGAGTCAAAAAACCATGTCAGTTTTCCAAAAAAAACTATAATTTGGTATATTAAATTTATAAAGAGAATAAATTGAATAAAAAAATATAATTTATTCCAATAAATATAGTATAATAAAATATATTTTTATTAAAATTTAAATATCAAACAATTATCCATGGGAATAATTAAACATAAGCATTCCCTAATAATAACGAGACTTTTAAATAAACTCATACCGCTTTAGTAACATTTGAATCATAACCACCATGAATGAAATAAAATTGATTAAATCTTTAAATATCACTAATATAAATGTAATAATTATATATTATATCAAATGGGAATTATGTACATGACAATATAGAAGATAGTAGTAAATAAAATATATGTATCATGGAAGAGAAATTGAGATGTGAGACCCTAATTGTGATCATATCATTAATTGAAGAATTGACCAATAAAGAGATTTTGTGTAACAATTGTAAATCCACAAAACAAAACTAGAAAAAAAATATATAGAAAAAAGTTTTCATTTCACATATAATCTTGACACAATATAATAAATGATTAAATTTTATAATCTCGTGAATGAAAATTGAGTTTTTAAGCACATACTTCATAGTAAATGTCATGTCAAATAACTGTGGATGAAATAATTTTAATTGAAACATAAAATAAAATGTAATTTTTATGATTAATGATATAACATGTACTATTTTAATCATATACACATTAGAAAATAATTTACATCCATAACTTTAAAATATTCTTCAATAAAAGAAATTCAGAAAAAATCCCCTACCCTAAGTATTCATGACATACATTATTTATATTCATGAATAATAAACACATATTAATTATATATTTTTGTAAGATGATATTTCATGTTTATTAATTATTTTATTTTATTTCTTACAATTTAAATTTTTTACTTAATCAATTAACATCACATCAGACATTTTGGTGATGTTAAGTTCATATGTCCGAAATCACTTCAGATGGATGAATTTGGTAAAATAGGTAACTATTGAATAATCTCTATAATAATTATCATAATATTATTGTATTTTTAAAACATAAATTATACTTTGTAAACAAACTATGAAATATGGTTATGAAAATGGAACTATGTAACAATCATGGAGATGGTAAGTTGTAAGTACACATGAATGACATTTACACTTATCAATGATCATGATTGAAGGAAGGTAATGTCACAACCCACCTTCATTGTGATGAGTGAAGGGATTGAATATTTCCTGACCCTTCCTTCCTATGGTTGAAGGAGAGATAATGACCCCAGAGTCCAACCATCAATAGGCCCCAAAGTGGCTACTAGCACCAAGGGTATAGAATCACACATAATATAGAATACGTTGCCCTTATTATTTAATAGGATCAGAAGATACGATGGTAAAAACCCCAAGAACATAAAAAAATGAACGTAAAAGTAAATCCAAAACCCATTCTCATATTCATGTTCAACGATAAACTCATAAAAGTACAAGAAAATATCCAAAGGGAAAGTACTAAAAGGAAGAGAACAGCAACAACAATTGCCCTGATGTATGAGCTAGTATGGTCCCACACAGTCTCTAATTTACTCCTGGAAACATGAAAGTAGTTTTTTATACCTTTGGTGAGTATACAAGAATACTCAGTAGGGAAAACCGAAGATCTCCTGCACGAGTGGGGCGAAAATATAATTCCCAATGAAAAAAATAGAAATAACCAAGACACCTAGAAAGGAAAACTATCCACCCAACCTCACAAAGGAACACTCCCCAAATAAGAGAAGTTATTTAAAGTTACAGTAATTGCACATCGACATTTGGGTACCTTGCACTACTTTCCCACTTGTTATTTAAGACATCCTTCACATCAGACCTCCCACGCCATTTTCACAACAGTCTCACTACCACACCAACAATAACGTTATGGGCCACCACAACCACATATCCTACCCTTAGACACCAGGGACACCACAACCATATGTAACCACTCATGAAGACACATGGTCCAAAACAACTAATTCCACTCCCGAAGTCACATGGGCCTCATCCCAAAGACACTTGCGAGACAAGCCTAACCACACACAGCTATGCTAACAACCACAACATACCCTAACTGATGAGTCTTGGGCTAAAATGGACCTCAGGCTGTCATAGCCTACCCGAAGAGTCATGGGATACTTGGGAGAGGGAGCAAAAAATAGCTAATATCCACCCCCTAATAGTATTTTGGAAAACACAACCTCCCCCATGAAATGGGGCTGTTTGGCATGAAGTACTGAACTTGGGTGGGGTGATAATAATAAACACAAAAATAAATTTAAACATACTGGTAAACAAGAACTCATCCCATCTTAAGGGTTCCAAAACAACACCATACACTAAAACTCGTGTTACTATTCATTCATTCAAAAGCACCACAGCCACAACCAGAGTACAACTCATTCATGGAAAACAACTCCCCATTAAACATATTATTGTTATCATATTAAATTTATTCCACATAAATAATTCTTCACTACCGGGGCACTATCAAGAATAGCCACAAGCCAAGGAAGGAAAATAGCCAAGTGGTATTTTAAGCATTCACACCTAGTTCTCTTGTAAAGTAACAAAAACAAAATGGATTCGTAAGATACCTCGAAGTACCAGGACCAAACCCAGACCCATCGTATAGCCCCACACAACCTCGGGTCTACATCCATCAACTCAAAAATAGGGGATCCCATCCCCATTCTCATCACCCAACATAACATCAAGTAGATCCACCACGCATATCACCAGAACAGAGCACAGATGATTTTTTCTAGATTTAACCACACCATTCATTAAGTTCATTATTTCTGTTTGGTTAATCAGGGTGATAACACAAGGATTATTGTTCATCAAGAAACCATTTAATCTACTGAAATTATGTGATTAACCATTTTCCATGTTAAATCCATTAAATCAAAGGATTAACAAGATAATAAAGGATCATTAGTGCCCAAAAAAGGATCATCAATGGCCATGATTTTCAGCGGGAAAAAGCCCATACTATTCATAATAAATCCACAAAGGTATAATAACGAAACAACGTCATCATTCTCACCCCTTCATTCTTTAAAGGTACATTTATTATCTTTATTAAATTTAGTTTCATCTACGTTCTGAGGGAACACCATCAGACCCACCCCTCATGATGAACAGTAAAGAGAGATATTCGAAGAGTCCATCTTGGATTATAATCGATCAATGTTTTCTTTCATGTGCTAAGAACTAGGGATGCGCTACATGCATGGGAGGAGCTACAAGGAATCCAATAGTGATTAGAAAAGGCACCAGCACTGGCGTATAACTATCCTCGGGAAGAGGGACTCCAAATGCACCAAGGAAAGGAAAAGAAACTAGCACAGAAGAAGAAACTCTATGTGATAAAAGGCGAAATCCTGGAGTTAATGGATTTGAAATATGAAACTTCTTTAAAAGTGGATTGTAATATCTCCACATGGTTAGGCAGTTACACACAATAGAATATTAATTTTTATTTAATAATTCTCCACAGATAGGTGGTGATAACATATATGAGTTAAAGGGTTTCCTTTTAATGGGAAAACCATGTAACAAGGGTAGAGCTGAAAATTTTGGGGAAAAGGTTAACACTGAGGAAAATTCCACATGTTTTGGTAACTCAAGGGTGGCTCAGCTCTTAGGGGATTCTAGATATCATTTATTCGAATTAAAAATGGAACTGAACCACATTAAATGTTTAAAAAGATGTAAAAGTGGAGTTATGGGAAAAATCGGGAAGGAAACCCCAACACCCCTATGTGGCTGATTGGTGAGACCGATCGGTGAAATCGATCGGGGAGACTGATCAGTGAGACAAGGATCGGTGAGACCGATGGATGAAACCGGTGGAGCTAATTCGTGAAGCTTGTCATATAAAGAGGATTAGTGAAGTTGATCGGGGAATAAGATTAATGAAGATGATATGTGGGGTTGATCTGTGTAGGTGATGGGTGGAATTGGTTAGTGAGACCGATCAGTGGCTCTGATCGGTGATACCACGGTGACAAGTTTCCACTAACACTGACATCCTCCTGACTCACTAATGGTGTCTAGGACGCCCCAACAGTTATAATCTAGAAAGGTAATGGACAAGGATGGTCCTGGCCATTATATTGGATACATATCAAACTATTTTCGTCCTCGAGAATACAAGAGTTACCCGAACAACCACTCTGAAATATACCTCTCAGTGAAACACCACCCCAAACATCCATAAAAAACCTAAGGATCAAATTATACAAAAACATAGATCAGTGATTTATTTCCTCCATGTCATAATACTAACCTCTTTGGGCAGCACTAAGTTTCCCGAATGGGTTTAATCGCGTCATTTTTTATGCGTCTTGATTATCAATCAGGTTCTCCCTCACCCTCATATCGGGACTTTTGATAAACATTTCCAAGGTAAGGAAACAAATCATCTCATAACCCCACAACGTGATCATTACATCACAACAGGTCATAAAAACAAGAAAATCAAGGAAATATTAGAATAGAAACTCAAAAAAACTATGGGTACTAGGCACACATTTTCACTTCTCGCTCCCAAGTACTGCCCTCGATGCCACCATTCCTCCACAACACATGAACCAAATGGTTGGTATCCATGAAACACTTTCTATTTTCGATCCTCAATCTTCACTAGTTGCTCTATAAACGTATCATCATCCACTATATCCCACACTCCTAGTAATTGACATGGAATCATGGTGTAGATATCGATGAAGCTAGGATATGTGGATAACGTCATGGATACTTTCCAAATGAGGTGGCAACGCCAGTTAATATTCCACATCACCAACTCAACCCAATACTTTGAAATGCCTATTGAACCTAGGAGAGAGTTTCCTCTCCTTACTAAACATTTGCTACCCACGTCGAGGGAAACCCTTCAAGAACACATGGTCTCCAACCTCAAACTCTAAGGGACTCCTCCTACGATCGACATACAACTTCTGCTGGTCCTGGGATGCCTTCATCCACTCGCTCACAAGCATAACCTTCTCCATTGTTCTCTTCACTACCACTGGGCCATGAACACTTGCCTTCCAAACCTCACACCAGCACACGGGTGAAAGACACGACCTCTCTACAAGGCATCAAACGGTTCCATTCTAATAGTAGTGTGATAGCTATTGTTTAAGGAAAACTCTACTAAAAGAAAATAAGGTTCACATGATCCCTCGAAGTACAAAACACATGCCTATAACATAGCTTCCAATAACTGGATGGTCCACTATATATTCCCACCTTCCTAGGGGTGGAAAGATATGCTAAGGCATAACCAGGTTCCAAAAGCATGTTGTAATCCCTTCCAGACTCGTGAGGTAAACCATGAATCCCTATCTGAGACTATGGACCTTAGAACTCCATGAAAGCACACCACCTCATCCACATTTCTCTATGCTATGGCGTCCACCACACTCGACTGTTTGTTGTTCGGGAAGTGTGGTGATTTCCTCATCTAGTCTACCACTACCCAGATAGCATCAGATCCTCCTTGAACCCTTGGATGTTCTGTGAAGAAATCCATAGAGATGTCATACCACTTTTACTTGGGGACATCTAAAGGCTGAAAAAAAACCTCCTAGGATTTGGTGTTTAGCCTTCTCCTTCTGACACACCAGGAACCTTGCCACAAACTCATCCACTATTTGTTTCACCCCGGGTCACCAAAATTGTTCCCTTGTTCCTCAGAACATCTTGGAAACTCCAGAGTGTACTAAGACAGGCGAGTTATGTAACTCATAGGGAACTCCCTTGCGCATCATCTCTAAGACAAACAAATTCCCCTGAAAATGCATCTTATTCTAACCATCCTCTGACCACCCTTATAGACCATTGCCTTGGTCAACACAATCGCGCATCACATTACTCTCTAATTCTCCCCACAGAAACACCTCTAACTGCCTCAATAAAGAGAGTTTCACTCTCATATCAAACAGACAACCTCTACCACCCTCCACCATTGCATCTAGGTGTAAGGAAGAAACCTCCTCCATTTCCTTCCAAGAATCCACAAATTTTTGGACAGCTTCCCTCTGTGACTTCTTGCTCAAGGAATCAGCCACAATGTTCCCCTTACCTTCAGTGTAAGAGATCCTGACGTTGTGGTCCTGAAGAAATTCTACCCAGCTTCATTGTCGCAAGTTTAGGTCTTGATGGGTAAATATATGCCTCAAACACATATAATCAGTGAAAACCACAAACTGATCCTCGATAAGGTAATGTCGCCACAACATCAATGTGAACACTACTTCTATAATCTCTAGGTCATGGGTGTCATAATTACACTCATGATGACGTAACTACCTAGACCCATAAGAGATCACTCCCCACTACTACATTAACACACAACCTAGGCCAAGTCCAAAAGCATCATAAAACACCTCAAATAACACTCCTTCCTCTGGTAACCTGAGCACTGGAGCACTGACCAACCTTTCCATCAAATAGATGAAAGTTGTCTAACACTTCTCACTCCACAAAAAGGCCTAGTCCTTTCTGGTCAAAGCTGTCAAAGTAGGTACAACTCGAGAGAAGTCAGGTTTGAACCTTCGATAATAGCTTTACAGACCTAAGAAACTACGAACCTCCATCACATTCTGGGGTGATTCCTATGAAACAACCACTTAAACCTTTAACGTATCAACCGCTACACATTACTGAGACAACACATGTCCCTGAAGGTTTACTTCTCGTGTCAAAAACATTCTCTTTGACAACATCCAATAGAGATGATGACGTCGAAGGATCTCCAAGACCCTCCTGAGGTTCTTAGTATGCCCCTCCTTTTTTCATGAGTAGATCAATATGTCATCGACGAACACATTGATGACCTGGTTGAGATACTCATGGAAGACCAAGTTCATGAGTCCCATGAACACAACATGTGCATTCATAACACCGAACGACCTGACTTCAAACTCAAAGTTCCCATTCTTATGCCTAAATGAAGTCTTCGGGATATATTTAACCTTCGCCCTTTACTAGTGATACCCAGACCACATATCAATCTTAGAGAACCAACCTACTCCCCTCAACTGGTCAAGGAGATCGTCTATCCAAGGGAGAGGGTAACAGTTATTGACTATTATTAGATTCTGTCTCTGGTAGTCTTTCCATAGACAAAGACCACCATATTCTTTCTTTGAAAACAACATAGGATCACCCCATGGTGAAAAACTGAGTCAGACAAAATTATTCTTCTTCATATCGTGAATCTAAATATGCAACTCCCACAACTCAGAAGGCGCCATCTGATAAGAAGCCATCGAAATCTAATGGTCACTGTGTTGTAATTCTATCCCAAACTCACTGTCACATCGAGGGGTAATATTCACAACCTCCTTGGAAAACATTTCGAGGAACACTCTGAAAAATCTCGGAATATCCATCATCTTAGTATCGACCGATTATATTGAATGCTCAGTCCACATAGAAAGAAGATGCTCCACATGTCGTCTCCCTACCTGGAAACTATAATCACCAAAAAAATGCTACATGAAGGACATCTATATTAGAGAACATGACTCTTCTATGGAAGCAGTCGATAAAAGGGTGTATAGAAAAGAGCCAGTAGATGCCTAGGATGAAATTTTATGGCTTCATTTTCAGTAGAAGGAGATCCACAATAGACTAATGTGGCCCCAACATTAGATTTCATCCTAAACAATCATCAAACATGATAGTATGAAGCCCAATTGGCATACTCAGTACCAGGGGAATTGAATGTACCTCTAAGTATCATCCCAAGGCATGGGCTAGACTGGGTGTAACAAAGGTGTATGAAGCTCATGAATCAAACTAGGCGTAGGCAAGAGTGCTAATTAAGCTGATCGAAACTCGAATGACATCCAACACTACAGGAACTGCTGACTCTGTGGAGTGAAACTACTCACTCCTAGCTCCTCTTCCCCTCAACTATTGTCCATATCCCTAACCATTACCTAGTCGAGGTCCCTATGGAGTGCTCTAACATCAGCCTCCTCCTACAACTACATATCTCAGATGAGTGGGAGCTTGTTTTCCATGATGCTGCTACTGTAAGGTTCGGGCTAGAAACTAGTGCTGCTAAGGTGGGTGCTGAACCTGCTGACCCCCACTATAATACACTTGATCTGGGCACTTATTCTGAATGTTTCCATGACATCCATAGATAAAGAAACTTAGTCTTGGGCCCACAAAAAAGGGAGGGGACACAAGTATAGAAACTGGAACTGTTGGGGGATGTTCTCAACTGACTGAAACCTAGAAGGCCCTGACACTAGAGGCATACTGTTAACAGTATTCCCCTTTGACGACCCCAACTAGTTCCCCACTCACAGAACACCTCCCAACATGTGCATCCTTTCCACTATATTAGCATTATTATGGACCTCCATGTACATCGGTAGGGTGAAGGGAGTAACATCATACTAAGGAGAAGGTCACAGTGCCTCCTCTAAACTTCTCACCTAAGAGTCCTCATCTAGAAAAAGGTCCTAAGTAAAATGAAGGAGATCCTTGAACATGACCCTCAGCACCATCACGGACATACTCCCATATAAAAGGGAGAGTAACTCCTTCCACTTCTCAGCCTTCATCATAGAAGAAAGTAATTCTTCCTGGAAATCCTTCTAGAAGTCATCCCACAAAATCTCACTCTCCATCCTCTCTCAAAGGTAGAGTCTATGACTGACGCACTGCTCCTCTCATCTGAGTGACTGCTAATAGAATCCAGTACTCATTCAGAGCCAGGATCAAGCTGAAATCCATCGCCAACTCCGGGATACAGCTTTCAGTATCCTTGCTTGAAACACTTCCCTCGTACTTCCTAAGGCTCTCCTACTGAAATTTACAAAGTGTCTTCTGCCACCAATTGTCCTCCTCCTCTCGATCAGTCTTTTGCTGATCAGGCAGATCAGCCTCCTGAGCCTCGATCACTCATGCAACTAGTGTTCATCGTCTGGGTGACATATCTGCAAGGTAAAAAAGGAATGTCTAATCCTGAGTAGTGTAGAAGGTTTCTTTTAAATTTTTCTTAAACTTTTTATTTTTTTTTAATTCACAAAACCTACACAACACAGAAGAGAACAAGTCATTATGATTAATGTACCTTTTCTAGGGTATCTACCCTACAATTAGTGTATCCTCACATGGTCATTCGGTAGGTCCACAGTCCTTGCATCGGTTCATGGGGGGGGGGGGGCTAAAATCCATTGTCTTATCCGGTATTCCCTGGACTATTTCGCGTACCATGATTTCCTAACACTATTTTCCTACCATCCCAAGAAATCCTCAGTGTCCTTAACCCCGAGATCCATCATATCTCTCAACCATCACTTTTGATACCATTCTATCACGACCCGCTATCACCGAGATGATGGAAGGGATAAAAAATTTACAAACCCTTTCTTCCTCAAGTTGAAGGAGAGATAATGACCCCCCACTGATTCTTGCCATGAATTGGCATCTAAGTATTGACTAGAACCAAGGGTATAAAATGACACGTAATCTGGATGGAATTACCTTTTTTATTTAGTAGGATTAGAATATACAATGGTAAAAACCCAAATAACTCTGAAATTGAAGGTAACAGTAAAGTCAAAACCCATTCCCACGTGTATGTTGAAAGATAAACCCATAAAAGTACTTGATAAACACTAATGGGGATGTACCAAAAGAAAGAGAACAATAACGAAAACTATCCCAATGTCTGTGCTATTACGGTCTCGCACGGTCCCTGAATTTCTACTGGAAACCTGAAAGCAGTTTTATATATGTTGGGTGAGTATATAGTTATACTCAGAATAGAAAAACAACAGCTATTGTGCGCAAGTGGGGAGACAATCTAATACCTCGTGAGAAAAATAAAGATAATCAAAACACCTCGGAAGGAAAACTATCCACCTGACCTCACCAAGGGACACTCCCCAAATGACACAA
This sequence comes from Viscum album, assembly GCA_963277665.1. NCBI lineage: Eukaryota > Viridiplantae > Streptophyta > Magnoliopsida > Santalales > Viscaceae > Viscum > Viscum album. The sequence continues at coordinate 981,765,199 of OY728125.1, forward strand.
GTCTGGTAAAGTAATTGTAATATCACACCAACATTTTGAGTACCCAACACCACTTTCCCACTGCTTATTTAAGATATCCTATGCATCATACATCCCCCTCCATTTTCACTGCAGTCCCACTACTGCCGCAACAACAACCTTATGGGCCACCACAACCATGTATCATGACCAAATATACTTGTTCCACCACAACCATATGTATCCAAGCCCGAAGACACCTAGGCCAGAACATCTACCACCATGCCGGAAGACACCAGGGCCTCATCCCGAAGACACTTGGGAAACAAACCTACCCGCACACACTTGGGCTAACAACCATGACATACCTTGCTCGCAGATTCCTGGGCTAAAAATGGATCTGATTCCATCACATCCCACGAAAAGACTCTTGGGAAACTCAAGAGAGGGAGAAAAAAGAATCTAATATCCATCCACCCAAAAGGATGTTGGAAGAAACACTCTCCCCCATAAAATGGGGGTGTTCGGCATGAAGTGATCAACATGGGTGGGGTGGGAATAAGAACCACAAAACTAAATATAAACATATAGGTAAACAAGAAATCATCCCAACCAAATGGTTCCAAAACCATCACATACACTAACACCCTCGTTCCTATTCGTTCATAAAAAAGCACTACAACCACTACCAGAGCACAACTCATTCTTGGAAAACAACTCCCCATTAAACATATTCTTATTATCGTATTCATGTTATTACATTTAAATAATTCTTCAATATTGGACAACTAGAAGTCATAGCCAAAACCGAAGGAAGGAAAAACAACCAAGAAGTAATTTAAGCATTCACACTGAATTCCCTTTTAAAGTCACAACAACAATAGTGATCCATGAGGTCCCTTGAAATACTAGAACCAAACCAAGACCCATCGTATAGCCCCACATGGCCTCAGGACCACAACCAATCACTCAATAATAGGGGATCCCATCACCATCCATGTCACCCCATAAATAATCAAGCAGAGCCACCGCGCGTATCGCCAAAATAGAGAAAGGATGTATTTTTTTTCAAATTTAACCATACCATTCATTATGTTCCTTATTTATGTTTGGTTAACTAGGGTGATCAAACAAGGAATATTTTTCATTGGGAATCCATTTAATAAATCGAAATTACAAGATTAACAATTTTAAATGTTACAACCATTCAATCAAAAGATTAACCAGAAATTAGAGGATCATTAGTCCACATGGAAGGACCACCAATGACTACACATTTTAGTGGAAAAAATCCCATACAATTCAAAATAAAATAATGGAGTTATAACACAACAACAAAATCATTATTCCACCCTTCATTATTTAAAGGTTCATTTTTTATATTAATGAAATTTGGTTTCTTCTATATCCTAAGGGAACATCTGTATACCCACCTCGTATGATGCACAGTAAAGAGAGATAGAGAAAAAATCGTTACATGGATGATTGTCGATTGAAGTTTTCTTATTCACGCCAAGAACTGGGGTTCCACTACTTGGAGGGGAGGAACTCCATGGACTCGAAGAGTGACTAGAAAAGGCTCCATCATAGGAAAACAAATAGCTGTGGGAAGAGGGACTCCAAATGCAACAAGGAAAGGAAAATACATTGGCCTAGAGGATGAAAGATACTCCATGTGATAAAATGAATGATCCCGGAGTTACAGGATGTGAAATTTTGAATGACTTTAAAGGCGGATCGTGGTTTCATTACATGGTTGGGATGTTACACATGATTGGAAATTAATTGTTATTTAATAATTCTCCTCAGAGAGGTGGAGATAATGGATGTGAGTTAAAGGGCTTCCATTAAATGGAAAAACAATGTAACAGAGGTAGAGGTGAAAAGTATGGGGAAAATGGTGACTCCGGGGATAAATACAGAATTTTTTGTAAGTCATGGGTTGCCTAGATCCTGTGGGATTTTAGATATCATTTATGGGATTTAAAAAGATCCATGAACAACTTTTAAATGTTAAAAATAAATAAAAGTGGCATTTTGGGAAAAGTATGGAAGGAAACCACGACACCCCATATGTGGCTGATTGGTAAAACTTATTGGTGAAACTGATTGGGGAAAATGATTGGTGAGACCGACGGGTGAAACCTGTGGAGCTGATTCGTGAAGCTCATCACGTGAAGCTGATTAGTGAGGCTAAACAGTGAAGCTGATCTATGATGCTAATCTATAAAGCTGATCAGTGAAGCTGATCTATGATACTGATCAGTGAAGCTGATCAATGAAGCTCATCTGTGAAGCTGATCAGTGAAGATGATATCTGAAGATGATGGGTGGAACTGATTAGTGATATAGATCAGTGGCACCGATAGGTGACACCACTATCACTGGTTTCCACTGACACTGTCATCCTCTTAACTCTCTGATAGTGTCCAGGACACCCCTATACTTATAATTTGGCAATATAATGGACTAGGAGGGTCCGAGCCATTACAAGTCAGTACCATTTTATCATTATAGAATAATCATTATATCATAAATTCAATATTATTTAATTTAATTTTATTATATATTTTATCCATGTGATGTGGTAATGGAAAATGAATCACATCACTTCATGTTGGTTGTTGTCCACATGTTCACACTAATGATATTATCATTGTTCAATGAATTGAAAGGAAATTAACTAGATGAAAAATTATATATTTTTCACTTATAAATATTTCATGAATATTATATATAAATACAAAATCTATTATTATAAATATTCTTGATTGGTTGTTTTAGAAAATGAATTACAGTAGATATTTAAGTGGTATTCCAACATACACATGAATGAACGTTCCTTTTCAAGTTTCATGGAACATAATTTGAATATAAGTTACGAAATTGACATAAAAATATCTACATATAAAATATAATTTTTTATTTTTTTTCATAATATTTTAATAATATTTTAAGCATGTAGAAGAAGATAAAATAATGAAACATTCAGTTAATTATAAAGCATCTTCTTCTAAAAAACATCTTTTATTTACAACATAATCCCTCTAATGTTGATATTCAACCCAAAATAAGACATATAATATGTGGGAATTTATTTTAGGAAATAATTAGTGTTGGTAATGGTGGTAAAATGTTTTCTTGTAAAATGAATAAATATGGGGATGTTGTTATTTTATATTAACTGGAGGGGCATTTATAGAATTTCTTAATGTAATAAAATAATATAAATTATTTTTCATTTTAAAAGGTATAATAATTAAAATAACTTTTATAAATATGACCTTATTTATAAATAATTGCATCCAATAAAAATTTCATAAGCATAAGAAATTTTTATACACTTATATTGTTTTATCTCTCCGTTAACCATGTTGAAAATTACCACACACAAAAAAGTTTAATACCCTTTAATGGTTAAGAATGTTACCGTAAAATAAAAATTTGTACAAAATGGAAATGGATGAAATTTTGGACCATATATCAACCCCGTTTTCCTTTGTTGAAATTCTCATATATTCTAAATAATTTAATAAAATAATATTTTCACAAAATATCATTAATGTTATCTTTGACATTATTCATTTATTTTGAAAATAATGAAATTATTTCAAAGATGTAATTATACTATAATACATTCACACATCCATAATGTTTAATTATTTTATAATAAAATGGAACATAATAAGTCCTTTAAATTTAATTACTTCTAATATTTTGAAAATCTTTTTTGTTGTTTTTTTAATAGAATATATACTTTATTGGTGATCTATAAGAATTTAATGTAATTATTCAATCGCTGAAAATTAAAAATTTGTACCTTTTTATTAAAATTAATATATATTAAAAATAAACATTTATAACTAAATATACAATATTTTAAAATTATGATAGAATATTAGATACTGTAAGGTCGATACTGTAATGTTTTTTACATTATCTTTACCAAAATTAATATAATGGTCATAATCAAAGAAACAAAGTATAATGTGGGAAAATATTCTAGAATTTTAAATAAATCGAAAAACGTGAACCATATAATAGGTTAACGAAATGTGTATGAAAAATTTAAAAGCCTTATACGAATGTATTTATCATATTTTAGACGTTTTACCCTTACTGTGGTAATAAAAAATTACTATGATTATTATTCATAATGATAAAAAATAAAAGAGAACCATTTATGAAATTTTAACATCATGATTCCAAATATATTATTCCTTTTTCAATATTAAATCTATATAAGTGGAAGAAATTAATTTAAGATAAATACCAAAACACAATAAAAAATTCCTAAAAGAGTATTTCTATGTATAAAAATGATGTTATAGAATATTCAACCATATATTTATTAAAATAATATAAAATATATTATTAAAAATATAATATAACTATTGTTACTATTCTAATATTAAAAAAATGTACATTTTTTAAATCTGGAAACAAAAATATTGTTCTCAGTAAAAGTAGCATTTTTTCACTATTCAATAGATAATCATTTTTTATGAAAAATAAAAAAGTTTATCATAGGTTTATTTTTAAATAATGATTTATAAATTGATTTTAATTTTATAAAATACAATTTATACAAGATTTAATGATTAGTTATAATACCAATGAAAAAAATAACAATTAAACCAGTTTTAAAGAAGATATATTTCAAAATTATAAAATGTTTTTTTGGGATTTAAGTAATAATTTATTATTAATTAATACATTATATAAAACTATTATGAATATTTGAAAAATTCATTTAACCCGACTCATACCCACTAGTTCAAAGGATGTGATATAATATTCATATTTAAATATTAATATTTTTTCATTCTTTAATGCTTGGTGTTGTGTGATGTATAAGCTATCGAACACGACATTCTTTTAAAATATCAATATGTTACGCTCCCCCCCCCCCAATAAATTTTCTCCTAGAAATATGATCTTGGGATCAGTAATCATGTGTTTCAAATTAAAAAAAATCATTATGGAAAAACCAAATCCTATGAAAGGATAATAAAATTCCCTCTTAAAATGATGGAATGGAGAATATGAGTATCATCTTTAATAACACTAAACTATGTTTCAAAATATGGTAAAATTAGTGTGATGAGAAATTATGGAAATAGTGTTGAAAATAATTGATAAGAACTAGTAGAGAGAGATATAGAGTAAGGTTAGGAAAAAGGTAATGATCGTAAAATAATAAATTTTTGATGGGTGAAAAAACTATCAACTCATAAAAAATGATCATAATAGGAATGAATTTTTATTTGAATATTCATTTCACAGATTTAAGGAATTATATTTCCATATATACTAATAAAATAAAGTTATATAATTATCTGGAAAGTATAATTTTATCCATTAATTAATTTCAACCACATGATTATCATTATATTTAAACAATGAGTTTTCAAGATGATTTCTTCATGCATGAATCACTAAAATAATCTTATTGTATCCCATGATGAATAAAAATGATTAAATTCTATTTTTACTATCATTATAAAACAACCAATACAACAAATTTTTTAACTATGTTTGATTATACCCCAAATGAAAAGTAGATTATATGAATAAATTTTACAGTAATCTCAAAAAAAAAATTTATAATACCATAAGGTAAAACTTAATCATTCCACAGTTAACTATATATAAAATTTATCAAAATATTACTAACAAAGAATAAACCACAGTGATTATAATGATTTGAACATTTATTATTCCATGATAAAGCTAACATTTCACTCCAAATAACCTGATTAGCTCTTAAATTTTCATATCTAAAATGACTAGTCCATTTTCACATATTTTCCAAAATATAGAAATAATTTCCAATAATAATTTCACAATAAGATCATTTATACTCCCAAAATATAAATTAACCTTTATTCCTTAAAAATCATAGTATTCAAAACTATTTATATTTAACTTAATAATATAATACTATTACAATAGTTAACTACTCCAAAAAAATAGCCACATTTCAGAAAATCTATTCTCATTCTTGTGGTAAGAAATATTTTATATATTATATTTCTAAATTATAATAACCCAAAATTAACTAAAAAAATGAAAAGATAACCCCAAAATTTTACCAACAAAACGTAACATATTTCCACAAAATCTAAAGGAATTGTGGCAAGACATATTACATAAACTTCAGCTCACACAACCAAATACCCAAACTAGTCAGTCTCAAGAGACCTGTCATTGTATTAAGGAGGTAAAATGGGACCTACCCGTTATTTAATAAGTAAAATTAATTAATCATATGAACAAACATTACAAATTAATCCAAATTCTTATATAATCCATAATTTTCTATATTGGGTTAAATAAAAATTGAATCGCAATACCTTATCTAATCATAATACCATCAAGATAAAAAATAATGATGGTATCATTTCAATATATCTTCAGTTTATAATATATAAAATAAATTTTTTCTTTCATTGATGAATACAATTATAAAAAAAATATCGTTAAAAAAATTCATGAAAAAAATACCATATTCACTTAAAAGTCACCATTAAAAAACAGAAAAAACAGGAATATTAGGAAATAAATATTATTTTTAAAATAATTATTGAAATATATAAGGATATTTCCAATAATTGGGTGGTCATTAAAAAGTTAAATTATATTTATTTCATTTATATTAAAACACATATTCCTTTAACATTTTCATTAATTTTCAATAGTCCCTAATTCTAAATATAAACAGATTTTTTTTTTAATTTTTTAATAATAAAATATTGGTAAATATATATATAATAAATAAATAATGATAATTAATATCATTCTTAATACATTTCATGTAAAATAAGGACATAGAAAAAAAGGATCTTGGCCGAGTAAAAAAACAGGGTAAGTTTTCATTCAAAACATTATTTTGGTATCTTTAGTACTAAAGAGATAAAAATTAAAGAAAAACTATTAATTTCATTAAATAACTAGAGGAGAATAAAATTTATTGTGTTTCAAATAAAAATATCTAATAATTTTACCAATGAAGACAAAGACCTAATCAATCATAAATAGTGATGAGAATGTGAAATAAACTCATTCCACTTTGGTAACATTTGAATAATAACAACAATGAAAGAAAAAAACTCAATTGATACATCAAATAACATTAATATAATTTGAACCACAATATATCTTTTAAAATTGGAACTGTATACCCCACATGAAATAAGAAAGTGCTTAATATGAAATATATATCACCGAAACAAGAGTGACATAAGAAACCCTTAAAAGGATCATAAAACTAAATTTATAATTAATTAATGGATATATTATGTGTATTAAATGTAAATCCAAAAAAAATGTAAATAAAACCCATATCAAAAAAATGAAATTTCAAACATAATAATGATATAATATAATCAATGAAGAAGTGATATAACCCAATAAATTAAAATTGAGTTATAGAATCATTACAACTTGGAAAATTTCAATTATAATTTGAAATGAAAATTAATATATAATGATTTTTGTAGTATTCATGATATAAAATTTAAATTGGGAGACATATACACCATATAAAAGAAATTTGGATCATAAAAATAAAATATACTTCAATGAAAGGAAATAGAGATATAATAAATTACCTCATGTATAACTCATCATGTATGTTTTTTATCTACATGAATTGTAAAATTATGTTAATAATTTACATTATAATAAACCATTTTAATGAATATTATTCCATTTATGTTTTTATAACCATGTTACATGTACATACTTAATCAATGAAATTTACATCAAATTCTTGGATATTATACAATTCATATGTCTGAAGTAACTTAGGTTGGTTGGAAATGGAAAATGAGTTCATTATTAAATCATATACATAATAATAAATAGAAAATTATTATCATTTTGATAAATAAGTCAAATATTTAAAACCAACCATGAATGACAGTTATGATAATGGTCTACGTTAGTGTTGGTCAGTTATATGCTTTCATGAGTAACGCTTCAATTTTTCAACGACCAAGATGGAAAGAATGTAAGTATTAATTATCATGAAAATTATAATTATATCATAAATTCTTTATTATTTCATTAAATTAACATTGATATATAATCATTATCATATGACAAAGGAAAATGTATCACATCACTTTGTGGAGGTGGCAGTACTCACATATGCATGACTGACATTATCATTTTCCATGGCTAGATAGGTATGAAAGTAAAATATATATTTTTTATAATTAAAATATTTCATGAATATCATTATAAACATTAAATAAATCTTTTTAACTATTCATAGGATGAATTTATTCAAAAAATATATTACATTCCTTTGCAATGTGGTAGTCTTCAGTACACGTGAATAACTATTTCATTGCCCATTTTATGGAACTGGAGATGGATATTTGATATTTTATAAACATAAAAAAATTTAAATATATATAATATATTGGATATATTATTAGAAAAAGTCTTAAGAATATTTTATGGTGATATATGAATAAATAATATGAAGACATTTGGTTGAAAATATACCTCTTCATCAAACAACATTGTTTCATCATCATCTTCATTATATATTTTATTATTTGAAGAAAACATAGAATAGGTGACCAAAAAAGGGGTAGCAGAAAAAGTAAATGGTCTATGGGGGTATATTTTGGTGGAGACCAAAGGCATACCCTCTTATAATGTTCACCCCATCCACTGTTAAAAAATTCATATTGTAAAAATAGGATACACTGGAGCCTTGAACCGCAAGGGAGGCAGGATAATCTTCTTCCATATTGCCTTCTCGTCACGTGTGACGTAATATAACATTGTTGGAGAGAAGTAAAAAAAATTTCCTAACCACATAGGTAATCAAAAAGGTGGTATTGTTGGAGACCCTGAATTCATTAAGTGTAATCAGATAGTTTGTTTCTGAAACTACAATGTCGATGTGGACCTACTAGAAAAGGGAGAGTATAGTGAGAAAAGATATTTCCTCTGCAATGAGGGAGGATCCATGGCCAAAATAGGTAGTGAAATCCATGATAACAAGCCCCATTGGGTTAAGGAATAGGCCTCTACCTATCATAACAACAAAAATATATGAGCCGTTGGTATTGATTTTGAGGCCCATCCCTTGAGGATTCCACTGAACCAAAAGGCCTCTCAGTGAGCCGGTGGGAATAAATGTCTAAGAGTTCCCTTGAAGTACCCATATAGAAGGGGAATCTCTCCATGAATTAGAATGTCTGACTCAGTCGAGAAGAAGGTATTGAGTTCTCACAATGATGGACCTCCCAGAAGAGATGGACCACTCGTGCCTTGCTTTGTTGCGAGATTTCACGAGAAACCAACAACCCACAAGAAGGATGAAGATTTTTTCTTTTCTCTTAGATCCTTTATCTCTTGAATTGAAGATCCATCGATCCAAGAAGGTGGAGTCAAGGTGAGGTTGGGAGTAGAAGGTAGTGAATGCACCAAAGAAGGACCATACCACATGAGCACACTCTCCCTCGATGAATAGATGACCAACACTCTCTTCCTAATGACACTTGCAACATGAGTATTTAGGGACCAGAAAGATACAACATTATTAGACATTTACATCGGTTGGGATAGCATTATGATGAAGGAACTAGGTGAGGAAGTTGAGTTTATTATGTAATTTTTTAATCCACAGAGTCTCATTCCTGAAATCCCTCTGAGATTGTGTGGTTCTCATCCGGCAGAAATCATTCCTAAAGTAGGACCCCAAACTGGAGAGGAAAAAGATGAACCATTCCCAGTCCATGTGGGTATCAATTTGATGGAAGAATCCCAATGGAGCATTTTCCAAGACTACCTTGATTATCGTAGGATGCCTACTGGGCTCCTTGAAAGTGATGTTGTATGCCACACATCCAGGGAAAGTGAGGCATGAAACCACCCAATTATGGCACCAAAATGATTTGTTCCCCTCCCCAAAAAAACAAAGAGATAGGGGTTCAAGAGATGAGAAGAGATGAATGATCAAAGAAAAAAACGAGACATGCGACCCAACCCAGGGTACGAAGAACCCTCCAGAACCCTATTCCTGGTCTTCCCCTAAATGTTGCAAGATACAATAATATATGCATCCAGCTTTGTATGCTGGTAGAGGAGAGTATCGTCCATGTTGCGAACATTAATCCTACCCTCCCTGGTGGGTTGAGCCATCTTCTCCCATGACACACACTTGTGTTTACCCATGGCTCTAGCGTCCAATATGAAATATGCCATGATATTTGTTGATGTTCTTGATGACTCATTTAGATGATTTGATAGCAGAGAAGGAATTCATAGGAGAGGAATGAAGAAAATTTTTTATGAGAGTGATGTGCCCCCCCCCCCCCCCCCGAATGAGAGGAATATTTTCTTACATTTGAGAATTAGGCCTGAGATCTTGCTGAAAAGTGAGTCAAAGTCTCTAATATTCTGCCAGTGAGAGGAGATCAGGGTGCCCAAATAATTTAGTGGAATGTTACCTTGATTCATGTCCATGACGTTGCAGATAGAGGCATTCCATATGGTTGTGCATATTTTGGAAATAAAGACATCGCTTTTGGGCTTCTTAATGAATTGGCCACTCTACTTGCAATATACCAGCATTACATAGATAAGGTCACAAACTAATCTAATGCTGGAATTGAGAAAAATCAAGGTATAATCTGCAAACATGAGGTTTGAATTTAAAGGATGGTTCCACCTCCTGTGATATGGAATGATCTCACCCCTATTCAAGATACTTTAGATGGGCCGACAAAGGACGTCCTAGGAGAGGATGAAAAGGCTAAGGGGTAATGGGGCCTACTGCCTCAAGCAGTGGGCTGCCTTGAATAAGTCATGAGTCTTACCCATGATTCTTCTCTAATGAAGACTACTAATTGTACTTTCGATAGTGAAAAATATGTTTTATGTGCTGAACCTTCAAATCATATCGGAAGGGCTGAAAAAGAATCTGAAATCCCAGCATCCCATTGAACTATGCCCACTGTGGATATCCCTATTGATTTCCACATCAAATCTGGGATGAATATTAGTTATTATGGACCAATATAGGTTCCTAATGAATCATTGTGACTTATTCAACTGGTGTCGTTTCTATCCATTTGGACGGGGTCCATAAACACTTTTATGATACTACTCATGAGGTTGTATTTGGAGGCATTAAAACCCCTAATTTTTAGGTTGTAAAGGCCCACTCGGTTGTTGCTGCTCATGAGGCTGGTTTGGGAGGTGCTAAAAACCAGAATTTTATAGTTTCCAAGACACATCTGGTTGGGGAGTTTGCTGTAATTATATATGGTGGTCCTTCTTCTTCCCTTACGGTTTGTTATCCTACTGCCCAAAAAAATGGGGAATAATGTTTTTGAAAACATGAAAAAAAGAGACTGCCACACCCTTTTTTAATCCAATTGGATAAATATGATACATGAAAGGGATTTTAAATAACCAAAAGGTATGAAGATATAATATACAGTTGAAAAATCTCCTCTGGTTGTATGTACATGAGGCATGAAAGGGGCTAGAAAATCCCCAACATGTATTGCTCGCATGAAAACATCCTAAAATGTAAGCACAAAAAATCCATATGATCTACATGCCTCCAAAAGCAGTGAGGGAGAAGTATTAGGTTATGATGGTAGACCTTTTTTTAGTAAAAATTGTTGTTCAGTGATGAGTAACCATTATATGATGAAAATGGTCCTTGGACGTAAGTCAAAACCTTACGAATAGGATGTCGTCCTCGTGGTCGTGGAGGAAGGGTTACTTATCATATCAGGAATACCATATCTAGGTAAAATTTATTTCATATGGCATGTTTTAGGACCATGTATGTGTTTTAATCCCTCCCCTTTCTGTACCTTTCATTTATTAAAGAGAAATTTGTGCCACAATTTTTTTTTAAAAAAATATATTAATATAAATGTCATAATAAATGAAATATGAAACCATGTATCCATATATAATGTATTATACAGGAAAAGATGAAATAAACCCATCTAATTGAATGAAGGAATTTTTTATAAATTATTAAAATTCATATACATGGTTTTATACAATATTTAACTTCTTTTACCCTTACTAAGGGGACAAAAATTAACTATGGGTTCTATTTATATTGACTAAAAAATCGGTGTTTTTTTAAAAAATTATGATATTGAATAAAAATATAGTATTAACTTTTCATAAATAAGTATTTATAATGGGAAGAAATTAATTTTAGTTAAGAATAAAAAAATTAACAAAAATCAATTTTTAAGAAATTTTTTTTATCAATGAAAATGTTTTTATAACAAATTCATCTCTAAAAGAGATTCCACTAAACTAAATAAATTACTAATAATATAATAAATCTACATTTAAATTAAATCTTTTTTAAATCAAATTGTATCTTTATAAATTCTTGAAAGAAATAACGTTTTCAATAAAAACTGTATTTTTTATTATTCACTAGAAAATAAATTTTTTTATAAAATTCCCAATGGTCACCCAAATTTAATTATAATATTATGCTTTAAAATTTATTAAAATTTTATGAAATTTAATTTAAGAATTTTTTATAAATATATTATAATTCCCACATAGAAAATGAAGTATAAAACCATTACTAAATAAAATGTATTTTTGAAGTATATAATGATGTTACTAAACATTATTTATGTATTTATTTTAATTAAAAACTTATATAAAACCATTATACATATTTTTAAATTTTTAACAGTCATATATAAATTATAATATTTTTTGGTTTATTTAAGCTCAGTGTTGCGTGTAGTATATTCTATTGAACATTGTTTTCTTTACAAATATCTTCACATTATAAGAGATACGTTCATTTTCCTACTTTTTAAATAATATGTTATTTTTTACCCAATAACGATAATAAATTTATATAATATTGAGGAAAAGATATGTATTATTTTTTCATTTCTACAATAAAATTTGAGGATGTATAAGGTGAAATAATCTTTAGAAGTGTTGGGTAAAAATATTTCCTCTTCCTTTAGAGTATGTCATTGGATTCCACATATAGCCTACTTATGATTGTACTATGGGAAGAAAATAGGCTTCATGAATTAATTAAGTAAGATAATAATTTATTAGGTAAGGGATTTTTTGAGGTAGAAGGATCAAAATATTTGAATAATTGAGGAGAGGAAGTTTCCTTTAATATGTGAGGGAAAGTACATTTTTTGAATCACATAAAATATTTACAGATTTAGTATGTTAAAATATTTTTAATTGGTAAAAGAAAAAAAATGGACATAATCTGATTTGATATTGAAATAAACACAACCAATAATATTTCGAAAGATTTTGGATAAATTTTCAATATTATATCCTAGTTAAATCAATTTTAACCCTTTAATAACCAAACAATGATAACCTAACTTTTTTAAAATGATAAAATAATTTAATAGTAGAAAAATAAATGGTGATTCCAAAAAACATTGGAAACATTGATTAGAAATTCTAAATTGATTTTATTAAATTCAATTTCTATTAAGGGTAGAAATTAATTATAATATAAGATCAAAAAACACATGATTTTTTTTAAATGATCTCTTTCACTATAAAAACCATTTTACATTAAAATCAATTAAAAATAAATTTAAATGGATTTATTGTATTATTTAATAAAAAATGAATGTTTTTATACTTTTCGATCAATTTTAATATGAATAAAACCTTACATCCATACCATTAAATGGAATGACCGAGAAAGAGTTTATTATTTGAATAAAATATAACTTAAGTTCACAAATATAGATCATGGGTTCAAAAATTTGATATATTACTTAAAATGATTCAATTCCTTCTATAATAAAATATTTTTTCAATCCAAATGTTTCAATAAATTATATCTTTATTAAAAATTAAAATTTTTATAAAAGTGACAGTAGTTTACAACAATCACATTTTTCCCTATTCACTCTAAATTAAATGTTTTTAGAAAATTCCCAAAAATGCATCCTAAGAATTGTATAAGATGATTATTTACAGAAATTATAAAAACATTCATATACAATTTATAAATTTAATTGAAAATATATATAATATTTATGAACAAAATTTACAAGAATCCATTTTGATGAAAATGTATTTTTTAAAAATGAAAAAAATTTATCCTCATTTATTTTATAATAGTAATAATAAATTAATTTCCATATATTCAATTGAATATATTATATTAATATTTCCTTGAAATAATTTACCAATAGAGAATAATTTAATTTATTGCAACAAATATACATTACACACATAAAAATTGAGTTAGGAAAAAGCATCTCTTTTAACATTCAAAAGATTTTATATTATTTTCTAAAAATATATTAAAATTAAAATTATTTTATTCTTATGTACAAAATATTTTTCATTATTTAGTTTGTTCTATTCATACCCTCAAATCACACATCAAGGTTATTACTATCACCTTAAATAATGATAACTCCATAACATATATTGGTTTATCGAAACTCTGTGTTTCTTGAAAAGATATCTATAAAAAAATTGAAACATATTTAAAAATAAATACATAATAAAATATTGTGGTGTTAAATTTTACCAACATTAAAAATATTTTTCCCCAAAAATTTTATCACTGTGAGAAGATCAATATGGATAAATCTTCAATATCACAACATCAGGTTCTAATATGGCTTCCTCTAATTTCATATTTCTCTAAATAAATTTATCCAGTTGATTAGTCATATTATTTAGAAATTATTAATATGATCATTGATTTATACAAGTATATCTTCATAGGAATGATCATGATCTTGAGGTACAATATATGAGATCATTACATGTGTTTTGTCTGTTATATACTTCCGCAAATGTGATACATGGAATAATATTTAAAATAGTGAATGATTTTCTGGAAGCAATACCAAATAAAGAAAATGTCTCTATATGATCAAGAATGAAAAAGGGAGTGATATATCTATTCCACATCATTACATTATTTAGAAATATCATAACGTTATTCCGAGGTGATAATCATAGGAATTCCTTATCGACAATTTTAAACTCTATAGCATACTGAAGAATGTCTTTATAGCTATTCTGTCAACTCTGATGGTTTATGTGTTTTTTAAAAATCATATGCTTATCTAAAATTTCAACTACGAGATCTAGCCTTAATATATTTATTTCTCCAACTTCATCCAAGCAAGTCGGAGTTATACACTATATACCATTGAAGACTTCAATAGGATTCATCTAAATGATCAATTACAAGATATTATTATAAGAAAATAACACCAATGGAAGGTGTTGATCTCAAACACTATTCAAATCCATTTAACAGGATCACATCATTTCTTATATGTTCTAGGTGGTCATCTCAGACTAACCATATATCTTAGGATGATAGTTAGTATTGTAATATAACTGTATATCTATATCATGGTAAATAATTCCCCAAAACATTGAAGAAAACATTAGATCACAATTAGATAAAATAAATAATTTTACTCCATGTAACCATACCACTTGCATAAGGTATATTCATTAAAGAAACCAATGTTTGACATAATATTTGATAATAATTAAATGTTTTGAATGTTTATGTCAATCAACTATAACACAAATACCATTATTCCCTATATATATTTTGGGGATTCCTATGATGAAATTGATTTTGAATTTTTTCCTATTTCCATACTTGTATGGGTGATGGTTGTAATATACCATTAAAAATATTCCACTCACCCTTAACTTGTTATCAGACCAACCATTGAGATACATAGTTTATAATTTCCCTTTCCATTTTATCCCACCAGAAATACTATTTCATATCTTTATACATTATTATACATCTAGGATGAACAATGAATGATGAAAAATGAGCTTTGTCCAGTAGATCCTTATACATGTATTTTATTTTTATGACACATACATTTTTCTTGAACTCTACAATTTCATCATCATAATGGTTGATCCCCAGAAATTTTTTCACATTCTTTTTAAAATCCATATCTTCTTTTTGTGTCGTTTTAATCACCACATTAATAGATGGTTGAACACTCATTTGATAAAGATGTGACTTCTCCCATTAATTCAATATTTTATTCTCCACCCATTATGAATCTATAAATATTGGATCTTTTGTGATCCTCATCATAGAAAGAATTTTTGGATCCATTCGACTTAGAGAATCATCCACCTTTCTCTATTTTCGAGGGTGGTAATATATTGAGAATTTATATTTTTTTTACTCCAACCAAATTATCTTTTGTAGAGTTAAAGAGATTGGGTAAATATATACTTTAAAATATTATAAACAATATATACATATATATATATATATATATCACACCATTCTCAATAATTATAATGAATACTTATATTATATGAAAGAAGAAATACATCTAACTACATATCTTGTGTTAGATAATTTTTATCACAGAATTTCAATTGGTAAGGGGAAAATAATATCACCAAATCATTGTATTAGGTAAAACCTACTAGTTTCTATTTCGATGCATCAATATAGATTGGAAACCATTATCCACTATAGGTTATTGTGTGAACATGTATGAAGACCAACAATCTTTTTAATCATTAAAATTTTCCTCACATTCATATTTCCAATAGAATTTTAATTCCTTTCATTTTATCTTGGTTATTAGATTATAGATTCCTGATATGTTCATCACAGAAAATCAATAATATTCTACCAATCCAAAAAACAATGAATATCAGTTTTTATGGTTAGACTATTCCATTTATCAATAACTTATATCATTTAATGGTTATCCTATATACCATTGTTTGAGATTACAAGGCCTAAGAAGGAAACATTTTTTTACCAAAATTCACACGTATAGAATTTTTCATATAATTTCTCTTCCATATAGGTCATTAACATAATACTGAAATGTGCTACATTGTCATCCTTTCTTTTTGAATATATTATAATATCATGTATAAATACTATAAATATTTATTGAGATAATCCCTAAAAATCTATTAATTAAATATATGATGGTATTCGGTTAATTATTAAGTCAGAAAAATCAATTTAAATACATAATATACATACCTCATATATATGGTTTTCTAATGTATGTTTTAAAATTCAAACATAAATTTATTTTATTGATAATAGATTTAAATCTTTGAAAAGTATTGATCTCCTCACAGTTGAAAAATAAAATAATTAATAAGAGGTAAATAATAGATATTCTTGATTGTTATATTTTTATATTTCTTATAATCAATGTAGAGTAATATTAATCATTATTATTTATTTATAAAAAGAACAAGATCACCCCTTAGAGACATACTTGGGCAAATGATTCCCCAATCAAGGCTATCATGGGGTTCATTCTTTAATTCATTCAACTCAATTCAAAAAATTCTAAATGGATTAAATGAAATAATTGCAGAACCAATTATGTGTTCTATTCAAAAATAAAATTCATGATTCAATGTTAGGTTCAAAAAATCTTCTAGAAAGACACCAAAAAACTACTATAAAATAGGAGTATCTTTGATGTTTATCTTATCTTAAACCAGATGAGATAAAAAAAACCCCATTAATATGTAATTTAAGACCCCAAAAATCTAATTATTTTCTATTTTAATGTCATTTCCTTCCTCACACTAATAAAAGATCACAATTTCATTATGAATATGAAATGGAACATCTATTCCATAGAAATTGATATGAGATCTAAATAAAGATATGCAATCCATTGCAAAAATCACATGCAATTCAAATGAGGGGATAATAGAAACAATTCTTGGAAATACATTTCCATGAACATTAATTGTAGAATAATTATATTCTTGAGATTAGATTATCAAACTATTAATAATTTTCACTTATAATTAAATAACTAATATATAATGTGGTAAGTTGATACCCTTAATGAATTATTCATTTTTGAATCAGTAGTTTAAACCAGAATAAAATAAGTCATTAGAAGCTCTATAATATATGAAATGTAGACATATCACCAATTCATTTTCATAGCGCGCATCTTTAGTAGTTATTTCATTATATTATCCTTCTTCTTTATGATTAGGAGGTTACTAATTTTGATCATTTTAATTAACACACATATTTTTCACTTTTTAGTATAATTCATATGATACATTCATTTTACACATTCATGTGTAGGATTTATATTCTATGGAGGTTTATCCCAATTCACATCATTAGCTAACCTCTAGCCATTACTTTAATATTCAATTTCTTGGTGAACTTCCTTTCCAAAAATAAATCATTAACTTGTACCATTGGGAAGACTAAATCAAGGTCACTGTACGAACATCTATCATAAATGAGGACTCATATTCATACATATATGTTTTATAATATACTATCTTATGAATCATATCTTCATTTTCTTATCAAAACTATGAGACTGATAAGTGACTCAAATCCTGAATTCTACCATCAAACCACATCAGCCTAGAATTTGTTATCTACTAAAGTATCCTTGGGATAAATCCATTTTAAGACATGTTTTTAAGCCATATAAGTGGAAATAAATATTACATTTAGGTTCAATGATAATAACAAAAACATACCTCACTAGCCTTGTAGAATTCTCCTCGTAACTACCGTTGGATTCATCATCCTTCTACTTTAGCTCATGATATTTGTTCAATATTTTTATATGAATAATAATATGAAACTGTTTATAATGAAATATCCTCTTAAACTCACCCCACTCCATAGATTTAATTTTTTATATTTTCCTCGTGTTTTTGAAAATATTTCACCATTGATCAGTATCTTCTTCCAAATAATACACAAAAAATAAAATTTTCAAGATTTTTTCAGGGAATAGAAAATGTATTTTTAGTGGAACTGATCCATTTCATAGAAAATAGTATATTAGTGGTACAACTTAAATAAGTTATATGTTTCATAATAAAGAACTCATTTTTATACTCTTATATTCTTTTCTCATTTAGAAGCTGAAAATGATTCATTCCTTGTTAATATTTTGTAAATGGATCAAAAAGATTTTGTATTCTAGATCTGATATTATTCATTTTATAAAGATTATAATAATTTCATTTTCCATATGATTTAGTTTAAATATGATACCTCCAATTTTTATCCAATGACTAATATTGAAAAAATAGTATGTGCATTAATAATCTAACTTATAAATCATAAAATCCATAAAAATACTCATATGATCTCCAAATCAGGGTACCATTTTTCAATCTAAGACTTTGTAGGTTCAATATTAGTCATCCATCAACATTATCTATAAAAAATCCTATATAACTGTTATAAAATGTGAATTAACCTACAAATATTCCCCAATAGTGTCTATCTATGTGAACTATCTTAGGCTCAATGATCATGACCTGGTGATAATCATATTAATACTTAATCCTGCCCATTAATAATTATTACCCCTATGTGAATATTACCTAGATCCATATCAACCATCAAGTAAATTGATAGGGTTGTGTTATCTACAAAAACTAAACAACTTATACTCTTACAAAATAGTGTGATATTATAATATATTTAAATTTATACCTAAGGTTATTAAAAAGGACTCTAATCTTAATTTATAAAAATAACTGAACCAAGATAGAGTGCCAATTGAGGTGACCAAAACATTAAATACATAAATTTTAAATCATTTTATTATAATATGAAACATATTTCATAACTATAAAATATATTAAAATGTTATGGTTTAGTGTTTTAGAATACTAGATAAAAACTCATTTTATTTATTGAATCATCTAAAACATCTCCAACCACGTTCTAATCAAATATTACTCTTAATAGACATACCCTACCTAAACACATTATTTTTAACGTTCGTAAATGGTACATACTATATTGTATGATCAAATTATTTGAATGGTTGATCATAGGATACATCATTCATTAACTAAATTTAAGAATATTATAATCAAAAGTGTATGAGAAAATGACATTGACATTTATCATTCACATACTACAATTTATAAATCACAATCATGATTAAAGGGTTTATATTATTATAATACATGAGTCATAAAATAATTGAAAATTATTTTCCATGAGATTATAATTTAATTATAAGAACTTTTTTTAGAGAGTGTGACATAATCATAATAATATAAATAATTTTTTTGAGGATACTCTCCAACACATCCATCACATGTGTGGCTCTGGATAACTACCCATGTTCTTACTTTGGTCATGGTATATCCATTAATATACCATATTTTAGTCATGAGTTAACATCCTGAATACCCTCATTAATGAATTGGATAAAATCTTCTATACTAATTGAGATTAAAAACAAATCCTTAGAATATTCATTAAGGGGAAATAAAGGTCCCATTTTTCAAATAATAACAGTCCAATCATATGTATTCCATAATATCATGATAAAATTTTTCATCTTTTCAATTCATAACTCAAGGAAAATAAAACTGGTTTCATTAAAATCTCATAATAATAATTATAAAGCACCAATATAATGAGTAAATTTTTTATCATTCTATCATATCCCATGAAATATGAGTAACATAAATGGATTTTAACATAGATTAATATACCTTTAATAGATCACAAGAACATTAAACAAGGAAAATACCCATATCATATTGAAATAACTTATTTATAATATTAAAATTTATATAATATTAGTAGATAAACATTATTTTATAAGGACCAGAAAAACCTATAATATAAGACTCAATGAAAATATTAGTCATAATAGTTGGAAAAGATGTTCATTCCATATTCATTAAAACAATTATTTTTTGAAAAAATTGGTAAAACATTTCTTGTTTAGAAAACAATAATTCAAAAACTCTATTTTATAGAAAGAAAAAAAATTAAAATTAATTTATTCCATAATTAAATATCATTAAAAACATTCATTGAAATATTTTATTGAAAATATGGGCTTGGATGAAAAGATACCCAACTGAATAGATAAATAAAGTTAGATTTCCTTATAAAGTTTTTTTAGATATTTAAATACATTGAGAGGGAGAAAAGAATTGATAAATTATTATATATAGAAATAAAAATATCCTAACGGAATAAATAATATTATTTATTGATTTATCATATAATTTCATCATTGGAAAATTTCTATTTAAATAGTCCCAATATAGATGGTAACATAAAACCCTTACCTCAAGTCTAACATGCCTAGTAATCACTTTAAACCTCATCTACAACAAATTAAAATTTAATACTCTTATAATAGACCCATATTAATAATTATAATACAATACATGGTTTTCGTAAGAAATCTTACAACCTTTTATTAACCACTATTTATTATCATCATAATTTCGTGTGGTAACTACTGAATTTTTCATGAATATTTTTGTTCATAAGTTATGGACCATATACATTGATGATAGTTGAATCATATCAATATTTTTAATCGTGAGATAAATATAATATATTATTATTATATAATAGTTATTACAATTTATATAAAGAAGTAAAAAAATCCATTTCATCACTTAATGTAGATGGTAGTTCATACGTACACATGGGAGATGTTCCCACTTTTCAATGAGTAAAAAGAACGAAAAATTTAAAAATAATTAAATTTATAGAAAAACAATATTAAAATATATATTATATGTTTTCAATAAATGCATAATTATAACAATCAATTCAATACGGTGATGGAAAATGAATCAAATCACTGTGTTGATGTGGTAGGCCACATGTACGTACAAGTGTAATATTCATTTCACATTTGAAAGAAACTAAATAGAGGATTATTTTCCCGTAATAAAAATAATATCTCAGTATATTTATGATACTATATTAATTATGTTAGGATGGATAAAATATATTTATAGGATTTTGAAGAAGAAATAAAATCCCAATGAATTAGATGAGATGATAGATTCTTCATTTAGATATCTCCATTGTCTTAAAGTAGATGACTTTATAGGATGGTATTAAAGGAAGAAGTGGAGAACTATTAAAAATGGAAGTAATAATTGAAGGTATTAAGGCAATTCATATCCAAGATAAAAGGATCACAATTTATAAAAGAGTAGTGGAGGTTCCCATTAATATGTTGGAAAAAATATATGCCTAGAATTAGATAAATGGTTTTAATATAATATATTTTCAAATCATGTCATGTAACAACAAGGAAACCCAAATGAGAATAAAATATTAGATCAGGTAGAAAAAAACTCATGTAATAAAATTTATATTTGTTTAGGAGAAATTCCATGCCTTATCATCTAGTTAAAAAATATTAAACTCAATTTTACATTAACTGTTATAAATTAGATTTCTATGGTAATAACATAATTATGTGACAAAAAATAATAGGGTTCGTCAAACTAAAATTTGAAATTATATTTCCCAAATTGAAAACCATTTTACTAAATTTAATTTCAATATGTGGTAAAAATTACATTTAATATATGAATAAAAACACCTGAAACCAATTTTTTTGTAAAATAACTGATTTTAGAGTATAAATCATTTTACATTCTAATCAATTAAAATGTAGGTCTCCATGAATATTTTTAATTATTTAATAGAAATAAATATTTTTTGACATTTTTATAAAAAAAACCAAAATGGTACCTTCCAACCATAACATTAAATTAAAAGACCAAAAAATAGTTTTTTAATCATAATAAAATATAACTTAAGTTTATAAATTTCAAGCATGGGATCCCAAATTGAAAATAATTTGTTATAAGAATTAAATTATTCAATCAACATATATTTTAATTCGATCCAATGGTTTTATAATTTTTTAATACATGGTTAAATGATAATAATTTACTAAATATAATTGTATCAATAAACAAAGAGGTATTTTAACTATTCATTCAAAATAAATCATCTCGGAATATTTTATAAAATTCATCCAAATACTACTATGAAATGATTTATTTCCAAAAATATAAAACAAATTTCCAAATAAAATTTATAAAATCCAAAAAATTAATTGGAATGTTCTCTCAAAAAATGTAACAAAAACTATTTTAATGAAAATTTATTTTTGGAGCCTAAAATGATTTTTTTCATTAAATACACTATTATAATAATTAGATGAATGTTAATATATTTTAATTAATATATTATCTAAATATATAATCAAGATAATTCATAGATATTGAATATATTAATTTATTAATATAAAAACACATTTTTCCCATATAAATAGTTTTTCTGATAAACGTTTCTTTTAACTATTAGATGTTATTATTTTTTTTCTATCTATCAAATAAAGAATGAATTCAGTTCATACATGTGAAAGTAATATACTTTCCTAATTTTATGTCTCTTTTTTTACCACCAATTCCACATCTTGGTTTTAACTAGTATACTAAATACTTATAATTCAATAGTATGGCATGGTTTATTTAAACTCTGTGTTTCATGTAAGAAAGATATAAAAAAAATTAGAGTTATTTATGGAGAAAAATATCATCAAATTTTATGCTGAGAAAAAACATTAATTGGATGGATTATTAAAAATACATATATGTTTTACCACATTAATCATATCTCTCAGGATATTCCAATAGCCATCATTCTCAATACTCTTTGAACTATTGTAGACAAAACTCTCACTATGAATAAATCACTTCACATGATTATGTTCAGACTATCTCTATATTCATTAGATAAAATTTATTCTTTCAAAAATCTATGTAAATTATATTTCCACATAGTTGTTTTGTGTTTATTTTCTTTTCCATTCACTCATTATGAAAATAACTCAACTAAATTCCATAATTTGTACCAAAATGATAATAAAACATAACGTATATGTAAAATTGAAGAAAAAACCTCATAACATTAACCTCTTCAGATAATGGGATCTTCATAATCAACCAAATTCCACAAATATTGAAACTACTAATTATGGATATGTTAACAAAAATACACATAATGGATCATTTTAATCTCTCCACAACTGGAAAATATAATCCCTATATTTTTATTTTTTATCAAAACATTTTTAAATTATAAAGTTAATTTTCATCTCCCTAAATGAAAATTTTATGTTTCAATGAAATAATACTCATCTTCTTCTATTATCCATGATTTTGAAATAATATATTATCTAATTTATTTAATGTTGTGATTAGAATAGACTATTTTAAAAATGTTTTAATCCTATTTAACTTAGAAAATAGTCATAAATTAACCTACTCTATTTCTATTTGTGTAATGATGAGTGTAAAAAAACAATATTGGTGAACTCTACCATCAATGTTTTCCATATACTATTCTTCATGTAATATCAATCACATCTAACTCATAATTGGTGTATCCAAGTTATTTTATATATAAACACATAGACCCATCTTGAAAAAAAATATCAATAAAATTAAATTGAAATAGTGTATCCCCCTCGTAAAGATACCTTATAAGATAACTAATCCCACACCTTTAATAATAAAAATTATTTCAATTAATTGTAATAATTGGAAAAGTGAATATCATTCATAAATATGTTCTCAATCCAAAACTCGTACATTCAGAAGAAATAGTAACAACATAGGTCTTTGCATCTTGGAATAGGTTTTTTTCTGAATCTCAGCATGAATCTTCTTTATTACATAAACTGATTACCATGAATGGATATATTGAATTATTGGAAGTGGGTATAAATTTTTTGTAATCCCATATTGAAGAATGAATGTTCTCCCTCCTTTCAAGGTTATTGGGTATTCATAGTGATACCCCTACGAGGGTGGATGAAGTGCAGGATCAATTATCTCAGATCTAGGGCTTCACTGATTGGCACTTACTCTAAATTGGGATAGGTACTTTCATATTGTTTTTCCTTCTAAGGAACATCAAAATTTTGACTGGAGCATTGGAATATTTTCACTGAAACTTGGTTATATCATGGTTCAGTCATGGGATATGTTATCAAATACTTTTGCAATTAGGAACTCCTGCACCCAAACATGGTTTTGAATTATGGGACTGAATTGGTTTTCTAGCATCTGTCTGTTTTGTGGGAGGTCGCTTCTGCTATTGGTTTTCTGATTAAGGTTGAAAAAGAAATTGAGCTACAAAGGTATGGTCAATGTGCTTGGGTATTGGTAGAGATTGATTAATCTCATGTTCCAACTGAGAGAGTTTTCCTCATTGTGGGTGATATTAAGTCAGAATTATTTATACAATATGAATGGATACATTGTTTCCGATAGTCATGTTTTTTCCATGGCCAGGTTTTTAAAAAAATTCATTGGAACATGAAATTACCTCCCTATAAATCATTGGGACATTAAACATATCAGTTCAATAATAAATGATCTGACCTTAATGTTTATAAGAAAGTCTTCTGGAGGAAGGATCCTCACAATATTGGTACTTCCTCCTTTGTTGAGGTTGTCATACAAGGTCTGTTAAAGCCTATTGGATTGTCTCATCAACCTACTTGTTTTGCTGCTAAGAAGGTTAATGGTGGATCGTTGGAGCAAGCTACCATTGGAGACACCGGGTGTTTAAATAACAGGTCCTAGGCTGATGTGGCTGAGGAGGAGGAGGAGAATCAAACCTAGTATGAGGCTATTATCTAAAATGAATTTAATCAATAAATATACCATTCTACACTAGATTTTATACGTAGTAAGGTTATGGTGAAGGATTTGGATGCTGATGGATTCCGGTTTGTGATGCATAATAAGCCAAGGGCATATCCATCTATGTCTTGTGACCATCATGATGAAGAGCAGGTGGCCGAAGTGTACATCTAGATGGTAAATTTATCTCTGATGGTTGAAAATTTGTCTCCATGAGGTATTGATGTAATACAAGGGGTTTAGGATGGTGTGGAGGTGGCTGGATCTACTTCTTTTGAGATTTTTGGTGATCATCAAGGTTCTTTAGGGGAAGGGTATTCTCAAATCTGTTGCATCTCAGTATGGTGCTTCTATGGCACGATCTCCCCTGTAAATTTGGTAGAATCTACTATCGATGTTTTCCATGGTGTTGTACAGGACCTCACACGGTCTCCTCATATGGTTAAGGATTAGAGATAAATAATATGGTTGTTGTTTCAATTTATGCCTCTAATAATGTGGAGTTGCGAGGATATGAAAGTCCAGCCATGGATTTGTTTTCAATAATAGAGTCTATTAGTACTCCTGATTTTTTTTCCTTTATATTTTAGCCCTTTTGAATGTAAGATGCATTAACTGAATAAGGTCCTCCTCAAAAACTTCTTTTGTTTCCAGTTTGGATCCTTCAAAGGAGATGGAACAGCCTGTTCAGAATGCTTCACAATCTTGTGTGGATGTGCACGGCTCCAAGGATGAATAGGATGATCCTCGAGATCTACATGAACAATTTACTCATGGTAATGCTATCCAGGATAAACTTTCCTCTATTTAGGTTGTCTATTCAAGGTTTTATATGGAATAATCTCATTATGAAACTTACTTGCATGCTATTAAGGTTCTGGTGATGGAAGACGAGACAATGATGTATAGGGAAAGATGGCGTTATCCAACTAATCAGGGATGATCTTGATGTCGAGGCCATCTGAGAAAAATGTAAAACTTGGGTATCTGATGTGTGTGTTTCGTTTATTAATTGTGTGGGGTGTATCACATGTAATCATTTCCTCCACGTCTATTTTACTTCTACGCTCAATTAATAAATATTTGGGTCCATGGGTTTGTGTTCCGGAATCCATGGCTGATCCGTTTTTAGTAATAATATAAAATCATTTCATCTTCTAAAATCACCCTAAGGGGATTCAATTTTTCATTATTTATCATGGATTACCTTTTTCAATGAGAACTATAGAATATTTTTCTGATGTCACCTAAAATATTCTATGGAGTCATTAAGAACTCCAAAATAAATGACTCACCTAGTTGTGTTGATATTACATCATTCAGTTCGTTGTTCATAAACATCACTTTGAATTCTCTACACATAAATATAATATAATAAAATAATAAAATAAGTCAAATATTTATATACTCTAAATGAGTGCAATGTGGATGATATTTATTTCTCCACATGGTTATCCTTTTATTTACTAGTATAGTTTAGTGGTAATTATTCATGTTTTCCCCTCCTTTATTCTTCCATACATGAATCCCATTATATTAGATGGAATAAATTTTTCGTAGGAAATTATATTTAGTCAAATATTCTCTTTCATGATAGATATAAAAGAAATTTAATATTCCTATTCCTTCTCCATCATTCATAATTACTCTATCTAATATTTACATATATTCAACAAATATTTAGAAACATTCTTATCTTTCTGGAATATTCCACAAGAATACTATAGTTATTTTTCTTTTTTCTAATCAACTAACTTAGTCATAGTAAAACTATCCTCAATTGTTTTGATGTTGCTTTATTTTTTTCACATTATTTATAGATTCCCAAGAATCATTAGGTTACCATTATTTTGAAATTATACATTAAATTCTATCTAATCTTTACATATGACAAATAACAAACCAATCCTCGTATAACATACATAGATTTATTTTTATTCTATTCACTATATTACTTCATATTTAATTAATAATCATGTTTTTATTACATTATTTGATGATCTGACCTTCATAAGAATAATGAATTAATCTGTTCATTCTGGATGTGAAAACATTTTCTTCAATCATTATCGATGTATTTTTATCAAAAAAATTATTTTTCATGAATTATATGGTTGGAAAACCATCATTTTATACATAATATCTATTCTATTATGTTATTAAATTAAAATGTTTCTATTAGTATTCACAGTTAAGTGACTCATAACTCATCATTATAATGTCAACATGTGTTTAAATTACGATAGATGTTCTCCAAAATCTTAAATAATTTCTTAAATGGAAAATTCATCTTATTCTATGGATATTTCCACATTCCAATATAATTTTTCTTATGTAAAGATTTATTTTTCCATAATATTTACTCTTTATAGTCTTCAATTTTTAACATATTAAGCCAATCTTCATTTTCCATGTATCTAAATCTTCCATATCCCAAATACTGGATAATTATCCTTTTTTTTAATTTTACTGGAAGTGTAGTTAAAATTTATTCCTTTCAGTATTTTACTAAATAGATCTCCTTTTAAAAATATTAGGGACAAAATCCTCAGAGAAACGTATATACCCCCTCAAGGATGTAATAGTACATTTCATAGAAATTTTTTCCCACTAATATTTTCACAAAATTAATTTATGAACCATCATTAACCATTCAATCAGTATCAGCATAATTATATAGTTTTTGAACATGGGATTCCTTTTTCTATGAGATTATTTTGGATGTATACTGGAATGAACATAAAAAAAATCCACAAGAATGAGTCCTTTAAAAATTATAACTCTCAATAGAATGGTCCATTGAAACACATCTTTATTTAGCTAATTAGGATGTCCCGACTTTCGTCCCCTCTATGTCTCTCATTTGGACTTCTAGTTCAAGACTATGCATATTAAAAATATTTGTCTCATACTAAAATGATGTCAATGTTATTTTCCCATTTTTCTTTATTATATCCACTTGATTATTTTTTTAGTTATTATCTTTTAAATAATTTTCTATATCATTTAATTTTATGAATATGAATTCAAACTGGGAACTCTTAAATAAATAGTCTCTTTTGGGTTATCTTATAAATCATTGATATTATCTTCACATGTTTTTTATCTTATATTTTTAATCAATTTTATATCAAAATATTCATGAGTTTGGGGATATATTTCTTGAAAAAAATAACAAAATTAATTCCTTAGTTTTCATAATTTTAATTATATTTTTTACCATTGAAAATTTTTACCCAATATTTTTCATATGTATGAAATATGTAATCATATATGTTCTATCATCATCATGTTCTTTGATACACCCCCACATGAACATTCTATCAGTGACGCACAACCTCAATGTCAATGTCTTCAATAACATTCCCATTATATTCATCCTCTTTATGATTTGATGGTGATTATTATAGAGTATTATTTCAAAAAGATTTATTATAACAATTACATCTCTAATTATCTTCTATTAGTTTTAATTCTATTTTTCCATTAATATCATTATCAACCTATTGGCCTTTCACATCTTCCAGATCATTACGGGTTTGACTGAAACCTAAATACTATTGTTAAAAGGGATGGAAATCACATTTTCAATGTGAAGAACATTAAAATAATGTTTAAATATTTACATTATATTTATTTGATCAAAATAAATATAAAATAAATAGATTCAATTAGAGGTAACCTTGTTAGCTTTGATATAATTTATGAGTCCAAGTGGATTGTGCAGTCACGTGAGAGGAGTGCATAAATCCATTAAACTGTTTTACTAAATTCTTATCTACATTAACTATCCACACTTAGTATTCAAAAATATTTAATAGTAAAAATATATTAATTTAATTATTTACTCTAAAAGATCAATACCAATGGAAATATAGTAATTAATCAAGATATAGTGGAATGAAATATTTTAAGAATGATTGAAACCAATGTATGAATATTCTTCTTATTATGTTTGAGTTGAGTGTGATATGTATATTATAAATATTTAATTTTATTATTACAAAATATTGATTAGGTATTACCCAAATTTATATAATCATAATGGGTGGATGGAATCATCCATTAACACGTAGATAAGTATAACATGATCCCAGTGCTTCCTTATAGTAGTGATAAACTCTTAACATCCATTGAGACTCTTTATTAGTATGGATATTATTACACTAATTAATTGTATTCAATGATGTTACACCTTCTAAACATTATATAAGGATCAAAATTTTGTATATAATATTACTACAACAATTAGTGAGACTGCCTTCTTCATCAATGTATCTTTGATTTCCATTATATGATTAGTAAAACAGAAATCATGTTTACATTGTTATTTTCTTCACTCAATACCAAATCGAATAATTCAAGTAAATAGCATGTTAACCCAAATTTTCATCTCCTTTGATCTTAATATATGATTTGATAATCTCATACATATTCTTATACTTATTCTTCTTCTATTATATAAGGATATCCATGGGCATGTTTTTTTCTAAATTCTCTTTCATTCTATCAATATTCCTCGACATGAACATTTTTTATCGTCAATTTCTATCATTGTATCTCTCTCAATAATATATGGGTAATTATTGTATAATTTAGTATTAGATAATTTTATATTTCATCATCATCTCAAAGAATATTCAAGATAATAACAGCATCATATTTACCCATTTCTTTTTCTCTTTCTCTTTAAATATATTTTTTGTAGCATGTGAATATTATCAGACTCCTTTTATCCTACATTTTAAAAATTCATTGTCTTTTGAATTAATTATTAATTTTATATTTTAAATATATTATTGACATTTTATATTCTATTCATCTAATAGTAGAATATTATTGTACTCTTTTCCTTTAGAAAACCCTCGGACATTTAATCTCATTGCATGCAGAAAATCATTATGGTGCAACACATACTTTATAGACTTGGTAGTTTATCACTTTTTTCCTAATTAATATTGTTAAATGATTATATCTAAAATAATATTGTGTAAATGACCCATGATTATCAATCAGAAACTCTATCTAGTATGCATATCTCAACATAACATGATTTTGACTAAATTCACAAAACCTTTTTCTCCAGGTATCTCGTTTTTAGACTTTCCTCATGGTGTGAAATCATCTCTATGGTGTGAAGAAAATATTCTCATCTTGAATCAAAATTCATTAGAATAATTTTTTTTAAAACATTTAATACTAATACCAGAATCATCATATTCATGTTTACTCGGAATTATTAATTATGAAAATCCTCCATTATCAAACAATTGAATATTCTATATGAAATGTAGTTTCTTACATATCAACTATGATTACTTAGGTAACATGTTGATGAAAATATAATTACCTAAACGCAATGTATGGTTTCTCAATTGGCCATATTTAATCTTAATCTAGATAATATATTATGTATTTCTCAAAAAATATTACGTATCATAGTGTATGTATTGAACATGAGCAATTTTTTTTACTTTGAAACCCCCATATAATACTATATTTTAAATATCATAAATATCCTAAGTATGATATTCCCTTTCGTATTTTTTAGAGTGCACTTTAATAAAGATATTATGAAACCTTCAAATAATCTTATATATATGGTGATTCTTAGTACATTACCATTTTTTTGAGATTCCAAGAATATGTTACATATAAAATGAGCCTCCAAAACATTATCAATTTCCTATTCGTAGTAAAACCCATATACATTAAATAAATTTTTATTTTTCACCTTCAACTCTAGAAATCCATAATTCTATAAATGATAAAAAAATCATCAGATCATCTCAAGACATTTCTAATTATTGGAATAAAAGTCAAATGTAAACTAAATGGATTTTAAAAATATAAAAACAATTATAATGATATTTTCTGTTATTTTTAAAATAATGATGATTGAAAATTTTCAATCATGAGCTATTTAATGTTTCTACACTCTCTCATCATTTAAAATTCAGAATCAAATACATTTAACCTTTTTCCTTATTATATTTTTCATTGATTATATTAGTCTTCATTCTTAATAATCCATTCAATGTATACACAAAACAATTACATCAGTTTACCTCATTAATCTGAGATATGATTTTTTTCAATAGATTTCTCTTTATACTCGTCAAAACTGTAATAGAAAATGCTCCCAGTATAAAATATAGACTTATTAAAATAAAATAAAAACTAAACATATAATCTTTAGATGTCAAATATGCTATATAGAATCAATTAATATTAAAATTAACAACAATATCTCTATATGTATCTTCTTTTCCATTCATTTATAATAGAAACAAGTCAAGTAAATGTAATTTACAATATCACTAGATGAATAAATATTCAACAATTTATAATATAGTAGAACATATATTTCAGTTTCATTCACTTCACATAGTGGAATCTTTTTAATTACCCAAATCATTACCATATTTAATTTACTTGTTACTGATATATTGTTAATAAATATTACCAATGCATCATATTTATCTCTATTAAATTATGAAATTGAATAATAAATATCTTTTTCGATAGATTGATGGTCAATTTGTTCATATTCATATTGCATAATATTTTACTTAGTTTCATTTAATATATATATAATCAATTAATAGGAATAAATTTATCCAAAATGATTCCTTTTTAGAAAGTAAATAATTTTATAATTTTATTTTCATCATCATTTTCATATCATATGTATTGGTAATGTATATAGATATAATGAATGTATTATTTATGGATTAACTCAACAAATTTGACAGCATTTATATATGATATACATATTTTTTCAAATATATTTTATGTTAATTAATAATACATAAGGATCGTTCTACTAACAATAAAGATATAAAATTTAAATTTTTTATTCTAAAAGTGTTGATTTTTAATGAAGATATTGGTTTGTTATCTAGATTCCAATGAATGTAAGTTTTTCAATCCTTAAAATGGAATAGTTATCATTGAATATTTTAGAAAAACTATAGTAATTGAGAATTATACTTTCCATGTCAAATTTTCATATTATAATAATTTCAAATAACATAATTTCAATACTGACAAACCTAATAAAAATTTTAACATGATTGTTGTTAAATTTATATAGGGCATAGAGTGAGAGGAAATATTTAAATGACTAAAGTGGAACATATACATTCAAAACTAATAACTCTTCCTTATATAATATATTAATATTTAAAATAAATTAATGCTTCAATGAATAGACTTGGATGTTCCTTTATAAAAAATGTGAGAGTTATTGTGATTAAATCATGTTAATCAATGTTTCATTAAAAGAATCATATAACATTTTATTTTGAAGTATAAATAATCAGTTTTTATTTGAATATTTTCTATAATTATCTCTATTTAGTAATGAGTTATATTCACACATACTAAAAAATACTATTTTATATATTTACATTGAAATAGTGAGAAAATAGGGAAAAAATATTACTAAAGATGCCTAAGGATTATGATCACAATATCCATTATTATCATATGAAGGAAAATACATCTGCCTATGTTTTTTGTAAAAACATTTTATCTTGAAGTTTGTACTATTATTTAAAAACAAAAATATGAGAAATTTTAAAATGTAATTTCATCAGGGAGGGATACAATTTTTTAAATTTTTTAATATTATAAAAAATCATTTCAACAAATATTTATTGATGTGAAATATTTTATTGTTTTTATTAGTATTATATTATTATTATGAAAGTAATAATAAAAAATATAATATATGTTATCATAATTATTTTGGTCATTT
This sequence comes from Viscum album, assembly GCA_963277665.1. Taxonomy (NCBI): domain Eukaryota; kingdom Viridiplantae; phylum Streptophyta; class Magnoliopsida; order Santalales; family Viscaceae; genus Viscum; species Viscum album. The sequence goes on from OY728125.1 coordinate 981,798,440, forward strand.
TTATTGTTATAAATATTATTAGTATTATAAAAATATTATAAATTTTATTATGGTTCAAAGATATTATTATTATTGGATTCATAATCTAATTTCCAAGTAAATATAATCAGGTGGTAGGAAAAAAACATTTCATTTATAGAGGTTTTTGATCCCTTATGAAGAATAATACCATTTGTGGTGAATTAGAGTATTGTGGATTTAAAAAATTATCCCCTGATTTTGATCTTTTCTCACAGTTTGGGAGAACTTTTATCTTTCCATTACATGAAATTCATTAGAAATGAATTCAATAAAGGGTATAGTAAATTTTACTTAGATCAACCAAACAATAATTTTCCAATGATTATTCACTAGTGATGTGCATATGCACTTGAAACACTAGAGTGAACTGCCAATATTTGGTTGGCAAAATGGGGAAATCACACTGACCATTTAAAATCCCAATTTCCATAAATGAGAAAAGACCATTGCAACTAATCATAATAGAATATATTTCTCCTTATATACAAGGAACAGATATGAAAATTCAAATGGATTTATCTATCTCTTCAGAATAGACTGATGGAATTATTTATTGAAGAGGATCATATAATATCCTTATTAATTTCCAAATTCATGTTTCTAGAAAGTTGGGAACGTTATTCCGTATAAAAATTGTAAAATAAGACTTTTTTTATATATTCATATATACATATATTTTACACACCTCACCTTTTAGAAAATTGCTACACCCAATTGTGGAGTATTCAACTACATTGATTTGACCAATGGGTTATAACCATGTAATCATTCCTCTATCTTCCTCGGATAATACCATGTTTCACACAAACATTAATGTAATAATTGAGGCACATTAAATTTTATTTAAACCGCTTAAATAATAATACACAATCACATATATAAATTCTTAGGTAGTCACAAATTACATATCTTCAATGTGGTCATATATACTACAGTATAGAAACCTTCTTCTAAAGAAATAAACACATAATACCCTCATTAACTATGGTAGATAATAAGGATTAAGAAAATATTATAATCAGGATTTCATACATTGTGGTACGGCTTCCTATTGAACAAATTCATAATAATTGAACAAAAAATCCTCAACAAACATCCAATGATCATTACATGATATTTTATATCTTTATGACTCTCTAAATACGCTTATGAGTGGTAAATTAATTATAAAATAATCACCTATATTATTAGAATCATTAATTAAACATCCAAATTCACACTCTCCACACTATCAAGTGTTTATACAATATGGTCCTCTCTTTTTAATATGACTCTAATGTAAGCTTTCATCCATGGTATATTCACCGTAATAACTATAGTGAAATTGAAATTTGGTTGCTCACATGACATGGCATATGATTCCCTCCAAGATGTAGTCACCCATGATACAAAAGTAACATTGAAATTATTTAAGAACACCTCATATGGTGTGGTCCTTTATACAGTGGTGAGGTGGTGAAACAAATGAGTATGATTTTCTTGCGTATCATGAGATTTAAAGAATAGAAAATTTGTACAAAGTTTCATTATTATATACCCTATTACACAATGGTTTAATATCTATCTCTCAAAATGGACTCTACTTTAGTAAACCACAAAATTATAAGATTTAATTAATCTATAACAATAACCTAAACCTTCTCTCTTCTCAGTTACCTTATTCAAAATTGATTTACAGAGATAGTGGATAATAAACAAAACCAATTATAAATCACCTTATGGATTTGGTCCAAAATACCCTATGGGTTTGTTTAAAATTACATAAGAGTCACATTTTGGTAGGAACGACATCTCTGCTCAGTATATTATATCAATGACCTATAAATCACAAAACATAATCTCACATGGGACTATGTTGGCTAGATAAATAATATTTTTCTAAGAGAATCTTTATGATACCTTTAAAATTTATCTTTAGAACTTCTACCCACAAAATTCATTAACACACGCATCCCATGAGTGGTTATCACGCTTTAAAAAATGTAAAATTCAATAACATTTTCATAGACATATTATTTAATTCTCTACCTTTTTGAATGAACCCAAATTAATCTTCTTTGATGTTGTACAAAAATAGTTTAATGTAAAACAAATGAACTTGAAATAGAAATCTAATATCACATAAAAATAAATTTATGTGATATAGTGGGTTTATCCACCTCTATAACCATTAATTGAGATGAGTTCAGTTGGAAGGTTTTATAAAAATAATTCAATTAAAATTCAACCTTTTATGAGCCTTCATTGTGATGTTAGACACATTATTTTAAGTTAAGACTTAATAAAATATCAATTACTTATGATCAACTGTCTCTATTAAGAAAGGTTATTTAATCTCAATATTCATTTTCCATGAGTTTGGAAGGATATGTTTTTTGAATATTGTTATCCCCTTAGTGGTAAAAAATAAATTATAATATGAGATATCATTTCAATATAAATTTCTTCAAGCTGTTGTTTTATTGATATCACATAAATAGATGATTGAGTCATTAAAATATACATTTCATCTATAGTGCATAACAATAAAAAATACTTTATTATTAATTTTAGATTAAATGGATGAAAAAAAGGAAAACCACACCACTAGATATAGATTTTCATTCATTAACCAAACATTTCATGTTCCTCAATAGTAAAACCTAATAGTTGTTTTTTTAATTATTGTGATAAAACATCCAGAAATACACTATTTTATTCATATAAAAAATACAATTACTCACATGATTAATGCATATTTATATTAGAAAACAATTATAGTGTGTAGTTTGAAATGTGGAAAACATAATTCCTATTTATGTTTATTTATTTTATAGTAAACTACCAACAATATAGCAATTAAAATTCACATCACTCTCATCACCTTCGCCATATATTTAAAATTTAACATGGGTATCATTAATGTTTTCATTGATTTAGAATCATGTAATTTAAATGATTATATGACCTTCTTTTTATTTTTATTTTTGTATAATAAAGGTTATATTCATTCCATGAATACATAAAATAAGAGGAAAATGATCCTTCATTAATTAATGACATTTCAAATTTTTACCTAATAAAATATGAAAATTTCTTACATTGGTTGTCATATAAGCTTATAATGTTGATGTATTTAAAATATATGAGTACCAAAATTAGTTTTCCTTTATTGTTATTTATATATATTTTCTGATCATCATTCCCTATATGAAAACTATGCTTCTTAAAATATAATACTATTCGAGGGTGTCGCGCCTTTATGTATTCCTTTAGTTCGTATTGATCTATCATTAACCAATATATATTAATTTTATCTGATTCAAAGAGAAATTCATTGATATTATCAATATATACATACTATTTAACATTTTTATTCACAAAGAATAATTTTATATTCATCTAATACATTTAATGAACTTTTTCATATCATAATCCTAAAACAACTGAATAATATCCAAATGATCAAATTAAGAAAATTTATCTTATACATCAATACCTACAATATAAGAATATCAATTGAATACCTATGTTTCCTTATTCATTATCACTTTTCCATCATCATTGATTTCATTTACGAAAACTAGATTGCTTCCTATAATGTTCTTATTTGTCTGCCTCTAAATAATTTTTGAAAATAAAATCATTTTTTAAAAAATTATGCTCCACATGATTCTACATGAAAAACCAATGGTCTATAATAGATTAATACATGTATTTTGGATACAAAAAATATAATTAATAATTTTTTAGTATCATGTATATCCTTTTTAAATAGTATAATCTTCTTAAAATATTTTATTTTCAATGATTTTTTCCTTACTCGATCCTCTACACGGGTTTGTTAGTATATCTATGTTTCACTGATAATAAAATCTATCATTGGAGTTACCTTTATCTCTATGAACTCATAATGATCAATAAATATCTTTATTTAATTCAACATAATGATATCGGTTGATTATAGATGAATTATACTCTTTTGGAATTGAAATATTATCATTTTGGTATTGAAGTTTTCACATCTTTAGTTATGGAAATTTCATTTCATTAAATGATTTTTTCGATCCATTACAATAAGAAATATATGGATTAAAATACAATATTTTAAAATAAAAATACTTTTTTCACCTCATGATTGAAACTAATTATTCATTTATTTATTAATAATAATGTATTTACTTAAAAACACCTAAAAACACTTTAGTGTGGGTGACAGAATAAATTTTTATGCATAAGTTTTATCATTTTTAAAGGATGTAGAATGATTTCAATGAATGATATCTTAAATTCTAATTAGTTATTATAATGTGTTAATTTTTAATTAAATGACTGAAAATAGTTGAAAATGAGTAAAATAACTGTTAACTTTAAATAGGAATATTATTGGGATTGAATAGTTGATAATTGAAAATTTCTTACTAAGTTGATTTTTTCATGATTAAATCAGTTTATTTTATATTTTCAAGTTTTTTCCATATAAATTGGCCAAATTTTATTGCAGCATACCTAAGGGACCACAAATCACCTAGGAATACCACATTGGGCCCCCCAACCATGTAGGCCCAAGGAAATCCCACCACTAGTGGTTGAGTGGAGACGGGGGATCTGGCTTGTGCATGGAATGTACAGATGAAATATATAAGAATTTATGGTTGGGATGAAGCCCAGATATTCCATCCCGTGGTGGTGAAAAGGAGAATGTTACAGGAGTACCATTTCTCTATTATGGATAAGTACATAACTACTGGGGGTACTCCATATCCCATATGACTTCTTGGTGGTGGGGAGCCCTAATTGTTTATTTAAGATAGCAGAACCATGGTTCTCAGTTTCAATGCGGGATGGGTGTTATCTTTGTTTATATTCATATTTAATGAAATAGTGTCATTCCACATCATCCATATGATGTATGTGCTTGGATTCCTAGCTTCACCATCCACCATTGTTACTACCTTTGTTCTCAACTGCCCGCACCACTACAATCATTGGAGATCACCATTTCTTCCCCTTAGAAGATCAATGGTCAATACAATCAACACTTATTCACTTCTATATCCTCAAAGATGACTCAATATCCCTCCTACAGGAACCATGAAAGTATTTCTATGTTCCCTATAGCCATTGTGAGGGGTGGCGGATTGTAAGATGATACCACTACCACCACCATACTTCCACACTTTATCCATGCACTCCCATGCACTACTGAAGCCACAACTGTTATGCCGCCATTAGCACCGACAATGGAACATACCATCATGTGCCCTAACAGTGGAACATTCCCCAATTGGTACCAATGGTTGAACATGTTCCACAATCAGTCCCACAATAAAACATTCCATTATCTATCCAACGGTGGAACTGACTAATGTTGAGGTAATAAAAGAATATAGAGGAAGTACCACTGCCACGATACGGCCTTTCATCACCACTACCAAAGAACTATATAAACTGATAAGACATTTCTGATCTAATAATAGCACATGATACCATTAATTTAATAGTAGAACCAGCCTTCCATCACTGGATGTTGCCTGTGGCAACCGAAGAACTGACCTTGCAGTCCAGATAACGCACAATTCTCCATTTTCCACCACATCCATAGTTTCTTTGTCCACCTTTTCCTCTTCCATTATATGATCTATAATGAATTCATATTCAATTAGAAATATAACTCACTTACACATTGAATAATCCCTACCACCACTCGAGTTGGAGACCTTATGCCACAGGTTGTGGAGTAACCACCAAAGAGTTTAACTAGAAGGAACCCATTTTGGGTGTTACTAGTCTTCCATGAAATACTATGTGGAAATGAAGAACAAAATTGATCAAAATAATTAATAAATATTTTAATATATTTGATAAAGATAATACATATGATCTAACCTTATAACAATTTTGGATGTGATTAAGCATCACTATGAAATTATAGTTACACACTAAAATTCTGCAACACAAAATAATTTTTCTGATTCAACAAAGAAAATATTTGGAATGATTTATTCAACACCTAAAAAGATACAAAAATATTTAATTGGGTGAGATACATATTTTAACTCCCTATTAAACATATGGATGATTCCAGTTGAAGAATGGTAGGAATAACATGAGAATACTTTTTTAGTATTCTCAGTTTTTCTACTTTATTTTCCAACTAAAATTTAGTTTAATTGAGGTAATTTATTATTTATCATTCATAAATGTGTTTTATCCTTCATATTTCATCCATTATTACATGATCTCACTATCAAATAATTCTTTATCTCATTCTATTATCCTCATATATTAATATGTTACCACTTACAGTTGATAATGAATGATTATACTATGACTTGGACTCAGTGGAGGGTTGGGTTTCTGGAATTCTATTATTAAATTTTAAATATTATATTTACCTTTGTTGAAAGACAAAGTGAACTAAATGTGCATGAATATATCCCACCATGAAATGGAACTCAAACTCACTTATATTTCTTCATTTAAATATTTTCTCTTCCTTCCTTTGAACACAATCACTTCACATGGTGGAGTTGAGATGTTAAAGGGATGATGAAGCATAAGACAAATCCGAGTCCTAGAAGGTTTTACAATCTCTATAGAGATGTTACATTTACATTGACTATAGAAAAATGTGAGATCTAGTTTTATTTTCAAATCAAGGTTTTATAATCACTAAATAAATCAATTTTAATTAAAGAGTGAGATTTCACAATTTAATTATTAGACAAAATTTAATAAAACAATATTTATTATGTAGTATCCCATATCCAAACTTGAAATTAAAATTTTCTTCTTCATTCTATCATTCGTTTCATGTGAGTTTAGTTTATATAATTTCTATTAATTTAAAATTCCATTATTTATATTGAATAATAAAAACCACAATAATAATTAATTCATGGGTGAAATAAAATAATTAGGAAATCAATTGAGAAACTCCTCAAGTGAGATGACCTAGATCAGTCACTGTACTACACAAGGAAAATAAATTTTCAGTTTCCTTGCCACATGACAACCATGATATTAAAATTAGAACCATATTTATAAGGATTCTCATTAGTTTACATAATTTATATATTTCACACATAGTAGATAGTTTTCATTGATTTAAAGTAACCTAAAAATTATTTTTCCATGGTGTGTCAAAACATACCTTGTCTTTATACATTGAATGGATACTCATAGGTGCTGGAGAAACAATAATAGGAGACTATTAATGGTAATTTCAATGTTTAAAAATTTGAAATATAAATATAAAACAATTAAAGAAAATTTAAAGATAATTGGAACATGTTTATCCCTTGATGAGGCTACTAGAACCTGATCTATGTGCGGGAGATCAACAAGATATAAATGACTTCTTGAACGAGTGTACAAAAAAAATTATCTCCCCATTACATAAAATATAAAAGATCAATCACTATTTAATATATCTCTAAAATTGGAGGATGGATACACCACCTAAGTAGTGGAATTTTAGGACAAGATGTAAAAACCCGACTTCCTTCCTCCATCCATTGAGATCCCACATCAAGTGGCACTCACAATTGATGAAGTGATTAAACAAGAACTAACTCAAAGAGTTGATCATATTATTAACTCGTTATTTTATGATTTCATTCATTATTATTTTACTATGACTCCTAAACTCATGAATTTTATGATTTTATCAATCCATGTTCATCACTATATGAAGATGAAGAATTCGAACATGAACCATTTCAGGAATGAAGAGAGCTCCCTAGATTTTATGAACAAGAATTTGAGGAATCCCAAAAAGAAGTAAAAGTAGTTCAGCTCAAGGGAAAGAGGAACATACATCTCACTGATCATTCAATTCATGTAGCCCATATTAATCCAGCACATGAAAAATAAAATTATGTTTTATATGTAAAACCCATGGAAGTGGATGATCGATACTTTATTCTACCCCTGCTATACATGATGTAATGAAATGTGAAGGGGACAGATCTGGTATACCCTTTCTAGGGATTATTTCAAAATAACGAAGAAGAATTGAAATCAATGAAAATATATGTGTTTTTATTCAATTCTAAAAATATCCACACATGATAAAACTAGGGATAATATCATATATTACCCCTATAGAGAAAGTTTAAAAATCGGTCTGTCTTGGGGGATCCTACAAATACCTATATATATTTTTTCTTTATATGAATTTATATTACAATATCATTCTTAGGATTAGGCAAATACCCATTCCCACTTCTTCAATCATTATGAACATTAATAACATTATCCTTCAGCTTATTTCACTAATTTTTTTCAAGGTTCATGATGAAACAATGTGTCCCTTAAATAGTGGATTAATATGACTAATCATAATGATAATATGTATTTTATTATTTCATTTTATATTTTTAAACTCCCTATATTTTCTGCTTGAAACTATTTTTTTAATTTAAACTAGAATTGTATGCTCATGATTGATTTATTACATTACTTGGCATATCTAAGAGATGACAGATTCAAAGTAAAAGATAATTAAGTGTTTTAGATTCAATTATAATGATGTTGAATGACGAAAATGGATAATTAGATTATTAAATTGAAGCATGGATTTTTAAATAAGGACTCATGATTTTATGGAATGATTGAATTCATGTTAATTAATTTCCAAAACATTTTTCACACTTTGAATTTTTGAAATTCATGTAAAATTATTTATTGTTAGTATTCATTCCCTGGTTTTCTTCCCAATATCATAATTTTCATTCCCATGATTATTTCTAGACCAAGTAATTTCTATTTTTTTATTATCATATTCCCCAAGTGATCTAGGGACATTTCACCGGATATAACCAGCATTTAAACTCTTTAAAGAAATTAATAATCAAATAAACAATTAAAATGACTGAGCAATATTTTTATAATCCATTATCTTCGAGACTACATTTCTATATATGCTTATTTATTCCATATACATCATAAATTAACTTGGTTGGGATGTTCGATGTTTCAAGACATTTTTATCCATTCCTTCCATGATATTTTACGTGATATTATAATGTTGAGCTATAGCGTAAAGGGATTCATGATGGAAGGAATGAAATAAATCATAGTAAAAAATATTGGGGTTTCTATTTTTGGTAATTGATGAAGCTTTATGAGTAATTCATAATACTTTATTGTTTTTCTTATTATATTAAAATGAAAAATTTAGGTTTTGTATTGGAAGAGTAAAACATATCCACTACATAACTGCATATTTTTATCATATTTTCTTAGGTGGGGGATGGTAGATTCATTCTATGAATTTATTTTGAAAGTATTGGTACATTGAAAAAAATTTATAGAAAATTCATGAAGGTGAAAAAACCATTCATTATGCATTTTTAATCATAACTTTACATTGATTTTGGGGGGAAGTGGAAGTTTAAACATTGAATGGGAGAATTTCATTACACATTAAATTTTGTTATCATTATTTTGGATTAAATATAAAAAACTCCTCCTTGAGACTTAATTTCTAAAACATATATTCCCACCAGCCGTAAGCCTCAGAACCATTCATACCATAATTAAAAATCCCTCAAGATTTTATTTTCCTTCTGTAATTACAATTTCGAGACATGTAATAACTTTCCAAGCGTATAGATAAGGATCATGTAATCAAGAAATGATCCTAAATTTACATGAATTAATATCATGAGTTCACAGATAAAATATTCAAGAGAGGTATATCACTATTTTTTAATGTTAAATAATAATTAACTAAGGATGTTGAATGAATGAGAAGAAAACTACCATCATTTTCAAATAAAAATTTAAAATAATCAATTTGATTTTTTTCTATTGAAAATTGATAAATCAAATTTCTATTTTTTGTAGATTTTTTATGGTTTAATTTATATTTGATAAATATATTTATTCGGTTTTGATATTTGAGTATTATTAATTTTTATTCCCTTTGATTTTCATTGTTGATATTTTTTGCTCGGGGATAAGAATATATTAAATGGGTGGTATTTTACACAGTCAATTTTAATGCATGATTTTTTTTTTCAGTTTTCATTGATGTTGAAGGATTTAAATGTATAATACCACTCATTTTAATGATTTATTAAAATGGTTAAATTCATAATTAAGGGAATGAAAAGGCTTTAAAATGAATAAAATTATGTGGAGAATGAAATTGGAATTTTATTTAGAATATAAAGTTTTATATTAGAACATTGATATGTGTTTTGGTTTTTTTCATGTTTAACTATACATATTTTATATTATCTAGACTTTCACTGAAAAATTAGCCAACTAGGAAGGACATCTACCTTAGGTCCCACATGTTTCATAGGTAGCCCACTAGGGGCCACTTTGGCCATGCATGCCCAAGGGAAGGCAATCACTAATGGCAGAGCCCGCATAGGGGATCAGACCCTTGAAGGTCCTATGAGGATGAATTATAAAAGAATTTATGGTTAGAAAAATTCCTATTTGCCCCATACCTTTGCAGTGAATCCCATGAGGAAATGGGACGAGTGCCTCGATGGAACGTGGCAGTGCATGACCGTAGGCAGGGATCCTCCAACCCCCATCCAACTTCATTATTGTTGGAGAGACATGATTTTTTATTTAACCCATTGGAACCAAAGTTTTTATTTATGTTGTGGGTTGAGAGATATTTGGATAAATTTCATATTTACAAATAATGAGATGTTCCACTTCATTTTCAAGACCCTCGTGATGAGACACCCAACTCCACCATCCTCCGATTCTTCCACCTATATTCTCAACAAACAACCACATCTATAATCAACATGGATCTCCATTTACACCCTTGTTAAGATTTAAGGATGGTCTTTTCAACAATGTCACACCACCAAAAAACCAAAGATCACTCATGGATCATTGGATGAGACCCATGAAACTATTTTGATGAACAATCTAGTCACTATGAAGGTCAATGGATTAGAGAAAGATTCCACTACCACTACGCTACTTCTAAACTTCCACATTGTACTCCAATACATTAACAATTCCATATAGATACACCACTTCCATGCCACCCTTGGCACTAACGGTAGCCCATGTGCCACCGTCGGGCCAATAATGGACATGTATCCATCATACGAATGGTGATACATGCTACTATTGAGATAAAAGTGGAAATTGGAGGAGATTCCACTACCAAGATCCACACATTCTCCATCACTTCCAAATAACAATCATCTCTGCCAAGCCACTATTGATCCAATAGTAGCACATGATACCGTTCAGATGTCGGAATCATCTACCAACCACTATTTTACACTGCCTATTTCTATTGGAGAATGACACTGGTAGGCCATATGATAACCAGTGTTCCATTATCCACCATAGTCATAGTTTCTACGACCACCATTACCACTATCACTACACAATGAATGATGACAATATTATCAAACTAGGGGATCACCAACTTCCAGCTTGAATAATCCTAGCCACCACTCAATATGGAGTCCTTATGCCACTTAAAAAGGAGTAACCACCTATGAGTGTATCAAGAATGAATCCATCATAGTTACTACCACACATCTATGCAATACAATTCCAAAAAGAGAACAAAAATTATGGGAAGAATAAAGAAATTTTTAATGTTGTTTTCTTATAATGATATATATGATACTCCACTATACTAATAGTGTATTTGGTGTATCATCACTATGAAATTACAACACATCACTAAAAATTGGAAACACCCAATAATTTTTTATTTTCAAAATAGGGTATCATTGGAATGGGTATATCAATGGCTATGAGGATGCATGAGTATTTATCTGAGTGAGATAATGAAATTAACTCCCTATATATATACAATAATGTTACCCAAATAGAAAAGTATCAAAGTATTCAGAGTTTACTCTTACTGGATGCTGTTTTTTGCAGCATTAGTTACATTCTATAATTTAGTTTAATTAATGTAACTAAATTTTTTTATAACAGTTTTCCATCATTAATATTTATTCCACTGTTACACGATCTTAATCCCATCTCTAGATTTATATAAATTTATACTCCTAATATCTTTAACCACAACCTCAAGCACTCGATAAAGAGTGACTAACACAAGGCTTGTCCTCAAGTTAGGATTGGGTGGCCTACATTTTATTCTTCAATTTTAAATTTTTCTTACAATTGTGGTGGGAATGAGTATACTTATTTACCAAAATTAAATAGAACTAAAAAGAAATTCTATTCATTTATTTAAATCATTCCCCTTCCTTCATTTGACCATCATCTCTTCACGTGGTGGAGTAAAGTTGTTCATGGGACGAAAGGCATATAATGGAGCTGGGTCATGGAAGTTGTCACACTACTGATTGTGGTGTTCCAAAAAAATGATTAGGAGTTGGTGAGATATAGATTGGTTAGGCATTGAATGTTTCAAAATAAATATATGAAATAATATTATTTCAGGAGTGATATTTCAAAATTCAATTATTAGAATCATCAAAATTAACCAACATGAATAATGTAAGGAACTAAAATCCAAACCCAAAAGGGACAATTAAATTATTCATTATATATATTATTTCATAGTAGTTTAGTTTTAATCATTAAATTTTTCTTCTAAAATTATATTTTTTCAACAAAATATTAAAAAATAAATAAAAATATTTCTTAGGCGAATTAGTCTGTAAAGGTAAACACCTGAGAAACTCCTTAAGTGATAAGATAATTTCCAGCCACTGTATTATACTAGGTATAAAAATTTTCTTCTTCCACTCCCCATAAATCATGTGTTGTTAGTGTTATTCTTTCCATTGCAAAATGTTTATGGATTATTGAATGAATTATGATATAATAGTGGTAATTTTTAAATATATATTAATGTAAGATTATATTAAATATAATAATTAATTGGTAATTATTTTTAAATGAGCATCACTAGGGATGGTTTTTTTATTACATGGTTCTTTATTTCTACAAATTTGTTCTATTGGGGAGTTATCGCGACTGACACATGTAGATTAAACCCATTTTTTCAATTTATTTTCCACTTTGGTATTTTTAAACTCTATTCTAATCTAAGTGTGAACCTTTTTTATTTTTACACAATGAATATTTTAATTTTCTATTCTGTTTTGGCTAATAAACTTTAATGCCTCCGTATTTTGAGTAATCCCGATCAACCAAGACATCTAAGTGAAATCACTAAAAAACCATAATTCCACTTTCCATTTAATTATTTATGATTATTTTTCCTACAAATTTCCACATTAGTGACATTCTGCAACCTTCATGATTTTCTAGTATTTGTTTTATAATACTTCAGAACTATATTATATTATTGACAAGTGTCACATGTATAAGTGTTGTTACACGTGACTTTTGGAAAAATTTGAGCTCTATCCTTAGTTACTCGATTTTCAAATGATTTTGGCCAATATTAAATGTCACTTATGCCATAATTTTTTTTCATCATCCTTGTACAAAATATGTTAATTTATATCACCAATAATGTAATGGTTTCTAATAGTTTTTCATCTATGAATAAAAACAAAAACAATCTATAAAATAGAAAATTAATTAGTTCTTTCTAAATTCAACAGCTATCCCTCACTCAGTCAACCATCTAACACTAAGAATAATTTAGATAATAATATTAACATGGTTTTCATATAATTTTTTAAGAGTCTATATAAAAAGAATGGTTTTTCCAGACCCAACAATTTCAAGTCCTTCACTCTTCCCAAACCAATCCACTACATTTTAATAATTATTGATATTATTAATAAGATCATATTTTTTTTCCACGAGTATGGTAAATCAATAATAAATAACCAATAAAAAATACCCATTTTCTCTCTCAAATCAATATTAAAAACATTTTTGTTTTTATTTAATAACTCTCAGTCCATGACCATTATATTGGATTTATTAATAATTAAAAATATTGTTTTGCCTTTGGATGGATGTTTTCGTTAACATGTTTTAACCTTGAAAATATTATATAAGTTTTTTTCATATTTGAGTCAACATTACGAAACATTATGAAAATTATCTATATAACCTAAGGAACCCTCTTTTATACCATGAATGTAAAATTGACTCCCATTTTCTGGTAGTATTCTCCCAAAAAGTAATGTTATAAAAGCATTAGAAAAATAAAAAAACAGCTTGTCCATTCATAATGAAGTTTGAATTTGAAAAATATATATTCAATTGTCATCACATATTGAATGTGTCCAATTTTTTCATACAAGAAACACATAATTTTTTTCTTTTATCATTCCATATTTTTCTACTTATGCCAAGGTAATTTTAGATTTAATCTTGAAATATTTCCCATGAGGTGTTAACAAATAGTGTCTTATGATCAGTCGTGTTTTTTTACTTCTTATGATCATCACCTAGAGAGTTTTTACCTTTGTTTCTAATAAAGTTCACCTATAAGATAGTAATTTTTTCATCATTTAAACCCCTATAAGATTAAATTTTTATCAAATATATTAAAATTCATGATCACATTCTGGGGAGAATAGTATGACTTATTCCTCACACTACAGATGTCATGTCATGAATTCTCCATTGAGAAATTTAATTTAATTCATAGTATTTTTTCTAAATTATATAAGTCATAAATTATGTATGTTTTCTCTTAAATTCTATGATTTCTCTCAATTTAGCAATTCAATTATAACTCCTCTTCATTTTTCTACAAATAATTCTTGAATTCATGGACAAATATATTTTCATTCTTTATTTTGTCCCTCCATTGACAGTGTTCATCAAGGGATGCTCCGAGTTCTCCATGAGGACCAACTATTGACTTAATATATATTATTTTGGTTACAAAAAATTACATACATAATTTTTAAAATTTATTATTTCAATTATAATATATACTCATTCTTTTGTTTCATATATTCATGGATTCATAGACTACTTTATTTCAATTCTTGGAAAGGGACACCTATACACCAATTTCTTCAGCCAATTCTTTAAATACCACCTGAATATGAACTATTCCCTCATTTAAATAATATAAATTATCATTTTAATTATATTATATTTCATCTATGATAGTTACTATTAAATCTTCAATATTATTCGTGAATTATTTAAACTCTCCCACATCAGAATTATCCGAATAGTCTAGTTTATGAAATAATTGGTTATTCCTCTATATTTTTTTGTTTTCTATAGATTATGTCCCATTTGAAAGTTTTCTTCATATATTAGTTATCTTCATCATTTTTTATGTTCATAAAATACCTAGCAACAAGATTCCCATCAAATCTTTATTAGAGTAAATTAAGTTAAATCCTTCCCTTGAATTTTCTTTTTTACCTTTTACGATCTGAGGAATGAAGACACAAAAAATTCATTAACCTCATCTTCATCTAGATAAACTATTATATAATGTATGTTCACTTCTTTTAAAGATAATTCTTACGTGTTCTCCTTCAATCTGGTTTCAATGTCGTTATTTATCATTTCATGTGTGAAAAGAGAGAAATCTAGTATGTCTTTATAAATTTCCTTCATATATTTTTCTTATAAAATAGATACCCTTGAATTAAAATATTGTGGTAAAATCATCAATATTCTTTTAATAATTTTATTATCATCAATATTTACATTAATTCATATCGTATCTTCCACAAGATTTTTTAGAAGATAAAAAATCAATAACCTTATTCATTTTGGCTTACCATTTTATTTTCATACATATTCGCTAGAACATTATACATTTCCTCTCAAACATTAGAATCTAAATTGTAGACATTAAAATGTTTTCCCACATATAATGATATATTTTCAATACACTACATTATGCTGGGTAGGTTTAACCCAAATTCCTTTAGAGTATGTATTTCCATGGAATCCATATCCAATTCCTTATGTTATTATTTTCTAAAGCGTCCCCATTTCATGTAAATTTAAATAAAATGAGGGGATATTGTGTAAATTTGAATCCCAAAAGTGTTTAAGAAGTTTTGTAAAATGTTAATAAATTTTCTTTCAATTTTCCCCATAAAATATGTATCTTGTTATGATAAACAACTGCTACTATTATTATACATTGAGAGAGAGTGTATTCCACAACCAAAATAATTTTTGAAACTAATTATGGTTCCATTATCAATGATAATACCCAGATAAGGGGTTAAATCATGGTATTTTAGATTAAAAATTCATCCCATGATATTCATATTATTCCCTTGATATGGGGATCACATGTAAATCAACCGTATTTGTTATTTATGGGAAATTAATGAAGTGAAGAACATAAGAATCATTACATGGTTCACTGATAATGATTTGGTCCAACAATTATGAAAAAGTGATATTACTTTGAATATCAAACACTAGTGGGAACTAATTATATTTGGTTAAAAAAAATCGAATGGTCACACTGAACCTATGAACTCATAGTTAAAACAAATAAGAAACCTAACTACCACTCATCACATAATAAACTCACTCATCTTCCCATGAAATCCTTCTTCTTTACAAGATATATATTTCAAAATGAAATTGGATTGGTGTAACTCTTATTTTTATCCAAATGACCTTTGAAAGAGATAATTTCCCCTGAATATACTTCTTCTTCAACACATTCATCATTCCAAAAAACCTAGAACTCCATTATCTATATTGATTCTAAAAAGATATTATCCTTATGTCTTCTATTATAGATGTATTTCAGACAACTTTTTTCTAATAAAACTAATTTATGTAGTTGTATATATTTCAATAACCTTGTATAGATGTGTGGGTTTGGATCATGTAATTATTCATATCTCCTCTGAGGATCATTAAATTTTTCACTCACAAATTAACTTATTGATTAATGAAGATTAATGTATCTTTAAATCCATAAAATATATTACAAAATATCATGTATGAATTATTACGATATCATAAACTATCAAGATGTCGTGTGTTCACATATTCTATAGTATAGAAACCTTCTTCCAAATCATTAACCAAGGACTAGACTCTTGCACTATGGAATTGAAGAGGGGTCTAAAAAACACTATGGTCATGGTCTACTTCAATGATATCTTGTTTCCAATTGACCAGATCAATAATTATCATAAAAAATTCTCCTCCATGAACAACCTACAATCACCACATTATCTTCTATAAATTCCTAGCTCATTGAGCCTGATGTGGTGTGGCTATTTTGTTGTGGTGTGATAACCTATAGGATTAGAAACATTAATTAATAAAAATAAAATATTTTACACTATATAAATTATCAATAATATCTAATATTTGGACTCATCTTTTTATAAATAACTATGGAAAATTCATCCATCCCAAACTAAATTATACATGTTTATTTTAGTAAAAAATACCTTGTTTATGTAATTTAATTGATTAATATTTATTAAATTTTTTCCTTTTGTAATTTTTGTAAGGATATCATGATATATTTTAAATGGGATAAAATATAATGAATTTATCATGAACAAATATATACCTTATCATAGTACAATTCAAGAACTATACTCGTAGCATAAAAGTGAATAATCATCTAAAAACGTAGTCAAAACTATTGGAAATTGATGATTCACATTAGAAATACTTCATATGGAGTGTATAATACTTTATAAAAGATAAAAGTTGGGAATATGTGATTAAGAAGAGGATTTTTGAGCTTGAAAACTTGAATCAAATCATGACACATCTATATCGCATCATGGCTCACCTTCGACACATTAAAAATGTAAAACCAAGTCATAATGTGTTGGTTAGACTCATAATCCAAGATTTGATTATATCATTAAATCCAGTAACCCCTCTAAATATCCTATTATGGACTGGGGAAGTTATAACCTATTTATGAAAAATTTAACGCCCCCTAGAGGTGGATTGAAGCCTATAAAAGGAGTCTAACTGAGTATGGAAAAGGATCATCAGCTAATATGAGGAATCATCTTTTTTTGTTGAGGAAGATGGTTGTTTCTATTTTTTAGGATTTTTAATTTTTTATTTCTATTATTAATTTTTATTTGAGTTTACCATATTTCAATTTTAATTGAAGTATTTATACATTCAAATTTTATTAACTCTTCCATCTCCATCTTTATTTATGCATCAATTTGTATCTTTTATCTTTATTTGGAGATCTCTTACACTTTGTAATGACAGTTGACTAACCTGAGGCTGAGTCATGGGGGTGGTTTCAATGTGTTTTATAATTTGTGTGATTTAAGTATTTAAATGTTTAAATTTAATTTAACATGTATAAGTGGGAATTACATGGGGTAAAAAACAATCCACTATAGAAAGAATCTTGAAAACAATCATATTTTCTACCAATAAGAGGTGAAATTTTTTGTACAGAAATGGTTTTCTATTAATCCTATAGATACCACTCAAATATGAGATTAAATATACATGTATGGATAGATTCATTATTGAATTGATATTAATAATAAATTAAATCATGTAACTGAACCCAAAGAACCAGTATCATTCACTTAACCTATATGCAAACTGTTCTGCGTCATAATTTAGGTTTTTGTTTTTTTATTTCATTATTTTTTCCAAACTTAAAAAATAAAAAGTATATTATTTTATTAAAATAATAAAAACACAAGAGAAGTCTTTTGTTTGAATTAATAAAAGTAGCTGACCAAATTCCAAGAACCTCAAGTTAAATGACCATGATCATCCACTATACTTAATTAGGAAAATAAATTTTCTTTCATATGGCCCTAAGATAGTTGCATTAAAAGTGGATCTATTGCAATGAATTTATGAAATTTTTTATTCTATTATTTATTTTTCACATTTTTTTAACTAATTATTTTTTATTTTATAAAAAAATTAAAAAATGTATTACTCACCACGATCTATATAATATAGTATCTATTTTTTTGATACTCAGATCATGGGAGAATGATGATAAACTTTAATAGATGATGAATTCAAAGACCTATTACTGTACCTTAAGGATACCCAGTAGAACCCATAAGTTGAATGATTATCTAGTGAAGTAACTCAAATCTAGTAGTACTTCCCATAATTTTTTTATGAAATACCCAAGAAACAAGTATAGTCTTCCTAGATTCCTCCTAACTTCTATTTATACATCAAATTTGCTAAGGGATCACATAAATACCATCAAGAAACAAATCATCTAAATATATAGATCAAACCCTACCATGAAGAGTTATAGTGTAAAGATAAATGTTCACATGTTATTGTGCATTTGGGAAAATATTGATAACACATTTAAATTCAAACCCAAATGATGAAATACATCATGATCTCCATATTTATAATGTAAAAGAATCAAACCAATATTACTATCTCTATCCATGGAAGGTGAAGAAACAACCAAAGTGGTGGAAATAAAAGAAATACCAAAGGAGCTTGACTATTTCCAATATCCTTCACTACAAATCAACAGAAAGTATCACATTCCATCAAAGAATAAATTGAAGTTAAAACTACTCATAGTGTAGATAAATTATTAAACTCAATAATTTTTTTTATTTTTTGAGATAAATTATGTATTAACTCCCCTTTTTGAATTTTGATATTATAATAGAGACACATTTTGTGAAATGGTTCTTTTTCCAAATTAATCTATTTTTTGGGATATTTTCATTTCACATAACACTGAATATATTTTTTTATACATTAAGTAACTAGTTTGGATTTCATACCATATACGTAAGACTCAGATTAGATTATTGTAAAATAAAAAAAAAATTCCTTGCAATACACATAATTCTTACTTCCTTCAATATCTAGAATAACATGCAAGATAGAGTTTTACTTAACTAAAGTGTACTAGTAAAATTGATATTTAAATATTATTATAGTTACATCATAGCCAATCAAATATAAATAATCAATATAATTTACTAATTTTAAAAATATTATTTACAAATTCATAGAAAATACATTATTTGGTTATCAGTTATTATAATTAAATGAAAGATGTATTTTATAAATTTTGGAAATTATTTTTCTGAAAATCAAATTTTTTATGTACAAGTATAATTTTATCTCAAAAAATTATGAAAAATAATTATCATTAATATTTTCCGTAAAATTTATATATAATATATTCAATAAATATTTATTACATTTATCCAATATATTTTATATATATATGACAAGAGTGTATCTAATTTTATGAATAAAAGATATACTTATCCAAAAATTAATGTTACCACCTTTTAATGGATTACCCATATTAAATCAAATATTTTGAACTTTTATTCATTTTATATTTCAAAATATACTACATATTTTAAATAATAACATATATAATATGTTAGGGTCCTTTTTTGGTATTTTTCCGTGAAATTTGATTTTTTGATGAATGGAGAAAAATAATTAATTTTAACTCAAAAATTAGTTTTCATATAATTTATTTATGAGGATAAATTATATTTATAATTAGTTTTAATGTTTAATTATATCATTTATAAATAAATTAATAAAATTTATTTCATTGGGAAAATTTTCACTTTGAAATTAGACTTAAAAAATTTGCATGCTATCGAACAATTTTATTTTAAAAATCTAAAATCTCATCTCGTCTATGGGATTAATATTAAATTAATTTATTCCACTTATGTGATTGTAATTTTAAAAAACGGATTCTATATTTTAAATCATAATAATATATAATTTATAATAAGTTAAAAATATCTCTTCACCAAAAATATAAGGGAATGTTATTAAAATTAATTACAACAATTAAGCAGAAAACATGCTTAATAGGGGACTAAACATTAAATGTAAGGCCAAAATGACCTTAAAAATTGACCAAAATCCATTTTAATTGTATATTTATACATTATAAAATATAATTTTATCCATATTAGGTCCACTTTCCATTGTAAAAACGTTGGTTGAATTGCCATTCAAAAAATTTACACGGATTCCACTCATCCTCGACTATAAAAATACACTCACCCTTGCTACTAATTTATAAATATCAAGCTATTTGGATCACCCAACCTCTGATCGAATAATCATCCAACATACCATCATTAGTTTTTGAATCCTACCATTGGGAGTAAATCGAAATAAGGAATATATATTGTTCAAAAAAAGGATTTACCCAAAATAAGAGGAGGTTTGAATGTGTATGAAGAAAGTGAAGACTTAACATAAGGGAATTTCATCTCACTTTTTATTTCCATGAAAAACATTCTTCATTCATCAATTAGTTAGTTTTTATGGTGTGTATACTATACATGGATGTATTTTATGACTATTTTACTTAAATCTATGGCTATTTTCATATCTATTTGATAATCTTTCTTTCCACGATATTTTGGTTCAAAAGTTACCAAATCGATAAAGTAATTGTGTCTCATTTTTCATTTTTTAAGACACATGTCGTGTTACGAACATATATCATTCTATTATGTGTATATAAAAACCTATAACATGTTATATCATTAATATACATCTTTTTATGATATTTTGTGCTTCATGCAATGTTATTCGTTCCATTCTGTTATGATTCATTGTTTCCAATATAGTAATAGTTTGTTTCTAAAATATTATCGTTTATCGATATTGGTTATGATTACGCTTTCATTGATAAAATATTATGAAAAATATCTCAATGAAGCTAAATATTTTCATTATTCTATTTTTATCCATGATATCATAATGTATGGTACATTTTTTTCACTCTTTCATATATAAGATAATTAATAAAATGTTTTTATGAAAAACTCATAAAATATATCATTTCAGTTTTAAATCTATGTTCTTTCAAACATTAATTTATAAATATGTTTTCAAAAATGTTTTAATATTATCCTTTGATGTTTAGAGGGTATTTTTACACATGTTTTACCATTTTAAAAAATGGTTTCAAATGGAATCCAATTGTTTTTTCTGATAATGTAACACTTCTAAAAATATTAAGGTAAAAACTGAATGTTCAGAATGCATAGACATACCCAGCAACATGAAAATCATTTCAATGAATCTTACTTTGTATGTTTATACGTTTATTTTTAAATAAAATGGTTTCATAATATTCTAGAATTGTTTCTATTTTAATATCATTTTATGAAGAAAATCTATATCAAAAATGTTTTATGTTTAAGAGGTATTTTAAATGATTTTTAGATAAAACATTATATGTTTTCAAATGGTTTATTTTAAAATAAGATTATTTCAATGATTTCAATTTTTGATTTATATGTTTTCAAAACCATTTTCTATAATAGACGTTGCAACATTATTTTAATCTTTTTTTATGTTTTCATGATGATTTCAAGAAATTTGGTTTTCAAAATGCATTATGTCTGAAAATCATTTTTTCGAGAGTAATATATATTTCACCAAAAATTGTTTTAAATTAAATTTTACATCCTTATATATATGAAATTTATTTTTGATATTATTTTATGAAAATTATTTTAGAATAAAGGATATTTTTCTTACAAAAAGTTCCATGTTATAGTTCAATATTATTAACCATAAATGATGAAATAATTTATTATAGTTTTTAATACCATTAATATTATTTGTTGAATAGTTTATATATTAATAGATTGATGTTTTTGATGGCCATTTCTCATAGGCAGTTATATTCTTTTGAAAACTGCTTCTTTTCATTGGTGTTGTTTGGATGAAATGATTATGAAACGTATCCTGTATCTAGAGGTTATGATATGATGAAACATTAATGATACCCATTTCATTTCTTGGGTCTTAAAATGATAAATTTTTTGTTATATTATGGAACATTAATTAATTATTTTATTATGTGAAGGGTCAGACCTATATCTCTATTCAATTACATGGGTAACAGAAAATATTTTTTGAGCTCAAGAGTGGGAGGGAATCCCAAGACCTAAACAAGAGGTTGTCTTAATGCTAAAAAAAGAGAATAAATTGTTGGAAATTCCAATCCTTAAGTTATAGAGTACAAGGGAGGGAATCCCAGTCCTGAAATAAGAGAGTACAAAGGAGGGTATTGCTACACTGAAAAAAGAAGGGGAATGAGAGGGCATCCCAAGACCCAAAAAAGAGGTTAAATGGGAGGTATCCCCAAATATAAAGTAGGTAAATTGGTTATTATACTAATAATAACATGTTATGAATGTATTGGTATTAATTCTTAACATTGTATTTTCTAGTCTTATTTGAATGAAACAAATTCCATTTTGTATTCCTCTGTTATGTTTTCATAGATTGTGATCTTGTCTTCCATGTTATTTACATATTATGAACTACTAATATTTATGCCATGAATCATGTGTATATTCTTCAAAATGTAGGGTATGATCATTTAATTTTTGTCTCATGTTCTTATACATTTATGCTCATGTTTGTTTATGTATCTCCTCTGTTTAAACATACAAATAATTTGAGATAAGTCATTTATTAGGCTTCTTTTACCGAGGTTATATATAATGGTTTTAAGTAGATGTACTAAGGGTGGATGATATGAGTGGGAAACATTTAAGAACATTCACTGAGATTGAAAATTATAATTGAAATATCCAAAAACATTAAACCATTATTTTTAACACCAATGTATTTCTATAATGTGCTGAATATTCATCTAAAATGATGTAATGTCTATATATGTTAAACCTATGTCGTTATAGTTATATCAATGGAAATGATAATTCATCCTATTAAAATATGGATGAGGTAACATTCGTGAGATCCCTAGTGATATTTTTAAGGATGTGTTTAGGGGTGTCTCTAACAATAATTCTTGGGAAGTGTTAATGTTTAGGAAAATGTCCGAGATTTTTGCAAGGTATGGAGTTAGTGGTTTCCTATAATTGCATCCCTATCCAGATACTATAAGTGGGCGTGGTTATGTGTAGATATTCCTATAGGTAGTAAATCCATAAATGTGTGTCGAGATTGACTTAATCATATCCTGGTAGATTACTACATGGCTTCTTGTACACCTATCTTGACACTCCTAGGGGATATGTTTTGGAAATTCATGACCTCATTAAAAAAATAATTAATGATTTAAATGAAAATTTGACATTAGAAACATAGGATAAACATAAGGTGTCATAGAATAAGGATGTTTTCATAGTTTTTTCATCCTATAAATGGGTTTTCGTTATTATTTAGTTCCTCGCTATGATAATTGTTTCTAACTCAATTATTTATTGTTTTAGTTAATGGAGGAAACTATAAAAAAATGGGATAACATTGAATGTGAAGGAAATTTTTTTGACGAGATGTCAAATGGATTATCACTGGAGTGAAGGATGTTCTGATCATGCCTAGTTATTTTTTACAAAACATTATTAACAACATACACCATAAGAAACTATTAGGCACACAGAGGAAGATAATATATGTTTTCACTGGGAATTGGGGTAATAGAGACCGTAGATAAAATAATAAGAAATTTTATTTGTGTCAATAATGTGGAAATAATATCATAAGTTAATGTATTATAGGAATAAGTTTTTTGCTATAGAAAAAATGACACAAATCCAGTAACATTAAATGAAAAAAATAAAAGTTTTAGTTAATGAAATGGATGGTAATATTGGCCTCCCTATGAAATCATCAAATGGTAAATGATTTAAATATGGAATGAATGTTCATTTTCAAAACCAATTTTCCAAGTGGAGCGATCAAAAAGAGAATTTATAAGGTGGTATGATTAAAGGTTATATTGCTACTGATAATGATACAGCTGATGGATTATGAAAGTAAAGTGGTATTATGTAATAGGATTAGGTACCCTTCTTATGGATTATGGATGATGTATAATATTCAATGTTTATATTTATTTGGATTCAATAATTATGTTATATGAATGGTTAAATATACATGGATTGTTCATTTTATTTTTTTCTATCTGGATATTCATGTTTATGTTTAATGTTTCTCCTGGATTTGGAATATGATATAACGGAATGGTGACATTTTGACTAAGGGAAGACAAACCTTTATATGTTTCTTATGTTAAGATAATGTTGTTTGGATAGAGATATTTTAGATATGAGTAATTGAATACAATGATAATAAATACCTTGGAACTAATTACGGACTTCTTAACAAGTGGTTATACGATCATTGATGAAAATAACTACATTTTTTTATGTAATGAATATATCCAATATAATTTGGAATAAGGAAACATGAATATTTTCAATATTTAATGTTTTTAATTTTTAATTTTACCATGTTTTAAGGGAATACATGAGAAAGGTATTCACAAGTTCGGTATGTGACAACCAAGAGATACTTTATGATATAGGGGGATCAATATTAAACTGTTTTTGAGGAATTTAGTGACCTTGTTTCTAGATTTATCTACATTTATATATTATAATGGTTATAATGTTAAACATTTATTTAATTTATTATGTTACAAATAAGATTATCATTTAGAGAATAAATTATTATCTCACCATATGAGGATTTATGTAATTTGAATAACTTGTGTTAACATTTTTTTGTGATAAAAAAGATGGAATTACCTGTCATTCTATTCATGGATCTCATCATTTGTTATTTCATTAGGAATACCACAATATAATTAATGTTTTGGAATGATAGATGAAGTGGATGTAGAAAAATTAAAAATAAATTGAAATTTTTACCTAATATCATGTATGTATACCTTTTCATTAAAATTAAAATACATTAAGACAATGATCTAGAAATAAAATGTTGTCCTAAGACAAAAAAATTTATTGAACCAATGGAATTTTAAATAATCCAAATTTCTTAATCTGAGGCCCTCAACATTACATTGATCATTCTCTTATTTTTGATTGATTAGCTAAATCAATCCCGAAAAATATTAATTATTTTCCACTATGACCATTTGTTTATTTCCCACAAATATAAACCTATGTGGAAACATAGTTATGTGTTACTTTGGGTAATCGTTGGTTTCCAACATTATTTTTAAAAGAATTTTTATTACTAGTTTTATCATGTGGGTTTATATGAATGGAACATTCATGTATTAAAACTTGGATAAACCATACGAATTGGGGTGGGGGGAATTCATTTTAAGGCTGTATAATATAATCCATCCATCTTTTGTTGAAATATTTTTTCTTAAACTTTTTTTATCTTATTTATATATTTCATTTCACACAACACTGAATATAGATTTTTCTATATTAATGAAATATGTTTAGATTGTTTGAACCATATAAAAGACATAGATTATCTTGAGGTACATGAAACACTATGTTTGTCTACAATTAAAAAAAATTGAGTTCCATCGATTGGTTGTGTAACACAACATGCCATGTTTTTTACCAAACTAAAATATACCATTATAATTATTATTATAATATTAATATAGCTACCACATATCCATTGGAATGGATGTTATGAATATTATTAAATAATTTTTAAACTATTATTTACACATGTATATAAAATGAATCCATTGGTTAACAATTAGTAGAATTAAATGTATGAACTATTTGAAACTAAATAAATCAATTTTCTATGAAAACAACTATTTTGTGTAAAAATACTATTTTATCTCAATAAATTAAACAAAAAACATTTGATGAATGTTTCAAATAAAATTTATATATCTAATATTCAACAAATATTTTTTATTCTTATCAAATATATTTTACTATTATAATATAAGAATAAATTAATTTAATGAATAAAATATATATTCATCTAAATCTAATTTAACATCATTTTAATGGAAACACAATTTTAAGTCAGTTTTTTTATTTTTATTGATTTTTTATTTCAAAATATACATCACCTTAAAAATCATAACAAAATAATTAGGTTAAGGTGAATTTTTTGTATTTTCTATGATGTTTCCTTTTTGGATGTATAGTGAAAAATACCACATTTTAATTCAGATGAACATTTTTTTAATTTATATATAACATTACATTATACATATAATTTATATTAATGTATAAATACAGAAATTATATTTGAATTAATATAATTTGGTTCATTGGGAGAATTTTTAATTGGAAAATTGATATAATAACAGAGAAAAATTCGAACATTTTACTTATAAAACTTGTATTGTCATCCCGACTCTAGAATTAATTTTAAATTATATTATACAACTAATGTGATTGGAATTTGGAAAATTTTATTCCATATATAGAATCACTATAATTTTTAATGTATACTATTTTTAACATATTTTTTTAACAAAAAATATTAGTGAAAGTGATTAAAAGTAATTACAATGATTAAGAGGGAAATTAGGTTAATAAGAGATTAAAACATACAATTTAGGGCCAAAAGAGCTAGAAACTTGTCCAATATCCATTTTAATGTAATATTCCAACCTTATCCTCCCATGTATATAATTGGGTCCAATATTTGATACAAATTTCATTGGAAAATATGAGGAGAATTATCTTGTAAAAAATTTACAAGGTTTTCATTCCTTGTCCACTATAAAAAGGCACTCAACCCTCCCCCTTATTCACATATCTAAAGACTTTTGGCTCTCCGAAAACCTAATAAAATAAGCTTCAGCCACTCTAAATTACTCATTTAAGCCTCCCATTTGAAATAAATTCAACAAAGGAATTCATTTTGTACAATGAAAAATGAGCTAACCAAAAGAAGATGAGGTCTAAATGTGTACGAAAGAAGTTAAGACTCACCGTAAGGGAAATTCATCACACTTTTTAATTACATGAGTTATATATAGTATCCAAAACTCATTTAGTTTTTGTGGTATATATAATTCCCTTGTATTTATTTTATGATTTTTATACTTAAATTTAAGTGTATATACCTATCCATCTTTTGATATTTATTCGATGGGGTTTATAGATCAAAAGTTACAAAATCAGAAAAATAATTTTGTCTCAATTATCATTATTTGATACACATTCCATGTTAGGAGACTATATTTTTCTATGAGGTGTATATCCTACATTTTTATATTTTATATCATTAATGTACCTCTATTCATTATATTTTGAGCATAATTTACTGTTATTATTTCCATAGTATTATGATTCAAAGTTACAACAACAGTAATAGTTTGTTTCTATAATCTCAATGTTTGTCAAGATTATTTATTATTGTTATTAAATTAATTAAATTTTATGATAATAACTCAATAACACTCCTGAATTTTATTCTCTTATCGTTATCCATTATATCTTAAGGTATTAATACCATTTTCCACTCTTTAAGACTTAATATAATTAGGTAAATGTTTTAATAAAAATCCTTCTTAATTTCTCTTTTCAGTCATAAATATTAATTCTTTCAAAACTATGTTTTTTAAAATAATATAAAACATCATTTTATTATTATCCAATGATCTTTAAAGGACATTTTTACTCACGTTTTCCTTTATTAAGAACATATTTAAAAGGAATCCTCTTGTCATTTTTTGATCAAGGAGTATTTCTAAATTTTTTAAGTTGAAAATGGAATGTTAAAAAAACATGAACTTACCCACCATCATGACCATCATTTCCCAGAACTGTCCTTTTTTAAATTACAAGATTATTTTAAAGAGAAATTTGTCCAAATATTCTGGAAATTTATTGATTTTAATGTTTATTTCAATGAAAAATTTTATAATTTTTTTTATGTTTAAAAAGTGTTTTAGATGAATTTTTATTATACATTAATATGTTTTCAAAAGGTTTATTTTAAATGAAAATTATTTCAATGATTTTATGTTTTCATTATAAATTTTCAAAACCAGTTTTTAGAAATTGATTTCCAAAATGATTTCAAGCATTCTTTTTACATTTTATTTTTGTTTTCAAGGAAATGCTCTTTCAAAATTATTTATGTTTTTGAAAAATATTATGTTAAAAAGTTATTTCCCTTAAAAAATTATAAATCAAATTACAAAGACATATTTATAGGAAATGGTTTTTTGAAATTGTTTTATCGATAGTATTTTCAATGAAATTATATTTTCCTTATGATGTTCTTCACACTATATTTCGAGATCATTTTTATTTAAGAATTCATGATTTGTTATAGATTATGAATGTCATTCTTATTATTTATTGAATGGAATATTTATTGATGGAATGATGTTTATGATGCATTTTTATCTTAAACGGGTAACATGATTTTGAAACCCGCTTTTTTTAGGGGTTATGCTTTGATAAAATGATTTTAAAACTGATCTCACCTTTGTAAGTTGTGTTGTGGTGAAATTTTAGTGTCATAAACTTCTTTTTAAAGGTAATGATTTGATGAATGTTTTGTTGTCTTATTGAACTAGTATATACTATTTCATTATGTGATGAGTGGGACCTATATCTCCCACCATTAAATTAGGTAATGATGAATGTTTTATGAGATAAATAGGGTAAATGAAAGGGAAACCCAAGACCGAACCAATATGGTGTCTTCAGTGGGAAACAAGAGAGAATATAGAAGGGCATCCCTAGCCTGAAATAAGAGGCTACACGGGGGGAATCCCATGCACCAAACAAGATGGTATATGGGAGGGAATACCATGCACAAAACAGGAGTGTACAAAGGAGGGAATCCTAGATCCACAACAAGTGGATACACAGGAGGGCGTCCCAAGCCCGATGTAGGAACAATAGTTATTATTCCAAGACTAATGGTGTTATGAAGGTGTCGGTAGTTAGCCTTGACATAGGATTTTCATATCACATGTGAATGCCACAAATTCCATGTCTTATTACAATATTATATTTTCATGTATTATTTTATTTTTCCACTTTGGATTGATGTATTATGAATTTTCTATATTTATGAAATGAGTCATGTATATGATCTTTGACATGCAAGGTGTGATCTTTAATTTTTATAATCATGTTCTCATACCCTTATGATCATGTTATTGTGATGTATCTCCTTTGTTTACCCCTAATTATGATCTGATCTCACACCATTCTTACATTTATTTTCTTCAGTTTATGAAGAAAGGTTTTAAGTAGAAGTAAAAAAGGGGAATATCTTTATGGGAAACATTGATGCTACTTCACAGACATAGACGATTTTGTTCGAATTTTTTAAAAACACCAAAATATTATAGTTCTTAGGCATGAATTTATGAAATTTAATGACTATTCATCTGAAATGATGTAATATGCATGTATTTTACTCCTATGTCGTCGTAGGTATATTCAGATAATTCATATGCTTCCTTGGGGAAAAATAAGAATAATATAATTATCCAACTTTGATACATATGGATCTTCTTGAACACATTTAGAACTTTTTATATGAGTCCACGAAGAGGTATGAGTGGATATTCCAGAAGATATCAACTCATAATAATCATACACAAAAGGGGGTGATTTTTCTACTGATTCTTCAATTCTAATTTTTTTCAGGTAAAATTTCCTTTTATCTTGTCCCATAATTATCTGACTCGTGTTTCATATATCAAGAAACTACGAGACACTATAAAATATGTTTCAAAGATAGAAATCAATAAAGTGTAGGATCCCTAATTCATACATCCCTCTCCATGAAATATGTACAATATTATGAAGGGTTTCATGTAGTGAACATTTTCAATATATTCCTACACAACAAAAAATAATTAAAATATGGAAGGAAAAAGTGTTGTTTTTTAAATATATTAAACTCCACCAAACAACATACAATAAATGAAGGAATTTACTATCCTTTTATAGGTTTTTAAAACCCAAGGCCCACATAGCAGACCAAACCTATATTTATCTTTATTATTTTATATTTATGATTTTAAATTTAATTTCCTAGTTTCAGAATCGGTTATTAGGATTAAATCCTATTCTTAATTCCTTCATATGTTACGTTAGTATGATTTATAAAATTTTATTGCATGATTTATTATATTGTTCCATTCTACTGATGAAATAAAAAGAAATAAAAAGTTGATGAGGATATCTACATGTATTTCATGTGTAAAAAATTCATTTTACATCCTAAATGATTAATTGATTTCATAAATAGGGAATTCACATTATAAAATGACAAATCAAGATGAAAAAATGAACAATAATGGAATCATGGATATAAAATTAGCACAACACAGACTGAATACTGATTTTTTTCAGAGTAATATTTTCAATTATAATTTTTCATTTACCCACCATATTTTTAATTTTTTATACCACACTTTAACTCTGAAAATATAGTATTGATCTTGGAGACATAAGTTACAAAGGATAATCCTTAATCCATACTCTAATTTTCAATTTTGACATGATTAGATTATTTAAATGGAAAAATTAAAAGTTATGTTTAAGTATGAGGGGATGTATTTATCAAATCATGATTTTCAGAAATGAGTTTGTTTTTTTAATGAAATTACCACTAGGGTTGGAATGTTTTGAATTTTTAAAAATAATAGGGATTTGTTAATTTGATTTTTCATTTCCATGAATAAATTTTTCAAACCACATGTTCTCGTCCCAGAAAAAAATTATGATCCAATACATCAAATTTATTTTTATAGTATATTTCATGAGAGATTGAGTTTTATTGTATTCTATAACTTTTTGGGAATCTTATCAAAGATATAGATGAAGATAAAAAATGTTTACATGGTTATGTAAACTTTATTGTTTAACCCCATTATCAATAGACCATCAGTTTCATTAAAAAAAATCTCATATAATCTAAGCATGATTTTTTTTGGATATGAGCCATGTTTATTTCCTATTATATTCATTATAAAAATAATACAAGTGTGTTACATGATATTTAAAATTCCCCATCAAGGAGATTTTTTTTCACTTATTTAGGAGGATATAATACATTGAATAAATTCTAATGAGGATTTTTTTGAGATTTTGGGACAGTCCAAGTGTCATTCGTTATATTTTATTCTTCACCTATCTTACTATAAAATATAACAAAAAAAAATTCTATTGTGTCATTTGAGGATAAAAATCACTATTACTGGACTGCTAATATTTTATTCATATAGGGTTATGTCATGGATATCAAATTTTTCATAAGAATAACAATAAAAATATGAAATAAAGATAATGAAGAAATAAATGATATTTATTCATCATGTTTACTTATATTGTGTTTATACATTGAGATTTGGGGTTTGGATTTGAAATTTTTTCTAGAGTTTTTCCTTGAGGTTGGCTTTTTATATTCAGAAATATTCTAAATATTCAAGCCAATCATTTCAGTTTATTATTATTAATTACCCAAATACCTTAAGTTATTGATATTTTATAACTATATTGGAACTCCACTATGATTAATTTTTATTTTCATCTTTATATAGTGATGATTCAAGATGCATTGTAACAATATGGTCAATGGCATGTACAAGATGTATGATAACAACTAAATTATGATTATTACCTTCAAGCATGATTAAATAAAATTAAATGTGAGGTAAATTTAATGTTTCGTAGATTTATATATTGATCAAATAAAAACAATTATCATATCAAGAAAAGAAAGTAAAAAAACATTGATTAGATAATTTTATTTAAAATGTGAGGAGTTGAATTAATTTTTATATATGAATTTGGAATTTTTATTTTACATTGTAAAACAATTTTGTTCTTTGAAATAAAAATATTTGTAGAATGAGATTCCTTCTAAAAATGGTTGTGGATATATGCTTGTGGCCAGGTAAGTTATAAGTGGGGAGAAATTGACACAACAGAATTATAAATATACATCTTAGTATAAAACACATTGTTTATCAAATTTAATTAATAAATTTGTATTCTATTTAATATTTTTCTGTATGTGGTAGGATACATTGAAAGATTACAAACCGACTAAAACATGACAATTTCATTATGAATAATATGACTTGTGACATATGGTATGATAAGAACTAAACATAGATATAAAAACGGTTAAACCAAGTAAAGAAGAGATGAAACTATAGTTAATTGATTATTCAAATCTTAAATAATTCATTAACTATGAAAAATATCATGGATAAGAGAGGAAAAAATTGGGATGAAAAATACAATTTTCGAGCATAAACACTAACATCACAGTATGGAACATATGTGTTACAATATGATGCACCCTTAAAACCTTTATAATGTAAAATAGTTCTATAAAATATTTTATTCCCCACAAAATTCAACATTTACATCATAAAAACTCCATTTCCAATGTAAAATTGTTGTTTAGGATTAGAGTCAAAGATTTTTTTATGAAATTAATTCCCATGACCCCTTCCAATACAACATTATCTTGTGAGGTCCATTATGACCCATAAATTACATAATTATTTGTTCCCAATAGTGTATCTAACCCTATAAAAGTAGTAAAATGGTGGATTAAAAAGTTTCATTAGAAAATATAGTGAATCATCTATTGCGTTAATGAAAAGGGATGAAACTTCTTTTTATGATTTTTATTTTGTTTCATTTATTTTCTATTTCTATTATAATTAAATAAAATTTATTTTTTAGTAATCTATTTCTTTATTCTAATTATATTTATTCTTCCTCCTCCATATATCTCTCTCTTTCTCTTTATCTCATCCATATTTCTACAATGATCTCTTACAGTATTCAATGACAAGTGACTAACTGAAGGCTTGTCACTGGGAGAGGTATCCCGATGTTCTACAATTGTTGTGATTTATTTCAATAAATGTTTTAATTTAAATTGTAGTGAATGATCATGAACTAAATGGGTGTGGTGACATTTTACTATTACACTAATCTCAAATTTATTAATATTTTCTTCTATGAGGAGGTAAAATTTTGTGTCCCAGAACGGATTCCTAGGAAGTAAAAAAATACTACTCAAGATAGGGAATAACTATCATTGTCTGGAGGGGTGTATAGTAAAAATTAATTTAAAAATTAAAGAACACATGTGACTAGACACTAAGGACCAAGACTGTTATTTGAACCTTCATTCATTCTATTATCCATCAGCATTTGGATTTTATTTTTTTATTATATTATTGTTTCAAAACCCAAAGAAATAAAATATCATTATTTTTTAAAATTAAGAAAAAATAAAAATGATGTAGTTTTTCTGAATTAGGAATCATAATTGATTGATTGTAAAGCACCTCAAGTGAGAGGACCATAGTCAGCCACTATTTGGATTTTGAAAAATATTTGTTTTGTGTACTACCCTATGATAGGCGCATCACTTCCTTCTATTGCATAGGAACCAATGAAAATATAGTGAAATTTAAATTTTGTTTATACTCTTATATAGTGTGGGATTCCATATATGGTGTAGGTATCAATGAAACTCTAATGACATTAAATTTCGACTAAGAACCACATATGGTATGGTTTGTAGATTAACGATCTGTCTGAAAAAAAATGAACTAGGTTTCATGGAATATAGTAAGATTTCTAGTGGTGAACCTTTGGGAAAAATTCTATTATGACACAACATATTACATTATAGAGTAGAATTGTCTCTTAATCATATATCTAGTCTTTTAAAGTAAAAACCACATAGATTGATTGAATACATAAAATATTCTTATCATTATCTCCACTCTAAAATCATCATAATGTTGGGTACTCGTATGTAATTTTGAAAACCAAATAAGATACACCAATAGTATTTGTGCCAATATAGACTTTAATGAATAGATATTATAATGATACTCAAAAAACATTTGTGAAAAATTAATTAGTTGTCAGTAGCTCATATGAAGGAGTGATTTTGATTGTCGATAAGCTTGATGAGATCAAAAAAAGGTTATATTTCCTTAAATTCATTATTCTGGGTTATATTATTCATGTTAAAGGGGAAATTATCTATAAAATGGATGAGAATAATGTTATTTTATTGATAATTTAGGATTACAAGGTATGAAATAGTATTTCTACGGGACCTAGACACCTTAATTTGTTTACATTGAAGAAATACATGATGTCTTAATAGACTTGTAATATGATTTTAACTATAGTTCCTTCATTAAATTATCATGTGATAACTTTATCATCACCTATACTAAAAAGAACACAAATATACACATCTATGTTTGAATTCATGGGCTTTGTTGGGTGGTTTAAACTACACAGATATAGAATATTATAATATCATGCAATGGGGTTACTTTTAAAATTGATGATAATATGATTAATGATAAATTTTGGAATCATATAATAATTATTATAGATAATAATTTTTATTATAAGATATCAATTAATATTACTTTACTTACCATTGTTTTACATATGGAAGAGAAGTTAGAATATGATTACATTCCTACATTATATAATTTCTAATTGATTTTTTCGTATCTTGATTCTAAATTCATAGTAGTGTATGGGGTATAAATAAAGGATGAGGTGACATAATATGAAATAATGGATATAATTATCAATTTTTAAGGTATTCTTATGAGCAATACAATTTTAAGATAGATAAACCTTTAAGTATGGTGGCTGGGAATGGGAAAATACATGATGGTGAATTGTTGGATAACTCTAATATACCAAAAAAAGATGAAGATATAGTAAATGTAGGTAGTAATGAGGTGGTTAAAAAGTTATTTATACTCAAAATTCAGAATTTTTTCATCAAATTATGGAACTTGATAATAAAATTAATCAAACTATTCAATTGAATATATTTTTTAGAATGTAAATCAAGATAACTCTACCGAACCAGCTAAGGTAGAACACTGTATCAGCATGGAAGTGTTTATTGTTTGTGACTCATATTATAATCATGATTCCTCTACTAAGTTATAATGTGTGTGTATAAAAATAACACCCCAAATTATTATATAAGGAATGGTGAGTATATGATTTAATATGTAGCTGATGTATTAAATTTGAAGGAAGAAAGGAACTATGCAGATTCTAGAATTAAAAATGACATGAAGAAAAATAGAAATACAATATCTATTTTAGAAATATATAAGAATATAATTATTTTGGAATCAAATAATAAAAAATATTTAAAAGGAAATAATTTTCCCCAATTGAAATGGTTAGATTCAAGCTGACAAAGAGAAAGCTAGACCATTATTCACTTTATTTTATAGAAAAATCCTTTATTAATAATGAAAAAAATACTAATGTTTCACTTTTAATGTTTTTAGAAATTGAATTTTTATATATTGGTATTTGATAATTTTGTAATTACTAATTTTAAAGAAGTTATGGAAACCCATAGGGTTATTAACTATAATAATTTATGTAACTAATAGTTCTTAATTTTAGTTGACAAATTATATCATGAAATTTAACTTTTGAAGATAATGATTTTTTTCCATTTTTATGATTCTATCATGTTAAAAAATTTGATATATATATATATATATCAATGTATCTTAAATAATTGAATCAAACTATAAATGTTTCATTTTATATAATGGGGGGATTTAATATGGTGATAGAAGATAAAAAGAGGGGGTATTTTCTAATATTTCTATTATTTCAAATTATTTTATGGATTAAATCAATGGAAATGATTATCAAAAGATAAAATCATTAGTATATATGAATAATTCATATACTAATTTTTAAAGAAAAAGGAATACAATAAAAGTCGTTACAATGTTTCTTCATAATATTCTTCTTGAATAATTAAAATAGTCACCAGTTTGACACATCTCACATTTAAATCTAATCATCTTCCAATGATTAATTTTTTCCAATACCTATATAAAAATTAGAAATTAGATTTATATTTAACAACAGTTTTCATCCCATGTGGATTTCACCCTTTTTTTTAATTATGTATGTAAATCGTACAGTTTTATTAATTATTTAAAAACTTGTAATAGAAAATTAATAATACTAAATTCCCAATTCAGTGATCGTATCATAATCATTTTAGGTAACAATGATACAAATATTTCAAATGTTTAGAATTATATCTTATATGAAAAATTATGTCACACCTAGGATATTTTTTATGAGGTTCCATTTAATAATGAAAATGATATTTCTAATATGATTAACAATTTTTTTAGGAATAAGAATAAAAAACAAAATAATAAAAAAATTGTAATGTGGTTAAAGGAAGGTGATAATAAAATTTATTTTTTCAATTGATTTCATAATGCTATGGATATTCGAAACCCTCTATATTTTCTAAAAAATTTAATGATATTATATCTAAGAAACGTTTTATAAAGGATCATAGTGTTCATTATTATAAATACAATTTAATATGTTTATGTTCCCTAAGAAATTATTTATGATGTGGTTCTTAAGGTGGTAAATACAATTGATATTATTTTGAGAAAAAAAATACATTGATGAAAAATAAAATAATTGTGTTGTATTTCACCTCAATATAAGCAGTTTCTCTAGACTAGATGGGTACACTAACAAATATTTCTAGCGTTTTTAAGACACTATAGAAGATGATATTGTGAGGTATATTAAATCATTTACTAATAAATGTTTTCATCCCCATTAAAATAACTTGTGTTTTTTATTATTAACCCTAATGTGGATAATGATGGTGAATTAATTATATTTAGGCCCATTTACATGTCAAACTCTATCTATATGATTCTAAGTGAAATTTTAGCTAATAAGACTACCTCTATTGTTTACATAGTTTCTTCCAATGACCAATATGGGTTAACACAATGGAGGAATATTCAATAATATTTTTTAAATTATTCTAAATTTATAAATTATATTAACCAGACTAATTTGAAGGGTAATTTGGAATTGAGACTTGTTGTTTGAGAAGTATTTTAAATAGTTTTTTCATTTATCTTTACAATTATTATAATAGTATTTCTTATAAATTTAACTGGGTCAAGACATAATTTTAGTCATCTAGTCTCATTGAATGGGACAATGGAACCCTTAATGAATATTATTTCTATTTTAGGGTGGTAAGATACAACAACCCTCGCCTTTACTACACATTTGGGAATTATTTATTACATAAAATTGCACTTAATACAACCCATAAGATTGAGAGACATAGTTTAATTGAGGCTTAATAACATTAAATGACAACTTAAGACATAAAAATACAATATCTTTATTGAAAACGACTTTTTCATGACCACTACATTCCTTCATACATTGCATTGCTTGGGATAACCTGAGGTCATATAAAAGAAATTGGTGATATATAAAGCCCAGTAAGGGAGTAAACAATGCATAACATGAATAATTCAATATATGTTATGAAATAGACATATTAATGGATCATAATATAAACATGAACATAATGTCGCGATATAACATGATCATCGTAACATGGAAATTTAGAAACAACATAAAACATAGAATCATTAACATAATGGAATCAGATAAACTCCTATACCAACATGGTAGAAAAATTTCCTAAAAGGAATCATCTAAAAACATTTCCAAACATGACGTATGATGATACTAAAAATTACACAATTCATTGGAGCGCTATCAGGGTGTACCCTTCATAATCATTTAAATATCAGGTTTAAATGTGCCACATAGATCACATGACATGGATTTATTCAAAATTATAATTTATTACTAGATAATGAAATTAGGATTACATATATGGATTTATATAATCAATAATAATATGTTTTTAAAGTTTAATACCCTTGATAAATAAATTTTCATGATAGTTACAACACGATGATTTGGAATGGAAATTCACGGTGCAATTTCAGTAGCCTAACGACCTGACATAAAAAAATAAAAAACATTGATGAGATTGAAGGGGGTATATAATACTATATAAATGTAATATAATGCATGGGAATAATATATATACATGTCCCAATAAAAGTAATTGGGAATTAGAAGGTGTAACGTAATAAGAAAACTTGAAGAAAGCGGAGAAATGGAATAACTCTTATGAAATTTCGGTATAGTAATGAGTGTACATGGGAGGGATTAATGAGAGATAAAGAGGTATCCCATCATAATAACACAATAATGGAATTATGGGGGAGGTTATAAAACATAAACCTTTACATTTAATTTGAAAATAAAAGTGTGTAACAATATAAGGAAAATTGTATAAAAATGAGAATGGAAGAAAATTGAGGATCCTGTACTTGTGTGTGTGACTTCAAAAGCTTTTGGAGGGGCTTCTTGGGAGGTTGGGGAATCTTGGGGTATTTTAAATAGGGGATTAAAAGTTATGTACATTCTCAAAATATTTTTAGTGAAGAGAAGAGGGATATTGGTTGGGTTTATAATGTAAATAAGAGGAAAATTCTTTAAAATTTCACAAACACTGGATTTGGAATCTATATAATTTAATATTAAAAACCTCAAAAAATCCCATGGTCGTTCCCATGGTATATTACAAAGAGAAGTGGAAAACACTATTTTATAAGAACAATGACTTTATAGGTAAAAATATTATCCTTTCTTATGTGGAGGAGAGTCACATTATTAAAGATACAAATTTAAAATCATAAAATATATTATACATTTTGGAGGATTCACTAAGTATTTATAAAATAACTATAATAATTCTAAAATCATATTATTTTAATGGAAAATATATATTGGGCCTAGAACACTCATTATAGTATTTATTACATCATTTTTGTGTTCTTATGATGTCATAAAAACATATTTTATTTATATGGTATTTAATTTTTACTCAAAAATTTGACTCTCAAATAATTATGACAAATTAATTGTTGGATAATTTTTACCTCTTGATTCGAAAAATAATATTCATTTTATCTAAATTATTATCTAAATATGTGAATTTGTACTTTTAATATGAAAAACTACATTCATTGAAATTTCATAAGTTTTGACAAAAACAGTTTTCATAACATAATGAAATTTTTATTTGACTTCATAAAAAATGTATATTCATTAATTATTTGTAAACATAATTTGAAAATAATATTTTAATAAAATATTAATTATTTCAAAAATTATTTAATTCCTTAAAATAAATTCTTTAAACATACACTTTTCATTTTATCGTACTAAAATATAACTCTTATCAAGCTGATTACCTAATCATTTAAAGATAAAGAATGGATATAATCATCGTTTATAATAAGTTTTTTTATAATATTATTAAGAAAAAACCTTAGTTTAATATAAAAATCTATATATTTCTCAAAACATCCATTTTTACCCAATGATTTAATTTATCAAATTAATCATTTTTTAAGAAAGTCTATTCTCATAAAGGAATTCATGGAATAAGTATCTTTTTAATGGAAAGGTATTACACAATAAGTTACTAATACCTTTGTACATAACCACTTATAACACCTGCATAATACATAAGGGTAAGGTGTACGTTGGTGATAGACTCTTAGGGAGGCTTGGATAACATCACCTGTGTGGTAATCTTTATTAACCTGATCTTCTCTCATAGATGACTTCAATCAAGATTAATGTGTTGAATCTCATCTTAGGCTTGTTCAAGAGAAAATCCATGTGATGATATCTCACTTCTAAGCTCCGATAAATGATCTCGTATGGCCCAATTCTACTGGATGAGGTCATCCTCTCTTTTTCCTATGTTGAAAGTATTTTTTTTAAATACCCATATATTTATATGAGTCATGTGATCACTATTCAAAGGATAAATTAACAATGGTAATGATACTTAACAGTAATTTAATCCCAATAATAATAAGAAAGGATTGCATGTGTTTCCAATATCCATATGACACTAAAAAAGGAATGATTATTCATAAATTATGGGGTCACTACAATATTCCCCCCTTACAAAATTTTGACCTCAAAAAGTATTTTTCCCACAATAAAATAGATGAGGGTAACTCTGCTCATCACTTCCTCCAATTCCTATATTTCTTCTTCAAACATCTTGTTTTTTCACAACACCTTGACTAGTGGTATTGATTATTTTGTAGAATTATTTCCCTATAATAAAAGATATTCACCGACTCCTCTTTATAAAAGTGGTCATTATATAATAAAACAACCTCTTGATTGAGTACATGAAATGGACCAAGTATGTATTTCCTCAACAGTGATACATGGAATACATCATGTACTTGAGATAAGTTCAGTGGGAGTGCTAGTAGATAGTCCATTGTTCCAATGTGATCAAGGATCTCAAAAGTGCCGATGTAACATGTACTATGCTTTCCCTTAATCCCAAGTCTCATAACTCTATTCCATGATGATATCAAGAGGAATACCATATCTCCAATTTCATACTCTAGGTCTCGTTGACGACTGTCTGCATATATCATTTGTTGACTCTAAGCATCTTTAATGTGTTTAAGGATGGTCTTAAACTTCTTCACCATTTCCTCATCCATTTCAGTATCTATAAGTTTTAATCCCCAACTTCATCTCAACATGATGGTTTTCTGCACCTCTTCCCATAAAATTCTTTATAAGGAGATATTTGGATGCTTGAATAGAAACTGTTTTTGTAAGAGAACTCAACCAGAGGAATGTTTTTATAACATCCCCCTTCAAAGTCTATTGAGAATTATCTCAACATTTCCTCAATTATATGGATATTCCACACATATTGGACATCTATTTGGGATGATAAGTCATAAAAAATTTCAGCTCTATATTCATAGAATGTTTGAGACACTTCCAGAATATAGAGGTGAATCTTGGATCTTGATCGGATACAATCGACAGTGATACACCACGTTGCTTTACCACATATCTGATGTATATTAGTGACAGTTTATCCAATGAGAAAACCTCCCAAATTTTGATGAAGTGTTTATTCATTGTATGATAATCCACATCAACCCACATATCATTGTTTCCATTGGATGTATTCGGAAGTCCAATGACAAATTTCATAGTGATGTTTTCTAACAATCATGTTTTTATGGGAAATGGTTGAATCAATCCCTTAGACTTATGTCTATCATCCATCACATGATGATATACCATGAAAAATAATTTATACTAAGTGATCTCCTTCATTATGTTATCCCACCAATAATGCTCTCAGAGGTCTCGATACAACTTTTTGTTTATTGGGTGAATGGAGAAATTCAAAGTATAAACATCATCCAAAAGTTCTCTCTTTAACTCTAGATTTTATGGAAAACATAGTCTTGACACAAATGACACAATTCATTCTTCATAATAATTGAACTTTAGGGATTTCCCATTTCTGATAATTTCCACTTTCTTATGAATTCCCACATCATCCTTTGAGAAATATTTAACCTTTCTAAAAGAAAAGGTTCATCAATAAATTATGAAAGGATTGATGATGTTCCCTTCATGATGATTCCCATGTCTATATTTATCAAATCTATGAATATTGGATCCTTTTCAATTATCATCAATAAAATAGTTGATGGAAAAATTCTACTTAGAGCCTCTGCCACATTATTCACATTGTAGAGATGGAAGTGAATTGAGAAGTTATAGTCTTTGATCAGATCTTACCATCTTCATTGGTGAGTATTCAAATACTTCTAAGTGAATATATACTTAGGTAATTTTTTATCTATATATATTTCATATGTTTTCCCAAAGAGGTAATTTCACCATGTTTTCAAAGGAAATATCACTGAATCCAACTCCATAACATGTGTTGGATAGTTCTAATCATGAAATTTCAATTTCATTAAATCATAGCCAATGACATTTTCATTTTTCATCAATAGATATC
This sequence comes from Viscum album, assembly GCA_963277665.1. Taxonomy (NCBI): domain Eukaryota; kingdom Viridiplantae; phylum Streptophyta; class Magnoliopsida; order Santalales; family Viscaceae; genus Viscum; species Viscum album. The sequence continues at coordinate 981,840,839 of OY728125.1, forward strand.
TCGGTCCCATCTTAAAAGCATCACTAAATACCATGAAATGTTCTCCACTTGTGGGAAGTGTGAGCACTGTTACAGTGATAAGCCTAATTTTCAACTCCTTGAAGCTATTTTCACATTCACAATTCCAAAATGAACTTGACTCCCATCAATGTTCACTTGGTAAAAAGGATTTAAAATCAAGAGAAATTTCTCACAAATCGGCAATAATATCCAGCTAACCCATGGAATATATAGATATCTAACAAAAATGTTTTCCTCTACCATCCCTCAGTTGGATGTTTCTTGGAGGATTCCATAGATATCTCATTTCTTGTGACGATATTCCCTAATAATGAGACTTCCTTCGACAAGAACTCACCCTTGTTGTAATTTGTATAGAGTTTCTCCATTGTCAAGGTCTCTATTATAGTACATAGATACTCCTCATGATCCTCCATAGTTTTTTAGTATATTATAATATCATCTATAAAGACTAAAAAAAATTTCTCGATCTAATCTATAACGAATCTATTCATCATGTTTGTGAATATTTATGGACCATTAGTGATTCTGAAAATAATTACTATGAATTAATATTGTTTGTACCATGTATGAAAAGGAATCTTGGGGATATCCACCTTATTCACCAATACATGGTAATATCTTGGCCAATGATCATCCTTGGAGAAGTATTATGTTCGACATAGACGATTGACGAAAATCCTCAAATTGTGGAAAATGATACTTTTACTTTATCATGATTTTGTTGAGATCAAAATAATCAATGAAAGGGGACAGTAACCAATACTTCTTCTTGGAAAAGGGGATTGGTGCACCCCATGGTTAAGAGATATTTCATATAATCCCTTTATTCACATTCTCCTTCAGTTTTTTCTTTAGTTTCCCAAGATCCACAACATCCATTCTGTATGGATTCGTGGATATTGGAAATTCCCCATGTATAATAGTAAAAAGGAGTTCAAAATCTCTTCTAGGAGAAAGACCGGGCAATTCCTCGGGAAGCACATCTGTGATTTCCCTTACAATAGTCATGTGTTCAAGGATGGTTCCAATGATAGACTTAATTATTTGAGAAAGGTAGACATGCTCATAGAGATGTAATATCCATTATTAATATGATGGTGCTAAAGAAGATGAATTATCCTCCAAGCACTTTTATAGAATCATGGGTCGATTCACCAAATAGATTCTAATTTCCCAATCATAGAAATTTATGTGGGATATATATATGGAAAGAAAATCCATGCCAAGAGATTCATCAAATTTCACCATAGGGTGTATGAAGAGGTTTACCGGAATGTTCAATCCACAAATTGTGATAGGGGAGGATTATTATTCATGGGATGCATAATTACCCATGAATGAATAACTTGCGTACATGTCAACACTTCATTGTCGGGATTCACTTCGGTGGCAGTAATAGAAAAATATTTCCCTTGCTTCCTTGGAGGTTCTTGGATGCCTCTGAAAACCCTTGGCTTAGGGAACTAGTATGAAATGTGTCATAGTTCATTGAAATTGTATTAATGAACAATACGTTGAAGGTAGAATGGAAGATTCATCTATTCTATCATAGAATGGGTTGTTCTTTTCAGCAACCATTGTCAGTGTACCCCTCTCTTCCACACCAAATGAATTTCCTCTTCCCCTTTATACAATATCACGGGTTCTCATTTCTGTGCCTTTGGAAAGTGGGGTGCAGGAATTTCTAAGCACTGTTGGATTTATCCATCGGACCTCCAAAATTAAAGTCCACTTTCAGCTTCTTATACCCATTATACCCTTGAGATTTTCCGATAACCATTATGAGTTTAAGGGAACATCAGATAATTTCCTCATTGCTATAGAAGTCACATATCTATAGGGTTTTCCATAGGCTATGTTTTATCCCCCAAAAAAAGTGGTCAACCTTGTATATGGGGGTAATGACCAAGCTGCAGTCATATCATGCATGCCTTGTGTTGTTTTCCTCATAATCTCCAATGTATTCATCATCTTTTTTTCTTGAGGGAAAGGAATTCTCTTTCCATCTAATGTCGGATGGAATGAGGAAAATATTTATCAAAAAACATGTTCTAAAAAACTTTCAATTCCATCACCTTGATCTCCTCCTCAGGATTCATATTTTTTATCAATGTCTACCATTGATCAGCTTCACCCTGCATAGGATAACCATTGAGAAGAAGCTTCTCTTGATTGTAACATTGAAAGAATGAGAAGACCTTTTTAATGGAGATGTTCCATTGTTCCAGGATTGAAGGATTAGATGATCCATTGAGAGTAGGACACCTTTGTATCGTGATTATATTGATTGCAAGTTGTTCTTCTTTAAGGTGGTATTGTACATTCCTCTTGACCCATGTTTCTATTCAAAACATGTGTTAAATGAGAGAATATCGTGATAATTTTTTTGATTTCTGATACCATAAGATTGGAAATATCATTAGAACATTCATCACATAGATCAACACATCAGTTGTTATCTCGAGTCATCCTATTAATGGACATTGACTAGAAATAACAGAAAATCAGGGGTATGGATTTTAAACTATTAAACACATAATGGTGAATCCAACGACAAAAAGGGATAACTCATAAATTAAATTTATTACTTTAACTTATGAATTTCTAAGATTTGATCTAAGTTATCCATGATCTATTTCATGAAATATATTCTTAGAGGATTTTTTTATTCCCTTAATAATGTTTTGTAATAATATTATAGCTTTACTGAAGCATTTCCCTCGGGCATGTTGAACCAAGAGTGCAGAAAGACCAATTGTCATGCACCTCTTCCAATTCGAGTCTAGCTCAAATTATTGATTTACTATTTTACCCCTAGAAACATTTGTGCTTGATCCACCTCTACATGTTTGTATCCCAAAATGGAAGTATTTATTGATAAAACACTAACTCTATAATCACCAGAAGTCCCATGCAAATGAGTCCAATGATGATCATTCCCGCCAGTTAGTTGGTGAATTAGATGAAGATGGACAGGGAAGTAGACTTCCAAGACCAAGAATAAGAAAGAGCCGCAGGGGTGTCCACAAAGAGGGGAATGACTACTCATATTTTCCACTACCTATAGAGACCATATCTGCTAAGAAGTCGAAAGCTAAGCTGGTGGTAGATGAACCCAAGGATGTATACCAAAAGGCGGAACCTATCATAGTACAAGAAAAATCTTTGGAATTGCTAATGGACTCAGGAGAGGAGATACTAGATTCCGATCTGACAATTAAATATATTGATGAAGATGAAAATATAATGATGAGTAGGTTATTAAATGTGTCACCTAATGAGGAGTAGTGTTCTTGGATCGAAAATCGGGATATTATAATGATAAGTGGGTTCAACGATGGGAAGATCAATGTTGAGGAGTATATCCAGTCCTAGGACAAGCTGGTGTTAATGTTTCCTTATCTTTAAAAGGATGGACTAGATACACAGGTAAACACTATATCCTATAAGTTATTTAGGGAGTTAAAATCTTGTAGGATTAAGTTGTGCTTTAATGAATATGCTATTTCCTTTTGTGTTTGAACTATAAGTTTCTAACATTCTCCTAAAAAGTGTTTGATAATAAAAAATTCTAATTTTTAGTCAGTCATAGTCTTATACAAAATTATTTTACTAAGAGTTTATAATTCTAATCCCAAAAAATTACTAAACCTGTCTTTTGATACATTCTATAAAAACCTTGGTCTTTATTACACATTTAACTAGATTTATTACATAAACATACACTAAATACAACCTAATAGATTTTATTGGTTCAATGTATTTCGGTTTTTGGAACATTACATAACATATTAAGAATTAAAAACACAACATATTTAAAAAAAAGTTCTTTAACATGACCTATATATTCCTATGTACTTTTCATTTAATAGGATAACCCAAGGAGAAATATAAGAAAAGTGTAAGCTATAAATCCCAATAAGGAACTATAAAATGCATAAAATTAAAAATGCAATACTAGTTATTAAATAGAAATATCAATAGAGCATAAGTGAAACATGAACATAATGGAATGATATAACATGATCATCATAACATGGAAATGTGGAAACAACTTAAAACATTCCATCATTAACATAAATGAATTAGGTAAAACCCTGTCACAACATGGTGGAAAATTTCCAAAATGGAATTAGGTAATCCATTTTCCCAACATGATGTATCATGGTACTATACATTATCCAAAGCATTGGAGCACTACCAGGACGTACCCTTCATAATCATTTTAATCTCCTACTAAATTGTGCAACAAAGATCTTATAACATGGATTCATTAAACATTATAATATATTCCATGATAAATAAATTTGGAATAAATACATGAATTTATATAATCTATATGTATATGGGAATAATGGTGAATACCCTTTATAGAGAAATGATCACGTTATTCACTACATGATGATTTTGGCATGGAATCTCACGGTGCAATTTCTGGTGCCTAACGATGTGACAAAAAAATTCACAAAAATGTTTGATGATAGATAATGGGGTATCTCATCAAATAGAAATTAATTGTATAGTAACGGGTTCATATTGATACATTTCCTAACATAATAATGTGTCAAATAGAAGGTGTTACATAATAAATAACTATGTTGAAAGAAGAGAAATGGAAAAACTCTTACAATATTTCGGCGTGGTAACGGGTCTACATCAGTTGGATTAATGAGAGAAAAATAAGTCTCCCAAAAAAAATATAATAAGAGATTCATGAGTTTGGTGAGAAAACATATCGCATCATTTTTAATTTAACATAAAAGGGTGTAAAAATATAAGTAAACTTGGATAAAAATGAGAAAGATAGAAATGCAAGGATCCCTTACATAAGTGTGTGACTTAAAAAGAATGAAGAGGTTATTTTTGTGAGCTTTGGTAATAATGGGAGGATTCTAGGGAGGGTATGACATATTAGGGACGTGATAAAATTGTTTTTAGTGAATAGAAGTGGGATCGTGGGTGGGATTATTTAGGAAATGAGAGAGGAATTCATTAATTTTTCACAAAATTATGTTATGGAATCTAAATAACTAAATATTCAAAACCACCAACCATACCATTCTTTTTAACCAGGTTTTTTTTCAAGAGGATTGGAAACAATTATTTTATAAGTCCAATGGCCTAAAATATTAAAATATTATCCTTTCTATTGTGGAGGTGAGTAACATTATTTAAGAAATTAATTTAAAATCATAAAATATAATATACATTTTGGAGGATTTACTAAGGATTTATAAAATAAATATATAAAAATAAAATCACATTATTTTAAGGGAAGACATATATCAGGCCTATAATACACATTATCTAATTTATTACATCATTTTTGGGTCATTATGTTGTCATGAAATGCATATTTTATTTATATGGTATTTAATTTTTACCCAAAATTTCAGTTTTCTTAGAAAATTATGAAAAAATTCACCATTTGATAATTTCAATGTCCTGAATCCAAAAATAATATTCATTTTATACAAATAATTTTCAAAATATGTTGATTTTTACTTTTAAAATGAAAATTGATATTTATTGAAAATTCATGGGTTTTGAAAAAAACAGCTTGGAAACCATAATAAAAATATCTTTTGACATTATAAAAATTATTTACTCATTTATTATTAATAAACATAGTTTTATAATAATATTTTAATAAAATACTAATTATTTCAAAAATTAATTTTTTCATTAAAATAAATTCTTTTAAAATGCACTATCTGTTTTGTCATATAAAAATATAACTCTTTTCAAACTGATTACCTAATCATTTACAGATAGGGAAATGATATAATCATAATTTATAATATTTTTTTTATCTTCTTAACAAAACCCATAATTTAATATAATAATGTATATATTTATCAAATGTACTATTTTTACCTCAAGTGTAAATTTATCGAATTCATCATTTTTATAATGAAACAATATTCTCATAATGGAATTGATGAAATAAGAATTTTATTTATGGAAAGGGATTACATAATAACTAACTAATATATTGTTACATAACCCCTTATAACACCATCATAAGACCTAAGGGAAACGTGTGGGGTGGTGATAGACTCTTGGGAGGCTCAGGTAACATCACCTAGGTGGTCATCTGTATTAACTTGAACTTCTCCTATAGGATATTCTGTTCAAGTGTAACATGTCAAATCTTGGCTTAGGCATGGTCAAGAGAGAATCTAAATGATTCTACTTCCTTTTTGAGCTCTAAAAAATGATCTTCGTATGACCCAAGTCTATTGGATGAGTCCATCATCTTCTTTTTTATGTCAAAAGCTTTTTTTAGATGATATATTTATATTAGTTGTCTAATCACTATTCAATGGATATATTATCAATGGAAATGATACTAATCGATAATTTAAACCTGGTCATAATAATTAAAAAAGATTACATGTGTTTTCTATATCCATTACATTAAAATAAAAGGATAATTTATTCCTAAATGATCGGGTCATTACGACATACCCCCCTTAAGAAATATTGCCTTCAAAATATCATTTTCCCAAACTAAAAAATATGAGGATAACTCTACCTCATCATTTCCTCTATTTCACAGGATTATTCTTCAATCTTATGGCTTCTCCACTACACCTTGATGAGGGTAATCATCTTATTTCGTATAACTCTTTATCTATGATATATGATCTTCACCGAATTCTCTTCATTGGATATTTCATTCCCCAATGTTACCACCTCTGGATTTAGTACATGAGATGGTTCAGGTATGCACTTCCTCAATAGTGGTACATTGAATACATCATGTACATAAGACAACTTCGGTGGGAGTTCTAGTCAATAGGCCACTCTTCCAATGCGATCAAGTATCTCAAAATGGCTGATGTACCTTGGACTATGTTTTTCATTATTCTTGAATCTAATAACTCTCTTCTATGGTGATATGCGTAGGAATACCATGTCTCAAAAATCAATCTATAGGTCTATTCTATGATTGATAGAAAAGCTCTTCTGTTGAATATGAGAATATTTAATGTGTTTCTAGATGGTATTAATATTCTCCTTCATTTCTTTGACCATTTCTCGACCTAGATGTTTTCACTACCAAACATAATCCCCACATGTTGGTGATCTGAACCTCTTCCCATAAAGGGATTCATAAGGATCCATTTGGATGCTTTAATGGAAATTGATTTTGTAATAGATCTCAACAAGAGGAAGATGTTGATCCCATCATCCTTTGAATCCCATTGAGCATTATCCCAAAATGTCCTCAAGTGATTGGATAGTCTTATTATATTGGCCATCATTTTGAAGATGATAATTTATACCAAAGTTCATTTTAGAATTCAATGTGTGTCGGAGACACATCCAGAACATAGAGGTGATTCTTGGATCTCAATTGGATATAATCGATTGTGCTACACCATGCATCCTTACCACTTCTCTGATTTATATTCACACCAATTGATCTAATGAGAAATCCTTCCTAATTTCAATGAAGTGTGTGGTCGTTGTAAGAAAATACAAAACAACCCAAATATAATTGTTCCTTTGGATGCCATCAGAAGTCTGTTGATAGAGTCCATGGTTATATTTTCTCACTTCCATGTCGGTATGGGTAATGGTCACATCATCCCCTAAGGATTCTGCCTCTCATCATTCACTTGTTGACATAACAAGAACTTAGATGTATACTGAGTGATCCCCTTATTCATGTCATCTAACCAATAAAGCTCTTAGATACCATGATATATCTTTATGCTTCCTAGGTTAATAGATAAATTTGAACTATGTGCATCATCCAATAGTTCATTCTTTATCTTTGTATTTTATGCAACACATATTCTTGAACCAAATCTCACAATTCATTCTTCATTAATATTGAACATCAAAGATATCCCTTTTCCAATAGTTTCCAATTTCTTATGTGTTCCCTTTTCATCCTTTTGAGAATCTGTTAACCTTTCCAAAAGAGATGGTTGAGAAATAATTTGTGAATGGATTTATGATGTTCCCTTCTTTATGATTCCCATGTCCATATTCCTAAAATTTAAAATGATTGTATCCTTTTTAATTCTCATCAATGAATGAGTTATTGGATCCTTTCTAGTTAGAGAATTTACGACTTTTTTCTCTTTCCCTAGATGGTAGTGAATTGAGCACTCACAGTCTTTGATATTCACTAACCATTTTCATTGTCACATATTCAACCCTTTTTATGTGAATATATAATTGAGGATTTTTTTATCTGCAAATATTTCACACATTTCCCAAAAAGGAAATGTCACCAAAATTTCAAAGTGAAGATCACTGAATCCAACATCAAATCAAGTGTTGGATAGTTTGTCTCATGGATATTAAATTTACTTGAAGTATAGGCAAGGACTTTGTCTTTTTTTCATCAACACACATTGCAGACCCTTCATCAAAGCATCAATGAATACCATGAATAGTTTCACAATTGTGGGTAGTGTGAGAATATGAGCAATGATAAGCCTCTTATTCAAATCCATGAAACTCCCTTCGCCTTCGTCGATCCAATAAAACTTGAATCCATTTCGAGTTAGCATGGTAAGATTGTTTGATAATCATTATAAATTTCTCACAAATCGAGGATAATATCCAGCTAAACAAAGGAAGCTATAGATATCCAACACAGATTTTGGCCTCAACCATCCATCAATTGCATATTTCTTGGAGGGATATGCAGATACGCCATTGCTTGTGATGATTTTACCCATGAATGAGACTTCCTTCAACCAGAACTCACACATTATGTACATTACGTAGATCTTATCCTTTCTTAAGGTCGCTAGTGTAGTGAATAGAAGCTCCTCTTGCTCCTCCATGGTTTGGAGTATGTTAGAATATCATCTATAAAGACTACAACAGATTTTTCGTGGTAATGTCTAATGACAATTAATTAAATCCATAAATATTTCTGGAGAATTTGTGAGATCGGAAGGCATTACTATAAATTCATAGTGCTTGTACCTTGTAAAAAAAATTCTTGGGGATATCCTCCTTCTTCAACATTACATGGTAATATTTCGATCAAAGATACACCTTCGAGAAGAATTATGCTCCACATAGATGACCGAACAAGTCATAAATTCATGGGAAATGATACTTGTTCTTCATCATGATTTTGCTGAGCTCAGGATAGTCAACGCACAAGCGCATTGACCAATCCTTCTTCTTTACGAAGAGGACTAGTGCACCCCATTGTGAATCACTATATTGTAAAAACCCTTTATCCAGATTCTCTTTTAGTTGATTCATTAGATCCTTAAGCTCCAAAAAAAATATTCTATACAGGCTCTTGGATATCCTAAATTCCCCAGGTATAAGATCAATGGATAATTCAACATCTCTTCTAGGAGGAAGACCAATAAATTACTCAGGAAACACATTAGTGAATAACCTCACAATAGGCATGCCTTCGAGGATGGTTATTCCATAGAATAAATATTTTGATAAAGATATTCATGCTCATAGTGAGAAGTATCCATTCTTGAGATAATTATGCGAAAAACATTATTCCTCATCCTTGTACTTGTATAGAATTGGGGGCCGATGCACCACATAGAGAGTGATTTCCCTCTCATGGAAATTTATGTTTCCTCTATATAGGAAAAGACAATCCATGCCATGAATTTTATAAAATTCCACGATAGGGAGTATGATATGGTTTGCTGGAAAGTTAAATCAACAAATTGTGACAGAGGAGGAGTTATATTCATGGGTTGTAATAATTTTCTCATTTACCATTATCACTAACATCTGTACTTCCATGATTTTTGGTGGATATTGTATTTTTCTACAGAACTATTAGGATATAATAGAATGAATTTAACTAGAATCAAAAAAGTATGCTCACAATTCTTCAAGGATTAACTAGCATATCTGTCACTAATTCATTTTCATGATTCTCATCAGTGGTAGTGATGGAAAAAAAGCATACCCCTACTACCTTGGAGGTTGTATTTTGCCTCTGAAAACCCACGGTGAAGGGGACTAGTTTACAAATTTCTCTAGTTCTTTGTAAATGTGGCAATGAAAAATTCATTGTGGGTAGAACTGAGCATTTTTCTCTATTATTGTAGAAGTTGTTTTTTCTTATCATAAATCATTGTTCAGGTGACCTTCTCTTCCACACCTAATGCATTTCCTCACCCCTTCTAGAAATTTATGGGGTGCTTTTTTCCATGTATTTGTCTTGTGGGGTGTTGGAGTTTCTTATCACAGTTGGATTTATCCATCTGACAGCTAAAATTAAAGTCCACCTTCTTCTTTTTAGCCCCATGTTAACCCTTATATTATTTGATCTTCATTTCGACTTTGAGGGCAGATTAGACATTTTCCACATATCTATCAATGTCATGGGTCGCTAGGGTTTTATGTAGGATAGTTTTTATCCCACCAAAGAAGCATTCCACCTTGCATTCGGGGGTAACAATAAAACTAGAGATGTATCATGAAATCCTTGTGATGTTTTCACCAATTTCTCTAATGGATTCAACATCTTTTTCCATGAGATCAATGATGTCTCATTCCATCTTAAGTCAAGGGTGCGAGGAAAATATTTATCGAAAAACATTTTCTGAAAATACATCAATTTCAACACCTTTACCTCTTCATCAGACATTGTCTTTTTTATCAATGTCCACCATTGATCAGTCTCAAACACAATACGATAAGTAGTTGGAAAAACTTTCTCTTTTTTGGAACATTGACGGATTAAGAAGATCTTTATCAATGGAATTGATCCATTTTTTTTGTGATTTAGGGATCAAATGACCCATTGAATGTAGGAGGCCTTTGTCTCATTAATATCTCACTTACGACTTGTTATGTCTTTGGGGGGGTCGACGTTCCTCTTGAACCATGATTCTTTTCAAAAATTGAGTTAACTAAGAGAGTATCATGATATATTTTTTAATTCCCACCCCCATCAGATTGGTCATCTCATTAGAATAGTCACCACATTGATTTTCTCATTGGTTGGTGGCCCAAGTCCTCTTATTACTGGACATTGGATAGAATAAAATAAAAATTAGTGTAATTATTTGAAACTATTTAACATATAAAGGTTAATCGCATGACTAAAATTTATAACTTATAAATTAAATTTATTTCCTTCACTAGTGAATTTCTAATATGTGATCTATGTTATGTGTTATTTATTTATTAACATATGTATTGTATGGGAAATTTTTTATTCCATTAATAATGGTTTGTACTAAACTTATGAAATTATAGAAGAAAATATACTATGAGTATTGTACAAATAGAGTAGCAACACCTATTGTAATGCACCAATTCTCATTTGAGTATACCTCAAAGTGGTGTTTTTAGGTTGTAACCCTATATACATCTGTACCAGATCCAACTCTACTTGTTCATATCTAGATGGGGTTGTATTTTATTGAAAACCTACTTACTATAAACTCACAAAAATTTAGGGATATTTTTCTTATACATAGTATTATCCCTAAGGATTTAATTGTTGTTTTCTAATCCGAATCTCAAAAAAGTCTAAACATATCATTTGATACCAACTATAAGAACCTTGGGCTTTATAAAAAATTTAGACAAATTTTGTAGCATAAACATTCACTTAATATAACCCAGAAGATAAAGAGGTACAGTTTATTTGGGGAAAAGGAATATTACATGACATCATAACACATAAAAATATAACATCTTTATTGGAAACAACATTTACATGCCCACAACATTCCTTCATATGTAGCATTACATTGGATAACCTGAGGACGTACATATGAAAATGGTGAGCTATAAATCCAAGTAAGGGATTAAACACGGTATAACATGATGAATACAATACATGTTATTCATTTTACATATTAATTGAGAATAATAGAAGTATGAACATAAAGGCACGAAATTAAAAGATCATCATAACATGGAAATGTGGAAAAAAAATTAAAACATTGCATCATTAACATAAAGGAATCAGGAAAACCCATATCCCAACAAGGTGGAAAATTTTCCAAACAGGAATCAGGTAAACCATGTTCCCAACATGACATATCATGATACTAAAAATTACCCAACAAATTGGAGGGACATCAGGGTGCACCCTTCATAATCAATTCGATCTCATGCTTAAGTGTGCCATATATATTTTTTTTAATAGTGGAGGCAGTGCTTCGGAAATTAAAAACAAACCAAAAGTGAGTATCCAAAAATAAAACATGAAACATGGAAAAGCCCATGGTATAATGGAATTTGGAATAAATGAAATTCTATAATCCATAAGAATATGTTCATACAGTTGAATACACTTGATAGAGAAATGGTCCTAGTATTCACTATATGATGATTTTGTCATGGAAAATTTGGGTGCAATTTCAGTTGCCTACCAGTGTGACATTAAAATTCCAAAAAATGGTTGATGAGAGACAAAGGGGTATCTCATAATATATTCATGAAATCTACTGTAAGGGTTTCATATTTATATATTTATAAACACAAAAAATTTGTAAATAAAAGTCATAAACAAATAATTAAACATTAAGATAGAGGAGAAATGGAATATCTATTACGATATTTCAACGTGGTAATGGGTGTACATGTGAGGGAATAATAAGAGAGAAATGGGTATCCCATAATAAAAATATAATAAGGTAATTATGGGGGTCGTTCTAAAACATACCCCATAATTTTTAATTGGAAATAAAATGGTGTAACAATATAAGGAAACTTGTATAAAAATTTGAGAGGAAGGAAAGTGGGGATCCCTTACTTGAGTGTGTGACTTCAAAAGCTTGAAGAGGGGCTTCTTGAAATATTGGGGCACCTTGGGATGATTAAAGAGATGGTATGACATTGTAGTGAAGTGATATATGTATTTTTAGTTAAGATAAGTATGATAATAGGTGGGTTTATATGTGAAATGAAAGTGGGATTCTGTAATATTTCAAAAAAATTTGGATTTGGAATCTATATAATTACGTATTAAAAACCACAATACATACCTAGTTTTTGTCCCATGGTTTTTAAACAGTGGACTACAAAACATTTTTCTATATGTCCAATGTCCTAAAAAATTAAAATATTAGCCTTTCTTATGTGGATTTGAGTCATATTTTTAATGAATTAAATTTAAAATAATAAAATATATTATACATTTTTGAGGATTAACTAAGGATCTATAGAATAAGTATAAAAAACCTAAAGTACAATTATTTTAACGGTAATCATATATTGGGCCAACAATACATATTATAGAATTTATTACATCATTTTGAGGTCAGTATGATGTCATAAAATTCATATTTTATTAATAAAGTATTTAATTTTTACCCAAAAATTCAACTATATCTGAAAAATAAGAAAATTTCTCCTTTGGATAATTTTGAAGTCCTAATTAAGAAAATAATATTAATTTTATCTAAATATTTTTTCTAAATATGTGAATTTTTACTTTTAAAATGAAAATCGATATTTATTGAAAATTCATGGTTTTTTGACCAAAACAGTTTTCAAACCTTAATAAATATTACATTTGAATTTGTATAAATTTTATAATTGTTTTCTATTAGTAAAATTAGATTGATATTAATATTTTTTTAAAATATTTATTATTTGAAAAATTCCATAACTCTATAAAAAAATTTAAAAAAATTGACTTTCTATTTTATCATAAAAAAAATATAACTCATATCAAAGTGATTACATGATCATTTACCAAAAAGGAACTGATATAATCATCATTTATTAGAAATTTTTTGTAATATTTTTAATAAAAACCATATATTAATATAATAATATCTATATTTCTCAAAAGTACCATTTTTACACATAATGTCAAATTATCAAATTCATCATTATTTTAAGAAAGACTATTCTCGTAAAGGAATTGGCGGAATGAAATTTTTTTTCATAGAAACAGATTACACAATAATTAACTAATACCTTGTTATGTAACCCCTTATAATACTTTCATAAGATGTAAGGTTAAGGTGTGCAATGGTGATATACATTTGGGCTGGCTTGGATAATATCACCCAGGTGATAATCTCTTTTAACTTGAACTTCTCCCATAGTCAATTTGGATTATGATTAACCTATTAAATCATTGATTAGGCTTGGTCGTGAGTGAATCCCATTGATTATAACTCCTTTCCAAGCTCTGAAAAATGATCTTCGTAGGGAACAAGTCTACTGGATGAGGCGATCCTTCCATTTTTCTATGTCAAATGGATTTTTTAAATAACCTCATATTTATATCAGTCATGCGATCATTGTTCAATGACTATATTATCAATGATAATGATACATAATGGTCATATAAACCCAATAAAAATTATAATAATAAGAGTCTCATGGGATTTTTATATACATAAGACATTAAAATAAATGGTATTTTATTCATAAATGATTAGGATGTTACATTAGATATAGTGATCTCTATCCATCTATTATGTATAGTATAATTTAATAATATCATAGTAGAATCATTTTAAAAAATGTTAATTTGGGTAGTATCCGAACTATTCATGCCTATAGAGTACTTTATTCTCGATATCAATTTTTTTATTATCTATTTCTTTTCATTTTCCATTGAAATAATAAAAACATTGATATTATTATGGTTGTTTTTCGTTTAGAATTAGGTTAAATTAAAACTTTTTATTGGATAAATATCATGATTTTTTTTATTGAGTCTAAATCTAGTAATAAAAAGAGATGGTTTGAATATTTTAATATAGAGTGTAAAATTCCAGTTTATTTCTGGGGGATCCACTTTTTGGGATTATCATAAAGTAATAATTTTCAATGATCTACTAATGGGGTTGAGAATTAGTTATTAGTCTTGAAAAATAAAAATCTCTTTGAAATGTAGGATATTCTTAGTTTATATTTTAATTTTTTTTTAAAAAGTGTGTTTCATCATTTATTTTTAATAAATTTCTATATTCTCATATTAAAATTATCTACTATAACATTAATATTTTTTATGTCATAGTATACTGGAATGTATTTTTTATATTATGGAATAGAAATAATATTGTATACCTATTTCTATAGAGGGATTGATATCAAGAACCATAAAGAATTTCATAACTCATTACAAAATCACCTTATATTGATGATTTTAACCTCAATAGTAGATGGTATTTGATTTTTCGAAAATTAATTAACTAGAATTCATCCACATAGTAATTTTTTACTTAAATTGATCATTATTGGCTTCATAAAAATATCTCTTTTGATAAATTATGTTATATGATATATATTTGGTTACCAAGTTTTACTATTAGAGGCTTTAGGTTGATATATTTAATATATTATCACTTAATAAACAAATTTTAGTCCTTAGATACCATTCATTAAGTTTATATAACAGTAAGAGACAAATTGATGAGATACTCTGAGATCCATCCTCCCAATGTCAGGGAAATTTTCAAGGACTTTCAATTTATCCACTCTAATTATTTTACAATTTTAAAAATATTATAAATAGGTTAAATAAACATAATCCTTAATATAATTTCATTGTATGATACCATAATCTTCTTTGAAACGAATTTTGTTTGTCAATAGACCATAAATCCACCATTCAATGACTATGGTGATTTAAAATATTTTATATCACCAACTCCCTACGTATGAATGTTATAAAAAGATAGTAATATAATTATAAACTATTTTCTATTCTATAAGAATGAATATGACACTGTGGACCACATATATATCCACTGTAATTTGGTTAATGTACTTTGGGGTTTTATTTTCAATACATATGAATTAAATGTTGTTTTTATATATTCTTTCATCATATAGACACAGATCATTCAATATATTTCCATGTCATATCATCTTAGTAAATTTTTTCATACTTTTATCATTAAAATATCTTTTTAATTTGCTGGAATCATAATATAATAAATGTTTTTGGAAACTAAATATCATTATATTTTTTGATGGAGGTATATGTTTATGTAAACTAGTGATGTTAATCACTTAGAAATGGTCTATTCCAAAAATTCTATTATTGGTTACTCTGTCACTAAAAGGTCAGGGTGTATAAATTCTATAATAACTATAATGGGTCACTTTTAGTTATTTAGTAGAATCTGATTGGATTCCAATTGTAGACAAATTAATATATCTAGGTTAAATGGAGTTCTAGAAATGTGGGTTGTTGAGGAATTTTTAGTATCTCTTTGAGTGTAGCGGTTAGTTCCGTATTATGATTATATATGGTGATTATAACCATGAAAACTGAGATAGATATAGTTATCAATGTAATGGAAATTGTAATGTAGAATGAATAGGGGAAGATGTGGAAATAAGTATATTATGCATTCGTAGAGAATACTATAAGGTTTACATATACTATGTTATATTAAGTATTAATGGTGAGATGTATTTTATCAATGATTTATATTTTTTTCACAAATATTATGGTTAATGATAATTATTTTGAAGGTAACACTTTTGAAAACTCTATTGATAAAAAAGGTGTTACTATGGAATTTACACTTTCAGTTGACAACACTCTTTATGCATTGGGATAGGATTGGATGAATAAGATTTTATTAAATCCTCCCTCCACCAGATCCAGTAAATTTATTCTTTAACGTTATATAGTTTTATTATCTTCTAGATTATAGGAAAGATTCATTTTATTTATTAAAATACACTTATTATTCTCACATTAAAAATATAGATGGGAAAATATAATTCATATTACAATTTTTATTATATGATTTTTTTATTATATATGTTTTATTTTTAGAAATATATATGGGACTATTATTCATTAATATTGTAATAAATTTATATATTAAACTATTTTAATTTATTTTAATATTTATTTTTTGTTGATTTTTTTAATATTCATAATATTATCTTTATCTTCATGTATATATATTTGTTTGAGTGTGTCTCTATCTATGATCATATTAGTAATAATATTATTTTAATTATTATATTTTATAATTATATTTTTTGGGAAAGGTTCCCTAGGTAGGCTTCCTGTTATTCTCATTATGAGGAAAAGGTAATGTCAGTGAGGATTCTGATGGGAATAGGTCTCTTGGGTGGGAATGTTTATATTAGTTAAAGATATCATGGGGTCCAAAAAAATAATTTCATTTAAATTTTTTTAAAGAGTCTTAATAGGGGAAAATATCACTCCCCCATATATCCCACCTCTTAAAGAGGTGAAAGACCCCAATGGCCTAGCCTCAAGTATTATATGTTATTACAATTATTATATCTCTCCCTCCATCTTAAACTATAAAAATTTTATCCTCTATAACATATTCCTTATTATTTCAGTTTAATATATGTTTCTGGAGAAGGAATCATATTTTTATGTAAAATAAAATGCATGATTTATGTTAAATTATATACATATAATTTAATAGTTTATCAAAATTATTTTTTTTAGAAAAATCTATTGTTTAGAATAATAAATTTTCTTATGGGTTGATTTAGAGATTTTTTCTAAAAATAGAACCATTCAAAATGGGATTATGATTATTTTATTCACTAATATTTTTGTGATAAATTTTATATTAATTATTAAGAGTTTTAATTTTAATATATTTTTAAATTACTATTTTTATATATTTTTATTTGAAAAGTCACAATGTATGATATCCATTTAGAATCTTCTTTATCAAATTTTTTATTTCAATTTTTTGTTTTATAAAAAGTAATTTTTGGATATTCAATATTATTGAAAGTAATATTTTAGTGCACTATAATGTGGTTTTTTAAATTATATATAATAAAATGATTTTTATTTGAATTGTTATCTATACTGGTACGATTTCTGGGTGTTTAAAAAAAATTACTCAGTTAAATTTTCTTTTGAAAAATGGTGGAAGATGTAGGTTTTAAATGAAAAATATATCATGTTTAACGAAATTATATTGATATATGACATAAAAGTGATTTATGGTTTAAAATGGTCTATATTAGTGGAAATCAATTCATTCATAAATTTGATTGTTTAGATTTCTTTTTAATATATAATAATTTTTTTATTCAGATTAAGGAAATATATTTTTATATGTTACTTAATAAAAATGAGAATAAGATATTTAATTTTTCTTTTTCAATGTGACTCACACATTTTTGGAATGGATATAGTTTATTTTTAAAATATATATATTGTATTCTTAAATTATTATTTAATAAATTTTTGTAAAATACGTTACACAATTTTTTATCTCTAATTTTCTATTGTTTAAAAAGAAGGTGATTTATTGGTTTAACTCTATTTAAGTGGTTCTTCATTTGATATCTCTGAGTTATGTTGTAGTTTTTTATGTTATGGTATTCTTTAGTTTGAATTATGTGTTTTTAGTGTAGTTCTACTTAAAAGGTGTATTTTTTTATTATTGGAGTATCAATATATGAAAAAATTGTTTTGATATTGGTGAATGTATTTTTTGGGTTTTTGGGAAATAGGAAGGTTAATTGGGTTTTCGGTAATTGTTTGGGCCTTCATGTCCTTTCATGCATATTTTTACTTAGGCTTGAAGATGTTTTTAGAGATTTTAGTGGTGAAATAATGTTTTAAAGTGGTGTTTTGGATGTTTTTGGGGAATTGCATCTTTTGAAGTGACTTAACAAACTATTTTGGGGGGGTTTTCTATTTAGGCGTTCTATGTAAATCTAGATTTGTGACTACACCATGGGAATAGAATAGTTATGGGTGTGGTTCCCTGAAGGTCTATTAGTGAACTATGGGTTGCCCTTAAATTCCTATTGAGGTTGTGTCATTGGGTGTGGTGCCTTATGAGATCAACTATCTGAAATGGGAAACTCAATCTCACCATGCTATAGACTTGTTCATGTTGATGAAAAAATGAGTATGTTATGGGATCTATTGCATAGTTTCTAGCCATGGAAGATTATGGATGAACGACCATGGCTTTGAGAACTCCATAGTCAAGGATGAGGTGGAGGAAAAATATATTTTTTAAAATTAATGGAAAAATAAGATATCACACCGGGGATTCAGATCACACATTGACCAGTGCTACCTTTGGTATTTTAGATGTTCATCATTCCATGGTGAATCCTATCATAATTTTCTTATTATTTTGTGGCCAGTATCCCCCTTATTTTTTTTAAATCATCCCTCAAATTTTGGCCGAACCCTACTCATCCCTTCCTTCTCTAGTTGACTGCTATGGTGTTTCTAACCTTTAGGTTAACCATTGGCCATTGGGATTTGATTACTATAGATCCGGGATCTTCTATCATTCCCCATTTTTCCTTTATTCACATTCTCATCAATATTGGTGTTCACTGTGGGGTAATTATCCAATGTTTTTTGTGGATTCTTATAGAGGATCGACATGAATTGTAATTTGGTGGTGATTTCATCACAATTGGTGGTGGTTGATCCTTGGTTCTTGTGTATTTCTATTTGAAACTTCAATCGATGTAGTGGATCCTTCATCACTCTCGATTTTTAGTTGTAGACATGGTGATATAATTCTTTTTTTTCTTCCTTTGGGAGGATATAAACAAAATAATATATAAAAATAATTACATTATTTGAAATCAATGTGGTGGGGAATAAATCAAATTATATTTACATATTCTTGTAATTTTCAAAAATTATTAAGAATTATTTCTATTGTTTCTACAGTTGGATTGTATTGTGTTTCATATATTTTAGAATCATTTTATTTGGTGATCCTTTTTTTCTATTTATTTTTCGGCCACAAATTAAAATGGTTAAAAATGTATATCCAGCTAATTAATTGGTTTCTCATGAAACATTAGAATTTTTTGTGAGTGGCCTTGAAATATTGACCAAAATATCAAGAAATCTCTATATAAAAATTTAAATGTGATATTTGGTAGTTTTGATATGTGATATTTGTAATGTGTAGTGGTTGAGAAACATGGATTTTTGACCTACATAAGATGATTTGTAATTATTTTGTTGTATTAATCCAATTACCAAGTAATTATGGAATAAAATGATAATGTGAAAAAATAAATTTATTGGGTTGTGATGGTTAATTAATTCGTGAACCAAAAAAGGAATGTGTGGTTAATGTTGGTTTTGTTAAACATGAAAATAATTTCCTTGGTTAATGGGTATTTTAGGAAATTAGAAAATGTTAAAATAGACAAAAATGAAAAGGGAATAATGGAATATTTATTTTTGTTATGGGTTTCTAGTGTGGTGTAATTTATTTAGAATTTGTCGACGAAGTGGTAGAGGTTGTTGGGCCTTGTGGTGATTATTTTAGTTTTGATTGTTTTATTCTTATAAATCCTTAGGTTGATCTTGTGAGTAAATGTTCTACTATATTTTCATTATTATTTCTATATATACCCTACATGTTTCAGGAACAATATTATGAAACCAAAATGTTTTCAGGTGTATTTTTTCTGAACTCCAAGATAGTGAGGATGTATGGCTAGATACCACTTTTCCCACCTCTCCCTTCTATGATAGGTTCTTAAACATAGACTATGACTGATTAAATATATAGTGAACATACGATTTGGATTCGTGAGATTGATGAGGTGGTTCATAGTAGGGGTCATTCATGATAGTATTAGAGAATGAGGTTTATTTTATTCATGTACATTCTATATTAATATCCTACATATACTTTTCTGGTTGTGATTACCAGTTTCACATTGGGTAATTTGTATGATGTGGTTGCATTGGTATCATTAGGAAGAATTGTATAGAAAGGATATGAGAACTAGTATGTATGATGTCAGGGTGTGATTATTTGTAATGTTGTGTGTACTACCATTTTATCAATATGATACATAATATGTTAATATACATTGATGTGTTATATGGTAAATGTAGTATTTTAAGGATGAGACTACTAGTTGACATGTTTTTGCGTGTTTCTACTCTTTTTTCCCCTATTGAATTAGTAATCTCTCTTCACACGTGCATAATATAATTTTTGTATGATCCTTTTATGTATTCTTGTTATACTAAACCCATGTATATATGAACAATCTTCTAGGTTTCAAGAGGGACTTAATGAACCAAGTTGAATATTACTAGCTCGGTCCTCAGAGATATTGTGGAGTCAATACCATGGGTTATTTTTAATATTCATTTGGAGATTCTTTGTATTTTTTAACATTATACATGAATTGTGTATGGTTTAGGTTTTCAAATTATTTATGAAATTGAGTTTCTTTGTTATTGGTATCTTATCTACTAATCTTTCATTATCTATTGTGGTTAATACCTTCTATATGTGATATTTTAATACCCATGGTTCCAGTCACTAACTATGGGATTACTAATGAAGGGAACAAGGGATTACAATATACCTTCCCTTATTTTCAGCCTAGTTGTGGTCCTTTTGGGGTGAGGGTTTGTGATACAATTTTATCAACGGCTTGAGTAGATCTATAGAAGCTAGTTTGGAGTTAGGAACTATGAGGATTTAATGGTTTCATAGGGGGATATAATTTATTTCTGATAGTATATGAAATATATTAGGTATAATCTCTAGAAAATAAGATGTAACCCCCCCCCCCCCGATGTCTGATTAAAGGACTCATAGTCTTTCAAATGACCATGTTAGGTGGAAGAGCTTCTAGGGTAGATACCTAAGAGAGGTATACAAAAAAAATGCTTATCGGAATATAGTGGTAAGAAGTTAAAATGATTTAATTTATTGAATCTTATTAAGATCCAAAGTTACCAAGATTTCCAAATTCTTGTTTCCAAATTCATTTCGGACACCTGGATATCATCTTTATATAGTGTAGGTTTGTTAGGTTTAGCACAATGACCCCGTTGACTGCAAAATGGTCAAACCAATCGAGGATAATGATTAGTAGTAGAGGTTTTTTCACAAATTTCATCAGAAATCCATATATAAGTATGAAGGATTCATAACTAACCTAGAGATTGATTGATGGCAGGAGGAGATTCAGATCACCTTATTATAATACGGGCTCGGGTAGGATACTTGGTCCCATTGGCAAGTAGTCATATGAGGGGTACAATTCATCCATGGTAGATGTTGCATCTCAGGGTGTAGAAAAAGGCAGAGGTTTCTTTTTCAAACATCCAAAATGAGTTCAAAGTGGAGTTACTACTATTTATCTTGAAGGTAGTGAATATTTACTACCTTATTTCTCTTTATTAGGGGAGTGTATCTATGCAAGAGATTGGGATTGAATTCATGAAACTTATTTGTCTTTACCAATGAATTTTCCCTGACGGGGAGTCTCATATGCCTCATCTTGAAGAATGGAGTGCATTTTTTATCCAGTATGGGTCTCAGGATCTAGGACCGTCGATGTTCAGACTAGTGCGGATTCAAGTACAACAAATTTCATTTAAAATATCTTGAGATAAAAATATCCATGTTTTTTCTAGAATCTTTAGACCAATGTAAAATGTATTTTTGGTCTTTTGGTAATTTTAACCATCAGTTAAAGGTGGTTATTGGATTTCATCAGATTTGAGGTGGTTATGTTTAGTTTCAACCTCACTTGAACCAATAGAGGAGTCCATTTGAAAAATAGGTATAAAATTAATATGCTACACCAAGAGGATATGGGGAATATATGGGATGATTGAAGAACATAACTTGAAATTAGGGACCCTGAACAGAGTTTGTCCATTGAGTTGGTCATTTTAATAAATACATGACATAAAAAAATGGATAGTTTATTTATTTTTAAGTTTCATCAACATTTGGTCTATACATTGTTATAGGTAAGACCAAATTTTTATTTACCCTTGATTTTTTCTATTTTTATTTAAGAGAATCGTAATCCTTATTTTCACCCAATTTTGTTCTGCATTTTTGAATAGATGTTGAATGAATTCATGGGCACCTGGTGTTTTCTATACCCCATTCGGAGGCTACACTAATTTTTTTTATATTTGCTCAGGGTTTGAGCTAATAATATGTCAGCATCAGCCCTTTGGGAGTCACTTAATAATATATATATTTTTTCTAAAACACCATACTTAAAAAATATTGTTTATATTCAATATCACTATTTATAAGGTTCCTCTAAAGGTATTTTTAGGAATGGTTAAAACCATATATTATTTCACAGGAGGCTATTTATCTCAATGGATATATGTGACTAGGTCCTTTTTCGGTTTCATGGATAAGCATTTATATTGAGTCTAAGAGAACCTAAGTTATACCATGGTTGGGGACCTATTTTTGTGGATTGGGAATGAATATATAGTATAATATTTTATAGATTTATCACTAGTTTTCCAATAGGTAAAGGTGTAATATCATGTTTCAAGAATTTTTTTGCGGCCCTATGATATTCTTGAATATATGTGGTAAAACATCTATATTAACATAATAATTTGATTAATTTGGTATTAGGAAGGATATGAAATCATCTAGATGATTATGGATTAACTGATAAAGTCAACTCACTACATAAAAATTAAGGATTTGGGCACCATGGATGTTTTGGTAGAGAGGTATGTGGATGAAGTTGTTTAGATGCATAGATTTTTCATGCTCTTTATCTCAGATTAAGATAGTAATTTTACCATATGAGTTTTTAGGTGATTGAAACAAGAGTTTGGAACTCAGTTACACCATAGCAATAATTTTCATCATTATATGAAAAAACTTCATAATGTAGACTTTGGAGGATAGGTTTTAGGCATGAATATTATACTTTAGTAGTTCTTTAGAAATTTACTTGTATTTTTTCATATATATATTGTATCCAAAATTACATGTGGATATTTCCATTTTATGTATTTTAAAAGATTCATTTTTATCACTATTTTGTTAGGATAAGTTTAGTGGGTCATCAGTTTTTTGTCTTGATAGTCTACAGATCCTGATTGAGAAGGATCAGTTAGCTCATCAGTGAATGATGGGGTCACATGATCAAAAAATTAATATTATTATCATAATAAGAGACCATTATTTTTTGAGGTTAAGGAACACTAATTCCTAAATGTTTCTTCTCATCCTGGGTAATAAATATTTTGCAAGGTGAGTAATCATTCTCACTAATTCATCAGACACTTAAAGGTGTTACAACATCTTGATGAAATGGAATATTAATTAGAACGTCCCCTACGTCTAGATATAATACTTGATTTACACTATATATCTCAGGTATTATTTTATCTTCATGGTCAACTAAATTTTATAGATGTGGTATAGTTATATATTTGGGATCACAAAATATTCATTAATTGAGCTTTATTGAACAAGGATAATTAATATAGGGGTATGTATGAAAAAACCATCCCTTTAGTTCATGTTCTATGGAGTAATGGTGGCTTGTAACATAAAACTAATGAGTACCATAAGAAAATAAATTCCCAATACATTGATTTTCCATGAGTTTTTAATTGTTCTATTTTTACTAAAGAATATGATTATTGAATCTCACTGATTTACAAAATGGGACTCTATCACATGATAATAATTTTAGTAAAGGATTTTGTTATATAGGGAGGTAAAACACATTATATTTGAGTATGTGTTATATTATTACATTTTCTAAAATTGTATAGGTGAGACTATGCCACCCTAAGTAAAAAATATCTATATTTTGAGGAACATGTTCCATGATTTTTCTATGTAGGCATATTTTTTCTGAAATTTTTGGTGTTCATTGGATTAGGTTATATAAAGGCTGAAATGGTCATATAGATAATGGTGTGAGAATTTGGTGGCTTTATGTTGGTGTGATGTGGTTGGAGTGATTAATTTTTAATAAGATCCCTGATTGGTATCTTATGGGGTGGTTGTTTATACCTCTCATTTTTTCTATGTTCTCGGTTCATTCTTGATTCCCAAAGATGATAATTTTTTGAGAGTTATATAATGTGATCGAATAAACCATCCTAATCTTATTTTATTGTTTTTAATATGGATTATATATTTTTTGGGGGAGTGTGGTGGTTACCTATACGTTTTAGATTGTGTTTTGGCCTTAGAGGGGGGCACGATTGCATCTGAAACATCTTGATAAGTCGCATTAGAGGTAATTTTGACATTCCCCTATATTAAATGTGTTTTGTGGAAATACCCTGGGGAAGGTATCATTTTTTTTGTTTTCATGATAGTATCCATGTGTTCCATGGGTATCCTTTAAACACTCAGTGAGTTCATGGTTCTGAGTTTTCCACCTTAGGGAATCACCAATCCAGAATGGGAATCTCGGGCTCACCATAACATAGCCTTGGGTGTGGTGAGGGTAAAATAGGTAGGTGTGGAAACTAGTGCATGAATTAAATCCAGACCAATATATTAACAAACCATCCTTTCTTGGACCACACCATAGTAAAGGTCATAGTGACGGTAAAAACTCATTTTTAAAATCAGTTGAAAAAGTGTATATAATGTGGGGGTTATAGATCACATATTAAACTGATCCACCATAGTTTTTTATCTATTCATGACACCATTGTGGACTACAACAACATTTTATTATATATAAGAGGTTGGATACCCCCCTTGTTTTAAATTTTAATCTTTTCTTCGACTCTTGGTCAATCCCTTATCTTTCTTGTCATATTCACTCATATTTGTTATTTCTCCTAACCCTATGGTTCAACTTATACTATTCCTATAAGATTTAATTTGATTAATATAACACTCTATTTCCCTATTATTATTTACTTCCCTTTATCCTCTATCTAATAGTACATTATGGTGTAATTATCCTCTATTTTTGGTGTTCTAAATGGAGTCTTGTTTTGAATTGGAATCTAGTAATGATTCCTTTAATATTGGTGGTGGTTGATCCTTGTTTCTTCCATGTTTCCCTTTGAAGTGTCTATTGAGTTAAGTGATCATTTGGTTATCCCTGTCATTAATTAAAAAATTTGGTAAATCATGATTTTACCTTCCTTTTGATTGATATTATATATCAACTAAATAAATATATTAATTTTTTTTCAGTAAAATAAATTGTTTTAAGGAATAAATAAATTGATTTTTACTCATTCATGTGGTATACCTATATGGTTGAGCATGCAAACTATTATTTAGAAAAATTTCTTATGTTGTGTCTCATTATGATATCATAGCTATTGAATTGTTGGAACTTTTTGTGCTTGTGTGATTATTTTACCACACATGAAAATGTATAAGAACTTATTTTCTTCTAATAAAATAGTTTTCCATGGAATAAAAGAGTTATGTGACTATTAACATAAAATATTGATAAAATTTGGTGAAATTTAAATTTTAAAACTGAAATTTGATGTTTGATGGTTTCCATATGTGATTATAGATATTTTGGTATTTTTCACTTTATGAAAATAGGTTTGTTGTGCTATGTTTTCATGTTTTTTTATTCCAGTAGTGATGGAATTAATAGTTAATGACAAAACATAAATGGAATGGGATTTGTGGATATTGAAATCATTAACCAAAATGAAATGTTTGGTTATGGTGGTAATTTTTATGCAAAACATAAATGGTCTTAGTAAAGGGGGTGGAATTAAATAGTAAAATATGGGACTTTCTATATGTGGAAAGAAATGGGGGAATGGTTCTTCTAGTAGTTGAATTCTTTTATGATGTAATACATTATTATGCAGTAGTGTAGGTGGTAGAAGTTGTGGTCACTTGTGGTAATGTTATGAGTTTTTAATGTTATCTTACTATAAAAAATTGTCCTCATCTTGTGTGGGACTATTATATTATATTTATTTTATTATTTCCATACAAACCCCACTTTTGTTGAGCATAATGTTCTAATAGCGGGGGGGGTTCTGAAACACCAATATGGTGAGGATAAATGTCTTCTTACACCATCTACCTTAATCTCTATTCCATGTGAGGTTATGAAGAATGAGCTATGATGGCCACCAGATATTGTGCCTTTATAGTTCAGTTTGATGAGATTGATGAGGTGTTATATAGTGGTGGTCGTGCATGATAGGAGAATGTAATGTTGTTTATTTCATTCGAGTTCATGATATCACACTATCATTGATATATGTCAGCGGATATGATATGATAGAGGTATAATGATCAATTTTATATGTGGTTCTTGGTAAGATGCAGCTTCATATGTGTATTCAAGAAGGATTTTGTGGAATGTATAGGAGCTCCTATATGTAAGGAGTTAGAGAATTGGAGAGATAATTCATTGGGATATCGGTGTGGGGAACCATTATTACTGATATGTTTCGTATTATGTTACAATATATGGATGGTTTATTTGGTTAGTGTGTCATGGTGAGGATGGGACGAGTTAGTTAACCTATTGTGGTGGATGTTGGTTTGGCTATTATCTATTGCAGTATTTTTTTGGTGTTTCCACATGTGAATGAGAGAATTAGTGTTTGATACTACTAACTATGAATGTTATTCTCACCACACGTATATAAAAACAATTTCATAGATTTCTAGGAATAATACATGTTATTTGATTGAAATTATAGTCGTGAACCTTAGAGCAGGTTTTGAGTTACATCCATAGGTTTTATTTTTATTTATTTGGAGAATCAATGTATTCATTTACATTATTCAAGAATTGTTTTATGGTTTTATTCAATATTTTTTATTTATGCTATGGAGTTTCATGGTGATTAGTATCATATCTCTTGAACCTGCTTTATCTATTTTAAGGTAATGCCTTACATATGTGATATTTTTATAGCCTCAATTCTAGTCACCAACGTGGGGTCTAATAAAGGTGGTGCATAGGGGTTATCATCTCTCTTCCTTCATTATCGGACTTAGAGGGGTGCCTTTGGTGGAAGGAGTTATGAAAAACTATTGTAGATTTATTTGGATTTTTAATATTTTTAATGACATGATAATTGGTTGTATTTTTTTTGTAATTGTTAATATAATTTTTTTACTTAATCAGGGATAGTGGAAAATATTTAGATATTAGATGTACATTTTTCTTTGTTGTGTGGTGGTACTTAAGTTTCCAATTTATTTAATTTAGGTAGTTTTCCAATATGTGATCAGTAGGGATCTATTAGAGTTTTTTGAAAAAAAATAAATCATGGTTAATACTACATATTTGAGGTGTTTATCAGTTCTCCCACATAATATGAGATAGAAATAATTAGGAAAAAATTAATTTTTATTTCTCATATTCATTGAGAAATTAGAGCCATGTTATTTTTTAGAGATCCTTTTTTCTTAGAGGCTCTTCTCTATAGGAGGAATAAACATATAAAGGTATCTAATGAGACCACTAATAGACTATGGTGATCAACCATATAATGATGGGTTATTTGACTAGATTAATTATTCAAGTGGTCCCCATCTAAGGAATCTATAATTTTTAGTCTACGGACACGACCATAGATTGTTATTTTAATGTGGATGAGGATATACTATGAAAATATTTTATTATTTGGACTCATATTAGAGTTTTAATTGAGCATGGGGTCAACAAATATTTTTCTTAAATTGTGCTAATATAGGTTTTTTGGTATGCTTTTGTGATATTAGATTTATGAAATATGTGAAAAAGATTAATGTTTTCATATTATTTACTATTTTAGTCAGTCCCACTCTGACTACAACATTTTTATCTATTTCATGAAATAGATATTTTTTTTATTATTTTTTTCGTTAACACTTTGAATTTTTAATTTAATTTGATTATTGTTATTGAGTTTTCATTATGACATTTGGTATCTATTTCATTTTTCAGTTGTTTAAATTATTATTATCATCATGCTTTCATGTGATATTTGGTGGTAAATATATTATAAGTAGGAAGTGAGACGGTTGGTGAAATATATGGGAGTGTAAATCTGTTCTAACATATCATATTTATGATATAAAAGATGTTACCAATGGATGAGATATAATGTTATGAGATCATGGAATTAATATGGAATTTGGTTTCGTGATTTGGCTACATCATTATAATCATTTATATGGTTGTGCTATTGGTGGTTTAGGTTATCTATGCGAGTTAATTTATCCCTTGAAAAGTATTTACAAAATAGATCATATTTATTTTCATTATAATTTTTTATATGTTGTGATTTGTTTAAATTAACACTCCAAGATTATGAAACATGAATCACCTTGACTATATTCCTCCAAAGAATTCAAGGACTATTTGAGAAACCTATTGGTTTGGTGGACTCACCCCTACATATCAAAATTGTATGGTTATTAGTATAAATGGGTAGACCTAAATTCTTTGAAATATTTATTGGTTTAGGTGACCCATGGTTATAGATCATAGATTATTTCCTGCAATGCCAATGAGGCCAAGGTTTATCAAGAGGAAAATTAATTTGGGATAGTGGGTATAATTCATTATTATATATTAGTTAATAACCCTTATAGTTTCAATTTTGGATTTTTATGATTTATATTTACTAAAACAATTAATTATTTTCTTTTGGAATTATAATATATTATATAGTTTTACTTCTTTTGTTGTATATATCTTTCCCTGTGAATAACTAGAGATGTGGTATTAAAATTAACCCTATGAATACTTGTGGGGATTTTTTTACATTCTCCCAAATATATTTAATTTTATTTGTAATTATTTTTGGAATTTATTTAATATGGACTGTTCAATAAAATTTAATGATGAATTTTATAATGTATTATATTGTTCAAATATTAATAACATGGTATCTGAAAGTGTTAAATTTGTCTATCACCACAAGTTAGTTTCCCCAATAATATAGAGAGTTGTTATTATTTTTATGTGATGGTCAAACTCATGAATAAGATAAGTTTCCTTGGTTTTGTAGTTATAGAAAAAAAGTTAAATGATTACTTACATAGAAATGGTTGTTTAATTTTATCTACAATGAGGATGTATTACGATCCAATGATAAACAATCTGATAATTTTAACATGAGAATCATAATTAAAGGATTTCTATTATATGTTTCTTACTTTATTTCACAACCATCACTAACAAATAAAATCAATATGAATAAATAAGATATTTTATTTTTTAGAATAAAAATGAATCTATTAAAAATGAAAATTTTAAAATGTTTAAATTCATTAGTGAAGTATTTATGTCATTGGAATAATATTAGGTGTTTTATATATACCAAGTTAAAAAAATATTTTCAGATAAATTATAAGGGAATTTGTTTTCTATAAATCTAAATATTAAAAATATAGATGAGTATATTCAAAGTAATCATTTTTGGGACAGAATGAAATGGATATATGTTGTTATACTGTAAGTTATCTATTATATC
This sequence comes from Viscum album, assembly GCA_963277665.1. Taxonomy (NCBI): domain Eukaryota; kingdom Viridiplantae; phylum Streptophyta; class Magnoliopsida; order Santalales; family Viscaceae; genus Viscum; species Viscum album. The sequence continues at coordinate 981,871,005 of OY728125.1, forward strand.
AACATATAAAATCTAAGGAAAAACTATCAAAGGGGGTGATTAAGACATTAATTTTTCAAATAGTGAAGTAAAATTTTATATTGGATCGTTTTTATGGGGAATATTTTTATATAAAATTAAAATAACATTATAGGTGTTGTGTTATATTTTATAAACAAATTCACAAAAATTTGGAAATTTTAGTTAATATTTTTCTCCAAAGCAGTTAGTTAAGATATATATAGGGTATGTGGTAAGGTTGCATGGAAAACTATTTTTAGTAATCACTAAATAATATCTATTATATACACCAAATAATTGGATGGTAATTTAATTGAAATACCTTTATTTTTTAAAATAATACTATGTATTATAACTTTCTGAACACCTAACATCAATAATTAATAAAATTTTGATATAATATAAAAATATTATTTTTTAAATGTGACCACTATAACCGCGCCATTAAATAATTGGGTATAAGAAGGATAAAACTATTCCTGAAATACAGATAATGTTCTCAATAAAAACAAATATATTGATTAATGATTTGGAAATAATCATTCCATTTTTATTAAAGTTAATTTTGGCTTCAAATATACGTTTTCATAAAAAATTATATTTTATATATTTTTTAGGGAATATTTTATTTAATTTCTTGAGATTCATAATTGTTATTTCATAAATAGGAAATCAATTTGAGATCATAATAACAATATTATCATAAGAATATATTTTCACATTTTAAAGAAATGTTTGATTTTTAATTTAATAGAAAAAATTGTGTTTTTTTGAAAATTGTATCTTCTTTTTATGTATTTTTAAGGTAAAAATATAAATTTCGTTAGTTATAGAAACATTATCAGTATATATGGATTAAACATAATCCAATTATGATATTTTAAATTAATTTTATACATGGATTTTATATAAAATTATTTTCATACTTGTAATGGAATTTTTCAAAAATACTTCTTTTCATCTTTTTTTGCAGGATTAATTACACATTAACTTCATCCAATTAAGAAAATTGAAACTTGAAAAAATTATTTCACATCTTTGATTTTTTTTTTCCAAAATTTTTAAACGGGTATGTTTACTTTTTTCAAATGATGAATGGTAGCCATTGTAAATTATTGTCACCTCAATAAGGGTAAATGCATTAATTATGGTTTTAAAATTTTGATAAGGACTAAAAACTTAACCATGCAAATTTCTTTAATTCCATTTATGGGTTTAGGTTTTTTATAACAGTACAAAATTTTAATATATGACATTTTATTCCATTTGTATATGATTTTTTCCATTATAATATTTAATTGATGGATAAAGTCAAAAATATCTATCTCTTTATTTTAATATCTCTAATATTTTTTAACAGTGATAAAACATTATTTTTGATTATAAATATTTATTTGAAATTTGAATTAATTTTTTTCATGTTTATGTTATTTATCAGTTACTAATGTGATAATAACCTTAAATTCATGTACACGAGCATTAATGTATTTGTTCAATTAAAAGAAAAAATTAAGTATTTTTAAAATGTTAAAAGTAATATAATTTGTATGAATTATTGTATTATAGAAGTTTTTTGACAAATATAAAATTTTATTAGTGTTTTAATGTTTTATATATTAATCAATGTTATATCAATTTGTATTCAAAGTATTATCAATTAAATAGTACAAAAATGACGTCAATGATATTTTATATAAAAAATCATATATTATTTAAAACTGATAAATACCATAGAATAGGAAAATGGAATGATAAATGGATTAGGATTTTAAAAATGATCTATTTTTAGGCTAGTTGTCTTTTTTTGATAACTTTCTTGATGCTTTTACTACAAAAAACATTGGTACTGTAGTGAGTATAAAAAGGTGTACATGGGGGGTTTAAAATAATGAGATAATGGTGAAAAAATAAGAAACAATTATCCAAGATTCATTTAATTGGAGTATTTGGACTAAAAATAATATTATCATTTAATTATATCAATTTTTATTAGTTTTCCAACAAAAATTTAATTATATTAATTTAATTTTTTAAGTGATTCCAAGAGCGCACGTCCCCTAAATTATAAACGGAAACCCCCTCTCCTTTATTCCTCAAACCTTTTAGTAACTAGTTCATTACCTACCCATATCCCTTCCTAATATCTTTTCCTACATCATAGTGGCCTTTTATGATAAAAAACCATCCTATGAAATATTTTTGTGTAAACCTTAAGAGGTAATATAATGAAGAGGTGAAATTATTAACCAAGAATTTTCAATTAATTTATTCTTAAAACTCATTAAAATTTTCATAAAAATGATTAAATAATAAAATTATTATCTGGAATATAATAAAATTTATTATTTTTATATAATAAGTTATATCAATCTCCTCTTCCATCAAATGGGGAATCAAAAAATCATTCTTGTGTAGATTGGATTACCACCTCCAAGACCGATATAGTCCTTATTCATTAACATAATCTCATGGATTGTTATAATTATGGAATTAATTTATATATAATATAGAAATGAAATATATATCATTATTGAAGGATAATATATCATCTATTTTTTTACCTTTCCATCCATCAAAAAAATGATGATGTCGCATGTGTATATGTGTGAACTACCATCTATATTAAGTGAGGTGATTCAACATCACATCATGATGATAATATATATAATTTTAATTAAATTTTTATTATGATATTTACGATATAATAATAATTAGGGAAAAATAAAATAATACACTCTTTATTTCAATTATTATCATCGAAAAATAAAATGTCACTCATGTGTATGTACAACCAATTGTATCCTTGAATATACCATATTTGATTTTTCATAGCCATCATTATTGGTAGTTATTATTAGTGTATTTGATATATAAAAATTATAATTTATTCCTGAATATTATTTTATAGATGTTGTAATAATGACCTCTTTAACCATAGTCAATCGACCAAAATCATTTTTATCATATAAGACAAATATCATTAAAACATTTAAAATAAACTTAATTAACTAATTAATTTTATATGAAATATAAATATTTTAAATGAAAGGAATAATAAACAATAAAATAGTTATTAAACAAGAAATTAACTAACACAAGTTTATCATTATATAAGATGAGGAATTTACGTTATGAGTTAGATCTGAGCTAATATACAGTTTAGCATAAGACTTCATATTATTTTTTTAATGAATTACATTCTAAATCATTTTCTTCCCTGTATATATTTTTTAAATTATTTTATGTATGGAAATAAAATAATTATAAATTTTAATTATATGTATCTTCATTACATACATTATAGTGATTTGAAAATATTTATTTTATGTGTTTTATACATAATGTTTTATGTTTCTTTATCAGAGGAAATGGAGTATTATTTTAATGTATATGGTGTTAACATATTTTACCACAACCCCAACTATCATTTAATATCAGGAGTACTTTGTAAGATTCCATGTCTTCTTAAATGTGAAAATGCATCCCCTATTTTTTTATTATTTTTAGAAAATAGTTCTAAATATAATGGATATTTCCATATTCAATAACATTTTTATTTTGGGTAAAAATAATATATTTATACATGCATCAATATTTTTCAATTGGGAATATTGGAAATTATTTATCAATGTTCTAGGTTCTTATAAAAACCGTGTATATGTAGTTCCCTTATGAAACAATGATAGGTGGGTCCTTTGTAGCCCTCCAATGCATTCGATAACAATTTGGTTGGGTGAAGACCATATTGATTATTCCTCTTGTAATTGTAATAATAAGTGTGACATGAAAATGATTTCACAAGTAAGATAAGTGATTTATTTATTTTTCATATATGGTTTTATGGAAATATTATGATTTCATATGGTTTTTTAATTTGATTATTTTTATATGAAATTATATCATACTACATGAGGGTGAAATTAATAACTTGGTGAATATTTTTTATATGTTTTTCATGATTGCATAAGAATTATTTATGAGTTTTATTTTTATTTTAAAATTTCTTCGGAAATGTTTTAGGTACATAAGATTATGTATTTGGTAATAAAATATTTATTTTTATCTAATTGTCAATTTTTAAAAATTATAAATTTTATAAGTCCTTAGAGACAATCGAGTTTCTTTATTTTTTTATTTTTGTCTTATTGATATTTTTATGCTTTTCCAATATTTTAATTTTTTTCCAAAGATAATTTTATATGATTTGGCACAATAATTACATCATGAATAAAATTATGATGATACTTCATAAAAATAAAACATGACATATCATGAAGGGTTTGTATTGTGGGAAAATGGGAACTGGGTGGATGTTCACTCTTTGTGATATAATATTTATTTTTGAAATGGTGATGGACTAATTATCTAAAACTATAAACTATAAATTTCCCCAGTTTCAATAGATTAAATTCCAGACAGAAAACTAAAGATAATTTTATTTTTATTATTGGTATATTATAGTTGGTATTATATGAAATTTTCATATGTCTTTATATGTTATGATGTTATTTGACCCTAAGTTAAAATTCCCTTAAAACCATAATCGTTATTATGTTTGGAATAATTATAATCATTTTAGAAGAATAGAAATTTATGGACACATTAAAAAAATTTATGGATATATTAGTTTTTATAATATTCATATGATGATTTATTATTATTTTATTCATACTCACAATTACTTTTTTTTGTTTTAGTTCCTTTTTTGGAACCGGCCTGAAACAAACTAACTTTACATGTGAAAAATAATGCGGTGGTTGTATGAACAATAAATTGAATTGAATGGGATCTATGGTGAAAAATATTTTTGTTATTCTTATCCAGCTATCTTGAGTCATGATTAGTATCGTTAACTTAAATGTATTTACTTTGATATTGAATTATAAAGATAATTATTTTTTTGGATGTTCAGCTAATAATGATCATGAAGGTAAAAATGTTTAGTTTCATATGTTTTGTGAATTTGGGAAGAAAATTACAATGAATTTTGCCTAAAATAATTAGTAGATGTTTTATATGTGCTAATGGTGGGAATAAAGAAATAATATTCTATGGAAAAAGTGGTCTATTTAACACCAAGATGGAGAATAATGGTCTTCACATGCTATCAATTAGATTTCTTAAATAAGTGGATTATGGAAATTATGAAAATCAATTTCATTGGGTGAAATATCAATAAAGGATTCATCAAGACCATACAAATAAATGTTTATCAATTCCTAATTCCATTTTATTTAATGATAAAGAAACTATGAATGAAATATAAAAGTTATGGATTAAATTTTTCAAAATGTTTTGATATTGTTGAATCTTAAGATATTATTCACATTTTTACAGGAATTATTGTAGAATAAAATGTAAAATATTGTTCAATGGTTTAAGAATAATTATTATTGATTAAGGTGTATAAATATATTAATTCATTGGTTATGATGAAGTATTGAATATAGGTATGATCATAATACTAAAATCATTACTACTCTTTTGATGTTTTATGTTATGGGAGTAACTAGGATAGATTTTTTATATCCTAATACACATTTAAGGTATATGTTACCCAAATGATTAAAATTTAATTTAATGATATGTTAAAGATATATAATAATTGTTTAATTTTTTTCATATGTTTAAATATTTTGATAACCTTTGAGGTTAATAAGGTCATTGATGTTGAAGGAATTATTGATAATTTGGATAAAAGAGTTATTAACATTTAGAAACATATATTTAATATATAGAAAACCATGATATTGAAAATTGATTTGGTGATTATGTTTTAATGTTATTTTAGATGAATTTCACTATTTTGATAATCTTCTTTGATTAAGATAAATGGAAATACATTTTTCAATATGTGATTTTATTTGAGTAATAAAGGTTAAATTATCTTTTGGAATTATATATGATTTTATTTTTGGGTTGTAGTGATTTATGTTATTTATGAAAATTATTAGCTTATTTTGGAGATTTTATATTTAGGGAATATGATTTTTTTAGATGTTTGACATTATGATTGAATAATATTGATAATGTATGAATATTAAAATAATATTGAAAGAATATGTGATCAAATAATTCTGAATTTTGGGATTTAAAATTGGTAAGAATTTTTTTAAGAACTGTATGCTTATTTATTTATATAACAATATATTTTAAACATTGGGAAATCATGTTGAATGTTTTAGATTAATTTATAATTCTTCTATATGATTGTTTATTCGTTTTTGAATTATCTTAGTGTTTTATACCGATTTTGGTTTTGGTTAATGTATAAGGATAAAATGAAACAACCCAAAATTCAAATGTACGAACCTAAAATTCGATAGTGTATATGACACGCGACACCTAGTGCATAAGGGAATATAATATCTAAATACATTAAAATATATTTACATCTTAAATAGATTATATATATTCTAATTAATTCAATACAAATTATCTTAAATTACATGAAATAGTGGCCTTCATTGTTATCTTTCATTAGATGCATGAGAGACCATCCACGATAGCTCATGTTACACACATGATCGAGTTTCAAAAAAATTATAATGTATGATTAAAATATTATTATTTATTATATCATGATTTAACCTAGACGTTATGTTAGCATTTATGAATAGTAATAACAAACTTATGAAAATTTATGGTTTATATAAATATAAGATTAATTCATGGGTTACCAACTAATGTGAAAAAAATTATAACCAATTGGATATAAAAATAAGTATTATTATTATTATGCTTCAAAATGAGTTTTATCGCAATAAAAATAATTAATTAAAATTAAAAAATTATTTTAATGGAATATATATGTTATATATTCAATATAATATTTTTTATATTCATCCATTAGGATTGATATGCTTAAGATAAGAAGAAACATAATTTTACACCTAAAAACCAATATTTTTATAAAGACAATTTTACCATATTTTAAGATAAAACCATTTTAAATATGAACTTTGACACATTAATTTATTTAATATTTCAATATAATATTTATATTTTAAATTGAATCCTAAAACTATGTTATTATGTATTTGTAATATTTTTTGTAAACATATCATTTTTTTAAGAATAGTTAAAAATACTGACTTTTAGTTCAAAACCTCGTTTTCATAAAATTTATTCATAAGGTTATATTGTAATTTTAATTGGTTTTAAAGTTAAATAATATAATATTTGTTTTAATTAAATTAATTTATGTCATTGTAATAAATTTGAATTTTAAATTCAATCTAAAAACATATCATTCTTTTGATCAGTTTTACATTAAAACCCCACATTGTCGTCCAATCTGTGCGATGAATTTCAAATTAATTTCGGCCACTTATTTGATTATAATATGAAAAAATGGATTCCATATTTGGAATCTGAATTATTTATAATTTATAATAGAAAAAAAATTACCAATAATATTATTGAAAGTGATTACAATTAATGACAATGATTAAGGTTAAATTATGCTAACTAAGTGACTAAACCTTAACATTAAGGCCCAAAAAGACCTATAAAATTGTCCAAAAGATATTTTCAGGCCATATATAGACCCTATATTATATTTTATATAAATTGAACCATTATTTTATCAATCTAAAACATGAAAAAATTTCATGTAATTCCCTTTTCAAAATATTACCAGAGTGTCACTCCCCCTCCAACATAAAAATTCTGCCTCTCCTCCCACATCCTCACAACTCTCAAGACACTTTAGATCAAACTATATCATACAAATTATCTACTCAAAACCCGTCCCGTAATAAAATAATAGTTACTTTTTCAGGAATAAATCCAAGGAATACTTTTGGTATAAATAAAAAATAGTTACCTGATTTAGAGGAAATATCTTCTTTAAGCATTCCATTTTGATTTCCGTAATCCACTCCATTAACCATATGTATTCAATTATTGTATAAAAACAAAATTTTCCTAAATATTATATAATTTTTTATTCTATGTTTTCTACCTACACTTACATAAACATGCATCTAATGGGTAATGAACATACAATTTTTTTGAATAATGAACCACAGCCTCATGAAACAGTTATTGTTCATTTTTCCTTTACCAACTATCATATTGGCCATTATTATGGAAAATATAATTATATATGTTATATATCATATTTATTATGTCTTTAAGTTTATTTAATTTTTTAAAAACACATATCTTTATACATTCTATTTTTTGTAAAAATGATAACGTCATTTGTGGAAGTCTGGACTACCACACCAGTAAAGTGATGTGATTCATTCACACGATACATGGAATGTATAAACAATGGTTTTAATTAAAAATGTGTGACATAAATTTCATATATATTAAATTAATTAAAAAAATTATTTTTTAAAATTTAATTTATATATATATATCATTTTTTACCCTTTTACACACAATATGATAACGGCGTTAAAGGACAATCTGATTACCGCCTCCTCTTCATGATTTGATTACTTTTACAAAAAAATAATTATTTATATATATATTAAACAATATGGTATTTATGATATAATTATAATTATGGAAATATATATCATTAGTTACTTTCTTTTTATAATGTTTATTGAAAAATGTGAATGTTGCTCATGCTTGTGTACGACCTACTATCTCAACAAGTGTAACATTGGTTAATTTTTCATAAAAATATTTAATTATTTGTTTCAAAATTATAATATATGCATGTATATAATTATAATTTCATTATTTTAATTTTAGAGATGTTAAATATTGACCCCTTTGACCATAGTTGACTTACCATGTTGTTTTGGACACATAAACCGGGTTTACTCAAAACACCCGAGGTAAACATAATTTACTAAGTAGTTATATATAATATGGTAATAATTTAAATAAATGTAATGGTAAACATGAAAAAGGTTATAAATAAATTATATATTTAACAAAAGTTTATTATAAAAGAATTTAAAGGACATTTACCCAAAAGGAAACACATGGTAATGTATTTCATCTCAATTTACATTTCATTGAGAACTATTTGTTGTTATACACATAGTTTATTTTAAATGGTGTATATAATACCCTTATACATTATACATCATGAATATCCTTACTCTTGGGAAATTATACCATTTGTTTAATTGTATTCCTTCATGATGCTTATGATTTACAATGTTTCAAAGATGTAAAGGACACTTTGGAATATATAATGATTATTTTCATCAAGAATAATTTTACTGATCATTCATTTCTATTTGAGGAAATTATAAGACCATATTTGAATGACCCATTCCTCTTCCTATCATTTGGTTAATCATTAATTTTTTCTTGTATTACAACTAATTTTTTACTCTCTCGTAGTCAAGGTGTTTTAAAATTTCTATTTTAGGAAAACCTAACATCATTTTTTATTTATAATGAGAACTTGTTTTATTTTAAAAACCATGTTTTATTAATTTTTGTAAAATAATTTAAAATTATTTTTTAAATACATTTTTAGACTTTATATATTTTACCTATGTTTTCAATGGAATCTTATTTTCTATTTCCAAAAAACAAATTTTCTTACTTTTTATCGTGCAAAAGGAATGTTCTTTTACATAATATGACCTGTATAGATTTACCAAAAAATTTTATTTGAATATTCCTATTTATTTTTATAAAATTTATTATAGAGGAAAATTTTATGAAATGTGATTTCAAAAATATTTTAAAAAAAATCAAAACAAAACTATATTTTTCTCAAGAATGTTTTATGAAATATATTTTTATAGTACTTCTATTAATCAAAAACAATAACCATTTATTTTATTTTACTTCAGATATTTTGTATTAATACCCTCCTATTTCCTCCCCAAGATGTTTTATGAATGAACTGGCCAAGGATATTTTTCACATTAACTTCTTTGATTTATTTTAATCCCCTAAAAATATTCAATTTCAAATGAACATTTTACATTGAATTAACCCTAAATATCCATATCATTTTTCATGGATATGATTATTTCCTAACCTATATACTATTTTTAATATAGTTTTTTGCTTGAAATTTATTTTTTTATTTTCAGAAAATTTGATAAACCAATATCCTTTATTAAATATGGATAATTTATAAGCACATTTTTAAGGTCTTTGGACATATACAACATGGGTTGGGGGTGGATTTATTCAATCCATATATATTATATAATATTTAATGAAATATATATGATTTGGGGACCACTTAATGAAATCCCTTCAATGTATCGATAGTCTTACGATTTGAAATTAGTTGGAAAACCCCCTTGGTGTCTGTTTCCAAGAAGTATGGATGGATTTCTACCCATAGTTTAAAACATCTTGTGAAAGGTTTTAATGGTAAAGGTTTTCATGTGCCTCATGCATGATTTTCATTAAGAAATAATTTCAATAATTTAGTTTCAGTTATTATTAATCCTTGTGATTTTTCATCAACATATCTATAAATACATTTATTTTTCATTTCATTTATTAAATTTCATATGTTTCAGTTTCTTACTTTGGCATATTAATTTTTTCATATTTTTTTATATGAATGGAATTTGTTTCCATTTATTACCTTTCCATTTTATTTATGCACTTCCTTATATATTTGTTCATTACATGGTATGTTTATTCAGTTATCTACCATGCCATAATTATTATTTGAATTATTGCTTCTACTAAATCATGCCCTTACTGAGCATTCACAGTCACCAGTATTATGTTTCATTCCCTAGGAAACTATGTATGATACTATGAAAGATATTTAGCGATAAACAAGATGTATTAGATTTATCCTCAATGTTATTTACATAAAAATAATGAAAAATTATTTTTTTAATTATTTTAGTAATTTGTAATAATATACTCATTTATATATCCAGTTTAACAATACAACAAAATTCTTCAGTCTTTCTGGATTTGATTCCTTGCTATCATGATAATGTAATAGTAGATGTTATTAGCTTGAGAATATCTAGGGTCGGGTCGCTACATATGAGTAATATCATTTGGATTATATGTTCTATTACAAGTTGATTTTAGTGAATCAATAATGAAAAAGTCAAATTGAATACTCATAATTTTGATGAAAAGATGGGAGTGTGGTGTAAATTTATTAAATAATGAAATTCTTCTTATCAAGTAATTATATTTCTTTATGATATTAGTCTATATGGAATGTAAATTATTTAACACATTGAAAATGATATCAAATGATTTTTTTAATATTACCATAATTTATGGAAAATTTGTTGTCTTTTAACTTCTATTTAGTTTAATGTAATGTGGTCATTAACTTTATCAGGATCATTTTATTTATTGTTGTCAATGATCTTTGTCACTATTTATAATTATTTGTATATTTTTATTTTCATTCATGTCTATTTTTTCACTTCCCAAAAATCTTCTTGTATTTTAAAATATTGTGGTATGTTATTAAATATGGACATCATATTTCCCATTCCTTCTTTTCAAGAGGTAATTATTTAACCCTCATTACTATGTGGGTTTTTAACAAAGGACTTTTTTAAATCCAAAAAAATCACCAAAATCAAGTTCAAATTGAGAGGGTACAATTTATTACCAGGGGGGAATGTAACCTCCCCCCCACACACACACACACAATTTTTTTAAATAATATTATTCTTCATAGCTTACATAACAAATGACATCAATCATTTAGGTAAATAGGATATCCCATGGACAATATTTTTATGTAATGGTGGAAACTGTAACCTATCCCTTCAATTGGAGGGTATGAATATGATGATTCAAATTATGAAATATATCTAATGTTTATATTCAAAACAAAACTATTGGCAAAATATTAACAAAATAATCACTCATTTATTCAGTAAATTTATCTAATTCTTCACATATAAATTTTATTCAAAATTGTTTTTTTGTGAGATAGTATTATAATTAATATAAAAAAAGTTAAAAAATATATTTTATAAATAGTATATTATTTTATTTACCATCATACTAAAATTATATTGGGGTGATATTTTGTTATTTTTTCAAAATTATTGATTGTTAAATGGTTACTGAAAATACTTATTTTTTTTGAAAATAGTATTTTCATTTAATATTTTGGAAAAGTAAAAATCAATTCCTGAATAGATTTAAAAAATTCATTTTTATATTTTTATTAAATATATTCCAATTATGGTATTCAAACTGAATTTTATAATTGAATTTGGTGTAAAAAAATAACTTAAAATTTATTTGTCTAAAACATTTCATTTCATTGATCATTTTGGGTATAATTTTGATCTATCCTCTTCCACTTATAAAAATTAATTATTGAAAATGAGTTACATATATGGAATCAAGCGGTAAAAAGTTTATAAATATTTCCCTTTTATCACTCGTCATTATGAATTGAACCCTTTGTGAATTTTTGTTACCTTGGTGAAGGTAAATCTTGTAATTAAGGTTAAAAATAATATGGTGTGAATAAAACAATGACCCTAACAATAGAATTTATTTTATTTTATGGGTTTATTTCATCCATAATCATTCAAAATTTAAAAAAATACATTTTATCCAAGTCTCAGTGATTATGACCTATATAATATTTAAGTAAAGGATAATGTCAAATAGTCACTCTCTTGATTTTATCATATATAATATTTTTTTATATTGATAAAAAATATGTTAAGTTATAAATATTTATTTGAAATATGAATAAATTTTCATATCTTGTTAATTTATTTTTAATTTTAAGTGATGAAATAATTAGGTTAAATGCATATGAAACACCGAAAATGTATTTATTCAATTAAAAACAATGGTTTAAAAAATTTAAAATTAATATAAGTTGAATGAATTATTGTGTTATAATAATTTCCTAGTTAAATATAACCATTTTATAAACATTATAAATTATTTTAATTGATTTATTTTGTTTCAATGTAGTATGAAATGTTAATTTAAATGAATAGTTCACATTTGACCTTAATCATATTTAATAACAAATAATATATTATTAAATGATTAAAAATTTCCAACAATATTATATTTGTACATTTTAGTTGTATATTATTTATAATTTAATCCATGGTCCATTTATGGGTCACTATCCATTTTATATTAATATTAATGACTCCTTAAATGTAAAAATAATTATATCATTGTTGGTGTCAAAAAGGATAACGAGGGTTAAAAATATATAATGGAAAAATAAATTAAACATTATAAGTTTTTTTATATGATAGGATATATACTCCTAAAAATATTACACTATAATTATATAAACTTGGATCCATTTTTTGAATAAAATAAATTTAAATTAGATTAAAATTTTAGGTAATTCAATTAGTGCACCTCTCCTAACTTATAAATTATAACCTCCCCTCATTTATTCCGTAGACATTTTGAGGAACATATCATAGAAAATACCTATCATAATACCTTATTAAATCCCTCACCACAGAATATAGTCCTATGTTTGATCATGAACTCAACTTGGGAACACTTATGATGTAAACAATAAAAGGTTTCCAGAAGAAGATGTATAGTACTCAACCAAGTGTTTTTAATTTATTTCTTTTTATTCCTCCATAAAATTTTCATAAAACATGATGAAATTATATAATAATTATCTAAAATATAAATAGATTTTATTATATTAATTTAATAATATATATCAATCTTCTCTACCACCAAATGGGGAATGAAAACAATATTCATGAGTACCGCAGACTACCGCCTCACAAACCGTTATAATTATTTGGCATCATTGCACCTCATTGATGGTTATAATAATGGAATTAATGAATATGTATATATTAATCATTAAATATTTATCATTTTTTTGTATCATATATCATATAAATTTTTACCTTCTTTATCCATTAAAAAATGATAACATCGTTCGTGAATTCATGTGCACTATCACCTCCACGAAATGATGTGATTCCACACCACATTACATTGATGAAATATATAAGATTACATAAAGAGGTAAAAATTTGTTTATAATATAATAATTATTATTTAATGTTAATATATTAATTTCTTTCCCCATTCTTATTATTGTAAAACAAAAATGTCACTCATGTGTATGTACACCTTACTATGTACATGATTGTAACATAGTTCATTTTTCGTAATCATAATTCAATGTTGGATTAAAAATAATAATCGATATATAAAAATTAATATTAATCAATTATTATTTTTAATATAGTATAATTATTTCTACTTTGACCATGTATATCCAACCAAATTCTTGTTGGATATATGAGTCGAACATCATAAAAAGTTTAAATGTGAAATTAAATGATTATGAAATTGTACATAACATGAAAATAAGTAAAATTAAAGGAACATTAAATTTGGAATACATTTTTAAGAAAGTAAATAAATAACTTATTTTTATTACTCAGAATGATAAGTAACTCACATGAAACTTTCGACACAATGTAAGGGATACTATCTTAAATCCCCATTTTAAATGTTTTAATGATTTTTTTTCGAAACCATTTTCAATCATGTACATATTTTATTAATTGTTTAATTTATATAAATAAAATAATTATTAGTTGAATTTTTTTGTCACTTTTTACTTCCTTAAAAATATATTCAGACGTAATCTTTTTAAAAATTTTAAATAATTTTTTTTACTTTCATTATTGAAGGTTTAATGAATGTTCTATTTTAATGTTCATTAAATTAGAAACATCCCCCTACATGGAAAATGTTAGTTGATGTTTGGCTTCTATTATTAGATTTCATTTTTTATTAAATTAAAATCCACCCTTCCCTATGAGAAGAGTATTTTTTAAAAATGAATTTTAATGGAAAGAATATTTCGATATCCTAAAATGGTTTACTTATGGTTACATTGCATAATTTTATATAGGGATTAATGTGTTAAAATTATGGTTCTTGGGAATTTTTTATCATGATATTTTTCCCATTATAAACCAATGATGGTTGGTTTTTTTATAAACATAGGATGGGTGGGCCCTTATATCCCCCCGGTTAATTGGGTAAGAATTATGAATCAAGTCAATTGTATTGTTCAATCAACTTGTAAGAGTTATTCTAAAAGTCATATAAAGATGATACATAAATATACCTACATGTTTTATTTATTAATACTATTGGTTTTTAAGGATATCTTATTATTTACAAGGTAAGATAATTATCTCATATTTTAAGGAAGTTATAGGACACTTATTAATGAAAAATGTTAAAATTAGTGAAATGGTTATTCGGTTTTTATTATGATTTCAAATAAACAATTATATGTTTTATTTATACTATAATGTTTCAAAAGAATTGTCTAATTAAATATTTTTATACAATGTTTTATTTCTCATGTAAGAAAATATTTATTTAGAGCATAAATTTAATTTCAGAAAGGGAAAATTTTTATCATTATTCAGGGACTAATGGGTTTATTTTTTTCTTTTATCCCTTATGAAGCATTTTATGTTCATACAATGTCATAAAAGTTTTTAATATTGTTTCATGTAACACTCCAAAATTATAAAATAAGAATATTTTATTCAACAGGTTATGTTACACGCAACACCAATATTAGATGAAAATATAAAACCCAAATGCTTTTTTATCATTTTTTAAAATCAATTCAATAAATTAAATAGATTGAATTAAAAAAAACTTATTTTATGTTTTATTACATTAATCACTGATTTTATCTGATGTTACAGGCATCACATAGTTTATCATTCCTTACCTACAACACCACATATAAACGAAATGTGACATATTATTAAAATATAATAACTTAATGTGATAGTTATCACATATCTATTATAGTAGAACATATATAAATGATTCAATAAATTATGAAAATAATTATTTTAAACCTTTTATTAATTTATTTATTATAAATAAAATAATAATCCTTTAATGAAAAATTATGTTTTTTGGAAAATTTATATTTTTATAAAAAACCCATTTAATCCCACATTGCGTACATTATTTAAATTTTATTTTTACCATTTATTGAAATATTATTTGAATATTTAATCACTAGTTTTGAAATATGAATGTAAAAATTATCTTCTGGTGAATGATGGGTATTTTTCTGAAAATTTTTATTATTTTCATGAATATTGAATAATATATAATTATAATTGAAAACTGTATTTTCAATAAAATTATTTATAAAGTTAAATAAAATATTAAATTTTTTTAAATTTAATATAGTTTTATAATATATGTTAATTAATTATTGGAAATTATATTCATTTTCATTTATAATTTCATTTAGACACATTGTAAACTTATGAACGTTTTCCCTATAAAAATATGGTATCTCATCATGTATATGGGATTAATTTTAATTAAAACATTTCCACTAATGTGAATTGATTTTTTAAACATGAATTCCATATATATAATGAGAATTATTTAAAATTTATGATTATTTCATCTTATTTTTGTAACATAATTAGTAGTTAAATCAATAAAAATTAGTTACTATGATTTAGGTAAAAATAGATTTATAGGGGGTTACACTAAGAAGAAATGGTTATAAATGGCCTATCAACTTTTTCAAAAAAAATTGATGGAAATTATTAGAAATTATTTATTATAGGATGAATATTGGATAATTTTGGTAGCTTTTGACATTATAGAAATGTATGTATGATTTAACCATTTCAAAACATTACTTGTTTGCAAGTCACATCACTTATAAAAGCTCGCAGACTCTCATCTCTTCTACCCACCATCACACATCATTGGATAGGAAACTACCTAACCAAATAACTTACATGAATCTATCCCCTAATACTAGAAGCATTATTTTTGGAATAAATCCAACCTATGATGGATTTAGTGTAATCTTTTGGAGGATTCCCAAAAAAGAATTAATGTTCTTCGATGAGCTTTTTTTATTTTATTTTGTTCTCACGCTAATTAAATTATGAATAAATCATGATGATATAATAACCTTTAAATATTCCATATATATTTTTTATCATAATTTCATGTACTACAACCATATTCTCATCCATGAAATGGTCAAGGAAATAATCGTACAAGTGTACAGGGGACAATCGCCTCACAAATTAATCTCATTTCTTCTTCCATTACCATCATTCACAGTTGGGTATGATGATGGATATAAATCATATATATGATATTTATAACATTTTTATACATTTTGAGTCATTATATAATATATATATATTTTTCAACTTTCATTCAGTATGAGAAAAAATATTGTTGCTCGTCTATACGGTGGATTACCGCCTCATGAGGCGTTGTGATTTGTATTTCACTAACGCTTCACATGGAAGGTAGTAAGGATACATTTAACACTTAAATGATATATAAATTAAATAATTATTTTTTAACTTAAATATTTATCATTATTTAGATATAATATATCATTTTTACCATTTTTATCACTTAAAGATGACAACATCATTCATGTACGTGTGGACTATCGCCTTCACGATGTAATGTGACACTCTTTTCATCACCACAACACATTGATCATATAAATAAAAATAAAATATGGTATATATGATATTATTATAATTATTTAAATATGATATATTACATATATTATTTTCATGTGGATAATTATCAAATGGAAACATTATTTCTGTGTTTGTACGACCATCCATCTCTATGATCGAAACATACATAATTTTTCATAAAAAATATTCATCATTGGTTTTTAAATTAAAATTGATGCCAAAAATTAAAATTATTCCCTAATTATTATTCTATACAAGATTAATCTTTTTAATATTTTCAATATCTCGATCTTTATTGAAAAACGATGCATACGAAAATAAAGCAATTAGTTTAAAAATCATTAAAAATAATGAAGTATTGCTGATGAACAGGTTACAGGATTTATAAAAGGATCATATATGATAGTATAAATGTAAATAATACTCTAATGTAATTTAATGACT
This sequence comes from Viscum album, assembly GCA_963277665.1. NCBI lineage: Eukaryota > Viridiplantae > Streptophyta > Magnoliopsida > Santalales > Viscaceae > Viscum > Viscum album. The sequence continues at coordinate 981,888,878 of OY728125.1, forward strand.
TGTCTAAAACCACTATTCATGTGGTTAAACAATTTTCAATCAAAATAATGTGTATAGTATGGTATTTATTTACTCAATTTATGTTCATTGGGTTAAACTTTTACTTCATTGATTATGAAATTATCATATTATGTGTATAATGGTTTTTTATTAACTTTTGTGGTATTTATAGTTTTTTGTGGATTTATTTTTCAAAAAATATAGATTCATTTACAAATTTCCACTTAAAAATTATGATCATTTTAAAGGTTTATTTCACAATCACATTCAAACCAATGCTATTTGTTTTTTGGTTCAATTGTAGGGAACTATTTTACAATTTCAAAATAAAACCATTTCATTTTTATTATCCTCTAGTTATTGATGATATTTTAAATTAATATCCCCATTTTCTACTCTATGTTACTTAAATTACTTGATAAAAAAATTTATGAAAATATAACATCATTTCTCCCTTTGATCGGAAATTGTTTTCCTTCCAAAACTATGTTTTCTAAAAATGATTCCAAAAATGATTTTTAACCACTTAAAATGACTTAATAAATAACTTTTTACCCATTATTATTTATTGAAAAATAATTTACATGGGTTCATATGAATTTTTTAAAACAATGAATGTTTCGATTTTATCGAAATTGTGAAATGAATCTTCTTACCTTTTTCTATACAATAAACAATCCTAAAATTTTTAAACAAAAACATTTTTTTAAACTGAATGGACTGAACATTATTACCCACTATCATGATAATAATTTGTTCGAATCCCAAATTTCAATATTACAAGTATCTATTTTTGTAAATTTATTTTTTAAATATTCAATAATTTTATAATTTTTATTTTTGATTTAAAAATAAAAGTATTTTTAAAAATGTTTTTTGTTTTAAAAAACAATTTTTTATAATGAAAGGGATATTTTACATGATAATTTTTTAAAATTTAATTTTATAGTAGCTATATTCATCAATAACAACAACTGTCTGTTATTACTTAAATGGGTATATAATGTATATATGTCTTAGTTATTCATAATTTAGATGGTTTATGAGCATTAAGACCTAGAAAAGAATTGACATTCACTTCCTTGCTTCATTTTGGTAGTCATTAAATTTCCCTTGTATTATTCTCATTTTTAATTACAATAAATTTCCCCCTAATTGTCAATATTATTTATCATGGATATGTTTGTTACATAAACCATATATCATTTCAATACATGGGTTTTTACATAGAGTTTTATTTAATTGACTAGGGAAATATTAACAAACCTTTATCTTTTACTCAATAAAGTTATTTTTTTATTGTTATATTGTATAAGAGTTAAATAAATTATTTGATATATGAGGAATGAATTAGACATGAAATACATGGGTGGAGACTATTTAATGAAATCCCTTTAATAGGCCCCATTAGACAAAAATTAGTTGGTTAAAACCTATGAGTTTGTAATGGGTAGTTTTATAATGTATTTTTAAATGACTTTATAGTGTGATATTTTTGGACAAACTATATCAGTTTGTACCCTATTATTATAAACCAGATTGTTAATGTTTTTTATAGTAGAGGTTTCATGTTCCTAAAAATTAGGTCCAATAATTTATCATTTCATTCATTAAGAATTACATTATTATTTGCTATGAGATTTCCAAAATAATATTATATATGGATTCATTTTATTCTCACATTATAGATTAATGGAATAATATATTTATTTATACTTACATTTTGATTATTCTTTGTATATTTATTTAAATTCCATATTTGATCAATTAATTACCTTTCCATATTGATTATTTCTAATGATGTTGTTTAAATGGAATGTTCATTCCATTATTTTTATAACAATCTTGATTATCTTTATTGATTCATAATATCATCTGTTGTACATAACCCTTTCGATGAATTTGAGCTCACCCATATTTTTCCCATTCCTAGGAATTATAGAATTGTAAAATGAATGATAAGTAAGGATATTCCATATGGAATAATGATATTCTTGAGAAAAAAATTAGTTGTAATTAGTGTATTCAAATTTAATATTTGAATCATGAATTTAACTAGTTTACAGTGACTACTAAAATATTTAATCCTTCAGGACGCTATTCCATTTCTCTTATGATAATTTAAAAAAGAAAACATTGTCTTCAAGCTACTAGGTTTGGGGTCACCATGGTTTTTATAAAGAAATATTTAAAAAGTCGTGGGATCTATATTTAAAATAACATATATTTTCATATTATAACCCAATTATAGGCTTTAAGGAAAAGTATAGAAGAACATACTAACATTTTGGTAAGATAGATAATATTTGGTTTTTCCTATAGATTCAAAATGTGTTTTAGGCTTGACCCAATTGGCACCTGGTGCACAAAAATGGTCCTTATTATGCAATCAGTTTGAAACTAAAAAGGTATATTTTTAAGAAAATTGAAATTTTATTTATAAACAATTATATTGGATCTGGAATCGAGATATCCCCAAAAATTCATGTTTATGATTATGATTATATAAATGCATAAATATTTCAATTTATGTAAAATATATCACTAGTTTTGTGATTATACATTATATATCATAATTATATGATCTAATATTTTTTTCCATCATTTAAAAATGGTTCATAACATGAAAAATAGGAAATGTATCAATACACAACATCGAAAGTGTGGGAATCATCCTTCCTTTGACCGTATTAAGCCAATATTATGATGAGAATGAGTCTCCAAAATATTATAATCCTATATGGACAAGGTATAATGTGATAATAAGGTAGAATATAAATTCCCTGTGTATTATGTATCCATAGAGATGTAATAAATGAAGTGTATAAAATATAAAAAATACAGATAATATGAAGAAGGGAAAGAATCATTTTCCAACATGTTATAATTATGGATAGAAACTCCCTAATACTTTATTAAAAGAATGGATGTTTTCTACATGTTTGGGGATATAGGCCTCCATGAATAATTTTGTAAGGATAATAAAAAGTTTTCAACATACAATGCATCAACTGTAAAGAGATGAGACACTGCGCAAATAAATTTCTCAAGTGTCAAAGGAATATACCTCAATATAAGAAAATAAATCATGGTCAAACTTATGAAATTAACACAAATGAAGACGATTTATTAATATTATTATGTTTTGAATCAATAATTATTTCATTTTAATTTTTTTATTTATGATATCAAATGTGTATATATTTTGAAACATGTAAGGATTATGTTTTAATATTTTTTCATTGCATGTTTTTCTTAAGTTGAACGATACTAATAATCCAAAAAATCATTTAGTGAAAAGTTAAATGTTTTGAAAAAATCATTATTGAGGGAAAAAGCATTAATATATTCTTGAGGTTGACATAATGATGTTGCGATAAAATGATTATTGATTTGGATAAATTCAATTGGATTGTACTAACAATCTTGGAACTGATTAATGATTTTTTTGACAATGTGGTTTATGTTATCATCATTGGAGTTAAAATAATTTTTTTGGCGATAAATAATACATATAATGATTTAGTTTTTATTTAATAAATAATGAATTTTTAATGTCTTCAATATGTTTTTATGATAATTTAGGTCCTTACCATGTTTTAAGAGAATACATTGGGAATCTATTCAAAAATATGTTATGTGATGATTAACTGACACATTATTTTGTATGGGGAATATAATTATAATATAGTGACATGACATAAAAATAATTATAGACATTTTTTTAGATTACCCTTAAGTTAAACCATTTATTGAATGAATTAAGCTGAAATTTAGGTGTTATTGGATAACATGTGGTTACCATATGGGTTTTGGAAAATAGTTAGAAACATAAACAACGATTTTTCTTATGATATAATAAAATGGAATTTTTCTAATTCATGCATAAGAAATTTAATTTTATATATATATCTTTTTGAGTTGGAGATGAATATAAAGTCTATCTATGTACAACCAAAAGTTAAAATTGTTCTTATGTAATATTCATATATAAGTTAATCATATTTCCTTATATTCTTAAATAGTAAAATAATTTTTCAAATCTAGTAAAAGGATCATGAAATAAATGTTTTATACTTTAAATTAATATTTTATGAATCATATTGTCTTTTAAATCATCACAAATTAATGGTTTACATGCCCTTAACATTCCATTGATCATTCACATGCCTTTAATCAATAACCTCAAAACCTTTATATAGTTATTTATGATTTCATTACATGTCTATATTATCACCTTCCATCATTTTTCACTTTGATATAATCCTAGATATTTTTATTCCTTATGATATTTTTACTCCCCTTTATCTCTTATTAAGAAGATATTTTATTAACTCGTTTTTTGATTTGGGTTTTCAACACAATAAATTTCTAATATCAAACCCTTGATTACCGAGACGAAGATTTAATTTCATCCACATAATTTATTTAAGTTGGGGTGAATATAAAACCCCAAATATTTAAAATAATTTCATTTTATTTGTTAATATATTTGATAATCAGCACTAATATTTCAAATAAATATAACACCCTTATACATTACTATATATTTATAAATTGTTTAATTAAATTTCTTAAATATCTTTCATTACACAGACCATTGAGTTTATATTATATAAAAAACAAACACTAAGTTTAGTATTCATTACAAGAAGCACTGAGTTTATATTGAGTTAGACACAACACTTATTTTAGCTTCCATTACAAGAAACACTGAGTTTAAACACAACATGACTTATTATTAAAATATTTTAATTTAATGTTATTTTATCACCTAGATATTGGAATAACATGTACGAATAAGATTAAATAAATTATGAAAATATGAATTTTACAAAAATTCATTTTTACTTTAATGATAATAAATAAGAAAAGAATCATTTAAAAATTATATGTTTTCTAAAATACTATATTTTTCTAAAAGAAAGTTTAATCACGCTTTGCGTAGATGATATAAAATTAATTATTACCTATTATTTATATTTTAATTGAAAAAATAATATTCATTTTTTAAATAAGAATATAAAATTATATTAAGTTGATCTTTTTGTATTTTTCTGAAAAATTTCATTTTTTAATGAATAGTGAAGTTACTAAATTTTAATTAAAAAATTATTTTTCATATAAATAATTAAGAAATTAAAATTATATTATTTTATATTATATATAAAATAAAATTAGTTCAAATATATATGAATTTCTCTAGTTTAATTCTATAGATACATTTAAAAATTTAATTTTTTTATAAAAACATTGTAAACATTTGAACATTTTATCTTTAAAAATTAACTTTCTCACCAAGTCTACAGGGTTCATTTTAATTAAAATTTTAAAATTATGTAAATTTAATTGGAGATATGTATTCCATATTTAGAATCCGCATTTTTTATAATTTCTAATAAGGTCAAAAAAAATTCACAAAATGAATAGTGAAATTACTACAAAGTAAATTCATCAGTTATGAAAAAAAATTGATTTACAAGGGGTTAAACTATGAAGATATGGGATAAAATGACTTAAAAACCATTCCAACACACAATTTCTATAAATATTTCTATATAATCTATTATAAGGATCAGTAATGGAATATTTTTATGATTTATTCATTATAAAAATTTGCGTGTGATTGAATATTTTCAAAAACAATTACACTAATGACCCTCACCTCACTTATAAAAGACCACCAAATATACTCTCTTATTCATAACATCACACTAATTTGGTCAATACATTCCCTGAAAAAAAACACTTATAAAAATCCATACCCCAATTATAGTAGATTTATTTTTGAAATAAATACATTTGAGAATGCTTTAGAGAAAACCTAAGGAGGATACCTGAAGAAGAGGTATTATTTATCAACGAGCATCTTTATTTTAATTTCATTATCCACATATTTAAATTATTATTAAATAATTATGATAACAGTAGTCACTATATAATTTCCAATGGGATGTTGTTATAATATTTTCATAACCTACAACTATCTCTGCTTCCATAAAATGGGTTATGGAATCATTGTCTGTGAGTAAGGCGGACTACCGCCTCCCGAACTAATGTTATTAATTATTTAATTACCACCTTTCACAGATGTTTATGATGATGGAAATAATTTATATATATATATATATATTATATTTATAAAATTTTCAAAACTTTTTATTCATTATTTATTATATTTCTTTCTTTACATTTAATTTCATAGGATATATGATAATGTTGCTCTTGTGTATGGCGTATTTCCTCCTGGCGAAGCAAGGAGAATCAACTTTTTCTAAATCATCTCATGGAAGGTAATATGGGTAAATTTAATGATTTTATATCATATAAATGAAATAATTATTATATTAATTACATACTAATCATTATATAAATTTCATATATCATTTTATTTCATACCTTTTCAGTCATTTAAATATGATAAAATCTTTCGTGTCTGTGTAGACTACCTCTTCAAGAAGCGATATGACTCTATTTCCATCACCAAACCACATAAATGATACTTATATATCCATATATTCCATGTTATATATGATATTAGTATCATTATATAAAGATAATATATTACATTCCTTCATAACATAAATATCATTGGAAAATATAAATGTCACGCATTTGTACATATAGAATATCATCCCCATGATCATTACATACATAATTTTTTAAAACAACTTTCACGATTGGTTTTAAATGTGAAATTGACATAAAATTATGAAAATAATGTAATGATTATTATCTATTGATGGTTAAAATATTTATTATGTGAAATAACTGGATCTTTCATGAAAAAACACACATAAGAAAATAAGACAATGGACACCCAAAATTATGAATATAATGAATGATTATTAAATAAAAGGTGAAAATGGGTTATAAGAGGATCATATGTGATATAATAAATACCAATTTTGGTTTTTATATAATTTAAAAACATGTTTAAAAAAATATACATGATGTTTAAGAGTGTTCAATCAAACAGGATCTTGAGTGATTTGTTTTCTTTACTCAATTTATTTTCATTGTGTTAAACTTCTACTTCATTAGTTATGTAATTATAATATTATTTATATAATGGATATTTATAAAATTAGGTTGTATTTACCCTTATATTTAGTTTATTAATAGTTAAAACAAATAATTTTTTAATTGATGAATTATCACATCAACTTTATTATTTTTGTATGTTTTTATTTTACTATCTCATTATAATCAAGAGAATTTATTCTGAAATTATGTTGAAGGAAATTATTTAAAAATTTGATAATAAAACAATTTAATTTTATTATTATATAGTTATCCATGATATTTTTAGGAAATAAAACCATTTCCAAATCTTTTCATGTTAATTCAACTAGGAAAATGGATTTTAAAAAAACCCCACTTCATTTTTCACTTCATCCCAAAGTCATTTTTCTTCAAAACCATTTTTTTGTAAAAATTATTTAAAAATGTTTTTAACCTTCTCAAAATGATTTATTAAAGTAATTTTTCACATTTTTTTATTTTAAAAAAATCAATGGAATCTTATGTCATTTAAAAAACAATGCTCGTTTGGATTTAAATGAAAATGTGAAATGAATCTTCTTCTTATTTTCCATTCAAGGAACTTTCCAAAACATTTCATATCAAAAAAGAATGTGTTTTAAATTGTATAATATGAAAATAATTACCCACAATCATGAATTTAATTTATTTGAATCATTATTTTTAATTTTATAATTATATTTTTAAATAAAAATTTTAATTCCTAATGTTGTGGAAATTATTATTCTTTAAAAGTGATTTCCAATGAAACAGATTTTCAAAATGTCTATTTTTATAAAAAAATTTGATTTTCAAAATGAAAGGTATTTTTTCCTGAATTTCTTTTTAAATATCTCTATATGGTATTTTTATTTATCTATAACAAGAACCATTTATTTTTACTCTATTAAGTATATAAGGTATTGATACCATCTTTATTCTTCCTCCAAATAGTTTATAATCATTTTGACCTAGGAAAGTATTGAAAATTACCCTCTTGATTCATTTTTTCCCATTAGCTCTCAATTGAGTTATTCACTTTCTGTTGGACAATAAATTTTCCTTAAATGTAAATATTATTTATCTTCGATATTTTTATTTCATAAATGGTATATAATTTATACATATGCTATTATACTTTGAGATTTTTTTGATAGACTAGGAAGATATTGATAATTATATATATTTTACTCAATACAGATGACAATACTTGAAAATTGGATTGTTATGATGGGATATTTGTGAAATATGAAATGTTTTTGGGAACAAAGTCTTGTAAAATGAGGTATTTCTAATAGATAGATTGATATTTCACAATTAATGTTTACAATTGTGAAATTTCTATTTCTGTCACGAATAATTTTTGCATTAATATGCACCAAAACACAGGACTATAATTTGTGACAACTAATATTAGTCAATTCTCATATACATCACAAATACTTTTATCATACAATCTTTGTTTGAGGGATATTTATTTCTATCATGAAAGGGTGTCATAGAAATATTTTTCTATGAGATAAATTACATTTTTATGAACATGTCACAATAGAAAATTAACCTAGAACACACATTAAGCTCTCTTAATCCCCATTTTATCAGTTCATTTCCAACCTTACTATTGGAAGAACCCTATTTCACAACTAGATCCCCAAATCAAGAAACAATGCACATCACACAATTTCTTCTTGTAGATTTAGGGTCAGATATCTTACGTACAAACTCCACTTCCATCTTTATTTTTTATTTTTGTGATTTTCATTTAAATCGTGTGAATATTTGTATGGTCAAAATGTAATACAATATTTTTACCCAATTGTTTTATTGTTTTGATATTGATTATTGATATAAATTTATTATTCCTTATTTTATTGTCCAATTGATTTGAATGAGTTAATTTAAGTTTATTTGAGTTATTTTGACCATTATTTGATGGATTTTAATTAAATATTATTTATTTTTCAATTTTATAGAATGGTTATTGTGATATAATTTTTGTTGAATTGTGATAATTTTTATAAAGTCACATTAATGTTTAATCAATCAATTGTCACTACATTTTTTTCCATTCTTTTAATTTTTTAAACCTAATTGTTTTGATAATTAATTATATTATAGAAATTTATTCGATTTTTAGGATTTATTTGGTATTTACGGTTGCTAAAAATTTATTATTTCCTATTTGAATATTTATTGGGTTTGTGAGTTACATCAATTTATTTTTAAGTATTTTTCTGATTGTTTAATTTTTTAATTTAATAGACATTTTTTTAAAAATTTTAGGTTTGTTCACATATATTATTGATGTATAATTCAAAAATTTATGTCCTTTTACAAAATTATTAATCTAAAATTTAGATATTTTACATTTTAATTAAATATTATATTATGTTGGAAAACTATTTTTATTAAATAAAATGACTTTTTTGCATTATGTTTCCTCAATCATTATTCATACCAATTACTAATTAAATTACTATTTCGTTTTAATTTTTTTCATATAAAAATATTCTTACATGAATACTTTAAAATTGATCATTTTAATTTAATGAGATGAAAGTATAAAATAAATAGAAAAATAAATTGTTTTGATGATAGACATGTTTAACCCAGACAATTTTTAATAACATATAAATATTAAATTTATTCAGTTAATTGATATTCTAAAATATAAAATTATAAATTAAAATATTTTGTATAATATGTAAGGAGTTAAAATAATTCATCTGAGCAATCATTTTATTTATTTGTGGTTTCACTCTTTATATATTCTGATTCATATTTCTTATTTTATTATCATGATGTAGTAATCTATATCTTATAAAGTAAAATATTTTTTAGGTTAATGAATATATATTATTTGATGTATTTATATTAATAAAGAACTATAGATATATATATATTATATTGTAAAAAATTAACAAAAATGTGTAAGGTTTTCAATATATATATGTGTGTGTGTGTGTGAAAAAAAATTTCAGTTTTTTTTTAATTCTCGACTATCAAAATAACTGCTTGTGATGTTTCAGGTGACCTGTACTGAGACAATATGCTACATAAGGAGCAGAAAAGATGCAGCGCTGCATACCAACCTTTGCTTCAATGCAGTTCGCGATATGGGCATAATTCTTGATGTGGTTCATACTATGAATAGTCTACACTCAGAAACATGTAGTAAACGGATTGGAGACTGGGTGATTCTGCAACGGTTAAATATTCTTAGAAACTACCCGGTCCCTTACCACTCTGGATGTCTTCTAGATTCCCCTATTTTCATGATGGACTAAATGAAATACGGATGGAGCTTCGAGGGGTAACCTAGTCCCCTCAGGAAAGAGAGCCTTATTAAGGGATGATAAAGGGGATGAAATTGAATGTGTGTTTGGCTCTTGTGGGAATTCCATAATTCTTGAATTAGAGGTGATGGGGCTCATCATGGAAGTTGAGGTCATCACCCCAAAAAATGGAATAAGGTTTGGTTGGAATGCGATTCCACCACGATGGTGAAAGCTATAAGAATAGGGAAAAGACATTTTTCATGTAGAAAGGACTCTAAATGGGTGAACTTCATTGATATGCTTTCTACATTGAACTAATTCATTACTCATACCTTCCGGGAAGCCAACTATATTGTTGATGGGCTGGCCAAAAAAGGAGTTAACGCAAAAAGATGTCATCGCGTGACCAATATACGTAATGATTTGGTTCCTATTTTTATCCGGGATAAATGTAAATTTCTGTCGTTTCTCCTACTATAACTTGTTTTCTTCTACTTCCAATACAAGGGCCTTCATGCCCAATTTTCTCGAAAAAATGTGTATGGTTATATATATATACATCTGAATATGTATATATAATAAATTTACAAAACATGCAAGGTTTATTATATATATGTGTCTCTCTGTGTGTGATTGTATATATTTAAAGTGTATATTTATTTATAAAATACTCCGAATATATTTGTTGTGTTTATATTAAATAATATATTGTGATATATATTTATTAAATATTAAAAATGTAATAATATTTTGAACGATTTACATAATTATTAATAATGATTAAATAAAATTTAATAATTAATAGTTAATTCGTCAATATTATTAATATATCGTAAATATTAGTAACTATTATAAAATAAGAATATTTCATAAAAATATTGTATTAATCAAATTAATTAGTAATTATAATTCATATAGATGTTTTATTATATATATAATATTAAAAATATTAAAAAGGTTACTCTCACATGTGATGTTACCAAACACTTGACACACACAATTGTTATTATCGCGACTAGATTAAACCCATATTCCAGACATAATAGTGTTCCATGACATTTCATATGATTCAAAGTTTGTGTGGTATCAATTTTTTTTATAATAAATTATAACAAAAAAATGAAATGAATTACCCTCACATGAAATGTAACCAAACACTCAACACGCACAACTATTATGTCATACCTCAAGTGAACCAAGTATCTTAAACCTAACAATGATCTTAGATTTCCCATATGAGACACCATTCGAGAGATATTTTATTATTTCAATAAAATAGCTATAAAACCCTTTTATTTTATGATATATGTCTTTTTCAATTTAATTTCTTCGACAGAATGTGTTTCATACAAAACCCATCTTAACTGAAGAACGGTAAACACTTAAATACAATTATTTTAAGATGATCTTTATAAACAAGCTGTTAAATTGGTGGAATGAATAGTATTAGTGAAATTTATATATTTTATTTTTAATAAATAAATTTTCAGTCCCTAAAATGATTTTATAGATATATGATAATAATGAATCGAGTTTTGCGCCTTAAAAGGAATTATTTTTCTAAAGACACTTTTATCGCCTTTTAATGCATCACTTATTTTAAAACATATTATAGACACTTTTACAAATTATTTGAGCCAAATAAAATTAATTTTTAAAATAAAATATTCAAAATTATCTTAGGGTAATATTTTGGTATTTTTCTGAAAATATTTATATTCTTGTGAATATTTGAAAAATAAAAAATTTTATAAAACTATAATTTTAATTATATTAATAGTATATTTAAGATTTGAATAATAAAATCCCCCATGAAAATATAAATAAAAATTTTTAAACATAAAAATGGTAATATGATATAATTATATCATAGTATAAGTAAATAAATTTTTAGAAATTATTAATTAATTTTCTATATTTTCATTAAAAATAAATGTTTATTTTCAATTTTATAATTAATATAATAATTTCAAAGAAAATTTTTTTAAAAAAAAATTTCTTAAAAATTTAATATTTTCCCTCATGAGTATAAAATAATTTTTGGATACCTTAATTATTTATTCAAAGTGTCATAAAATCAGTAATAATTTTAATGTTTCAATTTTGAATGTAAATGATGATTTTGATTAAAAATAACATTTCAAAAATTTAGACAATTATTTTCATAAAATGGAGTTAAATTTTTAATTATACATAGTGAAAAATGGTTCGAGGTAATTTTTGGGATTTTTCTAATATACTTGAATTTTTTGTGAATAGAAAAATATTATAATTTACGGTATAAATACATTATAAGTTAAATACACTATTCATTTAATGATTTATGATGTAATAACCATAATAATAAACTAACCTTAATTATAATAATATATTTATGGATATTTAGGAAACTATTCATATTCATTACCGAAAATAATAAATTAATGAATAAAATATTCAAAACACACACCTCTCCTCCACTATAAAGACCATCCTTCACCACCACTTCTCCTCACAAATATTTATACTAGATGATTATCCAATTCTGACCCAGTAATATTCCAAAACATCTTACCCATGTTTAGGATGTTTTATTCCAAATAAAGTACCAAAACCAATTTTCATAATGAGATTCTCAAGGAGAGGAATTCAAGAGGTAAAAAACCACTTTCTTTTCCTGTTAATTTCTTCTATATTTCTTTTCTTTTATTAATATTTCCTCACATAACATGTCCGAAGTTATTTGATAAATCAATTATATTTTATATACTATAATTTTACTATGTCAAAATAAAAATCCACTATCAATTTTCTTTTACTTTCCCTTTTATTTGAATGATGAAAACATCATCTATGAGGTGTCGATTTACCACTTTCACGGACGACATGTTTTCATTATTCAATTCCACCATCATGTGTGGTCATAAAATAATTTTCATTTTGAAACCATATTACAATATATTTATTAAATCTTTTGTAATTTTCTTTAACTATTATATATACATAATATTAACAAATGAAACAATAAAAGTTTGTGGTAATCAAAAAACAGCCACAATAATTTAAACGATTATCACTAATGTTTTATCTAATGATTCATCATCACCATAATTAATTAAATGAAATATATACACATGTATTATTGTGAAATACCATTAAAAACATATAATTCTAGAGAATTGTTTTCATATTACATGATCTTCCATATGTGTATAAACTAAAATTGATCATAAAAACCAAGTAAAAGAACACTCCCGAAAGATACAATTTAATATTATAACTCATCAAAAGGCCATAAATAAACATAATAAAATTATAATTAATAAAATACATGAATAAAAGGATATAAAATAATGTTTTAAATGATTTAATATAATTATCATTTATATTAATACCATTTATAGAGCACATTCGGACATAAGGTAAGGGTTTTCTCATCGCACTTTTATTTCGACATGATATGCCTTATTCAAAATTATTTCTTATGTCTAGTGTATATATAATTACCATTTATGTATTATATATTGAATATATTTATATTATTTTTATTCAATGTATTATTTTATTGCCATTAATTTTATGGGTCATATGGTTCCACTATTTACAATGTGGTAATTAATTATTCTAGAACCTCCTTATTTCATTAAAGTTACACTTTCTCTTTCGTTACCCCAATTCAATTCATCATTATTTAAATATATTTCCTATTTTTTATTTTTATATGTTCCAAAATCTTGTTTCTAGATCATTTCATGTTTTTATAGTTAAATACATGTTTTATAAGCTTATCTTTTCAATTTTTCGTGATAAGAATTCTCCATTTAAGGGAAAATTCAAATTTCATTCCCACTTTCAGGTAAACTCTATAATATGTCATATGTACCTAATATTTTTCGCAAATAACATTTTTTTCATGAAAAAATAACTTATTTTATTTTTCATTTAATGAAAATTTTTAATCATTTTTCATTTTAAAGATAATTTAATATTTTCCCTTAAACAACACTAAAGAGGATTATTTCTAAAGATTCTTAAAAACTCTATTTACATGTTTTAACTTAAGTTGGATGTGATTTATTCCTAAAAAATAATTTCATTTTCCTTCCATTATATTTTTTGTGGTATACATATTTACAATATAATTTTCTGAAAAATAAAAATTATTATCCAAAATAACTCTTTCTTCCAAAGTAAAAGGGTATTTCTCTCAAAAAATTATCAATGATTTTATTAGTGTATTTGAATATATGATTCTGATTTAAATATTTTTAAGCAGTATGGGAAACATTGATTGAATGATATATTTTTAAATATATTATTCAACATATAATGAATTCATTTGACTTAGTACGTAGTGAGAGGGAATACTCAATCCCCTCGATGCATCAGTAGGTCTCATGAGACAAACTATATTGGGGTTTGGTCGAGGTGTTTCCCTTTATATAGACATCTTTGTTGTGGTGTTGATGACATTTTCATAATGTACAAAATTATGTGTTCCTTCATTACAATACTATAAATTTATAGTCCATGTGATTATTTGGATATTAGAATATCTATGGTTAATTTTCATTCTCATGTGACTATTTATGGAATTATTTAATCATTTTTTTATTCCAATCATATTATCCTCAAGATTATGTTTTAATGATATATTTTTTAGTTATTCACAATGCCTTCTTGTTTAGGATTATTTTTAATTTATTCTGATAAATTTTTTACCCTTACTGAGCATATATGCCCACCCCTTTCTTATGTTTTATTTTTCCTCAGGATGCAAAGAAGTATATAATGTATTAATTTTTAGGGATAATCAAGGTGTTTATGGATTTTTCCAATGGAGATGTTGTGTTATTTATTAATTTTAATTTTTAATAAAATAATTATGTTTGTAGCTAGTTTTACAAGGATACTAATCTACTTGTTCTTTCATGATGATACTTCCTTGTTTATTATTCCAATGTAAATAAGTATGGCACCATCGATCGGCTACAAGAGTTGGGTTCTTTAAAGTTAGTATTAGAGAAAGTTTAATAGAAACATTTGAAACTATATTTTTAAAACATAGACTAAGGAAACAAAACCATAATATATAATTTGTGAATTACCATTTAATAACAACCTATAATTTAAGTGAAGTATAGTTTATACGGTTCTTAATTAAAATACATCTCTTTCTAGATACTACAAGTGTATGTGGTTTATGAATAGATGTGCCTAGGTGTAACAACTCTGACAAGGTGTGTTAAGCCTAACTCAGTGTTACTTGGTACACGACAATGTGCCTTACTTCATACCTAGTTTTACATTATCAAGAGATATTGTTAGAATAATTCACATTTTCATTACAAACCATTATGAATGATTTACTAGTAAATATGTCCCCAATAAAACCATGTTTATGATTATAATATTAGCTATGCATACATGTTTTTCATTTAATGTTAACTATTTCACTTGTTTTTGGATTTTTCATTATGTCTCATAATATTATGATCAAATTTAGTGTATTATGAAATATAGAAATGGTTACTTGTAGATTAAATGAGTACCTCATCAGTGCACATAATCCAACGAGTTAGAATGATCATTTCCCCCATTGGTTTAAGATAGTATTTTGATGGCATGTGTATCCAAAGTATTCTCATCATATATGGAAATAATATCATTTTATAACAAGATAGATAAATAATTACCATAGCCTTTTGGATTTAAATAAAAAGAAGATAAGAAGAAGAAAGATCGGAAAAATATAGATAATGTGACGAAGGAAAAGAAGAATTTTCCCACATGTGATAGTTTTATAACGAAACACCTTGGTATATTCTGAAGAGGAAAATGAGTTTTCTGGAAGCGTGGAGAAAATTTCTACCATGCCCATGATTTTATGTAAATGAAAGAACATTCCAATGTTATGTGCTTAAACTATAAGGAGATGGGACACTACACAAAACAATATCTCAGTTATCAATGTAATATAAAAAAACAAGGATAATGGATCATGTTAAAGCTTATGCTACCACCATATATATAGATTTTTTATTAATATTCTTGTGTTTGGATTCAAAAATTATGTTTTTTCAGTATTTTATCAATATTGATTTTTTTGTAAGAATCATGATATATTTATGGATTATATTTCAGTACTTCTTATTTAAGGTATTGGAATCATGTAATGAATAACATTAGTAATCATTGGAAGTGATTTTTCTATATTTTGATCTTATTTAAAATACTTTTCTTAGGTCGGATGACCATAAATATGTTATCTATATGAAGATAATATTACATAGATGTTTTTGGAATAGTATTGGTGACCTTGAAGGTGGTCAAGTATCAGATGGTTTATGTTATAATGGAATTATTTGATGTTTGGATTTAAGGATAACCTACAATTTTTCTCTTGTAATCATGTATGATTCATGAAGGTTTAAAGTATATTATGTTTTTAATATATTTTTTATGTGACAATAAAAGATACATCATTTTCGAAATATTATATTAAGTTCATTTTATAAATCTTTGTGATCATCCTCCAATATGTGTTGTTATTGAATGTAGAAAAACATGTTTTATATGAGTCATAAGAATAACTATTTATGGAATAGATAAAGATAAATATTGGATATTGTTTTTTTATTAATAACATATGTTAACCTTATTCGCTTTAGTAACCATTTAAAGGTGGATGGAATGGATAAAAGACCATATGATTCAATAAATGTGCTTCAAGATTGAAAAATTCATCATGAAAATAAATTTCTAGGTGTAAGGGATGTAGTGAAAATAGAGAAAAGCACAACCAAAGGATGAGATTACTATTATGAAATGGAAAAGAATCAAGTATGTCCATCTTCTCAAGTTATTTTATGGATGTTAAAAGAAACCCCCAACTCTATGAAAATGATTTTATATCAAAAACATAATCCTCATTTTTTTCTGATAAATCAATGGTCTTTGATCCATCACAATATTTATTGTTTTTTATTGTTGAATTTATAATAACCATGTTCTCAATCACTCTCTATCAGAACAAGATAGTTATATTTTCTCTTCTATGTTCATGATATCACCTTCTATTAATTATTTTCTACTCAAAATCAAAGTTTTGTGGTGACCTTCTCATTTCTCTTTTTCTCTTATTAAGAGGATAATTTATTAACCCTATTTCTAATGTGGGTTTTCCATAATAGAATTTTTTAGTATCACCCTTTGATTTTTAATTTATATTTTCAAATTATGAGGAGGAAATTAATTATATTGGGGTAGAATATTACACCCCAATATTTTATGATATAAATATTTTGGAATTTAATTTCTTCGACAACATAGTTTTTACACAATTTCAAGCTTAAATGAATAATTATATAAAATTAAATATCATTATTCTAAAATAATTGTGTATCATAGTCCGTAAATTAGTGGGAATGAATAGTATTAATGAAAAATATATATCAATGAGTAGTATTAATGAATAGTATTAATGTATTAGTAAGTAAATGTTTTGGGAATTATTAATAAAGTGTCGATATTTTTATAAACCATAAATGTTTATTTTCAATTTTAAAATTAATATAATGATTTAAAAGAAAATTTATTTTCATAAAATAAATTCCAAAATTAATATATATTTTTCTTATGATTATTAGATAGTTTTTTGAACAATTATCTAATTTTTCAATGTGTTATAAAATTAATTTTAATTTTACTTTTGGTATTTTCCAAGTTAATGATCATTTTAATAAAAAATATAAGTTATCATATTTTGATAATTATTTTCAAAAAATGGAGTTCAATTTTAAAAAATAAATTTCAAAACCATGATAGAATGAATTATCGTGTTTTTCTAAAATACTTTTATTTTTAGTGAATAGTATAGTATCGTAATTTATGATATAAATACATTATAGGTTAAATACACTATTCCTGAATCATATCTGATGTAATCAAAATAATCTATAACTAAACTTTATTATTTTTTATTTAATGATAATTATTAAACAATTCATAGTCTTTATCCAAAACAATAATCAAATTAATACAATATTCAAAAAACACCCCTCTCTTCCAATATAAATATCATCCCTGGTCACCTCTTCTCATCACACCTCTTAAGACTTGACTATTGTAAAAATACTTCCCAATACTCTTCCAAATATTCTTCCACAATTTCAGTAGGTTCTATTATCAACAAAATACCAAATCCAATTCCTCTAATAAGGATCTCAAGGAGACGAATTCAAGAGGAAACACAAATTTCCTTTTATTTTATATTCCTTTCAATTTCTTTTATTTTACTATTCATTCCTCACCTCCCAAAACAAGGTGACCTGATAACTAAATTTTATTTTATATTCTTTAATGTTATTATTTAAATTGAGAATCCACAATAATGTCACTTCTCTATTTCATTTCATTTTAAATATGAAAACATCATTTGTGAGGTATCAATTTACCACCTTTATCGACGACGTGTTTTCATTTTTTGATTATTCTTTCAAATGTGTTCATAAAAAAATTTAGGATTAAAAATGTTATAATATATTTATTAAATACTTTCTAATGTTATGGAATTATTATATATACATAATACTAAGTAATGGAACAAAACTAGTTTAAGATGATCAAAAACTCGCCAAATGAATCTAAACGATTATCACTAACCTCTTATACAAAAATTCATACTCACTAAAAATAACCAAATGATTTATATTCTCATATTAAATTATAGAATATTGTTAATAACATATAATTATTGACAACTATGTTAATTTAATATAATCATTCATATGCGTATGAAAGTAAATTGATCATGAAACCCAAGTAAAAGAACTCTCCTGAACGACAAAATTTAATATTATACCTCATCAAAAAGACCATAAATAAATATGAAAAATTATAAAAAAAATTAAATGTATTAATGTTTGTTAAATAATTAATTAATGGATTTTATCTGATTATCCTAGATATTAAGATCTTGTTTAGAACACATTCAGACATAAGATAAGGATTTTATCATCTCACACTTATTTTCGTGAGATATGCCTTATTCACTACTATTTCATGATTGGGCTATTTGTATAATAACTATTGAGGTATAATATCATGAATTTTTATATATTCATTGTATTACAAATCTTATTTTATGGATCATATGGATCCACTATTTGTAATTTGATAATTTTTTCCTCCGGAACCACCATCATTCATCTGGGTTACACTTTCTCTATCCTTACCCTAATGTAATTATTTATTCATTTTATATCATAATTATAAATTATGTGTATATATTCCATACTCATGTTTCTATATGATTTCAACATTCTTTTATAGTTATTAAAAGTCTTATAAGGTTCTCCTTTCCATTCATCTTGATATGCAAGACAAATTTAAGGATCATTCAAGTATTATGCCCATTTTTAAGTAAAATCCATAATTTATTTTATGCAACTTATATTATTCAAAAATATATTTTTTATAATGAAAAACTATCAAATTTAATTTATGGTTTTATGAAAATGTTTAATCCATTACTGTTTAAAACAAACATTATTATTTTCCCTTAAATCGCACTAAAGAGGTTTATTTATAATGTTACCTAACACCCATTTTTACTTGTTTTCACTTAATGTGGACATCATTTATTCCTCCTAAATTATTTCATTTCCCTTATATTTTATTTTCTAGGATATAAATTTTTATAATCTTATTTTATGATAAATAAATATGATTTCCCCAACGAACTCTTTATTCGAAATTAAAATGTCATTTCTCCCAAGAGTTTTATAAATATTTTAATTTGAGTATTTTCATCTATAATTATGATTAAAATGTTTAAAAGTTTTATGGGAAACATTTATATAAATATATATTTTAAATTGATTATGAATCATATGAATAATTCATTGGACATAGTAAAACATGGTTGGGCCCATTATTACCCCTCGATGCATCAGTAGATCTCACGATACAAACAAGACCATGTTTTGGTTGATCCCTTACCCATTTATATAGACTTACTGGTTGTCGACTTGATTGTTTGTATTTGATGTCCAATAATATGGATTCATTTATTATGCAACTAGTAATTGATAGTCCACGTTATAATTCTAATGTTATAATATCCAAAGTTAAGTTTCTTTCTCATGTGATTATTTATGGCAGTTTATAATCAGTTTTTATTCCTACCTTATTAAGCTCAATATTGTGTTTTAGTGGCATAAGTTATTTTATATTCACTATACCATTTTCTTTATGTTTATTTATGATAGATTATACTGTATTATTTACCTTTACTGATCATCTGATCTCACCACTTAATTTTGTTTTGTTTTCACTCAAATATTAACATGCTTATTATGTTTTTATCTCATTTTAAAAGTATACTAAACTACTCAATCCTTAGGGATTAGACTTCCATGTTTATTATACCAATGTAAATAATTAAGTCGCCTAGTATGAGCTACTGGGGTTGGTGTATTTACACTAGTGTTCAAGTGATGTAATATATTTTATTTTATTATTTTTTCTGTTTCGATCCACTAAGGGTCCTGATATCTATTATTAACTGAGTGCCTCACTCTAATCGTATTTGATAGAACATTTCAAGGGGTTAAAATATAATAATAATTTTTAATTAGTCCCAACAAGTAATAATTATTCATATTTCTATTGTTTTTTAGATAACTATGGATTCAATAAGTACACATATATTTCTATTACATGATCATGATTGGGTAAATTTTCGCAAAATTACAAAAGTATCAAGTATAAATGCTTTTTAAATTGATGGTGTTGTAAATTTAAGATCATTTTTATCATGGAATTCAGATTTTTTTCTGACAAAAAAAATTTCTTATCCATGTATGAAATTTGAACATAATATATTCGAAACATTAGACAATGTTTGACTTCATATATTTTGTTTTGGTTTTCAGATATATCTTTTTATTATCCCCATTATGAACAAAATTCATTATATAATACAAATATTTTGGTTCTAAATCCATTATTTCATAATTTTGTAAATAAGGCAGCTGCCCATCTATTCTAGAAAAAAGAAATCATAATGATATTCTAAATCTTGAATCTAAACCTTTTCAATTTTAATTTCTTTAAATCAAATAAGGATGTATTATATCCCCTATTTCAGATGAGAAAATATCAATCGGTTACAAAATTTAGGGCTATTAAATCTGATTTTGGAATGTAAAATAGATGTTTAAATTAGATTTTATCTTTGGTTAAATCATTGTTTCTTGACAAAAATACATTACCTGCATGTTTCTATGAATGTAAGATATTGGTTCATAATTTGGGACTTACTTATCATAAGGTCCATGAATTTCCAAATGACTGAATCTTATATTATGGTGATTGTGACTCATTAGTTAATTTTACAACATGTGTACAATCAAGTTATAAAGTTTAACAACAAGGAAATTCCATATTTACTATGAAACAATTAATTTATTTTCATATTACACATTGTTTACAACATTTATTTTTATCTCTCAACACGACTGTATTGATGTCCTGAAATAAATCAAATATTTCCCTCATTAAAATCATATATAATCTAGGTTATGGTGATTCCAAGCAACACTTAGATCAAATAAATCCTTATTTTTCTTCAAAATTTTATAACATACAGATGGGTCTTTCTACTAATGGATTTTTTAAATTTGGTGAGTGTGATAGTAAATATTATTATTGTCCAGTTTTCAATAAACAATAAAACACACCTCCTTGGATGATGATCAAGAAACCATATATATATTTAGAGATATTTATTATAGTAAATACAAAGAAGAATATTGATGTGTATTTGAAGCCTCTAATTGATGAGTTAATTGCATTATAAAACAATTGTGTTACTAAATTTTTTATAGTTGCATATCATAATTTTATATTAATGGTTACTATAATGTGGATGATCAGTGATTTTCCAGTATATGGTTTGTTATCTGGATGGAGAACACGTAGTCTAATATAATTTTTGTACTATGTGGATGATGAAAAGGCATTTATTCTTTTATATTAGGATAAATGATTGTTTTTACTACCATTTTAGATATGTTCCATTGTATTAGGATTTTCAATGGAACAAAATACTTATATAAAATACCGAATTGAAATAGATAAATGTCAAGAAGTGTTCTTAGGTAATCAAGTAAAATTTATTGTCTCTAAATTAACATTTATTACTTTTAAATAAACTATAAACATAAGAAAAATTGAGTGATCATAATTGGATAAAGTGAAGATTGTTTTGGGATCTTTCATATGGGTCTAATTTGTTGGTTCATCACATGTTAGATGCAATTCATATTGAGAATAATTTTTTTGGTAAAATATTTTATACCATTTTGGAAGACTTTGTAAGGCCAAAGATAATGCAAAGGCCTAGGTAGATCCAACTCATATTTGCAGACATCTGGAACATTCATTACTTGAGATTGATTAAACATAGTAAATAACAAAGCTAAAATAACCGTAATCACTTACTAAAGAAACACATTTACTATTCTAGCAATGGACTAGAGATGTGAGTTTACTAAATGGTTATACATTTAATTTTTCTCATTGCATCAAAAATGGGAATATTACCTGGTAAAAAAAGCATGACTTTCAAGTCATAATTGAAATATTACTGTTTTTTGGTCATAAAGGGATACTTAATTCTTCAATATGGGATGTGTTAACTGAAATATTATATTTTTTATAAGATATTTATGTAGTAAAATCATATTTCAATGCATTTAGTATTCATGAAAAATATCTTGTTTAATTTTATGTAAATTAGAGAAAATATTCTTGTCAGGATTCTATGATTTAATAGAACATTTAATATTGTATTTTCTGTATGAAGCTAAATAGGGTGGGATAACATTATTATGAAGAATTTACCCATTTTGGATAAGTATTCAAAAATAAAATAAGAATTTATATATAAAATAATCAGTTGAAAGGTCAATTTCAAAAGAATACGTATAGGGAGAAATTTATAATTTATGATCTTATTATTTTCAATCATAATATCCTTTCAAACATAATCACATGGGTCGAAATGAGAAATTTTTTGATGATTTCACAAACCATCATTTTTCAGTTTTTAATCATCCTGAGCATGGTTTTGGTGGTTATTTGATTATACCCCGATTCACTATTTTATTCCACCCGTACACCGCTGTTTTAAACTAGTTTTGTCATGAATATTCCAAATATAATAATAAACTAAACTTTTTTTGAATCAATTAATTAATTTTAATCAATATTAGAATGGGAAATGTTACTTGTTTTTATTATTTCAATGTAGGTGGAGATGATTTGGAGGACCTTTGATGAAGTGGAAGAAAAATGGGACAAAATTGCATGTATCCATGGACATTTATACACTGTTTCAAATAGTACGCGGCATCCGTGCATCCAAATGGGCTTATATTTTGTGGGACGATCCAAAATTTAATAGGATACATTTCATAGCAAGGAACCCAATCCTGATTCGGCATCAAATGGGCCCATCTGAACTGATCTCACCAAGCCACCGAATATGAACAAAGACATATGTGGCGTTCTGTATTTTATCAATATCTCAAGATTTGTTTTTCCAAATATTCCCAAACGTTTGGTGGTGATAACTAACACGTAGGGTTACAACTTTACAGTTTTGAAAAAAGGGATATTCGACTGCCTAAGACCCAAAAACCTTTATCCAAGTGATTTATCAAAATCTGGGTGCCCAAAACAACTTCACATTTTGGCTATAAAAAGACACGTTGGGCACCCCATTTGCAAGTTCGACCATGAGGCAAGGTTCTACCATTTTGGAGTCCCTAAGGAGTCTTATCAACATCCCTAGAAGTTTTGGAGGCTATGGGATGTTCTACCCCTACAACATTCTCTTCCTCCTCTCCCATGGGTTTCTAAACCCCTTGTGATCACCCAGGGAAGAACGTGATGTAAATCCCAAGCTTCATGTTTGTAATATTTGAATGATATTTTGAATTATAGGT
The DNA here is from genome assembly GCA_963277665.1 of Viscum album. Taxonomy (NCBI): domain Eukaryota; kingdom Viridiplantae; phylum Streptophyta; class Magnoliopsida; order Santalales; family Viscaceae; genus Viscum; species Viscum album. Next base: position 981,913,173 of record OY728125.1, read on the forward strand.
TGTTGTGTTGTTTTTAATCATGCACTATTCTTATTTTATTGATTTATGTACTAGTATGTCATTCGAAACTCATATGATCATGTTTGGGTGTACCCATTCATGTGATTTTTCACACACCGTTCACCACTTTCATTACCCCCTTTCAATTGTCGTGTTTGTGTGGTTCATATTGATCAATTGAACTCACAAAAGAACTATCAAGGCCATGTAAATTTATGTCATGGTATCAAAAATAAATAACATAAAAACCTAGACAGCTCATTGAGTTCTTCGTGTGTTTCCTTGGTGAGTTTCGGTTATGAATTCATACACAATTAACCCAATCATCGGCGGTGTCTGAAGAATCATTGTGTGTTTTTGACTGAACCCTAGGAGGTATCCTAGTATAAACTCAGTAAAATTATGGTTCTAGGTGTTATAAACCAGGGATTAAAATATCATAACCCTATATCATGAAGTTATGAAGGATAAACATTATGAGAGTACCCCGGGTTGATCACGCTTAATTAATTCTGTTAATATCTACATTGTTTTATCGCTTTCATTTTCTATTTTCATCTTTAATAATCAAACCCCCAAGGTTTACAAAACCTCATTCACCTTCCACATTCATAATAAAAACCGTCTATTTAAATTAATGATCTAAGGCTCTGTTGAAAATTGACCTAGGGCTGCTGTTATGCTGTAGAAATTCTCGTCAAAACTAAACAACTAATTTGATGCGCTCGACAACACGATCAAATTTTTGCGCCATTGTTCGGGAGACAAGATCATTATTTTCTTTATTTCCTTTTATTTTACTTCTTAATATTTACTCTTTTAAATACCCCACCCCCATTTGATTGTTTTTGTTTTGGGTTATGTCTTTATTTTTGGTTGTTTTGTGTGTGTTCTCTCTCTCTCTCTCTCTCTCTCTCTTCTTCTCCATATCCATCTCTATAATTCTATATTATAACATTATATTCTCTTTTCACCCTTCTTAAGTGATTTTATTCAAAAAAAATTCACAAATTTTTTGCATGACCTGATCTGGTAAAGAAACACTATTTTAATTTGACCCCGAAATTGAAAAGTCACTTCACACACCAATCAAGGCATCTAGAGAAGGTCAATCAAGTAACATTGAAGAACCCCTTTTGGAACCTCAAGTGGTTCTAAACAAATCCAAAATTGAACCCAATGAAACACAAGAAAACATGGTTACAAATAACCAAACATTAAAAGAACTAACCACCCCTGATGCGGAGTACCTACCTATGTATATCCAATATCCCAAGGATGTAGCCAACTTTGAGATCAGATCAGGTCTCATCCACCTTCTTCCTAAATTACATGGTCTTCCTAGTGAGGACCATCACAAACAACTTAAAGAGTTTCATATAGTCTGCTCCACCATGAAACCGCAAAATGTGTCTGAGGACCTAATTAAGTTTAGGGCCTTCCCTTTCTCCCTTGATGGTGTAGCTAAATATTGGATATACTATTTTCCAACCACAATTGGGGGATGTAATGACCTAAAAAGACTCTTTATAGATAATTTCTTCCGTGCCTCCCGAACTACATCAATTAGGAAAGAAATCTGTGGAATTAGGCAATCATAAGGAGAGACCCTTCATGAATACTGTGAGAGATTCAAAAGACTTTGCTCAAGCTGCCCCCACCACCAGATTAGTGAACAACTACTAATCCAATACTTCTATGAGGAACTTATTCCCATGGATCGTGGAATGATTGATGATGCAGTTGGTGGTTCCCTAGTTAATAAAACTCCTTCCGCCCCTCGTGACTTAATAGCAAACATGGCTCAAAATGAACAATAATTTGGTACACGAGCAATTGCACCAACCCAAGGAGTTCATGAGGTAAGTAATTAATCCCTAGAACAAAATTTAGATACTGAACTTGATGAGATGCATACCCCTCTAAGGAAATTAGCTCAATCACAAGGTAACTTGAACTCTAATTCTATTCCATTGCATTGTGGTATTTGTTCTAATAACACTCATTTTTCTGACCAATGCCCACAACTTCAAGATTCATCTGAGTCTTGTGCAGCTGTGTTCCCAGGGTGTCCATTCCAACAATCACCCCCCTTCAAGAATGAACAATTAAGGCCAAATCCAAATCTAGGGTGGAAAGCACAACCCCAGTAACGACAAGGAGGAAAATCAAGCTAATCCAAGAAGAATTGGTATCAACAAGGCCAAGATATGTAACCTTTTTATCCTTCAACTTCTCAACACAATCATCCTCCTCCTCTAAAATCTGAACCAAGCCTCGAGGATATAGTGATGTAAATAGAAACCCAGAACTTTCACTTCCAATAGACCAAAAAATAGGCAATTCAATACCTACAAACTCAAGTGGGACAATTGGAGAACACCATCAGTGAGCTTAAGATGCAAGGTTTAGGACAACTACCATCTCGACCCATTGCCAATCCGAAGTACAAAGGTAATGTATGTGAAATTACACTTCTTAGTGGTAAAGAATATTCTTCTTCTACTGATTCTAGGAAACAGGTATGTCCCCCTCTTGAAAACACTCCTTCCCAAACCTCAAAAATTTCATGTAATGAAAACAAAATTAAAAAGGGAAATCAAATTATCATTGATCATTCAAATTAACAATCCATTCCTCTTCCTTTCCCACAAAGACTCTCTAAATATAAGAAAAAGTTTGATAATGATATTGATAATTAGATAATGGATATATTTAAAAAAGTTCATCTTAATATTCCTTTATTGGATGCAGTCAAGAAAATTCCCTGTTATGCCAAATTTCTTAATGAACTTTTCACCCATAGACGAAGGTTAAAGGGGAATGAGAGAGTCAACTTGGGTAGGATTGTCCCAGCCTTGATTCAACCAGCAATGCCAACCAAATGCAAGGATCCGGGCACATTCACGATACCGTGTACCATAAGGGAGACCTTATTTTCTAATGCTATGCAAGATTTAGGTACTTCCATTAATGTAATGCCTCACTCTATGTACACTTCTCTGTAGGTTGGAGTGCTTAAACCAACAGGCATTGTTGTTCAACTTTCCAACCGGAGTACAACACATCCAAAAGGAGTGATTGAGGATGTCCTTTTTAGAGTGAAGAATATCGTCTTCCCCGTTGATTTCTACATTATTGAGATGGATGATACCCGAACCCAAGGACACACTCATCTCATACTTGGGAGGCCATTCCTCAAAACAGAAAATATGACCATCAACGATCACAATGGTACACTGTCCATGGAATTTGGAGGAGAAAAGGTAATTTTTAACATCATTGACGCTATGAAACACCTCGTTAAAGATCACTCCATTATTCTTTTATATTCGATGGAAGTTCTCTCAAATGATGCACCCACACACAATTCTCTCCTCAACCCAAACTCTGATTCATTTATGTTTTCTTCACCCTTGGATGATTTGAGTTTTGATTCATGTTTTCAGTGTTGTTTCAGTTCTGAAAATTGTAAATTTTGGGCTTTAATTGATGAGTGTGTTCATTTTGAGGTACCCATGACTGTCGATGATTCTGCAAATCTCATTTCTATAGATTCTCTATTTTTTTAGAATAAACATGACCAGATAGATAGTTTAATGGACCTCACTCCCCCTAAATCCCCTCCTTCAATCCAGAAACCATTGGTGTTGGAACTTAAAAAACTTCCTTATAATTTAAAATATGCATATCTTGAGGTTATTGACCAATTTCCATTCATTATTTCCAATAACCTCTCTCCACACCAGGAATAGAAATTGCTCATACTTTTGAGAGAGTGTAAAAAGGCTATAGGATGGACATTGGTTGATATTCCCAGGATTAGACCATCTATTTGAATGCACCATATACTTTTGGATGATGAGGCTAAGACCGTAAGAAAATCTCAACACCGGTTGAATCCCACTCTCCTTGAAGTGTTAAAATTGGAAGTTGTAAATTACTTGCTTCGGGGATCATATATCCTATATATGATAGTAAATGGGTTATCCCAGTGCAAATTGTTCCTATAAAAACAGGAATAATAGTTGTGTTAAATGAAAGGAATGAATTGGTTCCAACATGTGTGCAAAATAGTTGGCGATTCTGTATTGACTACGGTCGACTGAATCAAGTCGCACGGAAGGACTACTTTCCATTACCATTAATTGACCAAATGTTAGAACGATTGGATAGTAAGTCCCATTATTGTTTCCTTGATGGATATTTGGGTTATTTCCAAATCCATAGATCCCCTGAGGACCAAAGAAAAGACAACATTTACCTGTCCATTTGGCACATTTGCATACAGATGTATGCTATTCAGTTTATGTAATGATCCTGGTACTTTTCAGCGATGTATGTTGAGTATTTTTTCTAAGTACCTTGAGATTTGTATGGAATTATTTATGGATGATGTCATGGTATAGGGATCTTATTCTGATGAATGTTTGGAATAGGTAGGTTCTTTTCTCCACTGCTGCATTGAAAAAGTACTTGTTTTAAATTATAAGAAATTCCATTTTATGGTTGAGTGGGGGATAGTTATTGGCAATGTCATTTAAAATTACGGAATTCAGGTTGATAAATATAAAATTGAATTAATTTCAACCCTTCCATAACCAAAATTTTTTCGTAAGGTACGATCTTTCTTGGGTCATGCTGGTTTTTACCGTAGATTCATTAAAGACTTTAGTAAGATTGCACTTCCATTGTCCCAATTATTGCAAAAATATTATGAGTTTGTGTTTGATAAAAATTTTGAGGATGCATTCAATTCACTAGAAAAGAGTCTCCCATCACCTCCCATCATCCAACCACCAAGGTGGGGTCTCCCCTTAGATCTTATGTGTGAGGCCTCTAACATTGCATTTGGGGAAGATTTATCACAAAGGGTTGAGAAAGCTCCTCATTTCATTGTGTATGCCTCGCGTACCGTTGACCCTACCCAGGTAAACTTCAAAACCACTAAAAAATAACTCATTTATACTGTGTTTTCCTTTGAAAAATTCAGTTCATATCTTCTTGGGTCAAAAGTGATTGTTTTTTCTGACCATTTTTCCCTTCAATTTCTATTAATGAAACCTGAAGCTAAACCCTATCTCATACGGTGGGTGCTTCTCCTCCAAGAGTTTGACCTTGAGATTAAAGATAATAGGGGGTGGAGATTGTGGTAGCTGATGACATTAGTTGGATTTCCCCACCATTGTACAATCATGTTGACTCACCCCAACACATTGGAGAATTCATCCCTCATGAAAACCTTTGTGATGTTGTGGACCTTACCCGCTGGTTTGTAGACATTGTGAATTTTCTAGAAACATCTAGGGTCCCTACTTATTTTAGCATTGCACAATCCTAGAGACTTAAGAATGAGTCTAGTTGGTACATTTGGTATGAACTATATTTGTGGAGAATTTTTAGTGACCAAGTAGTTCGTTGATGTGTCCCTGACCATGAGTTCACCTCTGTTTTGACCTTCTGCCACACTTTGGAATGTGAGGCCACTTTGGCTCTCAACGTATAGCTCGAAAGGTCCATGACTCAGGACTTTATTGGCCAAAATTGTATAGGGATGCCCATAGATTTTGTAAGTCATGAATTCATTGTCAATTCAAAGGGAATATCTCCAAGAGAAATGAAATGCCCCAACAACCCATGTTATTCTGTGAAATTTTTGATGCATGGGGAATTGACTTCATAGGGCCTTTTCCATATTAATTTTTCTTTGTGTACATCTTATTGTCTATTGAATATGTATGTAAATGGGTGGAAGAAAAGTCCACCAGGACCGATGACTCTCAAGTGGTGGTTGAATTTGTGAGGTCCAAAATTTTCAGTAGGTTTGGTTTACCAAGATTCATCATTAGTGATCAAGGTTCTCATTTTTGCAATCGCAGCATGAAAAGTTTGCTTCATAATAAAGGGGTTTATCATAAAGTATCCACTTTATATCACCCCCCAAACTAATGGACAAGCAAAAATATCAAATCCGGAAGTTAAACGAATCATGGTAAAAGGGTACAACCCAATAGTAAAGATTGGTGTTTGATCTTTGATGGAGAACTTTGGGCGTACTGTACATCTTTTAAAACTCCAATTAGAATGTCACCATACAGAATTGTGTTTGGAAAGGCTTGTCACCGCCCAGTGGATGTAGAACACCGTGCATATAGGGTTGCTAAACAATGTAATATGAACCTTTCAGATGTAGGTTAGAAAAGAAGGCTACAGATTCAAGAGTTGGAAGAAATTTGACGTGCTGCATATAAGAACTAATAAATCTATAAATAGAAGAAAAAGGCTATTCATGACCTCATAATTTACCAGCAGAAGTTCCATATTGGTGAGAAGGTCCTCATGTACAATTCCAGATTTAATATCTACCGAGGTAAGCTTCGTTCCAGATGGCTCGGTCCTTATAATGTTACTAATGTTTACCCTTTTGGTGAAATACAATTTTTTCATGAGCAGAGTGGACGAAGTCTTACCATCAATGGGCAGCGACTTGAGCACTTCTATGAAGATTTTCTGAAGAATCTGGTGGAGGAAATCCACCTTCTCAACGCATCATACCAATAAAACACACCAGGTTTTATGCTTCCTTCTCACATTCTCAATTTATTTAGTGAGGACACTGCACATTCTAGGTGTGGGGGGGTGGATACATTCCTGGGTTAGTTAGGAATTTTCATCTTTTTCTCCTTTCTTCTCTTTTTATCCTTCTTTATGTTATTTTCATTTTTCCCCATCAACAATTTCGAAGTTCGATGATTTGGTGACCATAAAGGGAGGAAAGTAAAAATACCATAACGAAGGCTAAAATGAATATTTGTTTGAATTTAACATCATGGAGTGATTTTTTTTAGTGAACTAGTTTTCTGTCAATGATATAAATGGTCGTGTCTATGTAAAAACATTGATATGATTGATACCCCTTGTTTGATTAATTTTTGGGAAAACTGTTTCACTAATATCTCCACAAATATTTGTACCATACTACAAAGTGTGATTATTTCTTACCTAATATAAGGTAAATATATGTTGGGTTAATATTTTTTAGCTTTAAATGATATTTCCATACGTTCTTTCCTTATCTGACCTGTTACATTACTGTACCAGATTGACCTATGCGTGTGTACCTAATGTCTGACTATTATACGCCTGCAAAAAAAAATATTATTGTTTCTTGGGCAGGTAAAAAACCACTCCTCCAAAACATTTTATCTTGTTATAACTATTTCTATTAGTGTCGTCTGGAGATCAAACAAGGGTTGAGAGATGAGTGTGAGATTTGTTCCAAAATCACTTCTAAAAAAATAAATAAATGAGGGGAGTGATGAAATGTGAAAAATATGGGGATATCTAGGTTGGGAGCTTATGGTTTGACTTCTAAGAATGCTTAAGTGAGTGTTTCTTGAAATATTATTGCAATGGATGTAGAACAAGTTTGGTGAAAAGTTATTTAAAGCTGAATAATGTTAAAATAACCTATATTTAATTGACAGAAAGTGGAAAGAATAGCATGGAATGGTTTTCACACACACACATGGAGAGTTAGTGGAATGGTTGAATTTTTAATTCCTTTCGCATATTGGTGTCAGGAATCTCTATGAATTTTATTGTGATATGATCTATGAGACATCTTTTTTCATTTCCACTAGGAAGAACTGCTTGGTGCGGTTCGTGCATTGATCACATTACTTTGGGGAATTAAAATTTCCTCAAATGTTAAATCTGCATGATTTTGGAAATATATATGTGCCTAATTTTATTTGGATATGTGACTTCTCCCAGGAGTGCAAATGTTTAGGTGTCAGGGTGTGATCGTACCCGGATTCACTATTTTATTCCACCCTTACACCATTATTTTAAGATAGTTTTGTAATGAATATTCCAAATATAATAATAAACTGCACTTTATGTTTGAATCAATTAATTAATTCTAATCAATATTATAATGGGCAATGTTACTTGTTTTTATTATTTCAATGTAGGTGGAGATGATTTAGAGTTCCTTTGATGAAGTGGAACAAAAATGGTCCAAAATTGCATGGATCCATGGACATCGGTCCAATTTTTTGAATAGTAAGTGAAATCCATGCATCCAAATGGGATGATATTTTGTGGGCCGATCCAAAATCTAATAGGAGACATTTCATATCAAGGAAACCAATACTGATTCGGCTTCAATGGGGCCCATCCGAACTGATCTGACCAAGCCACCGAATATGCACAACGTCATACGTGGTGTTCTGTATTTTATCAATGTCTCGAGATTTATTTGTCTAAATGGGGCCAAACAATTGGTGGTGATAACTAAGATGTGGGGTTACAACATTCTAGTTTATTTAAAAGGGAGATTCGACTGTCTATGATCTGAAAACCATTATCCAAGTGGTTTATCAAAATCTGGGTGCCCAAAATAACTTCTGTTTTTGGCTATAAAAATACACGTTGGGCACCCCATTTGCAAGTTCAGCCAGGAGGCCAGGTTCTACCATTTTGGATTCCCCAAGGAGTCTTATAAACATCCCTAGAAGTTTTGGAGGATATGGGATGTTCTAACCCAACATCATTCTCTTCCTCCTCTCCCATGGGTTTCTAAACCCCTTGTGATCACTCGGGGAGGAACGTGATGTAAATCCCAAGCTTCATGTTTGTAATATTTGAATGATCTTTTGAATTCTTGGTGTTTGTGTTGTTATTCTTCATCCTATATTCTTATTTTATTGATTTATGTACTGGAATGTCATGCTCAACTCATATGATCATGTTTGGGGGTAACCATTCATGTGATGTTTCACACACCGTTCACCACATTCTTTTCCCCCTTTCAATTATGGTGTTTGTGTGGTTCATATTGGTCAATTTAAGTCACAAAAGCACTTTCAAGGTCATGTAAATTTATTTCATGGTATCACAATGTAATAACATGAAAACCTGGAATGCTTATTGATTTCTTTGTGTGTTTCCTTAGTGAGTTTCAGTAATGAAGTCAAACACAATCAACCAAATCATCGGCGGTGTCTGGTGAATCATTGTGTGTTTTCGACTGAACCCTAGGAGGTATCCTAGTATAAAATCAGTAATATTCTAGTACTAAGTGTTAAAAACATGTAATTATAATATCATAACCCTATATCATGAAGCGATGAAGGATAAACATTATGAGAGTACCCCGGGTTGATCACGCTTAATTAATTCTGTTAATTTCTACATTGTTTTATCGCTTTCATTTTCTATTTTCATCTTTAATCATCAAACCCTCAAGTTTTAAAAAACCTCATTAGCCTTCTACATTCATAATGAAAACCCTATTTTTAAATTAATGATCTAAGGCTCTGTCAGGAGACGACCTAGGGTTACTTCTATACTGCAGAAGTTCTAGTTAAAACTAAACAACTAATTTGACGTGCTCGACAATGTGATCATTATTATGAACAATGGCTTAAAGATGATGAATCTTCGAGATATCATATATATGTTCAACTAAATTTTCAATGAATAATTTTTTTTTCTATAATTATTAGTTTATACAATTTTTTATGTTTTTAATAAATGATATTTTTGTTTACATTTTTTATAGACTATATGTCGACCAAATCACAAAACAATTAATATAAATAACATATGTTGCTCTTAAATAAATTCATGAAAAAAATTACATGTTTTTTTTAAATGATGGTAAGTTTTGTTTATTTAGATGCAACATTGAATCTACATTGTAATAATATATTTTAGTAATTGATATTATTATCTATAGAAAACACAACATGAATGTAAAACTGGTAGTCCATTATGTGTGCTCAAAAATCCTCCATCAAAATTGGTAAAATCTTATGATGGCTATGTGGTTATGACTTTCAATTCCATATACGAATTTATGGTGATTTAAAGATATCAATTATTTTCATTTTTTTAAAGGAAGTTATCATTAGGAAATTGAATTTAATCATTATTTAATTATGGAGGAAATAAGTGATTTGTGTTATCTATGACAAAATTATGTTATAATGATTAAATTCCATTGGTTTGAAACTAATCTAGGTTTTAGAGTTTATCCATCTTATGGAATCATTAACATTAAATATAGAAGTCATAATATATCAAATTAATCATTTATAATGGCACATCAATCACATAATTTTTATTATGAAAATTATAATGATTTTTCAAGATATTTGAGTGGATGGTGGAATGTAATAAAAATTAAATCTCATGAAAATCTGTTTATTGAAAATGAAAATTTTTATTTGGAAGTGAAACATGTTAAAATCTTTTAAGAAATATCCTGAAATATATCTCTTACCATATGAGATATAAATATCAACCCTAAATCCCCCTCCACTTATGGGATAATGATATTGATAATATTTATGATGTAATAAGGGATGATTAAATAGAAATTTTCATGGTTGTCGACGATGATGAAGATGAGGATGAAGACATTTTGATCGATGAAGATGAGGAAGAAATGATAATTACTGCCTTATATTTAGTTATTTGTTACATTTTCGTATTTTATAGTTTTATTAACAATTATTTACATGTAATCATGTTTTTTTAAGATGGATGTACAAGATGATCTATTTTTTCTTCATTGATTCAAAGAACTATTAGTTTTATATAATTGATATTTGTATTAAAAAAACTGATTAATAAGAATATTATATAACTCATGTTTATTAGTTTCTATGTTTGATATTAAAATTTAAAAATATTTACATGTTAGATTGATATGTTTTGCATTATATTTATTTATAATTTTTATATGTTGATATTTATTACCTTTTATGTTTTAGATATGTATAAACAATATCTTACTTTTATGATTAATTTATTGTTTTTTTTAGTTTTTTATATTTGATATTTGAATTAACATATTCTTATAGGTAAACTTATTATATTCTAGTACTTATTATTTTTTCATATTCGATATCTATATTATCAATTTCATATAGGTAATATTATTGGTTTTAGATGGATATATATTCTCATGACTATATACTTCATTTTCTCACTAATTTTGGACTTCTTGGTGATGATCCAAATTTAGATTATTCATAGGAGGCTAAACCTATTTGGAAGGGATGTGACTTATTCAACAAATGATTCCTGACTATGTTCTAGAGAGACATCCATATATAGATTTTGATAATCATTTATGGAGGTATATCCAGTGTTTTTAGATAGATATGTCATATTATGTTTTTTATTAATTTTTTTAAAAAAATCTGATTATTTTGTTTTTAAATATATTTTTTTCCTATTTAGATAATTGATAAGGATTGTATGATTTTCATCAATTATTTATCTAATCCATGAGTTTCATGGGATCTGGTCCCCCTTGTAGTTTTTTAATAAATCATCAAATGTTGAATTGTATGTTATTAAATAATATACTTTATTTTAAAGTTATTTAATTAGAGACACGTTGTTTTAAATTGTATTTTAGGACATATGGCCTCCAATTTTTGATAGTATGAGAGATCCTTTCTGGGAGGATTGGAATATTTGTATAAGGGAATGTTTTCATCAGTTTTTTAGAACTCCTAAAATATATTCATAGACAAAACTTCTTCTACTATTTTTTATTATTCTTGTATCTCTCATCGACCTGACCGTATATATTCTCATGTATGGGATGGATTGTGCTCATATTGTTTTGAGTAAAATTTTTGGAGTAGATCATCATATAGATGTCATAACCAAGATGCTACTAACCCCTCTATTACTGAATCTGATGTTTATAAGTAGATTTGTTCTGATCCAAGTAGATAACTGGTTATTAGTGAATGAAAATGAAATATTGTAGAAGGTAATTATTTAAAAAAAACTATTAATATTTTTACTTTTATTATAATTACTAATAATATTTTAATGAAACATATGAGGTTGTGAGTTCTCAGTCGCAATAGAATCATGTTTTGAGAGAACCTGATGTGATTGATGATTTGGGTTTTGATGATGGTTCTTGGATACATGACACATTACACAGTGTCAAGAAAGGCCACATGTCTGGTATTGGTTCACTATTGACACCTACAACTTATTAGGGTACTTATGAGATGTCATCAGCTACCTCAAAGGTAGATTATGGAGAGAGTTTGTCCTAGTACGCTGCACAGTATGAGCACATGATGAGATCTCAAGATTCAATTATATAGTAGACTCAAAGATAGAGGAAGGAGGAGTTTTAGAGATATTATTTCATAGATAAACATATGTTAGAGTATATGTGATGGCTTGGGTGTAGTTTTGGTATGATTTTTCCACCTTAGATACCATCTAGAGATGCTCCTCTACCAGATTATACAAGTTCATATTTTTTTCATGATAGATTTTTATTCATGGGTGATAAAACATATTATGTGAGAAATGATTTATTAATAACATGGTTCATTTCATTATTTTATGTTTTTTTATTTTTTTATTTTAAATATTTTTTTGGAATTGTTTTTTAATAGAGAATTTTTGAAGGAATGTTGTGTCCATCACAAATTATGTTTTCTTAAGTTCCATTACAAATAGTTATTTTCAATGTACTATATAAAATATTTATTTAACATATATTGTGGGGGTTATTTATGACATATAACTTATCTGTTTCAAATAATACAATTTATGACCAGTCACCACAAATATCTACATTCGTGGCATGGCCTACTATGTTGGTGAATTTGGGAAAGACTGCAATATAAAATGAATTGTTTTTATGGGATTTTTGTCAAAAATACACCATAAAAAAAACATAAAATTCTAGTTGTGTATTTTTTTTGACAAGTCACACTATTTGTGAACTAAACCTATTATTTAATATATGAGGAATTTTTTGGCAAATAGAATGTTTATGGGTACTTTATTTTTATAAATACCCTTGATGGATTAGTCTGTAACAAAATGACATATCAATTAGTCAAACCCTATGAGTTTCTACCATTTAGATTTAAACTGTTTTGTGAAATATCTTTACAATGTAGATATAGTTGGTGAAACTACATCCGGTTATGACTAGTGTATTTAAACCATCTTGTAAAAGATATTGAAAGTAGAGATATCATGTTTTGATAATATGTAATCCAATAATTAATCATTTTTATTATTATGAAGGCATTTATTAGTCTCCATGATATTTTCACAATGATATTATCTCTAGAATAATTTCACTCATTTTATTGGTAAAAAATATTTTTTTAGTTATTTAACCATATATAATGACTATTCCTTATCATTTTATTTATATGTAATATGTTTTTAGTTATTTACATTTCCATATTAATTATTCATTATCTAGTTATCTAAAGGAAATTTTTTTTATATTTAACATTCCATGTTGATTATGCTTGTTGATTCATAATAGTTTTTGATGTACATAAAACATACTAAGAATTGGAGATCACTCTTATTTTTTCCATTCATAGTAATCGATAAAGTGTACTACGAATTATATTCCATGATATGTTAGAGGTAATAATGATTTTCTTGAAAAAATATATTTTTGTTATTTTTGTATTCAAATATACTAAAGGAATCATGAATTTATCTAGTTTCCAAATACTACTAAACATTTTATTATTTCAGAAATCAATTCCTTGTATCTTATTTCAATATAATTAATCAAACACTATCTGTAGTCTAATTTGGTGGGTTATATACATTTAATGGATGATTAGGGTCATGTATGAGATCAAGATGAAAATGTTGAAGATATTTCATGAAAATAAAACTTATTATATATTAATAGTTTTTTTATTGAGGGAAAAATGGGTGCTAAATGGAAGTATACACTTTGTTATGTAATTTTTATTTATGAAAGGATGGTGGACAAATTAACTAACACTCAAAACCATAAAGATCCTAAAATATAATAGAATAAATTATTAACATTAAAATCGTGCTTTTTTAATATTTATGGTTGGTTCCTTAGAATAATTATGACACCCAGATATTTTACTTGTATTCTTTTGAAATAAATTTGAAGAATTTGATATCTTGTTTTACTCCCAACCTTGATTCTAAATGAACCATGATATATTATAACATTTTAAACCAATCTGTTTTATTGATGGTTATGAATAGTATTAACCACATTTTGAAATATGTAAAGAAAATTTTTCCTTATTTCAAATATATTTATTAATACCTAATAAATAATGGTTTAATTTAAATAAATAACATCATGATTAAAAACCCTATTTTTCAAAAAAAAAATCTAGATGTAATGAATTTTTAATTAAAATATATATTTATAATACATAAAAGATATTTTATGGAAATTTATTTGTAATATTTGAAACAAAATTCATACATTATTAATTTAATGGTTCTAAATAAATGTAATATAATTTAAATATTAAAATAGCTTTCATTCCAAATACATTTATGTTGCCAATGTAATTTTTCATTAACTAATTAAATAAGTCACTATTTACTAAATATTATTATGAAATATTTTTTATTTTATATTAAATAAAATATTTTGAAACTCATATAATATTTTTTAAAGGGAATGGGATGAAATTAAATCAACTTTTATGCCTAAATTGTATTTATATAAAAATAGTTTGTGTTGTATATTGTGAAATTATTTTAAATTTTATTTGAAAAAAAATTAGAAATTTAATTTAATAAAATTAATTCCATATTAAATTTTAGAATTAATAAACTTAGTAATGAGTAAACTTTTATTTTAGTTCATAATAAATAGTATAAATCATAAAAATTTATCATTGTGGTTTGGGGTAAAATGAGTTAATGAATTAGTTAAACGTAGAGATAACAATAAAAATAACACATAAACATGTATTAATATTATTGTTTAAATATATTTATATGATTATGATAATTTTATTGATGATGGAATAGTGTTAAATATTTCACTGACATAACTTTTGAACTAAAACATATAAAAAAAGCATTTGACAAAAGTAATAATGATAATAATAAAACATTATAAACAAATTACTGATAAAATGCTATATGAAAATAATATATTATATTATAAGTAATGAAAATATTTTTTATAGAACTATAATAATAATAAATTTATTATAATAGAGCATACAAGAACTTATGATTCAATTTTGACATTTGTTAAGGTTTTTATGTTACAATCTCACTTTTTATCTTGATTGATTATACTTGAATTTATGATGATGAAATTTTATGATTTTTCACAAAAAAACCCTTGAATGTTCTTATCCAATATTTTTTATGCCTTTTAATGTTTTCCCTTTTACCTAACTTAATGTACTCACAATACTGAAATAATGTTTTTAAGGGAAACCAAATTTATTTCTCTTTTCATCTATGAATATTTGTCTTCCAAAAACATATTTTCTTTAAAATGTTTTCCAGAAGATTTTTATTTATAAAAATAATCTAGTTAATTCATTTTACCAATGTTTTTTTAATATATAGAGATTTAAAATAAAGCCTCCCATTATTTTCCCAAGGATTTAGTTTTACCAATTATGAGAATGGAAAATTTGTTTTAACATATACCTCAAGAATGAATTTCCCCACCATTAGGAAAATTTTATTCCATGAAAAATAATTTACAAGTTTCTATTTTAGATTCAAAATAAAAAAATTCCCAATATTTTGGAGGTTTTATGATTTTGAATATTTTATATCCAAATGAATGTTTATTTTATTGAATAAATGTTCCATAGATATTTGAATGGTATTTTCATCTATGACAACATCCATTGATTTTAATTATGGTTCATTATGGATATGATCTAATGATTCTATCATTATTCATTATATAAATGTTTTACTACTATGAATATTAAATTTTTATGAGAACTATTTTATTTTTCATGGGTTATTCTATTGTGAAATGATAAATTATTTTAGGATCATGTGGAATACAAATTAATAGATTATGATTATATGATGATTTGGTCCACTATATACCACCAAATAATTTTTAATTATTGTTTTATAATTTCAAATGGAAAATGATCGGTTATTCCAATACTAAAATAGAGTACACTGGTGGTTTTCCGAATCCCAAAGAAGGTACACAAGTGGTTATCAGGTTCATTATATGTGATTAATGTCTTAGTGAGTATCCCTAACATATGAATTCGATGATTGTTATTATTACACAATTATTATTCCACTCTATATGACATATCTTATTCTTATGATATACTATCATGGATCATGATATTTCATTCTTCTATGACTCATGTATTATGAATTGTTAAAGCCTTATTTTGTGATTATGTTCAATGAATTTTTTGTTATACTCATTAAATGTTAAATTCATATTATCATAACCACAACTAATTTTCTTCTTATATGTGATCAATGAATAATATGTCCGAAGATAACCATTACAATGTATCTGAGCTCCCCTTATCTTATATTTATTTCCCATGGGTGTTGAAAATTTTTTTTAATAAGGGTATAGATAAAAATTGGACAACGTGAGATGAAAATTGTGTAAGATGATGAAGGTACTGTGTTAAATAATATGATTATGTATTTAATTTTTCCAAGTAATTGAATCTTTATTTTTCTAGGTCATGTTTTCTGATTAGATGTATTAAATATTTATCTAAAATGGATTAATATTTGTATGTACTATTTGGGTCACCAACGTTGGTATCAAAGAAAAGTTAATTAATTTCTAAATATTACAATGAGTAATTTTTTTTAAAAATACTTAGTGATAATTTTATGTATCGGATAAAATCAAAAATCTTTTATAATGTAAATATTGTGTAGTTTTCAGTAAAATAAATAATTGTCTATATTCTGTAATGTGGCTACGACTATTGAACTAATGTACCTTGGGATAATAACTATGAATATGGATGATTGGTTATTATCCTAATCATAGTTACTTCAGGAAGAGTATCCCTAAAACTGAAAACTACTATTTATAGTCCAAATATATATTATTTGTTTAATTCAAATTTTATTTAAGAACCATTATGAATGAAATGAAATTATAATGACCACGTATGGAGTACTTTAAACTTATGGTTTAATAGACTGAAAAGAATATTCTTTGCATTAAACATACAATGAATTATTTTTCATGAATATATGATTTATTATTATAATTATTATCAATCTATCTATTATTTTTTGTGTTAGTAATGGTAAATAAAAAAGAGGAATCAATATAACACTTAATGGGATGAAAATAGCAATTATTTTATTTATAGAGAAACAAATTTTAAGGGATTTGGGATGGAAAATTTTATTTCTATGACTATAAAACTTTATCAAGGTACAGATCATGTAGATATTACAAATGAAAAAATGAGGGAATAATATATTGTCATTTTCTTCATGATGAAATCATCCACCTTATTTTAGGGGGTCTATTGAACTAGTAATTACGGAGCAATAGGTCTATAAAAATAAAAATATATTTTTCGTTCCTTAGTTCATATGGAATAAAAAAAAATTTGATTTTTGTTATTTAGAAAGAGGAGTATATTAATGGATGAATATTGTCAAGAATAATAGGAAACATGAATAACTTTAGTATAGGTAGTGGTAGATATTATGAAGTTAATTTTCAACAACAATTTTACTCTTATTCTTTGTCAAAGAATGGAGAAAGAATTACTTGACCTATGGTAGGGTGATCATGAATACATTTTTAGGTATATGGAAAATATTACAATAAATAAATATTAGAATTCCTATACTATCATCCAACTAGAAATAATTATTGAGCAATTCTTTGGGGTCTTAGAACCAAATTTCCATAATGGGTTAGCCATATGATACACCAATTGATATGATGAAATCAATTGATTTCCACTCAGGGTAGAAATAGAGATCAAAGTCTCCCATTGATCTCATGGGATTCATACAAAAATATTGATTTAATTAAAATGAATTTATAATAATATAAACCACGGAGGGGGTAATATAACTCTTATATTATTATAGAAGTGTGGAATGAGACATGAATAAAATTTACTTAAGGGTATTACTAAATGTGTTATGTTCGGAATGGAAGGTCAATTTTTATTCGTATATCAATGTAATGGGATAATGATAGATAATTATATGAATAGAGAGAATGACCCCACAACATGAATAACACAAAATTCAATTTTCCAAATGAAATGAGTCTTTGAATTATGCTTACCATTAGTAAACATTAATGATTAATGATGATTATTTTCATTAAAAACCACATGAACCCATAGAAAAATTTAAATATCATGTGATCACTATTGTTGTGGTGGGTAATAAGAAAAATGTTTAGAAATAAATAGTAATAATCCACCCTAGAACTTCTTATTTATTGTTTTATTTTTGTTCCACCCGAACATTTATATCATAAATGTTTTCTATAATAATCACATTATTAGTCCATGATTAAATTTTGAATTAGTAGTTAAAATTACCAATTTTATGTTGATAAAATCTAATATCTATGATTCTTCTCTAATTAATGTTTTTGTGAATGTTTTTCCTTCCAATATTTTTATTCTCCCTCTAACTGAATTTGATTTGATTTTTGGCATGGATTAGATCTATTTATATGAATATCATATCATTTTTCAAGAAATGGTATTTAAATTTAATAATATTAAGTAAAATGTGATTATTTATCAGGGTAATGATAGATACAAGATTCAAATGGAAATTACATCCATTTTATGGGTCAAGATTACAATTCATAACACTACTGGAAATGTGACCTTTCCCAACACTTCTATACCCCCTTTCTCAATGGTTTGCCCAAACCATTGGGAAAACCTACTTTGTGGCCACTTTTCCAAACGGTTTTCCA
Source organism: Viscum album (assembly GCA_963277665.1). Taxonomy (NCBI): domain Eukaryota; kingdom Viridiplantae; phylum Streptophyta; class Magnoliopsida; order Santalales; family Viscaceae; genus Viscum; species Viscum album. The sequence goes on from OY728125.1 coordinate 981,931,933, forward strand.
AAACCATTGGTAAAGGGTGGGATTTCTCAACGGTTTGGCCAAATTGTTGGGAAAGGTACAATTTGTGGCCACTTTTCCCAACAGTTTGGTGAAACCGTTGGGAAAGGGTAGGCTTTCCCAACGGTTTCACCAAACCATTGGTAAAGGTCTAATTTGTGGCCACTTTTCCTAAACGTTTGGAAAAACCATTGGGAAAGGGTAGGCCTTCCCAATGGTTTTGCCAAACCTTTGGGAAAAGTCCCCAACATATCAACATTACGAGACCTATACCAATGGTTTTCAAAACCGTTGGTATAGGTCCTTTGATTTTTTATCAGACCCTCTTAACTAGAACATTCTATAAATAAAAATTTAAAATATTTATGATAATAAATATATATATTTATGAAATTATGTTCACAAAAGTCATGTTAGGTTAGTGATTAGGTCATCAATGATAAACTGGAGGTCCTGGGATCAAATCCGAGCGAATGTTTTTTTTGGAAATACATATACCAACGGTTTTTTGGAACCGTTGGTATAGATTGTCATATTACTTATACCAATGGTTTTCAAAACCATTGGTATAGACCTATCACAATGGATTACTTGCCTACGATTCTCTAAACCGTTGGTATAGGATATACTAATAGTTTTGAGGCTTATACCAATGGTTCCAAACTGTTGGTATATGTTATTTTTCCAGTAGTGTAAGGTTTATTTATTTCAAATGGTTGGGAAAAAATCAATATCGATGATATGCCTATGGTATAAGTCTTTTCTAAATTATTTGAAAATGTGCTTCTTATTCATCCTCTTAATCGTGGTGTCTAATTTTATGTTGAAATCAAACCATGTGATATACTTATTTCAGACACTCTATATAAAATTTCAATGACCTGGACTCAATAATTAAAAATTCAACTCTATAAGAATTGAAATAGGATATTCATCTAGATATTTTCTTCAACATGGGGTTCAAAAATTAATTTTTGTTAAACAAACATGGATAATGAATCACAAAATAGATTATTGAGAATATAACAAGATCAAGATAAAGAATAAGTGTCCACTTCTATGTATTATTTATTTTTTGATCAACAATTAGCAGCACCATTATTCATAATGTTCTATCTTTATTCTAGAATCTATTAATTAAAGATTAAAATTGAATACAAACCTCAGATATCCTCCCATATATAGTATAGTCACTATGAATTTATATTGATTCCATTTGAAATAAACAATTTCACAACAATCATTATAGATTTAATGAATAGAGTTTTTAGAGACTACATAAATAAATCTTTGGTAGTATTTATAGATAAAAATCATATAAACTCTATGATTAGGAAAGAAAATTAAGATCACTTGATAATATTGTTGAAGTCAATTAGGAAAGATAAATTTTATTCAATATTTACAAATTATAAACTATTCTTATAGAAATCATCATTCATGATAAAAATTATAACAAGGTGGAGATATAAATAGGTCATTCTAAGATGAAATTCCATTATTATTGTCTCATACCAACCACTATGACCATGATCTATATTTTTTGTAGACCTGATGGATATTATCAACTCATTCTGAAGAATTATTGATGGCATTATAATCGAATAAACTAGTTTATTGGGAATGGAGTCATGTTCATTTGGAAAGAAGATTTTGAAAAAAAAATCAAGATTATAAAAGAATGTTAATCAATGTACCAATATTCACATTACTCTATAGTAGATAATTTTTTATGATTTTTGATAAGTCATTAAATAAGGTAATATTATTTTTTCTTATGTAGAATGTCATGGTGGTATATTATGATTTATTCCAATTAAAAAATCATTATAAAATTAATTAGACACATAACTTAGAGTCAATAATAAGAAATTTTGGAATTAAAGATATGGAGGAATTTTAATTATAAATAAAATTGTGATACATATAAATATCATAAGAGATTAATGTAAATATTCATGCATAAAATTTTGAATATTCACCGATGAATATGGTTTTAGTTGATATTACTACTCAATACATTACCACCCCGATAAATTGAACATGGTGGGAAATTCATTAGGTCTAGATGTTGATTAAGTATTATCTACAATGAGGATAACAAAAAATGCAATATGTTTTGGAATTTTTAACCATTCAACGTGAAATATTATATGGGTAAATCATATCTTTCTCAAATGAGTGTTTAACAACATATTTATGTGATGATTACTGATGTGTTAAATAAAACAATAGATCTACAATAGATGGTGATTAATGTTAATAAGTTTAATGTTGATAATTATGTAATTATATGATTCATGAATAGAGTTTCTGCCATTGTTATGAAATATTTAATGATGGTTCTATTGTATGAAGGTCATATCTGATCAATATCTTTTCATTCTAGAAGTATGATGATTTATAGGGTTATTAAAAGACATTTCTGGTTTTATATCATGAAGAGAGATATTTTCTAGTCTGTATCTTGGTTCATTCTATGCCAACAAGTTAATGATGATTTCATAACTCTAATGGGATTTTAATACCATTACCCATATCAGTAAAGAGATGTGAAAATGTGATCAGTTATTTTCTCCAAGGACTCCACATGTAATCTAAAAAGAATAATGTTATTTGGATTGTTTTTAGACACCTTATAAAGTAAACATATTTAGTTTCTATTAGATAGGATTTCTATATTTATCAGTTATCCCTAATATACATTATGTAAGTGGTATGGTTATATGGAGTACCTCGCTATTTTGTATAGGATTGATATCTGAGGATTACCTCAATGTTCTGGTGAATTTTATAGTGTTCTATGGAAACTGAGTTGTGTTTTGATTCTTCCTATCATCCCCAAACATATTTTTATTCTAATAGAACCATTCAAAACCTAGAGGACATTATAAGATTATATTCAATATATTTTGAAGGTTGGTTGTGATAATCTCATGCACTTATTGATTTACATAATATAAATAACATTCAAATGGGTATTCATATGGATCATGAAGAGGACCTCTAGGGAAATATATATTGAAATATAATTAGTTGGGATGAAGTTAGAGACAAAATCTATTTAGACCTGAGCATGCTGAGGAAATTAAAGATAAGGTTTGATACATTCTATAGCACATTAATGAAGATCAATGTTGAATAAAGAGTTTTTGTTTAAATCACTGGAAAGATATAGAATTCAAAATTTGTGAGAAGTTATTCATATAAATTTCTCCAAATAACATGGTTATAATATTGGGAATGAAGGATTAGATAAACCCTATGTATATTGGCCCCTTTGAAATTCATAATCAAGTGAATATAGTAGCTTAGCACTTAGAACTTCAAACAAAACTCTCTCAGTTTCTGTATGTGTTCCACACATCTCATTTGGTGAAGTACATAACTGCCACTTAAAATATATTGAACTTAGAGGTTGTGAAATGGGAGTATGATCGTTCATATAAAGGAAAACCAGTATAGATCATAGATTATGGAGATAAAGTGCTACAGAACAACATTACTCACTGAGTTAAAGTAATTTTGAGGAATAATTAATTTAATGAAGCTAAGTAAAACCCAATGATGTGATCATATAGATTTATAGTCATTAATTTTTAAATTAAATAGTTTACTATATGAGTGATAAAATTATAAGGGAAATTTATAATTTTGTAAATAATTTGTTATTACATTTTAAATTAGAATTCAAATTTTATTTTAGATGGTTGGAACCCCACATAGAGGAATTTTTGACATGGTTGGGGGTTTGTAGAAAACATAGAGGATCAAGATAAACCTAAAAGGGTCTAAGATGGATGATATGACAAGGGATATAGTAAATCACTGGCTAACTTGTAGGAACCACTAGATAACTAGTAGTTTATTGTAGTATAATATGCTACTTCAAGCCCCAACTAGCTATATGGAAGCCCCAACTAGGCTATTGTTCACTTTTAAAGGAGGGGAAATTACATTTCCCCCATTCATTTATAGAGGGGATAACCCCTTATCTCATATCCTAATTGCTTTTTCAGTCGGGAGGTTAATCATCCATTCCTCCTCTCTTCACCCATCCTAAGGGTGGGGTTCTTGGGAATTTCATAAGGTTATTTGACATATGTGTCCCCATCCTTATACCTCCAATCATCCCATCATCTTCTCAAATTAATTTTAATTTCTACATATTAAGTTTTGGGTTCTGATTCCACCAGATCATGGTTGAATTGGTTATTTTTCATGGGGATTTCATGTTGTGTTTGTATTGGAGATCTCGTGAAGATTTCTACCCATCATCACCTGTCATTTTTATGGAGTAATTCTACTATAATTTTTTATTTTTTTGATTTAAATTATGTTAAATTGATTAATTAAACATCGTTTCCCATTTAAAATTTTTCTTGGACTGCATAAGGGATTTCTTGACTTGTTTTCAACATAATGTTTCTTTATAATTCAATAAAGTAATGTTTTCATAAGAATTTTATAAATAATTTTCCTTAAAATTAAAATCAATTGGGTTCTATTTTTTTGTTATTGGTTAGAACATTAGTCTGAAAAAATAGTTATAAGTATTTCAAGGGTAGTTGGGGTGTTTTTGGTAATGGTCCTGATCTAATGAGGTCAACCAATGAGTCTTTAGGAATTTATTACAATTTTTTTAAATTAATAATTAAATAAAATTATTTTTAATTAAATAATAATTTATTTCTTTATAATTAATTATAATTAATTTTTTAGTATTTTATGTGAGAAAGGGCTTTAGGGTTTTTTGGAATATAGAAATATGGGATTGGGGAGTCTTGACGGGCACTACCATGCATATTTTAAAAGGTGATTCCATTCAGGTTAAGTTTGAAGGTCTTCATGCATCATCCCTTTGATATTATGAAATTTTTTATTCATGTAAATTAGAAGACCATACCACATTAGGTGGTGTTCCTCTTAAAATAATAAAGATGTTCAGTAAAAATTGAACACTACGGTTGAAATTACATAATGTGTCAGGGGCCCCTGTCAACCTTCATATACTAGTGGGACATATCATCCCTATATGGTTGATAATATAGTTATTATATTAATAATTAATATATGTATACACCATGATGGGTATAATTTATATAAAATTAATGTGAAGTTTAAAAGAGTCTCTAGTGATAGTTGGCCTTGTGACCTCTATGTAAAGAAGGGTGATGGATTGAGATAGACGGTTGTGGGGTTTTCCTAGAAAAGATACACTAGATACATCAAAGGAATTGATATTCTATTGGGGTGAGTGGTCCTCCCCCACTATGATATAATTTAAAGGGATTATATACCATGTAGGGATTGTGGGTTTGTTTGGTCGTTCTGGTCGATCAAGGAAACCTGGGAAATGTAATTTGTTTAAAGAAATATCCCTTATATGAATTTATTAGGGGGTGAAATAGGCCTTCATGAGATGTAATAAATCCTTATAGGTTTCCCTATGTCTTATATCCTTAGTGATATGGTGGAAAATGGAATGGGTTAAGATGGTAGTGGGTGTCATCAAATAACACATACTAGTGGTTTGAGATTAACTGGATATGGATATAGGTGATGTGTTTTAGGAAATTTTCCTATACCTTATTTATATATATTATTTGACATAGTTGATTAGATATAGATATGTATTACAATATTTGATTCCTAGGGTTCAACCTATCGGTATGATGATATGATATTGGGTTATTGGGAATTCCCAGAGGTATTTTTTGGGTCCATGTCCTTATGTGATACAATTTTGGTGTGACAATGATGTGATGATGTATTCATGGATGGACATATGTGATTCCTAGGATTCTGTATTTGGAAAATATATGAATTCATATGATGATAGATTTAGCATATGGTCATTTTGGGACACCCTGAATCCCACAAGTCTACTGAATACATAGCTTATCAAGGGTCCGTCCATTTAGGATTGGGGATTGTGTCCACTATTATAATAATTATATGATTCCTAAGACAACATTTATATCTATCTAATCAATCCTAATTATGTTATTAATTACAACTTTGGATTCATAGTATACCATATATCTAGGCCTTTTTAATGGTGACATGGAGGTAGTTCTATTTTAGTTATTTCATGATATTACAAAGAATCGGCTTTAAACCATTTACTATAAATGTAGTTGGAGAGATTCTAAGTTTCATAAGATCTAGTCGTTATGCATTATCTGATGATATGATTTGTTTTTTATTATTTACTTTAGAAATTCTTGGTATAATCCATGGGATCTGGTGTTTATATAATGAGTATGATAGTATTATCGAAGTAGGTATGGTCAATTAGTCTCATGAGTTATAGGATCAACACCAGTTACTAATATAATTGTAGGACATGGTCCCCAATTGCCATTATTGTTGACATTGTCATTAGGAAAAGCTCTGAGACACCACAGCAATGGCTAAATAATTTATTATGGTGGTTATTTATTTTTATAAATATTATTTTCTTATTTCATCTGAGCATGTAATATCAAAATACACTATATATACTATTTATGTATGGGACCACATAGGTGGTTCCCTACTGAGTTATTTACTCACACACTATTCATGTCACCATGGTACGGGGTTACCTAAGTAGACCATTAACTCTTCATAGACATGGAGTGGGTGGTGGCTTAGTATGATGTTGATGGTTTAGTTAAGAGGCTTGAGCAAGATTGGAAACTAAATTAGAGTCTACGTATAGGGATGTATTTGAGCCACCAATACAATTATTTTATTATTTTCTTCTACTTTATTTTTTTGTGTGATTGACCAAATGGAAAATTGATATTTTATGAATGTATGATACCTCATTTCATATTATTATAGATTATGTTTTTCTAATTTTAGATATATATTATGATTATTATTGGTGTTTTATAATATTTTGTTATTTTACCCATTACTGAACACTCTGGTCATAGGGTAGATTCTCCCCACAGTATTACCCTAGACCCCCACTAATTTTCACTAACCTAATGAATATGGGGAGGTGTTATTAATTTCATATGGAAACCTGGTTTAGGGAACCAGTCAAGTGGACTCCGAATCATTGTGTTATAAATTTTTATTAGAGTAATGATTTAATTTTGTCTTATTATTTTTAGATTTTTTATATCAGTGGGATATGAATTTATTGAAGCCTATAATGGATATTGTGATGGTTCATTGAGAACGCCAATTATGATAGGAATAACATGTTACCAAGGCTATGGGACTTTTATTTTGGTTTCTAATATTGTATTTTTTTTATTTTAACCTTGAGTGGATATCATGCATGTTTTCTATTCTTGGTTAATTATTTGGTTTCAACTCTAATCCCATTATAATGATAATAGTGTTCATGAATCATACCTTATATGTAGTTTTCACATCAAATATATGCCAAATAGCGTGTCAATTCACATAACATTGAGTCCAAATTAATTAATCCATCGAAAACTTCTGATAAAATGTTTTTACTATGTAATAACTGGCTAACAATTTACTCAACTGGGATGAAAATAAAATATATTTTCTTCTAGTTGAAGGTCCCTTAAAGTTATGAGTGATGCATCTTGATAAAGATGATGTTGTCCACAAGTGAAAGGAATGTATGATGACCCTATTTTGTTGTCATAAGAATATGATTCATTTGATATAAACACTAGAGGGTGATTATAATATTGGTTTTAAAAAAAAGATAGATTCAACTATTTGAGCACCAGTAAAAACATATTTGGTGTTTTCTTATATCTATAGGAATGACACACTACATGAGAAAACCATTTTCACTTTCCATGGATCATCTAATAATATTTAATTATTTATGTAAATAATGAATTATGATGATATGATTCTCAAAGGTTGTTCACATATATTTATTTTGGGAGAGAATCAGTTCCCTAGTAACTGGATGACATGGAATGAGGTACCTCGATAGTACATAAATGATAGCATAGAGTGGGTGTTGTCTTACTAGATATTGGGTGGTTTTGAAATGAGAACCGTTTGAGGTTCCCAATGTGTTGAAATAATGTCATATATTATTCTAGTTTTGGTTGGATAAAGTATACTCCCTTAGACATGAGTCAAATATTCATTGAGTCATGAATTTTTTATATTAAAGACCAATAAGTGAGGTTATCAGCGGCATAAGAGTTCCCTAAAAATTTAAAATGTTTGTGTGGATTATTATTTTATTAACAATGTTGCACATGTGTTACTACTGGGTATGTGATATAGGAATGAGTATGCCCTAGGATTTTTGCAGTTAAGATCACCTTTAGTGTTCGTTCCACATGTTGCAATGTGTGGGTTTGAGGGTAGGTCCAGTTTTATATATGTATATGTGTTTATTTATATGAACTTAAATGGAATGGAGATAGATTTAATGGATGCTCATGACTTGGAAAATTTTCATTTAGTTGATAATTTTGTGGTTAGATTAATAAAATTACATGTTAAAGTGCATTGACAGTGGTTATGAAACATCATCCAAGTAACATGGGTTTTGAATCATGGGAGAGTGATTTCATTTATCTTATCATGGTGTACACGACAATACAACCACTATTTGTTTTGAATAATAGTTTTTATATGCCAATTACATATGGTAGCCTCTAGACCTATTAATTGGTAAGAGGATTCATGAAATAATAGGTCTGATGGAGTTGATGAAACACCTGTGCACTTAGTATCCGAGGGTTTTTTATGAAATAGAAAATGTCCTCCCATGGTAGAGGTGTCGTAGAAAGTGGATTGGATTTGGTGGTGATTTAAATCTAGTAGTTAATCCCAATAATGTATTTAATGGGATAAATGAGTGTGGTATATGAGGAGAAAATTCTTATTCAATATGAACTTTATGAGGTTGTACATGATGTGTTTTATGAGGTAATACATACAGGGGGGATCACATCAAAGGAATTTTATGGTGAAAAACTCATTTCAGATAAATTTATTTGGGTGATGGTTATAATGTTTTGTGAGATATAAATGGGTAATAGTAGATGTTTTATAACTGTTTCTTCTGTAAAAGTTGATCAGGATGCATCCATTTATTACTTTTTATAATAAATGATGTGTTCTCTATAGTAGTATGACCCTCTTTACTGATGGTCCAATGGCATGATGAGATCAATCATGTGATGAAAATGTTTTAATTTGGATTTTTCTGAGTAAATGTGTATAATTTAAACTACATTCCATGAGGAATACCAGGTATGAATTCCCATGTGCTATCGAATGGATTTGAAAATTTTTAATCATATTTGAGATCATTTTAATGGAATCTGAACAGATTTTGGATCGGTGGTTTGACAATGCTTTAGGAAGGGGTACAAGGACTCTTTTAGTTCATTGAGGACCCAACTAGGGAATTTACAAAGAATTCATTTCAAACACAATTAACCACATTCAAATGATCGCAAAATGGCTTTGGTAATTAAGGAATACTAATCATGGGTATTGATAACTTTTTGATGGGTTCATCTAAGTGCATTGGAGAAGGGTCCACTAAAGGATATGTGTGTACTGTTTTTTCATATGTTTGGATATAATGCATCAAAAACAGTATTATTTGCATGTATAAGATCCAATTAGTGTATTTCAAGGAAGGATTGACATATTTCAATGAAAATTTTGTGTATTTATTCCTTTATCTTGTTTTTTATAATCATCTAATTTGTTTTACAATTTCGATGAGGGAATACACTGTGTTATGCCAATTAATTTGATTCTTTATCAAGCATGAAAAATTGTAAATAACACTAAGAACACCAATATAACATGAGATGGAAGTTTCTATAGGTGGTTCAAATAGTAGGATGTTTCATGGCATTGAATTGGTCATTTCATGCTAATTCATATAGTGTAAAGAACCATGGGATATTTAATTATTTAGATTTTAAAAAAAGGGTGTATCATGTCCTACAGGAATCATGAAGTATCATTGTGATGCTTCGGGACATTAAATCATTGGTTTGGTATTTTTAGAACCCAAGGCATTACGTTTGGTGTCGTGTTAATGTATCTCTTTGAGAATTTGAAGAAGAAATGTGGACATTGGAATCGGATTTGGTAGCTGACATTAGTTTGGTTTTATGACGGGAAAAGTCCCAAGTCCTCTAGGGGATTATATTTATTTTGGTGGGGATAATAACAGACCTAATATTCCATACATTTAATAAAATTCTAATGGAATTTGAAATGTTTGAAAACTGTTGGGGTTTTTCATTTAAAACTATATTTATATTTGTCTTTTTAGGGTTAAAATCCCTCAAAAGAACCATTATAAACATAGAAGGTGGTCCATGTCATAAATCAGGAGCTCAAAAGAGCCCTACATGGGTCCAAAAAGGTTGATGAATCCATGGTACTAGAAAAATACTATCCAATAAATGAACTTTAAAGGAGTAAAATGGATATTTTTACCACCACATATTTTTAGATGGGGTATCACCTCTTCTCTTCTTCTTCTTGGTGGGATGTTCTAGAGGATTCTCCCCCTTTATATTCTCTTAACCATTTGTTTTGGGTAGGGTTATTAGGAAATTTTCATTGAAATGTTTGGTACATTTCCCAATCTCGACACCTTTGTTCATTTGTAATTATTCATTCCTTAACATTTATTTCTATTGGTTATGGATTCAGTTATGATTCCAATAGAGCATTTTGGAATTAGTTTTTTTTCATGGGGATTTTATAATGATTTCCACGAAGATGCCTTATGATGACATTGTCCTAATTTCACATGTTGTTTTGTGGAGGTAATCCACCACATTGGATTTTCTTACTTTTGTTGGTTAAATTAATGTAAATAAATGATTGAAACATTGTCATCCATTAGAGATTTTTCATATAATGATTATGGGGTATCATGTAGCAATGGAAGTATGTCTTTACTCAGTGATTCTGTATAAGTATATAGCACCAAGATTTTTATAAAGGTTTTTCCTTTACATAAAAATAAATTGGATTTCTTCTTCATCATTGGTTAGATCCTTGGTCTGAAATATGGTCAAGAATACACTTGGGTTTTTTGTGAGAGTTTTGTCATGATTTTAGTGTGATAAGGTAAACTGGTGAGATTATATAAATTTAAGACAATTTTAGTTAAAATGTATATTTAAATAATTTATTTTTTATTTAATTAATATATTACAATATCATTATAGCAAATTAATATAGGGTATTAGATCTGATATAAGGCCTTCTGTTCATTGGATAATGGTTGGATTGGATTGTGGAACCTCAGTGAGAGATGTCATGGTAATTTGACTTGGGATTTCACTTTGGGTTTGTGTAGTTGGTGCTCATGTATCTTTCCTTTGGTATTATGTAGTTTTATTATTAATTTGGTAAATGATAACTCTTCACTTTCATTGGTACACTTATTTAATAAAAATAAACGTTTTTAATAAAAATTATAGCCTATGGTTGAAATTGCATAGATTTTCAAAGGCCTCGATGAACCCCCCCTGTGCTAGCTATACATCTCAGCCACCAATGGACAATAATTAAATTTGAATCTAGATCCATAAGATCATGATCCCCTTGATGTGTTTAATTAATATTAAATAAGATGAATTCAATATAGTGAAACTAGTTTTAGTTTTATTAATAAACTCTACGTAGATAGGGGTGAATGCTTTGGATACATTGATAATGGGTTTGTCCCTAAGAGATGCATTTTATTCTTCAGTTTCATTAGGATGAATTGTTTATTAAATCCATTTTTCATCCAAATATTATTCTATGATTAATCTTGTATGATCTTTTGGAACACATATATATGATATTTATTATGTAATGGGGAAACCTAAAATTATATTTCCCACAAATGAATTTGGAAAATATATATATCTTATGAGATAATAAAAACTATAATGGGGATTGGTACTATATTGTATGTCATGATACACTATTTGGTTCTATGATAGGTTGGGGATGGTTTTCTAATGTTAATATCATGTTATCATACCTTTATGGACATGTTATGATTAAATTATCCTTAATATATACATCTTTCTCGGTACTAATTATTTGATCTCACAATTTTATATGATTAAAATCTCTAAGATATAAAGTAAAATTTCACATTTAATATTTCTATAAAGGGTTTTAGTTTTAAAAATATTATTGGGGGATTATAAAGATAACTTTTTAGAAATTTTTTTATGAGTCTATATTTATAAATACACAAGACCTACATGATTCTGGTGTGGATCATAATGTTATGTTTTAGATATTTATCTAATAAGATGTAATATTTATGTATGAAAAATATGAGTTCTTATAGTGTGTATTTGAGAATTCATTAGTTACATTTGAAATCTACAATGAGAATTTATTATTGATAACCCTCAATTTAAGTTTATGCACATTATAATATATTAATGTTTTGGTAAGATAGTGATTTTTTTTCTTCAACTATGATTATTATTTCTCACACTATGATTGCTGGTTTTAGTCAATGGATTGAACCTGAAATAATTATATTAATGTTGAATGTGATGAAAATTTAAATTATTATCCTCTTGAGAAACCAAATGTTAGGGGTTCTGGAATGAAAAATCTTATTTTCATTCGTAAAAATGTCATTAAACCATGAATATGTTTGAGATTCCAAATGAGAAAAAGATTGGAAAATGCTCTATTGAGTACATCATGAGGAAATATCTACATTAAATTAGGTATTATATTGATCCTATATTTTATAATAAATGGATCAGTAACATTGATAAGATATTTCCAGTTCTCTAGTGTTTGAAACATGACAAAGATATTTGATATGCTTATCATTTGGAAGGAAACACATATCAATGGTGGATAATAATAATAAAAAACATGAGGCAATGATATGAAATTTAATACATGGAGTTTTATAAATTTAAGAGTTTATTATTTAGTAAGTTATTTCCATTTATTCTAATTCTGAAAATATAGAGTGATTTCATTGAGGTAATGTAGAGAGATGATGAAACTCTTAGTATATATTAGGAAAATTTTACATGTGTTGTGTGGTACAGTTGTGGTATTATAATCTAACATGAAAGTATGTATTAAAAATTATTCTATGTCTTAAAACAATTTATGTAAAGGAATTTACCAATAAGGTACTCCATTATCTATAATTAAGTACCTTGATGTGCTATTGTGGCGAAAATAACGAATGGTTTTTCCCATCAATCTCTTGGTTTTGATAAAAAAATGAATGGTTGAATTCAAAAGAAATTATAAAAATCATAGATATAATAAGATGGTGTTTATTTTATGACATTGGTTTGTAAGGTAATATGAATTAAATTGTATTAAGGGAACTAGTAATTGTTTTATGTGTGGAAACAAAGTTCATCGGGTAGTAGATTTTTGATGTAATGGGATGAAAAAGTTAACTAAGGAACGATATAAAGCACTAAAAAATGAACCACCCACACTCTGATATTTCAAATTTAATTAGTTTGGAAATTATTCTTACTAGTGCTCAAATAAAAAGTTTATTAATGAATATTGGAAACAAAAACCTAGTAAGACAGGAGACAAAGAGAAATGTCACACAATCACCATTTAAAATAAATGGTGTGACTATGATTTCATGAAATGTACACTTACAAATCACTCTAGAATAGATGATATATTATTTTATTATCGATATACCCACACTTTTATATATAAATAAGTATTAATGTTTATCACAATTACACCCTAATTATTATATGTTGAATTAGTAGTGTAAAATCATAATGTTATGATGATCGCATATTGGGTCTATAATTCTTCTCCAATTGAAGATTAAAGAAACTTTCTTCCTATAAATCCATTTATTCTCACTCTAGTTGAATTCAACATTATTTTGGTCATGGATTGGGTTTATTTAAACAAATACCATGTCATTTACTGTGGAAGGAATATCATGTTTGGTAAAATGAACCAACCTATGATCATTTATCATTGTAATTATAAATATAATCTTTTTATGTAAATTCCAACCATTATATGTGTCTTGATTACTATTTAAAAGGGGTATTTATCTTAGGCTTTTAGGGAGAAACTCAACATCAATGATTTAACTATTATAAAGGATTTTACTGATGGTTTTCAAGAAGATTTCCCTATTATCCCTCCAAATAGTGAAGATTAGTTTTCAATATAACACTTACATAGTGGTACACATATTTCAATGTCTCCATATAAAATAACCCCTATTGACTTATAAGAATTAAATAATAAAATCCGGGATAATATTAATAAGGGATGCATTCATCCATGTGAATCACCTTGGGTTATAACTAATTTTTTAAGATTAAACATGGATCAATGATACTTTTCATTGATTATTGGGAACATAAAATGATCATAGAAAATAATTAGTATCCCATGCCCCGTATTGATTATCTAATCGATCCATTAAGGGGAGATGAATATTTTTCCAAGAATTATCTTTAATTTGGATTAAATTAAATGAGTTTAAACATTGAAGGCATACACAACTAAACCTTCTATATGGGGGATGGAAAATATGAATTTATAGTGATTCCATTTATTTATACTAATTCCCACAGTAAATTCATGGATTTAATTAATAGAGTATTTATATATTACCTTAATCACATTGTGGTTGTATTTATAAATAAAAATATTACATATTCCATGAATAATGACTAGAATGATAATCAAATGATTATTGTATTAAATTCCATAATAATAGAGAAGTTGTATGAAAAATTTACAAATTTATTATTTGGGAAAAAAATAGTTTCATTTTTAGGGACTTACAATCTCAAGTGAGGGTATATCGATGGATCCATCAAATATGCTTGTTTTTTAGTGTTGAAAAAGACCATAAAATATAATTGAGATCTATATTTCACTTGAATATAATGGATATTATCATCCCCTTAAGAAGAATCACTCATGGATTTATAATCCCCTCACCAAGTTAACTCAAAAAGAATACATGTTCTTTTATTAAAGTAAATGTGATGAAAATTTCTTGGAGTTAAAGTGAAAATTATTTACCAAACCAATTATTACATGTCCCTTCCAAATATAAGGTTTTGTGATCTATAATAATGCATCAAAGAAGTAACTGGTATGCCTCATCATGTAGAGTTATATGGTGACAAATTTTACCTATTGATAATTAATGTTTCAGTAAAAAATTAACCAACTCATGATTTGGATTTAGCTCTGGTATCTTTTTCATTATAGCTAAGGAGGCCTTATATTTGTAAGGAAATGTTTGATATATATACTGATCATAAAATTTTAAATTATATATTCACTCTAGAAGAGTTTAATATGTGATATAAAAGATTGATGGAGTTTATTAAATATTATGATTATCAACACATTACCACCCCATGAAATTAAATAATGAGTAAGATGATATGAGTTGAAAATATAATGCAATATTATTTATAATGATCATAAAAAGTGTTCTAATATTTCTATATTTCTAAATGATGGATCTAGAAGTATTAAAGGGGGGGGGAATCCTATACATCTCAAATAATTGTTCATATATATATTCAAGTGTATATTAAAAACGTTCTCAAGTATGATTTTGAACTAAATAATATGGTCATAAAAGATATTAATGTATTCCTTCATTATTCATCAATGATAATATTGAGGTATGATGTATCACTCACATCAATAAAAACAACTTCATTAAGGACTTATTGGTTAAATCATGTAGTTAATGCCTCTCTATTCTTCTTTTATGTATGAATATGTTTATAGATATAAAAGATTATTTCTTATGGGGATACATGAAGAGTGATATTGGAAATTATTTACCTCATTTGATGGTATGTTAGAATATTAGTGCTGAGAGAAAAAATTGTAATGGGATATTTAAACCACTACACATTCTAAAATGGAAATGGGAAAACATCAACTTGTATTCTGTCATCAGACTCCAAAAATATCTAAATAACATAATACTATTTTATTTTTAGTAAATCGCCTTATGAATTCAGTGAACTTCATTTCTATAAGAGTATACTTACATCTTAATCAAATTTATATAATATTTATTAAGAATTTAGTAACATTTAATGGAGTACCACATTCAATTATATCAGATAGAGATATGAGGATTAACTCAATGCTCTATAGAATTCCTCAGTGAGATCTAGATATATAGTTATTTTTCCGTACTACTTATCATCCTTATACAAATGGTATGTATATGAGAACCATTAAAACACTATAAGACATAATTTGGTCTTATTCAATGTATTTCAAAGCTTATTGGGATCAAACCTTCCTCTAGTTAAGTTCACTTATAATAATAGCTTTTACTCGATCTTTCAGATTTATTCATGTGAAACTATACATGGAAAACTAGTATATAAATCCAATAGGATATGATGTAGTTATATATGGAAATATATTTGGACCTATTATAGCTGTAAAAATTGTAGATAATGACAAATACAATCAAAATCACATTAAGGAAGCTCAGATCTGACAAAAACAATTATACTGAAAATCATAGATCAAAAATAGAATTTAGATTTGGTGAGAGATTATTCATATGTATCTCTATAGATATAATTTTTTTAAACTTTTGAAATAAAAATAATTTAATCCATTGGTATATTATCCCCTTCATGATTATTTAATTTTTAGGGACAATAGCTTATCGTTTGGTGCTTCTAATGAACCTTTATTCGGTTCATGATGTGTTATACGTGTCTCACTTGAGAAAGTACATATCTAATCCTTCACATATACTAAAATTAAAGGAGTACTTCTAGAGAATTTTCTTTTCATTGATGAATAATCATAAAAAATATTGGATCATAGAGATGATTTTCTATAGAAAAAGACTACTCACCAGGTTAATGTTCTCTATAGGAATCATAAATTAAATAAAGATTCATTAGATCTCAAGGATATGATGGAACAAATATGATGGAATTTTTTTTAATTTGGTTTTAATTTAAAATCTTGTTCTTTTACGATATATTTCTCTTCCAATAAATTTAATTTCTATGATCAGTTGTGATACACTCAACACCATGTATAAATAAGTTGTATTATAATATACCAATATAAACTAGTCGTTAAATTATATTAATGAATATAAATAATATCATATTGAAATTCATATATAGTGGTTTTAGATAATGAAAATATATTAATAAATATAATCACATTTTTTAGAAAAGTCATTATGTTCTTTAAAAATACATTTTCCCGCAAAATGTTCAATATTTCTCTTTGCAAGAGAATAATATAATGAATTTATTCCGATTTTTTAAAATTAAAATTAAAAAATAACATCAAATTTCAAATTACTATGCAATATTTTTCTTAATGTTCATTTTAGGAATTTTCTGAAAGTAATTATCTTTTATGAGTTGTGAGAAATACCATGTTTATTAAAAAGAAGAATTTTCATTTCAAGCATTAAAAAAAGATAAATTTAAAAGAAATATTTAAAAAGTAAAATTATCTAATTAATATTATTATTAATCTAATTATGTTCATGGATATTAATTTTATATTTTATTATATTATAAAAACGTTATGTACTTCCAAAAAAAATTTCTGGTAAACTTTTTGTCATCTCATTTTTTGGGTTTAATTTTAAAATAAATTATTTTAATTATATGAAATGAATATTGAAAAATAGATATAGTATTTTTAAATAGGAGGGAAATTTTTTAAAATAAAACCCTCTTAATTTTGTTTATCATGAATAATAACTATGGTAAATATTTCTAATCATGGTAAGGGTAAAACGGGGAAAACATAGATAAAACCAAGAGATTATGTCTCCAAAACAACTCAACACTTTAATTTAATTCATTTTATAGGGGAAATTACACCATATACATTCTAATTTATAATATATATCATTTTTGTTTCATTTTTAGTTGATGTTGACATTTATATTATTATATGTACAGAAAATTATAAAATATCACTCTCTTGATTTTAATATCTATAAAATTTTCCTATAAGTATAAAAAGAGGATAATTTTGGTATTAAATGTTTTTTTAATATTATTATATTTTTTTATAAAATTAATTTATTTTTAATTTTCATTATTAAATTAATTACCTTAAATGGTTACAAAATACTAACACAATGCTTCTAAAGGTAGTAGAAAAATAATGTAACTATAATTCGGAACTCTAAGAGTAATATTTTTTAAAATATTTAATAGTGAAAGAAAGAATTTAATAAATTGGCATGGCATATTATTGGTTTTTTAATGTTTTATAATGAAATTAATTTTTTTTATTCATTCTATTAAAGTCAAATTTAAAGAATAGTGTCAAAAATTATATTAATTATATTTTATATAAGTTAATAATTTATTAAATAATTTTATAATCATAAAAATTTTGTAATCAGAAAATTAGTACTATAGGTGGTATTAAATTTAATTCCTTTTTGATTTATGATTCAATTGGTTCCTTACATATGAAATTATAACCCTTTAAGATTGAAAACATCATTGTAGTAGTTAAGGTTAAAATCAGTTAATGATGGGATTAAACAAAAAGATAATGTTTAAAATGACACAAAAACAAATAATAATTAATTACATGAATTTATTTTTACCATATCATAATTTAAATTGTATCCATGTATATTTGGAATCATTATACATGAGAAAGTATTCAATTATATTTTAGTATTTTATGTAATTTTATGTGTGGTCTTTACCTCATTTATAAAAGGAAATCACTTCTATATATTATTTACACTAAATTGAACATTTAAGGATGACCAAACCCTATAATATTATATTATAAAATTAATTATCCACTAATTAGTTGTGTTTTTATTCTTAATAGTGCATTCCAAGGGTCCCTAAGAATTGATATAAAAGAGTCTTAATGATGAATCTTTAATCTTATAATCTCAACTGTTTAACTATATCTCTATTTCAACCTATAAATAAATTGAATTCACAATGAAATAATAATTTTAGTATAATAGATATATTAAAATGATATTATTATTATATAGAATCCATTATTCAATATCTTTTCAATTAAATTAGTAGTGAAACAATCATATGTATGTATTTGTAGACTTCCACTTCCACGTAATGATATTATTTATTTTCCCTAATAATATTTCATGGTAGGTTTTTATGATGGGTTTAATGTTAATATATGATATTATAATATAATTATTATTATGTAATTTTAATTTTATATATATCATATTTTCTTCGAGTCCATTTAAAGACAATAATGTTACTCAATCATACATGCGGACTACCACTTCCACAATGAGATGTGATTTATTTTTCATTTCATCATTACAGGGACAGTAACAAAAATAGTCTTAATGAATATAATATATATATATATTTGGAATTGATTTTTAAAAGGTGATTTATTATTTACCATTATTTCTATCTATATGTTGAAATGTAAAGTTTAGATTCATGTGTACGTATGACATTCCTTCTTCACAAGTGTTTTAACTCATTTTTAGATATATATCATTTATAAATGACCCTAAGTATGTATATATAATGAATATTCAATATATTTATATCTTGAATAATATTTTTTGGATGATGGTATCATTTTAAATATATAATGACCGGAACTGCGAAACCAAAATTATCTAGAAAAATGAAATAGATAACACTCAAAAATGATGATTTTAATATAGAGCTATTAATAAATAGGTGTCCAAATTTTACAAGTGAATAATATATGATATTATTAGTGTGTAAATAATTTTTTATAGGATTATATTTAATTTAAATTAAATATATAGTAATTTAGAGTGCATTAAAACTAATCCAAACTTCATGTTCAGGATTTATGTTTTAGACTCATAGTTTATCAGAATTGCTTATTATCATATATTCAATAAAGAACATTTATAAACTAGCTCTCACAAGTCTAATGAATTTTCCTCTACGAGATTTAGTTTTTTACAATACATTTTTTCCTTTCTTTTTTATCTATTTAAGAATATAATATTCTATAAGAATATTTTTATGGAAACCCAAATTTATTTCTCTATTTTGTAAAAAATTAATTTTCTTCCATATTGATATTTTCAAAAAATGTTTTTATATTATCAGGTTTTTTAAATAATATTTTACTCATGATTATATTTTTAATTTTTTTAAAGGGTGTATTTTTTTTTGAAATGAGCCACGTTTTACTTTTTAACAATAATTTGAAAGAAGTTTTTTTTTAAATATATAGAATGAATAGAATTTTCCTCAATAAAGACTGATCAATAACTTGAATTTTAATTTTAAATTTTACAATGTTATTTTTAGAGAAAATATTTTCTTTAATATTTGGAAAAATATTATATTTTAAATTATTGATTTCAAAGTGTACAGTTTTTCCCCATTAAATATTACAGTGGTCCATTATAAGTAATTTCCATATATGATAACATCCTTATATATAATTTATGATTTAATATACATATGATCCATTTATACTATCCATTATTAATATTTGGATGTATTATGGTGATTAGGAATTAAGGGTGATTCTATGAAACTCTTTTCTTTCTTATGGCTTAATTATGTTATTATGATACCTTTATGAATCCAATTTATTTTAAACGAGTAATGCTATTATTAAATTATGAAGTGTTTATGAAACCCAATTTATTTTATCGGTTTATAATATGACTAATGGTGTTTTGTTTTTTAGATTACATTTTTTGCATTTTCATCTTCTAGTGGGTGGTGTCAGAATTATAGTTTTGTCTAATGCATTGGGTAACGATGAATGTATCAAGAGATAATAAGGTTTGGAATGGGGAGTGGACACAATTTAGTATGGGGATTTTCATATATGATCATATTGGGAGTGATCCTTGACTATTTATTTGATTGAAAGGGTAGTGAAAACAATCCAGTATTATATTAATTTTAGTGAGCCTTAACTAAATAAATGATTTTCTATGCTTATTTTTATCCCAAAAAATTATACCATATGCCAATATTATTCTCTAATAGATCAAGTTCATTAATTCCTTGTGAAATGAATGTATTTATGAAATGATTCAAGATTATAACATAAGATATGCTAGGCATGGTGTGTAGATGTTATTCTCAAGTTCTCGTACACTTATGCTCATGTTATGCAAAAGAGATTATTTATATCTTCTTAATTTACCCTTAATGAACATATAATCACACCCTTTATTTTTTTCCTTCTCCATGATATGAATAATGATTTTATGTATGATATGTCTAAGAAGGGTGTAACATATTATTTTATTAGTGGGAAATGATGTAGATCTATTATGTACAACTTTTTAATGTATCCATGTATCCAAAGAAACTAGTCCTACATTATTCTAGTATAGATCTTGATTTTATGTATTAAATATTAATCTAATAAGATGTAATATTTATGCATGAAAGGCATGGATTTCTTTAGTTGGTATTATATAATGTATTAGTTAACAATAGAGATAAGGATATGAGAACATTATTTACAACCCTAGGAATGTGTTTAAGTATAATATTACATCCTATTATTTTGGTAAGATACACATTTTTTTGTTTTCCATTATGATTAATGTTGGTCATAGAATTATTTGTTGCTCTTGAAAATGGTTGGAACCCGAAGGAACTATCAAAATGATATATGTGATGATTTTCCTCTTGAGAAACCAAATTTTAAGGTATATGTAAATCATAATAACATTGTTATGACAATAAAAATTTATTATTAAATGAATCATGTTTTTCTTACAATTGACAAAGGGAGGGATCAATATTTTATTAAGACCTTCATGAGGTACCATACACCTTATTTAAATGGGTATATTGATCAAATAGTTATTAAGAAATAGAGAGCTACCAATGAAAATATATTTCCCATTCTATATTGTTAATAAAATAAAATTTTAGTTCGGTTTTTTATTATTTGTAGTGAAAAAAAGATCAATAGTGGGATATTATCCTGAAAACGAGTCAATTGGGATAAATTGACTCCATCGATTTGGATGATTTTTGGATAATATTATTCAATATGAACATTAATTGAATTGTTTTTAAAATAATGGATAATGGACTCATTTAACTATGTCGTAGTGGTGATTATTCAGTAAGTACCTAAGAGAAAAAAATATTCATGACTATTTATGTAATGACCTGAGCCCATGCTTCCAAACATAGAACATATAAATTTTTTGTATTTTTTCATAAAATAAATGGAATGTATTCCCAACATTGATTACATACCATGAACTTTTTTTAGTATAGTTTTTTGTGGAATAGATCAAACTTTAATTTTTATCATATCATTATAAAATTAAAATAAAATATATATTCTACTTCACACATTCTAAGTCTTTATCAAAGCTACCTATCATAAACTTATATCTAACCTACAGAAAATTGTTTTAGAACAAGGGGTGAGAATTAAATTTCCCATAAAGGGGTTTTCAAAAATACCATTGAAAAATACCTTTTGAAAAATGTCTTTAAAAAATATTATAATACTTTGAAAATAATTATACTTTGAAAATTGTTAAAAAAATAATCCAGTGATGTTTTTAAAACATTAAGAATGCTCTTGGAAACAAAACACATTAGGCCACTTGAAACATTTAAGGTTGTCTTATGCCTACACACTTACTGAGGGATGTGTTAACTCTCTAATGACCAACCATATATTCAACGTTCTAGTGTCATAATTTATATATAAAAAACTTTTTATCTTTCCTCACACACACAAAAACACACACACACACACACACATATATATATATATATATATGTGTGTGTGTGTGTTTACTCGAAAAATTTTAGTTTTAAAAAAATAATCAATTATTTCATTCACATACATTTATATTTATATATAAATATATAAATATTAACCTTTATTGAAAATCACTTGTTAGACATGGTACAAAATAAATCTCAAGACATTATCCATTATATGGACTGTCAAAATAATAAAAATCCATGTTTTTATATTTTCATCTTATAGATCATGAAATATATTTTATTTAAATAGATAAACTTTATAATCTAAAACTCATCCTTGAATAAAATTTTAAATTTGGTTTTCAGAATTCATTTTATGCTTCAAAAAATGACATCAATTTATAATTTCTTCACACATAATAAGAGAAATTAGTTATTTCGTGATCAAAAAATCAAAATATTCGACATTAAATTATAAAAGAAAATTTTAAATTCAGCTTTTTAAAACATAGTGGAATTGAAGTACATAATTATTTTGAAATTAATCCTTAAATTTTAAATAGAAATAATGAATTTATAATGAATACAAGGAATGTTGATGTTATGCACAATTCATGTCCATGACTAAATGAAAATGTGACATCCTTAATATCAATATAATCGAATGACATTCTTAGTTTTCTATGCGCACTAATTTAGAAATAAGAAAATAAACTTATAAACATGAAAATAAACATTTCTTCTATATATATAAATTCAAAAATAACATATTATTCATTTTTAATTCATATAATCAAAAATAGAAAAATAAAAATAAAAAATTATATATATACATATATATATATATATATATATTTGTAAATTCAAAATAAATGATAAATTGAAAATAGGTTCAATCCCTATGAAAAGTATAAATAAACAGTACTCTTATAAAAAATTATTAGTTTAGAAGAAATTTAAAATTCCTAAGTCAATTAAAAATAGGTAGATATATATATACAAATATAACTTTTTAACTCAAGAATATTTTGATGAAATAAAATTAAAACCTAACAAAGATTTTATAAAATTCAGAATAAAGAAATAAAAATATACTAATATAAATTGTAAGATTGAAAAAAATGTATATATAGATTGTTAAATATATACATACATATAAATATATGTGTATATATTTTTAGTAATAGTATAATCTGAAAAAAAATTAATTACACCATTAAATTATTTAAGAATGGAGAGAAAAGATGTTGGATACAAGGAAAGAGATATGCAGGGTATAGTTTGGGAGTTTTCAGAGTCACACATGCACACAGACACACACACACACACACACATATATATATATATATCTCAATCTGGATGCTTGCAATGGATGCTCCTATGTTCGATTCATTTAATTTTTCTGTTATTAGTTAGGTTGTTTTTTAATTTTTTTATAATTATATTGTGTTTAGGTTTGTGAATAATTTTAAAAAGTGTGACTCAGATTTGTTTTCACACCACCCAAAGTTATATATTATTTGTTATTTTTTATCTTCAATTTAATCATCTCATGGTTCCCAATCATTTTTTCTATATTTTGAAATTATATTCACCTTTTATTTTGTCATGTAATGATCAAATTTATATTATATTCTCATGATTATCTCTATTTTTTGTGCTTTTTCACTTTTCTAGATTTTAGTTTTTTTCTCTATTTTTTCTTACTCTCTTTTTTAAATTTTTATTTTTTATAGAAAAAATGTCTTATATAATTTTGTTTTTGTATAATTAAAAAATATAATATAAAACACATTATTATAAATATATAAAATATATTATTGTAATTATGTAGTTATATTAGTTTTATTTTTATCATATTTTATCATATATATGTATAATTAAATTTTTATATAAATAAATAAAATCACAAATTTTTTACCATATATATAATGTGTGTTTTTTTATAAAATAATTAAATATATTTATAATTTAAAAACATTGTAAAAAACATAATATATTTTCCTATATTTATATATTTTATTATCTTAAAAATTAAAATAATATTTTTCATTAAAATAATGTTTTACCTTTAATTATTATTACTAATATTATTATTGTCATTATTAAAATATTTAAAAAATTATACATATTTCAAGATAATGGTAACATTTTAATTATAAATAGTATATGAAGTATTAAATTTTATTTGTATATATATATATTCATTTCATTATATATGTTTAAAATACAATCATTTTAATTTTCAAACATTTTTTGTTATTCAAATATTTTATTCGTTACACAAATAATCAACTAAATTTATCTATATCAAAATACACTTTTAAATAAAATAATACAACATTTTTTAAAAAAATATTTGTTTAAAATTTTAAATCAAAATATCAATGTTTTATAACAGCTTTAATTATATCATTTCTTTATATAAAAAATTTATTTATTAAATACCAGATTAAAAAATTATATAAATATCTTGTGGTTTTACATTCTTCACCCTTAAGAGAATTTCACCCTCTCAATTAATTTGATAGTATAAGAAAATTTAATTAAGGAAAAATAGAATTGATAAACTTTTATACTCTACCGCTTAGACCACATTTGTTCTCTAAATATTTCTACATTATTTCTCTGATATCAATTGTAACGACCCAAGTCCATACTTTCAGACTCATCACATATAAATCTTATTTTATTTAATTATAAAATAAATGGGACATATATACAAAATTTATTACATACAAGGAACTTTTCCCAGTATAGGATATGTAGGATTAGAAAAACCATAGAGTTTTATTAGATATGTACAAAATTAAAATAAAATATCTAATATAGTTCATGTGTGAAAACTCATTATCGAAGCTACCCAATGTAAAACGTCTAATTGACCTGTAAGAATAGTTTCAAAACAAGGGGTGAGCATTAATATTTTTAGTAATGGAATTTCTAAAATACCATTAAAAAATACCTATGTAAAATTTCCTCATAAAATATTATAATACATTGAAATTAATTATACTTCTAAATTGGATTAAAAATAACCTTATGATTTTTGGATAACATTTATCAAGCTCCAGAAAACAAAAAACATGAGTCCACTTAAGACAATATGGTTGCCTTGGGCTAAACCACTTGTCGATGGATGGGCTCACTCCCCATTTCCATACTGTATTTACAACGTTCATGTGATGGAATTTATAAAAAACATTCCCATCCAAGCATACATATATATACATTTTCTACCATAATTGTTGTTTTAAAAACCTAAAAAAGCATTAAATTCACATAAACTTATATTTATATATAAATTTATAAATATAAACCATCAGGGAAAATCACATGTTAGACTTAGTAGAACAAAATCTCTTCACATAAGCATTTTCATGGACTCTTAAAATAAATAACATTCATGTATTTATATTTTCATCTAACAACTCATTAAATAAATTTTATTTAAAATAATAACTTCTGTTATCAAAAAAATGCCCTAAATACAATATCAAAACTCCTTTACTTAATTTATTTTTTTCACACAAAAAATTAAATAAAATTGTAACATTTTACAATATAATAATTGAAATTAGTAATTTAATAGTAACATAATCATAATCTTGCACATAAAATTTGAAATAAACATTTTAAATGAAAAATTTAAAGCTTATAGAAATAAAAGTACATTATAATTTCATAAGTAAGCCTCAAAATTTAAAATGAAATTAGAAATTTATTATGAATTATAGGAATGTCGATGTTGTGCATAAATCATGTCCATGACTATAAGAGAATGTGATGTATTTATTTTCTATATAACCTATTTACATGCTCATTTTTCTATGTGCACTCATTTAGAAACATGACTATAAACATATAAACAAGACAACAAAAATTTATTCCATGTACATAATGTCAAAAATTAAAGATTAATCCTCTTTAATTATTCAAAACATAAATAGATTGATATACATATACATTTATATATATATATACATATATATTTATATATATTTGTATATTGATCATAATTGATAAATTTAAAACATGATCGATCCCTATGATAAATAGAAATAAACAATCCTCTCACATGAAATGATAAGTTTATAAAAAAATTTAAATTCTTAAATAATATAAAAATAGTTAGAAATAGATACATATATATATTTTTTAAAATCAAGTATATTTTGATGGAATATAATTAAAACCATTACCTGATTTTTTAAAATTTAATAGAAATAAATAAAAATATACTTATATAAATTGTAAACCATAAAAAATAAATTAGTAGATTTTTAAATATATATATATAAATATATATGTATATATGTATATTTATAATTAGTTTATACATAATATGAACTAAGTTAAATTACATCCTTACTTTGTTTGAGAATGTGGAGGTAAGTTGTTGTAAAGAATATAAGTGATGAGGAGGGTATAATTCAGATGTTTCCATAGTCAAAAATATATATATATAATTAGAATCTTACACTAGAATCTTATAGGTTTGATTCATATTATTTTTTATAATTATTTTACTTCCGATTTTATTTTTCATATTTATATTTTGTTTAGGCATGCAGTGGATTTCGAAAAGTGAGACTCACTTCTAATTTCAAACCACCCAAAGTTATATTTTATTTATTACTTGGTCTTATCTTCAATTCAATATTCTCATGGTTCCCACTTATTTTTTCTCTCTTTTAAAATTTTATTCACCCTTTTTTTGTCAAGTAATTATAACTTTTATAATATATTGGCATGATTATCTCATTTTTTGTGTTTTTTCAGGTTTTCAAGCTTTTGGTTTTGTTCCCTCAATTATTTTCTCTCTCTTTTAACATTTTTTATTGAAACAACATCTTATATAATTCAGTATTTTATATTTATAAAATATGATATACTACCCATTATTAAAAATATATAAAACCCATCATTATATTAATATAAACATATTTCTCTAATTTTTATCATTTTGGATCATATATTTGTACTTTTTTATACAAATAATTAAAATCACACTTTTTTTATCATGCATATTTTTTTAATTTTTTATTAAAAAATAAATATATATTTTTATAATTTTTAATTTTGTTAGGAAACATCATATATTTTCACATATTTATAAAATATATTAACTTAATGATAATACTAGTTTTCAAATAAAAAAATTTTACCCTAAATTAACATTACTATTTTTATTTTTATAATTATCATCAATAAAATTATAACATGAATTATATGTATTTTAAAATAATTGTAAAATTTAAATTATAAATAGTATTAAAAATATTAAATAATATATATTCATTTCATTATATATATGTTAATATAATGATTTTAACTTTGGAACATTTTTTTATTCAAATGTTTTATTCTTTAAAAAATAAAAACTAAATATATTTATATTAAAATTCAAATTTAAATAAATTAACACCACCTTTAAAAAATAGTTTATAATTATACATCAAAATATCTTATTTTTATAAAATATTTTATTAAATCTATTCCTAATATTAGAAAAACTTTTAAAAAATACTTAATTAAAAATGTCCATTTAAATTTATTAGGGTGTTGCATTTGATGTATTCCTTTGGTATTATCATCCAACCAACAAGTAATATTGATCAATTATATAGTAATTTTAACCATGTCTCATAAGGGAGTTAGAAAAAGGAGACTTTATTAGCGATGTATATATCGATTTATGTTCTACTAAAGTAGAAATGGAGATTTTGTTTACCCAGAAATATTATGGTAATGATAATAAAATAAGGAGGAAATCAAATTATTTCTTAAGACCTGTCGAGATTAGAAGATGATATTTCATTTATTCTTGATGTTTGGAAGGGATCACAAAGGAAGTTTTCTTTAGGGAATCGTTTAATGTGTTATTTGTGGAAAGGAAGGTAATAGGTAAATCAAATACTGATGTGATGAGAAAAATAATTCTTCCAATGATTTAGTGAATGAACAACAGAATGCACCAACCAAACTCTAGTGTTTCAAATGAATGAAGTATAGCAATTATGCTAACCAGCGATTGAATATTAAGGTTATTGATGATGACTAATATCAAGAATCTCTTAATCCTTGAGAAAATGGGAAACCTCATGTTATTACTATTTTTTACATTTTTAATGGTATATTAATAATCCACACTAGAATAACTAATATCAAATTGGATATTGGATCTTACAAGTATTATATATCAGAAAAATATTTTAAGTGTATTGAAATTCCAACCAACGGATTAGGTATTGAATTACTATTGAAAATATTTAATGGTACAATGATCGCATATTAACTCGGTGATTACTATCTAATTTATGTTTATGGATATGTGTTTATTGAAAATATTTTTATTCTTCCTCTAGATTAATTTTATGTTATTTTGGATATATATTAGATTTCTTTATATAAATCCCACATAAATTTCTGAGGAAGGGATGTTATGTCTGATATTCCAAAAAATCGTATGATCATTTATCAATAAGACACTGCAAAAATATATCCAAATGAAATTACATCAAATATATGAGTCTTGAATCCTATTAAAAATGTGAGGATATCTTTTATGACTAGCATAATTTAAACATCAAATATATGCAAATTCTATTATAGTGTGTGAATATTTTTTTCAAAAAAGTTTCCATGTGTTCCTATAAACTGTAAAGATAATTATTTAGTAGAACTTATACCTGGGGCTACACATATTTCAAATAAACCATATAGAACGTCCCATATTGAGTTACAGTAATTAAATAAGAAACTCTATGAGGATATAGAGAAGGGACTCATTTTTCTATGTGTATCAACATTGGGTGAACCTATTTTTCATTAATGAGAAAGATGAATCAATATGTCATTAGAATGATTATCATGAACCTAACAAGATCAGAATCCCGAAAAATTATCCACTTAATAGAATTGATTAATTTTTAAATCCATTATAAGGATCTCAATATTTTTACAATATTGATTTTTGATCTAGACATATTTAATTGAAGTTCAAAAGTGATGACATGACTCAGAAATCATTCGTTATGAATAATAGAAAATATTAATTTATATTAATGTCATTTGGTATTACTAATTCCCCTTATATCATTAAAGATATAAGGAATAAAGTTTTTATGGATTTTCTTGAGAAATTTATGGATGAATTTATATACTAAATTCTTATATATTACAAGGGTACGATAGGGTATGAATTTCACAAGATAGTTATACTAAAGACCCTAATAGAGAGAAGTTATATGAAAATTTTACCAATTGTGAATTTTTATACATAGAGATTCATTTTTTGGTCATATAATCTCAAGATTGGGTGTATTGATAAATCCATAAAATAATGAACATATTTAATTCTATCCATTAAAAAACCACTATAAATTTGATCTATTATTTCCAATATTTTTATGGATAATATCTGTGCATTTTGGATATTTTATCATAGTTGTATAATCCATTCACCATGAAAACACATAAGGGGTCCATGATCTATTAGATTATTGAATTTGGGAAACTTTTCAATGAACTAAAGAGAATGTTAGTTAGTTTAACTTTAATTTCTCAATTCTATATTGGAGAAGGTTTTGAGATCTATAGTGATGAATTAAATATTTGATTGGGATGGTTCATCACGTAGAATCACATGGTGATAGCTTATACCTCACAATAACAAACATTTAATGCAGAAAATTACCCAACTCATGATTTAGAGTTAGGTATTGTGGTTTTTCCATTAATGATATGGAGGAATTAAAAATAGGGAGAATGGTTTGATATATATATATACTGATTAAAAAATTATTGTATATATTCACTCCAAAAGAGTTGAATATTCTCTAGAGAAAATTTTTAGTGTTTAATAATGATTTAGATTTCACAATACAGTATTCCATGTGAAAGAGAACAGGTTTGGAGATGTACTAGGACAAAAGGATCATGTTATGTTATTTATAATGAGGATTAAAAAATATAATATATTTCTATATTTTCAAATAATGTATCTATAAATCAATATGTAAAGAGAGAAATCCCATATTTCTCAATTTTGTGTTCAATAATCCATCCATGTGAATTTTGAAATGTCACAATAGAAGATAAAGAAATAATGAAGAAGGTCATAAATGTTCCGGAGTTCAACCATTACTATGATGGAATTATAATTTCTGTGAAATATGTATGTTTCTCAAAAATACCATACATATAGAAGGATATATTTGATAAATCTCACATTTCATCCTTCTCTATTTATATTAGAAGTATAAATATTTATAGAGATCTAAAATTGTATTTTTTGGTTGTATAAGATAAAAATTGATATTTTAGAGTATATATTGTAGTTCTAGGTATGTAATAAATTTAAGGATCGGAGACCAAATTTTAAGGGGATATTACAACCATTAACCATACCAGAATGGAAATGTGAAAAAATCACCATGGATTTTGTTTCCAAACTCCATAAAAAATATTAAGATTATAATTTCATCTGGGTTGTATTCTATCAACTAATGATGTTAGCACACTTCATCACAATCTGATAAGAATTATATATTAATCATCCTTTCAAAATATATATTATGGAAGTGGCAAGGATTCATGGAGTACAACATTCTATTATATATAATCGAGATATGTGGTTTATCTCATTATTCTTGAGACGTATTCTAAAATCTCTTCATAAAAGGTTATGTTTCAACACTATTTGTCATATATAGACATATGATCATACTCGGAGAAACATTTATGACCTATAGGATATTTTTAGGCCTTTAATTATGTATTTTAATGGAGCTTGGTATCAACACCTTCCTCTAGTCGAGTTCTCTTAAAAATATATTTCCCACAAGCATTCAGATTGATCCAAGAGAATAACTCAATATAAATAAGAATAGGATAGAAATGTTATAGGAATATGTTGTAAAAATAATTCTATTAGTACCTGATGTAGAAGACTAAAGGATAGAGAATGTCAAATCCATTCACAATTTATAAAGTCAGATCAGGGTCAATTGTAATTTTATACTGAAACATGTTTGAAAACTATTGAATTTGAAGTTGGTGAGATGGTATTCATATGAATTTATCCATTGAATAATGTTTTGATATTTATAAATAAGGTAATTTTAAGGTTGATTTTTTTTCCTCTTTAATATTCTTGATAAATTAAGGATGGTAGTTCCTCATTTAGATCTTTCGTTTAACCGTTATCAAATTCATGGTGTGTTACACGTATATTTGTTAATGAAGTACATGAATAATCATTAACATATACTAAAATCATAGGTTATACCACTACAACATGATTTTTCTTTCATTGTATAATTTCTAGAAATCATAGATAACAGATATAAAGTGACACAGAACAACATTACTCATCTAGTTAAAGTTCTCTAGAGGAATTGGAATTTAAAAAATGTTATATGGAAACAAGAGGATGTTATGAACTAAAGATATAATCATTTTTTAATATTCAACTGATGTTATTATGATGGATAAAATAAATTTAATTAGGTTAGAATGTAAAATGTTAGTATTTTATTATATATTTTTCATTAAATAATTTTAATTTCTTTGATAGCATGTGATACATAGAACATCGTGTCAAAATGAACCGTAATATATTATACCATAATACCTGAGCTATTAAATTGGAAGAATTAATATAAATAACCATCTTTTAAAAATTATGTATAATATTTTTAGATAAATATGATATTTTTGATATATATGTACTTAATTTTTATAAAAGTCATTATATGATTTAGAAATGGATTTCCCCCCAAAAAAATATTTAATTTTCTATGAAATTGTATAAATTCTTTCTTGAAATATTAGAAAATTAATTTCTGAAAATGAATGATATTTTTATATCATTATTTCAAAATTACCTTTCAGTGATTTTCTTATAATTTTTTGAAAAGAATTATTCTCTAACGAATATTGAAAATTACTAAATTTTATTGAAAACTAACGTTTCATTTAAAACATTAAAAAAGTTTTTTTTTTGCTTCAAAATGTTTTTAAAAGTAAAAATGGTTCGTTTATATTATGGATAATATAATTTGGTTCATTTTAATTAATGTTAAGTTTCATTTTATTATAAAAACATGTAATAATTTATAAAAAATCTTTCCTAGATATTTTCGTACATCACATTGTGTGGGATTAATTTTATATTAAATTATTTGACTTTTTTTATTGAATCTTAAAAATGAATACTTTATTTTGAATCATGAAATTTAAATTTTCTTAAATAGGTCCCTTTTTTATAATTATGAATATTAATAGTGGTAAATATTTGTCACCTCGATAAAGGTAAAATGTTTCATACCATGTAAAAATCATGTGATGAAGTCTTGAAATCAACTCAATACGATCCTTTATTTCATTATATGGTATAAATTTATCCTTACAAAAATATTATATATTTAATTTTATTTCCATTTTACCTTTATAGTTCAATTTATATTTTTCCATGTAATGAAAATTCCAAGATATCACTCTCTATATTTTAATATCGGTAAATGTTTTTTACATATGGGTAAAATGATTAAATTTTCTATTATAAATATTTATTAAATTTTGAATTAATTTTTTTATTATCATATTTTAATTTTAATATGTATTCATGAAATAACTACCTCTAATGCTTACACAATGC
Organism: Viscum album; assembly: GCA_963277665.1. Taxonomy (NCBI): domain Eukaryota; kingdom Viridiplantae; phylum Streptophyta; class Magnoliopsida; order Santalales; family Viscaceae; genus Viscum; species Viscum album. The sequence continues at coordinate 981,965,260 of OY728125.1, forward strand.
GAACATGGATCTTTAGTAAGTAGTGGAAAAAACATGTAAATGAGTTTAAGAACTCAAGAAGCAATAATTTGTTGGGTGGCATATAGTACCCCAAAAAATTTATTTATGGATTTAATATATTAAGGATGGTTTATGGGTCTATATTTGAATTAAAATTATATATTCATTCTTTAAAAGTGAAATTAAATGAATAGTGTCAAAATTGACATTAATTTTATTCTACGAAAAAAAATAATTTTCCGAATTATTTAAAAATCTAAAAAATCTTGAAAAATTAAAACTTAGGAGTATAAAGTGTCTAACATATCATCCATTTTTCATTTATAATTCAATATTTATGATAAATGTATAATTATAAACCTTAATGTCATAAAAATTTGTTAACAAAGTAAATGTTAAAATCAGTTAACAAAGTTTCTAAACCAAATTATAAGATGTAATCTTACACCAAAACATATCAAAATTTACATGGATATTGATATTTAAACCATATCCACTATTTACATTAATTTATGGATTTTTAAGAAATGTTAATAAGAATAAATTTAATTATATTTAAATTCTTTAAGAGATTCCATGTCTGTTATTTCCCCCCTTTATAAAAGAACACCATTTCTCTCAATTTTTCACACTACTTTAAGAATTTTAGATCCACAAAAACCTAACAAATTATCTTATAAAAAAGATTATATATTAATTAATATTTATTTTATTCTTATATTACAATTTCAATGGTCCTCAAAAATGGAACTAAAGGAGGCCTAACAAAGAATATATAATCTTTCTACGTGGCCCATTTCAGTTTATTTCTTATTCTACCTACACTAGATATATAGAATTAATAAAAAATTATAAATTAACTAAATAGTATATATTTAAAATAAATTATTACGTAACCATCATTATTCACCCTTTTATCCATTAAATTAAAATTTAAAGTATTGTTCACATATATTTTTTGGAATACCACTGCTACATAGTGATGCAATTCATTTTCCATCTCTATCGTCCATGGATGGTTATTATGATGGGTATAGGTTTATATATGTTATTTATAATATAATTATAAATATGTAATTATAATATCCTATCTAACTTCTTACCTCTCAATCCATTGGAAATTGATAATGTCAGTCATGTGTACGTGTGGATTATCTCATCCACTAAGCGATGTGATTCTTTTTTTAATTTTTACTTTACATTGATGATAATAAGGTTGGATTTAATTAAAATAATTTAAATTTATTATATAATAAATATTTTTTAAATTTTAATTATCAGTTAACTTACATTTTTTCTATCCTTTAAAAAGTGGAAACAACGTTCTTGTGGAAATATGAACTACAGTCTCCAGGAACAGTGTAATTCATTTTTCTATAACTCTCATTTCTGTATTACCTTTCAAATATATAAAATTAATATATATGATATTTATATCAGTAATAAATAAATTTAATAGTTTAACAATGATTAACATAAAATTACTATAATAACCAATCCAAAATTATCATGAAAAGTGAAATAGTTAACACCTGAATATGTTGATTTTAATAGGGAATTATCAGTTAATAGGTGTTAAAATATTATATATTAGTCATAAATGATATTAAAAGTATGTAAATTATTTATTTATAGAATTATAAAAAATATAATTTTAATACATTATTTTGGATCACAATCAAGAAAATACAATCTTATGGTAAGATATTTATGTCAAAATATCATTATTTTTCATGACTATTTATGATTAAGATTCGGATGAATAATTTATATAACTTATCTGTCAACAATAAAATAAATTATATTATCATATTTTTATTTCTTTATATTATATATTTTCCTTTCATTTTCCAATCAATATTAACACAATAGTCCGTAATAATTGTTTTAAGGAAAACTAACTTTATTTATCTCATCTTTCAAGAATTATTTTTCTTCCATATCCATGTTTTCTAAAACAACATTGTAACGTTTTTTATATTACCTTGGGATTATTGAAAGTAATTTTTACAAATTATTTAGTTTTTAAAAAAAAGAAAAGTAATGCTATAATTAATTTTTAAATGATATACTTTTTATTTTTTAATTAATATTTGAAAGGAATTGTTGTTTTAATATAAATAGTATAAATAGAATTTTCCACCATCATGATTGTTCAATGATTTGAAGATTACATTAAAATTTTCCAAGGATATTACATAGGAGTTACAAGGGAAATAATCTAATGATAACTTTCAAATTTGATTCATAAGTTGGATGATGATGATGATGATTTAAGCAAGATTGTATGGAACTAATTTCTTCCCCACAGTTTAATTATTTTATGATTTATCCTTTTTGAACCCCATTTAATTTCCATGGGCTATAGTTTGATAAAATTATGAAATATTTGTAAACCTAGTTTTTTCCCATGTTTTATTCAGTTTTGAATATTTTTATTGTATGGATCACATACATATTATTTTCATTATGTTATGAGTGTTAGAAGAAATATATTTCCCTCTAATGTATTCTGTAATTATGTATATATCCTGAGATAATAAGGATTGTAATGGGGATTAAAACGAGTTTAGAAATAGAATTTTTCCACTATGCTAGTTTTCTAGAGATAACCTTGGCTATATGTATGATGAAATGGTGATTGAAGGCAACACTCTATGATATTAATTTTAGTGGTCCTTGACTAAATAAAATTTTCCTATTTATAAGTGTATTCTGAAAAGATATTTTTTATTCCAACACTAAGATCTCATGGAATATATTAGTTGATTATATTAAGATTTAACTGTTATGAACTACCATAATTTATACAATAAATCAATAATATAATCAATAATATTTCTAGTATGGTTTTTAGATTTTATTCTCATGTTCTCATTCTCATATTCTCATGTAATAATTAATGTTTCATTGATATCTTCATTGTTTATGCTTATTTAGCATCTAGGATTATCCATTATCATGTTTACCCTCTCAAGCATATAGCGAAAGATTTTAAGTATGATATGTCTAAGAAAGCTTTTATTTTTTAATATCGAATAGGGATATTATTTATATCTCTTTTCAACAATTTGTTTATTTATCCAGGTTTAACAATTTAGTAGACCTAAAAAATCATGTCATAGATTGTCATTTTACATATTTAATATTATTATAATATGATATAATATTTATATATGTAAAGTATGGGTCGTTATGGCTGGTATTAGGGAAAGAATCGCTTATCTTTTCAAACTAGGATGGGATATATTTATTCAGAACCCTGGGGATATGTTTAAGAATAATATAGCATCCTAAATTTTTATTAATACATAGATTAAAGGGTTTATACTATGATTATTGTTTCTAAAACTGTATTTTCGGTTTTATTCAATTGATATTAGATAAATGAAGTATGTTAATGGTAGATTTTTTAGACAATGAAATAAATATCCTCTTGAGAAACCAAATGTTACAGAATATGGAATGAAAAATATCAGCATTATAATTATGTGACATGGTTATTCCATAAATCATGATGATCTTCTTAACAAACAATCCAGGTAACAACAACCTATTGATTCCTTTATATGGAAACATCTTTCAAATTTATGTGGTTATATTGAGCCATTAGTTCCACAGAAACATATTATTTTAATTGAAATTTATTTTTCATTATATAGTGTTGAAAAAATGAAAAATATGTTTTAGATATGTATCATTTGGAAAGAGAAGTCGATCAATGGAAAAATCATATCAATAGTAGTATGTAATATGAATAAATTGACTGCATGGAGTGGGATGAGTTTAGGAGTTTATTATTCAATTGGTAATTTCCTCATAATATTAGTATGAAAATAGAGAAGGAATTTCATGACCAAAAGTAAAATGATGATGAATCTGTTAGTATCTATGAAGAAAATATTACATGGAATAAGACGTATAGTTATGTTATTATCATCAAACATGAATGTAACATTAATAAATTATTTAGTGGCTTAAAACCAAGTATTTGAATGTCGTTTTCATTAAGTTACATCAGTAGCTATGAGGAAATAATTGGATATGATATCAAGGTGGAAATGTATATTGGTGTTACCCGACAATCTCATGGTTGTGATAAGAAAATAATGTCATAATTCAATAAAATTTCTAAAATCCATGGAGTGAATATTTTGGGATTTTCATTATAATTTATGTGTGAGAGGAAATTTGGATAAACTAATCTTATGTGAATTGGAAAATGTTATAATTTTGGAAAATAATTTCATCATGAAATAAAATATAAAATTTTTGGGAAGAAGAAGTCGACTAATAATATATAGAAAGAACCAAAAAATGCACCAACCACACTTAAGTGTTTCAAATCAATGGAGTATGGGAATTATTCTTACAAGTTCTCAAATAATACTAGTTAGTGATGATGATTGGAATCAGAAACCTCTTAATCCTAGAGACAAATGGAAATGTCAGGACCTCAATATTTATAATGTGGGGTAGGATAATGATATGGTGAAAGGGAAACACACCATCCCCTATAGAACTAATAATGAATTATTTTTTGTTTTATATACACATAATTTAATGTATACATAATTTTTTAAGGGTGTCAAAATTACACCTCAACTATTGGATATTGAATTAGTGCTGAAAACTCATAATGGTATGATGATTTCATCATAAGTCTATGATTCATCTCCAATTCATATTTATGGGAATGTACTTATATAAATTTTTATTATTCTCCCTCTAGTTAAATTTCATGACATTTTGGAATTTATTTTTCTCTCTTTGAATAATTCTTAAATAAATAGATGATAGATTGAATTCACTTTATATATTCCTAATATAATAATGATTTTCTATCCGTGTGATGATAAATTTTAACTTAATGTGAAAATTAAATCTATTTTGTGGGACTTTATTTCTATTAAAAGGTGTTGTTTGTGTAATATGGTTAGGGAAAAATCATCATTGGATATATGAATATTGTATGAGATATTTTTATTTTTTCTAGAATAGTTTCATCGCCTTCCTTAGAATTTTATATTAGAGTTATCAATAAAACTCATACCTAGTTTAACAACAATTTCAAAGAGTCCATATAGACTTCCCCTATTATGATTCCATAATTAGAGAATAAATTCAAAGATAATTGTGAAAAGGTATTAACTTGTCCAATAGTGTAACCATGGGTTATCCAATTCATTTTATTAAGAATAAAGATCAATCAATGCGACTCTTCGTTTATTATCGAGAACATTAAAAGACCACAACCAAGAATATATATCCTCTTCCATATGTTAATGATCTTTTAAATAAATACTAATGAGTAATTTTTTTACAAATATTAAAATTTAATCTGGATACTCTCTATTTAGTGTCAAGAGTGAAAACAAACCCATGTTAGCCTTCTGAATGAGGTATAGACACTATAAATTTATAGTGACGAAATTTTCTCTTATAAATTAGCCCCACTATATTCATAGATTTAATGTATAGATTGTTTAGATATTACTTTAATCAATTTGAGAATGTCTTTAAAGTTTATATTATTATATATTGAAAGACTAATGATGGTTATGATGACCACATGATAATTACACTAGTCATCCATATAAAGGAAAATTTATTTCGATAATTTAGCAAGTGTGAATTGTAGAAACGGAAAGTATCATTTTTGGGTCATATAATATCAAGAGATGGTATATTATCTTGTATTTTTGGAGAATTTCACATAGTTTTATAATCCACTCACCAAGTTAACTCATAAGGGAGACAAGTTCCATCATATAGAATAATATGAGGAAAACTTCAAGGAACCATAGAGATGATTAGTGAGAACACATGTCCATACACTAACCTGTAGTAGAGAATTTTTTTTATATATTGATGCATAAAAATATATGTGGATGTGTCCTCCTATAGAATTTAATGTTGATAGATTATTATAACAACCATATTATTTTTCTCACATTAATACATGATTTATTAAATAAGTTTACACATAATACAACAAGGCATAACATGAATATAATAATACATTTTCGGAAATAGGTATATCAATGTGGCATAAAAATAGTTTTAATCTTAAACATGAACAACGAGACATGATATAGCATAATAATCATAAAGTAAACATGGGAATAATGGAAACATCTTAAAACACTGCATCATAAGAATAGGTTAAGGAAAATAGGCAAGACATAATGATAGAAAATGTCCCATAAACAAATTTGGTTCACATGCTGTCCCAACCTGACATATCATTAAACTAAATTTTAATGATTGAATTGGTGTGCAACATTATTATAGATTCACCAATCATATTCATTTTATTCTCTTAGTTAAGTGTGCCACAAAAATCATAAAACATGGAATCATTCATCATCATATTTTATTCAATGATGAACTAGTATGGGATACATAAATTTAATAACATATTAAAAGTGTTATATGTGTATTAAAATAACACCATTGATAATAAATAGTTATGGTATTCACTATACGGTTATTTAGTGTTCTAAAATCATTATGAAATTTCGGCAGCATAATGGTGCCATGTAAAAATTAATAAATTACATTGATGATAAAAAAGATTAACTATCATAATTTGGAGACAAATGGGAATTAATATGGTCTTGGAATGATATATACCAACATTAGGAATTGTAAATTTAAGTCATAATACAATAGTGAAACATGAATAAAGAATAGAAGGTTGGGATCCCTTACTTGAGTTTGTGAGTCCAAATGCTTGGGATGAGCTTCTTGATGTCATGGGGGAACATTGGTAGGAATATAGATAGGGGATGGGAGATTAAGAAAATTCTAGAAGGATTTTGAGTAAATAGAAATGGGATATTGGGTGGGTTTATATAGAAAATGGGTGGGGATTTAATTAATAATTCTCAATCTAAGGTTTTGGACTCTATATAAAAAAATAACCAAATTTCATTGGTTTAGAATATATTATATTACCAAGGGCCAAACATAATAAAATAATGCCGTTTTTTAATTAGAAGTGATTAATACTCTTAAAGAAATGATTTTAGAACTATAAACAATATTAATGGTTTTGGAGGATTCATAATGAATTAATAAAATTAAGAAAATAAAAATTAAATCACATTATTTTTAATGGTAAACAAATATTTGGGTGTTTTTCCTTTAATTGTATTTATTATATCCATTTTTTTATTCTAATGTAATAATACACAATGTTTATTTATACGGTATTTAATTTTTAACCAAATATTCAATTGACTCTGAAAATTATGAAAAGTTATCCTTTTTATAATTATGATATCCTGACTCAAAAATAATATTTATTTTATCAAAATAATATTATAGATGTTTTAGTTTTCTCTTTTATAATAAGAATTGACATTTATTGAGATGTTCTAGGTTTTTTACAAGAAGTATCTTCGAACCACTATAATAATTTCATTAAACATCATAAAAATTATTTGACCATTTATACATTTTAAAATTTATTTAATTATAATATTTTATTTAAAAATAATTTATTTCAAAAAACTATTAATTAATCATAAGGAATTTTTTAATTGAATTTCAATATTACCCAATAATAATAATAATTATATTTTATTATAGAAAAATAATTTATAATGTAATAGTAAGAGGACGAAAATATATTAATTATTATATAAAAACTATGTTACATAATCATATCACTAGTATCTTGATACATATCCCATTAATACACTAGAAAAGTCCCATATAGTTAGGTGTGTGATGGTGAGACTTTTATTCGGTGGTTTGAAGAACATTATTTGGGTCATGATATTGATGACCTTGAAAATCTCATGTAATTGGTTTCACACAAAACATTGTTTTTGGAAATCAATATGGGATTGGTCAAGGAAAAATTCCTTATATTCTATATCCCTTGGAGGATTCTGTAAATGGGCTTCAAATGGTACGATCCTACTAGTTGAGGCCATCAACTCCTTTGTCTTTGTCAATTAGATTTTTTAAAACTGTATATTTATACTAATAATGTGATCAATATTCAATGGATATATTATCAACAGTAATTATTATTAACAATAATTTAAATATTATATAATAAGAACAAAAAATTTCATGTTTTTTATAACCATGATACATAATAACACATTTAATTTAATGACAAGGGATATTTTATTTATAACTATTCAGTCCATTACAATCTACTCTCCTTAAGAAAATTTCTCCCTCGATTTTTTTTGTTTTACACACTAAAATAAATGAGGGTAACATTGTTTCACAATTATCTATGGTTCCCGTGTTGCTTCTTCAAACATGTTTTTTCTCGACAACACTTTGACCATCTTCATTGTCATATTCCATAGGAATTTTTCTCTATGATCTAATATCATCACTCGATTATCCTAAAAAAAATTTTCATTCTATAATGGTACCACCTTTGGATTGAGTACATATTAGGGGTTTGGTATGAACTTTCTCAAGAGGAATATAATGAATACATCATGTAGTTATGATTGGTTCTCTGGGAGTGAAAGTCAGTAGGCCACCACTCTGATAAGAACAATCAACTCAAAGGGACCAATGTATGTTGGATTAATATTTCCATTCTTCCCTAATCTCATCACTTTATTCAATGTAGATATGTGGAGGAATACCATGTCACCATCATCAAAACGTATCTTTTGTTGATCATTGTCATCTTGGCTCTTTATTTGACTCTGAGAATCCCTAATTTGCTTATGATTAGTCTTAACCATTACCTCTATTTCCTCAACCATTTTAGGTCATAGTAGTTTCTTTTCACCAACATCATCCCAGTAGGTAGGTGTTCTACACCTCTTACCATAAATGGCTTCATATAAATCCATTTCGATGCTCAAGTGGAAACTATTGTTGAAATATAGATCAACCATATGTTTATGTTGTTCCCATTCTCCTTTGAAGTCCATAGAAAAAAATTTCAACATGTCTTCCAGTGTCTACATAGTTGACTCAGACTAGAAATCAGTTTGAGGATGATTTGTTTTAATGAAGTTTAGCTTAATTTTTATAGCATATTGAATACTTTTCTAAATCATAGAGGTAAATTGATGATCTTGATCAGAGACAATCAATAGTGAAACTCCATGAAGCCTCACCACTTCTTTAACATATATTTGTGAAAGTTGGACATGTGGTAATTCCTCTCAAAATGTCATAAGGTGATATGTATTTTTAAAACAATCTAAAATAACCCATAGTGAATTTATTCATCTAGGCTTCTTAGTATATTCAGTGAAAAATCCAATGGTGATGTTTTCCCATCGAAATGTTGTTATGGTTAACGGTTGCATCATCCCCTTAGACTCTTTCCTTTGATCCTTCACTTGCAGAAATTCCAAGAACTTTAATGTGTATTCAGTGATCTAATTCATCATATTGTCCCACAAATAGTTATCCAAGCGATCTCGATACATTTGTGTAACCCCACAATGAATAGAGAAGGACGATCTATATTCATAATTGAGAATATCTCCCTTTAAATATTAATTAGATAGTACACATATCCATGAACCAAATCTTACAAATCATTCTTCATGAATATTAAACTATGTGGATTTATATTCTCATAAGTTTTCTTCATTCTTTTGAATTCCAATATAATATCATTGATAATCAATTATCCTCTCTAGAAGGGATAGTTTAGTAATCATTTGTTAAAGGATTGATGATTTTACTTCCTTTATAATTCCCATATCCATCCTTTCCAATTATATAATGATTATAACCATCTCAATTCTCTTCAATGATAAACTTTTTTCACCCTTTCTACTTAAAGAATAGATAAGTATATATTATTTCCCATGATGGTAGTGATAATCTCTTTGAGCATCTATTATCCTCTCCAAAATTGATAATTGAGTAATAATTTGTGAAAGTATTGATGATTTTCCTTCCTTTATGATTCCCATGCCCATCATTTCTAATTATATAATGATTTTATCCCTCTCAATTATCATCAATAATAAAATATATGGACCCTTTCTACATAAACAATCTAAAAGTATATATTATTTGTTATGATGTATGTGAATAGAACCATCATAGTCCTTGATTATATCTATCCAACTCCATTTTCTCATATTCATCTATTTCTAGGGGAATATATACTTGAGTGTATTTAGTCTAAATATATTTCACATATCTCCCAAAAGTTATAATTATACCATGTTTTCAAAGTGAAGATCGCTAGAGGCGACTCTAGATCATGTGTTGGGTAGTTATATTCAAGAACATTCAACACTAATGAAGCATAGGCTATGACATTTTCCTTCTACAATAACACACAACTCAATCCCTTCTTTAAATAATATCTGAATATTATGAAACGTTCTAAACTTTTGGGTAGTGTGAGAACAACGGTTGTGATAAGTCTTCTTCTTAACTCATTGAATCTCTCCTATCATTAATTATTCGATGAAAACTCAACTCTATTTTAATTTATATTGGATGAAGGGTTATAAAATCCAAAAAAAAATTCTCACAAATTTTCATTAGTACCCAACTTATACAAGGAAACTGTAGATATGAGTCATTTTTTCCCATATTCAACCTTCAATTTATTTTATCCTTGATGGGTCTATAGATATATTGTGTCTTGCGAAGATATTCCCCATGAATGGGTGTTCCTTCAACAATAAATCACATTTTTTTACTTGGAATAATTCTTATCCTTTTAAAAGGTCTTAACATATTGCTCAGATTCTCCACATGTTAATCCTTGGTTTTAGATAATTTTAGAATATCATCTATAATGAAAATCACAAATTTGTTAATGTAATTTCAAAAGAATCTATTTATCATGGCCATGAATATTAATAACGAATTTATGAGTACGAATGGATTTACTATGATCTCATAGTTCCCCTACTTTGTACGTGAAGAAGTATTGGGGATATCCCCCTTCTTTACCCAAACTTGGTAATACCATGAACACTAATCCACCTTGGAGAAGTATTTTTCATCCATGTAGCTGCTTAAAAAATTCATCAATATATGGAAGAGGATACTTGGTATTTTTCATGATCATACTAAGCTCATGATAATCTATGAAAATGTGCGTTGAAGTGTCCTGCTTCTTTAATAAGATGACTGATGCACCCCATGGTGAAGCACTTGGGCATCTAAACCCTTTACACAAAGTCTTATATAGTTGTTTCGTTATATCCTAATGTTCCCCAACATCAATTCTATATAGGTTATTGTATGATGGTAACACCCCATGTATAAGGTCAATTAAAAATTTAAATTCACTTCTAGGAGGAATACTAGGAAATTTCTCAGGAAATGCATCAATTTATTCCATCATAATGGGTATGTAATCAAGGATAATACTTTATATAGACTTAATCATTTGAGCTATATGTGATTTCTTATAGGGAAATAATATCCATCCTTAAGATGATAATGCTAAATAAGATTCATCCTCTTATTTTCATTTATATAGAATTTGGGGTCGATTCTCAATATGAAGAGTGATTTCTTTCTCATGGAAATTTATGTTGGCTCTATATAGATAAATCCAATCCACACCCAAAATTTTATCAAATTATACCAATGGTAGTATGAAAAGGTTTTTTGGGATGTTCATCCCAAAAAATATATTAAGGTGGATTTATATACTTAGGATTCAATAATTGACCCATTTTGTTTTCAATGATAACTCCACATTCATGATATTTAGTGGGGTCTGAATAGTTCTTGTAAGACCCTGACATGTTGTGACTTATTTTCTTGAATTAGTTTAATCATTTTTGATATTTTTCATTTCATACAATATTTAAAATAATTTATTTTATATTAAAGAAATTGATTTTTCTTACATTCACTACACACAACGTAATTTTTTTCATTATATATATGTAACACTGATGTTATCTTTTATTAAACGCAATAATGAATTTCCTCAATGTCTTGCGTAAGACGCATGATGGAGGTTTACGAAAAAACAAATGTATTATGAATAGATATAACCTAGACATTAAATTAAAGGTTATTAATAATATTAAATAACTTATGAAAAATATATTTTTTACACATATATAATATTAATTCATAGCTTCCCAATTAATTAAAAATTATAATATAATAAATTGTTGAATATAGAGTGTATATTTTAATTCTTATTCTGTTAAATATGTTTTGTATTAATAAATTAAATTAATTATTACTATTAAGTGATATTATTTTAAAATATATGTTATAAAATTAATAAAATATTTTTTATATTCACCCAATATATTTGATGGACATAGGATAAGAACAAACCATATTTTATGCTTAAAGCCATATTTTTTTAAAGGTATTTTTACCACCATTTAATGGAGAACCCATTTTAAATCAGATTTTTGAAAATTTTATAGATTTGATATGTCAAAATAAACATCATATTTGGAATAAAAACATAAAAATTAGGTTAGGATAATTTTTTTATACTTTTATGTAATGATTCATTTTTAATGAATAGTTAAAAATATAGGATTTTAATTCAAACCTGATTTTTCACCTAATTTATTTATAAATTTATATTATATTTTAAATTTTTTTAATTTTTTAATTATATAATATTTACATAATTTAATCCAATTTTGTTCATTTCAATTAATTTCACATTTAACTTTAGTATTAAAACATAACAATCTTTTGGACGATTGTTTACCTTAAAAACTCGTTGTGTCATCCCGTCAACAAAATTAATTTCAAATTAATTTCATCCACTTCTCTAATTATAATTTTTAATAATGGATTAGTTATTTAGAATAAGAATAATTTATAATTTATAAAAATTTCATCTTAGTTTTTGAAATAAATTAGTAGTGAAAATGTTTAAAATCAATTACAATGGTTAAGAGAAATAATAAGTTAATAAAGAAATAAAGAATTAATTTAATCCCCCAAAAATTTTATAAACATATAAAACACCAATTTTATAGCCATAGTTTTTCATTGAAACTTATTTTTTTGTGTTTGGTTTTATTTTTCTGACATTGTTTACTTAAAAACGTGGGTACACTTAACTTGTTTTAAAAAATGCCAAGTGTGTCCTTTCCCTTACCAATAAAAGGCCACCACCTCAACCTCTTATTTACACATCTCAACCCACATAGGATAATCCAAAAACTGACCAATACACTTTCAAACAACACTCAATGCATTCTTAAATACTCCCTTTGGTCAGAAATCAATCCAAGGAATCCTTTTAACACAAACCAAAATGAGTTACCCGATTAAAAGAAAACATTATCTCTCGGCTCATTTATTTTATTTTCTTTCTACACGCCCTCCACTCTATTTAATCCATTAATGTATAAAAAAATTAAATTAAATATACTATGATTTTATTATTCTATGTTTTTTACCTACACTTACAGACACCTCTATCTAATGGGTAACGAACATAATATTTATGTGTGCGTTGAACTACCACCTCACAAAATGATGGTTGTTTATTTTTCTTTTATCATCTATCATGGTGGAAATAATGATGAAAACTATATTTATAAATTTATTAAATTATGTTTATTTTTCCTTTAAATTTATTTTATTCCTTTTATATAACATACCTTTTTATTTTCTATTTTTTGTAAAAATGAAAATTTTGTTTGAGGAAGTGTGGACTAATGTCCCCTCAAAGAAAAGTGATTAATTCAAAATAAACATGGAATATATTACGGATGGTCTTAGTTAAGTTATATTATATATATTATATTATAATTATACTTTAATTACTATATATAAACATATATATTTACTTACATGTCATTTTTATTCTTCCTTTCAATGCGAAATTGAATACAAAAACGACATTCATATGTATATACATCTTACCATTTCAATAGATGGGGTATTTATTTTAATACTAATATATTATATAGTATATTATAATACAAATATACTGTATGTATTTTATATCTATTTCATGGTTTACATTATGGAAATTATGATATAATTATAAGGACCAAAGTTATAACAAATTAAGACACATGCGGTGAACAAAATGAATATTACCCAAAGTAAAACCTTAAATTGGATTGTTTAATAGAAGGGAGTATAAGGTCATATTCAAACCATATATGTTATTATATTTATTAATATTATTATTTAAAATAATTATAATAAACTTAAATTTATTATACAGGAGTCTTTTATGAGTACGAAGAGATTAAAGACACGAGGTAAGGGAATTTCATCTCACTTTTTATTTCCGTGAGATACATACTTTATTCACCACCCACTCCATTAGTGTGGTGTGAATATTTCCCATGGATGTATTATTTTATTATTATACAAAAAATTATAGGTATTTAAATATACATTTTATTATATTTATATCATGGGAATTATGTTTGAAAGGTTACCAAATCAATTAAGTAACTTTGTCTCATTTTTTCTTCTTTGATACACAAGTCATTTTGTACACCTCTATTTTTTCATGATGTGTATATAATTACATTGAAATTTTATATCATAAATCTACTTATTTTCATGATATTATATGTTTAATTAAATTAAATTGTATTACATGGGTAGTATGGTCCAAATGTACTTAGTGGTCGGAGTTTATTGAACCAATCTCAATGTTTTTCTATGTTGATTATGTCTAAGCTTACTTTGAGGAACTATTATGATCCATATCTTAATAAATCTCATGAATTTTATTCTCACATAGTTATTCATGATATTTTTATGTTTTGGTTCTATTTTTTCACTCTTTTTTACATAATATAGTTAAGAATGTTTTTTAATAAATCTCGACTTTACCCTCTCTTCAGTCATAAATAGGTGTTCCTTCAAAACCATATTTTCTAAACAGTGATTCCTATAATATTTTTCTAATCTTCTATGATCAATTAAATAATTTTTTACCCTTTTTTCTTTTACCATTTATTTCAAATGAATATTCTTGTCTCTTTCAGAATGAGCCATTTTTCTATCCTTTTTACCTTGAAAAATGCATGTTCTTTTAACCTCATATGGGATGTATAGATTTACCCTCTGTCAATTCTTTGAAGCATTATTTTAATTTTAAAAAGTTTATTTTTTTAGAAAATGTTTTTAAACGATATTTTTAATGAAATGGTTTTCAATAGTTTTTAAATCTCATTTTATTATTTTTCATGGAATATTGTTTTCTAAACTTTTCCAAGCTCATTTAATAAGTTTTCAAGGAAAATGGTTTTCAAAAATATTTAAAGACAATTTTAAAAGTTTTCAAAGAAATTGATTTGCAGAATACATTCAAGCTTCTTCTATATGTTTTCACAGAAAATTAGTATAAAAAATTTTACATGTTAATTTGTTATGTTTTCAATGAGAAATATTTTCAAAAGGTATTCAAATATTTATTTATAATATTTCAATTTTATTTTCAGGAAAAAAATTATAAAAAAGTTTTTTATTTTTAAAGATAATTTTTCAAATATTAAAGGATATTTTTCACATTAAAAGTTGTCTAAATATTATTCCAAATTATTTTTCATCTAAGATGAAATATATTGATGTTACTCATTACCTTCTAAGAAATGATCCAATGTGTTCATTCATATTCCACTTTAAATGGTTTATGTTTTGATGGAATGATGCTTATGACACATATATATCTTAAACAGGTTATATTATTTTGAAACCTACTTCTTTTAGTGGTATATGATTTTGATGAAATGATTATGAAAAATGTATCTCTCTGTTGGTTAACATATAGTTACAAGTTTGTGACACCCCGTTAATTTCAAGGGCTATGATATAATTGTTTATTATTTCATTGAGCATGTTTATACAATTTATTATGAGAAGGGTGGGAAATAAATCTCCCTCCAATGCATTGGGTAATTATAAATGTTTTATTAGATTAAATTGTGAATTGGAGGACATCACAATCCCGAAATATGAGGGTACACGAGATGAATACCCATGCTCAAAACACGAGGGTACACGGGAGGACATATCGATCTTGAAATAAGAGGGTACAGAAGAGGATATCCCCTACCTGAAACTAGATCGTACATGGGAGGACATCCCAAGCCCAAAATAATTGGCTACATTGGGAGAAATCCCAAGCTCAAAACAAGAGGGTTCATTGGAGTAATTGTCAAGAACGAAACAAGAGGGTGCATGTGAGGACATCCCATGCCCGGAGCAAGTGGGTACATGGGAGGACATCCCAATCCTGAAATTAGAGGGTAAATTGGAGGTAATTCCAATCGCAAATAAATTACATAGTGGACTCACCCAAGACAAACATGTTACAAAGGACTTGGTAGGATTCCTTAACTTAGGGTTTTTATATTATTAGGAGTCTTCCACAATTCTTTTTTTATTCTTATGTTACACTTTAATGACTTATTCTATTAATTATCTTATGATACATGTCTTGTGAATTATAAATATTTAGTGTAATATCTAATATATATGGTATGATATTCCAATGTTATGCTCAACTTACATACACATTTTTCATGTAATGCTTATGAATTTCCTTTATTTACCCTTACTAATAATCTAATATCACTCATTCCTATGTTTTCTCTTCCCATGTAATAAAGAATGGTTTTACATAGAAGTACTAATGGTGAAGATATTTATTGGATATGTTGATGATATTTCACTAGTATAGAATATTTCATTTTCAAATTCTAAAGACTCTAAAATATTATGGTCACTAGTAATGTATTTCTGTAATGTCGGGAATATAAATCCAAAATGATGTAATATACATGTATATTTATCCTTGGTCACTATGGATTGTATCAAAAGAAAGGTTTCATCAACATTTTTAAACAATGATGATAAATCATTATTGTGATCCATAAGTATATTTCTAAGGAAATTTATAGGAATGTCTATAAGGATAAGTATAAAAAATACTTGAAGTTTAGGAAAATTTCTAAGAATTTTGGTAAACGATAGAGTATCTAGGTAACTAAAAAAACATCCTTGTTTGGATACTACAAGTTTATGTGGATCTGGAATAGATGTACCTAGGGGTAACAACAATGAAAATATGTCTTAGGCCTGATTCATGGAAACCCAGTACATGACAATAGGCCTTGTCACATACTTAGTTTGATACTCCCAGGGGATATGATTATGTAATCCACAATCACTTCACGAACCATCAAGAAATATTTAAATATTAGATGGCCATGAATTACTTATGATAAACATAAGGGGAAATATTTTAAGAATGGTTCCATAATTTAGTCATCATATAAGTGGTTTTTATGATTATGGGGTTCCTCACCCAAATAATTATTTCTTACTCTATCTTTTGGATTTAGTGAATGGATATTACCAAAAGGAACCATGTTAAAGGTGACTACAGTAGACAATATAGTGATTTTCCTCCTGAGATACCAAATTATATGGGATCAAGAATTCAATTTAGCATTGTTATACTCACCCAAATTTCTCAAGTAATGAACCATTGTAAACTCATAAATGAGAAAAGGGAAAAAAATTATATGGATTTCTTCATGAGGAAACATACGCCTTCATTTAGTGGGTTTTATGATACACTTTTTGATGAACATTGGAATAGGACCATTGGATATATATTTTCCATTAAATAATGTTTGTAAATTGAAAAATTCATTCTTTTTCATTAGCAATTTTAAGGTGAAGTAGATCCATGGTGGACTATAATCAATAATGCAAGAAAGAAAGATGAAATTGACACAATTGATTGGGATGAGTTAAAGAATTCCTTTTTTAAATATGAACATTTCTTGGATTCTTCATAAAAATATAGAAAAGGAATTAATATAGATTTAGAATAATGAAAATGAATGTATTCATGCTTATGAAGGAAATTTTACAAGTCTTTTAAGGTATTCTATAGCTATAATCATTCAAAAATAATAATAATTGATCGATTCTTGGGTGGTTTGAAACCTATTCTAAAAAAACATTTTTTATAAGAAACTTTAGTAGCTATGAAAAAGTGTTTATATGTGCTATACTAGTGGAAATAGAGGTTGTATTTTTTTAAAAATCTTTTGATTTTGATAAGAAAATGAAATGGACTTCAATGGAAAATCTAACAACCATGGAGAAAATAAAATGATCCTTCTGTTATATACAAATTTCAGGAAGAAACATGGTGGGAATTGTTTTAAGGGGGAAACTAAAATTTTTAAGTGTGTAATGGAAGGTCATCTAGCAGTTGAATATTGATGTGATGTGATGATGTTAGATAATATTTAAAATAAGGATAAATCCCTAAAACATCACCTCCCACACTTCGGTGTTTCAATTTCATGGAGTTTTCCATTATGCTAACATTTTCCCCAATCAAAGGACTAATGTTAATGATAAGCCACAAAAACTTCTACAGACTGAGGATAATGGGAAATCTTATGTAAAAATAGTGAATAATGTAAACCAAGATAATTAAGAAATACTTATCCTTACCTCCTAAGATGTAAATTTTATGTTTGATTTTGTATGAATATTCCCTATAAAAAGTAATATTGATCATTATTTGGTGATATTTCATATAATTATATTTTTCTAAAAATATTATCGAATAATAAAATCACATTTAATATTCTATCAGAACAAGTATCGACCACAGTTTCTAATGGAATTTTTTTTAGGATAATGGCTTATTTATGGAATATAGGATGAATTGTATTTTGGAAGGGTTATAAGTTTAACCATTTATGGAAATATTAGTTTTAAATTCAGATGATATTTTTTATGTTAATGATTTATCACACTATGGGAGTACTTATTTATTTTAGAAAACCATTTATAAAAACATGGTGTCGATGATAACTGGTGATAGATGGGATGAAATATCATGGATATAATTATATGTTAGTTTTTTAGAAAATAAAAATCCACATTCCTCATTGGAAAAATATGTGATGTGGATCAAGAAACTACAAAGGGTTAGGATGTTTGGAAATTATAAAGGTTTATCTTTTTTGATAATTCATTAATTATTGGTGAAATGATCTTGAAACGAAAAATATTATCCCAGTACCTTCTTTTCTAATGAATGAAATGGTCCCTTAGATAATCACAGATATATGGATTTCTGATAGTTATTTTCTTTTAAACATATTATATATCCCTCCCCATTAAAACATTATAGTTATATTTTTCTTCTAAGTCTATTTTATCACTTCCCACCTATGTTACCTTGTATGGTAACCAAGTAATATATTACTTTGGGTAAACACTATGTTTTATACATTACTTTTTTAAAGGATGTTTTATTATTCATTCTTATGATGTGGGTTTAAATGAATGAAACATTCGTGTATTAAATATTTAAAAACTCATACAAATTTGGAGTGTGAAATTAATTTGAATGGGGGTAGAATGTAACACCTCACGATTTTGGAAATTATTTTTTTCAAATTAATTTAATAATTTTGATATTTTTCATTTCACACAACACTAAAAATATAATATTTTTTTATTAAGTCACTATTGTTTCATACATGAAAGTCAGACAACATAAATTTTAGCTTTTTTTACATGAAAAAATGAGGTTATCTTTTGTTGAACTCAATAATGAATTTCTTGAATGGCTTGCATAACACAAATGACATAGGATTGCTGAAAAATAATATATTATGATTAGATATAACTTATATGTTACAATAGAGGTTATGAATATTATTAACTAACTTATAAAAAATATAAGTTTTTCAAAAATATAATATGAATTCATAGGTTACCAAATAAATATAAATGAAAGTATAAGAATCAATTGAATATATATGGTATATTTATATACTTATGCTTCCAAAGTTTTTTTGTATTAATAAATTCAAATAATTATTCTTATTAAGTAATATAATTGTAATGTAGATTTTATATATTCAATAATATATTTTTTATATTCATCCAATACATTTTATGGACATATAATAAGAACTAAACCAATTTTATGCTTAAACCCCTGTATTTTTTTAAAGGTATTTTTACCGACTTCTAATGGAGACCCCATTTTTAATCCCATTTTTTGAACATTTACATATTTAATATGTCCAAATAAACATCATATTTTGAATATAATTTGAAATATTTGGGTAGGATGAATTGTTTTTTATTTTTTTGTAAGGGTTCATTTTTGAAAGAATAGTTTAAATACTAGATTTTAATTCAAAACTACATTTTAAAACTAATTTATTTATATGGTTAAATTATTTTTTAATCTGTTTCAATGTATAATTGGAAGTTATTTTCATAAATTAATCCAATTTAGGTAATTGTTATCAATTTCACTCTGAAATTTTGTATAAAAACATAGTAAACCTTTGAAATGTTTTACAACAATAACCCATTATGTCATCCCCTCAATATGATTAATTTTAAATTAATTTCTTCCACTTCAATGATTAGAATTTGAAAAAATGGATTTCATATTTTTAATCATAATAATTTATAATGTATAATCAGGTCAACTTAGTATTGGACCAAAAATATTACTGAAGTTGTTTAAAATTAATCTCTATCGTTAAGAGACAAAACATTAAATGTAAGACTCAAAATGACATAGAAACCCATCAAACACCCATTAGAGGGTAATATTTTTTCTATAAGCCCTCCATTATTTAGTTTGGTTGGTTGTATGAATTTTTAGGTAAAAATATGTGTATACCTAACTTGTTTTCAAAAATGCCATGTGTGTCCATTTTCTTCCCTATAAAAGGCAACCACCTCTCCCTCTTATTCACTCCTTTAAAACAACTTAGTTTAAGCCTTTATATATAAAATAAAATACTAAAAAATAATTACATAATACTTTAATCCAACCTTTGTTCATAAAGCAATCCAATTGATCCTTTTGGCACAAACCAAAATGAGTTACCCCATTAAGAGGTAGTGTCTTCTCTTAATCGCCTTTCATTTATTTTAATTATTCACCCCATCAACCCTATATATTACAATACTATATAACAAAACCAGTATCATAAATATACTTAGAATTTTATATTATAAGGGTTTCACCTACACTTACACACACCTCTATCTAATGGATAACGAACATACTATTTACTTGAACAGTGAACTATCACCTCACTAAACAATGACTGATCATTTTTCCTTTACTGCCTCTCATGGTCAAAATTATGATAGAAATAGTGTTTATATATGTCATATATTATATTTATTATGTATTTAATATTATTTATTCGTTTAGAAGCACATACCTTTTTACATTATTTTAAGTGTATATATGATAATTTCGATTGAAGAAATGTGGGCTACGACCCCCTCAAAGCAATGTGATTCATCCACACACTATATGAAATGTATTAAGGGTGATTTAAGTAAAGTTATATATTATATATAATATAATAATTCCTCTGGAATATATATATATTCATATATAGATAATTATATTTCTTTTTATTTCTTTCATTCAATACGATAATAAAAACAGAAACTAAATTTTTGGCGTACAAACGACTTACCATATCCATGAATGATGTATTCCATTTTATACATATATATTCTATAGATTATTATAATACACATATAATTTATATAAATTATATTTATATCATTTTTAACATTCTTTAAATAATGATATAACTATAAGGACTAAAGATATAACAAATTATGACACATGTGATGAACAAAGAGAATATTGCATGAAGTGAAACCTTAACAAAGGATTGTTAACAAGAAGGTAATATAAGGCCATAATCAAACCATATATTGTATTATATATTAGAATATTATTCTAAAAAATATTTATCATAAACTTATATTTATTATACAGGAATCTTGTTTGAGTACAAATACATTCAAGACACATGGTAAGGGAATTCATCCCACCTTTTATTTTCGTGAGACACATGCTTTATTAAGCACCCATTATATTTGTGTGGTATCTTTACTGAACATAGATGTATTAAATTATTATTATAATAAAAATTATGGTTTTTTAAATATCCCTTTTAGGATATTTCTATCATGTTATTCAGGTTTCAAAAGTTACCGAATCGGTAAATTAATTTTGTCTCAATTTTCCTTCTTTGAGGCACATTCCATGTTATTAACCTATATTTTTCCATGATGTGTATATACTTCCATTGAAATGTTATTTCATGAATCTCTCTATGTTCATGATATTATAAGCTTCATGTAATTATATTTTATTACATGGTAAATGTGGTTCAAATGTTCTGAGTGGTAAGATTTTAATGAAGCAATCCCATTGGTTTTCGAGATTGTTTATATTTAAGATTACTTTGATGAAATCGTATGATCCATTTATTAAGAACTCTCATGAAGTTTCTTCCCATATACGTATTCATCTTATATTCTTGTACTAGTTCCAATTTTCCTCTCTTTGGTACATAAGATAAAAAAGATAGTGTTTTTAAGAAATATCGACATTACCAACTATTCAGTCAGAAAATTGTGTTCCATTAAAACCAAGATTTCTAAATAAGGATTCCAAGAATATTACAATAATATCCTATAAAATTAATAATAAGTTATTATTACCCTTTTTTCTTTTACCAATAATCCTAGAGTAATCTTGTTGTCTCTTTCGGAACGACACATTTTTCTAACCTTTTTACCTTGAAAAAGGAATGTTATTCTTACCACATATGACATATACATATTTGAGCACCATCAATTCTTTGAAGCTTTGTTTTTATGTTTAAAAGGATAATATTATTTAAGAATTTTATTTAAAAGATATTTTCAAATAAATGGGGTTCAAAAGGAGTTTTATCTCATTTTATATGTTTTCAAGGAATATGTTTTCAAAACGTTTTCACTATAGCTTTAAATGTTTTCAGGTAAATTTTTTGTCAAAACATTTTAAATATAATTTTATAAATTTTCAAGTAAAATTGTTTTCAAAAAGTTTTCATGCTCCTTCTATATTTTTTAATGGAAAATGGTTTTCCAAACATTTTCAATATCTATTTACAGTTTTTAAAGAAAATAATTCACAAATGGTTTTCAATGTTTTCTTTATAATTTTTCAAGTTTATATTCTTGAAAATGGTTTAAAAAGGTTTTTATGTTTTAAAGATACTTTTTCAAATAATAACATATATTTTCATCAATAAATTTTCCCAAATTATCATTCTATATTATTTTCTCTCTAGGATGAAATATGTTGATCTTACTCATGAAATTCTAATAAATGATCCAATGTTTCCATTCATGTTCCTTTTTTAATGGTTTATGTTTTGATGGAATGTTGTTTATGATAGATTTTTCTCTTCCATGTGTTATATGCTTTTGAAACCTTATAATTTTCATGGGCTGCGCTTTTGATGAAATTATTATAAAATCTATTTTTATTCATAAGTTAATATATGATTGCATATTTATGGCACCCATTTTATTTAATTGGTTATGATAACATTTTTTATAATTTTTTGGAACATGTATTTATGATTTCATTATGAGATGGGTGGGGCTTAAATGTCCCCTAATGCATTCGGTAATGATAAATGTTTTATGAGATCAAAGGGTACACGAGGGAAATCCCAATCCCAAAACAAGTGGATATATAGGAGAACATATGATGCCTGGAATAATATGTTACAGGGTAGGACATCACAATCCCAAAATAAGAGGGTACGTGGGAGGACATCCCATGCCCAAAACTGGAGGTTACATGGGAGGACATACCAAGACCGATAAAAGAGGGTACATAGGGGGACATACCATGCCCATAATAAGGGGGTACATAAGAGGGAATCCCAAAACCAAAATAGGAGGGTACATGGGAGGACATCCAAATCCCAAAACAAGAGGGTACATAGGAGGTAATTCCAATCTCGAAGTAGGTACGCAGGTGATTAACCCAAGCATAACATGTTACGAAGCCCTTAGTAGGATGACTTAACATAGGTTTTTTATATACTTATGTGTATTACACAATTCCATATTTTATTCATATGTTACACATTCATGAATTATTCTCTTAATTATCTTATGATTCAGGTCTTATATATTATAAATCATTATTATGATCTCTAATATTTATGGTGTGATCTCCAAATGTTATTCTCATGTTGCATACCCATTTTTCATGTTATTCTTATGCACTTTATTTACTTACCCTTGTTGGGATTCTAAGATCACCCCTTATTGTGTGTCCTTTACCCATGTTATAGAGAATGTTTTTAGATAGAAGCACTAAAGGTGGAGATCTTTATGAAAGATGTTGATGATCATTCACAAGGATAAAATATTTTGTTTCCATATTTCCAAAGACATTGTATTATTACAGACCTATGTCATGTATTTATGTAATTTATCGAATATTAATATATATTTATGCAATATCCATGTATTTTAAGCTTGGTTCGCTATAGTTCTACTCATATTTAAGGATATGATAGAATTTCCATAACCAGAGTCAAAATGTACATTCACTATCCTTAACTAAATAACTAGTGTACCTATCACTAAATTTTTATGAGGATCAATCTCAGTGGTAGTGAAGGAAAAAATATCACCCTTTCATCCTTGGAGGTCAGTGGTGGTCTCTGAAAACCCTTGGCTTAGTGTATTGATTTTCAAAATTCTGATGTTACTTCAGTTGAAACAAGAAACAATGCACTGGGTGGTGACTAAAGCGTTCCTTTCCTCTATAAAAGTAGTGGGTTTCTCATGTCGGTAAACGTTATTTAGGTGTCATTCCATCCCAAACATAAACAATTTCCTCATTCCAATTGGGTTATTTATGTTTTACTTCATTCCAAACATTTGATAAGTGCGATGTTGAAATTTAATGGCATAGTTATATTTAACTGTTGGACTACCAGAATTAAACTCAACCTTTAACCTCTCATCTCTATAATATACTTAATATTTTCCAATATCCATTTCAACATTGAGGTAACATAAGAAAATTTACTCATAGCCATCAAAATCACATATCACCATGTATCTTCATATAAAAGTCTTTAGAAAACCAAATAAGTTGTAAATCTTGCATTTAGAGGTAACGACAAAGATGGATTATCATGAATGTATTGTGAGGTTTTCCTCTTATTCCTTGATATATTCATAATTTTTTCCTGGTTAAAAGAAATATTTTTTTATTTTATGATAGTCAGTGCAAGAAAAATATTTATCAAAAAACAATTTATGTAATTCCTTTAACCATATCACTAGGATCTCTTCCTCAGGCTTCTAATTCATGATCAATATCCACCATTTATCTGCTTCTCCCTCTATAAAATAAACAGCCTATAGAAACTTCTCTTGATTTTAACTTTGAAATATGAAGAAGATATTATCAATGGATTTAATCAATTTTTTCGTGATTAAGGGATCTGATAATCCATCCCATGTAGGAAACCATTGTCATGTAAAAGGAAAATAGTAGTTTAGTATCTCTTAGTGGGATTCGGAATCTCCTCTTGATCCATGATTATATTCGTTACCCAAGTTATCTAAGAGAGTATCATCACAATGTTTTTAATTATGGATCCCATTGGTTGGGAATATCATTGGGGGTAGTCCATACATTTCCCATAAAATTGATTGTCAACTTGATTCCACTTATTTCCATCAATTTCGTAGAGTAAAAGGAAAATTAGGGATAACGATTTAAAACTATTGAATATATAAAAGGGGAATAAAATGAAATTAAAGTGATAACATATGAATTAAATTTATTTAATCACTTCTGAATTTCTTTGATTCAATCCATATTATCCATGATATATTAATTAAAATGTATTATTTTGGGTATTTTTCTATTCCCTTAACAATGATTTATAATGATATAATTAATTTACCGAATAATATCCCTAGGAGTCTCAAAGTATGTGTGTAGTAATTATCATTATCATGTACTAGGTTACGTTGCATCAGACCTGACACACCTTGACGTAGTTATTACCCCTAGGTACATCTATTCCCGAACCACATTCGGTTGAAGCATCTAGACAATGATGTATTATCATGATTAACCTCATAATATATACTTAACAAAATTTAGGTATTTTTTCTTATACTTAGTCTTATCCCTAAGGCATTATCTAGAGTTCTCTAATCGTAATCCAAAAAATAACTAAACATTCCCTTTTATACCAATTAGAAAACCATGTTATCTATTTCACATTAATACAATATCTGTTAAATATGGTTAAAAATACAACCTAGATGATCGATAAGTGTAGTATTTTGGAATTAGGTGCATTACATAACATTTCAAAATCGAAAAAAACATCATCTTTATTGAAAACATCCATAACATGCTCACACATAAAACTGCATCGCAAAACCTAGGGACATTCATAAGAAAGGGGTAAGATATAAAGCCCAGTAAAGGAATAAACATGGAGTAACATGAATAGAGTAATTCATGTTAGAAAATAGGAATATTAACGTGGCATAAAAATATTATGAACCATAATCATGAATAATGAGACATGGTATATCATGATAATCAAAATGGAAACATTGGAAATGTTGAAACTACCTAAAACACTACATCATAAAAATAGGTTAAGGATAACTTATAAGAAATAATGATGGAAAAAGTACCATAAAGGAATCTGGTTTAGTACTTGTCCCAAGATGATGTCCCGTGAGACTTAGCATTACACAATGCATTGGATCATTATATAATTCCAGGCACACCTGTCTCATTCATTTCATTCTCATACTTATGTGTCCAACATAGATCATAAAACATGGATTCATTCATCATTATATTTTATTACATTATCAAGGAGTACAGAATACATATATTTCATCAAAGAATCAAATAATTATAGGTGTATACATGTGAAATCACTTGATAGTAAATTGTTATGGTATTCACTACACAATTGTTTAGGGGTGGAAAATTGTGGTGAATTTTTTACAGTATAATGAAATCACATAATAATTAATAAAATATATTTATTAGAGAAAAGTGGGTATATCAGCCTTTTGAAATCAAATGGTCAGTGATAGGGACATGAAAATACATATCCCAAAATTATGAATTATAAATATAAGGCCAAAGATAATAAAGAAACATGAATAAATAAGAGAAGGTAAGGATATCTTACATGAGTGTGTATCTTGAAATGCATGGGAATAGAATCTTGAGAGGTTTGGGGAATCATGGGAGGACTCAATATATGGAAGGATAGAGTAATTATGTGATCCATGTATTTTTAGTGAAGAGAAATGGGATATTGGGTGAGTTTATATAGGGAATTATTGGGGATTTATTTAACATTTCTCAAGCTTTGGTTTTGGACTCTATATAATATAATAACAAATACCACAAACATTTACGTGGTTTTTCCCATGGTTTTAACCAAATCAGAGTGGTTATAATTATTTTACAAGTTCAAGGGTAGAACATCATAAAATAATACCATTTCTTTTGTGGAAGTGAGTCATACTCATAATGAATGCATTTTAAAACATGATAATATATTAATGGTTTTGGAGGATTCATAATGGATTTAAATTTTTTTTAAATATAAATAAAATCAACTTATTTTCATTTTAAATCATTTATTTAGCCTTGGTTCATTTTATTGTATTTATTACAACACTTTTACATCATTATGATGTCATAATACACATATTTTATTTATATATTTTTAAATTTTCACCGAAATATTCGGTTATCTCTGAAAATTATTAAAAATTCAAAATTGGATAATTTTACTATAATGAATCCATAAATAATATTCATATTATCAAAATAATTCTCTAAATACTTTCAATTTATCTTTTAAAATAAAAATTTATATTTATTGATAAATGATGGGGTTTTAAAAATAACAGTTTTCATAACCTTATATATATTACATTTGACTTCATAAAAATTAAATAACCATTTATGCGTGATAAAAATTATTTAATAATAATATTTTATTAGGATATTATTTATTTTAAAATTACATTAATTGAAAAAAATAAATTTCTTAATTGAATTTTAATATTAAACAAAAATTCTATTTGAATTTTATTGTATAAAAATCACTTACAATGTTACAATAATAGAATGAAAATATATTCATTATTATATAAAAATAAAATTACATGCTCATATTATTAGGGTCATGATACATATCCTTTTAGTAAACTAGAAAATTCCTTAAGAGTATTTTGTGCCATGGTGATATTTTCATGGGGTGGTCCAATGAACATGGTTTGGGTCGTGATCTCGATAAGATTGAACCTCTATTGTAAATAGTTTTGCTCATGCTTAATTTATTGGATCTCATATCTGGTTTGGTCAAGATAAAACTTCATAAATGATATCTCCCTCATATTCTTTAATGATTGGGATTCATAGGGTACGGTCCTACTGGTTGAGGTAATCACTTCCTTTATTTGAATCATTTGGATTTGTTAAAACCCTATATTTATACTATTCATGTGATCGATGTTCAACGGCTATATTATCAATGGTAATGATTCTTAAGAGTAAAATAAATACGATATAATAAGGCCAAATAAGTTCATTTGTTTTTTATGACCACATTACATAATAATTCATTTAATGAATTCACAAGGGAAATTTTATTTAAAATCTTTCAGGTTGTTACATGTCTACCTCACAAAAACTAATGGTTCTAGAGAAAAATTACCCACTCATGGTTTAGAGTTAGATATAGTAATATTTGTATTAAATACATGGAGGCGTTATCTTTATAGATAATATTATTTTATAGGTAATGAGGATAAAATTTTAATGTATATATTCTCTCATGAAGAGATAAATATGCTATAGAGAATATGGTTAGAGTTGATTAATGATTACGATTTATTTAAACATTACCACCTGGAGAAAGTAAAAAAAGGTGGTAGATTAATTTAATTGAAAGGGTAATGTTATATTATTAATTATAAGAAAATAAAAATATCTAATATTTATAGATTTTCAAATGATGGATATCTAAATCTTGAAGAAAGGGGAGAATCCTATCTATATCAAATGAGTTTTCAATCCTCTATCAAAGTGACAAAGCCAACATGCCTATAACCAAGTGATACAGGCTCCTGTATGACATCCAAATGACCCAGGATCAAATCCGGGTATGGGAGAATTTCAAAGAATTTAGCAGTACTATAGTAGGGAACTGTAGTAGTATTGTAGTAGTGGAGGAACTATAGCGGCGGAGGCACTATAACAGTGGTGGTACTGGAGAAGCTACTGTAGTAGTGCAGGTACTATAGTAGTACTACTCACTGAGGGGTCCTTTGGGCCAAAAAATGGGCTTTCAATCATTGTATTCAGGTCACTTGGGCTTGGGCCTTCGGGCTATATAATGGGTCTCCCTCTACCCAGTCAAAAAAGAGGTCTTTTCTTTAATAATAAATTAAGGCTTCGGAAAAAACCTTTTAAAAAATCTATTGAAGTGATAATTAAAAATATTCATCAGAAATATTTCGAACTATAGAATAAGGTTATTAATATTCCTATATTCAACCAAAATTGTAACATAATGATAATATTTAGGAACCGTGTATGTGTCGTGTCAATTCCAAACGTGAAAAGGTTCTATAAGTTAGTGTCCATAGTTAATCATTTTATATTCATCCTGGAAGTATGAAGATTTAACGATATCTAAAAGAGTGTTTTTGGTTGGAAAATATGAAGAGATATATTGAAAAGTATTTATCTAGGTTCTTGGTATGTTAGTATATTAAGGCTAAGTGATATAATTCTAAGGGAATATTACAACTTTTACCAACACTAGAATGGAAATGGGAAAACATCATCATGAATTTTGTTATCAAACTCCAAAAAACATCTGAGGTGCATAATGATATCTAGGAAGTAGTCATTTACTTTACGAATTACACACCCTTCATTACCATCAATGAATATTTTTCTCTTAATTATATTTCAGAATATATTTTAAGGAAGTATAAATCATTCCTCGATTACCATATTTTGTTCTCTCTAATCAAGATTTTAGGTTTACCTCAATGTCCTAGTGAACACTTCAAGAATATATGGGTACATAGTTGTGTTTTTGTATTGATTATCATCCTCAAATAGATGTTCAAAATAGGAGATTCATTCAAACCCTTCAGTATATTCTGAGGTATTTTTTGGATTTCAAAAGTAGTTTGGATCAACACATTTCCCTAGTTGATTTCTGTTATAATGATAGCTTTCAATCAAGAATTTATAAGTATCCTTGTGAATCCATATATGGAAATAATTGTGTAACTCCAAAGGTTAGGGATATAATTAGATTAATAAAAATATTATGACCTTATATAGATGTGGTAATGTAATAGAAAGTCAAATCCATTTAGAATCATAACACAGTTACTCATAGTTGACAAAAAGTTGTGCTAAAAATCAATGGTTAAATTATGAATTTGAAGTAGTCTAAAAGTTAATGATTTGAATTTCTCTATGTAATAAGATTATGAGAGTTGCACCCTTTTGTGAAATATTTGTTCTCATAATCAGAAAACCGTACAATCTGCAAATCCTTTTAATTCATATATTAAGTTATAACTCATTATGATCATGTCAATGACTATTAATAAATGAATAAAGTATGTCATGTAGTATAATACCTTTTGATAAGTCAATAAATTATATAGTGTTATTTATCAATATGTTTAAAAGTGTATATATACTTTTATTTATGAAATTCACTTAATCAAGTATTGTTCTGTATAAGACATAAACCTTGTAAGTTACATCAAAGTATCTAACACAGATAGTTCAAAGTAGTCATATTTGGATGACTCACCGATGAGGAATCGCTAATCAAAGTACTCACCAATTGAAAAATTCACCGATTGTGGAAGTCACTGATCAAAAAAGACACTGATGTTGGACTCATCGATAGAACAAATGACACGCCTATGGAAAATTAACTGATGATCAATCACACCGATAGATCAAGTGACTCACTGTTGGATTACTCATTGATGGGAAACACACTGATGAACAACTTGCTAATGGTTTACACATTAATTAATGAGTCACTAATGGGAGACACACCAATGAATGAGTCACTAATGGGTGAAACACCGATAGTTCAAAATGATTCACTAGAAATGACTCACCAATGCTTGAACAAACCGATAGCACAAATAACTCACTGATGCTCGGAGTCACTAATACCAATTGAAAGGACTCACTGATATATAGAGTAACTGATACTGACTAACAGATGATGACAGAACAATTCTAAGGAATCATTGATACTTATGACTCACCGATACTAATAAAAACTATTATTGATTTATTAATTCTAATTTATATCTAACGGTCATATTTTGACATATTAATGTTTGTCACATTATTTAATGTTGTCTATAGGACATTCAGAAGACAGTATGAGGTACATGCGCATGGGGATATCTTCGTGTCTTTTGGACCACAAAGTATAAAAGGATTACAAGATGGATCATGCATATACATGCACAAGAGAATCATAAAAAGAAGAACCTACAACTCTTGAGCTTACTTCAAAATCAGAATAACTCAAAATAGGAATATACAAGAAAATCAAGAATTGAATCAAAAAATGATGAGCTGATCAGAACATCTTACCAACAGAAGTTGATCATCTCACTTGTGGAATCCATACCACAGAGACTATGATACATTTTTGATACAACACCCGTAGTAGGACTTGAACATTTATTCTACTACAACAAATGAGTCTAGAGATTCACTTCATAACACAAAGATATTTCTAAACCTTATTCAATATATCTAGCATTGTTTTGATTCTCTACCTACATATTTGAGCAGTGTGTGTATCTGTCTGTTACAAACACACTGACTCTTTTGAATAGCTGAAGGGAACATTATATGCCCAAAACTTACTCTCATTTTATTCTTTGTATCACACATAGAAAAGTGGAATATTTCAAGTGTGGAATGTTTGTATGTTCTTCCACAAATAACTGTGGTAGAGGTCATGTGTGACCTGGAAAACCTTGTGTTCTATTGTGAACCCCAATCCAGGTTGTGGATTGAAAAATTTATTAATTTAAACTCCTTGGTGGTAGGTTATCATCATGTGGAGTGGACTAAGTCTCAACTTGAGACTGAACCTCATTTTTTTATCCACTGTGACTTTATCTTTTAGTTTTACTTTTTTTCTAATATTTAATTAAAGTAAATTGAACTTCTATAGTTAGTTTAGAAAATTTTTATAACTATTTTGAACTAGTAGATTACTTTCAAAAGTTGTATTATTATTTAGATTAGTATAGGTTAGAACTAATCAATATTTTGAGAACTTAATTGAACATTCAGGACTCTAATAAATTCACTAAAAATTACTCATATTTTATTTTTATTTGGGTGAAATATTCAAAGAATCAATTTCTATATAAATTTTTATAGATACTCAGTTCACCCCCCTCTTGAGTACTATACACCGGAAAAAATTTGGTATAAAAGGATTTTTGAATTTTTCATCTTTAAAAGTTCTTTTTCAATCCATTTCAACTGTGATTGTAGTTGTATTTCAAAGATCCCAAAAAAATTATTTCTAAATTTTTATCTCTTAAAAAAAATTCACAATTTATATTATGGACAATAGACTTGAAGTAGCTTCTAATAATAGAAAAACATTCTTATTGGAACAAACTATGATCAGTAGATGATTAAAATAAAAATACATCTAGAAATCATGGTATTTGAAATCTAGACTACTATTGAAAGTAAATATATAATCTCTGAAACTTCTAGAAACACTTGGGATGAACCTACCAGGACTGGCCATAAAATTAATTGGAAATAAATGAATGCTATATACTATTCACTAGGATATGAAGAGTTTAATCGAATTTATTCTTGTAAAACATCCAATGAGATTTGGGACATTTTGTTTGTTTCCAATGAGGGAACGTCTAATGTGAAAGAGATGAGACTAAATAATTTTACTATAAAATATAAATATTTTATAATGATGTCTGAGGAATCTATTTCTAATATGTATCCCACGTTTAAGGAAATAATGAACACCATGATCTCTCTGGGAAGAGATGTTACTCAAAAATAAAAAATCATGAGGATTCTCAGATATTTTTCTAATATATGGAGAGTAAGTTCTATCTCTATTATGGAATCATGCAACATAAACATATTACCAACCAAATAACTCATTGGAAAGCTTATGATGTATGAAGAAGAGCTAAAAGTCAACAACGAAAAGGAGGATGATCCAAAAATAAGATTTGTAGCCATAAAGTTACCACATCCAAAAGTAAAAACAAAGAGAAAGTTAAATATGTTGTTGAGATCACAAGAAGTGAATAATAAACATCCGAAAATAAACATTAAATGGCTCACCTGGCCCGAGTTTTACAAAATTTTACCGAAAGAAAATGTTCTTTGAGAAACCAAACATTAAAGGAATGTATGATAATAAGGGCAGTCGAAAGAAGGATTAGATTAGA
The DNA here is from genome assembly GCA_963277665.1 of Viscum album. Classification (NCBI taxonomy): domain Eukaryota; kingdom Viridiplantae; phylum Streptophyta; class Magnoliopsida; order Santalales; family Viscaceae; genus Viscum; species Viscum album. The sequence continues at coordinate 981,998,623 of OY728125.1, forward strand.
AATGATAAATCATAAGAAATTGTTTTATATGAATGTAATAGTAGGTGACATGTCAATGATGACTGTCCAATGTTAAATTGCAAAAAGTAGTATGAGGACAAGGATAGAAAATATAAGAAAGTTGTGAAGGCCACCTGGAGTGGATTTGAGGACAGATCCAGTGAATCTACTTCTTCTCATGATGAGAAAGAAGATATAAAAAATATTTTTTTATGAAAAACACATCTGAGATAACCTTAGACTCTCTTGCACAAAATTAGTTTTATTCTAAAAATGATTGTGAGTCTGAGAATATGAAAATTGATGAATTGTTTGAGTATTGTAACATATAGGAAGATAATTTTAATTAACTAAGAGATAAAAATAAATATTTAAAGTGATAGAATTATCTTAATGAAATAATTAAATATGAATTTTTTGTTCAGAGGGGGAAAAGTGCTCAACTTCTAATGGAAAATAATGATCTGTAGTTATCTAATGAATAATTAAGTAAAGGCATTGAAAATTATACCAATGGGAAACACCCACATACATAGTTACCTGGTAAAAAGCTACATCTATAGTACATTTTTGGAATAGGACAACAATCAAGAAAACAATTATCTAAAACACATTTTTGACTAGATCAGGAAAATCTTCTTCTTTGCCCAAAAATCGGGATTTTACTTCAAGTTACAGTTCTAAAATTTCTTATACTGCATCAAGTTTTTATGGACCAAACAATCTTTATTTTTAAAATTCACTATATTCTATATATTGTAAACCCATAATACAATTGTGTGTTCTTAATTATTTTATTACTAATGTTTCTGGACCTAGACAAATAAGGGTTCAAAAATATTTTATTGGATGAATTTTTTTATAGGTAAACTACCTAAAGAGTTCTTATAGAAAACATTGGTACATGGATAGTAGATGTTCAAGAAACATGATAGGGGATTAATAAAGATTCAATAATCTCATTAAGATTGATGGAGGACATTCCACATTAGGTGACAAGGGTAATGTAAAAATCATCAACTTATTCCAGATTCGTAACCATAACTCTATTTCAATTTCAAAAGTACTCCATGTTGATTGATTAAAGTATAACATGATTAGAATATCCCAACTATGTGATGAAGGATTTAATTTTAAATACATAAATTATTCATGTTATGTTTTTATGCCAAGAAAAGCATGGTATTTACTACTCTTAGAAATGAAAATGTATACGCTATAATCTTTGGCACACTAGCATCACTATATGTTTCTTCTCTAAGTTCCTTTTATAAAGATTCTAGGCTCTGGAATATAAGATTAGGACATTTTAATGTACACTCCCTTAAAAAATTCACCAAAAAATGTTTAGTTAAACACCTACACAAATTAGAGTTTCAAGTCTCAATGGGAAGCACAATTTTTATATTCTTGTATAATATTTCTCTAGGTACACATGGTCCTGGTTCTTAGCTCACAAAATTAAATCTTACTCTTATTTTACCATGTATGATAAGAATATAGAAAATTGTAGTGGACTTAACATTAAATCTCTAAGAAGCGACAATGGATGTGGGTTTGAAAATAAATAATTTCAATCTTTTTTGTCACAAAATAGCTATTGTCATAACTTATCTTCCCCTAGTACACCTCAACAAAATGGAGTTGTGGAGAGAAGGAATTGAACCATACAATAGATAACCCAAACTATGCACAATGAATATGACTAACTGATTTATTTTTGGTCTTAAGTATTTAACACAGGTTGTTACATAATAAACAGAGACTTAATTAGACCTACTCATAAGAAAACTTCTTATGAGTTGTTGAATAATAGGAACAACAAGGTAAATTATTTTAAAGTGTTTGTATTTAAATTATATATTCTTAACACTAAAGATAATCAAGATAAATTTTCCTCTAAAAGTGTAGATATAATATTCCTTACATATTCTACATCAAGAAAATCATATAAAGTCTTTAATAAATAAACCAAATGTATGAAGGAATCATTACATGTTATGTTTAATGAAACATAACCACATGAACCTAATACCACACTAGGGAATCTTGAAGAGAATATGTTAAATGTCGATATTAATGAAAAACCTTTAGATCATCCTATAAAAAAATCTGTGAAAACATCCAGTTCTAGAAATTCTCTAGAATCTAGACATAATAAACCATAACTAAATGATGAACTTGTAATAACAATCTAAACATTTACCAAAACAACGAGGACCCTTAAAAACCATCAATTAGATGATTTAGTTGGATATTTAGTTATAGGAAGACAAACTATTACTCCTTTGAGAAATTAAGTTGAACATCAAACATTTTTTTCAAAACTTAAACCTAAAAAATATCAATGATTCAATCAATGATGAATTTTGGTTGGTAGCTATGAAAGAGGATCTTAACCAGTTTGGGATAAACAATGTCTAGCTGCTTATTGAAAGACTAAAAGATACCTTGAACATATGAACTAAATGGATTTTTAAGAATTAAGTGGATGATGTTTGAAATATAATTAGAAATAAAGCTAAATTGGTTTTAGAATGCAATAATCAGGAAGAAGGAATTGATTATGAGGAAACCATTTTACTAGTAGCTAGGATTTAATCCATTAGAATCTTATTTCCTATGCAGTGCACTTAGATTTTAACCTTTATCACATGGAAGTCAAAATTTTACTATTAAAAGGTTTTATAATTGATGACTTTTTTTATCAAACCCTATAATTTACAAATACACCTTTTCCAAATGATGTTTTGAAATTAACTAAAGCATTATATTGTTTGAAATAGGATCCAAGATCTTGGTATAGAAGGTCATGTAACTTTATTCTTTCTAAAGGTTTTACAAAAGGAGTTTTAGATCCTATTATATTTATAAAAATAATTTCTAAAGAAGTTTTAATAGCTCAAATATATGTAGATGATATTATTTTTAGATCTTATAAAAATTCTATATGTTATTATTTTTTAAAATTATACAAAGAAAATTTGAAATGATTTTGATGGGTGAGATTAAATATTTTCTCGAATTTCAAATATTTTAGAACAATAATGTTTTTTTAATCAAAATAAATATACTAAATATATTTTTAAAATATATGGAATTGATATAATTAAGACTAGGGAAAGCCCTATGTATAAGTCCCCAGCCTTAAACCTTACTTAAAATTGAATTAAATGATTAATTCACATTGAGGATCTTTTCAGGTTTAGAGTTTTAGAGAATTAGGACATAACTATTACATCTCAAAAGATTACAAAGTAGTCTCTTCTACTAAATTTCCATAAAATAAAAACTCTTAAAAAGAAACATGTCTAGTTTCATGTTTTAGGTAGCATGACTTTCCGTTGATCCCATCCTTGACCCTATTCCACGCTAAGTCCTGTGAAAAACATTTCAAAAACTTGGGATGAGCATAAAAACTCAGTAAGGGATACACAAAAAACTGTTAGTTTTTCAAACATCAAGTAAACTATGTATACTCTATCAAAGTAATACCTTCACCTTCATGAAGTAGTAAAAACTCTTCACTGAATAAAGTATCATTACTTACCTTTTTGTAACCAAAGGATAACCATAAAACCCATATAAAGAACACATAACATATATAAAGGTAACTTGGGACATAAACATACTTAAGTGGAATAACCATACGGTCGACTTCCACACATATCACTAAATGGAATAGCAATACGGCCAATTTCCATACATACTTAATGGAATAGCCATACGGCCGACTTCCATACCCAATGCATTGGAGGTTATAACGTAACCACTCGTCCTGGTATTCACGGCACCACCCGTCATATGGTTTATAACGTAACAACCCGTTAAAATGTCCAAGTACCAATATAAAATCATAAAACATAAAACCAATATAATGGAAAGATAACATTTCCACATTTTAATCACAATATATCATAAATATATTGACATAATAGAATCCTTTATCAAAACCATTTTGAATACCAAAATACATAAAAGAGTATATGGTATTTATTTTATTTTAAAAACATTATGGCTTGTTGAGGAAGCCAAAGACCAAATAATACTCGCGGCGGCGGAAAAGGTCGTTGTCACCGCGTACGTTAAAAAACATTCCTTTTTGTCATTTAGTAAAACGCTTCGTAGAAAAAGTTTACTTTTGTATAAAAGTAAAAGTCAAAGGGGTTTATACACCGTATAAAAGAATGTTGTGTATAAAACGAAATATTCCTCAATGAAAGGAGATTGAGACGAAGTCCCTTACAAAGACGGTATCCTTCGTTTAAAGAGAAATCAATTGCATAATTATGTGTGAAAAACAAATACACCAAATATAAGTGGATATTAAGTGTAAAACAATAAGAGGTTATTCACACATATTCATAGAAAGACATATTCAAGTAGTACAAGTTTATCCCAAAGAATCAAATTTGGGCTAAGAAGTTCCCTTGCAAAAATTTGACAGCCTAACGACGTCACTTCAAAAATTCATAAAATGAGTTGATGAGAGATAAAAAGGGAATCTCATCACTTGGACATAAAATTTACATCAATCAGGATATAGAAGAACATATCCCAACATAATAGTATGTGAATTAAAAGACATAACAAACGAAGTCTTTTAAAAAGAGGAGGGTGAAAGGTTCCCTTACCGACATGGGTATCTTTCGAAACATACGCCCCATGAAAGAAAGACAATACAACAATGGTGTAAATAATCATAAATGAAAGAATATTACAAAATGAGTAAAATAATGGTCAGTACATACACCACTCAAAAGAAATTGTGGCAAATGTAGCATAAATCTCACGGGAATAAAAGTGAGATGAAAAATCTCTTATGAAAACTCGGCAGCCTAACGGCGCCAGTTAAAACTTACAAAATGGATTGATGAGAGAAAATAGGGTCTCTCATCACATGAAAATAAAAATTACAGTAATATTACTATAAAATAACATCCCAATAACAATAAAGATGAGCTTTAAAAGGAATGACATAAAAGATTGTACTTCAAAAGAAAGAGAGGAGTAGGATCCCTTACCTCGGGTCTGACTTGACTCGATCGTTCTTTAACGTCCTGAATAATAAACTTGAGTTAATTTCTACTTCCTTAAGAAGCTTTTTCATGTTCATTATTCATTTTATATCACTTATTACCATGTCATAAACATTATGTAATCATTTAAGTTAATAATATTTGTTTTGCCGATATTTGGTTCTTAAGTCGAAAGTGGACTTCTTACAAATACATGTTGTTCGTGTGGCCAAATGTTTATTATATCCAGAAATGTATTCATGAGTTAGATATCATATATGTCATATATATCCAGTACATTCATTCATTTATAACATTACATAATCATTTATAGGTAAGAAATGAAATGCACCGTTCATGGAGACGGTAAGCCGTACGTACGCATGAACGATACTTTCATTTCTATTTCGTATTTTATAGAATGGAATAATAATGATATAAAGGTATATTATAATTACAGTATAATATAATATATAATATCATATTTCCATCCTTTATATGCCCCACATATGGTATTTAACGAATCAAATTACTTTGAGGGGGCGGTAGTCCGCACTTCCTTAAATGAAGATATCGCGTTTACCCATAATGGAAACCATAAAGGTATGCCCAAATGAAAAAAAACAGAAGATTAAGGAAAAAATAAACATATTATATATCATATATAAAAATGGTGACATCATAATGGCCACCTTTGAAGGTGTTAAATGAGTATTGAACAATCATCGTTTCGGGAGGCAGAATTTCGCCATCCACGGAAACCGTATGTTCTTTAACCATTTGATGTAGTTGTGTGAGAGTGTACCTCAAATAAATCTTATAACAACATCCTAGTATATTTAAGATACTGTTGTTGTTACAAAAAAAGTAAATAAAAAGAGTTTAGGGGGTTGGAGAAGCAAAATAAAACAAATGAACATGAGAGAATGAATAACCTTTAAAAGTGTAACTCCTTTTGATTTGAGCTTAAAGGCTTCCTTTGAAAGGATTATGCCCAAAGAAAATCCTGTAGGATGAGGAGAGGTATGTGGAGAGAGTAAATGGGCAGGGGTTGGCCGATCCAAAGGCTTGAGGAGTGTGTGAAATGAGGTAGAGGTGGGGGCCTTTTATAAGAGGAGAGGAGGGGCACTTTTGTAAAGTAAAGAAATATTACTTTATTTGAAAATGTGTTTCGGTTTTAAAAGGTCCCACATTGATATAATTCGTGGATAAGGTAATAAGGGTTCTAAATACACCCATCAAATAAGTTTTGGACATGTGTAGTTCAGAGATTTTACATTATCTTTCCATTTTATTTAGATCGTTAAATAATGAGGTCATCGCTGCATCATCATGATGTCATAAATAATTTAATTTATTTTGTGTCTAAAAATTACAAAAAAAATACTATGATGTAGGAAATCATTTTAGCTTTCCAATTAATTTTTTATAATAAAAAATATGACTTTTATAACACCACTTAAAAATTGTTTTAGTAAAACTTACCTTGTTTGTGTCATTTTTACTTTTACATTAAATAAAAAGTTATTTATGTCATTTCCCAACCAAAGTGGCTCCATGGGGTCCCCAAGTTGACCCATGTCTTTTCTTGGTCTTCCATTACACATCCAACGAGGGTAGGACATGTTTCAAGCTCATCTTATTTTATTAAAGCATTATTTTTACCTTCAACTACACTAATTACCATTAATCGCGATTAAAAACATAATAAGTTACTATTCACCAAAAAATTATTTTTATCCCTTTGAACCACATTTTACTTCTTAATGACAACCATGTATGTCTGATTTTTTAAATTCAAAACACAAATATGGTAAAATTTCATTTAAACGGAAAATTCAGTTTTTATAAGTACCACTTAGTGGTTTCACTTTTCATCAAAAATTGAAGTTTTTCAGAAAAATCCCAAAAATTCACCATAATCTATATTTGATATTCCAAATTCAAAAATGAAGTCTATTTTAAAAAAATCAAAACATATAAGTCAGATTAATTAATTTAATAATCAATTCCTGCTGTCAAAGCAAATAGCGTGTTTTTATGAAACAATAAGTATCAAAAGATTGACACTAGTTTAAGTCTGATTTCAAAGTGAAATTACTTCCAACGACCACTATTGGATTTAATGGTAAAAATATATTCCAATTAAACTTTAAAACCAATTCAAAATATAATCTAATCATATAAATAAATTAGATTAAAAAGAGGTTTTGATTTAAATTACAACATTTTACACTATTCATTGAAAAAAAAGAACTTTATCGGAAAGATACCAAAAATTTACACAAAGTAAACATTGATGTCCCGATTCTTAAAAAGAGTTTTATTTGGTCCAATAGAATGTATAAGAGTGAACAAAACTATATTTAATGACGGTTCTCCATCAAAAGGCGATAAGTGAACCTTTAGTGAAAACTAGGAAATATACGCCTAAAATTGAATTCTTTCCGTATTTTAAGCCTTTATCTTTTATTGGATAAATGTAAAAACATTTAAAAACATGTATAATCTTATTTTAGTTATTTCTATCCATTCCCTCCAATACAACGGCTATATGTTAACTGCCATTTAAAATAATATTATTTTATTATTAGAGTGCAACATAAGATTCCCAAGAAACTCATTGTTGCGTATTGGGTACACCATCGAGCAGTACATCCCCTTTAAAGTCATTTTAATATTTGATTCAAAAATATGAATAAATATAAAGATGTTATATTCTTTATTTACCCGGGGTGTTACATCCTTCCCCCCTTTTGGGAATTGCGTCCTCGCAATTTTAAAATTAGGCTTGGAAACATCCTTGAAAGTCCCACATCGAAGAAGAGTCGGTAAAACAATCACTTTAAAATAAAGAAAGATAAGTACAAAGGTCACCCGAGTTAACCCATACTAGGATTCCATGTATGAATACATGGACATGGAGGAGAAAACATAGGGTCATGTTCTGATGGAGAGTGATAGAAAACATGTTTAGGAGAAAGTTAACCATGAGAAAATCACAAACTTGCGATGGGTTAAACGGTATTTGATTCCCCAGTAGGAAAAGTTAATAGACAACATTTTTGTTTTATGATGCTTTTTTTTAGGAATTTATTCATAAGGAAACATAATCACTTATCATGTTGACTTTCAACTTTTACTAGATTCCTTAATCAAACTCATATTTTTTTTCCAAAATACGAGTATTTAGGGAGACTTGTTCACATTAAGAGTACTATAATCAACTTCTATAGAATCGCCTAATACACCAAAGAGAACTATATACATCCCATGTATTTAGGCTTTAACCAAAACCAAAACCAGAAAGGTTAGTACAAGGTCAGATAATCCAGAAAAGGATAACCCTTTATAAAAAGAAAATCTATTCTTAATCTCCAAAATTTGTCCAACCAAACCCAAAGATCAACGAGAACCATTCAATAATCAATTTGTCCATAACATTATTCAAAGTAAACCAATCTAAGATTGAAACACAAATATTTGAAGGATTTAGTCACATAGTATTCCAAGTTAAATCGTAACATTTATCTCCAAACAACATCAGTTACTCCTAAAGTCTCGTATTGAAAAGTAATTAACCTAATCACATATCCTCCATGATAGGTTAATCATTTTCATAAATAACCCAAAATAAAAATACTCTTAATTAATAAAATCATATAACTAAAAAGAATCAGTCAAACTAACCAGGGACTTCATGTAGTCCAGTGGTAGGCGATAAATACCAGTTGCACTTTGGTTGTGGGTTCGATTCCCGCAGCTTTGTCCGACGCGACGGGTTGTCACACGGTCTGCGTGTTGTCCTTTTTCCAAAACCATATAATTCTTAAAACATTCTCCAAAATGAGATAAAATCTTCAAGAATAATCATAACATATTTTAACCTCAAGTTTATCTCATTCCTTTCATTTTCCATCATATCATAGAGTAACCCATAATTACCTAAAAATTAAGGATCATATAAACTCTAATGGTTACCTTTATAATTATTACCTGAACTTCCACATCGATTGGTCATCTCATACATGATGCATTACAGAACATACCAAGGTTCAAGTGGTTGATCATGACTCCTTGATAGTTGGTTTAGAAAAACCATGAGTTTCCTCATTGAATCCCCCATTTTATCTAGTATCTTAATCAGAGAACCACCACAGTTTCCTTCAAACTTGTTGTCTCTTTGGTGCCTGCTAGATCCATCCATTCACTAAAACTGAAATGTCAGTGTAAGTATATCAACAAAACCATCATGTACTAATGAAGAAGGTAAACACTAAGATATACTTACTCAATCACTTTATCTAAAACTAGGACTCTTTCTGAAATCCTATCCATTATGGTAATGTCACTTATGCTTAGAGAATACCCTAACCTCTAAAGTTATCTAAACCGACCTTTGATACCAACTATAAGGCCCCAGCCTTAAACCTTACTTAAAATTGAATTAAATGAATAATTCACATTGAGGATCTTTTCAGGTTTAGAGTTTTAGAGAATTAGGACATAACTATTACATCTCAAAAGATTACAAAGTAGTCTCTTCTACTAAATTTCCATAAAATAAAAACTCTTAAAAAGAAACATGTCTAGTTTCATGTTTTAGGTATCATGAATTTCCCTTGATCCCATCCTTGACCCTATTCCACGCTAAGTCCTGTGAAAAACATTTCAAAAACTTGGGATGAGCATAAAAACTCAGTAAGGGATACACAAAAAACTGTTAGTTTTTTAAACATCAAGTAAACCATGTATACTCTATCAAAGTAATACCTTAACCTTCATTAAGTAGTAAAAACTCTTCACTGAATAAAGTATCATTACGTACCTTTTTGTAACCAAAGGATTACCATAAAACCCATATAAAGAACACATAACATATATAAAGGTAACTTGGGACATAAACATACTTAAGTGAAATAACCATACGGTCGACTTCCACACATATCACTAAATGGAATAGCCATACGGCCAATTTCCATACATACTTAATGGAATAGCCATACGGCCGACTTCCATACCCAATGCATTGGTGGTTATAACGTAACCACCCGTCTTGGTATTCACGGCACCACCCGTCATATGGTTTATAACGTAACCACCCGTTTAAATGTCCAAGTACCAATATAAAATCATAAAACATAAAACCAATATAATGTAAAGATAACATTTCCACATTTCAATCACAATATATCATAAATATATTGACATAATAGATTCATTTATCAAAACCATTTTCAATACCAAAATACATAAGAGAGTATATGGTATTTATTTTATTTTAAAAACATTACGGCTTGTTGAGGAAGCCAAAGACCAAATAATACTCGCGGCGGCAGAAAAGGTCGTTGTCACCGCGTACGTTAAAAAACATTCCTTTTTGTCGTTTAGTAAAACGCTTCGTAGAAAAATATTCCTTTTGTATAAAAGTAAAATTCAAAGGGGTTTATACACCGTATAAAACAAAATTGTGTATAAACCGAAATATGTCTCAATGAAAGGAGATTGAGACGAAGTCCCTTACAAGGACGGTATCCTTGGTTTAAGGATAAATCAATTGCATAATTATGTGTGACAAATGAATACACCAAATATAAGTGGATATTAAGTGTAAAACAATCATAAGTTATTCACACATATTCATAGAACGACATATTCAAGGAGTAGGTGTTTATCCCAAAGAATCAAATTTGGGCTAAGAAGTGCCCTTGCAAAAATTTGACAGCCTAACGGCGTCACTTCAAAAATTCATAAAATGAGTTGATGATAGATAAAAAGGGAATATCATCACTTGGACATAAAATTTACATCAATCAGGATATATAATAACATATCCTAACATAATAGTATGTGAATTAAAAGACATAACAAACGAAGTCTTTTAAAAAGAGGAGGGTGAATGGTTCCCTTACCGACATGGGTATCTTTCGAAACATACGCCCCATGAAAGAAAGACAATAAAACAATGGTGTAAATACTCATAAATGAAAGAATATTACACAATGAATAAAATAATGGTCAGTACATACACCACTCAACGGAAATTGTGGCAAATGTAGCATAAATCTCACGGGAATAAAAGTGAGATGAAAAATCTCTTATGAAAACTCGGCAGCCTAACGGCGCCACTTAAAACTTCCAAAATGGGTTGATGAGAGGAAATAGGGTCTCTCATCACATGAACATAAAAATTACAGTAATATTAATATAAAATAACATCCCAATAACAATAAAGTTGATCTTTAAAAGGAATGACATAAAAGAGTGTACTTAAAAAAGAAAGAGAGGAGTAGGATCCCTTACCTCGGGTCCGACTTGACTCGATCGTTCTTTAATGTCCTGAATAATAAACTTGAGTTAATTTCTACTTCCTTAAGAACCTTTTTCAAGTTCATTATTCTTTTTATATCACTTATTACCATGTCATAAACATTATGTAATCATTTAAGTTAATAATATTTGTTTTGTCGATATTTGGTTCTTAAGTCGAAAGTGGACTTCTTACAATTACATGTTGTTCGTGTGGCCAAATGTTTATTATATCCATAAATTTATTCATGAGGTAGATATCATATATTTCATATATATACAGTACATTCATGCATTTATAACATTACATAATCATTTAGAGGTAAGAAATGAAATGCACCGTTCATGGAGACGGTAAGCCGTACGTACGCATGAACGCTACTTTCATTTCTATTTCATATTTTATAGAATGGAATAATAATGATATAAAGTTATATTATAATTACAGTATAATATCATATATAATATCATAGTTCCATCCTTTATATGTCCCACATTTGGTATTTAACGAATCAAATCACTTTGAGGGGGCGGTAGTCCGCACTTCCTTAAATGAAGATATCGCGTTTACCCATAATGGAAACCATAAAGGTATGCCCAAATGAAAAAAAACAGAAGCTTAAGGAAAAAATAAACATATTATATATCATATATAAAAATTGTGACATCATAATGGCCACCTTTGAAGGAGTTAAATGAGTATTGAACAATCATCGTTTCGGGAGGCATAATTTCGCCATCCACGGAAACCGTATGTTCATTAACCATTTGATGTAGTTTTGTGAGAGTGTAGCTCGAATAAATCTTATAAAAACTTCCTAGTATATTGAAGATACTGGTGTTGTTACAAAAGAAGTAAATAAAAAGAGTTTAGGGGGTTGGAGAAGGAAAATAAAACAAATGAACATGAGAGAATGAATAACCTTTAAAAGTGTAACTACTTTTGATTTGAGCCTAAAGGCTTCCTTTAAAAAGATTATTCCCAAAGGGAATCCTCTAGGATGAGGAGAGGGATGTGGAGAGAGTAAATGGGCAGGGTTTGGACGAGCCAAAGGCTTGAGGAGTGTGTGAAATGAGGTAGAGGTGGGGGCCTTTTATAAGAGGAGAGGAGGGGCACTTTTGGAATGTAAAGAAATATTACTTTATTTGAAAATGTGTTTCGGTTTTAAAAGGTCCCACATTGATAACATTCGTGGATAAGGTGATAAGGGTTCTAACGAAACCCATCCAATAAGTTTTGTACATGTGTAGTTCATATATTTTACATTATCTTTCCATTTTATTTAAATTGTTAAATAATGAGGTCATCGCTGCATCATCATGATGTCATAAATAATTTAATTTATTTTGTGTCTAAAAATTATAAAAAAAATACTATGATGTAGGAAATATTTTTATCTTTCCAATTAATATTTATAATAATAAAATCTGACTTGTATAACCCCACTTAAAAATTGTTTTAGTAAAACATATCTTGTTTGTGTCATTTTTACTTTTACATTAAATAAAAAGTTATTTATGTCATTTCCCAAACAAGGTGGATCCATGGGGTCCCCAAGTTGACCCATCGCTTGTCTTGGTCGGCCATTACACATCCAATGAGGGTAGGACATGTTTCAAGCTCATCTTAGTTTATTAAAGCATTATTTTTACCTTCAACTACACTAATTACCACTAATCGCGATTAAAAACTTAATAAGTTACTATTCCGCAAAAAATTATTTTTATCCCATTGAACCACATTTTACTTCTTAATGACAAACATGTATGTCGGATTTTTGAAATTCAAAACACAAAGATGTTAAAATTTCATTTAAACGGAAAAATCAGTTTTTATAAGTACCACTTAGTGGTTTCACTATTCATCAAAAATTGAAGTTTTTCAGAAAAATCCCAAAAATCCACCATAATATATATTTGATATTCCGAATTCAAAAATGAAGTCTATTTTAAAAAATTCAAAACATATAAGTCAGATTAATTAATTTAATAATTAATTCCCGCTGTCGGAGCAAATAACGTGTTTTTATGAAACAATAAGTATCAAAAGATTGACACTAGATTAAGTCTGATTTCAAAGTGGAATTAATTCCAACGACCACTATTGGATTTAATGGTAAAAATATATTCTAATTTCACTTTAAAACCAATTCAAAAGATAATCTAATCATATAAATAAATTAGATTAAAAAGGGGTTTTGAATTAAATTACAACATTTTACACTATTCATTAAAAAAAAGAACTTTATCGGAAAGATACCAAAAATTTACACATAGTAAATTTTGATTTCCCGATTCGTAAGAAGAGTTTTATTTGGTCCAATAGAATGTATAAGAGTGAACAAAACTATATTTAATGACGGTTCTCCATTAAAAGGCGATAAGTGAACCTTTAGTGAAAACTAGGAAATATACGCCTAAAATTGAATTCTTTCCGTATTTTAAGCCTTTATCTTTTATTGGATAAATGTAAAAACATTTAAAAACATGTATAATCATATTTTAGTTATTTCTATCCATTCCCGCCAATACAACGGCTACATGTTAACTACCATTTAAAATAATATTATTTTATTATTAGAGTGCAACATAAGATTCCCAAGAAACTCATTGTTGCGTTTTGGGTACGCCATCGAGCATTACATCCCCTTTAAATAATATTAATATTTGATTCAAAAATATCGATAAATATAAAGATGTTATATTCTTTATTTACCCAGGGTGTTACATCCTTCCCCCCTTTTGAGAATTGCGTCCTCGCAATTTTAAAATTGGGCTTGGAAACATCCTTGAAAGTCCCACATCGGAGAAGAGTCGGTAAAACAATCACTTTAAAATAAAGAAAGATAAGTACAAAGGTCACTCGAGTTAACCCATACTAGGATTCCAAGTATGAAAACATGGACATGGAGGAGAAAACATAGGGTCATGTTCTGATGGAGAGTGATAGAAAACATGTTTAGGAGAAAGTTAACCATGAGAAAATCACAAACTTGTGATGGGTTAAACGGTATTTGATTCCCCAGTAGGAAACGTTAATAGACAACATTTTTGTTTTAAGCTACTTTTTATTGAGGAATTTATTCATAAGGAAACATAATCACTTATCATGTTGACTTTCAACTTTTACTAGATTCCTTAATCAAACTCATATTTTTTTTCCAAAAGATGAGTATTTAGGGAGACTTGTTCACATTAAGAGTACTATAATCAACTTCTAGAGAATCACCTAATACACCAAAGAAAACTATATACATCCCATGTCTTTAGGCATTAACCAAAACCAAAACCAGAAAGGTTAGTACAAGGTCAGATAATCCAGAAAAGGATAACCCTTTATAAAAAGAAAATCTATTCTTAATCTCCAAAATTTGTCCAACCAAACCCAAAGATCAACGAGAACCATTCTATAATCAATTTTTCCATAACATTATTCAAAGTAAACCAATATAAGATTGAAACACAAATATTTTAAGGATTTAGTCACATAGTATTCCAAGGTAAATCGTAACATTTATCTCCAAACAACATCAGTTACTCCTAAAGTCTCGTATTGAAAAGTAATTAACCTAATCACATATCCTCCATGATAGGTTAATCATTTTCATAAATAACCCAAAATCAACTTACTCTTAATTAATAAAATCATATAACTAAAAAGAATCAGTCAAACTAACTAGGGACTTCACGTAGTCCAGTGGTAGGCGATAAATACCAGTTGCACTTTGGTTGTGGGTTCGATTCCTGCAGCTTTGTTCGACGTGACAGGTTGTCACACGGTCTGTGTGTTGTCCTTTTTCCAAAACCATATAATTCTTAAAACATTCCCCAAAATGAGATAAAATCTTCAAGAATAATCATAACATATTTTAACCTCAAGTTTATCTCATTCCTTTCATTTTCCATCATATCATAGAGTAGCCCATAATTACCTAAAAATTAAGGATCATATAAACTCCAATGGTTACCTTTATAATTATTACCTAAACTTCCACATCGATTGGTCATCTCATAAATGATGAATTACAGAACATACCAAGGTTCAAGTGGTTGATCATGACTCCTTGATAGTTGGTTTAGAACAACCATGAGTTTCCTCATGGAATCCCCCATTTTATCTAGTATCTTAATCAGAGAACCACCACAGTTTCCTTCAAACTTGTTGTCTCTTTGGTGCCTGCTAGATACATCCATTCACTAAAACAGAAATGTCAGTGTAAGTATATCAACAAAACCATCATGTACTAATGAGGAAGGTAAACACTATGATATACTTACACAATCACTTTATCTAAAACTAGGACTCTTTCTGAAATCCTATCCATTATGGTAATGTCACTTATGCTTAGATAATACCCTAACCTCTAAAGTTATCTAAACCGACCTTTGATACCAAATATAAGGCCCCAGCCTTAAACCTTACTTAAAATTGAATTAAATGAATAATTAACATTGGGGACCTTTTCAGGTTTAGAGTTTTAGAGAATTAGGACATAACTATTACATCTCAAAAGATTACAAAGTAGTCTCTTCTACTAAATTTCCATAAAATAAAAACTCTTAAAAAGAAACATGTCTAGTTTCATGTTTTAGGTAGCATGAATTTCCTTT
This sequence comes from Viscum album, assembly GCA_963277665.1. NCBI lineage: Eukaryota > Viridiplantae > Streptophyta > Magnoliopsida > Santalales > Viscaceae > Viscum > Viscum album. Next base: position 982,014,561 of record OY728125.1, read on the forward strand.
GATCCCATCCTTGACCCTATTCCACGCTATGTCCTGTGAAAAACATTTCAAAAACTTGGGATGAGCATAAAAACTCAGTAAGGGATACACAAAAAACTGTTAGTTTTTCAAACATCAAGTAAAACATATATACTCTATCAAAGTAATACCTTCACCTTCATGAAGTAGTAAAAAATCTTCACTGAATAAAGTATAATTACGTACCTTTTTGTAACCAAAGGATTACCATAAAACCCATATAAAGAACACATAACATATATAAAGGTAACTTTGGACATAAACATACTTAAGTGGAATAACCATACAGTCGACTTCCACACATATCACTAAATGGAATAGCCATACGGCCAATTTCCATACATACTTAATGGAATAGCCATACGGCCGACTTCCATACCCAATGCATTGGAGGTTATAACGTAACCACCCGTCCTGGTATTCACGGCACCACCCGTCATATGGTTTATAACGTAACCACCCGTTAAAATGTCCAAGTACCAATATAAAATCATAAAACATAAAACCAATATAAAGGAAAGATAACATTTCCACATTTCAATCACAATATATCATAAATATATTGACATAATAGAATCCTTTATCAAAACCATTTTCAATAACAAAATACATAAAAGAGTATATGGTATTTATTTTATTTTAAAAACATTACGGCTTGTTGATAAATCCAAAGACCAAATAATACTCGCAGCGGCGGAAAAGGTCGTTGTCACCGCGTACGTTAAAAAACATTCTTTTTTGTCGTTTAGTAAAACGCTTCGTAGAAAAATATTCCTTTTGTATAAAAGTAAAATTCAAAGGGGTTTATACACCGTATAAAAGAAAGTTGTGTATAAAACGAAATATGCCTCAATGAAAGGAGATTGAGACGAAGTCCCTTACAAATACGGTATCCTTGGTTTAAGGATAAATCAATTGCATAATTATGTGTGACAAACGAATACACCAAATATAAGTGGATATTAAGTGTAAAACAATCATAAGATATTCACACATATTCATATAACGACATATTCAAGGAGTACAAGTTTATCCCAAAGAATAAAATTTGGGCTAAGAAGTTCCCTTGCAAAAATTTGACAGCCTAACGGCGTCACTTAAAAAATTCATAAAATGAGTTGATGAGAGATAAAAAGGAAATCTCATCACTTGGAAATAAAATTTACATCAATCAGGATATATAAGAACATATCCCAACATAATAGTATGTGAATTAAAAGACATAACAAACGAAGTCTTTTAAAAAGAGGAGGGTGAAAGGTTCCCTTACCGACATGGATATCTTTCGAAACATACGCCCCATGAAAGAAAGACAATACAACAATGGTGTAAATACTCATAAATGAAATAATATTACACAATTAGTAAAATAATGGTCAGTACATTCACCACTCAAAGGAAATTGTGGAAAATGTATCATAAATCTCACGGAAATAAAAGTGAGATGAAAAATCTCTTATGAAAACTCGGCAGCCTAACGGCGCCACTTAAAACTTCCAAAATGGATTGATGAGAGTAAATAGGGTCTCTCATCACATGAACATAAAAATTACAGTAATATTAATATAAAATAACATCCCAATAACAATAAAGATTAGCTTTAAAAGGAATGACATAAAAGAGTGTACTTAAAAAGAAAGAGAGGAGTAGGATCCCTTACCTCGGGTCCGACTTGACTCGATCGTTCTTTAACGTCCTGAATAATAAACATGATTTAATTTATACTTCCTTAAGAACCTTTTTCAACTTCATTATTCCTTTTATATCACTTATTACCATGTCATAAACATTATGTAATCATTTAAGTTAATAATATTTGTTTTGTCGATATTTGGTTCTTAAGTCGAAAGTGGACTTCTTACAATTACATGTTGTTCGTGTGGAAAAATGTTTATTATATACAGAAATTTATTCATGAGGTAGATATCATATATGTCATATATATCCAGTAAATGCATGCATTTATAACATTACATAATCATTTAGAGGTAAGAAATGAAATGCACCGTTCATGGAGACGGTAAGCCGTACGTACGCATGAATGCTACTTTCATTTCTATTTCGTATTTTATAGAATGGAATAATAATGATATAAAGGTATATTATAATTAAAGTATAATATCATATATAATATCATAGTTCCATCCTTTATATGTCCCACATATGGTATTTAACGAATCAAATCACTTTGAGTGGGCGGTAGTCCGCACTTCCTTAAATGAAGATATCGCGTTTACCCATAATGGAAACCATAAAGGTATGCCCAAATGAAAAAAACAGAAGCTTAAGGAAAAAATAAACATATTATATATCATATATAAAAATGGTGACATCATAATGGCCACCTTTGAAGGTGTTAAATGAGTATTGATCAATCATCTTTTCGGGAGGCAGAATTTCGCCATCCACGGAAACCGTATGTTCCTTAACCATTTTATGTAGTTGTGTGAGAGTTTAGCTCGAATAAATCTTATAACAACATCCTAGTATATTGAAGATACTGGTGTTGTTACAAAATAAGTAAATAAAAAGTGTTTAGGGGGTTGGAGAAGCAAAATAAAACAAATGACCATGAGAGAATGAATAACCTTTAAAAGTGTAACTCCTTTTGATTTGAGCCTAAAGGCTTCCTTTGAAGGGATTATGCCCAAAGGGAATCCTCTAGGATGAGTAGAGGGATGTGGAGAGATTAAATGGGCAGGGGTTGGCCGAGCCAAAGGCTTGAGGAGTGTATGAAATGAGGTAGAGGTGGGGGCCTTTTATAAGAGGAGAGGAGGGGCACTTTTGGAAAGTAAAGAAATATTACTTTATTTGAAAATGTGTTTCGGTTTTAAAAGGTCCCACATTGATATAATTCGTGGATAAGGTGATAGGGGTTCTAAATACACCCATCCAATAAGTTTTGGACATGTGTAGTTCATAGATTTTACATTATCTTTCCATTTTATTTAAATCGTTAAATAATGAGGTCATCGCTGCATCATCATGATGTCATAAATAATTTAATTTATTTTGTGTCTAAAAATTATAAAAAAAAATACTATGATGTAGGAAATATTTTTATCTTTCCAATGACTATTTATAATAAAAAAATCTGACTTGTATATCCCCACTTAAAAATTGTTTTAGTAAAACATATCTTGTTCGTGTCATTTTTACTTTTACATTAAATAAAAAGTTATTTATGTCATTTCCCAACCAAAGTTGCTCCATGGGGTCCCCAAGTTGACCCATGGCTTGTCTTGGTCGGCAATTACACATACAATGAGGGTAGAACATGTTTCAAGCTCATCTTATTTTATTAAAGCATTATTTTTACCTTCAACTACACTAATTACCACTAATCGCGATTAAAAACTTAATAAGTTACTATTCACCGAAAAATTATTTTTATCCCATTGAACCACATTTTACTTCTTAATGACAACCATGTATGTCGGATTTTTGAAATTCAAAACACAAAGATGGTAAAATTTCATTTAAACGGAAAATTCAGTTTTTATAAGTACCACTTAGTGGTTTCACTATTCATCAAAAATTGATGTTTTTCAGAAAAATCCCAAAAATTCACCATAATCTATATTTGATATTCCGAATTCAAAAATGAAAACTATTTTACAAAATTCAAAACATATAAGTCAGATTAATTAATTTAATAATTAATTCCCGCTGTCAAAGCAAATAGCGTGTTTTTATGAAACAATAAGTATCAAAAGATTGACAGTAGTTTAAGTCTGATTTCAAAGTGAAATTAATTCCAACGACCAATATTGGATTTTATGGTAAAAATATATTCTAATTTAACTTTAAAAATAATTCAAAATATAATCTAATGATATAAATAAATTATATTAAAAAGAGGTTTTGAATTAAATTACAACATTTTACACTATTCATTGAAAAAAAGAACTTTATCGGAAATATACCAAAAATTTACACAAAGTAAATTTTGATGTCCCGATTCTTAAGAAGAGTTTTATTTGGTCCAATATAATGTATAAGAGTGAACAAAACTATATTTAATGACGGTTCACCATCAAAAGGCGATAAGTGAACCTTTAGTGAAAACTAGGGCATATACGCCTAAAATTGAATTCATTCCGTATTTTAAGCCTTTATCTTTTATTGGATAAATGTAAAAACATTTAAAAACATGTATAATCATATTTTAGTTATTTCTATCCATTCCCGCCAATACAACGGCTACATGTTAACTGCCATTTAAAATAATATTATTTTATTATTAGAGTGCAACATAAGATTTCCAAGAAACTCGTTGTTGCATATTGGGTACGCCATCGAGCATTACATCCCCTTTAAAATATTATTAATATTAGATTCACAAATATGGATAAATATAAAGATGTTATATTCTTTATTTACCCGGGGTGTTACACTATGAGTTATACATGTAAGTTAGATATTGATGAAAACAGAAAATATATTGATCAAACTAATTATAGAGGAATGATTGGGATTTTATTGTTTTAAATTTATAGTAGGGAAAATATTATTTTTAGCATTTTTATTTGTGAAATATTTCAAGATAACCCAAAAGAGTACTATTTAAATGCTGTTAAAAGGGTTTTCAAATGCATCAAATATAAAATAAATGTAGGTTTGTTCTACCCAAGAGGACAACCGTTTGATTTGGTTAGTTATTCTGATGTTGACTTTGGTGGATGTGATTTATATCGAAATAACACCTCTGGAACATGTCACTTTTTAGGAAAGGCTCTAATATCATAGTGTAGTAAAAAAAGAAAAATTCAAGGGAATTATCAACTGATGAAGCAGAGTAAATTTCTACTGGTAATTTCTATGCATCAATTTTGGTGATGAAACACACTTTATTAAACTATGGATTTCAATTCATACTTATCCCCATAAATTGTGAAAATATATGTAATATTATCCTTTATAAGAATAAAATTTCTCATTCTATAAAATAATATATTGATGTAAGATATCACTTTTTGAGAGACCATTATCAAAAATGTGATATAACTCTTGAGTTTATTGGGACTGAGCATCAACATGCTGACATATTCACCAAAAACTTAAACTATGAGAGAATAAGCTACATCAGACATGAACTAGGAATGATTAATCTATAAATACCATCCAATCTTATCCCCATATAAAATTATATATTTTTTTGATACTGATCACTATCAAAATGATCAGGTGAAACTGATCTATGAAACTGATTAGTGAAACTGATCGGGTTATACTGATATGTGAAACTGATTTCTGAAATTGATCTACGAATACTATTGTGTCCAACCAATCCATGAAACCAATCGAGTAAAACCGTTCAAGTGAGATAGTTCGCATGAAACTGATCTGTCAAGATGATCGAGTGAGACAGATACCATTTAAATAAATCCAATACCTATAAGAACCTTTTAGTATATCTATCTATTTTAAATGAAAGGAAAATATTTATTGTTATTTGTTTTTTAACTTTATTTTATATTCTATTTTACGAGTTAAAATCCCTACATGATAAATTTAATTCGATCCACGACTCATCGCTTCCACCACTACCTTTTAACCTTCTACCCACATTCAACCTTTCAAACCTTCAACCTTTCAACTCCATCCTTTGAACCTAAACCTTTCGAATGGATAGAACCAACTTCGTGATAGAAGGAAAAAGTGAATAAACTGTGGACAAGCATCAGAAAGTAGAATCTAGTGGTTCTGCAGGTTATGGGAAGACAGGATTGGGAATTCATGTAGTAACTGCTGATAATGAAGTGTTTATTGGGTGGTTGTTGTTGAGCAGGTCACTTCTGTTAAAGGTATTGGAATCTCAACGATGGCTCAACTGGTTTTCAAATAATAATAGAATATTCTCTCCCTAGTTGGTGCATGAGTTTTACCTCATTATGAAAGTGTCTCTAGAAGGAGATAAGGAAGCAAGAATGAAGATAGTGGTGATGGGAAAATAGATTTTTTCCCCTTAAAAATAATGGGTTGAGTGTTTAGAAATTCCACAGGATGGAATTTATGCTGACTATCAAGGTAACATTCCTCCAACCATAAACTTATTCTCTTTTGAAAAAGATTTAAAGGAATTGAATGGAACTGATGAGCCGAGGAGAGAAACATCCACAACATTAGATGGAGAATCAATATTGCTTTTCAAGTTCATTCAATATCAAATCGTTCCAAGGATGAGAGATTTTGCAGCTGTGAAGTTTCAAGATGTATTCAAAATTTATCTTTAAAACAATAGGTTTAAGGAGAACTTATATAAGTTCCTCATGGTACACATCTCTGATATGACCAAACCATTTAAGAAGGAAACGTTTTTATACTACCCAAGGATGATTTCTGTGATGCTGAAGAATCTCAGTTGTGTAGAGGATATGGATGAAGTATTCACTGCCTGCAGTGGATTCTCCTTACGTAAGGAAATTTCAAAGAGTATGAAGATATTTTGGAATCCATGGAAGATATGTTGGCTAGTAGATGAGTAGAAAATCTATGAGAATTTTCGTCCCATTGACCATCCTACTAGACCAAAGGATCAAGCTGATCCATCTTTTAAACATGGTGAAGTGGTGGTTTATTCAGATGAAGAGGGAGCATTGACTAAGCTTCCAAGGAAAGAGGGGTCTCCTATAGATGATAGGAGTGACCCGGATATAGCTGATCTCCATAAGGATATTTCTTATGGACCTTCTAGTCCACCATTGGAATTACCCTCTTGATACCCTGTATTAGGTGATGAAGAAGAGGAAGAGATTGAGGTCTCTAGAGTGGAAGGATTTGTAAGAAAAATTGATGTTGATGATGAGGATGATGATAATGAGGATAAGGATAATGTTTAACTTGATAGTGTCTTGTTAAAATCAAGAAAACAAGTTCTAGACAGATCATGTGAGGAATCTATGCATAGAGAAGATGAAGAGGTTGATGGGAAGGGTGATGCTAATTCTGTTGGACAGGATGCTGATAGAGATGGTGATGGAAATGCTGGAGATGAGAAAAAACTGGAACACCCTAATGATTATCAAGGAATCATTCATGAGATTAATGAAATTATGGTTGGGGGCCAAGAGGAAGAGTCTGAGGATCAAGTTGCCCCTATGCCTCAGATTGTGGAAGATCCTGGAGTAGTTGGGGTAGCTGGAGTAGTTTTAGTTCAAGAAGAACCTGAAGTTCATATTATTCTAGTACCTAGAAATGTTTTTTTGGATGGAGGATAGGAAGATGATGATGATGATGTTGAGATTTTACTAGAGCCTCTGGGAAGATGAGTAAGGATAGACAATTTTGTGCCTTGTGATTGGACCTATTTTGGAGAATGGAATAGAAATCCAGGGCTCATTCTATTTGGGTTAGACTATGATTCTGATGAGGAGATGGTTTTTCCTCCTCCTGCTACCCCACAAGAACAATATAGAGTTGAAATTGTTTCTCCTTCTTCACCAGTCGTACCTGCTGATGAGCCTCATGTCCCTGTAGTGCCTAGTGACTATGTCACCAAGGCTGACTTAGAACTGTTCAGGGATGTTATATGTGAGAAAGTAAGATCCTCTATTGGATCCAGTACTAGGGCTTCTACAGACATGGTTATTTTTTATCCTGATACAAATAAGATTTTGGGGATAGTGATTAAGGAGTTCAGCCTAACCTAGTCACTACAACTGAGTCTATCTTTAGACATAAATTATGCTGAGAGAATAAGTAAATAGAATTATTAATGAGTTGGAATCTCTAATAACTAATTTCACGACCACACATGGTGGTGTCATAGAGGTTATTAGGAACCTATTTACACATCTACTAGGTGTATATTTGATAAAATTAAAGGAGGATCTTGGAAATATGATTATTGGTGCCTCTAGTTCCAAAAATACCGGACCAGATATTGTTCATATGGAGTCATTTAGGACTATGATAAGGGAAGAGATCAAGAGTATTCAGATGGATTCGGATAAAAAACTCTTTCCAAGGTACACAGTAAAACCTACCTTGTTTATAATATGGAAATAGAGTGTACCAATGAATCCTCTACTACTCAGAAGGAAATTAGAGTATAATTGGATTAGTATATCACAAAAATCTATAGTAAGTATGAAATGATCAATAGCATCATGATGAATGTGGGTTAGTTGAGGGATTTCACACCCTTTTTGGAGAAATTCATGGAGAATAATGAAGATTTTGAGAAGGAAACTTAATATGGAGGTGAAATCATTAATTATTTCATCATGCTTTTGAATCCTTACATGAATGTGAAAGCTGAAGCAATAGTGGTCCCAGCTGCTGCTTGCACTGGAACTATTTCTATGCCTCCTACTCAAATGTTTGTGTCTCAAGCCTTATCTCAGATTCATCTAGTAATCAAGGAGTAGCCTCAAAGTCATGTTTTATATGAGAGGAGACCAAGTGTTGCTTCCAATGTTCCTATAGGAGTTGTCTTACCTGATGTTGTCATTCGACCAGCCCTTCCTACATCCACCACACCACTACCTGCACCTCATATTGGCTCTTCAGAAAAATGGAAAGCACTTCAAATCCAAAGCCTAAGTGTAACATCCCAGGTAAATAATGAATAAAACATTTTCATATTTATTAATATTTAGAATTAAATATTAATTTTACTTTAAAAGTGTTGCTATGTTCGAAAGCGTACCAGATACGCAACAAAGAGTTTCATTGAAATCTTTCGTTGCACACTAGTAATAAAATAATATTATTTTAAATGGTAGTTAACACATAGCCATTGTGTTGGCGAGAACGGATAGAAATAACTAAAATATTATTATATATGTTTTTTAAATGTTTTTACTTTTATCTAATAAAATATAAAGGCTTAAAATACGGAAAGAATTCAATTTTAGGCGTATATGTCCTAGTTTTCACTAAAGGTTCACGTATCGCCTTTTGATGGAGAACCATCATTAAATATAGTTTTTTTCACTCATATACATTCTATTGGACCAAATAAAAATCTTTTTTATAATTGGGACATCAAAATTTACTTTGTGTAAATTTTTTGTATTTTTTCAATAAAGTTCATTTTTTAATGAATAGTGTAAAATGTTGTATTTTAATTCAAACCCTCTTTTTAATCTAATTTATTTATATGACTATATTATCTTTTGAATTGGGTTTAAAGTGAAATTAGAATATATTTTTACCATTAAATCCAATAGTGGTCGTTGGAATTATTTTCACTTTGAAATCGGACTTAAACTAGTGTCAATCTTTTGATACTTATTGTTTCATAAAAACATGCTATTTGCTCTGACAGCGGGAATTAATTAGTAAATTAATTAATACAACATATATGTTTTGAATTTTGTAAAATGGACTTCATTTTTGAATTCGGAATATCAAATATAGCTTCGGGTGAAGTTTTGTTATTTTTCTGAAAAACTTCAATTTTTGATGAATAGTGAAAACACTAAGTGGTACTTAAAAAACTGATTTTTCGTTTAAATGAAATTTTACCACCTCTGTGTTTTGAATTTCAAAAATCTGACATACAAGGTTGTCTTTAAGAAGTAAAATTTGGTTCAGTGGGATTAAAATAATTTTTCTGTGAATAGTAACTTATTAAGTTTTTAATAGCGATTAGAGGTAATTAGTGTAATTTAAGGTAAAAATAATGTTGTAATAATATGAAATGAACTTGAAACATGTCCTAACCTCATTGGATGTGTCATGGCCGACCAAGAAAATCCATTTGTCAACTTGGGGACCCCATGGAGCCACTTGGTTGGGAAGTGACATTAATAACCTTTTATTTAAAGTTAAAATAAAAATGTCACAAACATGAGTTGTTTTACTAAAACAATTTTTACATGGGGTTATACAAATCATATTTTTGAATATAAAAATTCATTGAATAGTTAAAAAGATTTACTACATCATATTATTTGTTTTATAATTTTTAGACATTAAATAAATTAAATTATTTATGACATAATGATGATGCAGCGATTACCTCATTAATAAAGGATTTGAATAAAATGAAAAGATAATGTAAAATCTATGACCTACACATGTCCAAAACCTATTGGATGGGTATATTTAGAACCCTTATCAACTTACCCTTGAATCATATCAATTTGGGACCTTTTTAATCCGAAACCCATTTTAAAATAAAGTAACATTTCCTTACACTCCAAGAGTGCCCCTCCTCTCCTCTTATAAAAGGACCCCACCTCTACCTCCTTACCCACACTTCAAAAGCCTTTGCCTCGGCCAAACCCTACCCATTTTGTCTCTCCACATCCCTCTCGTACTCTTTGAAGCCTCACTTTGGGGATAAGTCTTCCCAAGGAAGCCATTGAGCACAAATATAAGAGAGTTACCTGATTTTAAGGTAATGTCTTCACTTGTGTTCTTTTGTTTTATTTTTCTTCTCCAACCCCCTAAACTCTTTTTATTAATTTCTTTCGTAAAAACTCTAGTATATTCAATATACTATGATGTTTTTATAAGAATCTTTAGAGCTACACTTACACACATATACATCTAATGGTTAAAGAACATACTGTTTCTGTGGTTGGTGAATTTCTGCCTCAACAAACGACGATTGTTCAATCTTCTTTTAAACACCTTTAATGGTGGCCATTAAGATGTCACTATATTTATATATGATATATATTATGTTTATTTTTTACTTATTATTATTTATTTTTCATTTGTGGTATACCTTTATGGTTTCCATTGTGGGTAAACACGATAATTTCATTTTAGGAAGTGCGGACTAGCGCCCCCTCAAAGTGATGTGATTCGTTAATGCCATATATGGGACGTATAAATGATGGATTTAAAGTTATTATATATTATGATATACTGGAATTATAATATACCTCTATATAATTATTATTTCTTTCCATTAAAGTATTATATAGAAATGAAAGTAGCGTTCATGCGTACGTACGGCTTACCGTCTCCATGAACGGTGCATTTCATTTCTTATCAACAAATGTAATGTACTATTATAAGTACATATTTATAATGGATATATATCATTTATGTTACATATAAATGATGAATATAATTCTGTAATTAAAATATACATACCTATCATTTAGTTTTAATTCCATTAATATGACATGGAAATGAAAGTAGCGTTCGTGCATACGTACGGCTTACCATCTCCATGAACGGTGCATTTCATTTCTTACCTGTAAATGATTATGTGATATTATAAATACATGTATATGCTAGATATATATATGATATATATGATATCCAAATCGGGAATTTCATTCTGTATATAAAGAACCTTTGACCACACAAACAACACGTAATTGTAAGAAGTCCACTTTCGACTTAAGAACCAAATATCGACAAAACAATCATTATTAACTTAAATGATTACATAATGTTTATAACATAGAAATAAGTGATATAAAAGGAATAATGAACTTGAAAATGTTTTTTAAGAAAATAGAAATTAACTCAAGTTTATTATTCAGGACGTTAAAGAACGATCGAGTCAAGTCGGACCCCAGGTAAGGGACTTCGTCTCAATCTCCTTTCATTGAGGAATATTTTGTTTTATACACAACTTTGTTTTATACGGTGTATAAACCCCTTTGAGTTTTACTTTTATACAAAAGGAATCTTTTTCTACGAAGCATTTTACAAAACAACAAAAAGGAATGTTTTTTTTAACGTACGCGGTGACAACGACCTTTTCCGCCACTGCGGGTATTTTTTTGGTCTTTGGCTTCCTGAACAAGCCGTAATGTTTTTTTTAAAATGAAATAAATACCATATACTATTTTATTTATTTTGGTATTGAAAATGGTTTTTTATAATGGATTTGTTATGTCAATATATTTAAGTGATATATTGTGATCAAAGTGTGGAAATGTTTTCTTTCCATTATATTTGTTTTATGTCTTATGATTTTTATAATGGTACTTGGACATCTGACGGGTGGTTACGTGATAAACCATATGACGGGTGGTGTGGTGAATACCAGGATGGGTGGTTACGTTATAACCTCCAATGCATTGGGTATTGAAGTTGGTCGTATGGCTATTCCATTAAGTATGTATGGAAGTTGGCCGTATGGCTATTCCATTAAGTGATATGTGTGGAAGTCTACCGTATGGTTATTCCCCTTAAGTATGTTTATGTACCAAGTTACCTTTATTTGTTATGTGTTCTTTATATGAGTTTTATGGTAATACTTTGGTTACAAAATGGTAAGTAATGATATTTTATTCAGTGAAGAGTTTTTACTACTTCATGATGGTGAAGGTATTACTTTGATAAAGTATACATGGTTTACTTGATGTTTGAAAAACTAACAGTTTTCATTCTTTGTGTATCCCTTACTGAGATTTTTATGCTCACCCCATGTTTTTTTGAAATGTTTTTCACAGGAATTAATGTGGAATAGGGTCAAGGATGGGATCAAGGGAAATTCATGCTATATAAAACATGGAACTAGACATATTTCTTTTTAAGAGTTTTTTTTATTATATGGAATCTTAGTAGAAGTGCCTACTTTATAACCTTTGGAGATGTAACAGTTATGTCCTGATTCTCTAAAACTCTATACCTGAAAAGATCATAAATTTTAATTATTCATTTAATTCAATATTAAGAAATGTTAAAGGCTGGGGCCTTATAGTTGGTATCAGAGGTCGGTTTAGAAAACGTTAGGAGTTATAAAATTGTTAAATTATAAATTAATTTATGGTATGACTGAAATTATATAGCATTTATAGATTACCATGTTTCGTCAACAAAGATATGTATGTGATAAGAATTATTTTTCATAATGGAAATAGAGCATATTTTCTGGGAAGGCATACAGAGTTGAATGAATTTCCGAATCAGCAACCAGAGATGGTCGGAATCAGAATTGAGCAGTTTACTGTAGTGATGACTCAGTTGAATCATGTGATAAATGGTGGTTGTGTTTATTGATGATATTTTATGTTTTCTAAAAGTAAATAGGAGCATGAAAGTCATTTAATGGTTATCTTGAAAACCTTAAAAGAAAAGAAACTATATTGAAAATTCAGAAAGTGAGGGTTTTGGTTACAACAAATTTATTTCCTGGGTCACATTGTTTCAAAAGATGGGATAACTGTTGATCCTGCTAAAATAAAAGTTGTTGAATAATGGCCAAGACCCACAAATGTAACCGAGATCCGTAGTTTTCTTGGTTTGGTAGGTTACTACCGAAGGTTTGTTGAAAATTTTTCATGGTTATCTAGTCCAATGACTAAGCTTACTTGGAAGGGTGTTAAGTTTATCTGGAAAAAAGAATGTGATGATTGTTTTGAAGAGTTGAAAAGAAGATTGGTGAATGCTCTAGTTTTGGCACTTTCTTCCAGGAATGGTGAGTTTGTTATCTACAGTGATGCTTCATTGAAAGGACTTGGTTGTGTCCTTATGTAGAATGATCAGGTAATTGTATATGCTTCATGTCAGTTGAAAACTCATGAGGTAAATTACCCTACACATGATTTGGAATTAGCTACTGTTGTTTTTTGCTTTAAAAATTTTGAGGCATCATTTGTATAGAGTAAAGTGTGAAATATATACCGATCACAAAAGATTAAAGTATATTTTCACTCAGAAATAATTGAACATGAGACAGAGGAGATATCTGGAATTAATCAAGGACTATGATTGTACAATTCATTACCATCCGGGAAAAGCAAATAAAGTGGTTGATGCTTTGAGTCGAAAAAGTAATGCTTCATTAAACATGCTACATTTGGAATGAGATCCTTTGGTTTTTGATTAGATGAAATTTGGCATAGAAGTTTTTGGTATAGGAAGTTCTTCTGTTTTGTTTCAGGTATCAGTGAGATCATCCCTATCGGACAAAATTAAGCAAGCACAGAGGGAAGACAGTGAGTTGCAGAAAAAGGTAGAGATGGTTCAAAAGGGTATGTTTCCTGAATTCAACATTGATAATGACTGTGTTTTCAGGTTTGGGAAGAGATTATGTGTCCTTGGTGATTCAAAGTTGAAGAATGAGTTGTTATGTGAGGCTCATAGTTCCCCATTTTCAGTTCACCCTGGCAGTACTAAGATGTACAGGGATCTGCGACAGTATTACTAGTGGGATGGAATGAAAAAGAGAAATTGTTGATTTTACTGTGAAGTGTTTGACTAGTCATCAGGTTAAAGCAGAGTGGCGGTTACCGAAAGGGATGCTTCATCATTTACCAGTGCCAGAGTGGAAATGGGAAAATATATCCATGGACTTTGTTGTGGGATTACCGAGGAAATCTCGAGGTAATAATTCAATATGGGTTATTATTGATCGATTGACTAAATCTGCTCCTTTCCTTGCCATATGAGATAATTTTTCCCTAGATCAACTTTCCCATTTGTATCATAAAGAGATAGTTAGGTTACTTGGATTTCCTCTCTCCATTGTGTCCGATCGTGACCCCAGGTTTACTTCTAACTTTTGGGAAGGCCTTCAGAAGTCATTGGAAACTGAATTAAATTTTAGTACAGCTTTTCATCCGCAATCAGAGGGGCAGTCAAAACGAACAATTCAGAACTTAGAGGATATGCTATGAGCTTGTTCGATGGATTATCAGGTAAGTTGGGACCAACATCTTTCTTTGGTTGAGTTTTCTTATAATAAAAGTTTTCATTACAGTATACATATGGCACCATTTGAGGCATTATATGGGAAGCGGTGTCGAACTCCAGCATTTTGGGATGAAGTGGGTGAAAGGAAGTTGATGGGACCAGAATTGATAGAAGAGATTGTAGAAAAAAGTTCAGTTGATTCAGAAACACATGAGAACAGCTCAAAGCAGGCAGAAGAGTTATGCGGATAACCATAGGAAGGATCTATCATTCGAGGTAGGTGATCATGTTTTTCTCAAGTTTTCTCCATGGAAAAGTGTGATGAGATTTGGTAAGAAAGGAAAGCTAAGTCCAAGAATCATTGGACCATATGAAATTTTGGAGAAATTTGGATCAGTTGCTTACCGAGTGGCTTTACCTCTGAGTTTATCTCATGTACACAATGTTTTTCATGTTTCGATGTTGAGGAAGTATATGCCAGATCAATCTCATGTTTTGAGTCCAGAGGTAGTTTAGCTGGAGGAGAACCTATCTTATGAAGAAAAACTAGTCCAGATTCATGACCAAAGAGAGAAAGTGTTGCAAAATAAGGTAATTCACCAGGTAAAGGTTTTATGGAAAAACCATATTGTTGAAGAGGCAACGTGGGAATCTGAAAATGCTATGAGGGATAAATACCCCCACTTATTTTGATAAGTGAATAAAATTGCGAGGACGTAATTCCCAAAAGGGGGGAAGGATGTAAAATCCCAGTTAAATAATGAATAAAACATTTTCATATTTATTAATATTTACGAATTAAATATTAATTTTATTTTAAAAGGGTTGCTATGTTCGATAGCGTACCATATACGCAACAAAGAGTTTCATTGAAATCTTTCGTTGCACACTAGTAATAAAATAATATTATTTTAAATGGTAGTTAACACATAGACGTTGTGTTGGAGGAAATGGATAGACATAACTAAAATATGATTATATAAGTTTTTTAAATGTTTTTACTTTTATCTAATAAAACATAAAGGCTTAAAATACGGAAAGAATTCAATTTTAGGTGCATATGCCCTAGTTTTCACTAAAGGTTTACTTATCGCCTTTTGATGGAGAACCATCATTAAATATAGTTTTGTTCACTCTTATACATTCTATTGGACCAAAAAAACTCTTCTTTATAATTGGGACATCAAAATTTACTTTGTGTAAATTTTTTGTATTTTTCCAATAAAGTTCATTTTTTAATGAATAGTGTAAAATGTTGTTTTTAAATTAAAAACCTATTTTTAATCTAATTTATTTATATGATTATATTATCTTTTGAATTGGAATTAAAGTGAAATTAGAATATATTTTTACCATTAAATCCAATCGTGGTCGTTGGAATTAATTTCACTTTGAAATCGGACATAAACTAGTGTCAATCTTTTGATACTTATTATTTCATAAAAATACGCTATTTGCTCTGACAGCGGTAATTAATTATTAAATTAATTAATGCAACTTATATGTTTTGAATTCTGTAAAATGGACTTCATTTTTTAATTCGGAATAACAAATATAGCTTAGGGTTAAGTTTTGTTATTTTTCGGAAAAACTTCAATTTCTGATGAATAGTGAAACCACTAAGTGGTACTTAAAAAACAGATTTTTCGTTTAAATGAAATTTTACCACCTCTGTGTTTTGAATTTCAAAAATCCGACATGCATGGTTATAATTAAGAAGTAAAATGTGGTTCAATGGGATTAAAATAATTTTTTGGTGAATAGTAACTTATTAAGTTTTTAATCGCGATTAGAGGTAATTAGTGTAATTTAAGGTAAAAATAATGTTGTAATAATATTAAATGAACTTGACACATGTCTTAACCACATTGGATGTGTCATGGACGACCAATAAAATCCATGGGTCAACTTGGGGACCCCATGGAGCCACTTTGGTTGGGAAATTACATTAAAAACTTTTTATTTAAAGTTAAAATAAAAATGTCACAAACATGAGTTGTGTTACTAAAACAATTTTTACACGGGGTTATACAAATCATATATTTGACTATAAATATTAATTGGAAAGGTAAAAAGATTTCATACGTCATATTATTTTTTTTTATAATTTTTAGACATTAAATAAATTAAATTATTTATAACATCATGATGATGCAGTGATTACCTCATTAATAAAGGATTTGAATAAAATGAAAAGATAATGTAACATATATGACCTACACATGTCCAAAACCTATTGAATGGGTATATTTCGAACCCTTATCACCTTACCCTCGAATTATATCAATTTGGGACCTTTTTAATCCGAAACACATTTTAAAATAAAGTAACATTTCCTTACTTTCCAAGAGTACCCCTCCTCTCCTCTTATAAAAGGCCCCCACCTCTACCTCCTTACCCACACTTCAAAAGCCTTTGGCTCGTCCAACCCCTTACCATTTCGTCTCTAAACATCCCTCTATTACTCCTTGAAGCCTCATTTAGGGAAGATATGTTTCCAAGTAAGCCTTTGAGGACAAATCTAAGAGAGTTATCCGATTTTAAGGTAATGTCTACACTTGTGTTCTTTTGTTTTATTTTGCTTCTCCAACCCCCTAAACTCTTTTTATTCATTTCTTTTGTAAAAAATACAGTATATTCAATATAATAGGGTGTTTTTATAAGAATATTTCGAGCTACACTTACACACATCTACATCTAATGGTTAATGAACATACTATTTCTGTGGTTGGCGACTTTCTGCCTCACGAAACGATGATTGTTCAATATTATTTTAAACACCTTTAATGGTGGCCATTAAGATGTCACTCTATTTATATATGATATATATTGTGTTTATTTTTTCATTATGCTTCTTTATTTTTCATTTGTGGTATACCTTTATGGTTTTCATTATGGGTAAACACGATAATTTCATTTTAGGAAGTGCGGACTACCGCCCCCTCAAAGTGATGTGATTCGTTAATGCCATATGTGGGATGTATAAATGATGGATTTGAAGTTATTATAAATGATGTTATACTGGAATTATAATATACCTCTATATCGTTATTATTTCTTTCCATAAGAGTATGAGATAGAAATGAAAGTAGCGTTCATGCGTACGTACGGCTTACCGTCTCCATGAACGGTGCATTTCATTTCTTATCCCCAAATGTAATGTACTATTATAAGTACATATTTATAATGGATATATATCATGTATGTTACATATAAATGATTAATATAATTCAGGAATTAAAATATACATACCTCTCATTTAGTTTTAATTCCATTAATATGACATATAAATGAAAGTAGCGTTTATGTGTACGTACGGCTTACCGTCTCCATGAACGGTGCATTTCATTTCAAACCTCTAAATGATTATGTGATATTATAAATACATGTATATGCTAGAAATATATGATATATATGATATCCAAATCAGGAATTTCATTCTGGATATAAAGAACCTTTGACCACACGAACAACATTTAATTGTAAGAAGTCCACTTTCAACTTAAGAACCAAATATCAACAAAAAAACATTATTAACTTAAATGCATACATAATGTTTATAACATGGCAATAAGTGATATAAAAGGAATAATGAACTTGAAAAAGGTTCTTAAGAAAATAGAAATTAACTCACATTTATTATTCAGGACGTTAAAGAACGATCGAGTCAAGTCGGACCCGAGTTAAGGGACTTCATCTCAATCTCCTTTCATTGAGGTATATTTCGTTTTCCACACAACTTTCTTTTATATGGTGTATAAACCCCTTTGACTTTTACTTTTATAAAAAAGGAATCTTTTTCTACGAAGCATTTTACAAAACGACAAAAAGGAATGTTTCTTTTAATGTACGCAATGACAACGACCTTTTCCGCCGCCGCGGGTATTTTTTTGGTCTTTGGCTTCCTGAACAAGTCGTAATTTTTTTTTAAATGAAATAAATACCATATACTCTTTTATGTATTTTGGTATTGGAAATGGTTTTTTATAATGGATTTGTTATGTCAATATATTTAAGTGATATATTGTGATCAAAGTGTGGAAATGTTTTCTTTCCATTATATTTGTTTTATGTCTTATGATTTCTATAATGGTACTTGGAAATTTGACGGGTGGTTATGTGATAAACCATATGATGGGTGGTTCCATGAATACCAGGACGGATGGTTACGTTATAACCTCCAATGCATTGGGTATGGAAGTCAGCCATATGGCTATTCCATTAATTATGTATGGAAGTTGGCCGTATGTCTATTCCATTAAGTGATATGTGTGGAAGTCGACCGTATGGTTATTCCACTTAAGTATGTTTATGTCCCAAGTTACCTTTATTTGTTATGTGTTCATTATATGGGTTTTATGGTAATCCTTTGGTTACAAAAGGGTAAGTAATGATATTTTATTCAGTGAATAGTTTTTACTACTTCATGAGGGTGAAGGTATTACTTTGATTAAGTATACATGGTTTACTTGATGTTTGAAAAACTAACAGTTTTCATTCTTTGTGTATCCCTTACTGAGATTTTTTATGCTCACCCCAAGTTTTTTTGAAATGTTTTTCATAGGACTTAATGTGGAATAGGGTCAAGGATGGGATCAAGGGAAAGTCATTCTATATAAAACATGGAACTTGACATGTTTCTTTTTAAGAGTTTTTTTTATTATATGGAATCTTAGTAGAAGTGCCTACTTTGCAACCTTTTGAGATGTAACAGTTATGTCCTCATTCTCTAAAACACTAAACCTGAAAAGATCGTCAATGTGAATTATTCATTTAATTCAATATTAAGAAATGTTTAAGGTCGGGGCCTTATACTAAGAAATGAATTGTTTATTTGATAGGGCTTTATACTTTGTACTTTTATTTTGATGGTTGTCCTATTTAAACCTTAATAAAAGTCTCTTTTTCCTTCACATTATTTCTCATTTATTAGTATTATTTTTCATTATTCTTTTTCTTTTATACTTTTTTCTAATCCCAAAAGGGGGAGAAATATATTGATGGCATGCCTCAACTCACAACTCTTAATTTCAGATAAATAAATGGATGCATAAAATTCTTACTCTAAATGGGAGAAAGTATGGAATATAAATGGAATGTACTCAATAGAATATACATATATATATATATCAATATTGATTCAACTCAGACAATTGAAATAAAAAGCTGGATCATGAAAATGATCTGATATAAAAAACTTGAAAGTAACCATCTATATCATTCCTCTAATACAATAATTGAGGGGGAGCCTTAAAAGAAAAGACCTTAGTTATATTGAGAAATCACATTCACTGCTACTATGCTAAGTCATGTAGTTTTTATTCCTTAACATCGAGTATAACTCATCAATGCAATAATTTTTTATTATCAAATAGGGGGATATTGTTGGACCCTTTGTGAAATAGTTGTTTTTATAATCATAAAGCATTCCAAACTAAATATCCTATGAATTAATATATTAAGTTATAACTCATGATAATCATGTCATTGAAAATTTATAAATGAATTAATTATATCACATAGTATAATGAATTTCAATAAGTCAATAAAATATATGGAGTCATGTTTCAATATGTTTACAAGTGTATATTTACATGTATTTATGAAATTAAATTAATCTGAAATTGTAATGTATATGATATAAACCATGTAAGTTTCATCAAAGTCCTTTAAAATGGTAGTTCAAAGGAGTCATCGTTGGATGACTCACCAATGAGGACTCACTGATCAAAGTACTCAACGATCAAAGGATTCACCAATTATGGAATTCATCAGTCAAAGAAGACACCGTTGCTGGAATAACTGATAGAAAAAACAAGAAACTGATTGACAAGTCATCGATGATTAGTCACCCCGATAGTTTAATCGACTCACCATTAGATGACTTGCCGAGGGGAAACACACTAATGAACGACTCAAAACTGGTAGACACACTCATGAATGAGTCATTGATTGGTGACACACCAATGAATGATTCACTGATGGGAGACACACCGATAGTTCAAATTGAGTCACTGATGTCAACTCACTAATTCCCAAATAGACCGATAGCACAAACAAATCATAGATGCCCTAAGTCGCCAATACCAAGGAAAATGACTCAAAAATACAGAGAGTCACTGATGGTGATAGATCAATGATGAAAGACCAATTCCAATGACACACCGATACATATGACTCACCTATATTCATAAAATTTATTTTTGATTTATTACTTAATTTTATATCTAATTGTTATATTTAGACAAATTATTGTTTCTGGATTATTTAATGTTTTTTATAGGTCATTCAGTATACATTACGAGGTACATGCACGTGGGGAGCTCTTCGTGTCTATAGGACCTCGATGTATAATAGAATTACAATCAATATCTCACAAATAAACATACTGGAGAATCATATAAAGAAGAACCTACAACTCTTGATCTTACTTGAAAATCCCAAGAACTGAAAGGCATAATATATGTGAAAATCAAGAAGTGAATCAAAACATGTTGATCAGATTATAACATCTTACCAATAGAATTTGATCACCTCACTCCTGAAAGAAATACCACAGAGACTACAATACTCTATTTAGACACAACTTCCATAGGAGGACTTGAACATCTATTCCACTACATCAAACGAGTCCAGATCTTCACTAAACAACACAAAATGATTTATAATCTTTTTTATATATCTCTATCTCTATTGTATTATTTTATCTACATATTTGATAAATTTTTTTATCTATATTTTACACACATACTGACACTAGTGCATAACTGGAGGATACTTGATATTCTCAAAATTCACTCTAATTTTATCTTTGTATCCCACGTCAAATAGTAGAAGAGGTCAAGTGTGACCAGTTTGTATCTTTTCCAATGAATAAATGTGGTAGAGGTCAAGTGTGACATGGATAGGCTTGTGTGTTATTGTGAACCCTGATTCATGGTTTGGATAAATATCTTTTTTTAATTTAACCTACTTGGTGGCAGGTTATCACCAAGTGGATAAGACTAAGTCTCAGATTGATACTGAAGATATTTTTTATACCCTTTGTTTTTTATCATTTAGTTTTACTTTGTTTTTATCTCATATTTCATAAAACTAAATTGAACTCTGATAGTTAGTTTAGAAAGTATTTGTAACTGTTTTGAACCAGTAGGTTAGTTTAAAAATTTGTATTAATCTTTAGATTAGTATAACTGAGAACTAATCAATCTTTTGGGAAACTAATTTAACATTCATTACTCTTATAAATTCACTAAAAACTAACTTACATTATATTTTTAATTGGGGGGAATTTTTAAATAACCATTTTTAATAGAATTGTTTATAGATACTCAATTCACCCCCCCCCCCCCTTGAGTACTCTACTCCAACTAACAATGAGATTGGGAAATAATGGAATGTTTATCCATATGTATATTGGCCACTTTTATATTCTTGATCGAGTAATAATGATATTGTATTGCTTAGTGCTTCGTCAAACCTCTCTCTATTTCATGATGTGTTCCTTATATCTCTCCAGACGATGTACATATTGGATCCTCCAAATACACTAAACATTGGTGTTTTACCAATATATAATTATATTCACTACAACAAAAAATTAGTATAAATCATGGATTATAGAGATAAAGTGATTTGAAAGAAGTCTACTCTCCTGGTTAAAGAATTTTGAAGGAATAAAAAATTCGAAAAAGCTACATGCCAACCTAAGGAATTGATTAAAAAAGGATATCCTAATTTTCATGTATCAATGTAATGGAATTTTGAGGTAGAAATTACTTTTTATTGGGGTAGAATGTAACATCTTTGGATTTCATGATATACTTCTCTAAAAATAAATTTAATTTCTTCAACAACTTTGGATATACACAAATTCAAATATAAATGAATTGTAATATAGTATACCATTAAGACCTATTTGTTTGACTAGGGGAATTAATGAAAATAAATTTATTTTAAATATATTTAAAAAATTTTCAGAAAAATAAAATATATTTATAAATATGTAGACAATTGTTTAGAAAATTAATTATATGTTTTAACAATAAATTTTTCTTCAGAAATTGTTTTTATTTTATTTTTTTGTTAGAAAATAACAAAATTAGTGTATTTAACTTTTAAAATATTTATTGCATAATATTAACTTACTTTTTTATTTATTGATTTCAAAATTATCTTAAAGTGAATTTTTTATGATTTTTGATAAGATTTATTTTTCTTAAATGTTGACAAATATTATATTATGTTTAAAACCAATTTTCTCCTAAAAATATTACAATTTTCCATTTTATTTGATAAAGGTTATAAATGTAGAAATAATTAATTTTTATTAATATTAATATAATTTAGGTCATTTTAATTAATTTTATTATGGATTTTATTGTAAAAACATTAATAATACAGAAAAAAATAACTGGAAAAAGTAATTTTCATCACATTTTGTGGGATTAATTTTAAATTAATTTGTTAAAACTCTATGAATCTAATATTTTAAAATTGATACCATAATTGGAATCATGGGGTTTATATTTGGTAAATAAAAAAAATATTTTTTTATGATGAATATTAATCATGGTAAATATTGGTCAACTAAGAAAGGGTAAAAATGGTATTACAATGTTAAAACCATGAGATATGTTAACAAAATCAAATCAACATTTTAATTTAATTCCTTTTATGGTATGCAATTGACCACATCCATCCAAAATTATAATATATGGAATTTTGGTTCCCTTTTACTATGAAAATGACACTTATATTATTTAAGTAAATAAAATTCCAAGATATCTCTCTCTTGACTTTACTATCTCTAAAATATTTAACTATTGATAAAATGTGGATATGTTTCGTTATAAATATTTATTTAAAATATGAATTAATTTTTTATCATATTAATTTATTTTTTATTTTTAGTTATTAAATGATTATTAAATTACTACATTAATTTCCTTCATAATGATGACTATGTGCCTCTGTCATTAGTAGAAAAATCATGTAAATGAGTTTGATAACACTAAATGTAATAACATTTGGCAGACTAGTAGTTTCCCAATAATTTTATAGATGAATATAAAATATTATGGGTTTTTGAAGAATTTTATTTTTATTATATTTCTATATTTATGCCTTAAGAATCAAATTAAATGAATATTATCAAAAAATAACATTTATTATATTAAGTGAAAAATAATATCTTAATAAATTATTTTAAAATAATATAATTTTTAAATGAGAAAAATTATAAGGATAATTAGTCTAAAATGTTATCCATTTACCATTCATGTGTCAATTTTTACACTATAAGAAAAATTATAACCCATCAATATTGAAAACTTCATTCTTTTGTTTCAAGTTGAAATCAATAAACAAAGAGTTTAAACCACATGATAAGGTTGAAAAACACACCAAACCCTATATAAATTTTATTTGATGATGATATTTCTACCATAGACTCTATTTATTTGAATTAATGGAATTTTTATGCATTATACAATCCAATTTCATTAATTTTATTTAAATATTTTATGTAAGTCCATGTGATTCATTTCCCTCTATTATAAAAGAACACCCCGTATCCCTTTTCTTTATATAAAATTTATCTTTATATATCAAAAAATAGATATAAAATTCCTTATAAACTTCCATTTACATGATGTAGAGGTTTTTTCATCTTGAAATTCCATTCGAATGGGTCCTTGTGAAGGGATCTAATGGAGGACAATTGAAGATGAAGTAATCATTCTACCCGAAACCATTTAATTTAATTATTATTATACCTATTATAAGTATTTTTTGTTCATTATAAAATTATCAATAAATTAAACTGAATATTATGAAATGTTATTATTATTTTAAAACCACCATTATTCACACTATTTTACACCAACTGGTAATTGATTGTATCACTCATTCATCTGGGTGGACTATCACATCCATGTTGTGACACAATTCATTTTCCATAACAATATTTCATGGATTTTTATTATGATGGGATTAATGTTTATATAAAATATTTTTAATATTTTTATGATGTTCAATTATAATATCATATCTACCCTCTTACCTTTCAACACATTGGGAGATGATAACATTGCTCATGCATTAATATGGACTACCATCTCCATGGAGAAATGTGATTCATCTTTTATTTATGCTTTACATTGATGGAAATGATGTTGAATTTGATGAACTTATATTATATATGTGATATAATAATGATTCTTTTAAATTAAATTATTATTTACTTTTGTTCTATTCTATCAGTCAAAAATTGAAACTAGAATTCATGTGAACATACAGCCTACCATCTCCAAGAATGGTGTAATTAATTTTTCTATCTCTATCCTTCATACATGAATCTATATATATGTTGATTATATATTATATTTTTTTCATTATTATCATTATGGAGATGATTTAACTGTTATAAATATATATAGACTAGAAATAAAAAACTGATATTCTCTTGAAAAGCAAAATAGTTGACAGCCAACAATAATTATTTTAATATGGAAATTTTAATAAATGTGTGTCGAAGCATTATAAGTGGATAATATATGATTTTATATGTATTTATATTATTTTTTAAAGAATTATAATAAATTTAAAATCATTATATTTGATTTTATATCACATTCATATAAATTCAAGATTGAGAAAGGGTATTTATTATACAATCAAATTGTTTATCAGGATCGATTATAATTAAGTTTCCAATGATTAAATTTCATGAATTATATATCTATAATCCTATTAATTTTTTTATATGAAGGTTATTTATAGGTTATAAATGTCTCCATTTCATATTCCTCTCTTTATGAACTCGTGATACCTAATTAATTTCATTTAAGGAAATTTTACTTTATTTCTCTCTTTGGTCAATAATACAATTTATTCAATATTAAATTTTTCTGAAACATGTTTCAAGAATGTTTTTCATATTTTACTTTTATTTTTAAATTAATTTTACCAAATATTTAGTTTTTATAATTGTTTGAAAAGGTAATAATTTATTCAATTTTAAAATGATGTATTTTGACTTTTTACTAAAAAAATTTAAATAAATCATTGTTTTAAAATAAACAATGTGAAAAGAATTTCTGACTTTCATGAACACTAAACAATTTGAAGATACCGTTGAATTTTTCTAAGTTTATTTTCAAATAAAAAAATTTCCTTAATATTTTTGAGATTTTTTATATTTTAATTAATTTATTTCAAATTAAAATAGTTAATTTCCTCAAGAAAAGTTCTGTGGTATTTAAAATATATTTTTTATTTGTGATAACATCCTTTGATGTTGCTTATGATTTTCAGTGGACATGATCCAATGATACCATACACAGTCATTATTTTGATTAATTGTGATGATGACTATTTATGTAATATTCTATGAAACTTTTTTCTTTCCTATGGGTTAACTATGTTATGAAAAACCCATTATAATACATGTCTCTTTTCATTTATTATTTGATGAAATTTTTAAATTTTTATGATAACTTATTTCATTATATAGTTTTTTCATTGATTAATGTTTTATAGTCCTATGGTATTCGTATAATTTGATGGGTGGGATTAAAATTATATATCTCTCTAATGAAATGAGTAAAGGTGGATATATCATTAGCTAATAAAGACTAGAATAGGGAGTGAACAGAATTCCATAAGGGAATTTTTACATTAAGATAGTCTTGAGATTGAACATTGACTAAGTATATGTTTTAATTGAGAGTGATCCCAATCAACTAAAATAGTGTTTATAGTGATCCTTGACTATAGAAATGATTTTGTATGATTATGTATATACTAAAACATTAAATCTTATGACAATTTTATGCCCTCATAACTCATGTTCATTAATTCTATTATGTTCCATTTGTTATGAACTACTTATCATTATTAAATGATTCAAAATTAAAATCTATAATATTCTAGGTATGGTGATTAAATTTTAATATAATGCTCTCATACCATTATACTCATTTCATGTTTAAGTGATCATTGATACCTACTTTGGTTACACTTATCAAGGATCTGATCACACCCATTCATATATTTCCTATCTACATTAAATGAATAATTATTTTAAGTATGATATGTCAAATAAGGGTGCTAATTATGAATATCTTATTAAGAGATTGTACAAATATCTTGTGAAAAAGCTATTTTTGTTTCCAAATTTACAAATACACTAGACTAATATAATTATACCATGGATCGTTAGGATATGTATTTAATATTCATATAATAAGATGTAATATTTATTTAAGATATATATGGTTCACTTTAGAAATCATAGTAATATGTGATGAACACCACTGTTTTGGGGTAAATACAGAACCAAATAAGTTTTGTCGCAAATTTGACTAAAGTTATATTAAATATGGTTAAGAAAATTAAAAACCATATTATTGAAATTAAAAAGAAATAAATTCTATATGAATAAATAATTCTTAAGGTGTTGAGTCTCGTGTTAGAGATTAAGTGTTCCTAGAGATATAATTATGGAAAAAGAATTATTTTCTTTAAATATTAGGGAAATTTAGTGATGTGGTATATTATCCATCTTGAAATATTCGTGTGAGTTATTTTTTGGAAGATATGTTGCATCTACCTCTGAACTTCAATTAAGTTCATAGTATCATTCATGTATATTTTTTTAGGAATTATATGACTTACCCAATGCATCTAGTTTAACTGTAAAGAGTTTAATTGGATCTAGATAGGTCTCATATAGAATAACCAATCCTACTTCCATATTTGTTAAAATAAATGCGTTGAAAGATGATAACCCAAATTATATGAGCTTTTTTGGGGAACAAATATTCTAAATAAGCATCATGGGGTTAAGATAATTCAATAAAAATAGTTTTATGTGTTTGTTTCGAAAACCATGTATAATTTAATTTTTTTGTGAATATCTTTTGTAGGTGTATAAATATATATTATCACTATGTAATTATTCCCATTAATAAATACGCATGTCATAAAAAATAGTTTTCTTTTTATAAAAAAACATGAATATGGAGGCATATAAAATTATACTTTAGGTAGGTGTTCTCGAATACTAATTGTATAATATTAATGATTTTCTTAATTTATATATTTCACCACAATTGAAATAAAAATATTAATAATAATTTATATAAATTTTTTGAGTATTATTTGTAAATATTGAGGAAGTTAGATCCAAATAAGTAGCTAGGATATAATAAAAAAACTATAAAAAAAATAATATTATCAAATGATCATAAATTTTAAAGAGTAAGAGATAAAATAAAGAAGTGTGAATTATGAGTTTTATTTTTAAGAAATGTTATATAATATTTAAGGGTAATGAATCTATTATATGACCATTAATGATTTTTCCACTACAGGTTATCATTAGAAGCATACTATATAAATAAGGTTAATAAAACTAAGAAATTTGATACTATAAGAGGAAATATGATAATGAATAATATAAAACCCCCATTATAAGTTCACCTATCTAGCATAATGATATATCTATTAAACATATGATTTTACTTAGTATAAGATCATACAATACTCTAAAGGGCATGGCTTGAACATAATCATTTTAAAGATATGGTTTATATTAATTATTGGTTATTATGAGATACATGTTTTTTAGATAACCTCATGGAAGAACCAAATTTCTTTTCTTACTCATAAGGAATATATTTTGTAATAATTAATTATATATCACGAGCTAGGTTTGTATCAAGGTTTAATTATTCAGTAAATTAAAATTTTTATTTAGTGTTTATAAAATTTATATAACAATAATCCTTTTTTTAATATAATATTATTAATTAAAAATAAATTTCAATTCATATTTATATGTTTTCAATCATAAATTTATTTTCAAATTTGAAATCATAACAATCAATTAAGATGAACAGAGAAATATAATTTTTTGAGAAAAAAACTATAAATTGTGATATAATATAAAATATGCTGTATTACATAATATGATATATTGAAATCACCAAAAATACAATAACTAAATAGAACCATTTAACTTAATATAGATATCTACATTTTTATTAAAATAAGAGTAAACTTATTTTAAGAGATTCTAAAATAATTTATTTCATCATCAAAGTTATTAGAGATCTAATGTATTTTGTGTAAAATAATATCAATCATCACAACTATAAATACCCACCTAGTCTCTTATTTATCTACATACAAAATTAAAAATTATTACTAACATTTCCCTTAAAATATGGAACTCATAATTATTTCTATAATTTGGATTCTTTTAAAGGATTTATGGTACTAAGCCAATGTTAGGAAGAAAAATTATGAAAAGGTTCTTCTTCATTGATTTCCTCTTCTTAAATATATTTTTTCAAATATTTTTATTTTTTATTGTTACTGTATTATTATATAAAAAACAATTTATATCCATGTTATATATAAATATATATTTTTTATGTATGGTTTTTTAGAAATGGGAAATCCATCTCATATGAAATGTTATCATGTTATCTTTTAATCAAAAATAATTACCACCAATTATGTATTGTGATAGATTGTTTCTATCAGATCCCTACTATTTTCAATTTTAATAATGAAAAATAAAATAAATTGAAAATACCTTGAATTTGTCAATATAAATATATTCTTATTCTTCCCATGTTAATAGTTTAGTAATAATTTAAATTCATAAAATATGTTTTATAACAAAACTATTGAGTGTAATTCATCACATTCTATTTCAGATTCACCAAAATTAATAAGCTATAATTTCAATATGAAATTGAACAAATGGTTTTGAAAGCACATGAATGTTAATCTCTCACACATATTAGTATAAGTTTTATTATATATCAAAACCTCTATATAAATCCACAAAAAGAGAACATAGATTGTTTTCATGGGTTTAATTTGAAATAGTTTGATTTTAAATCATTAAAATGTTTTTTGTAGATGGAAAAATATTCACTTTAAAAAATTTCAACATATGAAACTCAAAATTGAGAATCAATTATTACCATTTAAAAACTATGCAAATATCATTATATGTTTTGTTTAACCCTATTTTAATATTTATGATTTTATTTCTCAAAAAACTATGTCTTTAAAATCAAAAATACTTTTTTTCATTTATATTACTCTCATATGGCCTTTGAAAATATGAATTACTCTTATACATGCATCATAATTAATATTATGTCACCTTTTAAACTTTTGATTTAATCAGACATTACTAGTTGTAGTTTTATTTTACTCTTACCTAGTCACATAAACATTATCTAGACTTCTCAAAACATGTCAAAACCTTTTAACCATATCAACTGATGTTAATCTTTTCACAAAATTAATTATATACTTCTCAGTTGATGTAGATGAAAATTTTTAAAACCCTTAAACAATTCATCTAGATATCAAATAACTACCTTCTAATTTATTATTATCTCAAATATACTATATCAATTTAGAACCCTTTTATAAATATAAATCATATTGACATCATATTTATGGATAAAGTGAGGTTTTTGAGATAATTCCCACCTTTGATGGTAAATAATTCATGGCTCAAAACATGATATTTTCCACATTAATCATTAAAAAACCTTCTTTGGATTAATGAATAAAAATTTCCCATGAGATATGTCTATTATCCCCCACTGATAATTGAATCAAAGTAACTTTGGGTAATAACTAATATTCATTAAGAATAAATTTTTGAACATAATGCTTCAACCTTAAATCTTATAATATTTTCATTAGAAAATGATTTCTGTTTATATATACAATCTAATTAAAAATTGAGACATACCTCAATCTCATATCTCTCTCAATAACTTTCTCATTGATAAAATGATTTATATATCAATATTTATGGAATATATTTATTTGACAAGGTTTCTCGATAAATCAATTGAAATTGAATTATTAGAAAATATTATGAATTTTTTTTTCTACCCTTACATTTAGATATATTAGTTTCTCCAATATCTAAATTACTAATGTGAAATATTATATAATAGTTACATAATTTTTCTGTATAGAACTTTGTGTTATGAAATTTATTTTATTACAATGTTAGACCAATTTTTTTTTTGAAAAATAATGTGACTCGTAATGTTAATTTTTTATCACCAATAATTTACTCTCAATTATCATGAGTATCTCCAAATAAATCATTCTTCTTACCTTCTCAAAAAACAACCAATTTTTCATACACTCTTTCATGTATTTAAAAAATTATTTTGGTGGCCATTATATGTAATTATTAGGAATCACTTTTATATCATGTACACTAATTTACTAAGTAGACTTTGTGAATACTTTTTATTATGAGACATTGGATTATTCCATCCATATTAATAAAGTATTTCTAATTTAGAATTTCTCATATAGTATACATACTAAATATCTCACAAATTTTCATATATATCAAAACATCATTAGATTCTTCCATCATATGTTACATCAAAAATTCATTTTAATATGCCTTCATTGTTGTAAATGTAAAATAGTTTTCTTAGACAACATTACATACTAGAAGGAATCACATATCACCAAGAATTAAGATATCAAAATTATTATTAATTTTCATTGAATAATCCCTACAAGATAACTCTTGATCTTTTTTAAACATTATTTAAAAAATAAAAAAAATAAAAATAAATTTCTATGTTATCATATAAATTAAAAATATGTTTATATTTAACTTGAAGTTGATGAAATTGATATACATTAAGAAACAATATAGTTTTAAATACAAATATATAAGGGCTTATTTAAATTCATAAAAGCATTTCTGTAATATAGAAAACTATGTTTCATCATTATCACGGATAAATTATACAAGTTTACTAGTAAACACCTCTACATTATGATAATTACTCAAAAATGTACTTATCATCCCCATCGAACAACCCCTACCATCTCCATTCTATCCCTGCCATCACCAACATTCTTTGATCATCCAACATTGTCCATGTCCTTCCCCGTTCAATCCCAACCATCCCAGACCTTCCCCACGAGACCTTTTCATCCTTTTTTGGGATCTCCCTCTAGAATAATTGATATAAATCGACATATGTCCTAATATATATTTTTTTAATCACCTCCCCTTTACAAAGATCGAGAGTTTGGTGGAGAAATTTAATAGGATGATGTTATCCAATAGATAAATTGAGGTCATGTAGATCTTATATCGAGAGAGATATTATCATTCCAAATAAAAAATTGATGCTGAGTGATAATTGAGAGAATTAAAAGCCTGAAAAGTCTACATATAGATGTTATCAATATAAAATGAAGAAAATGAACTTGGTTCGTATATAGTCAGGTGGTGTTGATAGAACCGGATTGAAATAGATATGTTCATCATGGTAGCTTTCTGAGCAAACTACATCGTACCAATGATGTGTATGTTGAATCTGAAATTATCCTTTCAAAGGATTGTAATTGAGATAGATCTTGAGTGAGGAAATATTTCTCAATCGGTGCCAATCCGCAATTTATAGTAGGATGAAAATGAGGTATTAGGAATGAGTCAAAATAAGATTTTGGGTTTTTGATGTTCACGATGCAATGATTGTAAGATCAAAATTTTTTGAGTTTTGACTAAAGAATTGGGAAAAACCGAAAAAAAATTAGGGATGCATTCTTGTTGAGGATTTTGATTTCAACCGACCAGTGAATTATTGTTTTGGTCCTCCTAATTGAGAAGATTACTCAAGTTATTGAAATCTGATGTCACTTAAATGAGTTTATATAAATTTTTTAGAATATGAATGCTCATTAAATGTTCCTTGTGCAAGGTCAAAGTTGGAAAAAAAATTCATTAATAGTGCATTGGTTTGAGTGGTTTTCGTGGAAGAATGATAAATTTATTTTAGGTAGAGACAATGAGTTAATTTTTTTCAAATAGTTCATAAGTTATGCTTGAGATAATGAAGTTAAATATGTGGAGCCTATGATCAATATTGGTTGTGATTCATTATTTATGATGATTACATTGGGGCATGTGTCTTTATAATTATTGAAAATTAATTCTCATGTCCATGTGGTGGTTCTATTGAAGAGTTTCTATAAAGTAGAATGGATAACAACTAAAACATTGGGGATTAGTTCTTCCATACTTCTATCACACAACATATAACGTTTTAAGTGGATATGATCTAGATATGAAATAAAATATGCTCTCTAAAAATTATAAAGGAAGAGACAGAGGCGAGAGTAGACAACAACTCACACATTATGAGTGGAACATCAGGATCACTTCATGGAGATCTAAAGCTACCTCAAAAGAAGATGAAGATTAATGAATTGAAAATAAGTGCAGTAAATGAATGTTCATTTATGTTCTTCAAAACATTGATCATTTTATGAATCGAAAACAACAAAGTTGCAGGTGCACTGAAGTTGGAAGAAAAAATAGGTCAAGAAAAACACTTCTTGATTTCGATGTATATTTAGAGGTAACCAAAATCTTTGTGAAAACACTCCCTATTCACAAAATTTAGTTGGTGTAAACCATTCATGTTTAAATATTTGTATTTTATATACATATATTTATTTTTTAAATTGTATTTTAGTTTCATTAAATATTTTTTCACTCAATGTATAAGTGTATGAATAAAAAGTTTGTTCAATTTTCTTTATATTATGGTTATGGTTTCCACTAGTTATAAAACCCTATTATTCTGGTCACTAGTTAGTATTTTTTGTTGTGGAAATAGTTGAATCTACCATGACTGATAAGATTTTTCACAAATTTTTTTTCACAAAAAATTTATGAAAAAAAAGTATTTTAAGTTACTAGTTTAGTTTTTGTCGATTCAATTTTAATTAACTCAATTTTTCTCACCCAATTCATAAATGATGTTTTTTGGTAAATGGATACTAATTGGTGTAAACCATTCATGACAAATTCATGGAATTTTAGACTTAATCCTCATTTCCAACATTAATTTTCTCCTTAAAGATCCAATTTTTTGTAAGAGAAGGTATTCCCATTACCTAGTCCATGCCCAATACCATTTCCTAGGTATGCTCATTGCCCAGTTTGTGCACATTTCCCACTTGATGCCCATTTTCCATTGCCCATTTTCTATTTCACGCACATTTCCCATTTTCTAGGTATACCCATTTACCATTTCTCATTTCCCAGTTAACACCCATTGAGATGTCAATAGGGATGATGAAAAAATCACCCTGGGAAAATAATGTTATTATACATTCATTTATTTCTATTTTGGTTTCAATTCATGATGATATTTTCCACTAATTATTGGTTATTATATTTGGTTTTTTATGTATATATTATAGCTGAAGGGTGTGGTGTAGCAATGAAATGAGGTTTACCACCAGTCATAGAGGAGACTTAGTTTGTTTCTTTTGGAGCTGGAGCAGACTTTTTTTTTGTATGCTCTTTGGTTTTGTGTCATGGAGATCATAGAGATTAAGTTTGTGGTATAATAGTTACATGAGGTTTTTCCATGGATTTTTGGATGGATCTAGGTCCTAGGTCATGGATGGGTCTCTAGTGCTCTTTGGTCCCTGGTGCTAGAAATGGATCATTGTCATAGAGTGCTAGAGGTGACCAACTAGAAGGTCCATAATGCTAAAACTGGAATGGATTGTTGGAGTTGACTCACTGATTTGATTTAGCCGATAGTGTGGGAGCTAACTCACTATCATGTCCCTGGTGGGGGAGCTGGCTCACTAGCTTGGAGTGCTGGATCTGACTCACTAGCTAGTCCCTAGTGTTGTAGTTGGCTTGATGGCATGGCATTGATGGTAGGGGTCGATCCTGCTGGGGTAGGGGTGGATCCTCTTCGGAGGCTTCATTTTTGTATTAAATTTCATTATTAATATAATTAAATTTTTTAACATCTCTGAAAATGGACTTCTGTATAATAATATGATATAATAATAAATATAATATGAAATTCTACTAAAAATAAAAAAAATTATTTTTTATTGAAATGTAATTTATAATGATATATTATATATTGGTAATATTATTTCCAATAGAATCATTTGTCATTGGAACCTATTACTAAACATTTTTACCAACATATATATTATCTGTTGATGTTATTATAATTGTAACATAACTATTTTATCTATCGTAAGAGCATCTACCAACAGAGTGTTTATCAAATGTTTAGTGATATGGACATATCTATTGGTAAATCATTTTACCAATATAAAATAAACTTTTACCAATAGATATTTCTCTATTGGAAAAGTTAAATATTTTTTATTGATAACCACTCAACTTTGGTTTATCACAAAGCCACCCATCATTGGTTAACAACACAACCACCCGTCCATGGTTTTTCATGGAGCCACCCATAATTATAAACAATTCCCAAGAACCGTTTAATAAACATAAAACATGAAAATTTCCATCATAAAAGTATTATTAAAGAAATTAACCTCTTTATCTTAAGGTCATTATTTTTAGAAAATTTGGTCATTTATAGAGGGGGGTAATTATTTTCAGATATCCAAGTAAATTTATAACACCAAAAATATCTAGGATCGAAGAAAATATTGTCCAATTTTTGTTGAATAATATAAACAAGCAAGTTAAAGAATTTAATGGATTTTACAAAGAGGGCGAAAACCGCTCTCAACATATCTACCTCCACTAACTTTTCATAGTAATTTGGGTCCTAAAAGACCACATTGGGCTCATTTCCATGATCTACTTCATTGAAAAAACATATTCTAATTGATTTGATTCTTTATTGGAATGTGAGATAATCTAATTGAAATTATTGATGTGGTTAACAATGTAAATAAAATGATGTGGAATCATCCAAGGAACATTGATGGTTCTACCCATCAATGACTTAACTAATATTTCAAAGTTATATTCAACAAATAGGTAATTCCAATTATGATGGATAGAATTATTCATGGTATATATCATGGCACATAATTCAAATTTATAATAAATTCTAATGCCAATATAGTGATGGAAACTACATTTAATGAATACATAGTGGGAATGGAAGACACCACCATAAATTGAGGTCCTATGAATGCCAGAGTCTATACCAACAATTTTAAATTTTATCTGTGATTTCATTAGAGGAATCCATCATACAGGTTTATGTACCAGAGGATTTTGTGTTCCACCTCAATACCCAATATTTTTAGAATGTCTACTTCATTTATTCTCTTATTCATATCCCTCATTTTGAACATTGTAGTAGAATAATTCTCTATGTCTATATCTAGTATACCCAAATTAATGAAGGATATTTTATTACCTAATATCAATTAATTTAGTGAATTAAACATAAGTGAAATGACCAATGTCACTACTTCTAGTAGAAGATTGTGATTTTGGTTACTCTGTCCAGTAAAGATGATGACTACTAGGAGCTGATCCAACTAAAATTTAATACATAAATTATTTCCAAATATGTTACCTACTTATTTATATAAATATTGAGGAAATCCACATCCCATAAATATATTCTTTGTATTCTCTTCAACATTAAATCATATGTGGCATACCCAAATAAGGTGTTTTCCATCCCACTAATTAATTATGTATTGGTAATCTATATTTCAAGATTATCCCATGAGGTATATATCATGAAGGTTGAATGATATGTACCTTAAACATAAGAAACCACATTGATTGCATGATGGATTCCTCACATTACGTCTTTTGGTACACTTTGATATTAAATTATTAATTACAATGGAGACTTCATATTAGAGAATATGTTTCCATAAAATCTTATTTATAAATTTATATACTATCTATTATATGAAAATACCATCAAGGATATTGGTATTAATTAATAAATAAATAATAGGAAATTATTAACTATCTTAGGGCACATTCATGATGTCTTGGAGGGTTCTATCTATCCATAAGGTTCTCTAAATTTTGAGGTTAGGCTTACTACTTACTAACAATTTTTTGTTATGAATTATTTCATTAAAAGATTTCTTTATTGAAGTATAAATAGATGATGTAATTTAAAATTATTATCAATGAAGTATCCTCATTTATAATATTCATTATAAAAATTTACAAGTCATTAGAAATTAGAATATTCCATATGAATTCCTCAAATAAACTATCCTTGAAGATCCATAGGTGTTTAATTCTATGGCCTCCTATCACATATAGCTTGATATATTATTTCCATTTAAAAGTAATAAATTTACAAACATTTAATGAACTAGTCCATATGAATATTCTAACCATTTATTGAAGATCATTAATAGGGCCTCTTGGACACCAATAAAGATAGAAAGACAAATAAAATAGATTTGATCAAAACATTGACAGGGAACACCCTTCCATCATGATACATGGATTTCCATTTACATATATCAAGTTGATTGATTATTCCATAGTAAATTCTTCCAATATATTGACTCTGAATCCTTTCCCAAAAACAAGGGGATACAAAGGTAGTTAAAAGGATGGTAATAAATATTCACCCCAAAACCTTCTAGTGATCCTATTTTGTTTTCCAACAAGCATCCCAACACCAATCACAGAAAAGAACATTTTTTCCTAATTTATTTCATGTCTTATCACATCCCCACAATGTTTAATTATGTATTTGATACTATATATTATTTCCCTTGAGTATTTTATAAGGAGAAATATATCATCTATATACAAGAGATGTGATAGATTTAAATCAACTTGACTAATTTTATTATCTTTTAGATGCCAATATGGGAAATTTCAATTATGTATCTAATATTTTAGTATATTGAAATGTAAAAAGTTTGAATTTTTTTATAAAACATGGACATGGAAGGAAATTATGGATAACAATAAAAAGATAGTTTTTAAAAGAAATTCAATTACCCTGAGTCTAATGCATCAAGTACGTTATTTATCACACTGAATAATAATATTTTGTAAATTTATAATTTATTATTTTGATTTTTCAATTTTATTATTACTTTTATATCGTATATTATCATGTTATATACAATTACTTAATCATTTATGTTCATGTTGGATGTTTGTAAAATATTCAGTACATTGGTCTAGAATGACTTCAATGGGTTGATTACGGAAAAGAGATTATAATTACATCATATCCATAATAAAATTTTGGAAAAAATTATGAATTTTATAAATTAAATATAATTTTAAATATAACTATTAAATAGGATTATGATAAATGAACTAAGTTAAACATTTGGAGATGGTATGTCATATGTACACATGAGTAATGTTTCCATTTTTCAACGATCAATATGGAAAGAAGGTACATATCTTTTTTATATTTAACACATTATAATAAAATAATATTATTAATATTCACCAATTAATTATAATTATATATTACATAAATTTTATTCATGATGAAAAAAATATCATCGCTTCATGGAAGTGGTTACCCACCCGTACGCAAGAACGAAGTTATCATTTTTCAGTTCATGGAATACTAGAAAAATAAATGATATTTTATATTTTTATATTGATATATATGTCTTGAATATAATATATAAACATTAATTCCATCATTATAATCTATACATGAGAGATAGTGATGGAGATTTAATTACACTGGTTTGTGGGGTGGTTGTTCGCTGTACAGATGATTGATGAATTATTTTCCATTTTAATGGAAGTGGAGATGGATTTTGGTAATTACCCTAACATAATAATATATAATTATAAATATGATATAGTACTTATTTTTTTATTATAGTTTAATTATTTTTTACGGATTTGGAAGAATAAAAAAAACAAAAACGATCAATTATAAATGACACCTCTTCTTTGAACAATATCCTTTGATTAAATCCTTAAGACCACTATAGATGTTGTTATCCCTAAAAAAATACCTATATAAAGATTTTAGGTATTATATGAAGGTTTCTAAGTAGGTATAGGTCCAAATAAATTGTTTTTATGTCTAAATAAATTAGAATAAGATGTCCCGTTTTATAAGAGAGGGGAGGGGCACTCTTGGCATTTCTCACAATATTAAATTAATATAAACTAATTATCAACTGTAGATGCCTAAAAATTGAGGAATTTAGAAGATAATATTATTAAAGACCTAAATCCCATGATCTAACAAATATAGATAATATTTAACTATATATATACACTTATCGTTTAATGTTAACCCTTCATTAAACCATTTAGCTCAAACCATGACAAAAATGTTTTTTATACATTGGCATTTAATATAGTAACTATAAATTATGAATTAGACTAAAATTAGACCACGGTTGAAATTTTCAAACATTATTAAAGTCAATTGGATGAATCTATTATTTTAGGAATTTTATATCATTTAATAATATATTATTTACTATAATATATCCACAATTTCAATTTTTAGAACATTTCATTACTTTGACTTTATTAAATTCAAAATAAAACATATATTTCCCAATAAAATTACTATATCCCTAAAATTTTAAGTTCATAAATAGTATTATTTTATCACTTTAATTATTTATAATTATATTTATTTAAATATTTTTAATATGATTTATTTTATATATCCATTAATATAATATTTATATCATCGAAATTATAAAAATATTTAAGGTAATTATTTCCCCCATAAAAATTAAAAATAAAATACCAAGATTAAGATAAATATTTTATATTTTATATTTCAAAATAATATTTATAGTCTAATATATCCTCGATATAACTCTATATTAATAATATTATAGTTACTAAAAACAAGAGTTTGACATGTTTAACTTTACGTTAAATGAAATTTTATGAAGGTCATAATCTTATCCATGATTCCCAAATACATCATAAATTAGAACATTAGATTATTATGGTTTAATATAGTCATAAACAAAATTTTTTTGAAATTTTGGGTCATTTTATTGTTCTTATCATTTTATTATTAATCTAAGATACCATATTTACCCTTAATTGTGGTAATAAAATTTCAAATATTGATATTCATGTTGAACAAAAATAAAAGGGACTGATTTAAT
The DNA here is from genome assembly GCA_963277665.1 of Viscum album. Lineage (NCBI taxonomy): Eukaryota > Viridiplantae > Streptophyta > Magnoliopsida > Santalales > Viscaceae > Viscum > Viscum album. The sequence goes on from OY728125.1 coordinate 982,054,086, forward strand.
AAATTTGGATCAACTGATTCCAAATGTGGAATCCATTTTTTAAAATTAATAACACATTTGTTTTATATTTTAATTTAAAATTAAAAAAGAAAAACTCTATGAAAATAGTTTTTTTAAATGAAATTTTAAATATAAAATAATTTTATACTAAAATAAAGTATAAAATATATTTCTAAAACCATAATTAATTAATTATAAATCTCAATGAACTAATGAAAATTTAAAACTAATACCAAAAATAATTTTACCATGTAATAAATTTAAAATAATATATTGTTTTAAAGAAATCCTTATTTTCCACTATTCCTTGAAAGATCAATATTTTCAAAAAAATTTAAAATATATATCAAATGATACTTTTGAAAAAATGAATTTCAAAATTAAATTAGTTTTTTCAAATATATTTTATAAAATTTATATAAATTAATTATAATAATCACCCAAAAAAAGAAATGTTTTTTTTTTGAAGAAAGTGTGTTATTTTGAAGAATTAAATGACTTTACTAAAAAACTATTTCTTTTTAAAAACTCACATATTAAGAAATTATAAATGATTATGAGTATTATATATTTCATAATTTGATTAAGACTATTAATTTTCATGATTTTAATGGCTATATTATAATCATCTCATTTAAATAATAAGATTCAGTTGTTTATTTAAGCTCGTTGTTTCATATCTTGAATGATATCAGACATTATCATTCCGTATAAAATATGGGGATTTTTCATTCCACAACTAGAAATTTTGACCTCTCAATTTGAACTATGTATAAGTAAAAAAGTGTTTCTCTTTTAAGAATATATTTGTTGAAATTCCACATCATAAAAAGAATTAATAAAAAAATCAACTTGATAAGAGAGAAAAGAGAAGTATGAAGGTCATATAGTGTAACACATACTATGATTCCAAGTTAGATAACCTAATTGAGATGTGAAAACATGGATATGAATGAGAAAACTAACTCCAAAGTACTATTAGAGTTGGATAAAAAACATATTAATAAGAATGTTAACCATTTAAAAATTATAAATTTATTATGGTATAAAAGGAAATTAATTTCCCTATAAGAAAAGTAAATAGATAAATTTATTATTCCAAAATCCCTTCTCCAAACTCGAGGTATTATTTTATTACCTATATTATTAAAATATATATGTATACTTACTTGGAATGTATATATTCATCATTTAATAAATATTTACAACAAACTCTTCTATTTCTCAAAATGATGAGTATTTAAGAAGAATTTTCCATGCCTAAAGCATGAGAATAGACATATTTGGACAATAAAATCCAAAAAAGTATAACTGTCTATTCCTCCTATTTTTATGGATTAACCAAAAACAAAAATTATTAGTATAATATAATATAATTACCTAGAAAATTAAAACTTTTTTAAAGAAAAACTTCTCTAATCACCCAAAATAAATAATAGTACCCAAAATTCAACATAGATCATTAAATAAATAAGTATAATTAAAATTACTAAAAAAATAAATACTGAGAATAAAACCCAAAAAGAAAAAAAATTATATCATAGAGTCTTCCAAAAAAATTAACAATTATCTCAAAATAATATAAATCTCTCTTAATGTATCAAACCAAAAAATGACATTTCCCAAATCACATAATATTAAATATATGATTAAAACTTCAATAAATAACCATAATTCAACTATAAAATAAAATATGATTTCAATATATAATTCAACCATTATTCCTCAAATAAAATCCCACACTGTTCTGTTTATCTCAATCATAAAGTGTTCCCAATATAGTGAACATCTTCAAAAATAACATTAATCACAGAATCACCAAATAATTTGCCAATGCCATACTTTTATATACAATTAAATATTTTTTCACTAAATGAACTTAATAATTATCTATAATATTTTTTAAAAAAACAAAAACTATTTCATACTAACTAGTACATCACATAAGATTGTGTTGGGTGATACACCCTTTTCTCCCTTCAGTTTTCGGTTTAATCTCAATTGCCTTTCATGATGTGCCAGCTTTTCACCCAAGACACTGGTTATCCTTTTTCTAAAACTATATTAATATAATCCTTATAAAATTAAAAAAAAAGGGACAAAAATCAAAAAAAACATTAATATATTCAATATTAATGTAATGTTTTAACCTCAAAATTTATCTAATGCCATTTATTCATTATATAAAAATTAAATTACACATAATTACCCCCAGAATCATAAATTTTATAAACAATAAAGGCTACCAAAACCTCTAAACATATGTCCACCCAAATTAAAGGAACTCTTACTCGAATTACATTTTTAATAAAACCTATACTAAACCTAATCGTTGTATTTCCAAAAATGTTTCTAAAAATACTTTTAATCATATAAGCCAACCACCACTTAAAATATAAAAAGGGGAGTCTAATACATTTATCCTAAGATCAACCTTAATCCTTTAAACCCAAGATGGTATTTATAACTCTTTAGATTACCACACCTAACAAATCCTAATCTTTAATGTTATCTAAATCCTCCTATAATAAAAAATGTAAGTACCCATCTATAGGAATTGTATATTCTAGTTACTTTGTACTATAATTCTCTTTATTACAATCCTAATGATCTTTATGAATTATATTGATATAGAATTAGTAAAAAATATTATACAGTAATCCCATACAATAAAAATAAACAATTATATATAATATACATTTTTTCATAACAAAATACTTTAAAATAAATAATAATTAGTGTTCATGATAAAGATTCACAATTTACATCATTACCCCATCCATGTACCTTATCTCCCAGAAACCCTATGAAAAAAATTTAAAACTTATGATTAAAAAAAATCATAGTAAGGGACATAAAAAGATATATGGCCATTAGTGTAGTGAAAACATGAAATGCCATCATATACTTACCTTTAACACTTGATTTTTTTAGCTTACAGAATTTATCATTTATATAAGAAATAAACACATTTTTTCTAAAGAAAAACTTTACAACCCATAGAGAAAAAATAAAAAACATGTTAGAAACAAGGGGTATTATCAGAGTAACCACCATATATACTCTTTGAAGACATTCTTGGTAATATTTCACTCATTACCTCAAACTATCCATCATAGTAACTCATGATTAACCTTCATAGTTAATCAAGGAATATCCATCATATTATATTCTCATTATCTCTTATTTGAAATCTAATCATTTAACTCTTTACCATATATATAATAATCATACAATTAACATTCATATCTAGAGTTCCCAATGCATTTAAAATTATATTCTAACCACCCATCCTTGGGTTATCATGAAACCACCTTTCCTTGGTTAATAAAATAACTGAAAAATATTTTTATCATAAAACCACCTGTCATTATAAATAATTCCCTAAAACCATATTATAAACATAAATCATGAAAGCCTTCAATATAAAAATAATATTAAGGGAAATAACATTTTCATTTTTAAATAACATCTATTTATAAAAACAATTCACATAAAAATAAAAATATTTTATTTAAAAATAAATATGTAAACATGAAAATGAAGCTTCAATGAAAACATTATCTTTAAGGGTGGGAAAAGTTATGTCATGACCCATCCTAGTGGGTTTTGTGTTGTGAATCCCAAAGCTCACCTCTAATAATCAATAGGTTGGTGACTAGTACTGAGTAGGCATATCACTAACATGGGAGGAATTGACTATGTACATGTACACACACACACATCTCCATGCTCAATAAATGCTGAAATTTAAAATCCACAAAAAATAAATGCATGAATACAACTATATACTATAACCAAATAACGATAGGAAGTAAAGTAAACAGGGCCACAATACAAGCTCGCATAAAGATTCTATTACATAATTCCAAACTATAAGTAACTCTAATGTCCCGACCCTAGAAGACCGGAGTTGGTGCAATATTTCAATACATTTGAATGAGTATAATAAAATCAAATCCTGAATGTCCAATCGGTTTAGCAGTCTTGGAAAAAAGATTACATACATCCACATTATATTATAATTAAAAACGTAAAATACAACATAGATAATCCTTTTATAATACCAATATTATCCTAGATTTACCTTTCATATCAATCATAAAACACTTCTCGGCATCCTAATAAACAAAACATAAGAAATAGGTGAGCTAAGATGCTTATTAAGAGTAAACAATACAACAAAATATTTTATAAATAAACATAAACTCTTATAGAAAGGTATAAAACATAAACAAAATCCTTTTAAACATAATATTTGGAATAATATAGAAAGAATTAATAACATAATTCCATTTAAACATTCACATTTATATTCTGCTAGCCGAATAATCACATGTAATATCAATAAATAAGCTCATAATGAGGCAATTTATAATAACGAACACCATAACCACACCGTCAAGGCCTTATGCCAAGTATATACATAAACAGGTAAAAAAACTATTTTGTCTCATGAGACATACTGCTGCATTAAGGGGATATAGCAGGCCTCAACTGCCACTTATTAATTCCATTTCGTTCCTCATATTTAAGGGGTAAATCATAACCAACATAAATATTTGTATTAAAAATAGCATATTAAATGTTAATTCATTAACCATAAACCATTATAGGAATCAAAATAGCACATCCACAATCAAACATATCATAAAACCTTCAATATATTAAGGAAGATTGTATCAAAATAAATCAACTTCAAATGAGCATAAAATCAATCAAAGTATTTTGACGTAGATGAATGTAAACCAATAAAACCATTAAACATTTCTTGAGAAAAAAATAGTTTTACCTTTGAAACCGTTTATTAAAAAGTCACGCACTTATAAAATAAGACATTTAAACAAAATATTTCTGAATCAAAGGGTCTCATAGTACTTGGAAACAGTATATAGATATTCAAAAATTAACATTTTAAAATATTCATTTCCTTAAATAAATCCATAAAATCCATTTTGAAAACATAAACATAATTGAAAAATATTTAGAAGAATAAATCATAGAAACATTTAAAATGACGTTTTAGTTAAAGAGTCCCACACATAAAACCTGATAAGTTTTATTTTTTAAACATAAAATTTCCTTTATAATCCTTTTATATTCATATAAATAGTTATTTAAAATAATATCCATAATATTTAAGTGGAGAAAGGATTAATTCCTTAAATATAAAAAACACCCACACAACTTTTAACATTTAAATATTAATCACATTGTCTTCACATGAATCTTTAAATACCATGAAGGTAAATTTATTCATTATATGAGGTATAATAGTGGTATTACATACACCACGTAGATGAAATATGTGGTGAACTTGTCTTATATCTCACAAAAATAAAAAGTGAGACAGATTTCTCTTACCATATGTTTCCTTTTGATTGAACATATTTTAACCACCTTTATAATTAGTTTAAACATGTTTTTAACTTATTATAGAACTATAATTATATTTACTATACTATATATGATTTATTTAAGACTTTATATTACATTTTTATTAATAATTGCTTTGTTCAAGCAACATTTCGGGTAATAATCACTTTGTTTATCGTACATGTTTTGACTTGTTATTCTTGATTATATAACACAGATCATGATTTAATTACTTCCATAATGTAAACCATGATATATATATCATATATATTCATTATATTAACATATATAATATATATATATATATATGTTTGAAATTTAATACACCGCTCATAGAGACGGTAGACCGTACTTACGTATGAATGTTGTTTCTGTTTTCTTATTGTATTTAATTAAAGAATATAAAAGACATATATGTATATATATATATATTACTCTAGTAGAATTATTATATAAAATATTTAATAATTATTATTTATATATATATTTATAATCATTCTGTAATGGTTAACGTGGATTATAAATCTCATCCCGTCGGTGAGACGGTAGGTCGTATGTATGCACGAGCAATGGTTTAATTCTGTAATGGTAAAGGGTAAGGAATTTTAATGAATTTGAATAATATAGAAACAATAACATGTCATATTTATTTTGTACATCTTTTATATTCATCATTATAATAATCAAAATAATGTATAAATGAAAAAAACTGTTTACAACACGACGTGGAGATGGTATGCTTTATGTACACACACATTATGATACAATTTTTTGTAGGAGGGGTAAAATGAGTAATATAGTTTTAAAATATCATTAAAACATCATAGAATATACTAGATTTTGGATTTATTATTTTATTATGGAAAAAACTATGGAAAAAGAAGAATAATAATAATGTAAATTTGAAAGAGTTGGGAAAAATTACATCTTCTTCGAGTGTCACCTTTTTATTTGAACAAAAGGACTCATTAGGCTGGTTCATTTCCCAAGGTATGGCCTCTAGAAAAAAATTTGGTAAGTTTGGGGGTTAAATGGGTTGTTTTTCAAATAATGTTTTTCTATTTCTGTGAATAAAAGAGAATAAAATGTTCTCTTTTTTAAGAGCGTGGAGGGGTACATTTGGAAACATCAAAACTATTAATTTATTATAAATTTATTTTCAATTTTAAATAGATAAAAATTGGGTTATTTATAGTATAAGATTATAATGCGACTAATTCAGTTTCCATCAATGAATTTTAGACATATTTATGTCACAAAATTAACCTCATCATTTGGCTTTAACCCTTAGTTAAACAATATAACCTTTAATGTGACAACTTATCTTCTTACACTATAGGGTCAATATCATTAAAATAAAATTATAAATGAAAAAAAATTGGATCTTTTATGAAATAGCTAACATTACCCTAGTTATTTTTCTAAAATATATATTTTTAAGAATTTTTTATCATTTAATAAATTATTATTTATTTTGAAATCTCATTTATGTCAATTTTGACACTATTTATTAGTTTACTTTTTATAAAATAATAACAGCATGATCACATTAAAAAATATTAACTCATCCCAATAATGTCATATTAATCCAAAATATTCACGTATGGCAAGAAATAATTCAAATTAGTTATATTTTAATGTTATTAAAATCATTTATTTGATTCATCAATAAATAAATTAATTAATTCATCATCATTATGTCACCATTTAATTTCATTTATATTTCCTAAAATTAATAATAATTTTTCCATAATGTATATTAAACTTTTATATTTCTAATGACTATTTTTATATGACCATATCACCTATATAACCTCATATTAAAAATGATATAGTTATTTAAACTTCAATATGGCCTTTTTAACAATTATTTATATAAAATATAATTAATGTACTAATCTAAATAAAGTGGATTTAAGGAATAATATTTTATACCTAAGGATTAATTTGTTCGAAACCCATTTATCCAATAAAATTAGAATAACTGTTTGGGTAACTTTTAAAAGTTATAATATTATTTTTTTTACCTTTAATTATCTGATTAACTCTTAACCATGGTAAATAAATAAAAATTTACTGAAGTTTTTAATCACCAAAAAAAGTAAGTTGATCCAATTAAATCATAAATTTTATACTAATTACAACCATTTATGTCCATTTTGAGAATTTTAATTCCCATAATTGGTAAAATTATGTTTCATTCTAACCATGCAGATGTGGCGAGAAGGTGGTTCAAAGAGACTTTCAAATGTCAAATAAATATTTACATCTAATTATGATATAAAAATCATTCCAATGAACTAAATTGGGTAAATATATGTATTATTTATCTATTGTGTCTTTAAAATCAATTTTATGTAAAATAATTATTTAAATTAAAAATCCAGTTTTTAACAATAATGCAGTACTTTTTCTATTCATAAAAAATTGAAACATTTTAGAAAAATACCAAAAATTCACACTAATATAATTTTAATAATTTTAATTAAAAAATAAATACTATTTTGATAAATAGTATTTAAAAATTTCATAATCTAGTTCATACTAATCATAACAACTTTTAAACGGCGGGTCTGATAGACCATGATGCACTAAAATTTGGTGTTGTGTACAATGAAATCCATTGAATAAAATAAATTTATTTAAGAAAATACATAGTATAAAATCATGGGGTGATAAATTCTAACATACTTTAATAAATTACATCCTCTCAATTTGAACTCGGGATTGAAAACCAAGGGTATAAATTTTCAAAATATCTTTATTGAAATCCCACATAAAAAAAGGATTGATGCGAAAACCATTTTAAAATAAAGAAAGGGAAGTACGAAGTCCATATGTGATAAAATGTACTAGGGTTCCATGTAAGAAAATATGGATATGAAATAAAATTTTATCATTATGTTTTGATGTATAGTGATATAGAACTTTATTAGGATAATGTTAATAGTCACAAAGCTATAAATCTTTGATGATCTAAGGGACATTTTGATTCATCCAAAAGATAGTTCTTGGAATACATTTTTGGTTTTATGATATTTTTCCAAGAGTTTAATAAATAATTTACTTCATATAATAAGAACATAATGATACCTACTTACTTACTTGATAAGAATAGTTTCATCCTTTAACTAATTCCTACCACACTCATCTTTCTCAATAAAAGATAATAAAATTCAAAAATATTATATGTATATTAATCATAATGGGATCCAAAAATGAACTTAAACATTATCTTTCATACCCTTTAAAAAAATAAAACAATTTTATACTAACCATGACATGATATATTCCAATGGTATGAAATCCACCCTTATCGCCCTTCGATAGTAGGTTTAAGTCTCGCGGCACTACCAGATGCGACAGGTTGTCACCAACTCTACAGGTTTTCCTTCTTCTAAAACTATATCATTATAACATTAAAAAATAACTTTAAGATATGTTTTAACCTTAAAAAATAAAATCCAAGGTTCAAATTAATCCATTCCAACCATTATAATTATTTGAAATTCTTATGTCCAAATTAACAGTCCAATAAGGTCTTTGGATTTCTAAAATCAATATTAACATTAGATTTATAACAATACTTATTTTTATTACACCCTTAAACATGATTTATTACACAAAATTTCACTTAATACAATAAAGAATATTAGGAGGTCTAGTTTATTTGGGTCATAGTAACATTACATGAAAACTTTGGACATAAAAACACAACATCTTTATTAAAAACTTCTTTTACCTGACCACAACATTCTTTCGTACATAGCATTGCATGGGGTAACCTTAGGACATTCATAAAAAATAAGGTGAGTTGTAAAGCCCAGAAAGGGATTAAAGAATTAATAACATACAGAATGCAATACATGTTAGGTAGTTGTCATATCAAAGGATCATAATAGAAACATGAACATAAAGGCATGATATATTATAATTACCATAACATGGAAGTATGGAAACTACATACAACAAGATATTAGCATGAGCTGAGGCTCAATGAACATGGATTATCATGAGTAAACCATCATTGAAAATGAATTATAGTTATTAAAACATCAGTTTAAATTTTTTATCATGATACTAAACATTACCCAATGCATTACAGCGCTACCAGAGAACACCCTTCATAATAATTTTAATCGCATGCTTAAGTGTGCCACATAGATCATATAACATGGATTCATTCCCCATAATCATTTATTATATGATAAAGGAATGTGGAATAAATACATGAATTTATTTAATCAATAAGTATATGATCATAATGTTTAATACCCTTGATAAGTAAATGGGCATGGTATTCACTATACGATGATTTTGGCATGGAAAATCCCGGTGCAATATCGGCAGCCTAACGGCGTGACATAAAACTTCAAAAAAATGTTTGATGAGAGGGAAAGGGGTATATCATCATATATGTATGAAATGTAATGTAATGGGGTCATATAGATATATGTATTGACATAACGATTTTTTAAATAGAAGGTATAACATAATAAAGTAACATGAAGAAAGAGGAGAAATGGAATAACTCTTACGAAATTTCGGCATGGTAATGGGTGTACATGGGTGGGATTAATAATAGAAATAAAAGGTATTCCATAACAAAAATAATAATAATTTTAGTATGGTGGGATAAAACTCATAACCCATCATTTGTAATTGAACATAAAAGGGTGTAAAAATATAAGAAAACTTAGATAAAAATGAGAAAGAAAGGAAAGTGATGACCACTTATGAAAATTCTGCATGGTAATGGGTGCACATAAGGGTTCATAGGAGGAATAAATGAGATTTAATGGGTATGTGAAAATTTATACATAAAATTGGAATTAAGTAGGCTATTTAATAACATATCCCAACATAGGAATAAAATAGATTAAAATTCCTAACATGAAAATAAATCTTGATAAAAAAGGAGGGTAGAAGATTTGTTACATGGAAGTGTGACTCCAAAGGATTCGGAGAGGCTTCTTGGGAGCTTGGTGAACCATGTGAGGACTATAGGGAGTTGATATAAGAGTCTGTACGAGCTCTAAATTTGTTTTTGTAAAGTGGGTTTATATAGGAAAGGAGAGGGAATTAATTATTTTTTAGGTTTTGGACACTACGCACTAAAATATTCAAAAACACAAACCATCAAATGGGTTTTGACCATGGTTTATACCAATGGGGAGTGGTATAAAATATTTTATAATTACAAGGTCCGAACATATTTAAATATTAGTCTTGCCTATGTGAAGGTGAGTCACAATCTCAATGAAATACTTTGAAAATGATAAAATATTTTATAATTATTGGAGGGTCCACTAAAAGATTATAACATTAATCAAAAAAAGGTAAAATAACATTATTCTAAAGGTAAAACATATATTGTCTGAATATGCATTTTAATTTGTTTTATTACATCACTATTAGGTCATTATGATGTCATATAACACATTATATATTTATACGGTATTTAATTTTTACCCAAAAATTAGATTGTTAAGAAAATTATGAAAAATTAACAATTGGATATTTTTTATGTACTTATCCAAAATAAAATTATTCATTTTATCTAAATAATTTTCTAAATAAGTGAAATTTTACTTTCAAAATAAAAACTGAAATTTATTCAAAATTCATGAATTCTGGAAAAACCCATTTTCAAACTATAATAAAAATTACATTTGACTTCATAAAAATAATATTCACATTCATTATTAATAAAATTAATTTAAATCTATATTTTATTAAAATATTAATTATTTAAAAAATCGCTAATTCCTTAAAATAAATTCATTAAAAATATACTATGTGTTCTATTGTATAAAAAATGTAACTCTTATCAAAATAATTACTTAATTATTTACAGATAAGGAAGTGATATAATAATAATTTATAAGAATTGTCTTTATAACATTATTAATAAAAACCTCAACTTAATATAATAATGTATATTTTGAAAAAAGTACCCTTTTCCCTGAAGAATCACTTTATCAAATTTATCATTTTTTAAGAAAGACTATCCTCATAAAGAAATTCATGGAATATGCATTTATTTATAGAAATTTATTACACAATAAGTAACTAATACCTTGTCACATAACCCATTATAACACCCACATAAAAATTAATGGTGTGGTTTTCAATGGTGACAGACTCTTGGGGAAGCTCAAATAACCTCACTTGGGTGGTAATCACTATTTAGTTGAACTTCTCTTGTAAGTGATTCTTTTCAAGATTAATTTGTTGAATCATGGGTTGGGCTTGGTCAAGGGAGAAAATTAGTGATCCTACCTCTTTCTTGAGCTCTACCAACTGATATTTTTATGACCCGAGTTTACTAGATGATGTCCTCCTCTCTTTTTTTAGTGTCCAAAAGATTTTTTTTCAAACCATATATTTATATCTATCATGTGATCACTGTTCAACAGATATATTATCTATAGTAATGATACTTAACAGTCATTAAAACCCAACAATAAAAAAATAGTGTACGTGTTTCCTATATTCATAAGACATCAAATGAATGTGAATTTTATTCATAATTGTTTGGGTCATTTAAATATTTTCCTCAATAAACATAATTTTTCTCTTATTAGAACTTACCAAACATATTAATACTTTAATCATATTAAAACTATAATGAATCTTTTCATGATTCAATATCCATAATGAATAAGTACATTAGTATAATCCTTATATATCAAATAATTCTTACAAGTATAACATCGATGATAAAATACCCAAATGACATAATACTTGAATCCAAACATAATCACATTAACCATTATTATTCTATCATGGCAGTAGTATAATCTTGACCGTAATACACTAGCCTTTTTTGGGTATATTCCTTTAATGCATGAGGAATTTATTTTCATAGTGTCCCATATATTTTTTAATTATAAAATCGCACATCTATATCTTCTTTATTTACTATACAATCACAATTCAGGTGACCTTTAAATCCACACTTCTGTCTAACTCTTATTCCTTTTAGGAAATAACCAATGTGTTTCTTTGAAAAATTATCACATGTTAGAAAATACTTCTTTCCCTTATTCCTTTTATAAAAAAAATTCACAACTATCCTTTTATCCACATGCTTCCCTCCAAAGGAATAATACTTAGATTAGTCTTTACCTATCCATCTATCACTTGATATTATTTCCTCATATGATGAGAATTCTTAGGATATTATTTCTCATCAAAATATTATCTTAATACTAAGAATGATTTGATCTATCTTACTATTTGGATCGCATGAATTGATGAAGTTAATATTCATTCTATTGGGTTCTATTTTTAAAAGAAGACATACACTAGGGCAAATCATATCATAATCTATAATACAAAAATTGGAAAAATAATTAACATTAATTGAATATTTTTGTGTATATATACTCATAATAATAAACATTGTTTCTTTTTGGATTGATCTTATTTTAAATATTTTATAATGATTTATAAAGTAAATTTGAATTATCCTAAGTATACCCCCAAGGAGTGTTAAACTAAGTCTATAGTAAGGCACATTTTTAAGTACCAGGTTACCCAAATTAATGCATAAGACACCTTCTCAAAGTTGTTACTCCTATGTACAAATTTTATGGAACCACATCCACTTTTCTTATCCAAACATGGATTTATTTCCCGAAATACACACATAGTATCTACCTTACACAAATTCTAGGAAATTATTATAAACTTATCCTCAAGGACTACCATAGGGTTATATTCTATAATCATTTTTTTCTAAATCTAATTTCCATGGTCTTTTCTAGAATTAATTTACTACCAAATGTAAAACCCCTACCCAAAATTCATGGTGGTTTTGAATAATGTTAAAACATTGGCCTTATTATAAGGAAATCAAATCGAAAAGGAAATAAAATTTTGGAAATTCTTGGAAAATATATTACATACAAATACCTTACATCACAATTCAATATATAAATACAATATAGATAATCCCTTGAGAGTGCCATTATTATCCTACCTTAACTCTGCATATCAATCATAAAACACTTCTTAGCATTTAGGGAAAATGGAACATAAAGAATGGATGATCTCAAATACTCAATAAAAATAAAAAATATAGTAGAAACATTCATAAATAATTATAAAATTTTAAGACAATGTATAAAACTAAAAAAAAATCATTTAAAACCTAATCTTGAGAATAATATGAAAAGAAATAATCAAATAATGCGATTTTAACATTCATATAGATATTATTTTATATGAATAATCACATGTAATATAATAAATAATCTCGTTTTGACAGGATTCATAATGTTAGACATCCTAACAATATCAGCATGTCCTCATTCCAATAGAATATATAGATGGATAAAACCCAAACTAGTTTGTCTCATGAGAACTACTAATGCATCGATGGGCTATAGTGGGCCTCACCCCTCACTTACTAAGTCCAATTCATTCCTCATGTAAAAAGGCTGAAACATAACCAACATAAACGTTCATATCAAAACAAGAATACTAATTGTTAATACAATAACCCAAAACCATGAATGGTGTTAAAATAGCACATCCACTGGAAGAAAATTCATAAACCCGTCAATACAATATAGAAGATTGTATCAAAATAATTGAACATCCATTTAACATAAAATCAAGAAAAGGATTTGGAAATAGAATAAAATAAACTAATAAAACCATAAAAATTTTATCACTAAAAATACCATTATTATTTTTAAATCACTTATTCGAAAATAGAGCATTTATAAAATAATACATTTAAACAAAGGATTTTTTATTCAAAGTATCCATTACCAATTTGAAACATTTGAGAGAAATTAGAAAATTAATAATATAAAATTTTCATTCCCATGTAAATAAACACATTAAACCCATTTTAAAAACATAGATGTTAATGTGAATGATTTAGAATAATAAGTCTTACAAAAATTTAAAATGATGTTTTTTAAGACTCCCTAACATAAAACCTTAAGAAGATTCTGTTTGAAAAAAATTTGAATGAACATAAAAGTAGACATAAAATTTCTTTTATAATCCTTTAATATTCATATGAATAGTTATGTAAAATAATATTAAGATTATTCAAATGGAGAAATGATTAAATCATTAATCATTCAAAATGTCCCATACCAGTTAGAAAATTTAAATCATAATCCTGATATCACTAAATTAGTATTTAAAAATAGTGAACATAAATGTATTTATTATATTAAATATAACAGGGGTAGTACATACACCACATACAAGAAATAAGAGGCCAACATGAATTATATCTCATGAACATTAAAAGTGAGACGGAATACCATTACCTTACGTTTCATTCTAGGTGAACATATTTTATCCTCCTGTGTAATGGGATTAAACATGTTATTCACTTATTTCAAAACTCTAATTATATTTTTGATATTATATATGATTCATTTATTACTTTATATTTCCTATTTTTAATATTTTCATGTTAAACCAACATTTCAGATAATAATAGCTTTGTTTGTTGTACGTGTTTTGACTTCTTATTCTTGATTATATTACATAAATAAGGATTTAATAACTTACATAATGTAAAAATTATCTCTATATCATATATATATATATATATTATAACCATATATAAAATATTGATATATGAAATGGAATTCATCGTTCATAGAGACAGTAGTCTATATGTATGCCAAAATGTTGTTTCCATTTTCTTATTATATTGAATGGATGAACGTAAATGACATATACGAGTATATATATATATATATGATTCCATTAGAATTATTGTGTCTTATATTTCATACTTATTCATTAAATATATATTTATAATTATTCTTGAATGGGTAACGTGGAGGATGAATCTCATCACATCTTGGAGATAATAGATTATACGTACACACGAACGAGGGTATCGTTCCTTAATGTTAAAGGGTATAGAATTGGATGGGATGTAAATAATAAAGAAAAAATATTATTTCATATTTATTATTTAAATAATTTATATTGATCATTATACCAAAAAAATAATGTATAGATGAAAACCTGTTTACACCACAATGTAGAGACGGTATGTTGTTCGTACACAAGCATGGTGATATTCTTTTTTGTAGGATGGGTAAAATGATGAATATGTTTTTACCATAATCATAAAAAAATATTATCATATATTATATTCTAGATTTATTACATTATTATTTAAAAAAAATTTGAAAATTAAGTAGAAGAAGAACGGTTCTTTGAAAGAGTCCATAAAACTATTACCTCTTCATCGAGTGTCTCCTGTTGATTTTCCCAAATTAACTCCATAATTTGGATTTATGCACAAATTGTGTCCTTTATAATTAATTGAGAGAATTTTTGAGGAGAAATTTGAAGGGTATTTCCATAAAAAATTGTTTCATAGGTATGAATAAAATATAAGGATATGTGTCCTTTTATAAAAGGGGGAATGGGCACTTTTAGAAACTCAAAAAAATTAATTTATTGTAAATTGATTTTTGATTTAAGATATCTAAAAATTGAGTTATTTTGAGGTTAAAATGAGTATGGTTCTAAATCCATTCAAAAAAATTAATTTTGTCTATGTTAAATCAAAAATAAACCTTAACCTTTATCTTTAGCCAATAGTTAAACAATTTAGCTTTTATCATAACAACTTGTATTCTAACACTATATGGTAAATATAGTAACAATAAAATGTAAAATGGAAACCAATTAGATAATTTATGACTTTTATATCCTTATAAATGTTTTTTGAAATAAATATAGACTTATATGAAATTTTTATAATTTAATAATATATTATTTATTTTAAAAATATCATTTTTGTCAATTTTGAAACTATTTATTATTTAAATTTTTTTAAAATCCTAACAAATTGATTAATTCAATAAAAATACATTAAATCATCTTAAACTTGATATACTACTCTAAAAAATTATTTTATTCAATGAAAATTTTAAAATGATATTTATTTTCATATTATTAAAATCATTTATTTGATTCATCCTTTAATAAATCAATTATTACATCGTCACTGTGTCTCAATTTAATTTAATTTAATATTTTATAAAATTATTAATAAATTTACCATGATGTAGATAAATAGTTTAGATATCTAATTACTATTTATAGTTGACTGTATCACTTATATAACCTCATATTAAAAAATATATGGTTATTAAAATTTGAATAATCTCTTTTTAACTCTTCTTCATATAAATTATCATAAATGTCCTAATAAAATTCAGGTGGATGAAAAAAGATCATGCTTCCTTCCTATGGTTTATTTTTATAAAAACCCACATATCCAAAGAAATTATGACAAGTTTTAGGATATCTTTTAAATATTATAATATTATTTTAGACCTTTAATTACCCAATTAACTCTTATCTGTGGTAAATAAGTAAACATTTGCTAAATTTACTTTCAACCAAAGAAACTAATTTGACCCTATTAGATCAAAAATTTCACAATAATTAAAACAATTTATTTTCATTTTTATAAATTCATTCTACAAAAGTGGTAAAATAACATTTAATGTTAATCTTGTAGATGTGGCTTGAAGGCATGTAAAAGAGATTATCAAAATTTTAGTAAATTGTTATATATAATTTTGTTATTAAAATGATTCCACTGACCTAAATTGGGTTAATATTTTTATTATATATCTAATATTAATTTAAAAATCAATTTAATGTGCAGTAATTATTTAAAAGAATAAATCAGTTTTTAACATCAATGTAGTATTTTTTCACTATTCATCAAAAATTGATGTTTTTTAGAAAATACGAAATGTCACTTTAAGATAATTATTATATTTCGAATTTAAAAATTAGAAATATTTTAAAAAATAAAATTTATAAATTTCATAATGTGGTTAATAGTATTCATAACCACTTTTTAAACATCTAGTTTAATAGATCATGGTGCACTCAGACTCGGTGTTCTGTACAATGAATGAAATTGAACAAAATGAATTTATTTAGGAAGAGATGTAATGTAAAATTGTGGGGTGTTATAGTAATGGTATTGGGACTGTTATCTTAATGTCGTAGCAATACACATCATCTTTTCCAGTCTCACTATGTAATTCCTGGTCCTTTTTCGCCTAAGACTTCATCAAAAGGACGATCATCTACAAAAGACACGACACATATGGGAAAATATGTTTTAGGGGTGGGTATAACAATACTCAATTGGAAAACTCAAAACCACACATCAATATAAAAAAGGAAATTACTATCGTCTCTATACAGGTCTATGTCTACAATACATATAACATGAATATCCAGATACACTAAATCCAAGACACACAGTCAAGAGGTAAACCACAACCATAGTATACTGGCACTAGAATTCTAGCTTGAAAATCTCATATAAAAATCATCTGATAGAAAAAAACCATATGTGTGATAACAATAATGAATTTCATCTGAGATGTATATCTCATCAAGTTTTGTCATGAGAGAGATACACCGATAGTTATGAATATATTATGATATATAGATGAGGATCACCATGAGGATCATGGGGTTATACCAAAAACTCTTTCTAGATTAACCCTGCAAAGTAGAAGATCGGGTCCCACATAGTTTCGGTCCCATTGATACCAAGAACTCCACCTAGGGCACAAATATGAATAGGGTATCTCACTTTGGGTCTCTCGAGGGGGGTTCCAGTAACTCTACCCAATAAGTTTTTTTTGAAGGGATCACAGTTCTTAGAGGATGAAATGATTTTTACCAACCTTCAAGGAAATAATAAAGGGAATGAAGCCTAAATATATTTCCAATATATGGTGGAAAAGAGATTCAAACCATGTATAAATCGTGTACATGTTGTGTAATAGGGAGTCATGTCGTGTCCCTTAACACCACGTTTTCCTATGTAAAACGACCCAGATCAAGTCAACTTCTGTCATGTAGAAGAGTACAAGATGTGTGAGTAGGATACGCACCACGACCCTATATCTAGAGTCTTATCATGTACTCTAGTTGTGATCTAGTACATGGTGTCATCTTGTGTATCTTTGCATGTATAGCACTACACAAGGTAGCTTGTGTACATAATCCAGGACAACCTGTATGGGGGTGTACATTCCATGGAGACAAACCATGTACCCCCCCATGTATGTGTACTTACTATGGTATAGAATGATTTCATCCATGTTGGATACATTCCATGTAGTCAAGGACTACATGCCAGGTGTATTCAATTTTTTCATAACACGTCTTTTTCCTCCCGATCATGTCGTCAATCTTCTGGATTCTATTCCAATGGACAGTTTTTCATAAAACTCTATATTTTAGGTTATTCAGTCATACCATCACCAAACCAGTAAAATTAGGGCCTTCAATCATCTTGGAAAATTATTCTTCATTGTTCATCATTACGTGTCGAATAATGAAAAATCTAGGACAACTATCATTATCCATAATCCAAACCACTAACACACTTCTGTTGAGTAGTGTTGATCCTGAATCTACAATTTTGGATTGTTTCACCAAGAATAATATGTACAATGATCGATTGTTCAAATGGATATCTAGCTATGGGGAATTATAGAGAACACGGTGAAGAACACATGAATCGAGGGAGAAAAGTAAAATCCAAATTGAGAGAGAAGACCCTCAATCGAGGTTTGTGTCAATCTTGGTTCATCTCTGTTAGAACAATAAAGAAATCCAATAAATATCAAAATCAATCTCTTAGTAAATCCAGAAAAATAACTCATCCTTCAATATGATCAAACCACAAATCAATATGTTCATTGAATGGTCTGTGTTTTTCATGGAATTCAATAATGGGGAAAATAAAATCAAAATATCATTCCCTACCATGATTTTGATTTGTTACAGATAAAGAACGATTGTTTCATCATCATCATTGGGAAGATCCATTTAATTATTTGTGTGTTGATCATCAATCCATGATTTGTTTCCATTTTTTCAGGATAATTGTTCAGAGGTTGTTTCTAATTTCTCTCAAGAGATTCCAAGGTTATGAGGCTAACCTTGGATCTGAGCATAAATATCTTTTTAAGGATTTATATTCATTGCTTCAATGAGGTGGATAAAATTAATTTGAATTAAATATTTTATTTATTTTATTCTTATAAAATATTTTCACAAACAACCTATGCCAACCAATGTTAGGTCGCTCCCAGGGTAATACGATAATTCTGAACTCATTTGTGCCCTCATATTTCTGAATTGGTTTCCCATTTTAAAGATATTCCACTTTTTTAGGAAAACCATTTGCAAGTTCTGTTTAATATTTTAATATATTTCATACATTTTCTTCTGGTACACTGGGCCACAAAATTGTAGTAGTCTTAATTCCTTTTTCCAAAATTAATAAATATAATATTTAAAAATAATACATTGAAAAATATGGTATGTTACATCCTCCACACCTTGTGGATTTATATCCTCAAAAATACGAAATAAAGTCGACTAAAAAGGTGTGGGTAAAGAAAATGAATCTGATCCTTTTACTCCCACATTCTCTCATATATATTCTCATGCTTCCACTAAACAAACACCAAGGGAATCGATCACCCATAAAAGATTCTCTCCTATTGATCCTCATTCTCTATTTGCTACTCTGAAAAAGTCATTACAACCTTGATTTAGAACTCACCCCAGTCGATAATGTGTGATGGGTAGTTCGCGTACCTCATCATTAGTGAAAAGTAGAAGACTCCATGTACCTATTACAACTATATAGGTAGATCTAAGTGTTATACCATCTCACCAACTCTACGTAGTATCTGGAAAGGGTTGATGAACCTTAGATATAGCTTTCCACACCGAAAAAAATATCTGAAATACACATTGAGGTTAAACTTATTGGAACACATGGTCCCCTTCCTTGAAATCCAATGGCGTTTATCGCCTATTATCATAAGACTTATAGAATCTCTATGTAGTCCTCATACACTTTTGGATTATTGGTACCTTCTCTATTATAGTTCTCACCAACTCTGGTCCCATTTGTGGTGACTTTCCAAGATCAGCCCAACAAAGTTGTGACCTATATGGTCACATGTACAAATCCTCAAATGGTACCATACAAATGATGGAATGGTATATGTTATTGTGCAAAAACATTTCATGTGGTCAGTGATCCTCCCAACTATGGCTGAAGTCCAACATGAAAGCTCACAACATATCTACCAGAACCTAAATAGTCTGGTTTTTCTGACTGTATGTTTCTAGGTGAAATGCTATGATCAATCGTAACTATGACCCAAACACTTCATATAATCCCTTCCACAACCATGATGTAAATAGACCACAATAATTATATATAATAATCAATGTAACTACATGGAGTTGAATTATCTCGGGAACATAATGGTGTCCCAAGATCTCCATTGAACTCTAATCTTGGATAGTTAGAAAGTGGGCCTACTTGGTGAGTTGGTAAACGATCACCCAAATGAAATTGTGTCCCATAGATATATGTACTATGATCCCTATTAAATCTATAGATAACTCATACCACTTCCATTATGGAACCTCAATCGATTGAGCCAAACCTGCTAGAACAAGGTTCTTAACCTTCACTTGCTGAAAAGTAAGGCATTGAGAGACAAACTCTACATCTTTTTTCTTCATCCTTGGCCACAAAAAATATATTCTGAGGTCCTGGTACATCGTTGACACACCTATATGTACCTCTAATTTGTAAAATTAAATCCCTCCAAACCTCCCCTCAAAACATCATTGTTATCATTGTGTGTCATATAAAAAGAACTACATGCTCCCCACCTTTTAAAAAACCATTCGAAGCATGAACTATGGATATCTAGGAATGTAGGGTCTCATAGTTACTATCCTCGGGATTCCCCACCCCGACTCACTGTAAAAGTGGAGGTTAAAAGCCATCGAATATAGTTAATATTTTCTTTCTCCATCCACAAAAGATAACTTTAATAAGGCTAACTGTTCCAGTGTATCATTCAGAAACTAGGAACTAGACCTCCTAATCAGAGCATCTTCCACTATGTTCCTCTTCCAGGGATTATAGACAATCTCAAATTCATAGTCCTGGAGGAACTATATTCATCTCCTCTGTCTCAATTTGAGATATTTTGTAGAGGTGATATACATGAGAATATTATGATTAGATTAGACAGTAAACTAATCTCCCATCATGTAATGTCACCACATCTTCAATGCAAAGACTAACATAGCTCACTCAAGATCATGGATCCTATAGTGATACTCATGTGGTCTCAACTAGAATAAACCATGGGAAATCACTGATTTCCCCAAAATCATGGAATTGCCAATTCTGGTTCCTGATGCATCATAGAATACTATGTACTTGACACCATCCACCATCAATCTCCATATAAGAGTTCTCATCAAAATCTTCTTCAGCTTCTAAAATTCCTGCAGGCACATCACTGTCAACATGAAATGTTGCCCCTTTTTATTCAAATCAATCATGGGTGCTGATATCCTATAGAAATCATGTATGAATCACTGATAGTATCCTTACAACCTGATGAACTAACATAACATTTTCCCTCTCTTGGGTTGGTCCCATGGTAACACTACCTCAACCTTGGTCAGCTCAATTTCCACTCACTCTATTGAGATAACATGTCCCAAAAAGTGGACTGCATGAATGTTGAGCTGTAACTTCAAGAGCTTTTTGTAATGCTAGTGCTCATAGAGTATATATAGAACTATCATTAATTGTTTCATGTGTTCTTACCCTGACTTCGAGTACACAAGGATATCATTGATGAAGACTAGTGTGAACTAGTCTATGTAAGGCTAAAAGATATGGTTAATGAGTACCATGAAAACTACTGGGGCATTCATCATGTCAAAGGGAATTAATATGTACTCAAAATGACTGTAAAGACATCTGAATGCCATTATTAGTATATCATTATCTCGCACTCACAGCTGGTGATCGCTTGATCTGAGGTCAACCATAGAGAACCATTGTGCCACTTTAAACTAATCAAATAGTTCATTGATCCTCTATAGTGGATACGTTTTATTCACAACCACCTAGTTCAGGTGACGGTAGATCCCACATAACCTAAAGCTCCTAACTTCCTTTTTTGTAATAAAACTAGGGCTTCCAAGGGTGAAACACTGGGTATCAAGAAGCCCTTCCTCTATAAGTCCTCAAACTATAGTCTTTCCTTGTGAAGCATTTTGGGATCCATATGATTTTCTGGCATAGATATCAGTGTCTTCTTGAGGTGTAGATCAATGAATACTTCTATTTTTGGGTGGAAAGCTAATCCTGGAACATCTTTAGGAAATATATCCTAGGACTCTGTCACCACTGTATGAAACGATAAACTCATAACATCCACTGCACCAAGGGCTAGGCTATCCAACTGATTTGTAAATGGATTCACTCTCCTATGCATGAGTCCATCATGTGCTACCTGGGTTTTCTTTTCACTAAAAATGGTAAAACTAGTTCCATCATTGTGGACACACTGTACCCTTCAACTAAAATAGACAAGTTGGGAATGAACTGTAGATAACCAATTTATACCAATAATGATGTTATAAGGCCTCAACACTTCTACCAAGAGGTTTAAATAAAAAATCTCACCTCCAAGGTTCAGGTCACAATTTTTCATATGTGTGTTATCATTCAGTGTCCACCAGTAGGTGTCTCCATGAGTAAGGGTGGACTAAACTATTTAACTGAAACATCTAAGCCCCATACAAGATATGTTGTGATAAAGGAATGACAATAACCTATTACTATCATTACTATAGATAAATTTTAAAAGACAAAAATTGTATCTAGAATCAGTCATGGAGACCCTAGGTCATCAGCCTCGACCGTGTGTAGTTGTCATCTCATTGGTCTTCCAACTCCCTAAGCCTGGCTTGGGCCACCTAGGGGTGGTGAAAGTAACAAATTGAAACACTAACCACCTCTTATGACTCTCTAAAGTCCCCTTCCACATATTAATCCCCAAGGATATACCTTCTCGTATTGTTTAATTTTCCAAGGTGGTCCATAAATAGTTTCTTTGTCATCCATATGGTGGGTTGGAAAATCTCAATAGAGAGTTCCCCTTCATTCACATGAATAGAATCACCTCTCTCTAGGATGACTAGACCCACCCTGTGAGCCTTAAACATCTGATACTCAATCTAAGGACCTCCTCGAAAAAGGCCTCCTATGTCTAGGTCCGAGAGGCAGATGTAGGCTACCTGCTTATATGGTCTCTTCTCCGACTTGACCACTGCTGAAAGTCAATGGTTGTATCTTCTAAGAAATTAGCTATTAAACACCAAAGACCACTCAATAACACTCCCATAAGTAGGAATTACTCGATGGATAATTTTGGATTGGATGTATCTATATATAAATTTCACAAAGGTCTGAGCCTTGAATAAGTAATCTTGAACCATATCCATTGAGTACCTAGAGGAATTAGTAAACCACAATTAATTGTCATATATTGACATTCTTCCTTGTTGGGGCTGAAGAAACTCTTAAGGATGAAATTCCATCAACGTAACTGGAGATATATCCTCCCTAGAGAGGAGATCAAACTCCCTATAGATAGGAGTTTCCTCATCGTATGTCTGGACAAACAAACTCCACCACCATCCTGCAGAGCCATGTAGAATTATTTCTCCCGGGACAACCATCAGATATGTTGGTGTACTAACTAGATCGAAAACATATTTCATTTCCACAATCCAGTCCTCAACTACCTATGGTTTTTGAATGCCTCAGAACCTGAGGGGTCTCTACTGCTGAACATCATTAAGAAATATCAGCATGTGAACCTCATCTGCTGGTACTGCGGGTACTATGTGCTACTCTATAGGTGGTAGTATAGATGGTGAAGCACGTGGAATTAGAATCTATAGAAATGGTACTTGTATTGAAGCCTCGTTTCTGAAGGGGTTGTCCTCATTATCAAGATGATGAATCTGAGCTGGTATAAGTCTCAAAGGATTCTGGAGTGTAAACAAGATGTACCATGGTCAATCAGTATACATGGAGATATAAATCAACAAAGGCATGGAATCTTAAACCAATTCCAATATGATGCATGTATCATTATTTTCCCTAAAATATGTGTTCCCACGTAATGATTCCAAAAACAAGTTATCAATGTCCTAGTGTATGGATATGTCAGCCTCCACAACAATACTAGAGTCCCTGGCCTTAAATCAAAACATGAAACACATAACATTATTTCACTAAATCAATTGCATAGACTCTTCGTACTATAGTATAACCAACCAGCTCTGATACCACTCTCTCCCGACCCATCCTAGTGGAGCCCATACTCTTACTCCCCAAGCCCACATCCAATAGACCAAGAGACGGTGACTAGCATTTAATAGGAATATCACAAACATGGGTGGCATTGCTTATATACATGTACACATGCACACATCTCCAAACTCACAAGATGATGAAATATGAACTCCACTAAGAAACCGATGCTTTCATAAAGATATATCCCATAACCATAGTACAACATGAAGTAAAGTAAATTAAATAGGGCTATAATACAATCCCACACAAAGTGTCGATAACATAAGTCCCATCTATAAGTAAACGTTCTAAGACTACTATATGAATGTTTCAGGAACACACCTAGGCTTGTCCGACCTCACTAAGCACCACTTGGTCTATTTACACCTAAGATTCCATCAAAAGGATGATCTTCTTCAAAATACACGACATTTGAGGTAAAATCATATATAGGGGTGAGTATAATAATACCCATTTGGATAGACTAAAAAAATCAATATAATAAAGGAAATTACAGTTATCTACACACCGGATTAGGTCTACATCCCATATTAAAATAATATCTAGATATAATCAATCCATGACAGTAATTCTATAGGTAAACCAAAACCATAGTATAGTATCCATAGAATTCCATCTCAAAGATCCCACATAGCACTTATATATGAGAACGAACTCTTGATTCTGATAGCTCTGATGACATCTATCCATGAGGTACTACTTGATGGGTACTTTCATTAGATAGATACCTTCATAGATCTGAAGAGATTATGAAACACCAATGAGGATCATTTCCAGGGCCCTAGGTTGATACCAACAACTGCATCTAGATTAACCCTTCTTAGTATAGGATTGGTGTCAGTATAGTGTTGACCACATTAATACTAAGAACTCCACATAGGGCACGAAGAAGAATAGAGGATCTGACTCCAGAACTCTCAGGGGGGTTCCAACAATTGTATCCTAGAATTCATGCTGAAGGGATCATAGTCCTAGGAGTAGGAAACGATTAATCATATCCTTTAGGGAAACAATAAGGGGAATTAACTCTAATGAAACTTTTCAAACATAAAATGGAAAAGAGATTCAATCCATGAAGAAATGGGGAACATGATGTGTAGCAGGGGTACACGCCATGTCCCTTGACCCCAGGTACTGCTCGTGTACAATAGACCATGTCACGTCAAATCGTGTAGTGTAAAAGAGTATACAACATGAGATTAAGTTACATGTCATGTCTCTATATCTGGGGTCTCCCCGTGTACTCCAGTTGTGCGCTATTACATGACGCCATCCCATTTATTTATTCTAGTGTACGAGTACATGGGGTAGCTCATGTACCAATACATGGGGTAGCCCATGTACCTAGTCCAACCAATCCATGTGGGTGAGTACACACCGTGTAGAAAATCTATGTACTCCACCCTGTTTCTGTGTACCTCCCATGGTACATACTTAGTTCATCCCACATGGAAAAAATTCTAGTAGACATGGATTACAGAGCATGTGTATCAGGTTTTTTCTGAACATAGCTTCTCCATCTAGCTCACGTCGTCAATCTTATGAATTCTATTTTGGTGGTCCACTCACCATTAAACTCCAAATTTGAGGTTTTTCAATCATTCCATCACCGAATCAGTAAGATCTAGGCCTTAAATTGGCACAAAAAATGAATCGTCGTTGTTCTTTATTACATGATGAAGAATGTCAAATTAGAAAAAATAGGCATTCAATATGTTGTCGTAAAAACTGTCTAAACTCCATCAACTCGTGCTAATGAGGGATCTATAATTTCATATCATTGCACTAAGAATCAAATTTTCAACCATTGATTTTAAAAATGGATATCGAACCATGGGGAAGAATAATGAATGTGTGAATCAGGGGAGAAAAGCACAAACCAAATCAAGAGGGGTGAACCTCAATCAATGTGTGTCTCGATCTTCATTCATTACCTGTATATGGATAAAAAATTCCAGTAATTATAAAAATAAAACTCCCGATAAATCCCAAAAAATAACCCATCCCATAATATAATTGAATCATGGATCAATTTATTCATTGGTTGGTCAGTGCCCATTGTGGAATTTATGAACTAGGGAATGGAAATAAAAATCACACACCCTAACTCGATTTGGACCAGTCATTGGTGAAGAATGTTCTATGTGTCGTCATTATTGGAGAGATGTGTTTAATCAGTTGTGTGTTGATCATTGATCCACAATCTGTCACCTTTTGTTTGAGATAATTCTTCAGAGGTTCTCTCTAGTGGATCTTTATAGATTCTAGGGTTAAGAGGCTAACTGTGGACCTCAATAGAAGATAATTTTAAGAATTTATTATATCGTCATCAAAGTGGCGAATAAAAATAATTTTATTTAATTTATTTATTCTTTTTATTCCCATGACAACTTTTTCACAAATGGCTTGCACTGACCAATCATAGTTCGTTCTTAGGTTAAAACAGCCACTATGAACATAATGGTTCCCTAAAACTTCTGATCTGGGTGAGAGTTTAATGGTTATTCCTCCTTTTATTAAAAACCATAAGAATGTTCTATTTAATATTTTAATATATTTCAAGAATTTTTTCCGGGAACACGAGGTAATGGAATCAGACGTCATCTCAGAACCTGTTCTTGAAATTAATCCATATAATATTTAAAAATAATACACAAAAAATACAGGAAATTAAAATCCACTCATTTCTTATAGGTTAAAAAATATTCCTCTCATATTTTTTTAATAAAATACACAAAGTGCATCATTTAGAAAATGAAAAAAAGATTAATTTTTAAACATTTTTTAAAAATTTAAACATAGTAAAAATGAATTTATTAAATCATTTATGAATAGTAAAAAATGTTGAATTTTTATTTGAAAACATGTACAGTGAAGAAAATGAGAGTTTCATGGGAAACTTCTAAAAGATAATTTTTAAAAGAAAGTCCCTTACCTTGAGTCTGACTCACCACTTAAGCTATTTATCTTACGGAATAAGGAAAATAAGTTAATTTATATTTTATTAATTACATTTTTCAGGTTTATTATTCATTTTATGTCATTTAGTATCATGTTATATACAATTACTTAATCATTTAAGTTCATGTTGTATGTTATGATGAAATTAAGTTCATAAGTACAAAATAAATTCGGTATGATGACTATGGTAAAATAGATCAGTATTCCATCATATCCAGAATAATATTCATGACATAATTATCAATTTTGTAAATAAATTATTATTTGAAATCAACAGATTAAATATTATTATGAGAAATTAACTATGTTACAATCATGAATATGGTAGGTCATACATATGCATGAGTAACATTTCCATTCTACAATAATCATTATGGTAAGAATGTAAATATTATTTTATATTTAAATAATTATAATTATATAATATATATCAAATTATTTATTGAAATATTCTTATATATATTATCCATTTTTTCCATGATGAAAAATAATTCGCATTGCTTTGTGGAGGTGGTAATTCACGCATACGCACGAAAAACGTTGTCATTTTTCAGTGCATGAAAAGGTAATAAATTAAATGATATATTATACCTTTATAATGATAAATATTTCATGAATATAATAAACTAAAATCAATTAAATCATTATAATCTATTCATGAGGGATGGTGTGGAAAAACCTTATATCGGTTTGTGAGGAGGTAGTCATCCATGCAGATAATCAATAAATTCGTTCCCATTTAATGGAAGTGGGGATGGATATAGATCATTAAAATAACATAACAACATCTAAGTATATGGATTATAATGGGAATATTATTTTATCATGTCTAAATATGTTTTGAGTGGTGTTGATGAATGAACAAAACTAAAATACTTGATTAAAAACAATACATTTCTTCAGACAATATCCTTTTCATAACTACTTCAGACTAGAACGGTTAGGGTTATTCCCAAAAAATACCTATATAATGATTTTACGTATTACAGTACTTGATTTGTGTAGGTAATGGTAGAAAAATATGATATTATGTACAAAAAATGGGAAGAATATGTTTCCTTTTATAAAAGAGGGGAAGCACACTCTTAGTATTTCTCAAAAAATTTATATTAATATAAATCAATTTTAAATTATAAATGGATTCAAAGTGTTTAATTTAAAATATAATATTATTAGGGGTAGAGATACCCTCATCTAAAAAAATATTTTTTTTACTATATTTCTACCTTTCTCTTTGAGTTTTAACTCGTATTTAACCCCATTGACTCTTACCATGACAACCAGGATTTCAATAATTTGTGGGTTAGTATAGTAAAATTAAAAATTAATAAAGAAACACAATAGAAAAATATTTTAAATTTTAAACCATATCATAATAACATCTACTAATTTAATATTTTTAGGAATTTTATATCATTTAATTAATTTTTAATTACTATAAAATATCCAAAATGTTAATTATTTAAACTATTTATTACCTTGACTTTGATAGTATCATGATAAAACATATAATTCAAGAAAACTATTTTATTTTATCTATAACAAGTAAAAGGAATCTATAAAATTCTTTGATAACATTATTTCTCTCAAATTATATTAATTTTAATATTTTAAGTATCATTTATTTTATATTTCCATTAATTGAATTATTTCTCCATCAGCTCTGTGAATACATTTAAGGTAATGATTTCGTCCCTACAAAATAAAAAATCACCATGGTGTGAATAATTATTTTTGTATAGAAAAATGATTTATAGTTAGATATATGCTTTGGATAACACTATACAAAAAAAATTACACTTCTAAAAAGTAAGAATGTTACATGTTTGACATTTCATTAAATAAAATACCCCAATGGCCATAATCTTATCCAAGTGAACCCAAATGAAAATAAATTCAACCATCATGTGATTAAGTCGATATATAGTCGTCCAATAATATTTTAGTAAGTGTTTTGGTCATTTTATGGTTGTTATCGTTTTATTTTTAACCTAAATTAACTGATTTACCCTTAATTATCGTAATAAAACTACTATGTTTTATTTCATACTAAATAAAAATATAATTTACTTATTTACTAAATTTAGATAAACTCAATCAAAATGTGGAATCTATTTTCAAATATTAAAAACAAATAATCTTCATAATTTAATTTAAAAAAACAAACTAAACACAACAAAAATGGTTTTCTAATAATCATTCCATTTTAAATATAAGATGTTTTATACTAAATAAAAGTTCAAAATCATTTTAAAAACAATAATTTGATTATTTTAAATATTATTGAAGAAATTAAAATTTAAATCCAATCCAAATAATAAATTGAAAATGTAAATACTATAAAATAAAATATAGTTTTTGATAAAAATCTGTATTTTTCATTACACCTTGAAAATTATAAAATTTTATAAAATTTTAAAAAAATAATCATAATATATTATTGAAATTTGTAATTAAAAAATTAAGTTATTTTTTTAAAACAATTTTTTTTGAAACTTCCATAAATTAATTATAATAATAACCCATAGAAAATAATAAAACACATTTTTGAAGAAAAAATATTTTTTAAAATATTAAATTGGTGTTTCAAAAAATCAAGTACTATTTAAAATGACATTAATTAAAATATAATTATCGAGTAAGACCATTATATATTTCATAATTTTGTTAATACTATTCACATCCACCAATTTAACAACTAGGTTATAATGCTCGCATAAAAATATTAATATTCCATTGATCATTTAATCTCAGTGTTGTATATCTTGTACGCTATTAAAAATTGTATTTTCATTTAAAATCTCAGAATGTTACATAAACTCATGGTTAAAACTTTCAGATTGATCTTATGATTTTAAATTTTCACATTATGTTTTCATATATGTATTTATTTTCCATAATTTCATTGAATTTTTTAAAAGTTACATGATGAGTGCACATTGAATTATATAATTCCATTATGCATTGGGTAACGATTCATCATTGGAGATATAATTCTTTTTAAATTTGTGTTTATCCTTATCTATTATGATATTTTTACTTTACAAAGAAAATTTTCAATTTATGACTTATTTTTTAACCGTGAAAACATTTTTATAATTTTCAAATCGTTAAATGACTTATGTAACCTATTTATTAATAATTCCTTTAATATCTTTTTATCGTCTCCCTAAAAATTTTATTTTGAACTAGAGAATCATTATCAACATCATAAAAAATATTATGATGAATACCTAATGATATTTATAAGGTCACACTATCTTCTTAAAATTAATCCTAAGGAAACAAATAATATTAAAAGTGAAGTAAGTTGTAAGGGTTATATATTTCTAGTCACATTATATATAAAAGTAGTTAAGAATATATCGATGTATAATATTTCATTATAATCCTATTATTTCCCAACAATATAACATTATGAGTCTCTTAATTGAATTTTCCCTTCAAAAGATCATTGACCAATGTTATCCATTGATTATTCCTTTTTCTTATAACATTTTAAATAAATTATAAAATTGTAATCTCTTCCCTGTTATTTGAATCAAGAACCACTAAAAATTATTCCACTATTATTATTATATAATAATAGTTTTTGAGTGATATATGATTCGGTACATTAATGTGATCAAACATGGAAAGTCCTTCACTAACTCTAAAAATTATCATCTCTTCAAAAACATAATTGGTGAATTGTCAATTTTAAGCTACAGAATTCCTAGTATTAATAGTACATCCATCTTTTCACTACCTCAAGTACAAATAATTTTATAGGAAAGATTATCATCCTAGTATTTTTAATATTTTCCTCCAAAATTCTTCTTGGGTACTTCACAAATCAACCAGTGAATTGGATTGAAAATCGTGTTACATTTTACCTTTATGTTCTAAATTTGTAAATACACTAATCAATTTTTTGTTGTCAAGCATGTAAATTCCAAATATACCAAAGGTATACTATACAATAATTAATGGGACTAATAAAATATTAGTATTTCAACATTTTGGATGACTTTTTCATTGAAAAACTACAAAATAATTCTTGAGTGAAACCAAGCCTACAAAGTTTTAAATCATTTTTTCTACAATAAATTAATTACAACCATTATTGGATACCATTTTGGTGATATACTCAAAAAATTTATATTAAATATATTTTAATAATTTTTTAAAAATAAATTCATTTCCATTCCATCTCACTTTAGGATTCTATTCTAAAATGTTGTTTAAATCTTCTTAATGATTCACCAATGATGAATTATCTTTTATTTATTATTATTTTTCCTCCTCTGTATCTTTTTTAACATTCAATTTTCTTATTCTTTTCAATTATCACCTCCTCCTAATTCACCCATTTTTCCTTTTATTATTTTTAGTTTTCCATTGAAATTTTCTTCGTTATATTCCATTTTTTACAATATACTCCATCTTTTTTATGCTCCTAAACATTAATTCTTTAATATTATTCTGGGAATTATAATCTATACTAATAAATCATGTTTGGTGTTGTCTATACATGATATTATTAAATAGAGTATCAATTTTCATCACTATATTTTAAATCATGACCCCCATTATTACAACATTGAGTATAATGAGAGTAAATTATTTTCTTCAAATGGAAATAAACAAGGTCAACAACTCCCTTGTTAAAGGATATCCTACTTCTATCTATTTTGGTAACTATTATATATATTGGTTGAGATTAAATCGTTATGGATTAAATAAACATTATAATTATCAACCCCAACTGAGATTGTTAATAATGAAATGATTGGGACATTTGGGATCCATTTCAATGTGATGTTTTGAGAAAATAGTGATTGAAGGAATGGTCGTTTTCAATTTTCCATTTTGGTTGAGGGTTTTTTTTAATATATAGTTTTATAACATTATGATGTTTTTTAAATGGATCATGAAAATATTTATATTTCATTTGATGTTGTTAGGGGAGATGGTGGCTCAAGTAGGTTGGTAAGGGGTGTCTAGCTCTAGATGACACCAAGTACCTAGTGAGTCTGACAGAGGCCAGGATTCCCATGTGGTTCCATTGACTAGTAAATTTATTATAGTTAGGTTCCCAGTTGTTATATGAAATCTTCCCAGTAAAAAATGGTATTTTGGTCTTTGTTTGTTTCTTCTTAACATATTTTTAATGTCATTTGAGGGAATTCAATTTTACCCATTCATGGCCTCCTCCTTAAGCCTCTCTATGCCATCTTCTTTCCTTTCCCTTGACTCATGAAACATACTGAACTGAAGATATTTATTCATGTTAAAACTAAGTTATTCCTTTATATTCATCCTCTTATCTCTTATTTTATATTCTTTGTTTATTTATTTTTCCCTTTTCGGGATTTTTTTATTATGATTTCACCAATTCATGGTGAATTGACTTATAAGCATAGGGATTCCCATCATATTATCTAAAGGAATCCCTATGGTGTCTTATTCTTACCTTATTTTGTTTTGTTTATTCTAAGATATTAATTATTTTTTGTTTCAAGGGTTTCTAGTATTTTTGGGAGAAATTAATGTTTAGATTTTATGGATTTAATTTTGGATTTAGAATTTTATGTATTTAAGTAGATTTATCAAACCATTTGAATCAGTTTTTATTACGGTTTACATTTTTATTTATAATGGTAGGAATTTTTAATGGGTCATTTTTTTATATAGTTACTTCTAATAGTTCTTAGGTTTTTTGGATTGTATTCCGGGTGTTCCATGAGGACCATTGTATATTAAATACCACTAATGTTTATGGTGGGGAAGTCTCAAATCGTTGACAGAATTTATAGGCTTTTGTTAGAAAATACTAGACAATAAATTCCTAAAATTTTAACAAAATTTAAATTATTATTTATAAATTATGAATTTATATTTTCTCAAGATATTTTTACATATTAAATGAATGAAACATAAATTAATTTCACTTGTAATAGTGATTTAGTCTTAAAACAATTATTTAAGACTATGGTTTTTGGTTCGGTATAGAATGTTGTTTGTTATGATTAAATTGTATAAACATTATTTTTTGGTATTGAGTAAAATTATTTTATACAATTATGATGTTTTCAATCATACTTTTCAACTTTATTTGAATAGTTTCATGTCTCGTACGTAAATTTTCTAGTATTTTATGCTTCCAAAACTTGTTTTTCCATGTAATGACATATTCTAGGATGCATTAAGAGTATAATTACATAACCAATATTGACTATGATATTCCCTCAATGGTTCCAATTTTTGAATATACCATCAAATAGATAATTAACCTTGAGAAACTTATTTATATATTACCCAAGAACAATCTTGTGTGTTTTATCTAATATTTAAAAAATGGAAATTTCTATTAATCATATTTATAATGATTAGAATGTCACCAATCCAAACATGACTCAGTTAAAAGGTTCATTGGTTATAGTGTAAATGTTGGGCTACTTAGGGGGAGGGAGAGACCAAATTTCATTAATTCTTAGTTCTCATGACAAGTTATTACATAAATAAACCAAATGTTTAGTTAATAAATGATCATTTTTACTAATATAATATTAATTTCTTTTGGTAATTAAGACATAATAATTATTATATCATTTTTAATATGATTAAAATTCTTTAAAATATTAAAATTTATCCAATAAAAAATATTACTATTTATCTATAATAATAGAATGAAATTTAATTTTAGTGATAAAGATTAAGGGTAAGGTTTATAAATAGTAACTAATGTATTTAATTATGGGATATTTTCCTTTAAAATGGTAAAATATAAGGATTAAAATCTAGTAGTTATATTTAATATTTGCTTTGAAAAATGTGTGGCCACCTAAAATAATTTCAAATATAAAAATACTATTTTATGAAAAACAATTACATTTAAACATAAGAGTTAATTTAACATTGGTACCAAGTCTTACACTTTTTAATATCTAGATCTAGTTTTATTGTATTATGTACTGTACCACAATAATTCCTTCCTTAGTAAGGTTTAGTGTATACCTAATATATTCAAACTTTACATGGTGTCCTTTTTTGTGATGGTGATAATAAAAACATAAATTATTCTTTAAAACCATGTTTATATGGTATTTGTGAACTTTTTTTCAAGATTTGTGCTTTATGTTATGTTTTACATATAACCTGAAACATTTATTAAAATTTATGATATTGTTTTCTTATAATATAAATGTTCGTTTAACATTTATATTCAACTAAAAATCTAGTTGCAACATTTTTTTAGTTAGTGTAGCATAAAAAATGTATATATTATATGATTATAAAAACTATGAATACTATAATTTTCATAAAATGGTAGACTTTTTGTAACATGATTTGTTTGATCATGATAGAAGGTGTAAGGATATGTATTTTTGGAAGATAAACATAAAGCATGTAAAGTTTTATTGGATATTGATGATGGTAAGGGATTATAATTCATTGATTTTATATGCCACTTAACTTATTCAATGTGACAGGTTGGGGATAAACCATTATATATACCTTCCCCTTCAAATAAGAAAATCTTAATCCTTATATCTAGAAGTTAAACTTGGTAAGATAGGCTGTAAGATTTCCCTACCCCCAGGCTAGATGGGATGGATTTCAATATTTCCTTGCTTCTAACAGATATTGAGATAAGACACTCCCGAAGTAGGTAAACCAATGTATTTTTTAGTATATATCCTACATGATTATGGAGTTACTTGATATTTCTTATATTCATTTGGAAACTTTATGCTTACCATAATTTCCTTGTTATGATATTTGTTTTTCTATATGTATTTTGTTATATATATACATGAGAATACATATACATTAATTATATAGGTTTTTCAATACTATATTGAGTCTCATTTGAGTTTCCCGGCACTGTATTTATATATAACCACCCTTCACTTTATTACATACTGATTTGTGATTTGTTAAAAAGTAGTACCCGTAAAACAACCTAAAATATTGAGACATTTATTTTCATTGGGAATTAGTTACATTACATAAAAACATAAAACATTGTATATAGAAATTGTAAATAAAACATCCTTGACATTCTTATATTATTCCATCGTACATAAAACTATATGGCATAAATTGGGGATATACATAAAAAATGAGTGATCTATAAACCCCAGTAAGGGAATAAACATGGAATAACAATATGAAAGTAAAACATTTTTTAAAAGATGAATATCAATGAGGAATAAAAATATTTAGAATCAAAATCATGAATAATAAGACAATATATGGCATGATAACATGATAGGAAACTTGGGAAATGTGGAAATAGATTAAAACGATACATTATAAACATATTTCAAGGCTAAGTTCCAAGAAATAATATTGGAAAAATTTTCATTATAGATTAGGTTCACTCCATAATACCTTGTAGGAACTCTCATGAAGATAAACCATTACCCAATGGATTATAGCATTATATAATTCTGATTTCATCTATCACTTTTATTTCACTCTCATGCATAAGTTTGACACATAGATCAAAAATCCTGGAATCATTTATCATATAATTTTATTCCAAGATCATAGAGTTTGGATACATACATTTAAGTCCCTAATAAAATAATTATTAGTGCATAATGTTGAACACCCTTGATAACAGATGGGTATGGGTATTCACTACACAATTGTTCTGCCATGAAGATTCATAGGGACATTTCCTCAGCATAATGGTTGAGTATAAATGTTCATGGGTGGATTAATGAGAGTGAAAGAGTTATCTCAACCTTTATAAATCAAATGGATAGTGTGAGGAATATTTAATAACATCTAACAACATTATTAATTGGATATTAGAGTCATAAGATAGTAAATATACTTGAATAATGAGGAGAATGAGAGATCACTTATGAATTATATCACATTATGTAGATGTATCCATACCTACTATATTCATTAATAAAAGTAATGAAGTATGAAAACCCACACCTTCCCTCTACTATAAATGGACCAAATACATCAGTATGAATTAATTCTAGTAATTCAATGGCTCATTCTCCCTTCCCAGAGTAGGGTTCTTTTTTCATTTTCCCTTGTAAATAAGCACGATAGACATACATGGGTTTTAAATATACCATTTATAAATACCATACTTGATGTAATCTCTATAACTACTTCTCATTTACATGACCTAGCCTAATGTTCCATAGAAAGGTGATATAGGATCCATGTTCACTATTTTTGTCATTGATTTTCATTACTGGGTTTTAAAGTTCATGTATATATAATCCATTCTTAAGATGTGATGTACCATAAAAAAAGTTATCTTTATAAAAGAGAGAAAAATTATTTCCAAACATTAAATAAAATCCCATAGTGTCCATGATTGACACTGAGATTATGTTCCTGGTTACAGAGCGTAATAATAACAATTATTAAATACTAGAACCAAACCACTGGAAAATGTTAAGTGATAGTCTCAAACTACTAAGGTTGTCATACATTCACCATTTTCTGCTAAGAGATCCACTTCGCCTCTTGTAACTATCGATAATCTACTTTGTTCCTATATATGAATACATATGTGGGAGATACATGTGATATCCAATTCGAATCATATAAATAAAGAAAGATTGCATTCAATGAAAAAAATAACTGATGTAGAAGAAAAATCTTTCTTCTTCTTCCCAGCTCTTCGATTTTTCTTCTAGTGGACTTTATTTTTACATACAAATCAAACAACTTGATTCTCATTACCATGCCATAGTATCTTTGGATTCATGGTAGAATGGAGCATTGGTGTCTTGAAACATGACTTGGATTTGGACCCCTTTTCATTTCCCTTATATCTCTTGTTCACCATAAGGATTGAAGAATTGGTTTTCTTCATATCCTTATCGACTTAGGGATCTAAAGGCAAAAGTTCTAGAAGTGGATTTATCATATTATTCATGTTACAATTGACAATAAAAGTTGGAAATCATGGTGGTAAGGAGGCAATAATGAGATATATTTCTAGTTCTTGGTTCAATTTGAACCCCAGGGTTTCAATCCTCACAATGTACCAAATAATTTTGACTGCATAAGGTCCTACTTAATTTCCATCTACTAGCCTAAACCTATAAAGGGCACTGAAAATCTCATACATTTCTTTGCATTCTCTCTCCTAATATAATTCTTGGAGATGGGTAAGATTCGTGTAGGTATCCTCATCCTCATGCATTCTCTCCAATTGACTGGACATGGATGAAAACATGATCCACTAAACATCTTGTGCATAATCTACAAGATTTTTCAATTTATCTTTTTTCCTGCTTGCTTTTTCCCTGAGGTGGATCAACAGGAACTGAGGATTCAATCACATAAAACTTCCTTTTTTGGTGTAGTACTATGTGCTAGTGCTTGTACCACTCCAAGAAGTTATTACCGTTTAGGATGTTTTCTTTATCCAAAATTGATTGTAGTGATAAGAAACTTATTTTGTTGGTG
This sequence comes from Viscum album, assembly GCA_963277665.1. Taxonomy (NCBI): domain Eukaryota; kingdom Viridiplantae; phylum Streptophyta; class Magnoliopsida; order Santalales; family Viscaceae; genus Viscum; species Viscum album. Next base: position 982,092,136 of record OY728125.1, read on the forward strand.
ATTTCCATTTTAGATCTACAACAGATAAATATTAGTATTTAGTACTTTATCTTGATTACCTTTTAATATTTATGATTAATTAATTATTCTATCATTTAAATGTATCCCACTATATTATTGAACCTCATCATTCCCCACTATTCGATTCAGAATACTTTATTGCTTGATTATTCTAGTGGAAAAGATCCTCAAAACCACCATCATAGTCTACAATCTACGACTACTCCACTACGCAGAGGGTTTCAGGGTTGACGCTATACTAGAAAACTGCTTAAACTGGTAGTTCCTTGATATGTTGAGTAAAGTCCCAGCTTATCATAATCTTAACTTGATTCCATCAACTCCTTGACTCTAAAGTGATATCAAGTTTTATATGGCTAATCTTTGACTACCCAATTTAGTTAGGTCGACCCAATACCCTCATGAGAACGCCCTGGTAGTAAGATCCACTCTAAACTATGGCTGATGAGCATCTCGAACACCCATTTTTGTTCAAATATGAGTAATGGAAGGTAGTAAAACTTAATATATCTTTGAAGTATTTTCATATTTCTTGAAAAGTATTAATCATTTCTATTTAATATGTTTAAACTAGGCTGTCTTGCTCATAAATGAACATGCAATAGAAATATATTCGATGCATCTTTATGAAATTTTATCTTGTTTATTATTTTATATTATTAAGAAACAATCATAAACATGGATAAACAATAAACAATTCATAAATCAAAAATATTCAATCTGACTGGTCTTTAGAATTTCATTATGGTCGATCCATAATGGATCAATCATGACCTATGAGGTTCCATTCCTATGTCGACTCCAAGCTTATTTCACAGCTCGCACCCAGAGAAAAGTACTCACTTCTCGTCTACATTACCGCCTCGACTTGGTGGGGTCCATGTCAAAGAAATTCATCGTATATTTATAAATATAGTCGCACACATGTGTGGGAGTCTAGGGGTGAAATGTACAATATATGCATTGGATGTGTAGACCCTTATACATATTTGAATTAAAAAGAGACGTTGTGAAGACCACCATTTAACTAATTAATTATTACGAACATCACACGGAATAAATAAATAATTAAAAAAATTAAATCCAGACATGCATAAAAAGATCACTAGATCAAGACTAGTTAGTATAATGTAATGCACAAAAAAAATAACCTACCATAAATTTAAACAGTATAAAGATGTCTCAATAAATTAAATTAATTTAAATTAATTGAAATAATTAATCTTATTGGTTCCATTTTTATTTAAATTTTTTAAATACAATAATTAAACTAACCCATTAATTTAATTTAATACTCAAATTAATTTTAATATTTAATATTCTTCCTAAAAAATTAAACAAAAAATAAATTTATTTTTAAAACTAAAATTAAAATAATTAAATTTATTTATTAAAATCAAATTAAATTCAACTAGGCTTGAAAAAACCCACCACGACACTTTGCAGGCTGGGATGTGGACTCACTGGCCCATATGGGCTTATAAAACTCTGTGCATGGGTTTTCTGGCTAGGGCACGCCTGCCTAGACCTGTTTTGGGTCAGGCCTGCCTCGGTCCTTTTGTAGGGTACCTTGGGTCTGACTGGACCATGTAACCATCAGAGGTTACCTCCATCAATGGATAGAGTCTTACTGGACTACATACAGTAGTGAGGTTGGGCATAGAGGAGTAATAGGGGACATAGGTGGTGAACAGATGGGATATGTGGGTGAGTCCTATGGTGGTGCTCATAGGAGAAATAGGGGTGGCACTGACAACTCCATACTGTGCTGCCCGGACTAGGGCAGCAACGACGTCTTGCGTAGAGGAGGCAAGGGTGGTATAGGACCCTAGTTCGACAGGATTTGGGTGTTAGGGTGATCTCAGGATGTTAGCAGCGTCCCACATAAGGAGGCGGGGGTGGCTAAGGACCCTGGTCCGATGGGATCTAGGCCTCAAGACAAGATCAAGACGACAGTGACACCTCAGGTCGAGGGCGGTGGCGGCGTCGCGTATGGGAGAGGTGGCTGACACCTGATCTAGTTAGTGGTGGGTCAGCAAGAAAAGAACACAGCATGATCTACCACAAGGAGAGTGAGCCTCCTCGAGAAGGGTGGTGGAATTCCACTGGTTCAACCAATGCTAAGGGTAGAGACCACTCGAAAAACACTAATGCAGTTCATAGTTATCAGCTATGAAGAATAATGATAGGTTGACACTGCATGTAGGGACACAACATGGAAGAAGACCTATCAGGGTGTCAATATCATCCAAAGTGAATAAAAGAAAAAACTTACACCCCTTTTTACTTTTCGAAAAAACATTAATCATAAACATTGTTTTCATATGAAAAAATAAAAACAAACATATAATATTATATTATATTTTTTCACAGCCGGTGTGGAATGACATGTCATCAGAGAATTATATTGTGATGGTCAAAAAATAGTTATTACCTGACTGTATAAGATGGGTTCACCAATAAAAAATTTAAAACCACAAAAGCTTTGATCCATTATTAATGTTTTCAATCGATTAAAAAATTTCATATCACTGTAATTTTACCATTCAGAAAAGTATTGATGCATGGTTGGATCCGTAGGAACCGTTTTAACACCCTCTACTTAAAATGTAATGAAATTTTTTTGTTCCATGACTCAGAAAAACCACACATCCCTATGATACCAATTGAAGGTATCGGGGCACTCGGTGGAAGTTGAAGGATTGGGAATTTAAATTTTTTCCATCACCAGAATGAAGAAATATCATTAACTCCGACGATTTGATCATAGTATGGTTTGAGGAACACATGTTGTTTAATCAGAGTACAAATATTAAACGAACATATACCTCGTTTGGTACTATTTCATGAAATCATGTCGTAAGATGCCTATGTCTGTTGCTTGAAGGATATAACACTGAATCCATCTATATCGTCCACACATGGTTCTTGAATCTTCTTGTGTGCCATTCGTTGGAATTTGGGGGCTGGCATACAACTTAGATGACCACATTGATGAGCGCTGATCACCGCAATCTACTATCTTTGATCGGAGAAGAGAGAGTTTGAATCACATTCTCGATTGACAGATTTAGTTTATAGGAATCGGGAGGAGAGATAGGATCTCACTTCTAAGGATGAATAATTATAATCATTGGTAGAGCCTCTCTCCACTTATATAGTGGAAATCAATAATAACACCTCTCGGTTCCTATCCCCCATGTAATAAACATCTGCTATAAAATTGTTATAAATAATTATATATGATGTACTAAATTGAACAATAAATATTATTTATATTTTATCACTAAACAATAATATATACATATTAAATATATTATGTTATAATCTTGGGCTATTAACTCAACTAAAATCTCCTTATAATATTAATCAAACCTAAATTATTAAATTAATATCCATTTGAATAATATTTATCCTTGAATTTACCTAATTACTTGTAAATACATGTAATAAATAAATTTTACTCATTTTTCCTTGAATAATAATGAATATATGTATTCATTGGTGATCCATAAAACTTGGATAATACCCAGAACCCATATTCAGCCACACAAATTTCTATATTTCTATTCAATTGAATAGGAAAGATTCCCACAGCGCTATTTTGAGTGATCCTCTAGGCCCTTATCTCAATAGAATTGAATAATATTCATAGACTAAGAGCACGGTCTAGCAACCCATCAAGGCCCCTATAGAAATGAGGAAAATTTAAAGTAATGAATACCTTTATACAAACTCGTATTGTGTAATGTAATCTGTTTTTCAATGATATATCATAAATAAGGATGCACACCAGTTTCATCATCCTTTTCTTTCTTTATTATTTTATGATATATCGAGAATAACTTACCTTCGACTACCATGGCCATAGATATATGAAGGTACTACCATCCTAATCAATCAGTCCCAAGATATATCTTCCTCAACATAGATGCCAAAAATTCTATCTTGATCATTCAATCAATGTCATGTCACCAATGATGTACCAAATTGAAAAGTACCTCACTATGACTTCATCATCTTGGTTTTTATTGGCGTCAAAGTACACAATAAATTAACATACATTGATAATGATCTCAAGTCAGGAGACCATTACACATGTTCATAGATAGGAACAACCAATGTCACCTAAACATGCGGTGTTCCTATTAGTAGGTAAGTCCTCATGATCTCAACTACTAGAGATCACCAAGTGCGAACTTCATGAGAAGAAGTCTCAATGCCTATGAGTCCCCAACACCTGATAGTCGCACATCATATGTGTCCCATTAGTATGATGACTATAGGACATTACTGTATGATTTTTTTCATATTATATCAAGGTTCTCATTATATCATGGGATCTTCTATAAACCTCTGATACGACATGTAATATAACGACATTACCATAAACAAAGTGGACACATAAGTATATACACTATTATGTCTATATAAACACATGTATATATATATATAATTGTATACATGTAGTGGTAATAAAATTACATAAAAATTTGGTTCTAGGTCACCCACTTGAAACACAGAGGTCCCCCACATCCAAATAATTTTCTAATTAGACAACTCCCATTGTTTAGTATTTTCATCATGCCACTCTCCCTCTAGACTGATCCAAGCATGAGCGAACCCTCCAAAGCATAGTGAAATTTATCCTCTAGAGTGGTCCAAACCTTGAGAAACCCCTATATAGGTGTGGGTTTGATGGAATAATCATATATATCATCCAATGAGATGATATCCCTTAGGTTATATAAGAAGTCCATCTTGGGTCATGTGGAGCCCGACTAAAAGGATTTAATCTATCCAAATAGATTTAGAGTTTGGGATTCTTCTATCCCACCATGGTACATGACTATGTTGAGTTCACCAAGAGGTTTCATGCATTTTAGATCAATGAAAAAAAATGTTCCCCGAATTTTAGAGATTCTAAAGACCACCATGTATTCTTAGACCTTTATAGTATGGGGCGATGACATCGTGGGGCCATACCCACTATCAAGAGATCTTTGGTGCATGTTCATCTTGAATGAAATGGAATTATTCTCCAAATGGGTAGAAGCGGTTCCTCTCAAGGAATAAATATCCTGATCCATGATCAAGTTTATGATCTCCCACATCATCCATTGATTTGGTGTTCCTCATGTTATTCCCATTGAAAACAGCACCAACCATTGGGTTGATGAGTTGAAGAATTTGTATTCTAAGAACAAAATCTGGTCCAACCATACTTCTCACAACCACATGTAAGTAAATGAGAATATTGAGGCATTAAATAAGACCCTCTATTGCATACTTTGAATAATAATGGGTTAGAACAAAAAGGGTTATTCATATAAGATCCCCAAGAACCTCTAGGAATATCAAATGATGACTATGAATTCCATATAGGGAACGCTATACACCGTGGTGTATGGAAAAAGGCAGTATTGCCTATAAATACTTTATATTCATTACTTAGAACAACTATTTATGACCACAAAACACCATAAAATATGGAATAATTCTATCTAGGTGATTTTGAATCCCTCGAAGCGAATCAGTTCGAATCCTCACACAACCTAGAGAGGCATAAAAATAGGAAATCAGGATCATTCAACAAGAAGGTTCACCTCTGCACCTTTCTCCAAGGTTACATGGTACTAGCTCTCATAATGAATATGATATCCAAAAAAGTCACTAAAATTAGATATAAAATGGGAAGGACCTTACATCATCCATAAGGTATATTCCAATGGAGCATACCCTTTTATCACCATGGATGGAGAGCATATCAAAACTCCCACCAACACTATGTTTCTAAAGAATTACATCACATGAGGATCCCTATTCCAAGAAGTATGACCTTAAACTATTTTTAATTTATCACAGGTATATGAAAATAAAATATTTCATCCCTAGTATGAACTTTATGAACTTAAAATAAGATGCAGAGTCTAATAATTATGACCTTCAACTATTTTAATCCCATAGAGTATGAGCTCCATTAATTTAAACTAACAACAACTCTAGTCCTAGTTGTAGTAATTTAATTGAAAAGTTCGATTCCCTCATTGCATGATGTTAAACTGTGACCTTACCCCATATAGAATCGGGATACCTCATATGATATGAGATGAACCAAAACTAATTTTCTAAAAACATGATGTTAAATCGTAGCCGTACCACATGTATTAAGCACGAGATGCCTAAACTCACTCATCAAAGATATTTTTTCCCAATTGTGGTGTTAGACTTCTACCATGAAATCATTCAAACTATGTGTAGATTGATTCCCATTCCCATGGGATACATAACTATGACTTGACATCCCATCTATGCATATATATACAAATTTATCAACCCTTTGGCCCCTATTTTTGGTCAAATAATTATGACCTTGAACGTTGTATAGTTATTCTCAACGTATTTAAGTGGTACAAATTCCTACAAGACCTCCTTCTACATTGGGTCTTACCTCTCTCATTCCACACAGATACCTTTGGGACCAACATATTCCTAGTCCCATCATCGTAACTTAAAACTATTTCCCAATAGTCTAAGCATCACAACATTAATTTTTTTCCATGGTCCAGGTCATACATCCTTAAACAATGTGAAACACACTTTGAGATAGATTCATGTATTATAGGTCCTCCTTAAATATTTTCCTATTAGGATTTATCTCTTTTTCACCACATAACATCCTTGATTCCCCCGCCTTTAGGGTCTGAGCTCTATGAACATAAACTATGTGTCCTAGTCCACGCATTATGACCTTAATCTATATGCATTCAACCATTATTTTAAAGATTTTCTTCAGCCCTAGTGTTTCAGAAATCCTATGCCTCCACCTATTTCCATAACTATGTGTGTCTTGATTCCCATTTTCATGGGATACATAGTGACACAAAGGCCTTTTGTCTCTAATCCCATATATAGATTCACTACAAGACCATATGTTACATGTGGTGTTATCATCCTAATATTCTACCATGGGACTCCTTTTTAAGTAAGATCCCCATTTATTTCCTTGGGCCCATTAGTGGGATGAGATTCCCTAATTACCCGACATGAGGTAGAAAATAGCAGGCATCCCAATGCTTGATCCCCACCAGCATCCTCAGCACACGATGTTAAAATATAGCCTTACCTTGTATAAAACCAGGATGCCTCATATAATAAGTATGGGATGATGAAACAAAATTAACATATATAAAACAATTATTCCCCACAAGTTAATCATTGGATAAGAGATAAAAAATCTATATTACCACATATAAAACTGGGATGCATCCTACTATGAGATAGATTTATATCCTCACTAGAGAGGATTCCACTCCACCAGCATTGGTCTCCTACTATATCATATATCAAAACTATGTGGGGCTTGATTCCCATGATCATGGGATTAGTACAAACTTATAGATATCTCATAATTTTCCCATCCCTTCCATCAACACATTCACGGGCCATTCCTCTCTGGTCTAAGATTGATTCTCACCTACCCTCACATTCATTTTTTCATTCAAGCACACATAAGAATAGCTCATGGGGCACCTATTATTACTGTTGGGACACTCTCCACGTCCACTTCTGCACTATGTGCTTTCTCATATTTGGATAACCACTGTTCTTCTGGATCCAAAAAACATCCCTAATGAAATAGTCACATGTTGCACCGGATCACCTAGAACCCTATTCTCACACCATATAAGATCTTCAAATAGAAATAAAAACTCCCATATTTTGGACTCAATCAACAGTTGATCATTCATTTTCTCCACCCCATCCTAAGTTGACATGGGTATAGAACCTATGTTTCGAACATGGATAATAGTTTTTACCTATCCATTAGTTTCCTCCTTGACTCTACAGGTCTTGAACATCAAAATCTCTCTCATGGGAGTCATTGGTCACTTTATCCACACATTTTTTTCACCACTATGAGCAATAGGAACACCATATCTCCCCTTGTTTCTTGCACCATGCATGGCTCACGTGATATTACGAGTAGGTAGGGGTTTTCCATCAAGTGATTTTGAGATGCACGACAGCACAATGGGTCTGATCTTCATGACCTTAAAATTTGTAAAAAATGTCTTAGGGATGTGTTTTTAGTGTCAGGTGGTCTACTGGGCCCCTATAATCACATTGGTAACCTTTCATCAATACTGTGCATATTCCCTCAAGACAGACAACCCAATTCCAAGTATCAGGGGCTTAAGCTATTTTAAAATATACCCATATGTTTTTCATGGTGTGGGAACTCCCTTGGCCATAATTTTACATCAGGTTACTACTCATTCATGTCATGCCAAAAAATTTAGGGATCAGATGGTACGAACTCTATGACCTTAAACTAATTTCCCATTGTTTGAAATCTCTGACCATAAACTTGGATCTGTAGTCCATGAATAATGAACTAAAACTATGTGTGAGTCCCGAAGAAATGTGTTTTGTAGCGTTAGGCCTTTTTATACCTCAATTCACATCAGGTTGTCACTCTTCCATGTTATACATTTCATCTTGGAGTATTTATTTAATTGGTCCGAACTCCAGGAACTTAAACTAAGAATCCTATCTTGAAATCTATGACTTTAAACCAAGATCCCAACATCCTGGCCATAGGATGTTAAAATGTATTGCTCAATGTATCAGTCACACAATGTTAAACTATGCAATACATCATACTCATCATATGACATTAAAATATCTGTCAACAATATTCACCATAGGACATTAAATTAGGTGACCATTATCCTCATTGCATTATATAAAACCATGAGTTGTATTAGGACATTTCCTAAGTTTCCCTTTCCTTTGATGCTGGTCACATACCATATCATTCATTTTCTTTATCACTCAATGTTTTAGGTGACTCACCTCTTGGAGGAAGAGTCCAACCTTTTTTCAGAATGATATTCCTACCCAATGTGCTCGAAGCCATGGTTGAATAATTTTGAGATTGTTGAACTCCAAAAAAGCATTGAATCACATCACCTCCATTCTTCATGTGTCCCTTCCTTTGGATCCTCATCCTCCTCCATTTATGAATGGGTCCCCTTGACAGTATGGTCCCATTCCACATTAGCTCACCAAACAACCTAAGTACATTACCTAGAAGAATTCATATTAAATTTTGAGATAGGTCCCAGGTTTTGAACATGGATAGAGATCAAAACTCATTTATTTCTTCCTATCATAAAAAAACAGTAATGTATTCTATGTTTTGAGATGGAAAATAGTTATCCTTCATCATGGCGCCACCCCCTTTGAGTTCCAAATCATTGGAATATTGATTAACATTCATCACTCTCTTTTTCCAGGTAGAATTCAAAACCCATGGAATTACCCCATTTGTGGACTAATGCACATTGGAAAAGAAGTTAAACGGATCATAGAGACTCATTCTCTCAAGAAATTCCCTCTCAGCCAACACTCTTGGTGGTCAATCAAAAAATGTAGACCATGAGTGTTCAACGATTTTCTGAAACTCTCATATAAATGAGCAATCACATGGTCATCCATTGTTTCTCACATAGAGTATGAATCACAGGATATTATGGACTGGTTGTTGGTTGTCTCATGACTATGATTGAAGTAAAATAGTAAAATTTGATAAAAGAAACATGTTTGAGCATGCGGGGATTTAAAAAAAACAACCAAAGTTTCTAAGGGTCATCCACATGTTGGTGTCTCTCCTTTATTTTGGGTTAAAACAAGATTCCTATAAGGATGCACCCCCGAAATCGAACATTCAATCGCATCCAGCCTCTATCGAGTAGCCTCTAAGTACATTGTTGCACCCCTAGTGTATCTACCACTTCCTTATCTTTAGGATGTAATTATTCATCCCTGATATGCATATATTCATATTCAGTCAGGAATTCGGCCACTAAGGATGTCACCTCCACTGCCTTAGCCTCGGCTTATACCAATTAGTCCCTCAGATGGTCGTAAGTCTCATCTTGAGTATAAATGACGGTCACTTGCTCCTGTGACAACCCTTATATGTAGGCGATATCCTTCTTAACTACTTTAAGTTCATGGTAGCCCTTAGTCTTGTTTTTTTCAGAAAATTTTGAACACTTTCCATATGAAACACACCTGCTCGATGAGGAGGTCTCAAGATAGTTCATGAAGGCTACTAGATTTCACATCGCTAGTCCCTAGGATGAAAATCCATTATCAGAGATATCCCAACTAGTTTAGATGGTCACCCATCAGGAAGTAGGTGATGAATTTCTACAAATACCTCCATACCTTGTAATGAATGAACCAGTTCTCCTCAGTGGCATTTGATCCAGAATCCTTGAAGTCTTAAAGAAACGAAGTATCATATAGAGGAAATACCACTAAGAAAATCCACAGTTGATTCATCCATGAGAATGTCCTCGGGTGGGTTGAGATCCATCTCCTGGGTGAATGGATCCTCTCTATCACCTCATCTAAAATAGGATCCCCCATTGCCTCCTATGGAACTTCCAAGATAGAAATAATAATCCTAGCCTCTAGAAAAACCTATATAGGATGAATGGTCACAACCAACATAATTGAGGCCTTAGTCCCCCAAGCCACATATAATGGAACTTCCGGGATAGGTGTAGTCATCATAGCCTCCTCGATCACCCTGGCTTCCTACATAAGTATACCTCATAAATAGAGTCTTCAGATCCAATAGTCACCTATATGGTGCTTCTATGATAGGATCAGCTACCAAAAATCCCTCACCAAGCCCCATAATTTGTAACATCTTGACCCCCACCATCAAGGGTATAGTCATGGTATTCCCTTTTGGTGGCACCACCTTGGTTAGTCCATCTTCCACAGCCTCTCTGACCATTTCCACTAGCAGGGAGTCACTCAATATTTCCACCAAAAACCTCGGGAACCACCACCTCAGACATTGAAATTGGAATATAGTCCTTGAAAAGAGTTTTAACTTCTATTTAAGTATGATTTAGTTAAACAATTAAAAAATTGGAGATGAAAAGGTTAAAAGGGGAAGGGAACACTTGAATATTATATTCCATTAAAGAACTTGTATAGGTTCACGGGTATCCCCCCTAGAGAGGGAATTCCCTCAGTGGTCGCTACAATAGCCACAAGTGATACTTTTGATTGCGGTTGGATTCCCATGGGAAAAAAATCTAGGAGGGGCCCCACAATTTACCATTCAAGGGATGATGTTATCTCACACTATACCACTGTTTTGACACAAACATATCGCTCTTCTATACTCATCGGTCACTATAAAAGTACAGGAATCATCAATCAACCATCTTTATGGTTTGGTAGTTTACAAAGAACACTGGGGTCAATATATTAACTTGGTTGATTGTAGGACCCCCTTCTACAGGAGAATACTGGTAGGATTATCTCATCCAAGACTCGTCTGAACCTTTCTGTAAAGGTGTGTTAGTATCTAACTTGTTGGTCAAGAGATCATGCTGGGAAACAATTCCTCAAGGTAACATTGTTGTATTATTGGGGAGATGGTGTTTGTTTAAAAAGTGAGTTTTCATGGTATGTTGTGGAATCTATAGATATTTTTGACATGGTATTTGACAAAGGGCGAAGACAAAGGATTTGATTTCTTAGAAGCAGTATAGAAAATTGAGTACACAAGGTGATATTGTTTCCCATTTTTTCCCAAAATATTTGGGGTCTAAAATTCAGAGTTTGGAATGGATTGTGAAAATTGGATTTTATTGATGTTTTTATGAAAATATGGTAAAGGCATGAATTTCTCAAATATGGGCTTTATGAATAGTGTTTCACAAAGTATCAATGAATTCTGACAGTGACCTTTATGACTATGATGAGCATCGCGAATGACAAAGGTGATGAGCATTGTGAGTAGATCACTACAGTTCCATGGAGGTCTTGACATAACGCTTTGTGATTATAAAAATCATATCGAATGGGACATTTTCATGGATATTCATGAAATAGGGAGTTCTGAAAAAGAAAATCATGGAGCCCCATGAAATGTTGCGGATGTGGTTGGAAGGTTCTGGAGTCGGTGGGAAATTCCTTTAAATAGGCCTATACCCCCTTCATAAGTTTGATCGAGACTCCATTAGAATTTTAAGTATCTGGGATCATGAAGGTAGTTTGTGAAGGTGGATTGAAAAGGGGTTTCATGTGAAAAAGTTTGAAAAGGATATAAAAGACAATCAAAACTTCTGATCTTTGAAAAAGCAAGGAATTCATGAAGGCTATAAAATATTGATTGAGTCTTATAATCTTCTGTAATTCTAGTTGAGATCTGAGAAAGAAGTTTCTTCATGAAGGCTAGTTGAGCTTCATAAAAGAATGTTCTTCGTGAAAACTAATTGATCCTCATGAAAGAAGGTGCTACATGAAATCTATTTTAGCTTCGTGAAAAATGAGATTCATGAAGGTAGTGAGCATTAGAAAAGTTGTTCAGTAAGAATTTCCCAAAATGTCTGTGGTAAAGTGGCATTCATCTATTGGATGAAATTATAAGTTTAATAGAAAATCCATATACAACTAAGGATGTATTCATTGGAGATAATTAAAGGAACTAAAATTTTTTAAAATGTGGGTGAATCCCATGAAAGAGAAGTGAGAAAAGGAAGTGGAATACAATAATACATTACACCGACAGTGATCCAGAAAACGAGACATAGGAAGTGACCTTTGGGAATATAGTGAGTAGACTCTAAGCCTTATAAATGAAATTATCCTAGGCATAGAAGTTATCTATCCCAAACATTGTACTTTGGTAGTGATCTTTAGTGGATTTGGTACATCATAACATCATCGTTGTATACTCCTTGGACGTAACCCAGTGAGGGTGAACCATGTAAAATTGTTGTGTACCATGCACTTTTTAATTTCATTCCATATATTGTTATGGTAGGAGGAGAGAATAACATTTGTTTTGAAAACTAAAAAATATCTGAAGGGTAATTAGTTTTAATCTATCATACCTTGATTCACCCCCCCATCATAGGGTATTTTACCTAGTGGGAATAACAATTTGAATCACAGGGAAAGGTAGTATTTCATTATTTCTCTCTCATTAGAATAAATTGAGGCAGTCAATCATGAAGGAATTCTAATCACTGATAGAAATATTTTTCAATTATGGAAGAATCGAATGTGTAACTACTTATAATCTTTATGAATGGATGTATTTATCGTAGCGATGCATGATATTTCAGCTAATATTGATTGTAGGGATTTATCAGAAGATGAAGGAAGGTAATTGGATGCTAATTACAATGGGATCAATGCTTTGGGGGGAGCCCAACCCAGTGAAATTTATACAAAGTTTATGTCATGTAAAAAATCACATGCTACGTGGGAAACATTTCGGAATATTTATGAGGAAATCTCAAATGTTAGAAAATAAAATCTGCAGGTTCTATAGAAAAGATATGTGGATATTATAATTCACCCTAATGATTCTGTTGATACATTTTTTGACTACGTAAATTTCATTGTAGAATAAATGCATGGTCTTGGAGAAATTATACAATATATAAAAATTGTGATGCATATATTGATAAAACTTCCACCTCGGTTCAATCCAAACGTTCTAGTGTTAGAAGATAAATATCCAAAAGAGCTAAAACTAGATGTCATTCACAAATATCCTTGTCATGTATGAAATGAGAAATGATGATAACAATGATATGGAGAAGGGGAAATAAAAGAGGTGGCATTCAAGGCCAAGAATAATCTCACCTTTGAATATGGTCAATATGATGAAGAGACAAATTAGGTGATGTCATTTCCTTTATCAAATCTTCAAAGAGAAAAAAGAATGTTCAAAGGGAAACTCCCACTTAAGAGCTTCTGATTTAGAAAGGTTAACCATCTTGTATCAAGTTACCACAAGAAGTTTAATGAAGATAAAGAGGATGAAATTAAAATTCCTAGGAAGAAGTATTCAGCCTATATGAAAGGATAGATAAAATTTAAGAGAAATGTCTTCAAAAATAATAATATGATTTCAAGAGAAAATGGCAGTTCTATATAATCTGAGGTAAAAGAGCTAGAAGACTACAAGGAACATAATAGAGATGATATGGTGGCAGTTGTAATTAATTCACAAACAAGGGAAGAAATAGAAAATAAATAAGATGATATTGAAGGAATATTTTACCTTCATGTTGAATTAGAAGTTTCCCTTAAAGAGATATATTTTTGGAGATCCAAAAAAATAAATCCAACAAAGTGGTTTGTGATGCCAAACATTATATATAGCAACATAATGAAGAGAATTATATCTTTTGTGAAGATATTGAAAAATTGAATTTATCAATTACATAAATATAAGAAAAGGTTATTGAGTACAAGCTCAAGATTGAAGAACAAAAAATGGAAATTGGTAGTTTGATTAACATTGGAAAAGATAAAATCTGGCGTATTGAAGAACTTTAAGAGGAAGTTGTTAGCCTACGATAAAGTGTTAAGGATCAAAATAAAGGATTATCTCTTTTTAAAAAATTGGGAAAGAAGATCATAGAGGAAGCCGAAAAGGTGTAAGTGGAGCATAGTGGTCCAATAGAGAAGACGAAATAGTCAAATCTAAATGATAAGGATTGTGTGGGGATTGATCTAAAAAAAGAAGAAATTGATGAAGTCAGACCCCAAGAAACCACTCTCAGATTGAATATTGATTTGGGTACCAAGAAGAATCAAAATATTTAGAGAACCTAAGGTACAATCAATGGTGTAGTAGTGACACACAATAATTCACCTCACATTAGATTCCATTGCTATGGAAATATGGGACACTCACAAAATGTGTGTTCCATAGCCAAGAGGTATCAAAGGGAAAAAGTCCAATAGAAGAAGCCATGAAAAACTCAATTTTCTAGGATATCATTTAATGGGTATTATTCTATGTGTGGAGGAATTAGACACATGGAATGATATTGAAAATTAATAATGCATAGAAATGTGTCATGGTAGACCGAGTATAGTCATAATAGGAAGCTAAATGAATCATCAAATGAGATGAAAATGGAAAATTGATTTGTAGCTCTACTGGATGAAGCTGGTCCATCATACACAGAGAAAGGTAAATATTATCAATCTATACCATGTATGATGTAAAAAACATGGACGAAGAAGAAAATGATAGTTGAACATGGAATGGTTGTATAAATTAAATTTAAAGCATCAGATTTCATTAGTATATAAATTATTGATAGTGTATGCACCTATCATATGATAGGTAACAAAGATTTGGTGACCAAAATCATGTATTATAAGGAAGGTATCATAATATTTGGTAATGATGAAGGCTAATGAATTTGGGCTTAAGAAATGTTATTTTTTGGGGAAAATACATGAGGCATGCGGATGTCTTAATTATTGAAGGTCTAAGTCACAAATTTCTTAGTGTAAGTCAACCGTTTGACTTAAGAAATTCCAAAAACTTTTCAAAAAAATTTGTTCCATCAATGAAAAAGATAGTGGCATTGTTTTATAGGGTAATCATAAAGAATTAAATATCTTCCCCATGAGTGGAGAAGAATATATGTGATTTCTGTCTAAGGAAGGAGAAAATAAGTCATGGAAAACAAATCTGGTCCATTTGAGCCAAACATCCTTGGATGATCTGGTGAAATATGTTGTATCTCAAGACCTACCTAGATTATCACATGATCTTAATCATATGTGTGGTGCTTGTCAATAATTGAATATCATTCGAAAGACATACAATGTAAAAGATAAAAGATCAAAAAAATAAATTGAGCTGGTTTATATTAATGTGTGAAGACCTATTTCACAAAGAGTTATTGATAAGAAGAGATATTATGATCTTTTCATTTATTATTTTAGCAAAATGTCATTGTTTTCAATAATATCCCACAAATATGAGGTATTTAGTTTCATAAAAACTTATTGAAGGGATGTTTAGAAGATTATAGGTAAAATAATCCAGAAGATCTGAATTGATAATGGAACAATGTTCTAAAATTTCTAAGTGGAGGATTATCTCTAGAAACATGGGATAATTAACCAAGTTTCAACTATATAAACTCCACAACAAAATGGGTTAGTTGAGAGAAGAAATCATATTATCAAAAACATGGATCGAACATTACTCATTGAGAGATACCTTCCATAAAAATTTGAGAGTAGTAGTGAGGACAACTGTCTACACATCAAATAGAGTGTTACTATGTCCAAAAGAATAAACGACTATATATAAACTATGGTATAGAAAAAAGAAATCACTGAAGTACTTTTGAGTCTTTTTAAGTAATTGTTTCCTTCTCAATAAGCAGAAACACATGAAGTTTGAATATCATAAAGATGAAGGGGTATTTCTTGGATACTCAATGAAAATTAAAGCAAATTAATGCTTCAATAAGCTTCTAGGAAAGGTAGTTTAAATCTACGATGTATCTATAGCGAATAATGAACATAATCTTCATCACATACATGATTAGTCTCCGAAAGACAATTATGAATAGATAAGAAGATCAAGGGATGTTCCAATTATAGAGGATGACTCAAAACAAGACTCGGATGATGATAAGGATGAGACTAAATCAGTATCTACGCAAAAACCAGCAAGAATATCTGAAATTGATTGACAAAACATTATTGGTGATCAGACAGTGCCAACGCATTAAAGGAGGATGAATACTCTACAAAAAGCATCAAAAATATCAAATGTAGAGCCTAAATGTTTTGATTAATAAGCTATATATAAGATTTCGGTTCAGGCTATTAATGAAGAGCTTGAACAAATTAAGAAAAATCATACATGGTATATTGGTTTGAGGCCAACAGATAAGAATGTCATTGGGACTAAATATGTATTTCACAACAAAATGAATGAATATGGTGTGGTAATTCAAAACAAAGCATGAATATTGTGACAATGGTAATCTCAAATAGAGGGTATCAATGTTGATGAAACATTTTCACTTGTTGCAAGGCTAGATACTAGCATATTATTCTTGGACATACCAGTGAAAAAAAAGTTCAAGGTTTTCCAGATGGACGTCAAGTCTATATTTTTGAATGGGGTTATGGAAGAAGATATTTATATCAATTATATAGATGGTTTAATCATTCATGAATATGAGAACAAATATTTTTGTCTGAATAATGCTTTATAGGTTTTGAAGGATGCAATAAGAGAATGGTATTCAAGTCTAGATCAGTTTCTAAAAAAGATCGGGTTTTAGTGTGGTGGATCTGATAGAAATATATTTGTTAACCATGACAGTAATCAAAGGATGATAGTGATGGTATATGTCGATGACATAATATCTGGAAGATCAGATGATGCTCAATGAAGACAGTTTTCCATATTCATGAAAAGTGAGATTCAGATGTTAATGATTGGTGAACTGACATTTTTCAATGGTTTATAGGTAACACAAGGAATGAATGGAACACTAATTTCTCAATATTAATATCCCAAGGGGGTTTTGAGAAGATTTTTAGTGTATTATTAAAATGAGATGATGAATCTGGTGGATACCCAGATAAAACTATCACATGGTGATGATGTCAAAGCGGTTAATGTCACTGAATACAGGTAGATCATTGGAAGCCTGTTGTACTTGACAGCGACATGACTAGTTATTGTTTTTTCCACATGTCAACCAGCATGGTAGAAAATAAATCCCATGTAAAAATATGGATGTATTGAAATAAATACTTTGATATATTAAGGGAATGGTGGATTTAGGTTTTATGTACAATGAAAATTCTAAATAGGAGTTATTGCGATATATAGATGCAAATTGGTCTAGTTTATAAGTTGATTGAACATCAACATTGAGTGTTGCATTCTATATTGGAATATTCTGTATTACTTGGCTAATTAAGAAACATAATTTAATATTATTGAGCACCATAGAATCTAAATATATTATGACTACCAAAGCATGCATATAATTTATTGTGGATGAAGTAGTAACTTGATGATATGGGAGTATAAGGGTATTATCTGATTAAAATACATTGTGATAATTCGAGTCCTATAAATCTCAAAAAAAATCTAGTCCATCACTAAAGGACAGAAAATGGAAATAAAATATTATTTTATAAAGGATAAGATGGAGAAAGGGCTTGTGAAGTTAGAGTATGTGCCTACATAACAACATGTTGTAGACATTATGACAAAGTAATTACCCAAAGAAGCATTTGAGAGGCATCGACTTTCTCTAGGAGTCCATTCGACTCCCTGAACTTGATGAAGTGTGGATGTGGTTACCCCTCTCTTCATGGATTGGTGTGTTTTTCCCTAATGTGATGATATGTGTTCTTTAACCTTTTTCATTCCTCAATGAGGTGACCTTTGGGTTTTTTGAAAAAGAAGGAGAAATTGTGGATTTCAAAAGGCAGAAATTGTCTTAAACAATATAGGGGAGAAGCTGATAGGTGGAGCAACGAGATAGGGTCGTTTTAAATTTTTCGATGCTACAGATGATCGATCAAAGGATATATATCATGATAGATGAGGTTCATGATAAAATTAGTTAAGTGGTTGTGAAATGAAGTGGATCATTGATGAACTTTTCGTACTACTATTTTTTCTCATACAGAGTATTAATCATGTGGGATTAGAGTGTGTATTGAGTAAATCCTTGATCACTATTTGAATCGCATGAAGAAAATATTGGTTGAAGATAGAAGAATATTAAAAAAGATACCAAATTATGAATGAGTTTTCAACAAACCCAGAGGGGGATATTGTTGGGAAAACATTCCTCAAGGTAACATTACATCATTTATGGGTTGATTGTGTTTGTTGAAAAAGTGGGTTTCCATGGTATATTGTGAAGTTCAGAGAGATTTTTAAATTTTGAAATTGATAAATATCCAAGATGAATGAATTGATTCCCTAGAAGTGGTACATAAAAATTCATACACATGGAGACATTGTTTCTTACTTTTTCCAAAATTTATGGGTCTAATATTCAGAGTTTGGATTGCATCCCAAAAAGTTAGATTTTCATGAAGTCCGTATGAAATATGATAAATGCATGAATTTCAAGAATACGGGCTTCACAATGAGTGTTTCATGAAGGATCAACAAATTTTTACAGTGATCTCTATGAATGTGATGAGCATCACGAATGATGATGGTGAGGAGCATTGTGAATGGACCATTGAGGCACTGTGAAGGTCTTAACAGAATGCTCCATGATTATGATGAGCATCAGGAATGGGATTTTTTTTGGATTTTATCGAAGCAGGGAGCACCATGAAGGAAATTAATGAGCCCCAAAAAATGGTGCTAGTGTGACCGGATGGTTATGGTTTATGTGGGAAACACATATAAATAGGCCTCTACCCCCTTTAGAAGTTTGATTGAGAATCAAAGATAATTTTATTTCTCTGGGTTCATGAAGGTGGTTCACATAGGGGTTTGAAGAGAAGAATTCCACGATGGCTATAAAAGCCAACTGATCATTCTGAGCATCGTGAAATTAATGAATTCATGAAGGATATAAAAAGACGACCGAAACTTGTGAGCTTCACAAAGTCTAGTTGATAATCACGAAAGAATGTGCTTCGCAAAGGCTAGTTGAGTTTCACAAAAGAAGGTACTTCATGAATGATAATTGATATTCTCAAAATAAGGTTGAACATTAGAGAAGGTTCTTTGCGAAGGCTATTTAAGCTTCATGAAAAAAGATACTTGCAATGGTAGTGAGCATCATATACTTATTTTAGTAGGCATTTCCTAGCATGTCTTTCGTAAAGTGATATTCATCTATTAGATGAAAGTGTAACTTCAATAGAGAATCCATATACAACTAAAAATGTATTCAATATATATAATGAAATGAACTTGAAGACTATAAATAGTGGGTCATTACCTTCCAATATTAGTGAGAAAACAAAGAGGAATATGATGATCCTTTCCACTTACAGTGATCCAGAGAAAGAGACATAGGGGTGACTCTTGGGAATATATTGAGAAGACCTTAAACCTTGTAATGGATGTGATCCTAGGCATAGAAGTGATCAAGCTCAATCTTTTTACTTTGTAAGTTAGCTTTAGTGGATATGGTACATCGACACATTGTCGTTGTATTCTCCTTGTACGTAGTCTAGTTAGGGTGAACCAAGTAAAATCATTGTGTCTCATGCATGTTTACCTCTTTTTTTCAATACATTGTTATGGGATAAAGAGGGAAGAGTGATTGGTTTAACGAATAAACAATATCTTTAGGGGTATTAGTTTTAATCTATTATAACCTGAACCCCCCCTCTCATGGTATTTGATCTAGTGGTCCTATCATTTCTGAAGAGGATTTAATCCCCAAAAAAACCATAACTCGGCTAGTCAGCGAACATGAAATTCTTCTAGTATGTAAAAAAACATCCATCTTTCTTAAGAATTACAACATATCATCCTATATCCAATGTGAACTGGCCCTGGTGTGACCCGTCCCATTGATGAACATTGCCTCTCTATTGTGATATCACCACATTGCATGGAGGTTGTTGATTTGTCTGAAGATCCCCCATATCTCCTAGGCATCATGAAAGAACACATTATTAAGGATATCTGTATGGAAAAGACTCTTCCCTATACCTTGTAAAAACATCTATAGGACTTACCTATAAGTTTTACTTCTTCTTTTGACCACTTTCCTAAGATATTCGATATTGTTTACAATCCTCTCTCAAAGGAATTTGTTGTTGTCGGACTAGGGATTGTCAGATCTAAAACTACTACCCTACCCACCAGACCAAAAATTCATTCATGAAGTTCTCCAATCACCACTTTTATTATGACCCATGGTTGGGGGGCCCACATTAATCATCCAAAGTAGTTCGGTGCCTCAATATCTTCCCCAAGTACATGCTATCCCAACTCTGCTTGTAGTCATGGGAAATCCCATAAGTATCCCTATGTGGTGGTAGCTCATTTAACCATTATCTTTCTTCTCACATGAACATGAACCCGATTTTCCAAAGTAATAATGGTTGGAACTCATAGTGAACCTTCATTTTCACCTTTGAGATTAATTGTTGGAGGGATCAAAACTATCTTACAAACTAATGTGGGGTGTAAGACTCAAAAATCACCTAGCAATCAACCCTCACCACTACTACCCCGCCTCATAATTCTAGTAGTTATAACCACTATATGATGGTCTCCATGCCATTTTCGATCATCATACCCGTGGGAAGGGAGAATATGCGAAAGTTGAATTTTTCCACTGATCCAATCCTTACCAGTATGTCCATTGAGCCTGAGTGGAGTGGGAGACTCCCAACAATGTTCAAGATGGATGGTCATAAGTATATGCTAGTTGGATAAATGGTATTCAAATACTCATATCACCCATGTATGTGGTGGACCAACATTACAGAATGTTGTATGACCCATACACACGGATTGAATTATTCAATTTGATGATGTAGTGCAGTACATTGTACCACTTTGTCAATACTGAGATAACCAAGTTGATTTTCTTCCCTATCGCCAACATCGCCTCTATGATGAAGGTGCTTGATCGCACACCCATGTGCACATCCCTCATTATGAGAATCTATTCAAAGATCATCATAGCTATAAAACCCACTATCTGGACCACGAGAGCCATGATCTTCACACTATAGCCCTATAGAGTCCACTAGATTGCTTCTATAATCCTCCAGTACGAGTTCTCCTTGACCTGCTGGATTTCCCCAAGGATTGAATATAGCCTCTCCAATAGCATTTCTTCCTATCAATTTATGAAGTAGCTAAACCATTTATTGAAAGGTATTTACTTCATACCCAAATTGTGATCATCCTCCCCATGCACCAAACACACTAGAGCTCTACCTTGAACCACAATATTCTATTGGTCCTCCCACATGTTCTCTATAGGGATAAATTAATCATACATCACTCTTTAGACCAGGATCTTAAAAATCTGGCAAATATCCCATAATTTGATTCTAACCTTCCCATGGTGCTTATGGAACGTGTTGTTCAATGTAAATCACCTACTTAGTATCTCTGGTATGATGTCTAGGTTGCAGTAAATGAAGAACAATGAGACCCATGCCACCTCATAAATCCTTACATACTTCAGCTATTCTTTGAACTCATGGCATGATTGGAATTCCCAATAATCCCAAGCCCAATCATCTATGATGTTTCCACCCTAGAGATGGTCCCAACTTTCTACCCATGCCATGAGAAGATCCAAAAAACACACCTTAAAAATTGTCTCATGTTGATGGGGGGATGTATCTGCCTCCAAAACCTCCCCGTTGGCATTGTTCAGATTGTTCCAAAGACTATGCATCATAATAAATTGTATATTTTTTAGGATGTATCCTCCAGTATCTCTATTCAATAATTATATTTTGGGTTAGATCCTAAACCAATATGTAGGCTTGTGTTTATTCCCATCAAGGATGAATATGTCACCCCCTAGCATAAAACCATAAAGTGGTAGACTATTTTAAAGAGGGTATTCCTACTGAGCCTACATCATCATTGTAGTGAGTTATTCATGATATGATGAACTTTAGACACTCTCACCAACCATTAGGTTCCCAACTATCTCTTATTGATGAGTAGCAGTAACATTTTCACCTTTGTGGCCATTATGTTCAATACATAAAGTTTTTTTAGGCTTTTTCATGAAGATCAACTCAGTAAGTTCTAGTTTTCAACGTTAGAGTTCAAAGAACCCTATTTGTGATGGGATGGTTTCAAAAGTATGTTCATAGAGGGTTTGAGGGTCACAAGTTATGAGGTTCAGAATCACACAACATTTTCAAATATGTTGAGCTACACAAATAGATAGCACATGCCTTTCCTTTCATTAAATTATCCCCATATGGGGACCTATTCTGTCTATAGGTGTATGGTCACTCGAGGTTCATGAGAGGGAATCATGAATGGGATTCATGAAAGGAACCAAGTTTACAATTTTTAGTGATTTTTGCTCAGAATATGATCATCCTTTCCCATCGACTCCAATTTTTAGTGGGGATATTTTTTATGTCAAAAAACATGTTTTAAGGGAGTATTCGAGGAAGTTGTAGTTGGTTCAGAGTAAATACATGCCAAAAATAGCCAAAAATCCATCTAATTGAATGGATTCAAAAACTCCCCCCCCCCCATCGTGAATGGTTTTTACCTAAAGAATTCATGGCCATTTGGAGAATTTATGGTAACCTCTACATAGTATAAGTACCTAGTTATAGATAACCATTGAAATTACACCTGAATGTTTGACAATAACTGCAGTGCTAAGTAACTCAGATTCATAGAGATCGTCCATCCGTGAAGCTCATAATGCTTTTCAACATGCTTCATACTTCACAAAACCCAAATCCATGCATTTTTAGGGCCTATAAATACCCCCTTGTGTCTATAAATCAAGGGGTGGTGATGTTTTGGCTTCTAAAAGATTCTCTTAACTCGTGATA
This sequence comes from Viscum album, assembly GCA_963277665.1. NCBI lineage: Eukaryota > Viridiplantae > Streptophyta > Magnoliopsida > Santalales > Viscaceae > Viscum > Viscum album. Next base: position 982,115,539 of record OY728125.1, read on the forward strand.
CTCTTAATATCTATGAACAAAAGAATATATGTATTTCTAAAGGAACCCATCCTTCTTTAAATAAACTCTTATGGATTTATGGTATCCTAAACCCAGAGTAGAGATATATTTAATAAAGTACATTTATATCATGGAAGAATAAATACCATTATGTAACATGGGGTTTCATGAGGTACCTATACTTTATGAAACCCATACCATGAGAACAATGACTTCACCCTGAGATAGGGGCACCCTATTTCGTAAAGAATACTCTTTTAAAAGACCCCTAACCTATGAAATTCCCATGGGCTTTGTGAGACCCTTCTTTATGAAACCCCAAACTTTGTGAAGAACCTCTTATGGGACTCTCCATGGTGTCTCCTTTAAACCGTGACCATTTCATGAATGTCAAGTGCCCATGGACCCCATACTAATCAAGGACTAGTTTATCCACACCTAACATTCTTTTGTGTCCAGTACCACCCACTCTCATGTCTACTTACTTCACTACAAGTGTGTCCTGGTCCCCCATCCTACCTTTTGATCCTAAGAATTAGTACCCTAATGACTATTTCTCCTAATCATAAGTACCCAAACATTGGGACTCATAAGTTCCAATACTCCATTGAGGTTCCAATTCCATGTCCCATCTAAAAGCGCATGATTAGTGGTAATGTATTCCCTAGAGGTGGAATACTATATAATCATCTCACCTTGACACAATTCCCATTGAGGAGTAGGCCCCAATCATATCTGTGGTTCAAAATGAAAACCCACATATCTCTATATTGAAGTCAAATGATGTTAAAATGAAATAAGACATCCTCATAACATGATTTAAAACTATAGAATTGCCCTATGATATGAACATAGGATACCCCATGTATGGTTCACATAGGATTACCCCACACCTCTTATCATAGGTGATAAATATAGGATACCCCATGTATGATCATCATGGGATGAAACTATCTATTAAGAGTAATCATGTTTCTCTAAGAATCTTCCACATGTAATCCCCACACCATCTCTATCCCACCATTGGTTGAATCACTACACCCAAGAAGCTTCCTTGCATAATCCCCACACTATCACTCATTTAAACTCCTGCCCTGATATGAATATCTTTATAACATTACTTTAAAGAACATGGATCATTTTTTCTACACGACATTATACTATAGTATAGAAATATGTGGTTTTTGATCCCTATCACTTATGTAGGGAATGTAGGGCGCCTCACTAAGGCCCAATCCTAACATTATCCTAGTGTGAATTCTTCCCTCATAAGGATATACTTTATTGATCTATATCAACATGATGTTATGATATTGTAATTGTAAGACCATAAACTTGTCCCCATCAAGTCCAAAAAAGTCATTAAACCTACACACATCCTATCCCTACAAGTCATTAAACCTGTAACCATGCTATCTCCCTAAGATTTTGAAACTGTGATAATCCTATCCCCGAAAGACAATAAACCTGCACCTATCCTATCCCTACAAGATGTTAAACCTATACCCATACTATGCCCATAATAAGTTAAACACACACATATCCTTTAACTACAAGATTTTAAAATGCACACCCATCCTATCCCCACAATACATTAAACCTGTGACGAACTTATCCCCACAAGATGTTAAACCTGCACCCATCTATTCCCTACAACACGTTAAATATGCGCCCAATATATCCTCATAAGACATTAAACCTGCACCCATCCTATCACTATAAGACAATAATATCATTCCTTAGTCTATAATACCTTTCCAGTGAAATAAACATGGGGTACCTAAGGTAAAAATCCTTGGAATACTTTCACCCCTGGTGTTAATTACCTCTTGATCGACATGGGCTGCCTTGGGTTCTATGCCTAAGATGCATCATATGAGATGCCCTCTAAATAGGAAGGCTACTGTTTCCCAATATACAAAACTTCCAGACATGATTGGATGTTCCAAACCTCACTAATCACCCTGACTGGATGTTTTTTTCCTATCGAGACATAAGTAGCTTAATTAACTAGTATCCCTATTTTGATGGTACCGGGAATGAGTTCCATGAACATGAATTAATCTATGAGGAAGGACCATACTAGGAAAAGAGTTCGAAGAAGGAATCCATGGAAGGAGGAAATAACATCCCATCATCATATTTCGATCAAGGAGTAGATAAAATTGATGAAAATTATAAAATATACCTTCCTTTGAAAAGTGGGAATGTGGGGAACAAGAAGCAGCATATCGCCGCTAAGTAGAAGGATGAAGATGTGCCCTAATGAAAGTGTTGGAAATAGTGAGTATGAACAGGACTAAATAAGCTATAAAAATATATGGTTTATACATGTATAAAATCAATTCATTTATTATCAATTTATTAGAAATGAAATTAAAAATCATTTGAATGCAAATGAGTTATTTTTCTGGAAAAACATTTTAATGCGTAGTATTTTTTTTATCTTAATGAATATAATTAACCACTATTATTTATTATTTTAGTGAAATTTATATATTATATAATCATTTAACTTTTTTAATATTCATTTAATGTTTTTTCTATGCATGATATACGAATAAATTTAGTTTTATAATGAAAATATATTTTTCTACAAAATAGTTTTCATCGCGTTTTGTGCACTTATTATAAAATAATTTTATGTTTCTTATAGAAATAGAATCATGAAAAATATATTTTTTGAATTAGGAGGATAAAATTTAGTAAATAGGCCTCTTTTTTTAGTTATTCTGAATAGTATCCTTGGAAAATATTTTTCACCTTCGTAAGGGTAAAATGGGTAAAAAATAGTTAAACCCTGAGTTTAGATCTAAATATCAACCAACAAAATTTCTTTTATTTCATTAAATAGAATAAAATAGACCATAAACTTCTAAAATTAAGATATATGTCATTTTTTCTCTTTTCTATTGATAATGAAATTTATATTATTCTATGTAATGAAAATTCCAAAATGTCACTCGATGGAATTTAATATATCTCAAATTATTACATGAGGATAAAAATGATAATTTTTGTTATAAATATTTAGTTAAAATAATAATTATTTTTTTATCAAGGAATTTTTTTTATAATTTTTTTATTCAATAATTACTTTAAGTGCATACAAAACACCGACACAGTATTTATTCAATTAATAGAAAACACATAAATGATTTTAAAAATATTAAAAGTAATATATTTAGGGTGAATTATTTTGTTCCAATTTTTTTAGATAAATACAAAATTTTAGGGATGATTCAATGGTTTAGAATACAATTCCATAACTATCTTGTTTTCTTTGAAAGAAAACTAAATGAATAGTTTCAAAAATAAACCCAATGAAAGTTATGCTAATTAATATTTTGTAAAATTATTTAAAAATCATAAAAATAATTTAAAAGGATAATTATAATTATAAATATTTGAAAATGTAACCCCTTGATAATTTGGGAGCTAATTTTTAACATACAAGTAAAATTTTAACCCTTTATAAATGAAAAAGGTGTTATTGCGGTTAAGGTAAAAATAATTTAATAAAGGTGTTTAATAAAAAGAAAAGATTTAAAATGACACCAATACCTATATAAATTTAATTGAATAATCTTATTTCAAAATTTTCATATTTTTTAGAATCTATGTCTATTTTGAATATTTTTTATTAATAATTACTTATTTATATTTTAATATTTTTTTATAATTCCAAGTGTGTCATTTACCTCCCTTATAAAAGGAAAAATTTTATCTCTTTTATTTACACTATTTTGAGCCATATAACTAGAAAAAACTATTCCAATTTCTCTTTTCTACCTCCCTATCTATGAATTAGAGTTTTTTCTTCTTGAAATACAATTTCAACGGTCCATAATAAGGGATTTAGAAGAGGTTTACTGAAGAAGTGTTAATCTTCCTACCTGACGACTTTCAATTTATTTCTTCCTGTACCTTCTATAAATATATTATATTCATCCGGTAATAATAGATTTTGTATACTAAATATTAATAAATTTTTTTACGATAATGTAACTACCATTATCATCAATCTTCTCCATTGAATGAGAAGTGAAAGTATCGTGTCTCTGTGTGTGTGTGTGTGTGGAATGTCGCCTCCGAGTTGTGAATCAATTCATTTTCCATCACCATGTTTCAATGATATTTTTATGATAGTTTTAAAGTTTTTATATGATATTTATGACATAATTATGGTTCTAGAATTGTTATATCACATATACCTTCTTACCTTCCATTCTTTTGGAAAATGATAACGTCGTTCATGCATACGTGTGGACTACCACCTCTATAAAGTGATGTGATTAATTTTTTGAGATTTATCATGATTGTTAATGGTTGTAAATTTGAAATATCAATTAAAACCATTTATTTTCCCTCGTTTATGTGATGATTTATTTTTTATGATCTTATGGTATACATATGAAAGGATTTAAGAATATGTGATGGGAATGACTGAAATTATATATCCTTCCAATAAATTATGTAAATAATAGTATTATATTAGTTCAAAGGGTACATGATAACTTATCCAAAATCCAAAATAGGGTACATGGTAGGTTATACCAAGCCTTAAAGTGGGTATATAAGAGGTTATCTCAATCCCAAAGAAGGTACATATGTTGTTATCCCAAGCCTAACATGTTATAGATGTCTTGATGGGTAGCCTAAACATAAAATTTACGTGATTATGATTATGACACACTTTATGCCACTCTTTTATGAAATGATTTTATGCCAACGTTTTGTTCTCATTGATAATATTATTTTATTCCATTAAAATTAATGTCTTATGACCAACTATTATTTATTCTGTGACTCAGGTTTATGATCCATGAATTGAGGGGTATAATTTTCAATGGTTAATTTCACATTATAATACCGTTTATGCTCATGTTATGGTTAAAATATCATTGGTATCTCCCTTGTCTAACATTACTAAATATTTGATCTCACCCATTATTATGTTTTATTTTCCCGAAAATATGAACAAATTTTTTTGTATGATGTGTCCCGAAGGGTGATAGATGTGAGGAGTAAGTGGGAGATGATGTAGATATATTATAAACTTATTATTCATATATAAATGTTTCCAAATACACTAAACCTTTATGTTTAGGGAATGGGTCATAATGTTATACAATAAATACTCATCTAATAAGATGTAATATTTATGTATGAATAGTATGGGTAACTAAAGCCTATTTAGAAACTGATGCTAGAGGGGGTCCCCTTAGGTGAGTGATAAAGTATCACATAGTTTTACATCATGTGGTAGGGATGGGTTGACATATAGTTTAACATTTTGGGATAAGTAAATTTTCCTACCATTTAACATCACGTGTCTATGATGTTGGAATTTCTGGTTAAGGTCATGTGACTAGGACCAATGGTTAGTGGTGATACATCTTTTCTATCCATTAATAATGATCCCAATATGCGGGGAGGGATCATGGTCTGAACTCTAGTGAAGATGGTCTCACATTGGGAATGAATTTATATTTGGGCCTGAGATAGGGTGTCTACGAATCAATATGTATCCCATAAGATAGGAATCAAGTAATATGTAGTTATATAAGGTGGTGTGGTATAAGATAAATGTTTAGAGAGGAGGTTTATCCTATTAGGTGAGGTTTATGAGCCAATTCTTTAGTTTGAGATGTTTTATTATGATATTTCAGCTAATTATTTTAAGATCACGTAATTAGTATCGAACGGTTACCACCAGTTTATATTCAAGGATCTTGGGACCAAGGTTCCCTACTATTTTCATCATGTGACCAGGATGTTGTTCCATAGTTTAACATCATAAAAATATAATGATTAGTTATTATAGTTTATGGTTATATATATTTGACAAGGATGTTTTCCCATAGTTTAGGATTGTGTTGGGGATATTTTTAAAGAAATAAAGAGTAATAACCTGATATGAAGAGAAGTAAACGGTGGCCTTTAACCACATGAAACATCTCTAAAACAAGTTTTAAATAGTTTATGTTCATTTATCTTAGATAAATGTGATGTTCTATTTTGAAATGTGTGTTTCATCTCACACATGTTGGGGAAGACCCTACCAATACTCCTAATCCCACATGATTTGTGTCTAGTGTGAGAAACTATGAGTATTGAAGACTCCCCCTATCACATTGGAATTCACTATAAGGATAAAATAATTTGTATTGGTAAGGTTATAATGACACAAAATTTCTTAATGAACACTGAAAAATTCACATGGGATAACACCAAGGGTTTTAAGACTTCACTAGAATAGGTGATGTGGGTAGGAATTAAATCATGACTTCTAAGACCTGAATCATAAAAGGAGAGAAATCGATGGGTAGGTAAAAAATTATAACCATGTTTGAAACATAGGTTTCATAGCCACGTAAGTGAAGGATGGTGTTACCAAATGTCAAATCTACCATTGACCATTTTTAAAAATGAAACCATCGCCTATCTTAAGAAATCCTTCAAGGTGTGTACCTAGAACTGGAGGTGAGATTGTTTATCTAGGCACCATTTGTATTGTGGGAGATTTTTTAGACTAAGAGGATATTGAGGATATAAATAATGGATGTCTATATTGAGGTGAACAAGATGGAATGTTTAGGAGAGAGTTAAACATGTTGGGAGTTATTCCACTGTGTTCTTGAATGCACCAAGTAGATGTATTAGTGAGAGAGAATTGAACTTGTTCCTAAGGGAAATATCCCTAAAATAGGTTAGTGGTTAAGATGGTCCTGAGATGTGAGATACTAGTATACCTAAATATCCCATGAAAATAGAATCAATCCATGCATAGTTATAGAATATAGTTCAATAAAAGACAACACTAGAATAAGGTCCTCTTAGGTGAGGGAAAAAAGTGTCACAAAATTTTTCCTTATGTGATAGGGACGTGAACTATGTATTTTATCATCATATGGGAATGATTTCGATATGAATTTTAAAATCATATGGTGAGGATGAGACATCATACAATTTAATGTCTTATGAAAAAAGGATGTTGGCCTTATATTTAATTTCATGTGACAAGGATGATGCAATGTAGTTTTACATCGTACGAATATGATGTTGTCGTGCTATTTTATATTATGAAACTAGGATGAAAAATCATATAGTTTATTATATTATGACAAGGATATTTTCCTGAAGTTTAATTTCATGTGAACCTAATGTTTTTTGTTTGATTTTATAACAAGAAACTAGGACGTTGTCATTCAGTTTTATATCATATGACTAGGATGAGGCATGAGGAGTCATGAAAAGAATATCTTAAGAAATCTGGAATTGGTGGTAGGTGTGACACACTCCATATCTATAGTGATCAATGAGAATTAACCATTTGAGTAGACATTATAAATAATGTAATGCCCTTTCTATTCATGTTCCAGGTGTAGTGAATTCTTCCCATGAATCATTGGTCTCCTTTGAGCTAATGTCATGTCACCTTGAAGGACGGAGTGAAGGAAAAGTTCATTTTGAACCCCTGAACCACTCGATTTTTATGTCAATATATGATATGTAGTGATTGGATCCTGTTTTATTCAAGATATTCCAACTCAAATAGACAGATTTTGTCTCCCATTTCACAAGTCTATTGAGCATAAATGACCATTTGACGTGATGAAAGCTAAACCAATATATGTAAATACACACCCATTTCATACACTAGGTAGGTAGTAAGGAGTCTCTTGGTTGTAATTTTGGTTCATCATATGATAGGAATAGAGAGCATTAGATATCTTATTAGACCAACTATTCTTATTTTAACCTACCATCTTTGGAAGGACGGTAGATAGGGTTTTGTTGAATGTATTGATTTTCCAATTCTTCTATGAATGACAGTGGTAGGTGTGATTGGAATGATTTTTTTTACTTGGTGTAAAAGTTATTCAACATGGTGGCTTGAAAATTGGTTTCGTTGACTATGCTAATTTTGTGATAAATCCAAAATCAATGGATGATATTCACAAGTTCGATCACATATTAGGATTTGACTTTCTTAATGGGAATTACTTCTTCTCATTTTGAGAAGAAGTTGGTGGTAATTGTAATGAACATACATCCTTGAGATTTTGCTGCTGAGTAGGGGCATAGATCATAAATTCCCCATACAACAAATGTCCAAGAGTACTTGGTGGAAAGGAGAAGCTCTAACAGCAGATTCACAATATTTGCATGGATTTAGAATTCATGAAACTTCTCACTGAACTCAATATAATTGTAAATTATGGTAGGTCAAAAGTTCCTCAATGTTTGTATATAGTGGGAAATATTCAATAAAGCTTGATGTGCTCCACATGAACCGATTTGGACTACTTGAAGTACCTAAAGAATCTCCTTCCAATAGATGTAAAGATAAAGGATTCAATCAAAACACTATCAATGAAGGGTTTTCTCTATATTAGGGACATCCTGGAGGGTATATTACACTACACACTATGGATTCTCCCACACACATCACATCCATTGGTAGAGATCTATATTGGAGATACTGGATAAAGGGATTTATCCAATCAGTTTATTCTTCAACTACTGAGGATTTTGAGGGTCCTTACATAGATGTTTAAATGGCTATTCATCTTACCTATTGGTCCTATTCTTCATAAGTTATTGGGGGTAATGACTCTCTGATGTTCCATATGAATGAAAAAAATCATCTTGTTCGGTATCTACAAGGGATATATCCATGAATTCTACGTCATAGAATTAGTCATTCTGTTATTGGGGAATGTGATTCACCTTCGGTTGGGAAAAGGTCTAGGATGTCATCTCACGGGTCCACTCTAGTTAGGGGAAAAGATCTTGTTTTTTGACAGTATAGTCTCCATTTATCCATTCGATATCTAGTTTAGAGTCACCCATCACATGTATTCAGAGAACTTTTATCTTGAGATCCAACTTAGGGACTACGATTAGAGCATGATACATAGAATATTTTTTTGGTGAATCCTTCCAAAAAAAGGAATATTCATGAAATGATAGCTTATACAGGAGTGATGAAGACAATCTTATGGCCCACCTTATTGATTTTAGCATTTTTGAGCATACTCTTGGTTGGGATCTCGGAGGTTCCATCAAAGTGAGTTTTCAAATATGTTGCAACCTAATTAATTAATAGGATCATATCATCTAGGAAGTTAACATCCATTTTAAGTTATTTAGGGATCAGATGTATAGCTATGAAATTTTTCAAAGCCTGTCCCTTGACATCTTTCTAGGAAGAAAACCTGATATCGAACAGTTATAGAATTACTACCCACTATGGAAATCACCCATGTTGTAGGGGAATTTGATAATGTAATTCATTATATTGACATGGGATATCATTTGTACCTCCTGGTTCATTAAGTAGTGTAGTTTTTTCTAAATATCTAAGACCAAGGAGAGGTGGCACTTTTCAATGGGAGAATATCTAGTATTCATATCATGTAGCATGCTGTTGAGGTAGTATAGGTTGTTCACCCTCACCTCATTGTTCTTTTTATCCAAAAGGGAATCAATGAACCATTCCACGGTAGTCATGTAAAGGACCAAATAATTTCTTGGGATTGGTACATTGCGACTAGATAATGTAACAAGTACTACTTTGTTTCCATGAATGTAGTTTTTCATTCTTCATCACACTGAAAAGTATTGCATGTATACAAGAGACTTGAAAAAGGATTACACTTACTATACAAATCAGTGATAAACCATCATACGTAGACCAGGTGACCCTAGAGGTAACACAACTCCCAAAGGTTTCATTTATGGGGCATTTGGATGATAGCCTTAATCTTCTCTAAATCGATTTCAAGTCCTTTATACTTGATGATGAATCTAAATAATGTCCTTATGGTGACCCCAAATGCAGAATTTAAGGGATTCATCTTGAGGTGATGATATCAAAGGATTCCAAACACATTACCAAGATCCTTGATATTGTTCTATCATTTGGGGTATTTAGGCACCAAATCATCCACATAACACCACAACAATTCCATATGGAGTGTATTGAAGATGTGTTTTATGGAATTCTTATAGTTATCCAAAACATTCAACAAATCAAACTGAATCTCCTGGTAATAAAATTTTCCATGAGGTGACCTAAAAACCATTGAATATAAGGCCCCGACCTTAAACCTTACTTAATATTGAATTAAATGAATAATTCACATTGAGGATCTTTTCATAGTTTAGAGTTTTAGAGAATTAGGATATAACCATTACATCTCAAAAGATTACAAAGTAGAAACTTCTACTAGGATTCCATAAAATAAAAACCCTTAAAAGAAACATGTCTAGTTCTATGTTTTAAATAGCATGAATTTCCCTTGATCCCATACATGACCCTATTCCACATTAAGTCCTGTGAAAAACTTTTAAAAAAACATGGGGTGAGCATAAAAAGCTCAGTAAGGGATGCACAAAGAATGAAAACTGTTAGTTTATCAAAAAAACAAGTAAACCATGTATACTTTATCAAAGTAATACTTTTCACCATTATGAAGAAGTAAAAACTCTTCACTGAATAAAATATCATTACTTACCCTTTTGTAACCAAAAGATTACCATAAAACCCATATAAACATCACATAACATATAAAGGTAACTTGGGACATAAACATACTTAAATGGAATAACCATACGGTCGACTTCCACACATATCACTTAATGGAATAGCCATACGAACGACTTCCATACCCAATGCATTGGAGGTTATAACGTAACCACCCGTCCTGGTATTCACGGTACCACCTGTCATATGGTTTATCACGTAACCACCCATCAAATGTCCAAGTACCATTATAAAATCATAAAACATAAAAAAAAATATAATGGAAAGAAAGCATTTCCACACTTTGATCACAATATATCACATAAATATATTGAAATAACAAATCCATTATAAAAACCATTTTCAATAACAAAATACATAAAAGAGTATAAGGTATTTATTTCATTTTAAAAACATTACGACTTGTTGAGGAAGCCAAAGACCAAATAATATTTGTGGCGGTGAAAAAGGTCGTTGTCACCGCGTACGTTAAAAGAAACATTCATTTTTTTCGTTTAGTAAAACGCTTCATAGAAAAAGATTCATTTTTTATAAAAGTAAAAGTATAAGGGGTTTATACACCGTATAAAAGAAAGTTGGGTATAAAACAAAATATGCCTCAATGAAAGGAGATTGAGACGAAGTCCCATACCTTTGGTCCGACTTGACTCGATCGTTCTTCAACGTCCTGAATAATAAACTTGAGTTAATTTATACTTGCTTAAAAACCTTTTTCAAGTTCATTATTCCTTTTATATCACATATTACCATTTCATGAACACTATGTAATTATTTAAGTTATTAACGGTGGTTTTAACGATCATTGGTACTTGAGTCAAAAATAAACTCTTTATAATTACAAGTTGTTCATGTATCCATTATATCCAGAGTTATACTCATGATATAGATATCATATATATCATATATATATATATTATATACATGCATTTATAATATTACATAACGTTTAGAGGTAAGAAATGAAATGCACCGTTCATGGAGACAGTAAGTCGTACGTACGCATGAATGCTTCTTTCATTTCTTTGTCATATAAATGGAATTAAAACTAAATGAGAGGTATGTATATTTTAATTCCAGAATTATATTCATCATTTATATGTAACATACATCATATATAATAACTTTAAATCCATCCTTTATACGTCCCACATATGGCATTAACGAATCAAATCACTTTGAGGGGGTGGTAGTCCGCACTTCCTAAAATGAAGATATCACGTATACCCATAATGGAAGCCATAAAGGTGTTCCACAAATGAAAAATAAAGAAGCTTAAGAAATACATAAACATATTATATATCATATATAAATATAGTTACATATTAATGGCCACCTTTGAAGGTGTTGGAAGAATATTGAACAATCATCATTTCGTGAGGCAGAAATTTTCCATCCACAGAAATAGTATGTTATTTAAACATTATATGTAGGAGTGTGTAAGTGTAGCTCGAAATATTCTTATAACAACATCCTAGTATATTAAAAATACTGGATTTGTTACAAAAGAAATGAATAAAAAGAGTTTAGGGGTTGGAGAAGCAAAATAAAACAAAGGGACACAAGTGAATACATTACCTTAAAAATGGGAAACTATTTTTGATTTGAGCTCAAAGGCTTCCTTGGGAAAACTTATGCCCAATTTGAGGCTTTTAGGAGTTATATAGGGATGTGGAGAGACAAAATAAGCAGGTTTTGGCCAAGACAAAGGCTTGAGAGGTGTTGTTAAGGTGGTAGAGGTGGGGGCCTTTTATAAGAGGAGAGGAGGGGCACTCGTGGAAAAGTATAAAATGTTACTTTATTTTCAAATGATTTTCGGATAAAAAGGGTCCCACAATTATATATTTAGCGTATAAGGTGATAATAGTTCGAAAGCCACCCATCAAATAGGTTTTTGACATGTTTAGGTATTATATTTTACATTATCTTTTCATTTTATTTAAATCGTTAAATAATGAGGTAATCGCTTCATCATCATGGTGCCATATATAATTTAATTTATTTAATGTATAAAAATTATAAAAAAATTTCATTATGTAGGAATACTTGTTATCTTTATAATGAATATTTATAGTTAAAAATATGACTTGTATAACCCCATGTAAAAATTATTTTTGTAAAACAACACATGTTTGTGACATTTTTATTTTAACTTTAAATAAAAAGTTATTAATGTCATTTTCATACCAAAGTGGCTCCATGGGGTCCCCAAGTAGACCCATGGATTGTATTTGTCGGAAATGAAACATTCAATGAGGGTATGACATGTTTCTAGGTCATTTAATAATATTAAAACATTATTTTTACCTTAAACTACACTAATTACCTCTAATCGCGATTAAAAACATAAAAGTTACTATTCACCAAAAAATTATTTTAATCCCATTGAACCACATTTTACTTCTTAATGACAATCATGTATGTCATATTTTTTAATTTCAAAACACATAGGTGGTAAATTTTCATTTAAACGAAAAATCAGTTTTTTTATGTACCACTTAGTGGTTTCATTATTCATCAAAAATTGATGTTTTTTAGAAAAATACCAAAAATTCACCCTAAGCTTTATTTGATATTCCAAATTAAAAAAAAGTTTATTTTACAAAATTCGAAACATATAAGTTTCATTTATTAATTTAATAGTTAATTCCCACTGTCAGAGCAAATAGCGTGTTTTTATGAAACAATAAGTATCAAAAGATTGACACAAGTTTAAGTCTGATTTCAAAGTGAAATTAATTCCAACGACCATTATTGAATTAAATGGTAAAAATATATTCTAATTTCACTTTAAAACCAATTCAAAATATAATCCAATAATATAAATAAATTATATTAAAAAGAGGTTTTGAATTAAAATAAAACATTTTTCACTATTCTTTAAAAAATGAACTTTATCGGAAAAATACAAAAAATTTACACAAAGTAAATTTTGATGTCCTGATTCTAAAGAAGAATTTTATTTGGTCTAGTAGAATGTATAAGAGTGACCAAAACTAAACTTAATGTTGGTTCACCATTAAAAGGTGATAAGTGGACCTTTAATAAATATTAGAGTACATATGCCTAAAATTGAATTCTTTTCTTATTTTAAGCCTTTATCTTTTATTGGGTAAATATAAAAACATATAAAAAAACTTATATAATAATATTCTAGTTATTTCTATTAATTCCCGCCAATACAAATGCTACGTGTTAACTACCATTTAAAATAATATTATTGTTTTACTAGTGTGCAACGTAAGATTTCAATGAAAATATTTGTTGCGTATCGGGTACGCTATCGAACATAGCAACCCCTTTAAAGTAAAATTAATATTTAATTCACAAATATTAATAAATATGAAAATGTTTTATTCTTTATTTACCTGGGATGTTACATCCTTCCACCATTTTGGGAATTGCATCCTCGCATTTTTATTCACTTATCAAAATAAGTGGGGGTATTTATCCCTCATAGCATTTTCAGATTCCCATGTTGCCTCTTCAACCATATGGTTTTTCCACAAACCCTTTACTTGGTGAATTACCTTATTTCGTAACACTTGCACTCTTCGGTCAAGAATCTGGACTAGTTGTTCTTCATAAGAGGGATTATCTTCCAACTGAACTACCTCTGGGCTCAAAACATGAGATGAATCTGGCATATACTTTCTCAACATCGAAACCTGAAAAAAAAATAGTGTACCTGAGATAAACATGGAGGTAAAGCCACTCGGTATGAAATTGTTCCAACTCTCTCCAGAATTTCATATGGTCCAATGAACGTTGGACTCAGCTTTCCTTTCTTACCAAATCGAATCACACTTTTCCACGGTGAGACTTTGAGAAAAACATGATCACCTACCTCGAAAGATATATCCTTCCTTCGGTTATCCGCATAACTATTCTTCCTACTCTGGGCTGTTCTCATCTATTTTTGTATCAACTGAACTTTTTCTGCCATCTCTTCTACCAATTCTGGTCCCATCAGCTTCCTTTCCCCCACTTCATCCCAAAAAGCTGGAGTTCGACACCGTTTCCCATATAATACCCCAAACGGTGCCATCTGTATACAGAAATGAAAACTATTATTATATGAAAATTCTACCAAAGAAAGATGTTGGTCCCAAATTCCCTGATAATCCATCGAACAAGAACGTATCATATCCTCCAATTTCTGAATTTTTCGTTATGACTTCCCATCTGATTGCGGATGAAAAGTTGTACTAAAATTTAATTCAGTACCCAACGACTTCTGAAGGCCTTTCCAAAAGTTAGAAGTAAACCTGGGATCACGATCAGACACAATGGAGAGGGGAACTCCATGTTACCTGACTATCTATTTAAGATAAAAACGATCAAGTTGATCTGGAGACAAAGTATCTCGAATAGGAAGGAAATGAGCAGATTTAGTCAATCGATCAACAATAACCCAGTTTGCATTATTACCTCTAGATGTCTTCGGTAATCGCACAACAAAGTCCATGGATATATTTTCCAATTTCCACTCTGGAACTGGTAGAGGCTGAAGCATCCCCTTCGGTAACTACCACTCTACTTTAACCTACTGACTAGTCAAACACTTCATAGTAAAATCAGCAATATCTCTTTTCATTCCATCCCACCAGTAATACTCCTGTAGATCTCTGTACATCTTAGTACTTCCATGATGAACTGAAAACGGGGAACTATGAGCCTCACATAACAACTCATTCTTCAACTGTGAATCACCAAGCACACATAATCTCTTCCCAAACCTCAAAACACAATCATTATCAATGTTGAATTCAGGCAACTTACCCTTCTAAACCAACTCTACCTTTTTCTACAACTCACTGTCTTGCTTCTGTGCTTGCTTAATTCTGTCTGATAGGGATGATCTCACTAATACCTGAAACAAAACAGAAGTACTTCCTACAGCAACAACTTCTATTCCAAAGTTCATCAAATCAAAAACCAAAGGATCTCGTTCCAAACGTAGCATGGTTAATGAAGCATTACGTTTTCCACTCAAAGCATCATCCACTTTATTTGCTTTTCCTGGATGGTAATGAATTGTACAATAATAATCCTTGATTAATTCTAGTCATCTCCTCTATCTCATGTTCAATTATTTCTGGGTGAATATATACTTTAAAATTTTGTGATCAGTATATATTTCACACTTTACTCCATACAAATGATGCCTCCAAATTTGTAAAGAAAAAACAACAGCAGCTAATTCCAAATCATGTGTAGGGTAATTTACCACATTATTTTTCAACTATCGTGAAGCATAACCAATTACCTTATCATTCTGCATTAAGACGCAACCAAGTCCTTTCAATGAAGCATCACTGTATATAACAAACTCCACATTCCTGGAAGGTAGTGCCAAAACTGAAGCATTCACCAATCTTCTTTTAAGTTTCTGGAAACAATCATCACATTCTTTTTTCGATATAAACTTAACACCCTTCCGAGTTAGCTTAGTCATTGGACTAGATAACCGTGAAAAATTTCTAACAAACATTCGGTAATAGCCTGCCAAATCAAGGATGCTACGAATCTGAGTTACATTTGTGGGTCTTGGCCATTCTTCAACAACCTTTGTTTTTGCAGGATCAACATTTATCCCATCTTTAGAAACAATGTGACCAAAGGAAAGATATTTGTTGCAACCAAAACTCACACTTTCTGAATTTCCCAAACAATTTATTTTCTTTTAAGGTTTCACTACTGGAATTTAGGTATTTCCCAAAGGTAGTATACCAACGGTTTACTTAAACCTTTGGTATAGGGAGCCGTTGCCAACGGTTTAACAAAACCGTTGGCAAAGGGAATTTTGGTGGACCCTTTCCCAACGGTTCACTGAAACCGTTGGGAAAGGGGTGATATACTCACACCTTTCCCAACGGTTTAGTGGAACCGTAGGGAAAACTCACACCTTTCCCAACGGTTCCAGTGAACCGTTGGGAAATGTGTGCCTTTGCCAACGGTTTTTATAAACCGTTGGCAATGGTTTCCCCCAAATTCCAGATCGGGATCTTCTCTCCCGATTCGAACAGAGCCCTAATCTATTCGCTCCGCTGCTCTCCCGAACCCCATCCGACTCCACTTCTCTCGTGAATCTGAACACCAGTACCCCCCATACCAACAGGTACACCCCCATACGAATAGGTAAAATTTGATCTCAACCATATTGTTGTAGTTGTTTTAATGAATAGATTTTTTCCAGGTGTTAGTGGTTTAATTGATTATTGAAATTAATATCTAAATAGGATATTTTTTGTGTTTTTGAAGACTTATTTAATGTATTTGTATTCTATGTTTGTAAGGACAGTGTTAAAAACATGTAAATCAGAGTTTGGGGAGGCTATCGTGAACGTTTACATGTTTTGGATAATGGATTGTGGGAATTATGGATTGTGTTCAAACCAATTTGATATGTTTCGGATAATGGATTGTGGGGGTAGGGGGTGTCCACGGGGTGGGTGGGTTGTCCACGGGGGTGGGCGGGGGTGTTGACGGGGGTGGGAAAGGCTATCAACGGGGGTGGGCGGGGCTGTCGAGGGGGTGGGTGGGGCTGTCGAGGGGGTGTGGACTGTCCTGGGGGTCTGGGTGGGGTGTCCTGGTGGGGGAGGGGTGTGTGGGGTGTCCAGGGGGGGTGGTATGTCTAGGTGGTGGTGGTGGGGTTGCATGGGGAGGGGGTGTGGGCTGTTTGGGAGGGTGGGCGGGGCTATCCAGGGGGGATACGGGGTGCCCAGGGGGGTACGGGGGTGGGCGGGTTGTCTACAAGGGTGGACGGGCTGTCCACGGGGGTGGTCGGGCAGTCAAGGAGGGGTGGGCGGGCTGTCCAGGGGGGTGGGTGGGCTGGCCACAGGGGGTAGGGGTGTCCAGGGGGGTGGGAGGGCTATCCAAGTGGGTGGGGGTTGTCCAGAGGGAGAAGGGGTGTCGAGGGGGGTGGGTGGGCTGTCCACGGGGGTGGTTGGGCTGTCTAGGGGGTAGGGGGCATCCACGGGGGTGGGTGGGTTGTCCACGGGGGTGGGCGGGGCTGTCCACGGGGGTGGGAAAGGCTGTCCATTGGGTGGGTGGGGCTGTCCAGGGGGTGTGGGCTGTCCTGGGGGTCTGGGTGGGGTGTCCTGGTGGGGGAGGGGTGTGTGGGGTGTCCAGGGGGGTGGTATGTCTAGGTGGTGGTTGTGGGGTTGCAGGGGAGGGGGGTGTGGGCTGTTTGGGAGGGTGGACGGGGCTATCCCGGGGGGGTATGGGGTGTCCAGGGGGGTACGGGGGTGGGCGGGCTGTCCACAAGGGTTGACGGGCTATCCACGGGGGTGGCCGGGCTGTCAAGGAGGGGTGGGCGGGCTGTCCAGGGGGGGGGGGGTGGGTGGGCTGGCCACAGGGGGTGGCCGTGCTCTCGCGAACCCCCCATCCGAACATCATCGACCCCTGTGGACAACCCACCTTTTATCCCAAATTCCATAGATTTATACATTATTTTATTATATTATGTCTCAAATTATCTAAAATATATGGTTGATGTTCTTCACGTGGCCTATCATAATTCCTTCTCATAATCTATAGTGATCATGGGAAGATCCCATGCATGATTCATGATCACTCAAATTATTCTACAGATCATACATAATGGAAGCCTTACAGGATGTGAGATGATTATATCTATGAAATCTACTCAGGTAACTGGTGAGGAAGTGCATATTAATTCAAAAAGGTAAATCGCATATGGGGATACACTACTAATATGGTTATGGGATGAGGCATGCTCTGATGTGATAACAAATTAATTTCTTGTTGGTTTTACATTTTTTCAATAACACATTAGTATGTTTTTTTCACATGTGTAGTTGATACCATGATTATTTTCTTCCTTTATCGTTTAATTAAATGTATTTTCTATTAAAGTTCAATCCTATTGAATTGTTTATGACAAAATGACTTATATGAATGTTTTTACAGAATGGACAGAAGTTGGATGTATGAAACCGATCGTATCTCAAGCGATTTTCAAAACAATTTGGAGCGCTTTATAGATTTTGAATTTCACAATGCCTCAGATAGTGGTCGCATACACTGCCCATGTTCCAATTGTGTTGGTAGACATTGGTTGAGTCGTGAAGAAGTCAGCTACCACATAACCAAAAATGGTTTTCAAGAAAACTACTCTGTGTCGTATCACAATGGGGAGAAAATGAAATCTCAAATTGGTGATGATCGAAATGAAAGGACTGGAATGGAGAATTTTTTAGATGATCGGTTTCAATTTATTCATCATCATGAAAAAGAAAGGATTTCGACTCAAGAAGTCGTCGATATGAGGAAAACTGATGCATCTAGTGAAAATGATGATATTGATAGGGTGAAAAAATTGAATGATGCTGCCATGACTCTAGTATATCGACAATGCGATAAAATGAAAAAGCTGGAATTTTTAATCCGATTGTTTCATGGAAAAACTATGTATGGGATTTCTAATACAGAAATTGATTACATTCTTACCCTCTTGAAGGATTTACTTCCAGATGATGCAAATATTCCCTCAAACCACTATATGGCATGGAAGTTAGTTGAAGAACTTGGATTTTCCAGAAACAAAATTCATGCTTGCCCGAAAGATTGCAGTTTATTCTGGGAAGAAACCGCTGAACGAAATGAATGTATAAAATGTGGCACATCCCGCTGGAAGTCAAAATCTGATGGAACACCATCCCGCGTTCCACAGAAAGTAATGTGGCACTTTCCATTGATCCCTAGACTCCAGAATCTTTTTATGTCTGATGACATATCAATAAAAATGAGATGGCATGAAACCGAGAGAAAGAAGACTAATGATGAGTTGGTTCATCCTGTAGATGGATTTTCATGGCAGAGATTTGATGCTCGACGTCCTGATTTTACAGCTGACGTGTGTAATGTGAGGCTGGGTCTTTCATGCGACGGTTTTAATCCATTTGGGCAGATTCTTACTTCGCACAGCACATGGCCAGTTTTTATACACATTTATAATCTTCCCCCATGGTTGTGTATGAAAAAATCTTTCACTTTCATGAGTATACTCGTATCTGGTCCTTCTGATCCCGACATTGATATTGATGTATACATGCAACCTTTAATAAAAGAGTTGAATCTTCTTTGGGATGTGGGTGTGCGCACATACGATGCATGTTCGAAAGACATATTTCAGATGCGTGCTGCTCTTATGTGGACGATCAATGATTTTCTGGCTTATGCAATGATGTCTGGATGGAGCACGAATGGAAAACTGTCATGTCCAGTTTGTATGAAGAATACACGATCCAGAAGACTGAAACATCGTTGTAGTTTCAGTTTTATGGGACATCGACGATTTTTTCCAAAGGATCATCCATATAGAATGAATCATCGAAGATTTGATAATACTATAGAGACTGATGATCCACCTCAGCGTATGTCTGGAACTGATGTGATTAATAAATTGAAAGATTTCAGTTTTTCGTTCGGGAAGGGTCAAATGAAATCTGGAAAGAGAAAGAATGTTTCCACAGAAACCTGTTACAATTGGAGGAAGAGGAGTATATTTTTTGATTTGCCTTATTGGTCAACCAATTTTCTACGTCATTGATTAGAAGTAATGAATATTGAAAAGAATATATGTGAAATGTTGCTTTCAGTTCTTCTAAATGTCAAGGGGAATACAAAAGATGATTTACGATCTCGACGTGACTTGGTGGATTGGGGAATCAGACCAGAATTGCATCCTGTGCGTATCAGTGAAAATAAATGGAAACTTCCATGTGCTACTTATGTGATGAAACCTACTGAAAAAAAAAATTTGGAAGTATTAGAGACTATTAGAGTTCCTGATGGCTATTCAAGCAACATATCTAAACGGGTCAACAGAAGAGAGTTGAAGCTAAAATCTTTGAAGACTCATGATTATCACGTTCTACTGCATGAGTTGCTTCCAATAGAAATCCGTCATCTTTTGTCCAATAATGTAAGGGTGGGTGTTATTTGGTTGTGCCATTTGTTTAGAAATCATTGTGCTAAGAAGTTGTCCATGTCTTTCTTGCAAAAAATGTTGATAGATGCCCCATTAATTTTGTGTGAGTTGGAGAAAATATTTCCCCCATCATTTTTCACATGCATGTTGCATCTGACTGTCCATATTCCAACTGAAATACTTCTCGGAGGACCTGTTGCTTTTCTTTGGATGTATCCAACTGAATGAAATATGTTCACATTAATGTCTTATGTTCGAAACAAGAATCATACCGAAGGTTCTATCATGAACGGTTACTTAGCTCAAGAATGTATGGATTTCTGTTCAATGTATTTGTATGATCTTACTACAAGAATGAACAGACCAATGAGAAATGAAGAAGAACAATATGAGAAAATTGAACCCAGTTTTCCATCACTTCCTCAAACAGGAGGAATTTCTGGATCATATACATTGAAGACATTAAGCCTTGAAGAGCGGGAGATGGAACATCGCGCAGTTTTGTTCAACTGTGATTTGTTCGATGACTATATCAGGTAACAAAATTGAATATGTATATCTTACATATATATCTGTTAAACTATTCATATTTTTTTATCTACAGGGAACATAAAACAATGATAAATAGGATGCATCATTCTTTATCTTTGAGAAGGAGAGAGACTTTGCATAGCAAAGAGTTTTCTGCTTGGTTAAAATT
The DNA here is from genome assembly GCA_963277665.1 of Viscum album. Classification (NCBI taxonomy): domain Eukaryota; kingdom Viridiplantae; phylum Streptophyta; class Magnoliopsida; order Santalales; family Viscaceae; genus Viscum; species Viscum album. Next base: position 982,136,749 of record OY728125.1, read on the forward strand.
GAAGGTAAAAATATTACTGTTTAAATTAATTATTTCAATATTTACTTAAGTTTAACTGTCATTTATAATGCAAGTATTGAGTTTGTCTGCTGACTCTATCTCTGATGAAATAAGAGCTTTGGCTTTTGGTCCTAATACCGTGGTTCGTGACTGTAAATCAATTGTTATCAATGGGTACATATTTATTGTCACTGAACGAGCCAAAAACATGAGAACACAACATGATGGTATTATGGTTACTGCCACAATAGATTGTTATGCCAGTGCATCAGATAGTAGACCGCGACTTGAAAATGTGGGTTATTATGGAGTCGTTGAGAAAATAATAATATTGGATTATTACTCTCATGGACGAGTCACAATGATGAAATGCCATTGGTTTGATTCGATGACGAGACATGGCATATTTATTGATGATTGTGGATTTCGATTAATTAATATGACCCGCACTCTTGCAACCGAAGAACCATATGTGTTGGCATCAATGGCTAAACAAGTTTTTTATGTCAATGATCAACTTCAACCTGAATTTGGTGTCATAGTTGAAGTAATTCGAAGACATATTTTTGATGATGCTGATGATGGAATTGACACTGTCCCTATTGCCATTGGAACCAATCCATTTATTTCTTTTGATGACTCCAATAGCTCAATTGTCAGAGTTGATTGCGAACCTGAAGTTTTGGTTGGAAATATATAGAATCATTCATCCATGTTCTCAATTCTTTTGGTTTACCTCGAGTTGGGTTGTTAAGGTTGGTAATATTCATATTTATTTAGTATTGATCACAAATATGTTTTAGCTGACTTGACCGTTATGTGAATTTTCAATGTTTATTGGTTGCTGTTTTATTTGAATTGTATTTTCTAATTTGGAATTGAACTGTATTCAAACCAAATCAAACAATATTTCTAACTTGGTGAACATTACAACTTGTATGTTTTATTAAATTCATTCAAGCTATTCTAAAACAATTGATAGCTAAATTACCAATAAATCCCCTCATTCCCTCATATATTTAGTTTTTTGGTTTACACATTAATTTTCTTTTTCTAATTAATTACATATTTGTTTTCAAATGCCGGAAATGCAGCCAATTGAAGAGATACGGAGAAAAAAAATGGCGGAGAACAATCGTCAGATGGAGGAGATGGGCATTCCACCATTAGTGCCTACAGTGAGTACTTTATTTCAAATAGATATATATATATATATATATATATACAGAATATATAATGTCATGTGATTAATTTTTTTTGTAAACTTTTTTGTAGGATCCACCATTACGTCGACAGTTATTCGACGAGGAGCCTAGTACTGGTCCTAGTACTCAGGCCGGTGGTACGAGGAGGGTTCGTACCAGAGGTGGACGTAGAGCTGCGCATGCCCGACTAGACCCTGCCCCTCCCACTGACATTTCAGCCTTCCCACATTCTGATCTCGGTGTGTCGTTAGGGACACACAGGGTATTTAGGCCTCCCATGTTTTCGCTACCTTCTGCATCTTCTGCCCCATCATTTTCACATCCCATGATGATTCCCACTCCCCAGTCAGCATCAGGTCATACAACTGTTCCATCTTCTTTTCCTTCTACTTCTGTCTCTCTGAGCTTTTATATTCCATCGTCTTCAACTCTTGTTCCACCAGAGGGTGTTCCATCAGGTTCTGTGGATCCGGCGCCACTCATTGATCAGACTATAGCAGGTATATTTATAAAACCATAACAAATTTTTATAGCAATATTTATTTTCATTATAACATGTTTTGATAAAATATTTGTTTTTCTTTCATGACAGATACATCTACTGACAGGAGGCGGGGGCGAGGCCGTACACGCATGCATTCGGTGTGGAACCATCGCACACAGGTTATGGTGGAATATAATGAAGACAATCAGATGGTTGAGAAAACAAGGCAGCAATGTCGGAGTTTTCAGGAAACGCTTGCCAAATACTCCGACATCATTCCCGTCAGCCCGCTGTCGTGGAGACATTTTCCACATGAGGTCAAAGATAGAGCTTGGGCAGAGATATGGGTAAAAAAATCTGTTGTATTTAATGCCATGAATTATTTTTGTATTTATATGAATTAATATTTTGATTTCAGCTTCGATTTAATTTTCCTGATGGTGTGGGTGCACGACTGGAACATCTAAAGGATTTAGGAGAGCTTTGGAGAGCCTACAAGCATGAGCTGTATATTGTCTGGCGTTCTAGAGTTGGCACTGAGTTAGAGGCGGTACCAGTCGTGGATGATTGTCCTATAGAGCAGTATCGTCAGATGATTACTCATTGGACGAGTACCCAATTTAAGGTATGAATTACATTTGAGGTATTTAAATAATAATTTTCAAGTTTTTCATTAATATTATCCTTTGCATTATCGAATTTTATTTTGGAATCAACTGGAAAAAATAAAAAAAACATTGATCCAAAAAAATACCTCCATATACTAGGACGCACGACGATGCCGGATCATGAGAGGCAGCATGTATGACAATTGTTTATAAGTATTCTTTACGACTTACATTTTCTTTTGTTTCCTCAATTATTTAATCATTTTCTAAAGTTTTTATATAACTTTTGTTTTCAATGTCATTGTAGAGGCAAGTAAAAAATATTGAAGGACGTGTGCCTCGAGCAAAACTGTTTTGCTCGAGTAGACGAAAAAGGGATGGAAGTGCTGTCAACGAAGCGACTCAGCAGCAGATTGTAAGTTTTAATATGTTGATTTTATATTTTAATATCTATTTCGTAACTTAATAATATATTTATATTTGTAACATGATGCTTTAGAGGCCCTCGATTCCCAAGAAGCAGACAATTTTGGGCCATCTGATCACTTACATCAGGTATTGGGAGAGGATCATTCCGGCAGAGTACGCTGCCGACCTAGGATAGCCCCGACGAGGTATTGGCCTGCCTCAGGTATGAGTTGTAGTGCCACCGAGCTGCTGCAAGTTAGGGTACAGGCAGAACAGGTTGAGAAAAGGGCCACAGAGACGGAAGAATAGTCTGCTAGGGCAAACAGTGCATTTATGAAATTTATTGAAGTTCTACGTCCAACACTTCTAGCAGAGGCCAGCCCAACGATTGATGAATACATGTCGTCGATACATTATATATATGGTGCACCAGGTGGCAGTTCCAGTGGTGGTCAGGCCGATGTCCATCATGAAGATGATGATGGCGAGGAGTCTGATGCGGAAGAGGAGGGAGATGAGGAGGGCGAGGAGGAGGGCGAAGGCGAGGAGGAAGGCGCTGTGGAGGGTGAGGACGATGAGGAGGACGATGACGAGGGTGATGATGATGATGATGATGGTGATGCTGATGCTGATGTGGGATATATTGATCTGTTACATTTTTGACTTATATTACTGAGATTTGATATTTAATCTATTCTAGTTGTTGGTTTTATCTAGACTCGTAATATAGTATTCGAAATGTGTTGGGCGCCCGTTTTGGCTGTTTATAACACAAGAACTGCGTTGTCGGTCACCGCGGGCACACGGCACGTCCGATTGACGTTCCGTCTGCTCAACCACTTCATAAATCACTCACCCGTATTTGTCGTCTGATTTCAGGCCATTCGGAAATCGTTCGGCCCGTTTGGACCCCCCTCACGCGCGTTTACGAAGCGCGCGCATCACTTAAAAGACGAATATTGAGCCGTACCGCGCACACCGCACATCCGATTGACGTGCCGTCTGCGCGTACACGTCACGAATAATAATTAGAATGTTGCACGGTGGTTTAAGCTCAATCTGAGGTCGTCCTCTATGAATTTAACTGTTGGACGCCCGTTTTGGCCGTTTATGACACCAGAACTGCATTGTCGGTCACCGCGGGCACACGTCACATCCGATTGACGTTCCGTCTGCTCGACCACTTCAGAAATCACTGTCCCGTATTTTTCGTCTGATTTCAGTCCATTCTGACTTCGTTCGGCCCATTTGGACCCCCTCACGTGCTTTTACGAAGCGCGCGCATCACTTAAAACACGAATACTGAGCCGTACCGCGCAAACCGCACTTCCGATTGACGTGTCATCTGTGCGTACACGTCACGAATAATAAATAGAATGTTTCACTATGGTTTCAGCTCAATATGAGGTCGTCCGCTATGAATTTGACCGTTGGACGCCCGTTTTGGCCGTTTATGACACCAGAACTGTGTTGTCGATCACCGCGGGCACACGGCACGTCCGATTGACGTGCCGTCTGCTCGACCACTTCATAAATCACTCTCCCGTATTTGTCGTCTGATTTCTGTCCAGTACGACTTCGTTCGGCCCGTTTGGACCCCCCTCACGCGCGTTTACGAAGCGCGCGCATCACTTAAAACATGAATATTGAGTCGTACCGCGCAAACCGCACGTCCGATTGACGTGCCGTCTACGTGTACACGTCACGACTAATAATCAGAATGTTGCACGGTGGTTTCAGCTCAATCTGAGGTCGTCCGCTATGAATTTGACCGTTTGACTTCCGTTTTGGCCGTTTATGACACCAGAACTGCGTTGTCGGTCACCGCGGGCACACGACACGTCCGATTGACGTGCCGTCTGCTCGACCACTTCAGAAATCACTGTACCGTATTTTGTCATCTGATTTCAGTCCATTCCGACTTCGTTCGGCCCATTTGGACCCCCCTCACGCGCGTTTATGAAGCGCGCGCATCACTTAAAACACGAATATTGAGCCGTACCGTGCAAACCGCACGTCCGATTGACGTGCCGTCTGCGCGTACACGTCACGAATAATAATTAGAATGTTGCACGGTGGTTTCAGCTCAATCTGAGGTTGTCCGCTAGGAATTTGACCGTTGGACGCCCGTTTTGGCCGTTTGTGACAACAGAACTGTGTTGTCGGTAACCACGGGCACACGGCATGTCCGATTGACGTGCCGTCTACTCGACCACTTCATCAATCACTCTCCCGTATTTTTCGTCTGATTTCAGGCCATTCTGACTTCGTTCGGCCCATTTGGACCCCCCTCACGCGCGTTTACGAAGCGCGCGCATCACTTAAAACATGAATATTGAGCCGTACCGCGCAAACCTCACGTCCGATTGATGTGCCGTATGCGTGTACATGTCACGAATAATAATTAGAATGTTGCACGGTGGTTTCAGCTCAATATGAGGTCGTCCGCTATGAATTTGACCGTTTGACGCCCGTTTTGGCCGTTTATGACACCAGAACTGCGTTGTCGGTCACCGCGGGCACACGACACGTCCGATTGATGTGCTGTCTGCTCGACCACTTCATAAATCACTCTCCCGTATTTTTCGTCTGATTTCAGGCCATTCCGACTTCTTTCGGCCCGTTTGGACCCCCCTCACGCGCGTTTACGAAGCGCGCACATCACTTAAAACACGAATATTGAGTCGTACCGCGCAAACCGCACATCTGATTGACGTGCCGTCTGCGCGTACACATCAAGAATAATAATTAGAATGTTTCACGGTGGTTTCAGCTCAATCTGAGGTCGTCCGCTATGAATTTGACCGTTTGACGCCCGTTTTGGCCGTTTATGACACCAGAACTGCGTTGTCGGTCACCGCGGGCACATGGCATGTCCAATTGACGTGCCGTCTGCTCAACCACTTCAGAAATCACTGTCCCGTATTTGTCGTCTGATTTCAGTCCAGTCCGACTTCGTTCGGCCCATTTGGATCCCGCTCACGCGCATTTACGAAGCGCGCACATCACTTAAAACACGAATATTGAGCCGTACCGCGCAAACCGCACGTCAGATTGACGTGCCGTCTGCGCGTACACGTCACGAATAATAATTAGATTGTTTCACGGTGGTTTCATCTCAATCTGAGGTCGTCCACTATAAATTTGACCGTTTGACGCCCGTTTTGGCCGTTTATGACACCAGAACTGCGTTGTCGGTCAACGCGAGCACACGGCACGTCCGATTGACGTGCCGTCTGCTCGATCACTTCAGAAATCACTGTCCCGTATTTTTCGTCTGAGTTCAGTCCATTCCGACTTCGTTCGGCCCGTTTGGACCCCCCTCACGCGCGTTTACGAAGCGCGTGCATCACTTAAAACACGAATATTGAGCTGTACCGCGCAAACCGCACGTCCGATTGACATGTCGTCTGCACTTACACGTCACGAATAATAATTAGAATGTTTCACGGTGGTTTCAGCTCAATCTGAGGTCGTCCGCTATGAATTTGACCGTTGGACGCCCGTTTTGGCCGTTTATGACACCAGAACTGCGTTGTCGGTCACCGCGGGCACACGGCACGTCTGATTGACGTGCCGTCTACTCGATCACTTCAGAAATCACTGTCCCGTATTTGTCGTCTGATTTCAGTCCATTCCGACTTCGTTCGGCCCGTTTGGACCACCCTCACGTGCGTTTACGAAGCGCGCGCATCACTTAAAACACGAATATTGAGCCGTACCGCGCAAACCGCACGTCCGATTGACGTTCCGTCTATGCATACACGTCATGAATAATAATTAGAATGTTTCCCGATGGTTTCAGCTCAATCTGAGGTCGTCCGCTATGAATTTGACCGTTTGACGCCCGTTTTGGCCGTTTATGACACCAGAACTGCGTTGTCGGTCACCGCGGGCACACGGCACCTCCGATTGATGTGCCGTCTGCTCGACCACTTCATAAATCAGTCTCCAGTATTTGTCGCCTGATTTCAGGACATTCCGACTTCGTTTGGCCCGTTTGGACCCCCCTCACGCGCGTTTGCGAAGAGCGCACATCACTTAAAACACGAATATTGAGTCGTACCGCGCAAACCGCACGTCCGATTGACATTCCGTCTGCGCGTACACGTCACGAATAATAATTAGAATGTTTCACGGTGGTTTCAGCTCAATATGAGGTCGTCCTCTATGAATTTGACCGTTTGACGCCCGTTTTGGCCGTTTATGACACCAGAACTGCGTTGTCGGTCACCGCGGGCACACGGCACGTCCGATTGACGTGCCTTCTGCTCGACCACTTCAGAAATCACTGTCCCGTATTTTTCGTCTGATTTCAGTCCAGTCCGACTTCGTTCGGCCCGTTTGGACCCCCCTCACGCGCGTTTACGAAGCGCGCGCATCACTTAAAACACGAATATTGAGCCGTACCGCGCAAACCGCACGTCCGATTGACGTGCTGTCTACGCGTACACGTCACGAATAATAATTAGAATGTTTCATGGTGGTTTCAGCTCAATCCGAGGTCTTCCTCTATGAATTTGACCGTTTGACGCCCGTTTTGGCCGTTTATGACACCAGAACAGTGTTGTCGGTCACCGCGGGCACACGGCACGTCCGATTGACGTGTCGTCTGCTCGATCACTTCAGAAATCACTGTCCCGTATCTGTCGCCTGATTTCAGTCCATTCCGACTTCGTTCGGCCCGTTTGGACCCCCCTCACGCGCGTTTACGAAGCGCGCGCATCACTTAAAACACGAATATTGAGCCGTACCGCGCAAACCGCACGTTCGATTGACGTTCCGTCTGCGTGTAAACGTCACAAATAATAATTAGAATGTTGCACGGTGGTTTCAGCTCAATCTGAGGTCGTCCGCTATGAATTTGACCGTTTGACGCCCGTTTTGGCCATTTATGACACCAGAACTGCGTTGTCGGTCACCGCGGGCACACGGCACGTCCGATTGACGTACCCTCTGCTCGACCACTTCAGAAATCACTGTCTCGTATTTTTCGTCTGATTTCAGTCCATTCCGACTTCGTTCGGCCCGTTTGGACCCCCCTCACGCGCATTTACGACGCGCACACATCACTTAAAACACGAATATTGAGCCGTACCGCACAAACCGCACGTCCGATTGACGTGTCGTCTGCGCGTAAACATCACGAATAATAATTAGAATGTTTCACGGTGGTTTCAGCTCAATATGAGGTCTTCCGCTATGAATTTGACCGTTGGACGCCCGTTTTGGCCTTTTATGACACCAGAACTGCGTTGTCGGTCACCGCGGGCACACGGCACGTCTGATTGATGTGCCGTCTGCTCGACCACTTCAGAAATCACTCTCCCGTATTTTTTGTCTGATTTCTGTCCAGTCCGACTTCGTTCGGCCCATTTGGACCCCCCTCAGGCGCGTTTACGAAGCGCACGCATCACTTAAAACATGAATATTGAGCCGTACCACGCAAACCGCACGTCCGATTGACGTTTCGTCTGCATGTACACGTCACGAATAATAATTAGAATGTTTCACGGTGGTTTCAGCTCAATATGAGGTCGTCCTCTATGAATTTGACGGTTTGATGCCCGTTTTGGCCGTTTGTGACACCAAAACTGCGTTGTCGGTCACCACGGGCACACGGCACATCCGATTGACGTGCCATCTGCTCGACCACTTCAGAAATCACTGTCCCGTATTTGTCGTCTGATTTCAGTCCATTCCGACTTCGTTCGGCCCATTTGGACCCCCCTCACATGCGTTTACGAAGCGCGTGCATCACTTAAAACACGAATATTGAGCCGTACCGCGCAAACCGCACGTCCGATTAACATTCCGTCTGCGCGTACACGTCATGAATAATAATTAGAATGTTACACGGTGGTTTCAGCTCAATCTGAGGTCGTCCGCTATGAATTTGACCGTTGGACGCCCGTTTTGGCCGTTTATGACACCAGAACTGCGTTGTCGGTCACCGCGGGAACACGGCACGTCCGATTGACGTGTCGTCTGCTCGACCACTTCATAAATCACTATCCCGTATTTTTCGTCCGATTTCAGGCCATTCCGACTTCATTCGGCCCATTTGGACCCCCCTCACGCGTGTTTACGAAGCGCACGCATCACTTAAAACACGAATATTGAGTCGTACCGTGCAAACCGCACGTCCGATTGACGTTCCGTCTACGCGTACACGTCACGAATAATAATTATAATGTTTCACGGTGGTTTCAGCTCAATCCAAAGATGTGGTGTGGCCGGCACCACTCAAAGTGTCCGTCTTTTGTTTCAAAAGGACGTCATTTTAAGTGAAAAGCATCAACTGACATACGGAAAACCGACCAAACGCATTCCGAATCTGTTGATAATTTATCTCAACAATCCATGGGTCATATGTGACGTGTACGAGCCAACCTGGGATTAATCTGAGTCGTGGTGTGTCCAGGATAAGTCTAAGTGACTCTCTTTTGTTTAAAATGGACACCATTTTAAGTACATACGAAAAAACGACCAAACGGATTCGGTTTCTATTGAAACTTTAGGAGAACGATCCATGGGTCTTATGTGACGTGTACGAATCATCCCCGCTTCAATCCGACATGCGGTGCGGCTGACACCACTCAAAGTGTCCGTCTTTTGTTTCAAAAGGACGTCATTTTAAGTGAAAGGCATCAACTGACACACAGAAGAACGACCAAACGCATTCGGATTCTATCGATACTTTAGAACAATGATCCATGATTCATATGCGACGTGTACAAGTCAACCTCTTCTTAATCTGAGACGCGGTGTGGCCGAAACCTCTCTAAATCTGTCTCTTTTGTTTAAAATGGACATGATTATAAATGAAAAGAACAACTGACATACGCAAAATTGACCAAACGCATTCGTAATCTTTTGATAATTTATCACAACGATCCATGGGTCATATGTGAGATGTACGAGCCAACCCGGGATGAATCTGAGTTGCGGTGTGGTCAGGATTAGTCTAAGTGTCACTCTTTTGTTTAAAATGGACAACATTTTAAGTACATACGGAAAACCGACCAAACGCATTCGGATTCTATTTAAACTTTAGGAGAACGATCCATGGGTCATATGTGATGTGTACGAATCAACCCCGCCTCAATTGGAGACGCAGTGTGGTCGGCACCACTCACAGTGTCCGTCTTTTGTTTCAGAAGGACGTCATTTTAAGTGAAAAACATCAACTGGTATATGGAAAACCGACCAAACGTATTCGGATTGTGTCGATACTTTAGCACAATGATCCATGGGTCAAATGTGACATGTACGAGTCAACCCCGCCTCAATCTATGGTGCGGTGTGGCCGGTATCACTTCAGGTGTATGTATTTTGTTTAAAATGGACATCATTTGAGGTAAAAATATATGGTATAGAAAAAACCGATCAAATTATGAATTGAATTTCGGATTCCACATATAATTGTCATATAAATTTTAAAATTAATTCTAAATGAATTATGTATGTTTATAATTATGTTATGAATTCTACTTTAATTATGGATGTGTATATTTTCAGGATGCATTATATGTGTTGGTTGGTTGGTTTTCATTATTTGTATGTGTTGGTTTGTTTTCTATATGTATGCATTATATGTGTTACAGGTACAATAATTGGATTGAAAAATGAATTGAAAACGAGGGCATAATTGGATTGAAAATTGAATTGAAAATGCCCAAAAACCAGACCTGTTGTGCAATTTGCACAGCAAATCCTATGCCAACGGTTTTCAAACCGTTGGCATAGGCTCTATGGAGCTGTTTTTACCAACGGTTCAAGGAACCGTTGGTAAAAACACCCTATCCCAACGGTTTCAAACCGTTGGGATATCCTGTTGTAAGGTTGTTTTACCAACGGTTCATAGAACCGTTGGTAAAAACACCCTATCCCAACGGTTTCAAACCTTTGGGATATCCTGTTGTAAGTTTGTTTTACCAACGGTTTGTAAACCGTTGGGAAAGAAATTTCTCTGATGATTTCCCAACGGGCCAAACCGTTGGGAAAGGCCTTTCCTAACGGTTTGGCAGAACCGTTGGGATAGGTTTATTTTTTCTAACCTATCCCAACGGTTCTCTGTAAACCATTGGGAAATGCCTTTCCCAACGGCTTACTTCCCAACGGTTTGCAGAACCGTTGGTATAACATATACCAATGGTTCTGCAGCCTTTCCCAACGGTTCTAAACCGTTGGGAAATGCTGGATTTCCAGTAGTGTTTAAAAAATAACCCTTAAATGTCTTTTATACACCTCTTTACATTTAGAAAACACCAAAATATCATCAATAAAAACAACCAACAATTTTCACCTGAGTCAACTGAGCCATCACTACAACAAACTGTTTAGTTCTGATTCTGACCGTCTCAGGAAACTGATTTGAAAGGTCATTTCCCTCTGTATTCCTTCCCAAAAAAGTTGCTCTGTTTCCTCTATGGAAAACCATTCTTATCACATAAATACCTTAGGTCAAGCAACATGGTAATCTTTAAATTCTATATCATTTCAATTTGACCATATAAAAATATTTTTGGATAATAATTTAACAAAATTCTAACTCTTAAAGTCATCTAAACCGACCTCTGATACCAACTATAAGGCCCCAGCCTTAAACCTTACTTAATATTGAATTAAATGAATAATTCACATTGAGGATCTTTTCAAAGTTTATAGTTTTAGAGAATTAGGATATAACTATTACATCTCAAAAGATTACAAAGTAGAAACTTCTACTAAGATTCCATAAAATAAAAACTCTTAAAAGGAAACATGTCTAGTTCGATGTTTTAGATATCATGACTTTCCCTTGATCCCATCCTTGACTCTATTCCACATTATGTCCTGTGAAAAACATTTAAAAAAAACTTTGGGTGAGCATATAAAGCTCAGTAAGGGATACACAAAGAATGAAAACTGTTAGTTTATCAAAAAAACAAGTAAACCATGTATACTTTATCAAAGTAATAATTTTCACCTTTATGAAGAAGTAAAAACTCTTCGCTGAATAAAAGATCATTACATACCCTTTGGTAACCAAAAGATTAGCATAAAACCCATATAAAGATCACATAACATATAAAGGTAACTTGGGACATAAACATACTTAAATAGAATAACCATACGGTTGACTTCCACACATATCACTTAATGGAATAGCCATATGGCCGACTTCCATACCCAATGCATTGGAGGTTATAACGTAACCACCCGTCCTGGTATTCACGGCACCACCCGTCATATGGTTTTTCACGTAACCACCTGTCAAATGTCCATGTACCATTATAAAATCATAAAACACAAAACAAATATAATGGAAAGAAAACATTTCCACACGTTGATCACAATATATCACATAAATATATTGACATAACAAATCCATTATAAACCCCATTTTTAATAAAAAAATACATAAATTATTATATGGTATTTGTTTCATTTTAAAAACATTATGGCTTGTTGAGGAAGCCAAAGACCAAATAATACTCATAGCGGTGAAAAAGGTCGTTGTCACCGCGTACATTAAAAGAAACATTGTTTTTTCTACTTAGTAAAACGCTTCATAGAAAAAGATTCATTTTGTATAATAGTAAAAGTATAATGGGTTTATACACCATATAAAAGAAAGTTGGGTATAAAAAGAAATATGCCTCAATTAAAGGAGATTGAGACGAAGTCCCGTACCTCGGGTCCGACTTGACTCGATCGTTCTTTAACGTCCTGAATAATAAACTTGAGTTAATTTCTACTTGCTTAAGAACCTTTTTCAAGTTCATTATTCTTTTTATATCACATATTACCATGTCATTAACACTATGTAATTATTTAAGTTGTTAATGGTCGTTTTAACAATCATTGGTACTTGAGTCAAAGATAAACTCTTTATAATTACTAGTTGTTCATGTATCCATTATATCCAGAGTTATACTCATGATGTAGATATCATATATATCAGATATATTAAGTATATACATGAATTTATAATATTATATAATGTTTAGAGTTATGAAATGAAATTCACCATTCATGGAGACGGTAATCCGTACGTACGCCTGAACGCTACTTTCATTTCTCTGTCATATTAATGGAATTAAAACTAAATGAGAGGTATGTATATTTTAATTCCAGAATTATATTCATCATTTATATGTAACATAAATCATATATAATAAAGTTAAATCCATCCTTTATACACCCCACATATGGAATTAACGAATCAAATCACTTTGAGGGGGCGGTAGTCCGCACTTCCTAAAATGAAGATATCGCATATACCCATAATGGAAGCCATAAAGGTGTTCCATAAATGAAAAATACAGAAGCTTAAGGAAGACATAAACATATTATATATAATATATAAATATAGTGTCATCTTAATGGCCACCTTTTAAGGTGTTGGAAGAATATTGAACAATCATCGTTTCATGAGGCAGAAATTCGCCAGCCACAGAAACAGTATGTTCTTTAACCATTAGATATAGGTGTGTGTAAGTGTAGCTCGAAATATTCTTATAAAAACATCCTAGTAGATTTAAGATACTTGATTTGTTACAAAAGAAATGAATAAAAAGAGTTTAGGGGGTTGGAGAAGCAAAATAAAACAAAAGGACACAAGTGAAGACATTACCTTAAAAACGAATAACTATTTTTGATTTGAGCTCAAAGGCTTCCTTGGGAACACTTCTGCCCAAAGTGAGGCTTCTAGGAGTAAGATAGGGATGTTCAGAGACAAAATAATTTGGGGTTGGCTGAGACGAAGGCTTGAGAGGCGTGGGTAAGGTGGTAGAGGTGGGGGCCTTTTATAAGAGGAGAGGAGGTGCACTCTTGGAAAAGTATAAAAAGTTACTTTATTTTCAAATGAGTTTCAGATAAAAAGGGTCCCAAAATTATATGTTTAGAGGATAAGGTGATAAGAGTTCTAAATCCACCTATCTAATAGGTTTTTGACATGTGTAGGTCTTAGAATTTACATTATCTTTTCATTTTATTTAAATCGTTAAATAGTGAGGTAATCGTTGCATCATCATGGTGCCATATATAATTTAATTTATTCAATGTCTAAAAATTATAAAACAAATATCATGATGTAGAAATACTTGTTATATTTCTAATTAATATTTATAGTTAAAAATATGACTTGTATAACCCCATGTAAAAATTATTTTATTAAAACAACACATTTTTGTGACATTTTTATTTTAACTTAAAATAAAAAGTTATTAATGCCATTTTCCTACCAAAGTGGCTTCATGGGGTCCCCAAGTTGACCGATGGATTTTATTGGTCGTCCATGACACATCCAATGAGGGTATGACATCTGTCTAGGTCATTTCATAATATTAAAACATTATTTTTACCTTAAACTACACTAATTACCTCTAATCGCGATTAAAAACTTAAAAGTTACTATTCACCAAAAAAATTAATTTTTTCCATTGAACCACATTTTACTTCTTAATGAAAATCATGTATGTCGGATTTTTTAAATTCAAAACACAGAGGTGGTAAAATTTCATTTAAACGAAAAATCAGTTTTTTTAAGTACATCTTAGTGGTTTCACTATTCATCCAAAATTAATGTTTTTTAGAAAAATACCAAAAATTCACCCTAAGCTATATTTGACATTCCGAATTAAAAAATAAAGTTTATTTTACAAAATTCAAAACATATAAGTTGTATTAATTAATTTAATAATTAATTCCCGCTGTCAGAGCAAATAGCGTGTTTTTATGAAACAATAAGTATCAAAAGATTGACAGTAGTTTAAGCCCGATTTCAAAGTCAAATTAATTCCAACAACCACTATTGGATTAAATGGAAAAAATATATTCTAATTTCACTTTAAAACCAATTAAAAAGATAATATAATAATATAAATAAATTAGATTAAAAAGAGGTTTTGAATTAAAATAAAACATTTTTCACTATTCATTAAAAAATGAACTTTATCGGAAAAATACCAAAAAGTTACACAAAGTAAATTTTGATGCCCCAATTCTAAATAAGAATTTTATTTGGTCCAATAGAATGTATAAGAGTGACCAAAACTATACTTAATATCGGTTCACCATCAAAAGTTGATAAGTGGACCTTTAATGAATATTAGAGTATATATGTCTAAAATTGAATTCTTTTCTTATTTTAAGCCTTTATCTTTTATTGGGTAAATATAAAAACATTTAAAAAAATTATATAATCATATTTTAGTTATTTATATTCATTCCCTCCAATACAACGGCTACGTGTTAACTACCATTTAAAATAATATTATTTTATTACTAGTGTGCAACATAAGATTTGAAAGAAACTATTTATTGCGTATCGGGTACGCTATCGAACATAGCAACCCATTTAAAGTAAAATTAATATTTAATTCACAAATATTAATAAATTTTAAAATGTTTTATTCTTTATTTACCTGGGATGTTACATTGAATCCTCATCTTCAGGGGGTATCTAGTATTTATTATACCATTGTAACCATTCCTGAAGGAACGGACTAAGAAACTTGTAGTCATTTAAAATTTATCTCATTCATTGGGAGGGGAAAATAATCCATTCCTAAGGGGTGGTTGAAGTCCTAGAATTCAATTAAGACTCTAATATTTCTATTCTTCTTCATGATTGGGATGATATTGGCCTACCATTTGGGGTACTATACTTCCTTAAAAAAAATTTCCTTGATGATCTTGTCAAATTAGGCCACAACAATGGAACCATGGGAAGGGTGAATCTTCCTAGAAGCTTGTTTATACCCACAATGTCCTTTTAGGAGGCCATGATGATCAACAACAAGCTAAGGTTTTAGCCCTATAATTTCCTTACATATTCGAAATAACACATCCTACTGCTTCTTTAATAAATATGCATATCACTTATACACCGCTATAGATGTGACTACATTAGTCAATGTTAGCCTACGATCTTCCATAGTGTTAATATTCACCCATGTCAATAGCTTGATAGAGGCGGAACCTTGTTATTAAAATTAATAAGGGGTTCCATACAAATAATCTTTGTCGTTTAAAGCATGAGTATCATTAGAACGAGGTGATTCCCTCAGAGCTAGATATCAAGTAGTGGTACAACCATATTTTTCTGTTGGGGTGGGATCCTTAATGAGGGATTCATTCCTGACAAATTCCATGGTTACAAAATTTTAACATCCAATCCCACATAGTTTTCAATGGTGAGATTCACCATTAACATCAAAATAGTGGTGATGGGTCAACCTCCATCCCATCATCCCTACTTTCTAGAATTTATGATGATGTAATGGGTTGGTAACTAGGGGAAAAATATCTTGAAACTCAATAAGAAGATGACTTTATTTCATCAATCAATCTTATCTTGTACAGAAATAAAAGTTAATATAAAAGGATTCCTTCTTCTTGGTGACTATTAAGTGTCACCTAAGCTCTAGGATTTTTAGATACAATTGGTGGATTGGCAGGATTATGTTATCTTTTAAATCCACCTAAGGTTTTGCTGAGGTGGCTATGAAATCATTAGAGGAATTAATGTGATCAACCGAATTAGTATAGATCTATTTCATCTCATTTTTTTAATACCCATCATCCAAATAGAAATATTTATAAGAGTTGAAGGGAGAATAATCCATAGGTAGTAACCATGATATAGTATTATTGGAGTATTTGAGGCATTTGTGTTATGAAGAGGTGACCACTACAAGAAAATACTAATAAGGAATCTCCAAAAATGAGTTATATAATGTTTCCTATAACAAAACCATGAACATGGGGTTTTATACCAAGTCACCTAACTGTTTCTCTTACCAAATATTATTGTGTGGATTCTACTCATTTTTTTCGTACCCTTGAATTTTTATGTTGGAGAGGGTCATATATGATTCCATTATCCCTAGCTTATAGAGCATCCATTTTTGGATGATATTGATCCATAAACCAGTTTCCACCGAAAAATAATGTATTTCCATGCCATTGAATGGGAATGTTTCATACAACATGAATATGTTTACCTGATTAGTGGTACCCATGTATTACATAGAGAAGGAGATGAAATATTTACATTCTTCCAACTCATATTTCTCAATAATCTAGGTTATAGAATTATCTATCAAAAACTTGAACTGAAGATGGATATTTAGAACCTTTATGAGAGTCTTAGGAAACTTCATTGATAGGTGGATTTCATAAATGATTCAGAGTCTCGCTGGTATATTAGCAAGTTGCTTCATCACATCATACTTCTATGTGAGGGGCATATTTCTTCCCACTAGTGTTCACACTTTTAAAAGGATCATAGTGGATGCAGTTGGCTAAGGAACTA
This sequence comes from Viscum album, assembly GCA_963277665.1. NCBI lineage: Eukaryota > Viridiplantae > Streptophyta > Magnoliopsida > Santalales > Viscaceae > Viscum > Viscum album. The sequence continues at coordinate 982,153,759 of OY728125.1, forward strand.
GGTCCTATATAGTGCTTGTTGTGTTTCATTATCAATTAATGGATTAGGATAATTAGTTGATGGATATTATTGTTCCTTGGTAATTGATAGATGATATTTGGTATATTATGGTTGAGTTGTATGATCAACCAATGTGGTTGGTTGTGGTGGTATACCCAATGGTGAATCCTATGAGTATTATGCCTACTGATCCCAAAGAAAGGCTTGATTCTAAGATTTAGTGGAAATAATTTTATTTTATGAAGTACGAAATCAAAAAATATTTATTTACAACATTGCTCATACCCTTATTTTTTATCCTTAGTCAAAGGTTTTTGAAGGAGCTATGTGCATTTACTCATCAATTGGTACGGCACAATGATCCACTAACCTGATGACATTGAAGAAGTCATGTTCATGTTCAATTTTAGTTGAATATTCTAGGGTGGGGAAGATTATAGGGGATTCTCCCAATTATAGGGGTATGCATTCACTTATTTTATAGGATTTTGTTGGCACTAGCAAGGGACTATGAATTTATTAGTGTCATCAAGGTCTATTTTTCTGATACTTCAAAGGATATGATGTTGGTGGAGTGGATGGAGAGGACATGGAAGCTGTAAGAGGTGAATATATAATAAAATAGGAATTTATAATTTATTGGGAATGATTAGACATATTAAAATCTAACCAATTTTTAAACTTATAGGTTTCTCATCTAGGAACCTACTTCAATTTACCCGATTCTATGTCATCACCATTAGAGGGGGTGAAGACATATTCCACATGTGCTAAGAAATCAACCAAATCAACCAAGCCACAGTCTATTATGTTCAATAGAAAATATTTAAGATGAATCACTCATTGATGATTTTTACAATGACCTTGTCATTCTGGTAATGGTAATTAATATTTGTTATTCTATCCTCATAGGGCATTATATATTTTAGAAACATCATAATGTTATTTTCCATGGATCATAAAATGTAAACCATGAACTATCAATCCATAATGGTGTAAACATAGTTATTTCATTCTACAAAGTTACCTAGGGTGCCTTTACCAGACGAGGGACTTGAGTATCTTTCTCATAGTGAGGTTATTATTGGAAAGGCATATCCTATGAAGGTTCATAAATGTGAACCAACTGTGGGCCCTAATTCTATATAGAAGTTGTTGTTTATTCCTTCATAAGATTCCACACGGCATATAGATGATGTAATAGGTGAAACAATTTCTTAATCCACTAAAATTATTCATCCAATTGATGGTAAATTTAATTGAATTCCAAAAAATACATCTGGATATCTTGGGTAGATCTGTGTAGAGATCTTATTGTATTTGATATTCTCCATACACATCCCTAATAGTAGTTTCATTATACATTTCACATTGAGGTAGTATGTGATCCCCTTCTATCAGGTAATGAATAACAAAAGTTTCTCATCAACCATCTAATTTCATTTGGAGAGTTCATTGAGCAAGGTTGAATTAAAGTAGTAGAAGAAACACCTATGTAGATCTTCCCAACTAGAAAAGGATATTAGGGATAGTTTAATGTACCAATGAAAGTTGCGTTCTCTTAAGTTAGGGAAAAAACAATGTAGATTGGATATTTCCTACTACTCTATATTTATTAACATTAGGATAAATCCTGAGAAAATGTGGTCTAAATATAACATCATATCACACATAATGTTGCACGGGGAGAATCTTGGATTTCTAAAGAATAGGGGTGCATGAACATGATTCACCCATTTTGGATACGTCTTCGATTTAGGTGAAGTCAAGGTCTATTGTGTCTCTAGTGCCTCAATACTGGTAGTGGTAGTTGAAATCACATTATTTTTGTGAGGGTTAGTAGTCACAAATTCTTTAACCAGCCTGTTATCATGATATTTTAAGAAATCACAGTCTAAAGATAATAATTCATGCTACTTAGGTGTGTTAGGCAGGTCAGATCTCGACCATTTTTAGGATTCACCAACCTTTACATTGATTGGGTGTATGTGACAGCCCAACACAACCCCAAACATTTGGTCACAAAGGAACATATTTCTAGCTGTGGGAGGGTCACGGTCCCATCAAACATATTCTCAATCTGGGTGCTACTTTATGAGAAGTTCATTAGTGAGCCTCTTGTATCCCTCAAGATCCTGGAGAAAAAATGTCCAATATAACATCTATTTTGATTTTATTTGTGGTAGAAGATGGTCCAACCAGCTCAGTGACACCTTTATTCATTTCAATATTTTGATGAACATGAGGAACAACATTAGTATGACTTTTGAGTCTCAATGTATGTCTCTACTGAGGAGTGTGGGAACCTATTGAAAGATATACCCAATGTTTCATCTCCCCTTGAGGCATAATCTCTCTATCAAGCTCCATTTTAGGTAGTCTTAGTATCCTACAGTTAGTTCTAATACAATGAATTATGTATTAGGGTAGGTGGGGTAGATATGGTATCATGTGTCTCTTTAGAATGTGGGGCTACATGGCGTTTTTAGAGTGGCTTGGTGGGAACACTCTTGGATAAATCTCGAGTAGAGGTAATGGTAAGAGAAACCCATGTGTCCCCTTTCTATTTTGTATAGGGGAGTGAGTATTCAGAGCACATTAGAAAGAGTCTCTTAAAAGGGTTCATTATCATGATGAGGTAATTTCCACCTATTTGGCCCATGGGGATGGTGGTGTTGGGGTGATGTCACATCATCTTAGTTCTAGTGGTCAATGTCAATTGTAAGGATGACCCCTTCTTGTTCATAGTGATGATATAGGGAATTATTCACCCAATATTTGATGATCTTAG